>OU611793.1:0-1250000 GCA_914767645.1 Hydraecia micacea | reverse complement strand
TTGTTCCCGCGATCTGGATTAAAAGTACCCTATGTGTTAATCCAGTTTATAGACTATCTGTGTGCCAGTGGCGAAGGGTGAATTTATGACAGAGGTAGGTCAGAGCAAAAAAAAAATTCCAAAAGAAAATTTAAATTATGAATTGACTATTAATGTGGTTATGTTCTGAATTTTCGAAGGGAAGCCGGTGGGAATCGAGTTGTATGGTACCTTCGCCACTGCTGTGTGCCAAATTTCAGCTCTTTTTAGCCAATCCGGAATAAACATCCAGACAAACAGATAAAAAATCTAAAAATTATATATTCGGCATCAGACTCGTTCCCACACCTCGTAGCAATTAATCAAACTGCTACGAAATAAAGTTGCTGTCGATATCAAATTGTCACTGTGGACGATCTAGCAGTTGAATGTATATGCGCGGGAGTGGGTAGGACAGCTCATTTTCAGTTTTCGTTGATGAAAAAAACTATGAATACAATAAAACATGTCCTATGTTCTTCTAAATACACAATGAATTTTGATACTGTTTTCACCATCATTTAGAGAATTTATTCCGGAAGGGTTACGTGTCATCATCTGCCGAGCCTTCCCAACTATGTTGGGGTCGGCTTCCAGTCTAACCGGATGTAGCTGAATACCAGTATTTTACATTGATCGGCTGCCTATCCGACCTCCACAACCCAGTTACTGGGTAATACGATATCCCTTGGTAAGACTGCTTGGCAGACTGTCGGGCTTCTGACTACCCGTAACGACTGTCAAAGGTCCACGAATGACAACCGGGACCAGCGGCTTAACGTGCTTTCCGAGGCACGGAGGGGTCTCGGTGTATAAAGATGGTCACCCATCCACAGAACAACCGCGGCAAGCGTAGCTTAACCTGATCGATTGGTCTGTGCGGCTGTTATTATTTATCCACGGGCCCCTCCGGAAGGGTTATGTGTATAAAACATGTTCAACTTAGATATGGCACAGACATCTTGTTGTAACACATTGCATCACACACATACCTGTAGTAACCGCAGCGCTTGCTTCTTGTTCTTCAACTCGTCGAGGCGCTCCTCGATGACGTCACGCACGGTGGCGTAGCTCAGGATCTGGTTCATGAGGCACTGCAGCACCAGGAATTTGTCCTCTGTGGAATTATGTATGGTGTTAGTTTTTTTTCATTGATGGGGCCTTCATGTTGTTAATAAGCATAACATTGATCATCATCAGCCTACAGCAGTCCACTGCTCGATTTCCTTCAACTCTCATCCAGTTACTACCAGCAACCCTGCGATGATCGTCGCTCAGAAATGAAGTTCCTCGGCGAGACCCACCCGCACACACACTCGTATATAATAGAAAGAGACAGAGAGAGGAAAAATGTGATTTTAATACGCGTTTTTAATACAGCGTCGTCTAGTATAAGATTTTAGAAGATTTTTTAAAGTTGTCGACATCTTGGATTTTCATTTTGACCTCGCTGTCGGCTTTAGCACCCTCGAAAACCATGAAAACGACACCCATGATGAAAAACTTTAAAATTTTCGAAGCCGCCATCTTAGGTTTTGAGTTAACTTCACAATCGGCTTTAGAACCCTCGAAAATATGAAAATTACAACCACGATGAAATTTTTAATTCTTACAACCGCCATATTGGATTTTTTTTGACCTCAGTATCGGCTTAGCACCCTCGAAACCGCTGAAAACACTGTGAGTACGGTTCAACATACCGAGCGGCAGGTCGGCGACGTGGCTCGCGGCGAGGGCGCGCAGGGGGGCTGGGTGCGTGACGCGCAGGCGCAGGCCCGCGTCGTCGGCGCTGGTGTAGTATGTAACATACCGAGCGGCAGGTCGGCGACGTGGCTCGCGGCGAGGGCGCGCAGGGGGGCTGGGTGCGTGACGCGCAGGCGCAGGCCCGCGTCGTCGGCGCTGGTGTAGTATGTAACATACCGAGCGGCAGGTCGGCGACGTGGCTCGCGGCGAGGGCGCGCAGGGGGGCTGGGTGCGTGACGCGCAGGCGCAGGCCCGCGTCGTCGGCGCTGGTGTAGTATGTAACATACCGAGCGGCAGGTCGGCGACGTGGCTCGCGGTGAGGGCGCGCAGGGGGGCTGGGTGCGTGACGCGCAGGCGCAGGCCCGCGTCGTCGGCGCTGGTGTAGTATGTAACATACCGAGCGGCAGGTCGGCGACGTGGCTCGCGGCGAGGGCGCGCAGGGGGGCTGGGTGCGTGACGCGCAGGCGCAGGCCCGCGTCGTCGGCGCTGGTGTAGTATGTAACATACCGAGCGGCAGGTCGGCGACGTGGCTCGCGGCGAGGGCGCGCAGGGGGGCTGGGTGCGTGACGCGCAGGCGCAGGCCCGCGTCGTCGGCGCTGGTGTAGTATGTAACATACCGAGCGGCAGGTCGGCGACGTGGCTCGCGGCGAGGGCGCGCAGGGGGGCTGGGTGCGTGACGCGCAGGCGCAGGCCCGCGTCGTCGGCGCTGGTGTAGTATGTAACATACCGAGCGGCAGGTCGGCGACGTGGCTCGCGGCGAGGGCGCGCAGGGGGGCTGGGTGCGTGACGCGCAGGCGCAGGCCCGCGTCGTCGGCGCTGGTGTAGTATGTAACATACCGAGCGGCAGGTCGGCGACGTGGCTCGCGGCGAGGGCGCGCAGGGGGGCTGGGTGCGTGACGCGCAGGCGCAGGCCCGCGTCGTCGGCGCTGGTGTAGTATGTAACATACCGAGCGGCAGGTCGGCGACGTGGCTCGCGGCGAGGGCGCGCAGGGGGGCTGGGTGCGTGACGCGCAGGCGCAGGCCCGCGTCGTCGGCGCTGGTGTAGTATGTAACATACCGAGCGGCAGGTCGGCGACGTGGCTCGCGGCGAGGGCGCGCAGGGGGGCTGGGTGCGTGACGCGCAGGCGCAGGCCCGCGTCGTCGGCGCTGGTGTAGTATGTAACATACCGAGCGGCAGGTCGGCGACGTGGCTCGCGGCGAGGGCGCGCAGGGGGGCTGGGTGCGTGACGCGCAGGCGCAGGCCCGCGTCGTCGGCGCTGGTGTAGTATGTAACATACCGAGCGGCAGGTCGGCGACGTGGCTCGCGGCGAGGGCGCGCAGGGGGGCTGGGTGCGTGACGCGCAGGCGCAGGCCCGCGTCGTCGGCGCTGGTGTAGTATGTAACATACCGAGCGGCAGGTCGGCGACGTGGCTCGCGGCGAGGGCGCGCAGGGGGGCTGGGTGCGTGACGCGCAGGCGCAGGCCCGCGTCGTCGGCGCTGGTGTAGTATGTAACATACCGAGCGGCAGGTCGGCGACGTGGCTCGCGGCGAGGGCGCGCAGGGGGGCTGGGTGCGTGACGCGCAGGCGCAGGCCCGCGTCGTCGGCGCTGGTGTAGTATGTAACATACCGAGCGGCAGGTCGGCGACGTGGCTCGCGGCGAGGGCGCGCAGGGGGGCTGGGTGCGTGACGCGCAGGCGCAGGCCCGCGTCGTCGGCGCTGGTGTAGTATGTAACATACCGAGCGGCAGGTCGGCGACGTGGCTCGCGGCGAGGGCGCGCAGGGGGGCTGGGTGCGTGACGCGCAGGCGCAGGCCCGCGTCGTCGGCGCTGGTGTAGTATGTAACATACCGAGCGGCAGGTCGGCGACGTGGCTCGCGGCGAGGGCGCGCAGGGGGGCTGGGTGCGTGACGCGCAGGCGCAGGCCCGCGTCGTCGGCGCTGGTGTAGTATGTAACATACCGAGCGGCAGGTCGGCGACGTGGCTCGCGGCGAGGGCGCGCAGGGGGGCTGGGTGCGTGACGCGCAGGCGCAGGCCCGCGTCGTCGGCGCTGGTGTAGTATGTAACATACCGAGCGGCAGGTCGGCGACGTGGCTCGCGGCGAGGGCGCGCAGGGGGGCTGGGTGCGTGACGCGCAGGCGCAGGCCCGCGTCGTCGGCGCTGGTGTAGTATGTAACATACCGAGCGGCAGGTTGGCGACGTGGCTCGCGGCGAGGGCGCGCAGGGGGGCTGGGTGCGTGACGCGCAGGCGCAGGCCCGCGTCGTCGGCGCTGGTGTAGTATGTAACATACCGAGCGGCAGGTCGGCGACGTGGCTCGCGGCGAGGGCGCGCAGGGGGGCTGGGTGCGTGACGCGCAGGCGCAGGCCCGCGTCGTCGGCGCTGGTGTAGTATGTAACATACCGAGCGGCAGGTCGGCGACGTGGCTCGCGGCGAGGGCGCGCAGGGGGGCTGGGTGCGTGACGCGCAGGCGCAGGCCCGCGTCGTCGGCGCTGGTGTAGTATGTAACATACCGAGCGGCAGGTCGGCGACGTGGCTCGCGGCGAGGGCGCGCAGGGGGGCTGGGTGCGTGACGCGCAGGCGCAGGCCCGCGTCGTCGGCGCTGGTGTAGTATGTAACATACCGAGCGGCAGGTCGGCGACGTGGCTCGCGGCGAGGGCGCGCAGGGGGGCTGGGTGCGTGACGCGCAGGCGCAGGCCCGCGTCGTCGGCGCTGGTGTAGTATGTAACATACCGAGCGGCAGGTCGGCGACGTGGCTCGCGGCGAGGGCGCGCAGGGGGGCTGGGTGCGTGACGCGCAGGCGCAGGCCCGCGTCGTCGGCGCTGGTGTAGTATGTAACATACCGAGCGGCAGGTCGGCGACGTGGCTCGCGGCGAGGGCGCGCAGGGGGGCTGGGTGCGTGACGCGCAGGCGCAGGCCCGCGTCGTCGGCGCTGGTGTAGTATGTAACATACCGAGCGGCAGGTCGGCGACGTGGCTCGCGGCGAGGGCGCGCAGGGGGGCTGGGTGCGTGACGCGCAGGCGCAGGCCCGCGTCGTCGGCGCTGGTGTAGTATGTAACATACCGAGCGGCAGGTCGGCGACGTGGCTCGCGGCGAGGGCGCGCAGGGGGGCTGGGTGCGTGACGCGCAGGCGCAGGCCCGCGTCGTCGGCGCTGGTGTAGTATGTAACATACCGAGCGGCAGGTCGGCGACGTGGCTCGCGGCGAGGGCGCGCAGGGGGGCTGGGTGCGTGACGCGCAGGCGCAGGCCCGCGTCGTCGGCGCTGGTGTAGTATGTAACATACCGAGCGGCAGGTCGGCGACGTGGCTCGCGGCGAGGGCGCGCAGGGGGGCTGGGTGCGTGACGCGCAGGCGCAGGCCCGCGTCGTCGGCGCTGGTGTAGTATGTAACATACCGAGCGGCAGGTCGGCGACGTGGCTCGCGGCGAGGGCGCGCAGGGGGGCTGGGTGCGTGACGCGCAGGCGCAGGCCCGCGTCGTCGGCGCTGGTGTAGTATGTAACATACCGAGCGGCAGGTCGGCGACGTGGCTCGCGGCGAGGGCGCGCAGGGGGGCTGGGTGCGTGACGCGCAGGCGCAGGCCCGCGTCGTCGGCGCTGGTGTAGTATGTAACATACCGAGCGGCAGGTCGGCGACGTGGCTCGCGGCGAGGGCGCGCAGGGGGGCTGGGTGCGTGACGCGCAGGCGCAGGCCCGCGTCGTCGGCGCTGGTGTAGTATGTAACATACCGAGCGGCAGGTCGGCGACGTGGCTCGCGGCGAGGGCGCGCAGGGGGGCTGGGTGCGTGACGCGCAGGCGCAGGCCCGCGTCGTCGGCGCTGGTGTAGTATGTAACATACCGAGCGGCAGGTCGGCGACGTGGCTCGCGGCGAGGGCGCGCAGGGGGGCTGGGTGCGTGACGCGCAGGCGCAGGCCCGCGTCGTCGGCGCTGGTGTAGTATGTAACATACCGAGCGGCAGGTCGGCGACGTGGCTCGCGGCGAGGGCGCGCAGGGGGGCTGGGTGCGTGACGCGCAGGCGCAGGCCCGCGTCGTCGGCGCTGGTGTAGTATGTAACATACCGAGCGGCAGGTCGGCGACGTGGCTCGCGGCGAGGGCGCGCAGGGGGGCTGGGTGCGTGACGCGCAGGCGCAGGCCCGCGTCGTCGGCGCTGGTGTAGCCGCCGCGCGCCTGGTAGCGCCACGACGCGCAGCGCCCGCCGGGACCCGCGCCAGATGACAGCAGGTGCAGTCTGACACAAGATACTGATCCGTTACGCACTTATGCCAAAATAGTTACCTTCACAAGACTGAAAATAAGGGCACATTATATAAAACAAAACAAAATAAACTGCCTCGTTCACTCGGCGCCGGACATTGGGGTCCCTTTGTGTGGCCCGTAACGACTTTGCGTCGATAGCCGAGGCCGCGCGCTGCCGCCGCGCTTCTGTTTATAATATGAAATTCTGACGGGGCGACGGTCGCGCGTCTGTCGCGCTGCTAAAGTCGCCCAAATGTGAAAGCGGTCTTAGGGTGCAGTCTTTGATGTCGCATAGTCGGGTAAAAGAGTAGAACAACACGTCTTACCTTAAAACTTCACTGACTGTGGTAGGATCTAGAGGCAGTTTGCTGAGTGGTGTTCCCAGGTATGTTTGCGACCATTTGCTGGCTTTCGTCGCTAGCTCCATTGCTTTGGTTACGCCCATTTCACTGTCGGTTTCTTGATCCTCTGTAAAATTACAATATTTTATATGTATCATTATACCTGTATTCTCTAAAGGTGTAGGCAGGACACCCACATTTTGCAAGCTAATAAGAAGCCAGCCTGTTACCATCAATACGGCACAAATTCTGAATCCGTATCGATATTTATACAACTTTGCACTTTAATGCAATGAAAATAAAGCTCATTACAAAAGCTTATGCTCGTGGATCTTTTTGATCAGCGTGTGAGCAAATAAACTGTGAGATATCCACGCTTTATGTGCAAGAGCAATGGTGGCCCAGTGGTAACGTCCCGACTTCCGGCATGTCCTAGAACCAAATATGCGAAGACATGTATCATCTACCAACCCGCACTGGGCCCGTGTGGTGGATTACGGCCCACTCCCTCTCACCAAGAGGAGGCCTGTGTCCCAGAAGTGGGATGTTATAGGCTAATTATAGTATGGACTATATTGAAATAACAGTAATAAAGAACTTTAAACTTAAAGTTAATTATGTTCTAAATCACTCAATTAGTAGACATTCTTACCAGTAGACAGCTGTATCCTTCCATTTTCATTATACTCCTCGGCCTCATCCTCTTGCAGCGAGAACACCGTAGTCAAGAACATCTGTATGAGGTCGCTGAACACGCCAGCATGTTCCTTCGACGTCAGCGCTTTCCTGAACGTCTCCAGATCCAGCTGGTTGTGGAACACGTCTTTGACTTTCAGGATCTCGGAGTACGTGTGGACAAACTCCAGGACTGAGAGGAAATCTCCGAAGTGCTCGTGTGAAATGCCTTCTACTTCTATTGGAGTGCCTTTCGGTATTATCTGTGAACAAAGAGTGGAGATTGCGGTTTTTTTTTCTCTGAACGCTTTTATTGTCTACAATTACTTCAATAAAAAAAAATTACAGGCTCTATTTAATTGTCAAAAGAGTTGGTTATTCAGAAATATGAAGCTAGTTGCCCATTCCAAATCGTAGTAAGGTCCTATGGAGTAGAACGGGCAAGAAACTCCACAGACACTCTTTTTTAAATGATACTGTAACTTACTTTTTGGTCTTCCAATTCCATATCATCTTTGACTTTCTGCCACTCCTTCATATACGCCTGGAGACGAGCGGTCTTCTCCTTCTTCCTCAGTCTCTCCTCCTCCTTGCGCTGTCGCATCAAATCTTCTGCTTTGCGCATTTTCTCCGCCATCTCTTGCGCATTCTTTTTGGCTGCTGGGTCAGCAGGCTTCTTTTGTGCTGTTGAAAGATTTGGAGAGTTGGATGTTAAGACCACGTAACTGCATCTATTGGTTACCTTTTTTTTTAGTATTTCAATGGGTGAGAGGTAATTTATGCAGTGTATTAATTCTTAAAAAAATTTAACTTTAAACTTAGTACAAAATATTACGAATTAGGATGTGTGTTCAAAAAGTCGTAATAGTTAATTAAATTACTGATATTAAAAATTCCAGTTTGAATTAAATGTAGATGTCGTAGAACAGCTACTAAAGCTTATTCAGTAGACGCACAAGGTCAGCTCATGGGTGATAAGTAGTCCTTGTGTGTCTACTGAATAAGTCTTTAAAAAAAAAAACAAAAATGACCACACAAACCTTCAGCTTTGTCAGTCTTCTTGACAAACTTGTCCATGGACTCCTGCCGTCCCTTCTTGTCAGGACTTGGCTTCTTGGCCGACTTGTTCAGTTTAGAGGCCGAGCCAGGCTTGGCCTGACTCTTGGCAGCTGGAGGAGACTTCAACAGCTTCTTGGAGGAAGGGAACGCTGGTGGGATACCCGTGAATATTTGGTCGAAGCTGACTTTGCTTATACTGTATTTTTCTTGTGCTGTTTTCTGTGGAGATTATGTTAAGTTTTGTAAAAATTAACGGTATTTGGAAAGGTAGTGTTGGAAGCCTTCTGACTAAGTGGAGCGATGAGATTCGTAAGGTTCAGATGGATTAGACTTACAAAGGCCTATGTCCAACAGTGGACTGCTGTAAGCTGGCGATGATGGTGAGAATATGAGTTTCACAAAGCTTGAAACGCGACCAAAAGCTTAGCGTGCTTGCCTCGGAAAGCACGCTAAGAGTTGGTCTCGGCTCTCATTCTTGGATCTTTAACAGTTGTTACGGGTCGTCAGAAGCTCGAAAGTCTGAGAACCAGTCTTACCAAGAGGTATAGTATTATCCAGTAACTGGGTCATGGACGTCAAATGGGCAGTCGCTCCATGTAAACTGGTATTCAATTGCACCCAGTTAGACTGGAAGCCGACCCCAACATAGTTGGGAAAAGGCTAGTCAGATGATAATGATGAGTTTCACAAAGCTATGCTGAGCTATACTTGTGAAATGTCACAAAATACTGAGCATAAAAAATTTGGGGTTAATAAAAAAATACGTTTCAAGAGTTATCATCGGATTATACATACCTTTATACCAATAACACCCGTAGCGCTGCCTTCAACAAACTGCTTGAGGAACAGGCGGTTCTTATCGCGCGTGTACACGCCCTTGCGCCGGCGCACGCGGTCGGAGGGCGCGGTGCCGATCGTTCCCGAGGCTGTGGCATCGGCTTCGTCGTACTGTTCCACTTCGTAGCAATAGGAGGCCGCTGGTGGGATGGCTTTGCTGTAGAGGCAAGCATTGAGATGTTATTGAAACAAAAGGAAAAACCCATAACAGGATATGTGGTGAAAATATGTCGCATACATAACTTGGTCGCATTAACTGTGCACCTGGAGTCGATGACGTAATTTCGACGCTTTGTTCACGACGTGATGAGAGCGGGGCATCCAGCGAGGTGCATAGTTAATTCGACGGAGTAGTAGCTTTAGAATGAGACTCCCATAGGTGTGAGTGACAGAGGAAAGCTCAACAAAGCCGAACTTTTAAAAAATTCGACGTACTGTACTGTAACCTATAAATAGTCCGACCGCAAACGAATTTTTTCGGCTTAAAACGATAAAGAAATTCAGTCAGATTCTATAATATCTACGAGCCTTTTCTAACCAACTTCAAAAAGTTGGGCATTGTCGATTTGTCTGAATGTAGGTACAGGTATTATGCTTTGGGCTTTGGGTATGAAGTGTAAAGATAATGTTTACTAAAAGACTTTTATTAGAATAACTAGCCTCTGCCTGCGACTTCGTCCGCGTAAAATTTCTTGTTTCCCCGACCCAACCCGTCGCATCGCATCGCCTGCCCGCGCTATTACTTAATTTTCGCTTTCGTTCTGACGTTTTTTTTCTTTTTGATCGGCTTCTTAAGGACCTAGCGTGATGTTAAATAGCCTAAAGCCTTTCTCAAGAATTGGTATATTAAACGCAAAACGATTTTTTCAAATCCGACTGGCAGTTCCTGAGATTAGCGCGTTTAAACAAATACTTGAGCTTTATTATTAGTATTAGGGTGACTGGTAATTAGTGACCGATACTTAAACACGTGATTGTACTCATGATAACAAACAACTTTTACTATGGGACCAACCCTGAAATCGCGCAAAAAAAAATCAGCTGTTCCTTACTTTTATGTTCGTATAGCTCGTCAAAATGTAGGGAACGGCTGATTTTTATTCGCGATTTCAGGTTTGGTCCCTGTTGATGAGCACAGCAACCTAAGTTAATGTTTAATAATAATAACATGTACAACATAAGAATTATTGCGCGTAATTTTTAACATTCACTCGTGATTGGCTGAAATGGTATCGCCCGGACCAATAGGAAAATTGTATGCGGGGCTAGGCCCAAGTGCAAAATTTTAAGTAAACAAGTACTCAGATCTTTAGAGCCTTGCCACGCCCAAACCCGACCACCAAAGGTCGGATAACTTTATAGATTTGTAAATAGCATGTAAAGGGACCGGATTCCAATAAAAATGAGGAGTCCCGATGTAAGGATGTACACGCGGGAAGAAAAATGTGTAAAACAATAGATTCCCACGCCTCCCGCACCCCGCCTCTGTACCACGTCCCCCGTTCCCCTTCAACACCCCTCTGCGAGGTTGTGTTGAAAGTGATTGGAGGGGAGCCGTATACTGTATCTGTAACTCCCCCCGCGACTTGAGCTATGATGCAAAAATTATAAAAGGACCCGCCCTTCCCAGGACGGGCAGTCGTCTTCAACAGTCTCCAGCCGGTCTCCGCCCAAGCAGCACGTAACTCGTCCGCGTTCCGCGTAGGGTCCCCGTCCGTATAACGTGCTGCTATAATCGCGCTCCTTGTTAAAAATCAGTACCTAATAGTTAATAGTGAAATGTTTAGCGTGTAAGGACGATTATTGTTTGTGACCTGTAGTGTTTAATTGTGACTAATTGTGTGATTCAAATATATGTGCCTTTTACAATCTTCAAGATAGTGTTTTAATTGTTACCACCTAGTTCACTGCTATCCACCCTGCGCCTGAATCCCCTACAATTTTGGTCCTTCGAGCCGGATCAGCAGTGAACTAGCCATGAGTGAAAGAAGTACAGTCACAACACGGAGCAAGATGCGGAAGCTGGAAGATGAAATAAACAAGCGTCAAGGATTAGAAGCTGATTCAGGGGTGCCGTCTGAAATGGCACCCGGGTCACCTTCGATAGCGCCTACATCAGCGTCGTTTCCTGCCCCTGTGATCCCGCTGGCTGGCCCCGGTCGTGTGATCGACCATCGTGTTAATGTCACGCCAGCGAGATCGGGTATATTACAGAGGGCAAGATCCGGAGTGAGCCACGTCTCCTCGAAGAGCGGCCAGAGAAGCGCCGACTACCTTCGACGGAGGGTTGAATACGAGGCGGAACGCGAGTTAGTGCGTCTGAAGGAAAACCTAGTCAAGAAGAAGCTCGAAGTTGATCTCGCTGAGATAGACGCCGCTGAAGAAGAGGACTCAGGTTCAGCAGGGGAAGAGACAACACGGCGTGTTGAAGAATGGGTTGAAGAAACTACGCCCGTCGTCACAAGCAGAGCGCTGCCGCTACAACCAGCGCCCGAGCCTACGAACCCCCGCAGTGAACAAAGGTCAGTACCACCGCCCGAGCATACGCCTGCGCTCCAACGGGGTGCGCCCGCGTCCGTGCAGTTCCGCGAACCTACGTACCGCACCACGCCCGCCGCCGCGACGACTGGTACCACACGAGCAACGCCAAGGCCACCACACGAGTGGGACAACACGAACGCCGACGACGCGGACAGAGGCAGGTCGCGAGACAGAAAAATTGACCAATTAGCGGACGCTATAAATCAGTTAGCGCGGCCGCGACCAGTACCGAGGCAAGCGTACGAGTTACCGTACTTCAGCGGTGACCCCGCGGAATGGCTGTCATACAAAAACATGTATTATGACACGACCTCTTTATACAAATTCAAAACCCATGAAAACTTAGCTCGGTTAAAAACGTCACTTCAGGGAGACGCTAAGCTAGCAGTGGAGGACCTATTACGCACCTGTACGAACCCGTCGGATATAATGAAGACACTGGACGACGAGTTCGGGCATCCAAACCTAGTGCTAGAGTGTGCCCTAAAGAAAGTGCGCGCGTTACCTAAGGTAACAGAAAGTGGGCGCGAACTTCGGAAATTTTCTACAACAGTGCGTAATTGTGTTTCGCTCCTAAAAAGTGTGCAGGCAAACGGATACCTAAACAACCCGCAACTGGTAAGTGAATTGTTGAATAAACTCACACCTATGCAACGTGCTCAATATGGGGACTTTGCGATGGGCATGCAAGCTAGCCAGGGCATAGATGTACGAGTGTCTCCGAGCTTGGAATTACTCGCTGAATTCCTTAGTCATCTAGCCCGAGCCACATCCTACTATATACAAATAAACACAGATACGCCCGCAATGTCAACCAGTGCTAATAAACCCCGAGGCAATGTACAATCATTTAAGCAAATCAGAAATGTACAACGCCTACATGTAACTGCCGATAATAATGAACAACAGGTCAAAGATGAGTCAGAACCATGTACTTTGTGTGGACAGCCTCACAAGCTGCCAAAATGTGAAAAGTTCACTGGGTTAAAGGTCAATGAGCGATGGGAACATGTAAAGAAAAATAAGCTATGTTTTAAATGTATTATCAAGAAACATAACAAGAACTTCTGTCGTGCGAGTAGGTGCGCGTCGTGTAATTACGCGCACCACACGTTATTACATGCCGATAAGAAGACCGAGAGTGTGACTAACGTCAGTGACTACACCGGGAAGGCGTTATTAAAAATACTACCAGTGTACGTGTCAGTGAACGGTAATGAAGAACAGTGTTATGCTCTACTAGACGACGGAGCTACCGTGTCACTAATAGACGATTCGTTGGCCAGAAATGTCAAAGGTCAACAAGTGCCGTTAATTTTACGAAGTGCGCGCGGACATGAAATAGTCGATAACACTTCGCGCGTAATCAGTGTCTCAGTGCGCGGACCAAGCGGTCAATCATACGAAATAAAGTGCCGTACCATTACGCAATTGGACCTACCCGCGCAAACAGTGCCCGCCTCAGTGATGGCGGAGCACGCCCACCTTCGCCACTTGGGATGCGAGGAGATGAGAGGCGCCCGGCCGCTGCTATTGCTGGGCCAGGACAACTGGGAGTTGCTGACCAGCCAGGAGACCCGACGAGGGAAGTCAGGTAAGCCAGTTGCCTCTTTGACCAGCTTAGGGTGGGTGGTTCACGGACCCGTAGGGAATAGCTATTCTAGTGATCAGAATATAAATTGTGTAGTGGAAACAGACATCGACTTACATAACTTAGTTAAAAAACAACTTGAGTTAGAAGCAATAGGAATATCAGAGGTACCTCGAATTCATCAAGATATTGAGAGGGCTAAAGCTATCCTTGAGTCCACTAGCCGTCAATCGGAAAGCGGCACCTGGGAAGTAGGTTTACTGTGGCGTCGGGACAACCCTCAGTTGCCCGACAATTACAAACAAGCGCGCCAGCGATTAGCGGGCATCGAGCGTCGTTTGAATAAAGATCCAATGTACGCTACAGCCTATAAGTCACAAATTGATAGACTGATAGCAGAAGGTTACGCCAGTAAGTTAGAAGGCGCGATTAAGTACGATCCGGTGTGGTACCTACCCCACTTCGGGGTAAAGAATCCAAATAAACCAGCAAAATTAAGATTAGTGTTCGACGCCGCAGCACCTTATAATGGTACCGCCTTAAATGATAACCTTCTTGTAGGACCTGACCTTTTAAACTCTCTTTTAGGTGTATTATTTAAATTTAGATTAGGGCCCGTCGCATACACTGGGGACATAGCCGATATGTTCCTCCGGGTTAGAATCAGAGAACAAGACAGAGGGGCGCAATTGTTTTTGTGGAATGCGGCCGGCAATAAGGAACCTGACGTATACGTCATGAATTCTATGATTTTCGGTGCCGTGTCGTCTCCAACATCAGCCATTTTTATTTTAAATAAAAATGCGGCTCAACATAAAGAAACATACCCTGATGCAGTAGTGGCAATTAATACAAAACACTACATGGACGACTACCTTGATAGCACGTGGTCTGTTGCTCAGGCCAGCAATTTAATTGAGGAAGTGACCCACATCCACGCCAAGGGCGGGTTTATTATACGGGGGTGGGTCACCAACTCTCAAGAGCTACGAGACAAGCTACAGATAGAAATGCCTGATCGGGTGGCTTTAGAAAAGGGTGAAAGTGCTACGGAACGCACGTTAGGTATGATATGGTCGCCGAGCACGGACCAACTAGCTTTTGATTTATCGTTTAAAAGATTACCTAAATCTATAGTAGAAGGGCAAACCACACCCACGAAACGGGAATTTCTTAGATTCATCATGTCAATTTTTGACCCACTTGGTTTTCTGTATCCGTGTGTCATTCAATCACGCATACTCATGAAGCGGGTATGGCATACGGGGATTCAGTGGGATGAAAAACTGCGAGACGCAGAGTCCAAAATATGGTTTGAGTGGCTGCAAAAACTGCACCACCTAACCGACCTAACCATCCCTCGGTGGTACGGTCTAAAGCCAGAAGGCATAGAATTGCATGTATTTGGTGACGCGAGCGAATCCGCTTACGCTGCGGTAGCCTATTTAGCGGGGATAAATCCAGACGGACATAGAGAGGTCGCCATAATTATAGGAAAAGCTAGAGTGGCGCCACAGAAGGTAATTTCTGTCCCGCGACTAGAATTGCAAGCGGCTGTTTTAGCCTGTAGATTGGCCGACACAGTCGAAAAAGAACTAGGTATACCGATAAATAGTAAATATCTGTGGACAGACAGTAAAACCGTTTTAAAATGGATCAACTCAGACGCGTTAGAATTTCAAAGATTCGTGTCCCACCGTCTAGCAGAGATCGATAGGAGGTCAAAGAGAGCCGACTGGCACTGGGTTCCCTCGGCGATGAACCCCGCTGACGAAGCCACCCGAATGGACTGGCCTAATAACGATAATGAGTGGCTGTCGGGCCCCTCGTTTCTTCGTTTTCCACAGGAGCAGTGGCCGGCGAGCGTCAGTCTCGACGCGGTGGCAGAGGCGCAACTAGAACGAGTACAACGAGTACACGCGACGGGGACCCTGACTGAACCACTACTGCATTATGACCGGCTGCCCACGTGGACGCGCGCCATATACGTCGTAGCGCGCATACTTATATTTTCAGAACGCTGCCGCAAGCGACGTCAATCAGCCACCGTGACCGGGGCAGATCTGATAGAGGCGGAGACACGACTGTTGCGGCTTATACAGGCGGAGAGCTACAGGGCAGACATGGCAGCGCTACGGGAAGCTCGTCCGCTACCCAACGACAGTAAACTAAGAAAATTGGATCCCATGCTTTTTGAAGATGGGTTAGTCAGAGTACGCGGTAGGCTGGGCGCCTGCAGCGAGCTCAGTTTTGGAGAGCGCCATCCTATAATTTTGGATGGGAAACATGCGCTCACACGCCGCCTCATACACAGGTATCATACGGCGGCTCTGCATGCTAACCAAGAACTTGTAGTTAACAGGATCCGTGAGAAGTATTGGGTGACCAACCTGCGGTCAACCGTCAAAGCAGTCACCGCCAGCTGCCAGCAATGTCGCCTAGAGAAGGCCAAACCCGTGAACCCGAAAATGGGTGACCTCCCGGCCGCAAGGCTGGAGATCACCAGAAGAGCATTTGTCCACTGTGGGGTCGATTACTTTGGCCCCATGGAGGTCACCATCGGTCGGCGCAGGGAAAAGAGGTGGGGCGTGTTATTCACGTGCCTCTCCACCCGCGCCGTCCACCTGGAGCTGGCGTCATCGCTGAGCGCTGACTCAGCCATTTTGGCCCTGCGGCGCCTTGTTGCGCGCCGCGGGCGACCCTCGGACATGTATTCCGACCGAGGCACCAACTTCGTCGGCGCGCACACTGAACTGCGCGCAGCGCTGCGCGACATGGACCACAACAAGGTGCAAAGCGAAGCCACAGGCCGCGGCATCACGTGGCATTTCAACCCCCCGGCATCCCCACACATGGGTGGGTGCTGGGAGCGACTGGTGCGCTCAGTAAAGAACGCTCTCAAAGCCACGCTGCGGGAACGAGCCCCTCGCGAGGAGGTACTTTACACCCTTCTCGCTGAGGCCGAGCTCGTCATCAACAGCCGCCCCCTCACGTATGTGAGTGACGACGTCGAGCATCCAGTGGTGCTGACCCCTAATCATCTCCTGCTGGGCACTGCCGCGGGAGATGCTCCGTGCACGCGTGGTCACGCTGTCGACGTCGACTCCCGCCGCATGTGGCGGAAAGTGAACGCGCTGGCCGACCTCTTTTGGAGGCGATGGCTGCGCGAGTATCTGCCAACGCTCCAACAACGGCAAAAATGGACAAGTGACGTGCCAAACGTAAAAGTGGGTGACGTAGTGATAGTGATAGATCAGTATAAACCTCGTAATCAGTGGACAAAAGGAGTGATTGAAAATGTGTACCCCGGTGCGGACTCAGTAATAAGAGTGGTAGATATAAGAACCAATCATGGGGTCCTGCGTCGACCCGTTGTAAAGGTTGTTGTGCTCCCTACCGACGGGACTGTAATCGGTTGAACCCTCTTACGGGGGGTGGGATTGTTGATGAGCACAGCAACCTAAGTTAATGTTTAATAATAATAACATGTACAACATAAGAATTATTGCGCGTAATTTTTAACATTCACTCGTGATTGGCTGAAATGGTATCGCCCGGACCAATAGGAAAATTGTATGCGGGGCTAGGCCCAAGTGCAAAATTTTAAGTAAACAAGTACTCAGATCTTTAGAGCCTTGCCACGCCCAAACCCGACCACCAAAGGTCGGATAACTTTATAGATTTGTAAATAGCATGTAAAGGGACCGGATTCCAATAAAAATGAGGAGTCCCGATGTAAGGATGTACACGCGGGAAGAAAAATGTGTAAAACAATAGATTCCCACGCCTCCCGCACCCCGCCTCTGTACCACGTCCCCCGTTCCCCTTCAACACCCCTCTGCGAGGTTGTGTTGAAAGTGATTGGAGGGGAGCCGTATACTGTATCTGTAACTCCCCCCGCGACTTGAGCTATGATGCAAAAATTATAAAAGGACCCGCCCTTCCCAGGACGGGCAGTCGTCTTCAACAGTCTCCAGCCGGTCTCCGCCCAAGCAGCACGTAACTCGTCCGCGTTCCGCGTAGGGTCCCCGTCCGTATAACGTGCTGCTATAATCGCGCTCCTTGTTAAAAATCAGTACCTAATAGTTAATAGTGAAATGTTTAGCGTGTAAGGACGATTATTGTTTGTGACCTGTAGTGTTTAATTGTGACTAATTGTGTGATTCAAATATATGTGCCTTTTACAATCTTCAAGATAGTGTTTTAATTGTTACCACCTAGTTCACTGCTATCCACCCTGCGCCTGAATCCCCTACAGTCCCATAGTAAAAGTTGTTTGTTATCATGAGTACAATCACGTGTTTATGTATCGGTCACTAATTACCAGTCACCCTATATATGGATTATTAGTTTATACACATAGATCAGTCAGTAACAATGTACATATTGCGATACATAACGACTTACAGTAGCTATCAAGTACCAGATAATGATTAGTCATCTAACTTATGTTATAAAATTGCCTTGTAACAAACATACGAGTAATTATGTACATTTTAATCTCGTTTTTAAATCCATAATTTTGATTGTATTGTTATTTGTCAGTAACTGAGTTGTTTCGAGGTCAGAAGGCAGTAGATTCATGAAAAATCTGTATTTTACATGGAGCGACTGCCTGTGTACTGTGGGTAGGCTTCTGGTCTAACCGGATGCAGCTGAATACCAGTGTATTCATCTGCATCCGGTTAGACTGTAAGCCGACCCTAACATAGTGGGGAAAAGGCTAGGCAGATTGAACTTATATTGTGTTTAACACGTTGACTGTCAGACAACAGACACAATAGAAAATCTATTGTTCGCGGTCACCGTTGACCGTGGTGGCAGTCAATGCCTCAATAATATAATTCAAACACAATGCACTTCGCATTTCTTCTGTATATATTTCAACCAGTTTTTAAGTCAGTTGTGTGAATAAAGCTAGTAAATAAAAAAACAATATGTTTAAAAACAAATAATTTGGTCTACATATCTGGGTATCATATCACTGAATAATTATCTAGATAAAGACAATGTTTCTGTGTCTATTGATAACAATGCTTTTTTACTTTGATACAGTTGACTAAATATTTTATTGTGGCAGGTCATTTAACCCAAGTAGAAGACGAAAATCAATTCAGTTAAATTAGCTAATTCACAATTATGTTTAGACTGTTCAAATTACTCAGACTAGTGACTCGTCAGCACCCTAATTGTGTAACACACTATCAATCTGCATCATTTTGAAGGATATTGCTAATCCGTTGCAAATTTTATTTTATGGAAAAAATATTTTGAATTTTGCATTACTGTAAGGTGCTTGTGCACCCATTTATTCATAAACATTACTTAAAGTTAAATATGTGATTAGCAACTGTTTAACCATACATTTTTGATGTTTGAATGTCTCTTAACTTTAATCTTCGTTTATAAATTAACCCTTTTACATACATAGTACATTACCTACCCACAAATTGGAATTTAAAAAATATTAACAGGCCATCAAAATCAAAATATTTTATTTCACATAAACCAACATTTATGAAACATCAGAAGCTATGTGCACTGTTCCAATTGGTCGTTTCCTATGGAGAAGAACCGGCAAGAAACTCCACGGTTACTCTTTTAAAAAAATTATTGAATTTTAAAATGTTTTTAAATTACACACATCCCTTTTCAGTATCCCTTTAGTAAATGTACCTTTTGAAGTATTAGATGTATGCATGGAATTTTCCTCATTACAATCAGAATGCAATTAAAAAGCAGTCACTTTGTCTATTTATGTACTGTTTATTTATTTTATATACAAGGTGTAAAAGAATAAACGCAAGTCTTGAAAGTAGTTTGTTCATAATAATTGACTACTGAATTGATTTCAGTAAGTTTTGATTTGAGAGCAGTGGTGGCCACGTGGTAACGGCCGCGACTTACGAGTTGTAGGTCGTAGGTTCGAATCCAGACAGGCGCTTTACTTTGTGTAAATTATTTCATCATCACTGCTCTCAAAACAGTGAAGGAAAACATCGTGAGGAAACCGGCATGTTCTAGAACCAAGAATTCTAAGACATATGACATCTGCCAACCCACACTGGGCCCGCGTGGTGGTTTACGGCCCACCACCCACCACCCACCACCTCTCACCAAGATTAGGCCTGTGTCCCAGCAGTGGGAACATTATAATCTGATTATGAAAATAAAACAATGTCTATTTTAATACTTCCTACAACAAAAGAAGCACAGAACAGGGTAGTATGACAGAAGAAAGGGGAGGTCTATAGAAGAGAATAGAATACCCAGTCTAGGTCTAGTTCTAGGTAGTCTATACCCAGCTGTGGGTGATTCTGGGCTGAAATAATGAATACTTCCTGAAATCACATCTTTTTATGTAAATATACCAATTGACACTTAGCAACAGTATGATTCATTCATCATGATATTTAGATTAAATAAGGAAATTTTATATAAGTATAATATAAGGTAGTTAGATCATCTACTGCCAAAACATGTGACCTTCATAACAATTTAATTGTTGAAGTTTTTTGCAAGGAGTTTTTTAGGAAGGTTTGTTGTACCTACTATTGATTTTTGTTGGCAGTTTGTTAAGACAAGGTTCAAGGCCACATGTGGGTATCTTTGGAGAAATTGAGATTGTAATATGAATGGTGGAAATATAAAGTAACATTAGCAAAATTATGTTTAGAATAATATATTAATTAATGTTTTTAAGACTAATTGGAGTTCTGCTATGAATTTGAATGGATTATTGTTTCGTTTTTATAAGTGGATTTTTCGAATTTTCAGTATATCCAATCTGGTTTTCTTTATTGTGATTTAGAAATATTAATATCAAAATTATATTACTGCTCACCTGTCTGGGTGCTGCTTCTGTGCTGTGACCGACAGTATGTGAGCCTCCCTCCAAATCTCTCCCTCTAGACAGGCCTCCACAGTCTCCCCAACAAAGTAGCGGTCCCTCACGAAATTGAACAGATCCTCAGACATCTCAGCAAATGAACACCTCTTAGTTCTCATTGCCAAAAACAATATTGGTATACGCAGCTCCATTGGAAAATCTTTCAAAGCCCTCCGTGCTGTCTTCTCACTGTGCAAGGCTTCAGAGTATGTCAAATTATTCTTCCCAGTCATCTCACATGTCCACACCATTGAATTGACGAGAATAATCCTCTCACAGTATTCCCTGTAAATAAACATTCATCAAACAACATCTGTGAGTGGTTGACCAAAAAGGGACCTGGAGGGATTGGAAACCGTTATTTATTTTTTTTTGAATTTTTTAGTCTGTGGTCTTTTAGCTTTGTTTTGGTCTAACCAGAATATTTTTAGGTGCCGTAGTGTTTTTTTTATGATTTTTTTTGTGAGCCGAGGCTGTTTTGGAAAAATTAGTTTTTGTGATGTCAGACGCACATAAAGACAAGAAACTGACACTAAATAAGTCGTCAATAACGTAGTAACCGCAAACACGTGTTGACACTCACTAACGAAGTCGCATACTGACATAAAACATACCGCAACTTGTTTCTACACGAAATTTCAAACGCGATTTACTCGAAATCAATTATTTTCCCTTGAGGTCCCTTTTTGGTCAACCACTCACATCTAATTATGATAAAAATTATGACGCGAATGACAGAAATAGCGAAATATTGTGTCACGCTCGCGTTGTTGCGCGACCCGCCGCGCGCTGACAATGCCAACGGTCCCCGTAAACTGATAACTACAACTTAACATAGAAATTTGCAAAAATTCGGCGAATCTAATGTTTATAGTTACACTCACTCGTAATCTTTGAATATCTCGTCGGTGATCTCGCAGTGGAAGACCTCATCGTCGTCCCGGAGGTACTCCGACGCCTTTGATTTCTCAAATGCTTTCCTTTTTAACAGAGGCATGTTGAGAGTTCGCGGGTCACTACGGTGGGAAAACGATTTCCAGTCCGTTTTAACTTATCACTTGTGTTCAATATCACTTAACTTTGTACGGCGCATCTATTCCTACATTCCAGTGAGTAGTACATTAGGAAATTAGTAGGTTTTGTAAAATATTTCGAGCGAAAAATGTTGCGTGGTTTCGGTTGACAAGCCAAAAAACGGCGCGCTGAGGCGCTTCTTTTTACGCCAGAAACATATGAACTGGGTTAGACTATGACAATGAATTCTACTAAATTAGTAGAAAGAAATATCGTTTCAAAAATGTTTACACAATGTTTTATTTCAGAAACGTAGAAATAAAGTTATAAAGTTTTTCTCATTTACTGAAAATATCTATGTTAATTTATATAGATAGTGCCGCTAAACAGCGTTAAGCAGGCTGTTGAAAATCCCTTGGGAATGTAAACTTGTCTTAGAGCATTTAGGCTATGAAACTTATAGAAGTTTTTTTTTATATTTTTTTACTTGAATGTTGTTCTTTTATTTTTTCTATTCTATTTTTAATAAATGGCAAGCAAAGTCGATGTCGACTATTCTGCCAATGTCTAAAGTGAGCTTTGCTTTTTCTTGTACAGACGCCAGCACACCAAGCTACTACAATGTGTCTTTCTTTAATAGAATTTCAACTTTATCGCTAAAGCATAAGGTTCAAAGATGATTGGGATAATTTGACAGTTTCGGGTAGCTCGATGAGCTGGCGTCTGTACCTGTCAAAAGATTTGGTTTTTGATTCCAATTTATTTTATATTATTCATCATTTTCCCATTAAAATCCTTTTATAACACTGGACTTTAGTTTTATTTTAGTTCACCAACCACTAATGCATTCGGTTCGTTTTTATCGCCTTCACAGGCCGAAATCCCAGTTAGCTTGATCGTCGACGATGGTCATACCATACGCCATTAGTTATGTAATGTTAGCGTAATAATACACATTATGGGGGTATTAATATATGTGGACTACTAGTCAATCATTAATGTGTGGAGTACCTACTCGTTTGGGAGAATTGAAATAATTATACAAAGTCATTCTATTTGGTTTCTACATATAATCACGATTAGGGAATGTAATCTCGAGTCAAGATTAGCAGCTCAACATCTTGCGTGCAAGTCTGGAGTCGAGATTGACTATTCTAGATCTCATCCGGGAATCTGGCGAGATCTCTACGATTAAGTAATAAACATCTGCACTACGAATACATAAAGCAACAAATCAAATAATTATTATATTGAAAATAGCTTCTCAAGAAGAATAGTGTGCTAAATCACGCGCACTCACTCACGATTTCGAACGAAATTGCAAGAACTAGATTGTATTGCCACCATATGGAATCTCACAATAGTCACAATGTACAGACGCCAGCACATCAAGCTACCCGAAACTGTCCAATTTTCTCAATCAATTTTGAACCTTATGCTATAGCGATACAGTTGAAACTCTATTACATCTTGATCAAAATGCCGTTTGCTGCTTGAATGGTTTGCCATTTCGCGGCCGTAGTCGCACAGACACTCGTACAACCATTTTACCACCACCATACCATACCATTTTTCCATTACCATTACCACCATTAGCACCATTAGTACCATTTTTCTTTCTTTCTTTTACAAGCTTAAGGTAATAAATGAAGTCACTGGTCTTCCATGTTGTGTCATGGAATGGAATTGTCAACCCATACACAATAGTCGGTGCGTGCGAGTGATTTTCGTTCCTGTGCAGAAGAGCGGGCAAGAAACTCGACGAACTTCATAATGCTCTCGGAACTGGGATCGGGGTAGTAGAATAGTAGATAAATAGTTTTAGGAATATGGTATTACTAAAACTGGATGCGTTCAGAAATCGGAAACGTGATTTTTTGTATTAATTTTTTTACAAATTTTATTTATGAACGCGATAATAACAAATGTCAAAAAAAGCTGCCTTCATGCTTACCGTTTCATGTTTTTAAAAATGATTGTGTAATATTTCATGGAATATTACAATAATAACGTAGAATTTATGTTAATGGTTTTCTTTAAACCCGACTAAGATGCCGAAGGAACAATATCGCGAGACTTATGTCGGACGAAAAATGTAAGGTTATGTTTATTTTTTTTGAACACTCAAATATATTATATTAAATACACAAATACACATTTCACTACACCAGAATACTATTTAAAATTACACAACTACAAACTGTGTAACTTTCACGTATTTTCCTTGAGGTTTAAAGTATTTTCGTGATGTTTTCAGTTCCCATGTCACATTCAATGTGGACAGTGCATCTGCTATCCAGCAGGCAGCTCATATCCAAGTCATCACTAAGAACTTGTACGCTCAGGATGGACAGAGGGTGCCGGCGACGTATGGGGTGCTGGACAGGCGAATGGTATGGGCACTGATAATGTTTAGTTGTGAAAAATTTATAAAAACCCAATGTTTTCATGTTTCATGTTGATAAGATTGCTCAAACATCAACTATGCTGTGTCTTCCTTTGTTCTAATAATAATTTATGGAACCTACACTTGGATCAAATATCAATACCAAAATAAAATAATGATTACACTAATAAGATTAGTTTACCTATTTTAATTTTAGGGTTTAGAACTAAGTTATAAAAGTATTACATTACCTGATAATGTTTCTTCTTTCTATGCAGGGAACTAATCAGAAAGATGCCAACTGTGAAACCTGCGGGCTGGGTCTGGCAGAGTGTGTCGGTCACTACGGCTACATTGAGCTGGCCCTGCCCGTCTTCCATGTTGGTTACTTCCGGTCCATCATCAGCATACTGCAGACTATTTGTAAGGTGAGTTAAATTACCTGAATTTCCACTTATTATTTACCTTACAAACTTTAAGAGGTGCTATAGGCCATCGAACTGAACAACTTTCACCTATGGGACCAACTCTGAAATCACGAAAAAAAAATCAGCTGTTTCATACATTTTGGTCAAGTAGGTATTGAACTTTTGTATGAAACAGCAGATTTTTTTTTCGTGATTTTAGAGTTGGTCCCATAGTGAAAGTTGTTCAGTTCGATGGTCTAAAGCACCTCTTAAAGTTTGTAAGATTAATTTTTTAATACTTTGTATAGATTTATTATGTTTATCTACTGAAAATGCGTTTTTAATTTCGCTAGCAAAAGGGCCGAAAGCTTTACAAAGTAAAAAAAAATAAACCTACTGCTTAAAAACAGGTAACAGCAAAATCTTAACTTGAGGAAACCTAAAATTTTTGATGTCTTCTCTCTTCTGGGCAATGGCCTCACTGCACGCCGGCCATCTTCAAATTTATCTAATTTTTCATATTCTAAATTCTAACTCACACAACTACATCATCTGAACAGGAATGCGCAAAAGTGATGTTAGCGGAACCTCTCAAAAAGTCCTTCAGAAGAAAATTCATGAATCCAGAGCTATCATATCTACACAAGAAGAACCTGCGTGCTGCGGTCCATAAGAAAGCCAAGACCTGTACAAAATGTCCGTACTGCGAGGCTTTGAATGGTATGGTGAAGAAGAGTCCTGCTGGTATACTGAAGATCATTCATGATAAGTACAGAGCGAAGAAACCAACGGATCCTATCGTGAAGCGAGTACTGCGTGACTTCCATGAGGCCAAGGAATCTAATAAGGAGCTAGCGACTATAATCAACAGTGGTCTTACTATTGAGATGAGTCCTTTGGAG
Source organism: Hydraecia micacea (assembly GCA_914767645.1). NCBI lineage: Eukaryota > Metazoa > Arthropoda > Insecta > Lepidoptera > Noctuidae > Hydraecia > Hydraecia micacea. The sequence continues at coordinate 1,225,392 of OU611793.1, read as the reverse complement.
GTAAGGTTTTTTTTATACTAATATTATAAAGAGGTAAAATTTGTTTGTATGTAGGCGGTAATTTCTGGAAGTATGTAAGATTTGAAAAATTCTATTTGCATTTGATAGCCTTCTTGAGGAAGACTATAGGCTATTTAACGTCACTATGACCCTGAGGAGCAGAGCAAAAAGAAAAAAGTCAGAAAGAATGAGTCAAAAGAAGCAGTAACTTTTTCTGACAACACATAGATAAACACTTTAATAGCTCTTTTTTATTCAATCAATCTGCCCTAGTCTTTTCCCAACTATTTTAAGGTCGGCTTCCGGTCTAAACCGGATGTAGCTGAATACCAGTATTTTACATGGAGTGCCACAACCCAGTAACTGGGTAACACAATACCACTTGATAAGACTAAGGTTTTGTCAGACTTTGGGTTTCTGACTGTCAAAGATCTTCGAACGGCAGCCAGGACCAACGGCTTAACGTGCTTTCCGAGGCACGGATGGGTCTTGAAATGTAATAGATGGTCACCCATCCACGAACCGACCGCGCCAAGCGTAGCTTAACCTTTGATTGACCCGTGCGGCTGTTATTATTTAGCACTTTAGTTTTATTATGAAAAGTAAAATGGTAGTCTAGGCAGCCATAACTATCAAATATTGAGTCACTACAAATAATGTTCCAGCCCTTATTAAGTTCTCTTTGACACCATCACCCAGGTCCTGAACCTGTTCCGTCGCATCCCGGACGAGGACATCCCACTGCTGGGCATGAATGCCAAGCTGACGCGTCCGGAGCACCTGATCCTGACGCGCCTGCCCGTGCCGCCGCTCTGCATCCGGCCCAGCGTTGTCTCTGAAATCAAGGCGGGCACGTAAGTCATCTTCTATTTTTTTTTTGCCGTTAATGTCCCACTACTGGGCAAAGGCTTCCCTACTCTCTTTCCATCTCTCTCTGTCCAGAGCTGCCAAGGACCAATCTTTATGAAAGGAGTCCAGCTCATCCCGCCAGCTCCGCCTGCAGCGATGTCTTTTGCCATTAAGCGGGGCCCACTGGGTCGTAATTCTGGCCCATTGGTCGTCTGACATGGGGCAGATGTGTCCAGCCCATTTCCATTTAAGCGTGGCAGCTTTCAGAGTGACATCAGTCATCTTAGAAGTCATCTTCTACTTAATAAAATGTTTAAATTCATTAATACACACTGCACTACACTACACTAATTCTTGAGGGATGCTATAGGCTATTTAACATCACGCTATAACCCTTAGGAGCCGCGCAAAAAGAAAACAAGTCAGAAGGAACGCTAAGCGACAACGAAGTAATGGCGTGGGTACGTAATCTGATGCGACGGGGTGGGTCGGGGGAACAATAAAGGCCGATGAGACTTAGCGTCTATAGTACTTTGCCCATCATCCTTTCACGAGGACGTAGTCGCGGGCAGAAGCTAGTGTTTGATATAATTATGATACTAATTCAAATCTAAATGTCCTTTCTAGAAACGAGGATGACTTAACAATGAAGCAGTCAGAGATACTTTTGATAAACGACGTGATAGCGCGACACATCGCCAGCGGGGGCAAGAGCGAGCTGGTGCAGGAAGACTGGGACTACCTCCAGCTACACGCAGCGCTTTACATCAACAGCGAGATGTCGGGCATACCGCTGTCCATGCAGGTACATTCAGGTGTAAAAAGACGCTTAACAATGCCTAGAGGCACTTGTTCTCCCTGCCATTATGATATTTTTTTGAAGTGAAAGCTTCTTTAGGCGCGTTGAGCATTTTTTGAGATGGGAAAAAACCATTGAATTCGCGCCACTGTTACCGTAACCGACACCGCTTCGGATGTTTTGGCTGTCCTCGGGATGTACTCGGTTTTAATGTATATCCGATATGTCAGTGAGTGATGGCAAACTATTCTGTTTGTGTTTTGTTTCCACTTCTGTCGGCACTCCCGGAGTGCCACTGTTTTTTTTTTGTACTGGTCCTCTTCTAGGAACCTTTTGGTCACGGAGATATTGAAGGTCACAGTTCCAAGATTTTTCACGAAAACAAGTTTGAAATTAAACTTCATTTTAAATACCTCCACAACTTCTGTACCGTTACAAGCACCATAAGTACAGACGTCAGCACATCAAGCTACCCGAAACTGTCAAATTTTCCCAATCAACTTTGAACCTTATACTTTAGCGATAAAGTTGAAAATCTATTAAAAAAAAAATTTGACAGATTGTAGTAGCTTGATGTGCTAACGTCTGTACAATGTTTTGCGTGTGTTAAATTGTGCGTTGTTGTAAACAGTGATTTTTCACATCAAAAATAAAAGTCGTTTCCCAGCAATAATGTTTGTTTTATGTTACTTAGATTGATGTACAGAATGCGTAGATAACAGCTAGGTATGTGATGGGTCTTTTAAATCCCGTATTTCCATGTTTTTAGCCCAAGAAGCCGGGCCGCGGTCTGGTGCAGCGGCTTAAAGGCAAGCAGGGGCGCTTCCGCGGCAACCTGTCCGGCAAGCGAGTGGACTTTTCCAGCAGAACTGTCATCTCGCCAGACCCTAACCTGCAAATCCAGGAGGTGAGAGGTTTTGAAGACCTGTAAATACACATACAGGGTCAAATTAAATCAGCCAGCGGAACTCCGCAGACGTGATGAGTATCGATATTTTAACACGATAATAAATAAAAAGATTTAACGTTTTCTTAGGGGTCAACGACCGCTGGTAGTGTTGTTACTTAATGTACGAGTTGACAAAATATGTTTTATCGTGTTTAGATATCGATAAAAATCACGTCTGTGAAAGTTACAAAAAAAAAAAACAGATTTTAAACTGATATTTCAAATGAATACACTAGCAACGGTCCATGGCACCACAAAAAAAAAAAAACATCAAATTAAGCGGAGTTTCGCTAGCTAATTAGAACATTCCTTTTTTAAATAAAATAATCTAACACTCCATACGGAAACGTCATCATCAACATCATCATCATCGGCATCCTCGTTCCACCCACTGCAGTATAGGCCTCCTGCCTTTTTGCTATGCTGCTCTGGTCTGTGCGCGTCTTATCAGGTCATGTTTTCATGAAAATGAGATATTTTCATCCAATTTTAACTTAGAAAGTTGTATTGATGATTTTAATCGCTTACGCCTTAACATAAAAACCGATCAAACCCTATCCTCAGGTGGGAGTACCGGTCCACGTGGCCAAGATCCTGACGTACCCGGAGCGGGTATTCCCCGCCAACCTGCAGTGGCTGCGCAAGCTGGTGTGCAACGGGCCCGACGTGCACCCCGGCGCCAACTACGTGCAGCAGCGCGGGCTCAAGCACAAGAAGTACCTCAAGTACGGCAACCGGGAGAAGATCGCGCAGGAACTTAAGGTACTGTGGGCGTATCCTTATAGCGGTAAGGAGAAAGGTAGCGAAATGACGTACGACGATTTTTGACGGTGACAGTACGATCTCTCTGTAAAATCAGCGTCAAAAATATAGGGACAAACAGATTTTTTAAAATGAACAGAATCTAAGGAAACTAAACTAGGTCTTAGGGCTGATTTTACCAAAGTCTGAAATAAAATTGACGTTTGACAGTTTTATTATGAAAAAACTACAAAAAATATATTGATTCGTAGCATGAGACTAATGTTATTATGTATTAATATCACGATGGGTGTTTCAGAATGAACACAGCAACTATAATTTAGCTGGTAAAACCTACCACCTAAGTTCACGTGTGGAAGCAATAAATATATTGAGTACTAGCTTCAGCCCGCGACTTCGTCCGCGTGAAATTTCTGTTTCCCCCAACCCACCCGTCGCATCGCATCGCCTGAACGCCGCACTACTACTTCGTTTTCGCTTTCGTTCTGACTTTTTTTCTTTTTGCTCGGCTCCTAAGGGTGCTAGCGTGATGTTAAATAGCCTATAGCCTTCCTCAAAAATTGGGCTATCAAACGCAAAAAGAATTTTTGAAATCCGACTGGTAGTTCCGGAGATTACCCCCTACATACAAACTTACAAACTTTTACCTCTTTATAATATTAGTAAGTATAGATTGAACACTGCAACTGTAATTTAGGCAAGAATTTTCTTAATTGTTATTGTCGTCTGATAATTTTGTACAGTCTGTCGCTATATATTTAATACCGACTGTGCCAGTAGTAGCAATACTGAATGTCCTTTGACGTCTATCCGCAGTGTGGCGACATCGTGGAGCGACACTTGGTCGACGGCGACGTGGTGCTGTTCAACCGCCAGCCGTCGCTGCACAAGCTGTCCATTATGTGTCACCGCGCCCGGGTGCAGCCGCAGAGAACCTTCAGGTAAACTGCTCTACATCATTCAGAAATCATGCAAAACAGATTGGTCAGGTCGTGCAAAAGGATGATGGGTGTTTTAGAATAATTGTGGTGTCGTTGAAAAGGTCTTTCCAATGGAAACAATATTTACTATGACGAATTTTACCAGTTCGTTTTCCGTTCGGAGTTATTCCAGGATGAACATGACTTATATTGCAGAAATAAAATTTATATTTTTTGTTTTCTTCAGTCCATTTTTATTAGACCAACTAAGGAAACGACAACGACCACACGATAACGTCATTTATTGTTATAAAATGTGTTTTCTTTATTATATGTATATAAAGGTATATAATATGACCCAGGTGATTAGCGATGTTGATAGTCCCTCGCAAAACCGTTAATTCGGCATTAGTGGACAATTAATAGAAAATAATCAATAAAAATTAGGATTCAAAATTACTCTAAACCGAAAAAAAACAAAACAAGCGCTAAAGTACCTATTAGTCTACATAAAATAAAATAAATTTATAGTCATATTAAAATTATTGCTGTTAGAGCGATTACCAGGTCCCATACATTTTTGCCCATCATCCTTTTAACGGACCTAAATTTTTCATGACGTAACCGATTTCTATTTTACATAAATTCAGAATTAAAATATTGTTTCAAATAGCAATGATATTGATTAATGTTATTGTGGGAACCATTTAATGACTTTCTACACTGAGCAAGAAACATCTCCATCTTTATTTATTTCTGTAACTGCCCATGACATCCCAGCGGGCCCTATCAGAATACCAGTGCGGAGACATTTATTTTTTTAAATATCGCAGCATCATGCTGAGATAAGAGCCGTTTGGCCTCGTATAGGACTTTTTGTATCATTTTTCTTTTAGTTACTTTTTAAAAATATAATTTGGTTTTTTTTTATTTTTGTATGTGTTTAGTTTGTGATCTTCCTGTACGAGTCGCAATAAATACTTTTTCTTGCTTAACTTTTCTTTATCTTTTAAAACGTATATTACCGTATGTATGTTGTGCATGCAAGTACCTAGTTAGTATGAGATTCAAACCGAATGGCTTATTTCGCCTCTTGTAAGTTTAACAACTTTCTTACAAGTGAATCTTAAACCTATCAACAAGACAGTTATAATAATCTTTATCCACAATAAACCCAATTAAGTTCTCCTATAGATAATAATGTTTAAATTCAATTTTGCACACTTAATCGTGCAATGTGTCGTGCAAACCGCCCGATCGTGAATAGAGAGTTGTCCTGTGTGCGCAGGTTTAACGAGTGCGTGTGTACTCCCTACAACGCGGACTTCGACGGCGACGAGATGAACATGCACCTGCCGCAGACCGAGGAGGCGCGCGCCGAGGCGCTCATACTCATGGGGGTGAGGCTAATCTTATGGTAATAACTAGCAGCGCCCCGCGGTTTCACCCGCATACGTCTCCATCCCCTGCGAACATCGGGATAAAAAACATCCTATGTGTTAATCCTGGTTATAAACTGTGTGCCAAATTTCATACATATCCGTTCAGTAGTTTTTGTGTGAACAAACATCCATCCGCCCATCCATCCATCCTCACAGACTTTCGCGTTTATAATATTAGAAGGATAGGATAATGATCAACGTTTCAGCCAAATACCACAGCTGGACATAGACCATACACAAAGCAAACTCTTTGAAATAAGCAGTACAACAGTAGTAAAAGCAGAGTCTATCACCAACATGATGTAACCAATATTTTAATTTAAAAGAGTGTCCATGAGGCCCGTTCTTCTCCATAGGAATCTATTACGCTTTGGAATGGGCAACTAGCATCATCTTTCTGACTGACCGACTCCTTGAAAACTCAAAAGTGCCTTTAACTGGCTTAATTGACAAAAACAAAATAATTAAAAAGTGTTTATTCACAGAAATATTTTTTTACAAGACATATTACCTCTGCCAAACTGCAAAGCAGTTTGTTACGTAGCTCCGTTTTTTTTACATATTAACATATATTTTTTTCTTTTTTCATAATTACACTTTTTCACATAAAGGTTACATTTCTTAAATAAAAAAAAAAAAACAGGTTTACTCACATTTTTTAAGTTTTTTTTTTTAATTGGTTGAGCTGGACGGTGCTGATCCACGCGTCATGTTCGTGAACGGGCGCCGTCGGTTGAGACTGGTCATCTCTTAACTGCCAAGGCTTATTTTTAATCTTATATTTTGAATTGTTTCTTCACTTGTGTTTTTTTTTTTTTACATTGTTCTCACATATAGAAGCATCAAGAATAATGTACACAGGATTTTGTAATATCTTGATTTAAAAGAGTGTCCATGGAGTTTCTTGCCCGTTCTTCTCCATAGAGATCTACGTTTTGGAATGGGCAACTAGCTTCAACTTTCTGACTAACTGACTGACTATTTAATTTTGACAATTCAAAAGTGCCTGTACATGGTTTAATTGAAATAAATGATTTGATTTGATTTAATATTAAAATACTGCTTGTTTTATCTTCCAATAAACATAACTTTTAACTTAAACTTGGGGTGCTTTCTGTGTGCTCCAATAACTACTTAACCATATGTATTGTGACTACAACCATTGGCCGAATACAGTGATGTATGTATGTTTGTTTGTCTGCAATTTTCAAAAACGAATAAATCAATTTTTTCTTTTTATTCCCAGAACAAATCAAACCTAGTAACCCCTCGCAACGGCGAGCTCCTCATAGCCGCGACGCAGGACTTCATCACCGGCGGCTACCTGATCACGCAGAGGGACACTTTCTTCACGCGAGACGAGGCGCAGCAGCTGGCCACCTGTCTGCTGTCGGGACCTGATACCAACATGAGGATCGATATGCCGACACCTGCGATACTCAAGCCCAGGATGCTGTGGACCGGGAAGCAGATCTTCAGGTGGGTCCAGGTTTTCCCAAAATGTTTTTCTTCGCCGATGTCAGTTATTATCTTCGACATACATATATTTTAAGAGCATATCGAATGTTCAATATGGTGTGCAGGGATGTTGAGCTTGATTTGTTCACAAATAGTGTCCAGAAAAAAAAAAAAAATTGAATAACTTTTTCTTTGAAGTGTAACTTTGTTGTGTTACTTATTTTATTTTTGTTTATTCTCCTCAGTTGTCTCTATATATATGTTTAACTCTCACGCTGTTTTTACCGTCTTGTCTATTTTACACATAAGTTTATATAAGTGGAAACTTGTAATTGGCTTTCTTCTACATATTACTTCTGATTATTCAAATGTATTAGCTGTAAGTTTTCTTAAAAGTAATAAAATAAAATAAATAATTAACATCGGTGAAGGAAAACAACTCGGAAAGTACATAGGAATTTAAAAATTCACATTGGTACTTACTAGGATTTGAAGCCCCCATTTAATTAGTCCAGTCAATAAAGGAGTTGTAGAGTGCGTGAGCAGGGACCTAAGGGTCTGAACAGGGGTAGCGGGATTGTCCGAAAGGGTTACCGCTGCCCGGAACATTAAAGGGCTAAGGAAGGAACACGGGTGGGTTTTAGTCAGTAAGAGTCTGACACTCCCTTCCGCTCCACCCAGAGCGGGAGGAGTCATTAGATGATTTCCCATCCATAAAAAAAGGGTCTGAACAGACGGATTGCATTTCAGCTGCAACATCGCAGTTTGGATGCAGTTGACTTAACTGCTTCGAAACCTAGTTATGTCAACTGCATCCAAACTGCGATGTTGCAGCTGGCATGCAATCCGTCTGTTCAGACCCTTAGGTCCCTGCTCACGCACTCTACACGCCCTTCCCTTTTGGGCCATTCGTTGATTGAACTAAATAGTTTATTTAAATTGCAGTTTGATAATGAAACCCAACAAGAAGTGTGAGGTGAAAGCGAACTTGGAGACTAAAGGAAAGAATTACACCGGCAACCTGGATATGTGTGTGCAAGATTCATGTGAGTGCTCATTCTTCTTCGTCGTATCAATGATTCATTTTCTATCTATATCTATACTAATAATATAAACAGGTTAAGCTACGCTTGCCGCGGTTGGTCCGTGGATGGGTGACCATCTTCACATACCAAGACCCCTCCGTGCCTCGGAGAGCACGTTAAGCCGTTGGTCCCCGCTGTCTTTCGTGGATCTTTGACAGTCGTTACGGGTCATCAGAAGCCCGAAAGTCTGACAACCAGTCTTATCAAGGGGTATCGTATTACCCAGTAACTGGGTTGTGGAGGTCAGATAGGCAGTCGCTCCATGTAAAATACTGGTATTTAGCTGCATCCGGTTAAATCGGAAGCCGACCCCAACAAAGTTGGGAAAAGGCTAGGCAAATGATGATGTTATGTCGTGTGTTCTAGATGTAATAATCAGAAACTCGGAGCTGCTCTGCGGGTCCATGGACAAGAGTACCTTGGGCTCCGGCACCAAGAGCAGCATATTCTACATCTTGCTGCGGGACTGGGGCGAGGAGCACGCAGTCAGGGGCATGTGGAGGTAAGCATATAGAGCAGGGATGCTGGTGTGTCGGTAAGAATAAAACGACCGTCTTGCTCGCTAGCTAGTTTAATACTGAATATCCACGCACCGCGCAGCGCGGCGTTGCGTACGCGCGATGCGCGTAGGTACACAATTACGCGCGTTCTGAATACAGTTTATTAAAAGTATAACTATGCAGATAATACATACAGTTCATCCCTCCAACATTAATTAGGGAACCTGTAACAATACAAAATCTTCCTCACTACATAATACAATTAATAACCACATAATAGAACACTCGTTAGCTTATTTACCTAAAAATACTTCCTATAACAAACAGGTTTTCGGAGTCTCTTAGAGCGCTCAACCGGGGTAGTGTTTACAATACTTGGTTTAGTATGCTCATTCGAAACGGAACATTGTTCAGCCGGTTGAGTCTCTTCATCCATCACCTCGCAAGCCTCCGCCCACTCGTCATTGTCGGTACCCCTCTGTTCCATAACTTTATCATGGCCATTTTTGGTGCCAGACGTGGCCCGCAACTCTCTCTCCTCCTCAGCACTAGCTGACGGAAACGAAAGAGGTGCCTGTGGCGCCGGCCTCGCGGGGGATAGTATATCGGGTTCCGTAGTAGGGGACGGGAGCTGCGGCGGCGGCGGTGCGTCCAGCGCCGGCACTCGGTCGCACAATACCGTGCTGTCGACGCCGGACGCGCTTCCACTAATATCTACATCAGTATCTTTGCTCGAATTAGTATACTTCCTCATCTGATCTATGTGTCTAATACAACTAATTCCGTAATCTTTGAAATAAATTTCAAACATTCTCGTACCTATAATCTTTTTTACAATACCTATACTCCAAATACTTTTCCTTGCAATAAACCACTTAGCCCATATAGTCTCACCTATTTCAAAACATCTGTTACGTTTTAATGCCGATTGTTCGGTGCCCTTGTCAATGGATTTAGCCTGTGGTAGAATTAAATCTAATCTGCTATCTTTAACTTGCCATTTTCTTTCAATACCGGTACTATTGGTGTGGCGTATTCTGAGTAATTAACCGGAAAAAGTATACCTAAACTCACTAACCTATCAAGTTCTGCGCTGACTTTGTCTTTCAAAGCAAAAGGAACGGAACGCGGCTTAAAAAATTTTGGTGCCGCATTGTCTTTTAATTGCAATTCGACTTCGAACTTATTAAAACATCCTAGTTCATTCTTCCAAACATCTGGATATTCGTTCAACAACCGCTGCACTTCGGGAATGTTCCTATTCTCACAAACTAGGTTGTTATTATTTGTCGCAAAATACATACTAAATTTTGTCATGAAATCACGTCCCAGTAAGGGTGGACCGCCGTTTGCTATGACATACATTTTTATATCGTTAGTTAAGTTATCATATGTTATTTTAGCAACAAAATATCCCAAGGGCGTGATTTTATGACCGTTGTACAGACACATTATTAAATCACTTTTATCCAAACTTAAACTAGAAAAGTGAAGTCGATACAATTTCTCCGAAATCACCGTGGTTCCCGAACCCGTATCTAATTCCATACACAAATCAATGTTATTTACATTCACATAAATTTTTATAGGGTTATGGTCAACATACCTCATGTTATATAGTTCACACTCTTTGCAGTCACTTCCTTGAACCGTCTCCGTATCCTCCACACCTATATTATTAAGATTTGACTTCTTAGCTGCGCATAACTTCTTTAGATGGCCTTTTTGCCCACAAATAAGACACTTGTAGTTCTTAAATCTACACTGAGCCGCACTATGCCTTTTTAAACCGCACACTGTGCAACGCACTTGATCGCCGTCGCCGTCGTCGGATCCGCGACGGCCCGCGCCGCCGGCGTGCACGTGGAACACCGGCTCCTCCTTGACAACCAGCTCGGCGCGCGCTTGCCGCGCACACGCCGCTTTCTGGGCGACCTCCAGCGCTTGTCCAAAAGTCAGGCTCTTGGAGTCACACTCAAACAATCTATCACGCTCCGGTCCCATTTTGAAGCCAAGCACAAAGCGGTCACGCAAAAGCATGTCCAACTCCGAGCCAAAGTCGCAGTACACGGCCAGCCCTCGCAGCCGCGCAGCCCACTCCTCGATGCTTTCACCGTCGGATTTGATCGCTTCATAGAACTTCGCCCTGTCGGCGAACGTTGATCTTTTCGGCGTGAAATGTTTGTTGAGTACATTCACTAGCTCACTAAAGGCGATTCCCTCGAGCTTATTCGGATGCACTAAGTTCCGAACCAGACGGTAGGATTCGTCCGACAAATAAGTTAAAAGCACTGCACTTTGATTATCGACAGTAATGTTATTTAACTTGATAAACTGTAACAATCTACTGTGAAACACGTCCCATTCGTGGATTTTATGATCGAAAACACTTAAATTTCCAATGAAATTCGCCATTTTCTGTGCGTTGATCGTGTTTTATCCTCGTCGCCAAATGGTGTGTCGGTAAGAATAAAACGACCGTCTTGCTCGCTAGCTAGTTTAATACTGAATATCCACGCACCGCGCAGCGCGGCGTTGCGTACGCGCGATGCGCGTAGGTACACAATTACGCGCGTTCTGAATACAGTTTATTAAAAGTATAACTATGCAGATAATACATACAGTTCAGATGCACAGACTTATTCAGACCATGGGCCACTTGGGCTAATGATGAACTAATGGAGGGCCACCAGCACAAATTAAAAACATAAAAATAGCCAAAATTTTAATTTAAAAAATAATACAGGGTTACTTGTAATTCGACGTATATCCGTCAGGAGCTGATAGGGGGGCCAAAGTGCAACAAATTGAACCCCACATATGTATGGCCGAAATTCAATAGTTTTCGAGATAATGATAAAGATGATCCCGCATGCGGGATGCTCGTGTGAACGCTAGCATATAAACACATTCGCCATCAAACGGGATCCTGCAGAAAACGGGATCCTGCAAAGAACTGGACTGCCGTGTGAAAGGGGCGTTACTCGTAACTTACACTGAACTCGTTATGTAATGAGGTGGTTTGAAAACGGCTCTTACTGCTACCAAATAAAGGCGCTTCTAATGTCAGTTGTACTATGAATGATTGTGTTGTGGTCAGGTTGGCACGCATGGCCTCCTACTACATGATGAACCGGGGCTTCAGCTTCGGCATCATCGACGTCACGCCCGGCAAGAAGCTCATCGAAGCCAAGAACAAGCTGCTCGAGTCGGGGTGAGTTACATAAATATATACTTACTGGGTCATATTTAATTAGCTAGCGAAACTCCGCAGACGTGATGGGGAATTAGGGATCAATATCTAAACACGATAAAATAATTACACGATAAAATGATAAACAATTTAAGTTTGATTTTTTTTTTGGGTCAACAACCGCTAGAACTTATGTTACTCGAAGTATAATTTGAGAAACGATTTTCTTTTGTTTAATCGTGTTTAGATATCCCAACACGTATGTGAAGTTTACATCAAACAAAAAATGTTTTTTAAACTGATATTTCAAGACTATACTAACTGCGGTCAATGACCCCACAAAAAAAAATCATCAAATTCATTTATTTTTTGTTTTATCATGTTAAGACATTGATACCCATAACGTTTGCGAAGTTTCGCTAGCTAATTTAATTTGGCCCTATATAGCACTAACCTACGACATAAGAAAGGTTAGTTATTAAGGAATTGCTTTGTGACGGTCATGTAACCGAAGCTGGTACAGTGGCCCCATAGCTATTATGATTGGTCTGCAAAGTTGCGAGATATTTAGATCTCAATTAGCGTTCTTTACCTCCGAACATCTCGGCAACCTGACATTTTAGGGCGCCGTATCCCAAAACAGTTCTTGTCTTTTTAAGTGTCCTCTACCCATACATATATGGCCAGTTATATCGTGCGCCGCAACATTGAAAAAAAAAACAAAAGGCGATGGGGTGACCATGCCACTTAGGTTGCCCATACTAAATTGTCATGACCGCCATCTTGAATTTGGATACCGACCTCATTTTCCGCATCAGCTCCCCCGAAAACCAGGGAAATGATAGCCATCCCCACATCTGCAGGTACTCAAAGTGCGACGGCTACATTCTGGAGATGGAGAAGGGCACGCTGCAGTGCCAGCCTGGTTGCACCATGGAGGAGACCCTCGAAGCTGTCATGCTGAGCGAGCTCAGTAGTATCAGGTAATTGGTTTTTTTTTTAAACTAGAAACTAGTTGACCTGACGAACTTCAGAATTAAATTTTTCGTGTTTTTTTTCCATGTGTCAATAGTTATTCTGCTATTTGGGGCGGAGACAAATCCAACAAATCAAAGATCATATAAATCGGTCCAGCCGTTCTTGAGTTATAAACGGAGTAACTTCCGACTTTGTTTTTATTTATGTAGGATCAGGAGTAGGTTTTGTGTATGTCACGTTATTATCAGGATATTTTAATTACTGTGGGCGTACTGTGAGTAGTGTTGGTTATAGCGCAATATAAAAACGGTTTGCAGTTCAAATTAGATTATAATTTCACGAACAATTATCACACTAGCAAATTACATACTGTATGTACACGACACAACTAGATACACAGTAAAATAATTATTTACAGTAACTAAGTAATTGCGAACAAACCGTAGGATCGATTACTGTTCGTATAGTGACAGAGTCACCCAAATGAAGTTAAGTAAACCGACAGGTTTGTCGGGAACTAGTGCTCTGTCAAGAGTTGAGTCCATAGACCGACTGACTCTGCCTGACTGACTGAACTGAACTCTGAACTCGACTCGACTTGACTTGTCTGATTGAACTCCTTGACTTGAACTGTCTGCACAAACGAGTGCGCTCAGTTATAAAGGGTTTGTCCCCACTATGCACTCGCCCCACAACAACTCTGTCCAATGCCGTACGGAAATACGTCATCGTGTTTACTTGATACAATACATGTGCTTAATCTAATAAGACTTTCATTATAAGTAATCAAATAATACAATAATAATTATTGTAAATAAACAATAGTGATTTCACAAAGTAAATCATTTTAAAATCAAAGTAACATGTCATCAATTGTTTTGAACAAAACCATCGGTTACAATAAATCAAAATAAGTTACTAAAATCAATTAGTTCGTACACTGAGTACTCAATAAATTATGTTCCGATTTATTAGACAATAATCGATAGTCAAATCTCTTAAATTAATAATAAGAAAGCAAATCATAACAAATTATGTTGACTACCCACAATTATTGTAATTGACAACCGTCTCCTACACGGCCAGAACTGACGTTCTACACGACCTCGTGTGATTCTGGGAAAAAAATCTCTTTGTGAAAATCGATCGGCCTTTCTGACCAACAAATAAACAAAAGCACAAATTACATTAAAGGTATGTACAAAAGAAAAATCCTGAATTAGTCAAATAAAATCATTATCAAAAGCAGTACTGTTACAGACGATACATAGCTTAACTAAAGTAGAGACATAGTCTCCCAGCCGAAATCCAGCCGAAATCACGCCATGGGATTCGACAAGTAATTTGAAGTCAAATAGACAACCCGCATAGGCGTTAAGTTCAACTTTCAAATCCAGGAGTCAACACAGACATCCGATTAATTAAAGTAGAGACATTGTCTCCCAGCCAAAATCACACCATGAGATTTGGACAAGTAATTTGGAGTCGAATAGACAACCTGCATAGGCGTCAAATTCACGTCCAAATCCAGGAGTCAACATAGACATCCGATAAAGTAGAGACATAGTCTCCCAGCCAAAATCACACCATGGGATTTGACAAGTAACAAACCCGCATAGGCGTCCACATAGACTACCCGCATAGGCGTCAAAATACACATTGCAAACAAGAGTCAACATAGACAACTTGTCAATTCAGCTATAGTATGTCAGCAGCAGATGAATCATCATCACTGTCATCATTGACATCATTACTAACAGTAACTGGACATTCAGGCATTTTTTGTACATGATCAAATTTGATTAATTGGTAGTTAAAGATTTTAACAAATATCTACCACAAATCACCATCCAATAATTCAATTATTGTAAAAGGGCCTTTAATTTTAGGATCTAATTAAGTTTGATTTCGTTCCTCATTAGCAATAAGTATAATTTTTCCAATTTGAAACTTTTTAGAATAGCATTAGCCTTATCGTATCGGGCTTTATCATATTCGGTACTTTTTATTATAACCAGGGAAGTACCTACTCAGTACCCGAAAAACAAAACAAAATGAAAACGACTCACCAGATACAGTAGACAATAGCTCTGTAGCTGGCTTAATGGTACAGACATCCACTCTCTGTCACGGAGTGCAGCGTTTTCCAACACTGCCATCCTGCTTGCACACGTGCTTGTATGTTAACCTGTAACCAGAAAAATCAACAGCAGTGCATGTTCCACTCGGCCAATTCTGACCACATTGTTATCGAAACGCGTAAGAAAAACAATAGCAATCATCAACAACAAAATATTCCTCTAAGCCTTAGTAATAATTGGTCTGGAACTATATCAACTTAGATCACCATCTAAAATTTCAATTTTGGCTCGCTTATCGTTAAACTACGTCATAAGAATTGTTCTGTGCTGAATACACATGTTTGACCAATACCAGTCAACAAAATAACGTTATTAACTCGTTTGCCACTTAATCTCAGCTAACAAGCATTCAGCTTCAAAATCGTAAACAAAACAATACAGCTCACCTTTATTTTCTAATGTGTCAGAGGGTAGTTTTACGACGCAAACATCCAATAGCCGTTGCTGCTTACAGCACGTTGTCCACCATCAGCTTGGCTGCTACTGCTCATGCAGGGCCGCGACATGTCCTGGTTTCCCTCACTGGCAGCACACGAAGGGTTTCGCTGACGCTTCCACGCCACGTCCTTGGCATGTCACTTGTGATAGCCACGCCGACGCCGCTCCCTTGCGCGCCTCACCCGATGGCCACAACAAGTTGACCACCTTGCAGTGAATTTTCAGCAAAACACAAATCACCTGTTGTTGTGCACTGTTATGTTTGCACAACAGGCGCGTCACTAGGCAAACGTATTTCTGCATACAGCCTATGTCAAAAACAACATGCACTATGATCGCGCATCCATATCTGCTTTGTCTGGGTCGAACTTACACAGATCCACACGATTATTAAATAAGCGTTCGCATGTTTACACTTTGTTTTTCAAATGTCAACGGTCACTTTCACCGTTCTGATTTTGCACATTAACCAACACGAATATCACGGTTTATCCCACTTCTGATGTAGGATCAGGAGTAGGTTTTATGTATGTCACGTTATTATCAGGATATTTTAATTACTGTGGGCGTACTGTGAGTAGTGTTGGTTATAGCGCAATAGAAAAACGGTTTTCAGTTCAAATTAGATTATAATTTCACGAACAATTATCACACTAGCAAATTACATACTGTATGTACACGACACAACTAGATACACAGTAAAATAATTATTTACAGTAACTAAGTAATTGCGAACAAACCGTAGGATCGATTACTGTTCGTATAGTGACAGAGTCACCCAAATGAAGTTAAGTAAACCGACAGGTTTGTCGGGAACTAGTGCTCTGTCAAGAGTTGAGTCCATAGACCGACTGACTCTGCCTGACTGACTGAACTGAACTCTGAACTCGACTCGACTTGACTTGTCTGATTGAACTCCTTGACTTGAACTGTCTGCACAAACGAGTGCGCTCAGTTATAAAGGGTTTGTCCCCACTATGCACTCGCCCCACAACAACTCTGTCCAATGCCGTACGGAAATACGTCATCGTGTTTACTTGATACAATACATGTGCTTAATCTAATAAGACTTTCATTATAAGTAATCAAATAATACAATAATAATTATTGTAAATAAACAATAGTGATTTCACAAAGTAAATCATTTTAAAATCAAAGTAACATGTCATCAATTGTTTTGAACAAAACCATCGGTTACAATAAATCAAAATAAGTTACTAAAATCAATTAGTTCGTACACTGAGTACTCAATAAATTATGTTCCGATTTATTAGACAATAATCGATAGTCAAATCTCTTAAATTAATAATAAGAAAGCAAATCATAACAAATTATGTTGACTACCCACAATTATTGTAATTGACAACCGTCTCCTACATATAGATATAATTTGACTAGCAATAAGGTATTTGATTACTGTAAAAAATATACATGAGTAAATTCTTATTTTAAAGTTAGTATTTGCTCCCAAAAAACATGTCTTTGTCTACATAGAAACGCGAGTCTACGGGTCGCCCCGTGCTCGGGCAGAAGATATGCCGAGTTGGATAGAAAGAACTTTGTCTATTCTTGGTAGAATACAGATAGAATTGGTCATGCTACGCGAGCTGCATTGAGATGTCTTCTGTTGATTTCTTTTTACATAAATATTCTATAATTTCTTATAGCCCAATTTTGATGTATTTCAGAGAGTTGGCCGCTAAAGCTTGCTTCCGAGAGCTACACCCGACGAATGCACCTCTTATAATGGCACAGAGTGGCTCTAAAGGTTTGCCTTTTATACTTACATAGCTACCGTAGATTGACACAATAGTCTACATGATTTTATTTTATTTTTTTACTTCTTGTTGTTTTGTATTTACATATTATATAAGCTAATATACTTAAAATAATATTAATAATATGTACGTGTATACAAAAAAAGAAGGAAAAGAATCATCGAGAATTTCTGTTGAAACAACAGGAAAAGTGTTCAAAAGGCTGGCAGCATTGCCACGTTGTATGGCGATGATGATTCTTTGACCAAAAAATAGACCAGTCCTCTGGTCACGTGAAGTGTTGACCAGGCGCTTGGCGATGTCTCAAAAAATCCTGTCGACACGCGGACCCCATGGCCCTAGTGTTTCAACCCTGAACGGTTCGAACACATAACTCCGAATAAGATTGGAATATTTTCGCCGTGTGAGGTTTTCCGCACCTGCAGAGGCCGCCCCAGCACAGCCCGCCGTACTAGGAAGATGGGATGACGATGGATGACATGTTGCATCCCAAAAAGCCTGGGCAAGCAGACCAAGGCCTGGTTATGGAAATTCCGCCTTGGGTTTCTTCCCATGATTTTATGAGTACTAAAAATATAGTTTTGAATTGCATAGTCGTTAATCTGTAATTGTATAAAGATGGTGCTATAAAACATAAAAGCAAGTACTTTAAAGGTTGTAACAGCTCTATACAGGGTTATTTCAAATTGGCTAGCTAAACTCCGCAGACGCGATGGGTAATTCTAAACGTGATTAAAACAAAAAATATATTAATTTGATGTCATTGACCACTGTTATGAAATATCAGTTTAAGAAACCTGTTTTTTTTTTGTGTAAACTTCACAGACGTGACGGGATATCTAAATACGATAAAACATAAGAAAACAGTTTTTTTCTCAACTCATACTTCAAGGAACAATACTAACAGCGTGCAGCGGTTGTTGACCTCCCAAAAAAAAACCTCAATTTTTTTATTTTATCGTTTAGACAGCGACACACATCGCGTCTGCGGAGTGTCGCTAGCTAATTTAAATTGACCCTGTAGTTATCTATTATGTTGTGTATCTGTCTAACCTATCCCTCAGTAAATATTCCACGTCCTCCCAGGTTCGAACATCAACATATCGCAGATGATCGCGTGCGTGGGGCAGCAGGCGCTGAACGGCAAGCGCGTGCCCAACGGGTTCGAGGACCGCTCACTGCCGCACTTCGAGAGGCATTGTGAGTACCATACACCGCCTGTTTATTTTATTCGGAAAACTTACAGATTTAACAAAGAATGGTTACAGTTTTCAGTAGAATTAAGGCACATGACCAGTTTGTACTTATCATACAAATCATCATCATCTTTCTGCCCTGCATATGCATAGCTATTCACAACCATACGATAGGCTATCGTATCGAAAATGACAACTTTTTGACTTGCCCCCGACAGCAAATAGCTGTTGGAAGAATAGCGGGCGTCTATTTGATTTAAACTGACAAAACTTTCGGGTTTTGGACTTGTGAACAGCGTTTAGAAGACTCCTACGATAACATTCATTGATGTTCGATACGATACGGAAGCATATCGAGTGTTTGTGAATAGCTATGCTGGTCCCATGTTACTTGAGGTCGGCGCAACACGTCACGCCTCTCAACCGTCACGCTTCCTTTTATTTCATATTATTCCTCACACAATCCATCCGTCTTTTCTTTGGACTTCCTCTCCCTCTCCATCCATCTCTCTATTCATACTAATGATAAAGTGACGGCATCTGCAACGCCATGTGAACTACGACGCATCAAGAACGTGAGGTCACGCAAATCCTGCATCGCGCAAGCAAAGTTATCCGCGTGACTGACTGACTGATATCATACATCACGACATCAACCGCCGGCGCCGGGCAGTAGCCCACCAGACACAACACCCATCTACTCGGGTGATCCTCTCTTTTCTAAGAAGGATGAGGAATTTTATACCCATACCTCTATAATAATTACAGCTGCAAACTGTACTGATATCGCTCTTAAACTTTAGCCAAGATCCCGGCGGCGCGTGGGTTCGTGGAGAACAGCTTCTACTCGGGCCTGACGCCCACGGAGTTCTTCTTCCACACCATGGGCGGCCGCGAGGGGCTGGTGGATACCGCCGTCAAGACTGCCGAGACCGGG
Organism: Hydraecia micacea; assembly: GCA_914767645.1. Classification (NCBI taxonomy): domain Eukaryota; kingdom Metazoa; phylum Arthropoda; class Insecta; order Lepidoptera; family Noctuidae; genus Hydraecia; species Hydraecia micacea. The sequence continues at coordinate 1,205,967 of OU611793.1, read as the reverse complement.
TACCTGCAGAGGAGGCTGGTCAAGGTCAGTTCCCGTAGTCGGTGATTTGAATGCCTCTATGTCGTTGAAGTCACTCATGTCATACTATATAAACCCACATTCGTGTTTTAATACCCCTTATTATACAACGGTTGCATAAATAACTGTTACAGTCGATGATTCACACTATTATGTCTCCTCTCCTGTCATCCAGTCATTAGAAGACCTGGTACTCCACTACGACATGACGGTCCGCAACGCGATGGGAGAAGTGGTGGAGTTCCGCTACGGCAGCGACGGCCTGGACCCCAGCTACATGGAGGGCAAGGACCGACCTGTGGACCTGGCGCGGGTCATGGGCGACGTGCGCGCCAAGTATCTGTCCAGGTGAGTAGTGCACAGCTACATGGAGGGCAAGGACCCACCTGTGGACCCGGCGCGGGTCCAGGTGAGAGTAGAGATGGTCCTACATTTGATTATAACCAGATGGTTAGGCTAGCTGACAGTAAGAAAAGTATGAATGTTGTTTTGTAGAATGGTTCTGTATATAAAAATATAAATATTCAACTTAATTTTATAAATGATTTTAGATTAATAAATATTTTCATGTTTTCTGTGTGCCAAATATCATCCAAATCCGCTCAGTCGTTTTTGCGCCAATCCATAACATATACAGCGTGTAATTCCGTGTAATTTTAATCACCGTTTTCCTCTTAAGGGGTCATTGTACTCATCATTATGATCAACTTTTACTATGGGAACAAACGTGAAATCGTAAAAAAAAACAGCTGTTCCCTACATTTATGTTCGCATAACTCGTCAAAATGTAGGGAACAGCAGATTTTTTTTTCACGTTTGTTCCCATAGTAAAAGTTGTTCGTAATGATGAGTACAATGACCCCTTAAGAGGAAAACGGTGATTAAAATTACACCCTGTATACATACGGACAAACGAACGAAAATTCTCCGTTACTATTTTATGATATGTATAGATAATGAACTTGAAAGGAACAGCACTGATCACCGATCAGAATTAAATGTATTTTCATCCTTTCTTAATTACATATATTGCATTATTAAAATAATATCATTTTTTGAGGAAAATAAAGGTTTCTTAAAGACTGTAAACCAGCGTATTGAACAACTTCAGTTGCCCGCGTTAGCGCAACATTACTGAAATCTGAATAGAGTAAGATATACCTACAGCTAGACGCTAGACTGATCTGAACATTTACCTTGCAGAGACGAAGACCCCTTGGACGGTGATGGCATAGTGTTGGCAGCAGAAGAGACCCTCGCGTTAGACGACTTCAAGACTTGCACGCAGGAGTTCAAGAATGAGTTGCTGTGAGTTACATTTTACACTAAAATCGTGATTGTTCATAAATGTCGGAACTTTATAAGAGACTGCAATCTCCGAGTTTGTTGACTAATGCCCAAAATTAATAATTAGCCCTGATACAAAACTTTAAATATGAGATTTATACAGGATGTAATTTTATTTATTTATTTATATATACTTTATTGTACACCAGAAAAAACATTACAATAAAAATCACCGATCAATTTTAATCACCGTTTTCCTCTTAAAGGGTCATTGTACTCATCATTATGAACAACTTTTACTATGGGACAAAACCTGAAATCGTAAAAAATAAAAAACAGCTTTTTCCTACATTTTGACGAGTTATGCGAACATAAATGTAGGGAACAGTTGATTTTTTTTTTACGATTTTAAGGTTTGGTCCCATAATAAAAGTTGATCATAATGATGAGTACAATGACCCCTTAAGAGGAAAACGGTGATTAAATTTACACTCTGTATTTTATTTTTTATATAGGTGAAGCGTTCCAATCTGTCCCAATAATCAAACCATGAGAAGAAATTGTCACTTTTTTTGACATTTGAATTAATTTTGAAGGTGATATTTTGTTCTTCTACTTATCCTATTTAATTGATGTTGGAATTGTTTATGCTGTACCTATATATTTTTTTTTTTTTTTTGTTATATGTTTAATATAATTAATAGTTACAAGTGATCAAATGTTATTATAATACATATTTGTACGCCGTAAAGGTAAAACATGACTGTGATCCTATTTGCAATGTACTTTACATCTTGCATGCTTTGTGTGTGCATACTCATGTTTCTGACAAATAAATGAACTCTGAACTCTGAACTCTTTAAAATCAGTCGTATCTTTGAAAAGGTTACACAATATTGCCTTGTGTTCGAAAATTAGCTCACGACACCGATAAAGGTATATAGGAATAAACGGTTCATCCGTTAGGCGAGTGAAAGATGGCCGAGTGCCGAAATCGAACATCGTTGGATCGGTTCACTAATGAATTCATTTTTCACTTATGATAAATGATTTTATTTCTGTAAGTAGGCTTGCATAAACACTTTTAAACAAGTTAAAAATGTAGCCGCAATCTCATCTCGGCGAAAATCAATGTCAAAAACTTGTCACAAATTTAGGGAAATTTGAGGTATTTTTGACAGATTGAGACTGAAAGTTTTTAAAATTACGAAAATTGCCCCTCAGGTATTGACGCCCATATATTTTTCCCAGATCATTCCTCAAAGTGATAGCAGACAAGGTGCGCAACCTGCGCCAGCGCTACTCGCACTGCGGCGACATCGTGAAGCAGCTGCAGCGCCTCACGCTGACGCAGCTGGTGCAGTTCCTGCGCGTGTGCCACCACAAGTACCAGCGCAGCGTCATCGAGCCGGGGACCGCGGTCGGCGCCTTGGCTGCACAGGTAACCATCATATACAGGGTCGAGTTAACTTAGCTAGCGAAACTCCGCAGATGCGATAGGATATTTAAACATGATTTGAAATTCCATAAAGTTTCGCTAGCAAAGTTACGCTAAAACAGATTTTGATCAATTCTCAACTTCAAATTCTCAATTGAGAAACCGGTGTTAGTCATGAATTTTTTTATCCCCCCAACAGAGTATAGGCGAGCCCGGCACCCAGATGACGCTGAAAACCTTCCACTTCGCGGGCGTGGCGTCCATGAACATCACCCAGGGAGTGCCGCGCGTCAAGGAGATCATCAACGCGTCGCGGAACATCTCGACGCCCATCATTACCGCTGAGCTCTTACATCCGAAGGACCAGGAGTTCGCCAGGAGAGTTAAGGGAAGGGTGGAGAAGACTACTCTTGGAGAGGTAGGAAATTCATCTTATATTCGCTGCTACAAGAATCTCTTGGCCGTCTAATGGCGTTGACGTTGACAGGGAGGCGCTGTTGGTAAACATTTGTGAAATGTCACTTAAAAGTATTCTTGAAACAAAATGGCGGCATAGGTAGTAGTATTTTTAATTTTAATTTATTTATTTTAATTTTTAAATGGGATGTATGGAATTATGGATCAATTAGTTATCTGAAATTATGTTCCGATTTAAGCCACGCGCCAAAATACGCCCAGTTCCTGGAACGAAAATCAACGACATATCAAAATTAAACCGATCACATCAGTTGATTCATTTTTGTATTGATTTTCGTTCCAAAAACGAGTGTTTCAATAGAAACAAAACTTCCACTAATCTGCCGTATAATTCGCCCCATAAAAGTTTTTTTTTTATTGCATCATCATGCTTGCATTACTAGAGCGATCGCAGTGAGACGAGTATTTTTTATAAAACTCGGTGATCTCATAGAAGCTCTTTTGCATAAGATATTATAAGATTTCCGTAAGATAAAACATATTTTGCGGTAGCCAAGTGAAGCCTATTCTTTTAGGATCGTAACTTTGTAGGTATTTTTTTTATGCTACTGTCCTTGCTGTATTCCATAAACAATATCTGTCTGCAACAGATCACAACCTACATAGACGAGGTGTACCTGCCGAACGAGTGCTTCCTGCTGATCCGGCTGGACGCGGAGAGGATACGACTGCTGTGTCTCGAGGTCAACGTGGAGTCCATCGTGTACTCGTGAGTAACTTATCTATTTATTTAATAACTAGCGTCTGCCCGCGACTTCGTTCGCGTGAAACTTCTTGTACCCCCGACCCACGCCGTCGCATCGCATCACCTGCCGGTGCTACCATTTTTTTCGTTGCGTTTTTTCTGACTTTTTTCTTAATTATATTTTTGAACATTTTCAAAATGCACTAGCATGCTCGATTATTATTAATGTTTTAACCTACCTCATATATATTTTTGCTTCGTCACCAGGATATGTACATCAAAACTGAAGATAAAGCCAGGGAACATCCATATAGTGTCAGACTGGGCCATCAAGGTGTCTGCCGAGCCCAGCAAGCACGGCGGCTGGCTCAACATGTCGCTGCAGCAGCTCGCGCGACAGCTGCCGCCCGTCGTGGTCAAGGGACTGCCGCAGGTGTCCCGCGCCGTCATAGCGTGCGACAATGACAGTGAAGTCAGGTACAGTCACACACAAGCACGGCGGCTGGCTCAACATGTCGCTGTGGCATGCCACAGATTACAGAAGAACATACCTTTTTTTGTAAACATTATTCCTGGGTTCAAATCCCAGGCATGGCACAGTTTCATTTCGTCTTATTAGAAAACGAGTTCTAGCCTAAACCTTCAAGCCAGTTACTGTATTTTGAACTTTATTCCGACTCACGTAAAGTTCTTAATGCAAAATTTACTCCCGTTTTCTGACATTTTTCCTTTTTGCTCGGCTCTTCAGGGCCATAGCGTGATATTAAATTAAGCCTATAACCTTCCTCGAGAATTGGTCTATCAAATGCAAAAATAATTTTTCAAATCCGTCTGCTTGTTCCAGAGATTTGAGCGTTCAAACAAATGAACAAACCATTCAGCTTTATTATAAGTATAGTATAAAGATCTGCAGCTGTCTATAATACGTCTACCCCTTTTTGGAATACAGGCGTGATGTTCTATTTGAAACATAATCTGTTGTATTACAGTTACAAGCTGTGCGTGGAGGGTGACGGCCTGCGTGACGTCATCGCGACCTTCGGAGTCGACGGCACCAAGACTACGTCCAACAATATACTCGAGGTAACAACTTGATGCAAGTGATCGGCACCTGTCTCACCGTCGACGATTAGCGAAAAGCGAGTAGAGCTAGCAACTAGAAACGAGTTAGCGAGGGTGTAGTTCAGTTCTGTCGCTGGGCTATGAGCGAGTGCGACGAGTAGAATGACTGCCCAGTCACTTGTCTGTATGCGTATGTACCAAGCGAGAGCCTCTCAGCGAGGGTTCTGCCCTTGGCTTGGCTTGGGTCGCTGAGAGGCATGTTTCAACAGATGGATTAATAAATAACGAACCTCCATTTAATAGACAAACGAGAAAGCTGTCCATGTCAAAATCATCATCATCTGGCTCCCTTTTCCCAACAATTTTTGTTGTCGGCTTCCAGTCTAACCGGATGCAGCTGGATACTAGTATGTTACGTGAAACGACTGCCTATCTGACCTCCATAACCCAGTTACTGGGTAACGCTGTACCCCTTGGTAAGACTGGTTGTCAGAGTTTCGGGCTTCTCACTACCCGTAACGACTGTCAAAGATCCATGAATGACAGCCGTAATATGCTTTCCGAGGCACGAAGGGGTCTCGGTATTGAAAGATGGTCACCCATCTACTACCTGCTCGATAAACCAGCCCCTCTGTCCAGGTCAAAAAATTGATTAAAAAAATTGAGTAAGTCTGAAAGGAGAGGGATTTCAGAAACTGTATTATAATATCTTGTATGATCCCCAGGTATATCACACCCTAGGTATCGAAGCAGCCAAGTCTACCATCATCAGCGAGATCCAGGCAGTGATGGAGGGTCACGGCATGAGCGTGGACCGGCGCCACGTGGAGCTGCTGGCCGGCCAGATGACGGCCAGGGGCGAAGTCCTAGGCATCACCAGATACGGACTCGCGAGAATGAAGGAGTCCGTGCTTAACTTGGCTAGTGTGAGTTCGCGAGTTCAAAGGTCTTGGGTTCTGAAGGTTCGTTAGAACCTGGGGAGCTGTACCAGGGTGGTATGGCTGCCACGGGATGGAAATGACAAAATGTAAAAGTTTTTTTTGTTGACTTGGAATTTGTTGGGAATCGAGGAGGTGCCATAGTTCAGGGCAGTTCAGGGGACAGCATGGGATATAATCACACTTCATTTTCGTCTAATATTAACCTGCTAGAAGGGCCTGCTATGGTACTCCAGGGGGTGCAAGTACTTCATGAATATAAACAAGATGTTGGGACCTGCACCCTGATTGCGTAACACACTATCAATCACAATCTAAATCATATTGAAGGATATTGCTAATCCATTGCCTCATGTTCGCGAAATTTGTCTGCTCAACTACGTAAATAACGCAATGAATGTTGTTGAACTGTCGAAATGAAAGCCATTCCTACTGGTAGTGTGTTACGCAACTACCCCGCAGTACTGAAATATTTTAAAAACTATACATCCAGATTTTTATTAGTTCAGAGTTGGTCATATCGCTCATTTGGAGAAACATCGACGTAAATGTATTTTTTTCCCGTCTAATAGACGAAAACAAACATTGCTTAAAATAAATGTTCTTGTATATCGATTTTATTAAATTTCGAGCGGCCATTGTTGTTTACATCTTTGGCTAATTTAACGCGACCGGACTTTAGAAAGCGTATTTACGTTAGGAAAGCAGACTTAAAAAAAAGTAGAAGTTACGTCGATGTTTCTCCAAATGAGCGATGTAACTCCCGTACTCGTATCAAAAGTTATGTTATGGTATATTACTAATGAATTTCAAGTCTGTATAAAATAATAAACCATTCAAGTAATTCTATTAATTATATTTACATTTGTCTGCTTCGCTTATCCTTGGAAAGAAACCATAGAACTTTTTTTTTTATTTAACATTTTTTTTTATTAGATCTATTTGCACTAGTGACATTTTTTTTATTTATACTGGAAATACGTCACTTGTTCAATAATAATATGGGTACACAAATATCACGAAATCACTAACCCTTATTCAGTGGTCGCACGTAGGGCTGCTGAAAGGAGCCTGGGTTCGTTACCCAGGATTGCCAAAACGATACAGGGTTTTTTTCATCAGCAGCCTGTAATCCTCGCACCTTATGGGCTAACGCAGATTTGGGCGGGCCGAACCGCTTTGCAAAAATCCTCCTCTGTCATTTTCGTATATCTTGTAAGAACCATCGCACACTTCAAGCGGGCCGTATAGCAATTTTTTGTATTAAAATGTGATGTGCTGTGGCCCGACGCGGCTGCAGTGTGCGCTTAGCTTATTACATCAAACTTGAATGCTGCACACCGCTGCCTGCCTTCGGGAAATATAGATAGTGCCATCAACGAAGACGCACCCTACTCTTCTTAATAATAGCTAGTTAATTCCGCTAGTTTTTTGATACACACTAATTACCCACTAATAAGTAATTACTGTATATCGATATCAACAAAACTAAAACACTAGCGGAATGATGTTGCACACTTGTGCTGTAAGCGATTAGGAAGAAGAGGGGCGTCTTCGTGGATGACGCTATTGTACAAACGTAATTATATACATTACCTAATCAGCGTTCGCGATTTGCCAAAAATGTAAAAAAATATGAATTAATGGAAAAATAACTTTAATTCCTACACAATAAAGTTCAGTTTACGCTACAACTTCAAACATTTTTATAACTTATTCATTAGTGCTAGTCACTCTGAAATCAACTTAATTGTCACTGAAATAAAGTTGATATTTGTTTAACTTGAATTAGGGTGGGGGTGTGCAATACTGCGCACTTTTACTATAATTATCTTATTTGTTATTTCTCCACCAGTTTGAAAAGACAGCCGACCATCTGTTCGACGCGGCCTACTACGGCCAGACGGACTGTATCGAGGGAGTGTCGGAGTCCATCATCCTGGGCGTGCCGGCCGCCATCGGCACCGGCGTGCTGCAGCTCCTGCACGCGCATGCGCGCCCGGAGCCGCTGCAGGAGAGGCAGCTGCTCTTCGACCGCCCGGAGTACCACACGTCCATATGGGAATGACCCTTGACTTCTGGTCGTAGACGAGCGTTGGCGACCAGAGCTTCTCCTAGGAAGTGATTTGAGGACTTGTGATGACGAAAGACAATTTAGAAAGAATATATGTATGGCTTAATTATTATCCGATTGCCAAGGAAAGTTGTGTTTTTCACGCGTTTTTATATGTATGAAAAATTCAGTTCAGTCCTGGAGTTCAGGTCCTTTATAAACCGACCTTCACAGGCGGTTTATAAAAGACTGAACGACTGAAACTTTTTGGACTGATGAGCTATCTGATATAGCATTTGTTAAGATACAAAGTTTTTTGAAATAAATAAATATTAAGAAAATATGATTTTTATTTACACCTTTTTTGTATTTGCAAGGACAATTGGCCAGTAATGTCCCACTGTTGGGCAAAGGCCTGATCCCTACTCTCTTTCCACATCTCTCTGTCCAGAGCTGCCAAGGACCAATCTTTATGAAAGGAGTCCAGCTTATCCCGCCATCTCCGCCTGGGCCTGCAGCGATGTCGTTTGCCATTAAGCGGGACCCACTGGGTCGTAAGTTTGGCCCATTGATCGTCTGACATGCGGCAGACGTGTCCAGCCTAATTCCATTTAAATTACTTTGCCTAGCAGTGGGAACGGCTAATAATAAAAAAAGGAAACTCCAAGTAGGAGATGGCGGGAAGAGCTGGACAGGCTCCGTGAAAACTGGAAGGAGGAATGAGGAAGACGCGCGGGCCCGCGAAAGATGAACGAAGTGGAGGGAGGCCTTTGCTCAGGAGTCAGCGTAGGCTAGAAAAGAAAATAAAAATTAAAAGATAATGCAAGTTATGTACTACTAAATTTTATTAACAATAGAACTAAAAACTAATTAACATTATAAATGCTTAACAAACTCTTCATTCACTCAAAATACAACTTTTATCTACACGGGGAAACTGTCATTTTATCTCGGCGATAAACAGTTAAAAATAAGTCTGATGGTGATTGTTATACACATTCTTAAGTCAACCATTGGCGGTATAAACAAGTTGTGAAACCTTGTTGCAGCAACATACTAAATACAGTTGCAACTCAAAAACAAGTTTCTGCAAATGATGCGCAAGTTTCGCAACGTTTTTTTTACCATGTATGGGAAGGTTAGCATGAAAATTGCTGTTGAAGTTCCCCGTATATTTTCCGAGCTCATCAGCCCCCGCTTGCAACATGTTCACCAACAAAACTTCTAGCAAGTGAAATACAAGTAGCAAAATTTGACGTCACACAAATATCCGTTCCGAATTCTCATAGAAACTCAACGTTTAGCCGAACAAGCTTACGTGGCGCGATTACCAACAGTTTTTGACAAAGCATAATTACAAGACATGCTGCGTCCACTAACCTGTAGACATACATACTGGAGGGTGTTAATCAAGGGGAGAGGGAGGGTGAAAATTTCAATATTATTGACCTAGGGCGTCTAGTTTGTGATATATCAATAAATAGACCTTATGAAATTAGGATTTTTTTATGTGTAAGTAGCTAGAGCAGTGGTGGTATCGGCCGCAACTTACGAGTTGTAGGTCCTAGGTTCGAACCCAGACAGGAACTTTACTTTGTGTAAATTATTTCATCACCACTGTTCTCAAAACGGTGAAGGAAAACATAGTGTGGAATAATGCTTATTCGTACGATTATGCTATCGGGAGAATGATCAAAATCAGTTTTAATATTAACTTATCTGACGGTTCACATTACGCGTAATAAGTTGGTGAATTTGTTGGAAGGCGTGTTGGCGTGTTTGTTACAAGTGGGGATGCAGCCAAGTCCAGAATATTGCTAAATTAAACTATTCGAGCTGTTTGCGCCGAGTCACGCGGCTTTAGCTTGAGCGATGGCCGCTTTGTGCTCGTCCAACTTGGTCCACTTCTCGCTGACCTTCCACAGCCAGCCTGAGAGCTCGTAGTCTTGAGCTGTCGTTGATGGCTCCTTTAACTTCATGTTACTGCGAAAATGTATATTTGGATGGAATTAGGAGTCCAATACAGAATTGGCTATGCCGAGAAGCAAGAATCCTAACTAATATTATAAATGCGAAAGTAAGTTTGTTTGTTACCTTTTTACGCCTAAACCACAAAACCGATCGTCCTGAAATTTTGCATATATACGTTGTCAGGCGAAAAAAAGTGCTGTTCCCGAGAAAAACAACAATACACGTGGCGCCATCTATTATCATAATAACGATATTGTTGTTTGAACAGCCCTTTTTATTCGGGATAAAAAGACCCTATGTCCGTTTCTGTACACCTGACAACGTATTTGCAAAATTTCAGGACGATCGGTTGAATGGTTTAGGCGTGAAAAGGTAACAAACAAACTTACTTTAGCATCGTTCAGGAATAATTGCTATGGCGGGAAGAACATGTAATTCTCGGCATCGTGATGGGTATTTTTACACTAGTTATACTTACACATAATAGTCTCCCGAGGCACCTTCCAGCGCAGGATCCAGGGCCGCATGCAGGATGACCTGTCCTCCGATCTTGGCCGACTTCATGAAGGGCCAGAATATGGGGTAGACGAAGAACCGCGAGACGCTCTTCATCATGGACATGTGGCGCGTTATGTTGGTGTCCGTCAGGCTCGGGTCCACCGCCACCACCGACACTCCGGTACCTGGAGAATGATGACGGCCTTTAGGACACACACATAATCTGCGTTCGCGATTTATTTGCCAAAAATGTAAACAAATATAAAATAATGGAAAAATAACTTTAATTCCTACACAATAAAGTTCAGTTTACGCTACAACTTCAAACATTTCAATAACTTTTTCAATAGTGCTAGTCACTCTGAAATCAACTTAATAGTCATTGAAATAAAGTTTATATTTGTTTAACTTGAAATAGGGTGGGGGTGAGCAGCACTGCGCACTTGTACTATACATAAGCTCACTCCTCCCCACGGGGGTAGGCAGAGACTACAGAACGTCACCTGCTACGATCATTACATACTCCTTTTAGATCGTTTACATTCATACATCCAGGGACCGTATTATGAAGTATTAATGCCACTATTATTCCATTGCAAAAAAGAGATGGTGTAACGTGACGTATTTCTTGTAACGATAGAAATTGTTCTATGGTTTTCTTTCCAAGGATAAGCGAAGCAGACAAAATGTAAATATAATATTAAATGGAATTGCTTGAGTGGTTACTCATTTTAAATTTGAGAAATACCATCACGCACTCGGCTTGTAATAATTGACTTATCAACTCACCCAGCATGTTCTTCCCCAGCTCTCTAACAAACAGTACATTGGCGAGCTTGCTCTGCGCGTACGCAGCTGGCGCGTCGTACTTGCGGCTAAAGTTGAGGTCTTCCTTGTTGATGTCACCTCTGTAGTGCGCGCTGCCCGCTACTACCACCACGCGGCTCGGGGCCGAGGCCTGCAAGTGAGCTGTGTTTTATTCATTTATTTATTTGATACACCCACAGCAGTACATACAATGAATTAATAGAGAACGATAGGAAACATCGTTAGGCTTAAGAATGTTGTGAGGTTTTAACCTCACCTCGAGTGTGTCTAGCAGTAGGTTGGTGAGCAGAAAGTGTCCCAGGTGGTTGACGCCCAGCTGCATCTCGAAGCCGTCCCTGGTGACGCTTGCAGGAGGTTCCATGACTCCTGCGTTGTTCACCAGCACGTGTAAATTGGGTTCCTCAGACTTGAACCTGGAGATGATAATAAAGTTTAACAGAATAGTCGAGTTCCAGGTGCCATTTTAGAGAGCTATCGTTGTAGTACTTCTGTGGCGGCATCTACAAGGCCACATGCAAACTTCGCATCGAAAAACTGACCACACACAAATCCTGCATCGCGCAAACAAAGTTATCCGCACAACTAGGTACTTAGCATGCATAATTATATAACATCCAGACATCTTCCGTCGGGGAGTAGCATACTCTGCCTTCGTTTAACATTGACGGAGAACTAGATTCTCACGCTGCTTCCATTTGTAGATAAACAATTTTGTTAAACACACTTTCTGAGAAATGCGTGTGTTAGAAAAATTTGTATAATCTATCTATAAAAGTCTACATGTATACATATATTACCTAAATATAAAGCTTTGAATATCAGACTGGTTACTAGTTATTTAATATGTGTAAAAGTAACTATAAATATGGTAGGTAGGGAAAGGATTTTTTTGAAATAGCACAGAAAGACGAGCTAGACATTTATTTAAATTTAGGCTTGTCAGTAATTAATCAGAAAACTAGTTGTCCGTTCCAAATCTAGGTCATCATGGAGAAGAAGGACAAGATACTCCATGGAAACAGTATTAAAGTATTTTATGAATAAATTTCTTATATTGCCATAAATTATCATTATTTTAAAAACAATTAATTATATTATGCTATTATTCCGAGTTCTCTTGGACAATTGTCCAAGAGAACTCGGAATAATAGCAACATAATAACAATAGCTAGGAATATTCCATTCCATTATTGGCCATATTATTACATTTACAGAAACGATAGTTATTTATATAATAATAATATCAATAAACTTACATGACATCTGGTCGATCTATTCCACATAATAACGTCATTAGTACTAATCAACTGACTGTAGGCCGGAGCTCCGTTCTGGTCGATGCGATGCACAGAACACTATACTCCTAAGCGGAGATGCGATGTCTCGAACAAGACTGATCCCCGCCACTGGTAGCTCCCCCTTTTATAGTCGTGAACAGAACAACTTTGACGTTTCTATCTACCGTCATCCAAAATATCAACGACATAAAAGGTGGATATCCGTTTGGAATATTTTCTATGTTTTGCTACATTATACATCTTTAGGTTACGCAAAACGATTACTATTTTGTCAAGTTTTAACAGTAAAATGATAACAATAACAATACCTATAATTAGGATAATCTATTACGTGCGCAGACTGAACAGGTTCACTCAAATCTGTGTGGTTCTTTCCTCAAAAGACCATTCAGACACTAATCTACCTATGTGGTCCTCGTATGACCGACCAAGATACTGTTAGAACTTTAAAAGAGACCTGTGAGTTTATTTCGGTGTTTCCTCTTAGAGTAATCGGATAGGAAACACCAACCTCATCTACCTATGTGGTTAAAAAAATACTATTGACGTGTAAAAGTGTTTGTATAAACCTACTTACAGAAATGAACATAATTTTAAGTTGAACCTTCAGAAACATGTTCTTACCTCTCAACAAACTTCCTGATAGACTCGGTGCTGGCCAGGTCGCACGGCCGGCAGTACACGAACTTGTTGTTCGACTCCAGCACGATGTTGCGACGCTCTGCCTCGCACTTCTCCATGTTACGACATGCCATGAACACCTGCAAAACGAACGAATTTGCAAAGTGTTTAATCATGGGATTTAGGTAAACACAGCACGTTGAATGACTACTTCATGGAATTATGGTATATGAAGCCAATTCTATCTTTAGAGTTGTATTGATGTAAATACTTACTTGTTACGATCGCGAATCATATTTTGATTAACAGACTGCTAATTGCAAAATCAATTCAAATCAAACACAAGCAACTGTAAATTGCAAAAAACGTAAGAAAATTTGAACTTCGTGGGCTATCCTAGCGCTTTCGCGTTAATGCTATTGATGCTGTAACTCCCAAGTCCCCAGATCTACAAATATACAATACCTTAGCTCCTCTCCTGGCAAAGTCCCAAGCTGCCTCTCTCCCGATGCCGCTGTTGGCGCCCGTGATGATGACGACCTTGTCATCAGCTCTGACATTCTTGTCGTAGGGTGAGCCGCCGTAGAAGTCTCTGGAAGGTCACCGGAGTCATGATTCGTTTGTATGTACGTATGCTTGTTTAAACTCCGTCCCTAGGACGACCCACTGACCGTATCGGTCGATAATATCGGATGCGTTATTGCGTCCCGCCCGATTCCTTGCCACACATATTTCTAGAATATGCGTGTACAACCAACACTACAGGCCCCCCGCCCGCACTACACGTCACTACGATATTAACGCAAGTGTGTGTAAGATAGTACGCGTCCTAATACATGACTCATATCGGAATATCGCAGGACGGAGGAACGCAAGCGTCCTAGTAAGTACTTCTATTGCGTCGTCCTTATCGCAGCAGTGCCGCGCGGACTATAACATACATTTATGATAAGTAGGTAATTAGGAATTAAAGTTTGGCAAAACTTTACCAACGAGTTTATTAATAACTTGGCTGTTTAGAAAACGGTTTTACTTTGATTTTTCTTAAGAATAACATTAGGTACCTATCAGTGGCGAAGGGTGAATTTATGACAGAGGTAGGCCGGAGCAAAAAAAAAATACCAAAAGAAAATTTCAATGATAATTGACTATAGAGTGGTTATGTTCTGAATTTTCGAAGGGAAGCTGGCGGGAATCGAGTTGTATGGTACCTTCGCCACTGGTAGATACCTATGGGACAACGAGTGGAACTTACTTGAATAAGCAGACGCCGCCTGCAGTGGCCGCTACTGCTGAAATCATCACCACCGGCAGATTGGGCACCCACATGGCTGATGATCTAGGGAAGCGTTCATAAGAGAAGGAGTTAGACAGAATTATAGAAAGAGACTGCAAGCCCACGTTCGCTCGGACGTAAAAATATCGCGGCGGGATTTTTTCGCGCACTAGATTTTCAACCCTCGGTGTTGAGCCGAACGTTGAGAATCTAACAGAGCGCATTCCAGCGCGTCAAAAATCACACTGTTGGATTTTCAACTCTCGGCGCTAAGCTGTGCGTTGAAAATCCAGTGTCCAAAAAACGCGCCCGGGCGACCTGGGCTAACACAGGAGACAGAGATTTTCTCTAAATCTCGATGTGCCGTATTAACGGCCACATATTCACAATTTCATATTCAAATCTTTTTTCCTAATTGATGTTATTTTCACATAAACGAATATCAACTTTATACTGTCGTAAATTAAGTTTATTTCAGAATGACAAGTTTTAGCGCAAACTGAACTTTATTTAGGGGGAATAAAGTTATTTTTCCAAAACTAAAAGTTGGGATGCATGAAGAAGCCTCCTCCTGTAGCGCAGTTTGTTCCGCCAGTTACTCAACTGAAGCGAGCGCTCGGCACATCCTGGACAGTCACACCCAACACCTTATTTGACTGGCCAATTCTTCCCTTGCGGTGGTCTGGCTAACGCCCGCCTGGTTTGCGACCACCCTCCCATCAGAGTTCGGCGTCAAGCAGCCTGCTGTGTTTCGTCGATGCGTGGGAGTTCCAGTGCCTTAGGCATCTTCTGGGCACGCTCGTTCCATCATAGACCTCATCCATCGCTTTCCATCAGGCGTGATCGAGATCAAGAGCGGGCCCATTCAGCAATAAAAAATAAAAAAAGCACGTTTGGAAGCTAAATTGTCAACGATACTTAGTTTTTATATTCCGCCAGACTCAGTCGTGATTCGTAATACGCTATATCATAAATGCTTGTATAGTCAGTAATTCTACAGTCGTATAGTGGGATCGCACTTTTATTCGCACTAAGGGTTGCCAGCCGTCCGGTAAAGAAAAATAAAGGAAATTCTTAACAACCTATACTTGTTTTTTCTATTACTCATCATCATTGTCACAACCGGAAGTTTAATAAGCTGATCTATTAAATGTCTGCGGACAAATTTGCCAGTTTAGCACAAAGTCAAGCCAGTGCAAAGTGAAGTGCTACTAACATTATAATATTTTTATATATTTACGTTAAGGTATTTATCTATGGGCCTGTGTCACCTGAAATAAATGGATTAATATTAATTAAAGCAGGCCACTGCTGGACATTTTGGAATGCAATTAATCACATCAACCAAATTCCAGCAGCATATATCGCAGTATAATTTGCAGGCAGGTAAAAAAAAACTTGAGACAAATTCTGGCTAAATGTAGGTAATAATACCAAGTCAGTATTTTAATTTTTGTGTCCTGGCAACCCTAGCTACTTTGCTTTGTTCTCTATTTCATACAGTATAACGTTACGTAGGTTTACGACGCCGTTCCAGTTTTTATTTCAATTGTCCCCTACATACAGACGCCGCGTCTGTAGAAGCGTAGGTACAGTAAGGCATCAATTTTGCATAAGCATATTAAAGTTCAAATTGCTGTGATAATACCGGCCGCCTCGCGCCGCAGGCCACATCTGTGTGTGTAAGTCGAACACGCATTGGCTAGCGTGAGCGTCACAGTATAAATATATTTCTACTGTCCTAGCGTCGAACGAAACAAAACATATCGTCGCTTTTACGCACACGGTACTACGTAATTACACATAACCTTGGTGGGTTCATACTACTGCTCAAATTCACTTCATGATAGCAAGTATAGATAGCTGGTAACGTAACCTAATGGTTTAGCAAACGTGAAAGTCTGGGTTCCAATCTCGAGATGAGACTATTATTTTTCTTTTCAACAATTATCTTTTTCGTTTTTTTTTTTTGTTATTCAATAGAGATAATAAAGGAGAATAACAATGTAATAATTTTTATGTTTTTATTATTATATTGTTATGCTTATGTTATATGGGGTTAAAAATAAAAATGTTTTATACTTAAGTGATTTCAAAATGTTTATTCGTTATAAACAGTCATATTTATTAGGACTTATTGCGGTTATAGCTTAAGTATTCATTTTCATTATGAAAAGAAGATTGAAACTAAACCTCAAAATAATCCTTATTAATACGGATATGACACAATTTTATTTTAATATTACTAAAATCAATTTATAACTTAATACTTTGTATAAATGTTCTTGTTTATTATTTCCAATCAAATATTATGTTTTTGAGCTGGTTTTCGTTTGCACGGCGAACGCTTCGTAAACACTTGTTGAATAATTCGGCAAAATATCTCGGAAACCAATTGTTTCATATTCACTGACCAGCTGGGCCTTCCACTTCGCTTTCGACTGGCAAGGCTACCCTCTTCCTTATATCTTTTGACCCTCCGACTCACAGTAGGTAATTTCTCTAAAACAAAAAAGGAATACTGTTAAGCTACTAGCAAAATTATAAAATATTATTACTATTTTGAAACAAAATTATTTTGAAAATAGAAATGTTACAAAATGATTATATATTATAATATTATGCTTAATATTATATTCATCATTCCAAAAGTAAATAAATAAACTTTAGAAAATATTATTATTTTTTTTCTATTTAGGGCTTATGGTAGGTAAATATAAAACGTTTAAAAAAATAACTACAAGGATCATCATTTATACTTTAATTAGATAAATGTTCGATAAAATAATGAAATCATAATACTCACAGTCAGTCCGGTTTCATCAAATATTTGTGATATAATAATAAGTCCATATTTACGCAGCGCGATAATATCAGCAGCTATCATCTCGATATTTAAATTTGCTTGCGTTTCAAAATGAACTACAACAACGCTAATAGATTAAACACACTTCACATATCAAATTATCCACCAACCAAGAAGCAACAACATTCTATTTAGTCGGGGACTAGCGGTGAATGAGTTAAGCATCTGTCTACCTTATGTTTTATTTATTTAGATTTCTGTGGGTATAATCATAAAGTTTTATGAACTATGTGAACAAGACGAACATGACACGAAACTATATTCGAGTAATATGCGAGTGTGTGTGTCTAATTACTCATTAAAAGAAGGTCGTAAGTCAAACTAAACGTCAAGCTATTGCTTTGTGACTTTGCCTATGGACTTTTGGAGCCTACTGTACAAGTTATGCAAAAGAAAAAGGTATTTTTTGTATCCATACCTAAAGTAAAGATAAACCAAGATAAGCCTTTTTTAAAAGAGTAACCGTGGAGTTTCTAGCCGGTTCTTCTCCATAGGAAACGACCAATTGGAACCGTGCACCTAGCTTCTGACGTTTCATAAGTGCCCATGTAGGTTTATGGGAAATAAAATATTTTGATTTTGAATATAGTAGGAGGAGCTCGAAGTAATATAACAGCCGCATGGGTCGATCGATCAAGTTAAGCTATGCTTGCCGCGGTTGGTCCGTGGATGGGTGACCATCTTTACATACCGAGATCCCTTCGTGCTTCGGAAAGCACTTGAAAGCTGTTGGTCCCGGCTGTCATTCGTGGATCTTTGGCAGTTGTTACGGGTCATCAGAAGCCCGAAAGTCTGACAACCAGTCTTACCAAGGGGTATCGTATTACCCAGTAACTGGGTTGTGGAGGTCAGATGACAGTCGCTCCATGTAAAATACTGGTATTCAGCTGCATCCGGTTAGACGGGAAGCCGACCCCAACATAGTTGAAAAAGGCTAGGCAGGTGATGATGGTGACAGAGCTGTGATTGAACTTCTTTTTTTTTCTCGACATTTATTTTCAGATGGGTTCACGTCTTAGGGTAATTACGTGCCAAAGATGCCTCGATACCTCTGTGTCGCGTTTTAGCTCGCTACCTCGATGTCGCCTCCATGTAAAACAAATGCATGCTAATTTATTAGACACGCACGCACATGCCGCAGGTTATCTCACTGCGATACATCGCGGTCTGCTTGGGGGTTTACCTCGATGCCTGGCATGTGCGTGCGTGGCCCGGAGTTTGGAAGTAGGCGGTGTGATACCCCGTGTCTCGGAGAGCACGTTGTGTTTGATACCTACTTAGTGTGTCACGTAATTAGGGTGCCGATGCAAGTATAGTAAAAGTGCGCAGTGCTGCTGCACACCCCCATTCTATTTCAAGTTAAAAAATATCAACTTAATTCAATGACATCAGAGGGACAAGCATTATTGAAAAATTTATAAAAATGTTTGAAGTTGTAGCGTAAAATGAACTTTATAGTGTTATAATTAAAGTTATTTTTCCATTAATTCATATTTGTTTACAGTTTTGGCAAATCAATCGCGAACGCAGATTTGTACAACCGTACAATCCGTCCGGACAAGCCTGACATTCATAATTTATCCAGAACTTTCGACTTAGGTTTTTTTTTTAAATTAAAAGTTTTTGTTTCTGATGACGGCTTCGATGTTCGAAAAACTGCACTTTATGACACAAACGATAAAGTTTATTATTCAATGTCATCTGATAATCGCCTGTGCTGAACCAAAGGGAGTAACATAAAAACCACCGTATATTTCTTATTTATATATTTATCCTCTTTATATTACATCTGCGTGTAAGGCTAAGTGTGAGTCGTTTATAATACAAGTGCCGTAACTAAACTATGTAGTTTATTTATAATGTAGTTACATGCCTAGGAATATGTGATGATGCTCGTTTGTAGGGTAGATGTGCTGCTGGGGAGTTGGTTGCGCCACTTCTTCCCAGCGAAGCATTAGGAAGTTGTGAAGGGCGGACGTTTTGGGGGACTGTCTTATGCAATTATGACGTTCGAAAAGTGCTGATTCTCAGCCTAATTCGAATAAATGACTTTTGATTTTGATGAAAATAACTGGGTAAGAGATTTCGAGCCATAAAAAAGTAAGTTTTTTTTTAAAATAAAACAACATTAAGACTTATTTCCACGAAGAGGAAGGGGCAGAGGTGTACCTATAGTACAGCCACATAAGTCCCATGTAATAGGGGGCTAGCCTATTACTATCAACAGGGCACTAATCCAGACTCCGGACTGCTACTGAGAAAGTCCAGATAGAAAAACTCAGCAACACTGCCTGACCTGGAAATCAAACCCAGGACCTCATGGTCAGCAGTAGCGCTTGCGACCACTAGACCAACAAAGCACCGTTTTTTTTTTTGCTTCCTGAATTTACATTACTATAAATCCTATACAGGAAGTGCTCATACATAATTATTACTACAGAAATAAACATGAATTATGTACTCTATAAAACAAAGTACGCAGATGCACGCAAGCCTTCCCTTACACTGTATGGCAAAAGAAATGACCACCCATTAAAATTATTATCACATATTCCTAGATTTGGTAAGTTAGACATTTTAATTTCTATGTCAGTCTGGCTGAACGGAAGATTCATGATGTGATGTACAGACGCCAGCACATCAAGCTACTACAATCTGTAAATTTTTTTAAATAGATTTTCAACTTTATCGCTAAAGCATAAGGTTCAAAGTTGTTTGGGAAAATTTGACAGTTTCGGGTAGCTTGCTGTGCTGGCGTCTGTACCTAACTGCCGTTTTTGTAGACTGCACGCGTCAGACAAGAGAGGTCGTGATGTTAACATTTATTAATGTAGGTTTTTAGCGTCATAAGTTCATAACAAACGGATTATTTGCTCTATGGTATAGGTTCTAAACCTTATATTGCTCAACGTCCACTTTGAGAATATATTTTTTTTTCTAGAGCGTCCCATTTTTTTTTTACTTATTATATTCTATTATATTCTATAGTCGTAAGATAGGATCTATAATTTTCTATGTGCCTTCTACTGCCCTCCTAGAAGTTTCAAACTCTATGGGATCCTTTGGGTGTCCAGCAAGGAGCTAAAAAGGAAGGGTTCGCAAAATTTCAGTAGTTTTTCAGGCGAATTATATACTGCATGGTAGTTAAATTCTTTCAGCGTGCAGTCTTGTCCTAGTTATTTACGCTAGTCTATTTAGGTTTATCTTAATACAAAAATATTACTTTTACCACGTCGACCACATTACAATGGAGTGCAACTTATTTAGGTGTTCGTGACAAAAATATAAAATTACATTACTTGTATACTTTACGTGCACTACACTGTAATGTCGTCAAAGTTTATTACAGCAAGTGTATGATACATAGGTAACTTACATTTATATTTGAAATAAATCTTATTTTACATCACTGACTGGTTCGGGGTAGGCCTATCTTTAGGGCAACGTGCGATTATTCCAACTACACTGTCGGGCAATTATCGACATTTTATAATTTTATTACACAACTTGTAGGTTTTCAAGGCTATCAGAGCACGTCTCCAACATTATATATTAAGTACTAGCAACTGCCCGCGGCTTCGCCTGCGTAGCATAATCACCCTATAGTGTTCCTAGAGCTGGGACACGGGCCACCTCTCTTCCACTGGGCTGTAATCCAGTAATCAACCACGCGGGCCCAGTCCGGGTTTGTCACATGTCTTCGAATTTTTGGTTTTAGAACATGGTTTCCTCACGATTTACACAAAATAATACGCCCGCGTGGATGTTCGAAATTATCCCAAGGGAACGTGCTAACGGGACAAAAAGTAGCCTATGTCCTTCCCCAGGATCTCCTTGGCAAATTTTATCGAAATCCGTTTAGTGGTTTAGGCGTGAAAAGGTAACGTACAGACAGTTACTTTCGCATTTATAATATTAGTATGGATTATTTCATAGCAGAAGTAGATTGATTGACAAACGATGAAGAGACAACACACAAAGAGAAATCCGACAAATTTTGTGTGGCTTGATTACGGCCACTTTAGGCATAAAGGCCTCAAACATTAAAACAATGACTGTCAATTTTATGTAATTTTGAAGCCGACAAACTGACCGTCATTTTGGAGTTATCATCGTTCTAAATTTATATTCATGACCATTTATAAATTTATAGACCCTTTACTAAAAATTAGCAGGTTGGCTCGGTTTAAGAGTCCGGGGAATTTAATATGCGTTGATCTAATGCACTTCTCCCTCCCTAACAGAAAATCACAAGATTTATTACCACAAAACTGGCTACACAAGTCTTCCTTCTACCAACAAAACAAACCGCTCACTTCACATTTTAAGCAATGGTTATTTTTGACCGTGATTACATTATTTCATTTTTAAAAGTATGTATGTGTGAGTGTTTATAATCTACGATATTGTTCAGGTTTACGTGTAGTGTGGGAACGATGTAGTTTTCACGTTCCTTTAGTCACGCACGCCTTTGCACGTCAAATATGATACGCGTGCTATGTGGTACGGTTAGCGACAGTTTTTACTGACGTTTTAAACTTTTCTTGCATTAGTACCTACACCGACACTTCGCCAGAATATGTAATGTAATTAATAATAATAAACAAGCAATCTAGACAGCCTGAAACGCTCATGCTTGAGGCTTTATTTTTTCCACAAACTATTTTAATTTTCATTAGCGAAATATTATACTCTATTAATTTAAAATTAAGTAGGTAGGTACTTATTTTAATAACCGACGATTTAGTAAGTGAGTGTAAAGCCTCGTAATTTTAAAAACGTTCACAGCTCGGATCTGTCTCAATTTGTCAAAAACACCTCTAATTTTCGCTGAGATGAAATTGCGACTAAACGTTTTTAAACACGAGAATAGGCCTTGTGATCATCGGTTCCAGAACGAATAAAATATGTTATCTTTATTATAATTAAATAAATATTAACGGTATGCCAATTCACGCGCCTACACCATATTATTTATCATGTCTGGACTGGCGATGAACGCATCACCTTAAAAATCAATACCTAATCTTTATTTATAGTTCTGTATCAAAATATCGGTATTTCAGCCGCGGAATGGTTTCAGAAAACGATTCCCGTGAAGCACAAACTTCACCGGCATGAACGTGCCTCTTAAAATAGCTACCGCAAGTTTAGATAAATCAGAATAGAAAATTGGTGTATGAAATATAGGTAATGCGGTCTGTCACGATAGCGTTGGGTAGCAGTTTTTCACCTACAAATGATTATCTACCGCTATACTAATAATAAAGCTGAAGGTTGTTTGTTTGTAAGCGCTAATCTCTGGAACTATCGGTCGGATTTGAAAAATTATTTTTGCATTTGATTGCCCACTTCTTGAAGCAGGCTATAGGCTATTTAACATCACGCTAGGACATCAAGGAGCCGGGCAAAAATAAAAAAAGTCAACAAGAACGCTAAAAGCGCGGGCAGGTGTTGTAAAATTTCAGTCTTAAAAAAAATTTATCCATAATATTATAAGTGCGAATGCCTGCGAAAGTGACTCTGTCTGTCTGTTACGTTTTCACATGCGTTCAGCCTTTAGGACCTGGGTTATGACATACGATACTTTTTATCCCAGTAGTACGTTTCCGTAGGATAATTTCCGACCTCAACGCGGGCGAGGCCCCGGGCAAAAGCTAGTATCAAATATTAAACTCAAATAAAAACATTTGTAATCATAGACATGAATAGGTAAATAATTTAAACGAAATTAATATCAGACACGCGATGTCTTGTATCTATTAATAATGCAGTGACATGACCGTGTACACAATAACATAACCCCCTCCTTTTTCTGAAGTCGGTTAAAACAGATCAGTGTGTAAAATAATTTGTTAATTAGAGATCAGGCGAACAGATTGTTAATATAAAAATGCAGGTTAATACTATAATTAGTTTAGAGATGAAAACAGACTAATTTATCAAAAAAACCGAGGTAATAAAAAGTCTTCCATTTGACTAGTTTTGGCAAGAAGTAGGCAGGTATTAAGATTTTTGCAATTTGCAGGTATGTCACGTTGTATCATCATCTGACTAGCCGTTCCCAACTATGTTGGGGTCGGCTTCCAGTCTGACCGGGTGCAGATGAATACCAGTATTTTACATGGAGCGACTGCCTATCAGACCCCCACAACCCAGTTACTGGGTAATGCAATACCCCTTGGCAAGACTGGTTGTCAGGACTTTCGGGCTTCTGATGACACGTAACGACTGTCAAAGATCCACGAATGACAGCCGGGACCAACAGCTTAACGTGCTTTCCGAGGCACGGAGGGGTCTTGGTATGTGATAGTCACCCATCAACGGACCAACCGCGGCCAGCGTAGCTTAACCTGATCGATCGAACCGTGCGGCTGTTATTACTTAGCCACAAGCCCCCCGTTGTACGTTGATTAAAATATTATTCGCGACCGTAAGAAATACGACTTTACAGAGTTATAATCTTTAAACTAATCAATAATCCTATTGGATGACTATTTCATGAAATAAAATTTGAATTTCGTGGGCTACCTTAGTGCATCCGCCTTAACCTTTTGACCGCTTGTGTCGCATTTATGAGACACATATTTCCGTGCCCCCACCGCTCGTGTCGTATTTATGCGACAGAGACATGCATGATTTTTTCGTTTTATTTTTGTCCTATAACTGCGTGGTACAACTAAAACCATTATTAAATAGAGAAAAAACTTTTTGACTATTTTTTAATCAATACAACGATTTCTCCTCCTTATTTATTGTAGGTATTATTTTATCGATTTGTAGCCGGGCGCTAGGGGCACGGCAATGAATATGTGTAGCCAAGCGCTTAAAAGGTTAAATTGGAATATTTTCTGTTGTATTCCTAAACCTTTGTTGGATGCAACGTTAACACCTTACGGAAACACCCCGTAATAACAAGAAAAACTTCTATTGTGTCTTGTTGAATGTCCTTTAACAATTTAATCTCAGTTTAGTCCGTCTTCATCACAATAAAATGGAGTCACAGATTGTTACATCTACGTTTAACACTCATATCACATGTGCCCACCTAGTTTTAGTGCGTTAATATACAAACATACAGAAATGCATACTGGTAAAGTATCTAAAGACATACCACAGCAAAAAAAAAAAGCTTTTCGGTGGATTATATTCACAGAAAATAAAATATAACAAAATGTACTGTAGGTGGTTTAAAACGGTATTTTTTTAAATATTTTTCTTTTTAAACTAGTTAGTTATGTAAATATTTTTTTTGTATATGTCCTTAGGTACTTGCAAACTATACACAATAGGTACTTACAACATAATAGATTTTTACAAAAAATATAAAAAGGCAAGAACTCAATTCACAATCAAATCCTTATTGTTAATGTATATTTATTTAATACTATCCAATGCAGGTGTAGTGAGATTCGAATATTCGTATTTACATTAAATTTTATTTTATATAATTGCTCCCTTAGGTAAATATCTACAAGATACGTGATATTACAATCTAGAGTAAAAAAAGATTGTCCAATACAGGGAACATTTTGTGTAAAATTATCATAGGTATATCACTACTTTGAATGACTTGAATTCTTTAAAACTAAGCTTTTTTGAAAATTAATTAACATAAGTTTAATTCCCTCGGCAAGAGTTGCAGAATATGCTACATATATATTTATTTTAAATGTTGGTTTAAAAAATAACCATATATTTTTGATAGTGACTGTACAGCATTTTTAAAATATTTTTTCCTTTGTTTTACAAAAATTCAAGTCAATATAATGCATACATAACTTTTAAAATGTGCATTTAAAATGACATGTGTGTGTCTTATATATTATACTATTTAACTAGTAAAGCGTTAATTATTATTGTATCATACGAGTTTTGAGCTCTGTGGTGCATTCTCTGTGTAACTTATATGTCTACTGACTTTCTAACATACCTTGGACGGAATCTGACATATTCATTAACACAAATTAACTTACAAGTGAAAATTATATAAAAAGAATGGCTATTTTGACACATTGTTGCAATGAAAACTCATATTTGAAAGCTTCTAAAGCTATGAAAGCTCATTTAAACTAATACAGCATCATGCAATATGTCAGATTCCCCCCAGCCATCACCATACTCCTCGATATGTAGACCCTAAAGCATACAGATATGACAAGTTGACTAGTACAGTTATCAATCACTTTTGACGATTAACTTGGCTTCGTGTTCAGGTTTGTGGTACTTTTTGACTTAGGATCCTGTGGAGGCAGAGGCCGAGCTACTCCAACCTTCACAACACCTCGAGGAGCACCCTTCAAAGCTTGCACAGCTTGGTCTAGGGTTGCATTCTTAATACTGACTCCATTCACTGACATTACTCTATCTCCTGGTGAGATTTCTCCATGCTTCTCTGCTACACCTCCAGGCACTAAACTACGTACAACTATGACTGTACCCTGAGGATCTACAGGGTCCTGGTAGTCTAAAATGGAGAAACCCAAACCTTGATCACCTTTCAACAGTTCCACTATATCTTCTTTACTCTGCCACATGGCTAAACCCGAGACACACTCCAAAGAACGAGACTTCTTTGAATGTCCTGAATGATTTGTCAATGTAGCCGTGCTAGATGTGTTGATTGAAGTGTCTGACTGTGCTTTGAGTAGAGTTGTCAAATTATTTAAGCTGCCAGAGATGATCTTCCTCGCTTCAAAACCTTCTCTGTCCTGTGCCAAGTTTATGAGTGGACGAGGGCCACTGTCTATGCTACTTCGTGCACACACTAACCGAACTCTATTTGGAAGCTTCTTCAATATATTCACTACTTCTGTGTGAGTTAAGCCGTGAAGCCGGTACTCGTTCGCTTCTAACAGTTCGTCGCCAGCAGAAAGACTGCCTTCTTGGCCAACAGGACCTTCAGGAAGCACAGATCTAATATAGTGATGAGGTCTAACTTCCTGGCCTCCTTCAACGTCCACCGTGCCTTCGAGACTGATGCCCAAACCCTCAAGCTTGCTCACCTCAGCAACTAATATTTCTTTGTTAGGACCTACTTCTCCTTCCCACTTTTTCTTGATTTCTTCTTTACCAACTGCTAATATCTCATCAAATCTTCTGTCTAATTCTTCTTGTGTTGGTTCTTGTGCTAGTTCTTGTGTATCAACAATTTCTAAAACATTTGAGTCTATAGTAGTGTTAGACTCAGGCTCAGGTTCAATTTCTACTGTACTATTTTCAGCTTGGGAAGGCACTGGGAACCAGGTTAAGGTTGTTGCAGACGGTGACGGGGACGTAGGACGCTCCTCATTAAATATAGCTAGCTGAAGATGCTCATACTTTGGACCTCTCAGATATCTCTCTAACACTAAGTGCACAGATATGCCTGTGTTTCTTAAAATCTCCACTGCCTGTGGGTTAGTCTTATCAGCTAAGGATATTCCATCAACTTCTATTATTCTATCATTAGTTCTAATTTTACCACTTTGTTCGGCACTGCTGCCTTCAATAATACTCTTCACAAATATTCCAGACAGTTCCTCCTTCTCACACACATAGCCCGCTACAGTTATACCCAGTCCATACACATTCTTATTTAAATCCACATGAACAAGCTCAATCTCCGGCTGGTTGGGGATCTCTACAGGCACAGTGATGGTGATGGTAGGCGAGATGGCGTCAGATATGATGGGGTGGTCAGGAATCTGTTGAGGATTGTCACCAATAACACTGACAGCAGCTGCCACTATGCTGGGATTCGTCACACCGTTCTGAGCATTGATGTAGTCAGTGAAGCACTGAGACAGGTCATACACAGCACCGTACCCAGTCTCTATGAGGTGCCGGTCCAGTTGCTCTGGGTCGCCGAGGATTTTAGTTGGTACGAGAGCTGTGCCAGGGAGAGGGGCGCGTAGAGCTGCAGCGGGGTCGGCGGGGCGCGCGACCAGCAGGCGCACGGCGGGCCCAGCCTGGCGCAGCACGGCGGCCACCTGCTCGGACGTGAAGCCGCGCAGGTTCACGGAGCCCACCTGCAGCACGTGGTCTCCGCTCTGCAGGCGCCCGTCCTTGTCCGCGACGCCGCCCGGGAGCACGTACTTGATCACGACCCCTGTGCTGCGCCCGCCTACCAGGTTAAACCCCAGGCCGTTTCCATCATTCGTGAGATCGACGACTTCAACCTGCGCCCACTCGGTACTCAGCACCATTGCGGTTTGTCTCACCATCAGGGCACTCCCGTCGTTACGTGATGCAGCGAGCGCGCGTCGCGCGGAGGTTATGAGCCCCCAGCGCCGACATCACTACGTTTACGTCACGGAAACCGACACAAAACACACGAGCGGTCGTAAAAATCTCAACGCGGGTCGTTGTTAGCGTAAAAATTTGTAAAATATAATACTATGACATTTACATACTTGCTGAAATCGGAGACAGCAGAATGTGGCCAGCTGCGCGCAGGGGTGTCCGACGAATAAATTCAATTTCTACTATTTTGTTCTTAATGACAATGGAAATTATTATGCCCAGTTATTTTTAAGAAACTCTTTTTACTTGGTCAAAATTACACAACAGGAATCAATTTACACAAGTATTGTGTAAATCCAATTCGTATTTGTTTGTTTTGATTTCATAAAATCAGCAGGAAAGAGCGAACGAATACAGATAAACAAAAGTAAAATTGACAGATCTTCATTCAAAACAGAATAAACTTCACTAGCAAAGAGTATATAATATATGTTCACTAGAGTCCGTCTCACGAGAGAAGTCCCGTGGCTATAGGAACGTTACTTTTATTCTATGGCTATAAGTGGAACAAATTAATAATAATTATGTTATGTTTAACTCGCGAGCGAGCGAGGCCTCGCTCGCTCGCTCGCTTATGTTCGCTGATGATGATGACAATAGATAAGCATCTCTAGAAATATGATTTTTTTTTACCCGACTGCCGGATGTATATGTATGAGGTTTAGATTGAAGGATTTTGTGATTGAATATTTTTATTAAATAAATGAATAAGCGAGGTGCAGAGATATTGTGACCGCACTATAGTTAACAACATTCCTTCAACAACCCTTCAAACAGAGAAAGGTGTCTGGGGTAGGAACCTCAAAAACCTGTGCATTTTATTAACCAGTGCCTGTAATATAAATGATGTTTAAATATATATATAAAAAAAAAACAAAGATTTATGATTCCGTCGCATGCTTATGATGACTTCTTTTGTGATATACTATATTACTATACTCTTTGGTGATATATAAGGAGTAAATTGACAGCTAGTTTTTGTCAAATTTTCCAATAGAGGGCATTAGAGTCTTATTGTAGTTACAACTAAACACTGCAACAGTGAGATCGGGACATTGACAGAGGTGATAATTCTACTTGTCACTAGATGGCAGTGTAACCGCGTTTAAAGAAATTCAAGCCTAGTAGAATAGGGATGAGGAAATCCTAGCGACCCTAATAAACCCACCGGCCAGCTGTACTTTTGTTCTCTACATTTTAAGAGGTAGGCGAGCTACCCTACCTACCCTACCAATGTAGGTAAAAAGGTACCGGTCTACTTTTTTAACCGACTTCAAAAAAAGGAGGAATGTGTTCTCCTTTTTTTTGCTGGTGCATTAATATCGCCAGTTCAGTTCAGTTCAGTTCATTTATTAATAATTATTAAAATTACATGTCAATACACTTTAGTCATAGAATTTACAAAAATAGAGTGTGGAACATTTATCATACCTACATTATAACACTAATTGAGAAAATATTACAATACCATACTATACTTTAATAGATTAATCATTCGTCGAACCAAAAAACAACAAGGAGACAAATACTTAAATCAATTATATAAACCATTCTTTTAGGTCATATAATACCTGGTCGGTTAACCAGCCTTTAAGTTTTGCTTTGAAAGCACTGTCAGACGTTGCACTTACAACTTCATCTGGCAGCCGATTGTATACCGATGGACCCATGATATGAATCAACTTTCCAGATTTAGACAGGGTGTGTCGGTAGCTAGTTAACTTGTCTTTACCACGAGTACAGTAGTTATGCCTATCTCCGCGTTTATTATATTCATTTAAATTCTGTCTAACGTATACTGCCACCTGTAATATCACCATAGCGGGAACAGTCAATATTTTTAACGCTTTAAAAAGTGGTCTCTCGGTTGCATCCCATTTTGATTGTGTAATGGCCCTCACTGCACGCTTCTGCATCCTGAAGGCTCGCTCCCAGTCGGCAGCTCGGCCCCAGAACTCAACGCCATATTGAAGAACCGAGTGTAGGTACTAACGCGAAATAACACTCTCTCATCATTTTACGTGGGAGCGTTTGCGCTAATCGTTCCAGGGCGAAACATGCTCGTCCGAGTTTTCCGCACATTCTCTCGATATGCGGCCCCCACGTCAGTGAGCTGTCCAGCTCGAAGCCGAGAAATGTGGTGACTTGCACCTGTTCGACCACACTGCTCCCTACCCGAAGTGACAGTGGCGTACACGTTCGACCGAAGCCACATACGAACTATGCATCATGCCATCATAGGTGAGCATTTCTCAAAATTTTTGACCATAGTTTTCACTCATTTGACTCATTTCCAAGTAAAAAAATAAGAACTTTTATTTCGACCTTATAACTAATATTTTACAGGTTTTTTGTATAAAAACTCTACTAAAACAAAAAACCAATCAGAAATTCAGAATCTGTCTAGATTTAGCTAGCTGTATTTAACATAATATGTCCTAAATATACATATTAGAAAACCTGTAAAATATTAGAATAAAAATAAAAGTTCTTATTTTGTTACTTGGAAATGAGTGAAAAGTATGGTCAAAAATTTTGAGAAATGCTCAGGTACTGACGTCACGGAAAATCCTGCATCGCGTAAGCAGCGTTTATCGTGCAACAAGCATATAATTATGTCGTGCCGACATCAATAGGGTACCTACGTAATTATGTTCTGTGATCGTCGGGCAGTTGCCCACCAGACACAACACCCGTCTGGTCGGAGGATCCTCCCTTTTCTATAGAGGATGAGTGAACTTTACACCCTGTTCCTCATGCCTCTGTATCATTATTAACGAATTAATTTGTTAAGTATTTACTAAGGTAGGTAGCCTAAGAAAGTAATTAAACAAGACATAGGTAAGGTAGGTCAGTGGTGGCCCAGTGGTATCGGCCGCAACTTACGAGTTGTAGGTCGTAGGTTCGAACCCAGACAGGCGCTTTACTTTGTGTAAATGATTTCATCACCACTGCTCTCAAAACGGTGAAGGAAAACATCGTGAGGAAACCGACATGTCCTAGAACCAAAAATTCGAAGGACATGTGACATCCACCAACCCGCACTGGGCCCGCGTGGTGGATTACGGCCCACTCCCTCTCACAGAGAGGAGGCCTGTGTCCCAGCAGTGGGAACATTATAGGCTGATTATGTTATGTTATAGGTAAGTCCCTAAGTCCCTGTTTTCCAGAGAGCGTAATAGTTACACCCATATTTCACCAGCTAGCTATTCACACCCATTCGATACGCTTCCGTACCGAATCGAACATCAATCAATGTTATTGTATGAGTCCTCTAAACGCTGTTCACAAATTCAAAAGTTTCAAAACCCGAAAATTTTGTTATTTTAAATCAAATAGACTACCGTAATTCTTCCGACAGTTGTTTGCTAACGGGGGCAAGGCAAATCAGGGTCATCGAAATACGTCATTTTCGATACGATAGTCTGTCGAATAGTTGTGAATAGTTATGCAGTTATGTTTTTAGATCGAACGGCGAACTTATTGTTTTGAAACATGTTTTCTTTGGTAGTAGTGTAGGGCTCATTCTTCGCGAAGAATTAGGGCGACTGAGTTCCTGCGTATGTTGCGTTTTTCATGAAAATTCTAGGTGTTTAAAACCAGGCACAAATCTAGACTCCATGCTGCACCTGAGAAACAAAAATCCTGACTGAAAGTCTGAAACTGAAATAAATACTTGATCCGACCGGCGGCCTAATTGCGTAACACATTATCAATCGGAATCGGTTTCATTTTGACAGTTCAACAACATTCATTGCGTTATTTACGTGTTGAACAGACAAATTTTTCGAACTTATGAAGCAATGGATTAGCAATAGGTATCCTTCAAAATGATTCAGATTAAGATTGATAGTGTGTTACGCAATTAGGGTGCTGAGGATCGAACCCACAACCCCATACTTAGTAGTCACATGTCTGCGGTCAGCCTTTGAGCAGGGGTTGCAGACAGGCGCGTCGTAACTCTAGTAGAACAATCTCTATGATGTTTTCATAGAAATTGATCTACTAGGGTCGCGTCGTGTCTGTGGGGCTTTATGGCGTTAGTACCTATAGGTACCTACCTATTGATCTACTTACCGTCCCCACATTTACTACCCAAATTATTGACGTACTTACTTACCTATAGCTTTTCTCATGCCAGCTCGAGCTATTCGAGTACCTAAACTATTAAGGATACAATAGGTACATATATAATCAGCCTACAATTTAATGTTCCCACTGCTGGGACACAGGCCTCTCTTCGAGAGGGAGTGGGCCGTAATCCACCACGCGGGCCTAGTGCGGGTAGGTATGGTAGATGACGTCTTCAAATTTTTGTTTCTAGGACATGCCGGTTTCGTCACGATGTTTTCCTTCACCGTTTGAGAGCAGTGGTGATGAAATAATTTACACAAAGTAAAGCGCCTGTCAGGGTTCGAACCTACGACCTCGTCGCGGCCGTTACCACTAGGCCACCATCACTGTTCTATTAAGGATATCTATCAACTTTTTGTTTATTTACTGGGTTCGATTCGCAGGTCGGCCAAAAGTTTTATTGCGATGGTTCTGATAGGAATTTATTAGTAACAGCCCGAAGTTTGGAAGTTGGCGGTAGTATAACGCCGTGCCTCGGAATGCACGGTAAGCAGTTGGTCCTGCGCCTGATCTCTCTCCGTTCGTGTCCGATTCCCATCCCGTCCCTTCGGACAATGAGAGTGAGGGAAGGAAGAGTGAGTGCACTTGTGTCAACGCACACACTTATGCACTACAACAGGTATCTCTCGCGCCGAAGGCTAGTCTCCGTTGAGATTGGCCGCCATGGCCAAAATACGGTCTGGAAGACTCATCATAATCTGTCTAGCCTTTTCCCAACTATGTTGGGGTCAGCTTCCAGTCTAACCGGATGCAGCTGAGTAGGTACCAGTATTTTACATAGAGCGACTGCCTATCTGACCTCCACAACCCAGTTACTGGGTAATACGAAACCTCTTGCTAATACTGGTTGTTAGACTTTCGGGCTGAAAGACTAAAAACATGCCCCGCAACCGTCACTGTTTGTCTGTGAGACCTTACAAAATAAATTTATGTTTATGAGTGTACTTTACACCCTGTTCCTCATGCCTCTATACGCATCTAAATGTTTAGGTATTAGTGCGGTTAATAGCGCATGCTGTGGTGACAAGACGATTTGCCAGTCAGCAAGTTGTAAGGCAACGGTCTCACGCTACCGACAGCGTGCGGTGACGTCACGGTGGATGACCAACACGCCGCCGGTTGCCAAAGCCTTCGTTGCCGCCGTCGCACTTGGCGGTTGCGGGCAACGTGCGAGGTAGACCGCGCCCGTGTATTTACGAACATAGCATTCAGCTGTCGTCGGTGACGGACGACGGCGCGCCGGCGTGTGGTCATACCGCAGCCTTAGGTACTGCATGTGGCGGACTGTCGCCGCGTCGCATCTATCACTTAAGTCAATCAGTTCAGTCTATCGCAGTCCACTACTGGACATAGGTCTCTCCCAGGCTGCGCCACTACACTGTCCTACGCCTTCCGCATTCGGTCTGTCCCACACATCTTTTCAAGGTCATCGGTTCATCCAGCTGCATGGGGTCGTCCCATAGTCCGTTTGGATTGGATATAGGTACGCGGTGTCCATTCCAAGACTCGTCTGCATCACCGGCCATCGGTCCTTCGAAAGACATGGCCAGCCCACTGCCACTTCAGCTTGCTCTGCTAACTCTATGTCGGTAGCTCCGGTTCTTTTCCGGATAATTTTATTTCTGACTAACTTTTGGCTTTCGCCCGCGTTTCGTGTCGATAAAAAGCCTGTCCTTCCCCAGGGTTCCAAGTAAATGACAAATTTCAAAATTGGTCCAGCCGTTTCGGAGATGAGCCGGAACAAACAGACAGACAATTTTTTTTATTTTTTATTAAGTAAGTAGGTACTTACTGTATAATGTATATAGTCATACCTACATTCATATGCATTTCGTAAAAAGCTGTTAATTTGACATTACAAACAGACATCAATTTTATTAATTTGTATGTGTGTCATGTATGGCCGAAAGGTGGCCAAGGTTACTAAGGTTAGGCCAAAGAATGGCCGTCCAAGAGCGCGCTGAGTTGACGATATCGTCAAAGTCGCAGGAAACACCAGGATGAGAGACGCACAGAACAGGGAAATATGGCGGAAGACAGGCAAGGCCTGTACCCAGCTGTGGGTGATTCCAGCCTGATATGGTGATGATGATACATAATATGTATGTAAAGTTCAGCCGCGCTAAATTTGCCAAAGATGTAGGTAAACAACAATGGCCGCTCGAAATTGAATGAAATCGATATACCTACAATGTTTTCATCTAGTTAGCTTGGATATTTAGACGAAAACAAACATTACTTAAAATAAATGTTCTTGTACATACCTATCGATTGTATTCCATTCCGAGCAGCCATTGTGTTTATGTCTTAATTGACAAAAGCGCGGCTGGACCTTAAGTATGTTTAGATTTTTTCACCTGCCTGTTGTGATTGATTCAGTCTCTTTCTAAAACTGCATATTAACGACCGGGTAGGGCGGGTACACTACTGTACCTGGGACATTGGTATCATCATTCGTGTCGCTTATCTCATAAAAGACACTAAGTTAAATAAGGAAAGAAAGAAATAAAAATAGGTTTATTTGTAACAGAAACACGTGCATACAAAAGATAAGTACTTAATTAACTCGAATAGTAGGAAAGACAAAAAATTAAAAACAAAATAGATCTTTAGTCACGAGCACAAAACAGAAATAGTCGACAGCTGCACGCCCTCACTGTGACAAGATACGGCTCCCACTCAGCATGATGCTGTGCTTAGGAGACCCACAGCACAGCGCTGATTTTCAGGGTTACCCGACATAACTAGGCATCGAGATTTCTTATGAAATAAGCTGATGCTATGTTTATATATTTATTTATTTTACCATTAATTATGTCCACACATAATATAGGTACCTACCTATAAACAGACAAGAAAAAAAAAACATAACAGGAAAATAGATACAAAGGACCTTTTATCTATTTTTCTGTTATGTTTTTTTTTCTTGTCTGTTTATATATTATGTGTGTACATGAATGGTAAAATAAATAAATAATAAATAAACAAAGTACGAGTAGGTACCTGCACACACCTACGAGTTACTTAGTTATTTAATGAAATGTATGTACCTACTTAAACAAAAGGGTAAAAAAAACAAGAATTTTATTCCTATTTTATTTCATGGTTTATTTTCATAAAAATCTGAACTGATATAAAATTTAAGGGTATTAGTTATTAGGTATAATACATTAAATGCTGAACGGCAGCTGAATTATTTTGTGTCAATTTAGATGATACGTAAAAGTAACACTGATTGAAAACCATTTGGGAGTGAAGACTTACGAAACACCAGCTAAAGTACCTATTAGGTAGTTCATTACCAGCATGTAACGTCTCAAATGTATGGGACAGCTTATTTTCATCGATCACGATGTTGGTCCCATGGATAAACAGTAACGGTGGAGTTTCTTGCCCATTCTTCTCCATACGAAAACTACCTTTTGGAATGGGCGACTAGAATCAATTCGTTTTATTATAATTTTTGACGTTCAAAAGTGTCTTTAGTGTGCCTATTTGAAATAAATGATTTGTTGACTTTGAAACTTATTCAGTTTGATGGTCTGCATCACATTCTCAAATATGACCACTCCTTTCTGATACACGCTGTGTAACTAATGTAAAAAAAACATTAAAAGTCATAGTATCTAAGTACTTAGTCGTAATATTGCACGACTCATAATGCGAAGCATTAGAGTGCTTTACGATCGAAACATTTATTTTGCCTCCTTTCTGCAACTGTTTCTATTACTTAATTTATATACCACTGTATAGATAATGTAATGGATATAAGCTATACAAATATAATAGGTATCTATGTATATCTAATACTAAAAATAACAAAATTATATCCTAACTTAACTAAAACTATACAGAAACTAAAATATAGCGTCGAAAAATTCATCCGCATCGCTGTCGACTGGTAATGTTCTCAAGAGACTGGCGGCATTGCCACGTTGTATGGAAATGCTTAGCCTTTGGCCAAGGTAAAAGCCAGCCCTTGGGTCACGGGAAGTATCAACCAGACGTTTCGAAATTTCATTAAAAAGACCATGAGCACTTGGACCCCACTTCCCGAGGGTTTCAACTCCAAACGGCTCGAAAATATAATTTCCGATAAGGTTATGGATATTAATTCTGTAGTTTTCAAAAAATTATTTAATGCAGTAGAAACGAAAAATCATCAAAATATTTCTCAATCATGTGTGACACCTGAAAACATTGTAGCTTGCGAAAAAATCAATTATGTAATTGAGTAAATTTTTTTTAATACCTAGATTCTTTTCACCCATAGTCGTGCACTTTTGGATTTTCCAAATTCTTTGTTTGTTGTCTTTTAGGGTTATTCTTTATTTCTTATTATTCATTTGTTATGTATAATTTCACCTTTTTTCCTTTGCATGATTTTCGTGTTATGTTTTTTATTTACCTAAGTATTTTAATATTTTTACCTTGTCAAACTTACTTACTGTACCTAGATTATAAGTGAATGATATGGTCTTCTATAATTGGAAGCACATTTGTATTTGTCCCTGTTCTATATGTATACTTGCATGTAATTGTATAATAATTAAATAAAATGTAGGTACATAAGAACTTTGCTCAAAATACATCCATTTCTTCTGTTGCAGCAACGAAAGAGGAACGCTAATCATAAAGATGCACAATCTTTGAAATGATCTAATACAAAACAATTTAAAACAATTATAACAACTACTCATCGAGACCAACCGAATGAACCCAAACACGATACTTCTGCTGTAGGTATGTTGTCGAGGAATTGGGTAGTCTGGACTTCTGGAGACTGTCCTGGTCGCAGCATCAGGTCAAGGTCCCCTTATATTGCGCCAAAAAGTCGGTCAAACGGGTGAAAGTGAAATAAATTACTTAGTATCTACCTATAGGATAGCTGCTGAGATCACAATACCTAGGTACTAAAGAAAAGCTGATTATCTTAAAACCGGCTAAACAGATCGCCATCAAACAAACCATCACCATCCATCCTGATTAAACCAGCGTTCTAGTACAAAAAGCTGCTTTGGAATCGGTCCATCCATTTGGGAGCTGCAAAGGCACAACAAAACACACAAACAGCAAAACAAAATCTTGTAACTTATAATAATACAATACCCCTATTTTTGCGTCTGTGGTCAATTAATAAAACACTTATAGCTAAATCCACCTTATTGATAATTAATTACTCATTAATTTCACTAACTCGCAAAAAACAAGACACATCCCACGCACTTTCTAAGCGTAGCAGTGTTTCGTAGCAGCCTACGCAACGCTACGAATTCCAGCGTCGCGAGAGGTCTTCTGCGCTTGGTCTACGAGCGTAGTCTACTACGCTTTGTCTACGAGCGTAGTATGCTACGCTTTTTGTTACAAAATTGTGCATCAGTCCTATCTTCCTATGTCCTGCAGTGGAAGAGTTGATGATGATGATGAGCTGTTATGTACCAGTCAATGAAGCATTTAACTAAGAACCTTAGGATAACAATTCCTAGTTCCAAATTCCAATATTTTCTCAGTCAGAAGATAAGTAGTAACTTTTGCAACGTGCACAATTTGAACTTTCCTTGTCAGCACAAATTAGTCAATTACTTTAAATCCAAAACAGTTTCTGCAGGTACTACTGTTTACTACCAGGTAGGTGGGTAAGTAGAACTAAGTAGGTTAAACAAATTGATAACACATCTCACAAGGAT
Source organism: Hydraecia micacea (assembly GCA_914767645.1). Taxonomy (NCBI): domain Eukaryota; kingdom Metazoa; phylum Arthropoda; class Insecta; order Lepidoptera; family Noctuidae; genus Hydraecia; species Hydraecia micacea. The sequence continues at coordinate 1,168,546 of OU611793.1, read as the reverse complement.
ATTATTATCATTGAACGAAATCCACAATTAGAGATATAAATAGCCAAGTAAGTAGGTACATAGGTGACGAAAACTCTATGATGGCAGTACTTACTTCATAAAAGAATTTGGGTACATATAGGTACCTAAGTAGGTACTTGGTGTAACATTATTAGGTACCATGCCATAACATGTAACAATAGGTGTCTACTTATGTAGGTAACATAGGTAAGTAGATTGTTACACTAAAGTATGAGGGTAGAGATGACTTGACAAAGCAATGATATGGATAGCAATGATTTATAAAGTTGGAAATGAAGCTAAGTATCTTAAAAATCCATCCAGTCCGCTGTTTCAACTCAGTAGCACTAATTTCACAATAGTTATCTCATTAGGTACGAATTAACATTACTGTCCATAAAGAGTTACTCCTTATTCATACGTGATGTGCAGATAACGAAGGTGTTCATATTCACCGAGACACACAAAGGGTACACATACAAATTCCTAACAGACAACAAACATAAACAATATGGATACATAAGTTGATTGTCACATGTAGCGTGCCGGCGGCGGCCGCGCGCGCCCCCCCCTCGTGGCGACTGGCGCGCCGCGCGACGCAGACTGGCCCGGCCCGGCGCGGGCCCACCCCGCCCGGCCGCCGCGCCGTGCGCCAATCCGAGCACGGGGCCCGCGCCATAGGAGCGCGCGCCGGCCGGGGGCGGGGCCCCTCGAGTGCCGTAACCCGCGCCGGGGGCTCCGGCCGCCACTCTCGCCCCGAGAGCCACTAGAGGCTGAGCCGTCGAGTGGCGTCGAGTGTCGGCCGGTCGGATGTCCGCGGAGGGCGGCGACTACTCGCCGTGTCCGGCGGAGGCGCTGCCGGAACTGAGCGCTGCCGAGCTGGCGATGAGCCTGTCGCCCAAGTCGGCGCTGCTGCAGCAGAACCTGTCCCAGCTGCAGCTCCAGCACTCCACTCCGTTCTCCGTCACGGATATCCTGTCGCCGATAGAGGAGTACCGCAAGCTGGAGTTGGCGAACAATCCGCCGTCGCCGTACAGGTGCGTGGATCGATCGCCGGGAGGGGGGGGCGCCCTCCACCCGCTGATTTTTCGAGTGGCGAAGGTCCCGACGAGAGTGCTTGAGCGTCGTTCGTAGTCGAAGGATATAGTTCTGTGACGTTTGTTTGTGCAGGTATGTTGTGATTAGCGGTCAAGTGGTGTGTGTGCGGTCAACGATGTGCTGTAGGCGCGCGCCTCGCGCCTGAGCTCGGTCCTACTCGACTCTTGATCGATGTTACTCCACTCGGTTCTCCAAAAATAACGTCTCCATTTATGAATGATAGTGGACTCAATGTAGCACCCTGAGGGACGCCATCGTTAAGCTCTACGGTTTACAGTCATGCTGGTGGAAGACTACCATTATATGTAGGTATACATTAATAGTGTGTCCGTGGCTAATTAGATTCTAGTGTTTGTCAAATATCATCAAGAAAAGCTCTCAGTTCCTCTCGTTGACTTTATCAAAGGTTTTACGGCAAATATTTACTTGATTTTCGATGATGAATTTTTTTTAATGCATTATTATTTAACAAAAATAAAACGCAAAATTTGAATTAAAAACAACAATAAAATAAAACAAACTTAAGACTTTTATAGGACATCAATAAAAAAATATTTAGGCCTAAAATTTACCAACCCATAATTATTTAAACTAAAGTTCAAGACTTGGTAATTTTACTAACTAAATTTAAATAAAACTATAGCTGGCGTGGATTCACTAACTGAATTTCAATAAAAATATAGCTAGCGTGGTTGACTAGATATGTCATAGGACTACCTGCACGATTGTTTCCTAAATTTAAAATATTTTAACACACTACCGATGATGATTTTGTGAAGTGCAAATAAAATTATTATTGATCTTTATAAATACAAATACATGCTACAAAATTAGGTAAATGAAAAAGACACTAGCGATCGAATCACAAGCACCTATCAACAAAAATATTATGCAGCTAAGTAGGTAGGTTAGGTACTTAGGTATGTTTAATATAAATAAAATCGTCATTAACAAATAATACTTATAAACCTCTATATCACGAGTTGTTTGACTTTAACAGTTTTTAGAAAAAAACGTTTTAGTTGGTAATGTGCAGAAAAATATTGTAACTATGCAGATAGACCGCACTTTTTAAAATTCCTAAAATCTACTTTATTGTTAAAAACAATACCTACCTATTTCTATATATTAGAAAACAAATTTATTTTAAAACCTAACTACTTAAATGAAAATGGAATTCAACTTTTGAAGACTTTTTTCACGGTAGGTAGGTATACAATGTTTTCCGCTTCATTAAAAATAAATTTTATTTAAAGGAACAGTAAATAGCAGTTGTTTACATTATAAGAACTTAGGTACAACTAATTTCTAACAATACTGAATAGGCAAATCCGTAGATATCTAATACTCGTAGTTAGACATTCTTATTGCGTAAGCAAAAATAAGAATAAACAGTTTCCGTTGCAAGACAAAAATTTTGATCAAGAAAACGTTTTTCCTTCGCTAATAATCTAATAAAGTCAAATAAATCTAAAAAATAAATTCGAATAATCTTATTCATTCATTCAACCACGGACAGACAACGCCCAGTCTAAATCGCTGAGTCTAGAAACATGAAATGTTGCACAAGAGTTCCTTTAGCGAAAGTGCAGCACTAAAGGTAGTATTTTTGATTTTGAAAATGTACCCTCTAAAGTGGTTAATAGGGGATGAAAGTTTAGTATGGAAATGGCGATGCGAAATCCCATCAGGCAGACGACTTGTTGAATATAAGTTGCTAATTTAATACACTCTAGTAGGAAATTAGCGTTTTCCAACTAGTCGTTATTTTCTACACCCATCAACTAGGTAACAATCAAATATTAATATAATTTTGACGAGTGACTGATTTGGACTTAAATCTTCCTGTGAGAAAGATTTGACTGCGATTTTTAGTTTTTAAATGATTAGGGCTAACGTTGTCAGATAAATTGTTGTTTTGGTTATGCTTAATATCAAAAAAGAAAAGCTATCAAGTACACCGTCTTTCTTCGCTCATCTATCTATATCTATACCTACTGTATATTATAAATTAAAGTCGCTTCTAGTGTCTGAGTGTGTGACCGCGTTGTTCTTCTAAATTACGCAACGGATTTTGATGCGGTTTTCACAATCATTTAGAGAATTGATTCTGGAAGGTTTATGTGTACCTACCTATAACACATTTGTATTATATATACAAATAATAAAGAGATCTTGATGTTTTGCCAAGTCATAAAAACAGTGTGAAGCAGAGGCGGGTCGCTTTATAGGTGGTTGTTTCATTATAAGTTTATGCGTAAAGTTGTCATTATCCTGACTAGTAGGTAGATAAGTAGGTAGTCTTTTGCCAAACGCCAATGCTGCTTTAAAATTAACGTCTTTAGTTACAAGTGAGAATCCAGTAGGAATACAATGTGAAGACATCAATACGGCAATAGATGAAAACATTGGCAATAATTAGTATTGCCAGTGTTTTATCATCTATTGCAAAAGAATATTTTGGAACTATCAAATAAATCCTAGCAACGAAATTAAAAAAGTGATATTTTCAAAAAAATTAAATAGTATCTAGTGATGGGACAGCGATCATTATTATCATCCACAGCCCGACTTCACCTACTGCATGGCCTCTGCATATATAGGCCTCTCTTTTCTTGTTCCAATCCCCAGGCTCCTGTGCCAGCCTCATCTAGGTTTTGCCCGCGATGGCAACAATATCGTCCGACTATCCCGCCGCTGGACCACCGATACCTCATCTCTCAGTCCTTGGATGCTACTCGGTCTCTACCTTACTCCACCTGTTATCACTGCGCCTTGCCAGGTGTCCTCTCAAACTACATTTGAGTTCCAAAATACGTTTTCCGATATCAAAGACCTTCTTTGATATCGACTTTTGGAACTCGGTCTGCAGCTATACCAAGCATGGAACCACAGAAATGTTTCTTTTTTCTTCTTTCATATATCTATGCATGGAACGCTCCATGGCTTTCTGTGCAACTCTCTCAGCTTGCACCCAGCCTCCTGCGTAAGCGTTGCCGTCTAGCATCGTACGTCCGCTCTGGTTTTTTCCAATCTCTGACTAGCTATAGTGACAAAACTATTGTATATAATCGGATTGAATTTATATAATTATGCAGTTTAATTTATTGTCGTATTGGCGTCTATACCTTGTATGTAACACTGGTCACAGTTTGTTGGTAGCGACGGCACGCGGTACCAAAGTCAGTTGTTATAGGATAAATATTAGATCAGAGTTATTAGAAATTCCCCATTATTATATTATATCCGAAAGACTGAGGCTTCTTATGCGGAAAGGGGTTAATAGGTACCACCTACTAAGTTTGAAAAGAAGGGTTCTCTTACCTAATTAATTTGACAGTCAAAGTGTTTTTTCCACGATATACCTATTTCACGCGGACGAAGTAGCGGGCAGAAGCTAGTCGATTTAGAAAAATCTACCGCAACTGTATAACTAATTAAGATGATTTCAAACCATTTTTTTATTTTCACGCGCAAATGAACATCCTTGTTTAGACTTGACATCATGGTTGACGTAACTTTTATTTAAACACAGAATATTAAATGTACCTACCTAAGTTTTTTAGAATTTACTTGCTTATTTATAAGCGTCTGTCGGATCAATGTTATCTTGCGGTTTGAGTAAAAAAGAGTACAATATAGTCTATATATATAGTCTGGGCTGATTATTTTGCCAGCTGCCAAAAATTATTTGCTTAAATTCTTTTAACATTGGAACCTACCGGCTATGTTGAAATGGCTGTGATGTTTTCATGATTAGAAAGAAAGAAAGAAAAAGTATTTATTGCGACTCGTATAGGATGATCACAAACTAAACTAAGTAAACACAGTAAAAAATATAAATAAAAAATCCAAGTTATATAAAACAAAGTAATAAAAAGAAAAATAAAATAAAAAGTCCTATAAGAGGCCAAAAGGCTGATGATGTTGCAACATTCAAAAAATAAATGTCACAGCGCTGGTATTCTGATAGGGCCCGATTCTGATCTAGGATCTGATTGACCCCCTAGTGTAGTATTTTTTTTAAATAACCGACGAAAAATTTTAACGAGTGTTCAGAATCATGGGCTGAATCCATGGTAACCGGTTGCGCGTTGATATACCTATGCCACCCTGTGTAAAAACCAATACCAAATAGGTAAAAATGAGGAACAGGTTCTAAAAAACCAAGGACATGATAAATAGGATTCAATGTTAAATTTTCTGAAAACCTTGTTCTGTAAGAAAGGTCCAGTCGCTCATCAGTCACTACTCACTAGTAGGTAGTAGTCTTTTCTTCTTCTCGCTTTTTACCAATAGGTGCTACTACTTTTTCTAAGTCATCTTCTGAATCAAGGCTATAAAAATATATATCTCTGTAACCCTAATCCTTTGGGGTGTACAGAGTCACCAAAGGAGATAAGTAGATACCTAGGTACCTAACCAGGGTCGTCGGATATAGTTGAAGTTTAATAAGAAACCGATGGATGTTTTCTAATAAAATTTAATTTAATTAATATAAAACAAACAGTTCATTTATCAAATTAAATTTCATTCGAAAACATCAATCGGTTTTTTACTAAACTTCAACTATATCCGACGACTGGTTACTTATCTCCTTTGGGGACCTTACATGAGGCGTGATGCTATGTTATCTCTCTGTTTTTAATTCTTCTTAGGTTTCCTTAACTCTTGGGACCGCTAATCACTAACACCAGTGTAAAACTCAAACTCAAAGATTTTGTTTCAATTAAACCATTTACAACAGGCACTTTTGAATTGTCAAAGAGTCGGTCAGTTAGCCAGAATGTTGAAGTTAGTTGCCCATTCCAAAACGTAGATTTCTATGGGGAAGAACGGGCAAGAAACTCACAACAACTCGGGTATTTACTGTGCCTACAGTAAAAACGTCAATACGTCAATTTGCTGTGTTATAGCCACTGCATAGTTTTTATTTTTATTGCTAAATGGGCCCGCTCTTGTCCTCGATCACGCCTGATGGAAAGCGATAGATGAGGTCTATGATAGAACGAGCGTGCCCAGAAGATGTCTGTTCACTCTTGATTTGAAGGCTCTGTGTTCCCTCCCACAATTAAACCGTCTGGGTTAACACACAGAATCAAAGAAATACAGTTGTGATTTGTTGAATAGGTATACGTAAGTATATAATTTCAGTTGGTAGTCAATTATACTTTAACCGGTTGAATGCCGTAATTACCGAAACAATTAAAAAGCCATTGTGTCTCACGTGTTACGTTCCGGCATACGAAGGGTTAAACAATTTATTTCCCTTAAGTAATCTAGTTATTTCTTTTCGATGCTATGCTGACTATAGGCACTAGGTACTTATAGGCATACTTTCTTTTCTCATTATTTAGTATGGGTTATCTATCATTGTCATCACTTTCGTCAATTTATTTTGGGTCGGCACAACATGTCTTTTTCTTCCATACTTCTCTTTTAGTCGTCATCTCGGTAGTCACCCCCTTTATAACCATATCATCTTCCACAGATTCCATATATCAATTCTTTAGTCCCCTAAGTACCAATTTCAACAGCAACTTTATCCTCTTTCAATTATTTTTTAAGTAAGTAGGTAGATATAGTAATACTACCAAAATACAAATCTAGGTATATTTAAATCAAATCTAAACGTACTCATAGTGTTTACAGTTTGACCGGAAGCCCACCGTGTATGAACTTGGTGTTTTATAAGATGTTTGTAAACATTTTTTACTGCAATATACTAATATACCTGCTGCAATACTAATTTTAGGTCGTCTAATACATAAACGAGTGGATTTGTTTGTTTTCTATTATTGCTAGTAATAAAACTAACTGATGCTTCTCCGTCGGCAAAAGGATCCGCTTTTTTGTCAGTTGCTTTACAAACTAGCAGTATATAGGTATCACTTGCGTCATTATACATAAGTAGGTACATAACTACACAAACTTATGTAACGCTATGTTTTTATTTTATGGTCTACCTATGTGCCAAATTTCATCTAAATCCGTTCAGCCGTTTTAGCGTAAAAGCGTAACAAACAAACGTACTTACAAAAAATTTAATATTTTCTCTTTATAATATTAGTTTAAAAATGGCAGTGCAGAATTATTTTAGTATGATCCCAGTCAGATTAGCTGGGATGCCTTTTTCACTTTCAACACTCTGCAACGTTGTTTCCCACTAGTACCCATTGTTTAACCAAGACGATGGTAGCTTCTGCCCGCGACTTCAACCGCGTGAAATTTCTTATATATTCTCCCGATTCCCCGTCACATCGCATCACCTGTCCGCGCTATCACTTCGTTTTCGCTTAGCCTTTTTTTTTCTCAGTTCCTAAGGGTCATAGCGTGATATTAATTAATCTATAGCCTTCCTCAAGAATTGGGCTATCAAAAGCAAAAATAATTTCAAATCCAACTGATAGTTCCAGAGATTAGCGAGTTCAAACAAACAAACCAATAAACTCTTCAGCGTTATTATTAATACCTATAGATATAGAAGATAGACATGGAGCCATTCTTACAGCATTATCTTTATTATTTATTGATGCATTTACAGTTTAAAAATCAACGGTCTCAAAATCAAAATCAAAATATTTTTATTTCACATAAACCAACATGGGCACTTATGAAACGTCAGAAGCTAGGTGCACGGTTCCAATTGGTCGTTTCCTGTGGAGAAGAACCGGCAAGAAACTCCATGGTTACTCTTTTAAAAAATAATTGGCTTTTACAATGTTTTCAAGTTACAGTAGGTATGGGAGGACAACGTAGGCCTATCAATAAGTACCTAGGTACTTGATACAATAAAATATGGTCTACCGATCTAAAGTCTACAAGGCTTACAAAGTCCTCACATCCTCAGTTACGTAAGACAAACTTCACACAGCAGAACTCGTACTGGAAACCAAACTGACAGCTTTTCTTCCATTTCCAAGCGTATATTCAACACTAGACATTCCAAAATTGAAAAGTAGGTGACTATACAATTTGACAGGCAGTTGACGATGAGACAACCATTGGATTTAGCCTTTTATAAACTAAACATTGCATGAGCAAGTGTTTGTTCTGCCTATGAGTGGTTCACACCTACAGATTTTTCCGCTACTGATGAATAAACACTGCTTTACATGACAAATAGTCGGCCATTATGTTATTTTATGGCGTGGTAAAGTTTGGGAAGTGGGAAAGTGATCGTGATTATGAAGCTCGGATTTGGACGTGTTGTGACTGGTGAAGTGATTTAAAACTGCATTCGAAAAAAAAAAGTCATCTTTGTAAAGAATCAGTTTGCAAATGCTTTGGAGTTAGAAAACAGTACCTAAGTACTAAGTACATAGGTAGGTTAATGAAAATATTAAAGCCCACAAGTAATATGACGTTTCAATAACTTTAATCTTCAGGGGTGTTTATACTGATAAATCGATAGAAATATCTACTAACTTTTAAGTATTTCTGAAAGATTTCAGTTAATTTAAATTCATTTTGATTTATTAAAAAGCTTGATTTACTTACCTACCTGATGGCGTGGGTACCTACCAAAATTGTTTTAACTTAAAATTTACATCTACCCTCCCAATTTCACAGGTTAGGACTAAAGTACTAATCAAATTACCGCGAAACCAATTAAAACTTACATAACACGCTAAATTGAAAGATAACAATCTTAAAATCAAATTAAAATTAACTCCAATTACGGTAGCTACCAACTAAAACGATTCGCGCCATAATTTCCCGCCCTGTCAAAACTCAATTTGTCAAACCAAACATCGTAATGGCGGCCCTGGGGGTGTACCATAGACAAGGATATTATTTACCGATTAGAATAACCGATTTAATCGTTATTTTATAAAACTTAAGGTTTAAAATTGCTTGTAAATTGTTTTTCTTGATGCAGGGATGGTTCGATAGGGAGATTAAATTGTGTAAATAGGGATTAGGCAGATAAGCCCGGTATTGTTTGAGTGACGTGTTGGCGCCTCGTCGGGTAACGGTTTTGAGACCTGCGTGTGGCAGATTTGGGTCAAATCTGTTGTTGATTGAATTTAATCTTTTAGATAATTTTGCAGATAAAAAATAGGAAGTCCCTAATGCCGGAAGAAAGGGATGTTCAAAAATTTTTTGTTTTTATAGTTTGGTCAGATTTTTTCTTTAGCACTGCCTTTTCTTGACGATCTACTGAAGCATCAAGAATGAGAAAATCTCTACTTTTTAACAGTCCAGTTTCAAAGATTTGATTGGTATTGTTTGAATGTGTTGTGTCAATGTATCTATCGTACAATTGCTGCATTGGTGAACTACATGAAACTTGCGAGCGTTTAAAGATCTATAGTGTTTTGTCCAACGTAGACAGCTCCCATTTATTTTTATGATGGATCTTCATGAATATAACTAAATATCATTTTTTCGGTCACGCACGAGCCCATGAGTGTGATAGAAGAATGAGGCAAAGTATAGTACCTACCCTTTTATATTCACGTCTAAAAGTTATCCCATTGTTGTATCGTTCTAACAGTCATCTTCGAAGTCACACTCCTGCGCTGTTGCAGACCATGCACTCCATGCAGGGTACTTATTAAATTATTTAGCTGATTGACGTCCTACATCAATTTCCCGTGTTATGCTTAACCCATTCACACGACTGTCAAAAAATGACAGTTGTGATTTGAATTTACAGACAAGTTGATAGTCAATTTCCTAGCAATAGTTTTCCCCAACTTTACATGTCGTATTCCTTAGTGTAACATCTTCTTTCCTTTCAGATCGAACTCATCAGGCAGCAGCATTAATTCCCCGCTGGGGCCTTCCTGCGGGATGGCGGCGAACCCGTACGGTGTGCCGCTGTATGGCGGCGCCCCGGTTCAGGGGTACGGCTGTGCCCCATCCGACCTGCCCCACTATGGAGACATGAGAGGCGCCGGCTGGTACCCCGCGTCTAACGACCCCAGGTTTGCCAGTGAGTCGGCGATATTCTTTATAACAACGTTTTTAGTGTGTGTGTTAATTTTTAAGAGGATTTTGCGTTTAGTTGGAGTTTGACCAAAATAATGTTTAAACCTTTATTGGTTAGGATTGACCAATTAAGACCCACATTAATGGCCAAAAATATGACCAAACACTTAGTACTGACTTACTTAGTAAATAAATACCTACTGCTCTTGTTAATCCCTTTAATGAAATTAAATCCGTCGGGCGAAAAGTCGTCTGAACTAGGTAGGTAATGCTCTACAGGGCAACTTTAATTTCAATAATTCATTTTATCTTTAACATTTTATGAAAAGGACTGTTTCTAATTCTCCAGTGGTCTTATGCTACCTAGCTTCCATGATAGATTGTATTTTTCGCACGACAGCGTTCATAAGCCATGCGGCAGCAAGAACCAAGGAGGAATAGAGCCGACTCAAACGCTCATACCTAACCGTCTCCATGTGAGACGGTCACTGCATTTCATAAAACAAAATTGAATAAACCGCCTAGATAGTTTTGAACTTAATTATTCAGTAACGTTTGTCACAGTTAGGTATAGGCTCTGCGTCAATGTACCTACTTTCAGCCATAGACAATTTTGAAGCTATAGTGCAAGATGTACCTAAGTGCGAAAGTGTAGGTATCGTCATCATAATCATCTCTGTCGCATTAATTTTTTATTAAACCTAACACAACTATATCATCAAAATACACAAAAATAGTAACAAATCAAAAACTAAACCAAGGCACAAGTAATACATACTATTAACTCATTACAATAAATTTGATGTTGGTAATTCAAGATGGCGGGTGGGTTGGCGCATGCGCGTAGCGAACACCGCTGGCACGTGAGTGCGTCGGGTAACAAACGGCAATTTAATGTAACACGATGCGTTTAACTAATTCGTATTTATCGGAGAACTGATATGGATGGTGTTTCACTGTTCAAGTGGGATGGGGCTGTTTAGGAATATGATATTGTGATTTGCTCTCCGTACTCCGAGCCCCAAGATACAGACTAACTGTCTAGTTTGGGGCTCACTAGTTAATAATATATACTGTAACCTAGCTGTAGGTAATATTTTTAAGTTACTGATATTGTCTTAACTTGCCTGCTTATTGTATTACCTGGACAATAAATATTTTCTATTTCTATTTTCTATTATTGCTGGCCAGTAGAATAGGAGTGATAGCGGCTTCAGACGAATTTTTAGGCCTACTCTATTGCCAAAAAAAAAACACATGTCATAACCAAACGCTTACTTTCATGGAACCTAAATGATTATTTATGCTTATTTGATTATGATGATAGGTATAACCAACACCAAAATTGACTTATACACACATCAAAAGTGTCTAGGGATCAAGCATTTTTATGCGGATTTCTTGAGATTGAGATGTGGCTTTGTAATAAATTTATGATTTTATAAATTTATATGGATCCTTTTTGGTGCATTTCATAATTTGAATCAGGAACTGTGAATCAAATTCGAGTAAAAGATGAAAATCAGCTGTCAATATTTTCCCTATAAAAACATACAACGCATTGAAGACATTATTAGTGCTACTGTTTCCCTACTACTGATTAAAACCAACGTTATTATGGAGCGGCGACGTCATTTAAGCAGGGAAGAAATGCTCAGAGCCGTGGGAATGATAGAAGCTGGTTCCCGGCAACGTACTGTGGCTTTAGCTCTGAATACAAGTCAGAGTGTTATCAGTCGACTTTGGACACGTTACCGAAGCACTGGTACCGTGGCTGAGCGCCATGGAGGACGGTATCGCTGCACCACACGGAGACAAGACCGATACATTAAAATCTTAACTCGAAGAGCTCCAACAATAACCGCCATGATGTTAGCCGTGAGGCTTCATCACTCTTCAGGGAACTTAATTAGCGACCAAACAGTCAGAAACCGCTTGCATGAAGTGAACCTTCATTCCCGAAGACCGCTACGGGTACCACCTATAGCAATGCACAATCGTAGGATTCGATATCAATGGGCTCTTGAACACAGAAATTGGGCAGAAGAACAATGGCGTTTCGTGTGCTTTTCTGATGAGTCTCGTTTTGGTATGAGACCGGATACAAGACGTATACGACACTGGAGAACCCCTGGACGCCAACAGCGATTAAAATCCTGCCAGGAAGTCCATCCTTATAGTGGTGGAACCATCATGGTATGGGCGGGTATTTGGATCGGCGGAAGAACTGAGTTGATTTGGATCAGAGGCAACCTCAACGCTCAAATTTATGCTGAGACGATTGTATCAGACGTCATCGTTCCTCTACAAGTGCAAATCGGTCCCTTATTTCAGTTAATGCATGATAATGCACGACCGCACACCGCAAGAGTTGTAAGACAGACTCTCGCCGCAGCTAACATCAATGTCCTGCCCTGGCCTGCTCAGTCGCCAGACTTGAACCCGATTGAGCATGCATGGGATATGCTACAGAGAAGAGCTCTGCCGAATATGGAGGGTATCCAGTCGCAAGAAGACCTTTTTTTGTTGTTGCAACGAACATGGGCTGCCATTCCACAGCGTGATTTGGATGAACTCATTTTGAGTATGCCAAACCGATGTTCTTGTGTTGTTAGTGTTCGCGGTAGAAACACGGATTATTAATTGTTTAAGTTACCCAATAAAATTTTAAAGAAAACTGTTATTTCAGTCTTTTTTTCGAACTTTTGTGTTAGTGGTTCAAATGTCAAAAATCCCTTTATTAGGAAAATGGCAAATTTCTTTATTAATGCAAAGGTGACTTGGTTTATCGTTACTGTGACAAACGAAAACACTTTATTTGATGAATCCTTAAAGAAAATTTTAATTAATATCAATCAGGAGAAAAGTTATTGCAAAAATATATGTTGATCCTTAGACACTTTTGATGTGTGTAATATAGGTAACACCAATGTTTCCAAGATTGCATCATCTACAATTTTGCGTTCTCCATTTATTTAAGTAATTTCTTCTATACTTATCTAAGTACCTACTTATAGGATTAGCGATAACCTTTTTGTTTTCGTTTTTGGTAAGTTTAGGTACTTATATCCAATTCTGAACTGGAAACTAGTTTAGACCTTGAATTAGTTTATTTACAATACCATCAGTTTTTCGTATCCAATAGCTAAATCAACGATTTCTAATTTCCAACTCCTTAGCTTCTTGATTATCAAAATAAAACTGTCTCAGATTGCGAGTTGGCGGAGCAAACACCATTAACCGACGGTGACAAAAAAAAAACCGAACTACGTGCTCGGCTACCGAGCCACCATCTTAGCCCTAGATCAGCCATTATTTGTGGCAGAGGCGTCAATGCATTCAAATACTTTTTTCTTCACCACACGTTGTTGGTGGAGTATGATCATTTTGTCATGTTGACCGACTGGTGGAGTCGTGGCCTGTCTCTTTATAGTGTGACTTTTGGAAACACTGTTGTGATATTGATATATCTATCCATCAGCAATTATGTTTTTCAAAGAGTTTATTTTCACTTTTTCGATAATGACGATTCAAGGAGAATAGTAGGTACTTGCATTCATGTGGTTTGATAGACCAATACCTACGTACAGTATACTATTTATTTCGTAATATCCACTGTAGAATGTTATAAGTAGTTCAAGGAACAAAAAGAGAAAATCCTAAATACTTACTTTGTTTTAAGCCGCGTGCTAAGTCCAAGAACTAAACAGATACCTAATCACATCGCCTTTATAGTCTATGGCTCAATGGTAATTCGATATAGCAACGGGAGCGCTTACCATGGCGCAGGTGCATAGAGTATCCCCTGATGATGTACACAGACTCTTATTTACATTACTACCATTTTGTTTACTACCTCTTCGTCAGAATCTCACTGTTTCTCGGGATCGTGGCCCGTGGCGTGTTTGTTAACGGTTAATGTAGATTATAAAGTCGTATTTTATTTATTTTAATGTTTTTCTAAGAATTAGGTACTTGGTTAAGATTTGTTTTATCATAAGACTCTTATGAGGCGGCTTGCGTAAGTGCTGCCAGTGATTGTTTTGATGCTATTGCGGTTTGAACATGTCTTTTTTTTTTAATCAACTTGATTATGAACCATAGCTACCGAGTCACTTAAGTTCTAATAGGTATCAGTCCGATCTAAGCCACCGCAATCATAATAGCTTTCAACGTATCTGTTAGAGCTTGAAGTAAAATAATTATAATATTAGAAAAATATTTATTAAATAAAAAATCAATTTTAACGTTGACAGAGTAATGTCGAGGCTATATAGGGTGACTGGTAATTAGTGACACGTGATTGTACTCATGATAACAAACAACTTTTACTATGGGACCAAACCTGAAATCGCGAAAAAAATCAGCTGTTCCCTACATTTTGACGAGTTATACGAACATAAATGTAGGGAAAGGCTGATTTTTTTTTCGCGATTTCGTATTTGGACCCATAGTAAAAGTTGTTTGTTATCATGAGCACAATCACGTGTTTAGGTATCGGTCACTAATTACCCGTCACCCTATATATTATATAAACTAACACAACCGCTCTATGTACTTGGTACATACGTCTTGTTTATTTTATTGGCAATTACTGCAACTCGATGGTATGCAAGGCAATAATAATGAAACGGATAATAACTATTTTTAGATTCAACAGACAGATTGTTGCGATGAGTGAAATTTTTATAATGTTTTCAATAACATTGATTCTTATGGACATGCAATTTAACAATAGCATAAAATTAATAGTCTTTAATAAATTGGAGATGTATCGAGTAGAGTGAACTGGGCTTTCCTCTAAAACTATCGTAGTCACTAAGTTGACGCTTGACGGTGATCGCAACGAGACACCACTTGAAGTCGAACGGTAGACAATACGGAGCAAAGACAATCGGTAATTTAATCTAAACTCTGTAGAAAAGCCAGTAGTTGACGAGAGAAAGTATAAATAGTACAGACTTACTGTTTGTTGTAGAGTAACTTGAAGATAGGGAAGGAAAAGAGACCGAAATTGAATGCTTTGTCAAAATTTAAGTTCAAAAATAAATTACAGGTGAAATATTTCGATTAAAGGTACCTATGTACTGCACCCTAATTCCGTAACATACTTTCAATCACAATCTGAATGTTTTGAAAGATATTGCTAATCCATTGCTTCGAAAAATTGTCCGCTCAACAACGTAAATAACTCAATGACTGTTGTTGAACTATTAAAATGAAAGCCGTTGCTACTGTTACTGTATTACGCAATTACCCCTGTGGACTGAAATGCGATCAGTTATCGTTAAAAGAGATAGTCTTGCACCCATAATATACCAATACCAAAAAAGCAATGGTGATTCAGTGGGAAATTGGTAGAAATTCATGCTTGAGTAGGTACCTAATGATCTTAAAAAGTATTCTTAAGTTGAACACTAACCTGCCTCTGATAAAAAGCGCAAAAGACTTCGACGTTCCTTCGCAATGTGCTTATTCACTGAAATAATTGAGCGTAGATCGTAATCATAGACAATAGAAAACAAAGATGGCGCCGATCTATTTACTAAACGCGGGAAATGATCGGCTGATAAACTATAAGTCGAACAATAATTTTGGCCATTGATACTAAATGTATTTTTAGTTGCATTATTTTGCTGATTTAGGACAAAATTTTACACTTTGACATTTTTAGAGCTTCATTTGTATGTCTACCTATGTCATGTAATTCATTTGCATTTTCACTTGTTTGTAGGTATATTTACAACTATTTAAATGGTTGCCAGCTCTGTAATTTTGACATCAAAGTATTGTGTCTTTCTAGGCCGTGCAATAACTACAATACAAAGCTCTGAATACCTACAATAAAGCTTATTATTTCTCGTAACAGAAAAAAACAATACAAACGAAACAAAACCAACAACTCGTTGAACAAAATTTACAAATAATTTAACACAATAATACATCACGCTTCCACACATATGAGTATCTTCGAGCAGAGATTAAAACGGTAAACTGTCGAGTGATGTCCAACGGACAAAAAACATCTCGAATACCCACCGAATTATTGTAAAAAAAGATTACTAAAGTGGTCCGAGGACCGAGCCCTGAGGCACGCCTGTCGCCCGCCTGTACCTGTTGTACTAGGGAGCTGTGTAGACAGACAAAATAAGCAATTCCATTTGATCGGTCCCATATTTGCCCACCACTAGAGTCTTGACTGAGTAAACATGAGGCCTCACGTCCGCAAATAGCATGATGTCGGTGCATTCTAAGGCTCCAGCGGAGTCAGGAGAAATTATTTTAGTATATGGTAATATTGGTAATGAATATGGTAATTGGTGTTCGATACTTGTGTTCTTGCAGTGTGAAAGGTAGTTTGTAAATGTCGGATAAATACAGTAACTTGCGTATTTACATAATACCGAGTACGTCAAATACTTGTACTAAAAATATTTATTCAATGTGCAGAGTAGAGGTGAAGTATTTTGTTAGAATTTCGGTAAGATTTTGATTTCTATGTCTTTGCTAAATTATAATAAACATTCTTGGATCTCTATTCTCCAAAATAGCAGAATATTAAAAAAAAGCCTCTCCATTTAAATAGGTCATGAAGTCAATGGATTATTTTTCAGTACGAACTAACAATTTTTGTCGCTCTGTCAAATGATAGTGCCAAAGTGGAAAAAAATATTCGCACAACTTTCAACCGCTCGATCCGCAGCATTTTTCAAGTGTTGCGACACATCAAACGTACCCAGTAACCACGGTCAGCGGTAAATTAAAATTGCCGCGGGGAAAAAATAAGTGTGTGACACACTTAGTTTCCATGCAGGCGCGCCTAATGCGGGCCGAGTGGCCGCGTCACCGCCAGCCGGCCGCAGTTTATCTTCCTTAGTGTGGCAACACTGAGGGAAATAGCCGCGGAAATGTTTGCTATTTCATTTCCCGTCATCTTTGTTGGTTTGTTTACGTTTAGAAATGGCGACGGTTCCGTTTTTACTGGACAAGAGATGAGATGGTAATATTGTTGGGTCAGTCTGTGAATTTACTTGCGGATTCGTTAGTTTTACAAAAGATTACTTTTCCTTGACTGCCGACCCACTACGAACTTCATTGAATGAATGAATGAATGGTTTATTCACTTAAAATTTCTTAAAGCTAAGTACATTGCCCCACAAAACTGCTTACGCAGTTTAACTGTGAGATCGTTGAGTCTCTCTTACAGTTCACTTAATAATATCAGGTACATCTATAACCTAAGTATACTTAATACCTACAATTACATACATTCTAGTAAATATTTTTTAAGTTTACGCGTGTGCAAATTTTACTTTATTATCTTCTTGTCTGATGTCAACAGGCAAAGTGTTCAATAAATAGGGAACGCGTTTTATTAAGGTTCTGTCGCCATAGTAATTACTTACTCTGGCTACATCATATTTACCTGCTGTCATCGACCTGGTAGTATATCTGCTAGAAACTAGTGAGTTACTATTCCGACTGCCATGGTTATTAACCAATAATAGGTATTTATGTTTAAGGCTAACTGGTAGAATTTTACATATTTTGAATAACCTACTATAGTCTCCTTTACAACTGTTTTTAGTTTTCTTGTTTACGAATAATTTTAAAAATCTAATTTGAATTGATTCTAGTTTCTGTATATTACTTTTAAAAGTCAAACCATAGCAATCAAGAGAATAACTCTGAGTCAACTAAGGACATATATAAACATTTTAAGGTGCTGGTGGGAACTTTAGCTTAAATGATAGAATTTACTTAGCAATATTCTAAGCTTATTACAAATGTAATCAATATGTGAAGACCATGAAAAATTTTCATCGACTTTCATTCCAAGATATGTGACACTTTCTACTTGCTCTATTGGTATATATTTACAGTTTGAATTATTATTATGCATACATAAATTTACTTAGTTTACAAGAGATTACTCAAGTAGCGGTTTAATAATAATAACACATAAATGTCGTTTTCATTTATTTAGATAGGCTCTCGTCAGATTTGATTTTCGTAATTACTTCTAATAAATTATGAACGCGTGCCCAGAATCTTTGTACAAACATAAACATGCTTCAAATTAACCACAATGATTAGCGATCGATTGTCTCAGCCACTCTGTCCAATTGGGCGTAACGATAAGCAAGCATCAAACCGGATCACTAACCGACCAGACTCAATAATCTACCAAACTACCATGTTTTTTCCTCAAGCAATAAATGAAACCCTTACCCAACTAAAAAGTATCTAATACCAATCTGCCTCATTTTCCGATCGGCCGCCCGCGATAAGATCTCCTCTATTTTGACAGCACACCCGGTTGGGGTTGCAACAATGCGCCTATTATTGTCAATGTTTATCCACGCACAATTTGCTCGCGTTTATACAGCGTTGGTAACATTTTCTGTAAGGGGGCGATCTGATGCGTACGTATGGCGAATTTTAATGCGATTATTATGAACTGTTAAAGACAGTTCTTGGGGATTATGAGCGTTTTAATGATGGATTATTTTTGTTATATATCTAGATGATTTTGTTATGCTTTATTCCCTTCATCATCTGTGAAATTACCGTGTAGCTTTTTAATTATTTTAATAAATTCATAGTTTTATTACCATTGGATAACAATGCTGAGCCACAGATTGTGTTTGAGTTGATTTCAAGTTTACTCAAAGTTCATTGGGGGTCATCTAAAAGTAGATTATTTTAAAATCATAAAAGCATTATAATTAAATAACCAATTCTTAGAATCGGCACCAAAAACAAGTCCAACACATATCTCTCAATTTTACTTTCAAATTCACACACACGACCCCTCGCTCGCAAAATCCATTAGTTGTCAGCAAATATTGACCCAACCGTGACGCGGGCGCACGGACCGAACGTTGTCGACGGTAGCCGAAGTGGCCCGAGCACGTCCGAACTCATTATGTACGCACTGTACGCCGATTTGAATTCTTAGTGCTTCAGCAAACATCATGATTATTGTGATTCATCTAATCAATATTGAGATTCCTTGTTTTTACGTTTAATTTACTTATTTGTATTGTCAGGCTTAAATGTTTGTTAAAAGCAAGGAGGATCCTTAGTTTTCTTGATTTTTTACAGATTACTCAAGAACCAAAGCTATTTGCATTCGTATGTTTAAATATCACCACGTTTATCATCTCATTCAGTTTTGCCATTCAGTTTTGCAATCTTATCTCTAACAATATGTTGTTGTTGTTAAAAAACATCACCAACAATCAAACTGTTAAATAATTCTTTTTCTACTGAATTCTTTCACAGATCTATAATTTTATTTTTTTATTTTAGCCTGTATTGTCCCGCTGCTAGACAAAGGGCTCCTCTTTTGCCTTCCAAACCTCCCTATCTTGCGCGATATCTGGCCATGTTGATCCTGCAAACCTTATCAGATATAATAATTTAATTCACTATTTTTCAAATCAGTATGGTAAAATCAACTTCTGTTGCTTTGTCATACTAACCATTTAACTTACTTACATAACACACACTCGATAGGTATATAGGTACTCGAGTTTGAAGGTAGCTTGAAGACAAACATTTAAGATAAACAAACAAAAATGTCATATGTACTAATAGGACGGTGTTACCTAATGTATTCGAAGACGAAAAGGTCAATTTGTCACGGCTGGTAGAGAAGTAAACTGTTTGTAATGTTTATATAATTCATGCTGCCGCACCTGATGAAGCGGATGTGGAGGCAATGTTGAGTACAACAGATGCAGGCTATTCTGTAAAAATCTTCAATCATCCGTGAAAACTTAGCTTGAAATGAGCTGCCAATAGTGGAATGATAGCTCACTTCACCATAGTTTCCACAGTGAGGTTTTTATAGAATAGCATTACTGATATGTAATAGAACGATTTGTCAATTCATCCTTCTAAAACTATACTTAGTGGGCATTTATCAGAGTCCATTAATTCTACATCTATCTTATAGCTGCTGGCTCCCTCGATTTGTGCGTTGCGGAAGTTGCTTGCCGTGTGTGAAAAGTATGCGGCCACACATGGTCTGAGTTACAATGTGAACAAATCAGAGTGCATGGTCTTCAAGGCGGGTACAAAGTGCCCAACTGTTGTTCCTCCAGTATTACTCAATGGTATTCCTCTTAATCGAGTATATCAATTCAAGTATCTTGGGCACGTGGTTACTGAGGATCTTGGAGATGATGTAGACATGGAAAGGGAGCGCAGGGCATTGTCAGTGCGGGCGAACATGCTGGCCCGCAGGTTCGCTCGATGTTCAGACGCAGTCAAAGTAACTTTATTCAAAGCGTATTGTACATCTCTGTACTCAGCGAGCCTGTGGTTCAGATATACCCAAAGGGCTTACAATTCCCTGCGCATCCAGTTTAACAATGCCTACAGGGCGCTGTTACGTCTGCCACGCTTCTGCAGTGCGTCAACAATGTTTGCAGAGTCCCGCATAGACGGCTTTGATGCCACCTGGCGCAAAAAGACAGCATCACTGCTAAGCAGGTTGCGTGGGAGCAGTAACAGCATCCTGAGGGTAATAGGCAATAAGTTAGACAGCCCACTGGTGTGGAGCCTCACCCAGAGGACTATGTCTCTATTAGTTGTTAGGTACTAACATAGTTTTTAAGTTCATACTAACAATATAAATGTAAATGTAATTTTATTGTGTAATGGATCAATGGTTGTCTGAATAAATAAATAAATTATTATTATTATTATTATTATAGCTACTTATGTCTGTAGGTACCTATATATTTTGCTTTTTCTTTCAGTTGGTCAATGCGCTTTGTTGTTGCTAATTCTCTTTGCCTCCGTTTTCTCTTCTAAAATGGTGAAATTGGAAACGATTTGAAATGTTTCATTAATTTTTACGTTGATAACGAATGCATCTTTGTCGATGGCAAGAAACGTTTATGAAAAGGGTATCATTATGGCATTAAAAAACGGGAATTATATCTAATAATCATGGCGATCAAAATCGTCTCCTTGTGGAATAACTAAAACAATTATATCCTGGAAAATAAGGACAATGTTTTAATAATTCTTTCAAAGAAGCATGTTAAAGACGAAAGTCAGGAAACGGTGGGAATTTCAAGCAATAACGATGAATTTTAATAACAAATTATATGATTGTGACAATATAAATTGGTAACTATCTAATACCTATTTACGAATAAACCCAAGAAACCATTCAAACTCAAGCTCAATAAACTAATGATAGACTTCAAAACAATGACGTATTCACCGAAACCACCTCCGAAATAATCACAGGCTCAAAAGCAATAATAACTTCACCTAAAGCGGGTGGCCATTAAAACTTTGGTGAATTTTCAACTAGCATTGTCTAGTTGGTAATTACTTGCGGTCAGCGGCCGTCAGACGCACGCCTGCTTGCCCCCTCGAGCCGGACCCCAGTGCCCAGCCCCCAGCTCCCAGTTCTGGCCAATTTCACGCCAATCGTGTCATCAAATGCACGCGTTAAAGCCAAGTGTCCGTTTCGTGCAACTATTTATTTTTCTTCTGACTTTCTGTGCGGGTAGAATGATTATTGGGGAAATGGGAGCGTAGGTAATGGTTTGGGTTCGTTTGGTACCTACGTGTTTGATCTTATGAGATGTAACTAAGTATTGGTACAATCTTCGTAAAATTGACCGGTTTCCTCAAAACAGCTTTTGACGGTAGACTGAAAAAAATAAGTTGCAGCTAAAATAAAGCTTTAGAAATAATTAGCTAACTGGGATTCCTGAATGTTATATATATCATTTCAAACTATAATTCCTTCTTCGAAATTACCATTTCATTAGAATGCTACACCTATTTGCTAAGATCCAAGTTCAGCAATCTTATCAAAGAATTTCTAACAAACATTTTCTACCATTAAAATATATATTTTAATAGCAACACCAAAACCGCTCGGCCGTGAAAATAGTTCCGATTACGACGACATATTTTGACGCCCCAGCGTCCCTCGTCGTGGCCAGCCCCTGGTTCAATTACCGACGTATTTGTTGTCAAAATATATGCACATCTCTGTCCGACCCCTGTCACACACGGGAACATGAGTGTGAATGTATTTTTAGGAAATTTTAAGGTCTGCGTCGCACCTTGGTAGTATGTAATTCTCGCTCGCATTTGCTATCCGACGAAATTCTGAAGATATAGTAGGTATACATTTAATTTTATTCAAACATGAAAGAGATAATTTCCAAATAGGTATGCCAAAGCGACACAAAATGAATTCAAGAATTGAGTAGGTATTAAAACGAAGAAGAATATCCATTGTTACAAAAACAATACTATTATTAATAACCCCCAGTTTCTATCTTCACTGCAAAAACAACAAAAAAAAAAACCCAACAGATTGCATCAATTAAAATAAAATCAAGATCTCATTGAACTATCTTCGAAAGCTATTCAGAAATGTTTGTAAACATCCCCCTCACGTGTCATTAACGACTCAATTGGAATCTAAAAACGCGCCCATTCATCCGCCATGGAAATTGCGCTACGTTTCAATTAAACCCTGAGATCCACAGATAACAAAATGTCCGGTGGTCTATTGACAACACAAAAGAGGTTCGAACTGAGCGGGTTCAGTTTTATTTGGGGTACCGTAGAAAAATTGGAACTTTCCAGTGCCTAAGTACCTATATGTGCTAACAAAAAATAAAGCACTATAATTTCTAGTTAAAGTTGGGTAGAGCTAGAGGTACATAAATAAATTGACTCATACATAAACGCACGCCTTCTTCCCATGAGGGTCGGCAGGAACTACAGAACTTGGGAGTTTTCTGAACTTGGTTTTGTGAGTGTTTAAGTGATGCTTGTCAGCTGTTGTGCTGCTAACATTTTTTACGCAATTCTGCCAGCTTTCAGAAAAAAGAATGTTTAGTTAATTTATTTATTTTTAATTCATCTTTAACATCGTATATATTACTTTATTAATATGACGAACAGAACCCACTAACTCCCAGCTTGCACCAATTTCATCGATGAGGCAAAGATATCGCACAATACAGCCACACACGCACAATAGAGTAAGACAGAATGGGGAGCAATATTTTATTGAAAGACCCTTTTCGTGGAGTGTTGTGTAAATACGCGGCGGATTCGGCGTGTGTAATGTGCGGGGTATTGCTGTCGAAATGCTGATGTGCCGACCTGTCGAAATGCGAATGCTGTCTACGAGCCTTTGTTGGTGAAAAAATTGTAATTACTGTACCTCTACTTACGTAGGCAGTCAGCCGAAGAGTTAGGCACACAGGCACTTTTGCACGTCAAACATATAATGTTTTAAAACTGGATGAGTTTGGTCTTTTCTAAGTGAGTACTCTGAGAAGATAGGTCGAACCAAACTCAGCAGTCACATATTCATTTTCATTTCAGATTTAAGCTACACACTTACAAGAGCTCTGTAAAAGACTTGACTAATCAGCACTCTCACAACATTGCCTACATGTACGACATCGCTTTCAATAGTACGCTCTACAGATTCAAAATTTTCCTAAAAACTTAAAGTTAGGCTTTGTAGAGCGTCCGTGTCGTTTCGGTTCCTCAAACCTGTATGACAGTTAACTACTATTTTAACTCCCGGGCCCTGAATACTGTTCCTACCCAGTGGCTAAGATTTTCTGTACGTCACTTTAGTTTCTAATTTTAAAAGTTCACATAGGTACTTAATACAGTTTTCGATAGGCAGTTCTAGAAGTTTTAAGTGTTTTGTACTATCTTGTCACTATGTTATTGAACACAGTTAGTTACGTGTTTTAAAGGTCGTTGGCCTACGCGATTAGGTAGCCAATTGTCATGATGGCGGATGGTCCCAATCATTTGTTTTGGTCACTGTTCCTTTGTAGGCTTGTGGTTACATTGTTTATTTAGACTAGAATATTACGGTGTAGTTGCGTGTTCAAGTAGTATACGAGACGTGCCGATTCAGTATAAAAACCATGCCTTACATACCGAACAATAGTTTCGAGCTCAATCTCCTACAAAATATTCTTGGTAAGCTAGCCGGAAAATGTCACATGCAATGAAGTGACAGTAAACAAAGATGATCACATGGTTATATTAAGAATCTTGAGTGCAACTGTCTTAATATTATTATTTTTTTACAAAATTTTTGCCTTACATTAATACCCACTTGCACGTTTTAGTAGCTTTATTATGCAAAACTGAAACATAGGACATTTTTCTTGAAATTAAATAAGTAATAAATGATAAACACATTTAAACATAATAAAATTGTATGTTCTCAAAGTGACTAAAATACGTTGCAAAGCTAGTAGCGCGGGAAACCACGTCTAGTGTCATTAGGAAAATGGCGGGCGCCAGCTTAAATGTTGCCAGCGCTAAGAGATTAATTTCTACCGCGAGAAAGTATTAATTTTTATTTTCCCGCTACTCCCCTTTTATAATTTGCAAGGATGGATAAAAAATGTGATTAAAGTGATGCAGTTGTTTCGTTATAAGTATTGCGAACATGTTTTAAATTATGAGCTGAATATTACTCGTGAAACAGTACCTACTCTTAACTGCTACTGAAATTGATAAATTATAATATTGCGACCTTAATGTACCTACAGTTAGGTTTGTTTTTAATGTTGGTACCTACTTACATGGCTACAACAACTAGGAGGAACAAACTAATACTGAAAGGTTCAATTATCTAAAAACTTTACGCTCTAACTCAGACTTTAAAAGTTCTAAATAAGTTTTCTTTTTCACAAAACTTACAGTAAAAAAATAAAAGATTCCGACGAACTGAGAACCTCCTCCTTTTTTTGAAGTTGGTTAAAAATAATACACAAAATAGAAAATCTTTTCAATCTAACCTCGGCAGAGCTAATCAACTAAATAATATCTACCAAAGATTTAATGAATACTAAAGTTGGCTAAAGACAAACGCTTTCAGTTCGACAAGCGACCTCCTTTATGAAAATCTGGAGAAAATTCATTGCTAAGTCAACTTAGCTTTTAACGCTGAGAACCTAATTAATTCTTGTTAGTTGCTCGCTAATCTTATAAAAGGATAATTAGAAATTTATGATGAAATAAAAAGTGCTTAGTGCCTATAAAATACTGCTAATAAAAACCTACCAATAGAATAGTTGAACTTAGCTTGTCAAGTCCAAGACACCTAAAATGCCCTTAGTTGTTACCACACACCATAACATTTTAGATTAGTTACTTGATTCACGTGGCCGAAAATCTGCATAGGAAATACAAATCCTATATTCATAGAAGCATGAATTTTTACACAAGAGTTCCGAAGGAAGGATTTTTGAAAATTCACCCTCTAAAGAGGTTAAATAGACGATGAAAGTTTGTATGGAAGTTTGTCATTATTAATTTTAGAAACGTGTTATTTAGACTTTTATTTTTTTTTGTAAATCATTCCGTAAGGTTCCTACCCATCGCGCACACAGCTTGTACTCTATAATTTAGCTTAGTAGATCCAAGTGTGCGTATCTGAGCGGCTGCTTTAGTTTCCAGGCTAATGACGTCGACGGGCGGCGGGATGGGCCACGTCAACAATATGGGGGGCCTGGCCGCCTGCGCTGGACCTGACTCCAAGCCCATGCAGTTCCCTCTCGCGCAGAGGCGGAAGAGAAGAGTCCTGTTTACTCAGGCGCAGGTGAGTCACCCTGACTTTTATCTACCTATTACTTAGATTCGTACAAGTTGATCGAAGAGTCTACGCGTGCCGAGGTTGGTCCCGGATAGCTGACCATCTACTACGAGTACATATCGAGACACCTCCGTGACTCGGAAAACCTGTTAACCCGTGGGTCCCGGCTTGTCGTTTATAGATCTTCGACGAGTTACGGGTAGTCAGAAGCCAGAAACTCTGGCAACCAGTCTTACCAAGTGGTATCGTATTACCCAGTAACTGGATTGTGGAGGTCAGATAGGCAATCGCTCCCTGTAAAATAGCTACTGATATATTCAAGTATCAAGCATTTATTAAGTTTGTTGTGATCGAGTTTACACTTACAACCTACTTCGTATATTTAGTTAGACATGGCTTCCACGACTCAGGGACTCTAATCTCCTTCAAAAATCCACACAAAATGAAAGCTCATAGACGATCTGACTCAAATCTATGGCAAATGCTTTTTAATTGTTAGTTTAACCAAGTTTTCTCCTTTCGTCTTTCACTATCGGCTAGATACTTTATTTGAATTTCTTACCAAAAATGGGCACGTTACCCACCGGTACCTAAGTACCTCCGGTTGTTCTGCAAAGCCTCCGTATTTGGATCGTCGACCCTCGCAGGGGGAGCTTTATTTGCCGATCATTTTACAAATAAATACGAACTGGGGGACTTTACCTGCCTAAATTCACGATGTAAAGAAGGATATTCACTGTGCGATTTGCGATCGACAATTCGGTAAAACTAGAAAAATATTGCTGAATAATGAATAAATAAAGAAAAGTTTCAGTAAAATTAAAATATAATAGGTAATGATAAATAAAATGCCATGATAGAATTATTTTACTTCTTAAATGTCTTTTGGGCTGTCAATTAGCAGATCTAGCAACTTAGGTATATATATGGCTTTACTAGTTACCAACCAATGTTACTCTGGACGCTCTTAACTTGCAAGTCTTCCTCTATCGTTCTCACATACCTACAATTTCATCAACTTATGATATTATATTTTGTAACATTTTTTATTTTATTTTAAAGTGTGGCCGTGTCTGAGTCTGAGTTAATGTGCAACTAGCTTCATCTTTCTGATTGGCCGACCCCTTGACAATAACTTAAAAGTGCCTGTAATTTTTTTTATTAAAATAAATGTTTTGGGTTGGAGTACCTATACTTTACCTATAGAATAAGCTCCAAAACTACAACCCACATATATTTCTCATCATAAAAGTATCATACTTAAATTTATAGATACCTACTGAACACAAGTGCGACACGTATTAAAATCGCAGTCGCACGCAGTGAGCAGCCCGCTTTACGAGGGTGAATTGTAGCGTGAAGCATGACCGGTTTCATAGCGGGGCGGTGCCATGGTGACCGCGACTGTGTCGGGTCAACCGTCGACACGAAATCGCAGTCGCAACGAATGTTAACAAAAGATCCGTGGCCTTTTATAATCGAGCTGTGATTTTGCAACGCTGCGACCTCACATATCGCTCATTTGGAGAAACATCGACGTAACTGCAAATTTTATTTAAAATCTTTTTTTCCTAACGTAAATATGCTTTCTAAGTGCTTTGTCATATTTAACTCATTTTTAGGAAAAAATACATTTACGTCCAGGTTTCTCCAAATGAGCGATATCATAAATTAAAGTCGCGTTTTGTGTCCGTCTGTGGGATCGCTTTATTATTTTAAACTACGCAACGGATTTAGATTAATTATTTATAGAATTTATTCCGGAAGGTTTATTATTATTAAACTAAGTTATCTATACCTAATTAAGTTAATGAAATCTCGATGTTTTGTCCGTAATGTCGTAAAAACCGCGCGAAGCAGGGGCGGGTTGCTTGTGTTGCATAAAAGGGAGATTGTAATGTTGTAAAAATAACTAGGTACCAATAATAAAAGTGTGGGCGTTGCTCAGAAATAGAATCCTTTGTTTTTGAATGAATATTGAAAACCCTTGTGTTCAGGGTACGATAAAATTTGCCTTTGAAATAGTTGCCGTCAAATTCGGTCAAAGGATCGAGATATATCCTGGAATATTCTTTGCAAATACATAGGTAGGTACAGTCAACAAAAGAGATAAGTATGCAGGATCGTCGGATATAGTTGAAGTTTAGTATGAAACCGATGAACGTTCTCGAATAAAATTAAATTTTATTAATTTGTTAAATGAGCTGTTTGTTTTCTACAAACATTTCAGTCGACAACAGCCATCGGTTTCTTACTAAGCTTCAACTATATCCGACGATCCTGCATACTTATCTCTTTTGTTGACTGTACCTAGGTACTCTTCAGCATTATTGATCTGTGTTCTTGTTTCCATACATTTCGTCTGCACCGGTCTAGAGCAAGCGTGGTCATCAATGCTCATATCTTCTTCATCTATGAAAAGAGATCTTTAGCCGCAGTGGGGCAATAATAAGCTGGCATTTTTAAATTCTGGTTTGGATATAGACAGACTCCGATTGCGAAATCATGCTCTTTAATTTGATACAATCTTTCAGAACAACAATATATATAGGGTGACGGTATTTATTTATTTATTTATTTATATATACTTTATTGTACACCAGAAAAAACATTACAATAAAACGATGGTTCACATAAAACATACAATGGGCGGCATTAGTGACCGATACCTAACCACGTGATTGTACTCATGATAACAAACAACTTTTACTATGGGACCACACCTGAAATAGCGAAAAAAAAAAAACTGCTGTTCAGTACATTTTGACCAGTTAGGCGAACATAAACGACTAAACAGTAGATTTTTTTTCGCAATTTCAGGTTTGGTCCCATAGTAAAAGTTGTTTGTTATCATGAGTAAAATCACGCGTTTAAGTATCGGTCACTAATTACCAGTCACCCTGTAGAGTAAATTTAGCCGGTGTGCATTCTCAACATGAAAATTTGGGATTTTCATGTTGAGTAAATTAAAAAAAAACTCGCCAATGTATTAATTTGCAATACATTTAAATATAACATTCCACCCAAAATGTTATTAAATCAAACGAGCAATACAACATTCAAAAGCTAACTAAAGCCTAAAGCCAAAATTGCGTTAGCGTGTGAGGGCGGCGCCCATCCCGCCCGCCCACGCAGCCGCCGCCCGCCCCGCCCCACCCTCGCAACATACCACCAGCTATCAACCATGTAATTAATTCTATTTCCACGGAATTTTCCGGTTGCAGTTTGATTCCAATGTTGCTGTGTGTGTGTAAATGTGGGGTGTGTTAGTGTTCATATATTTATGTGCATAGTGTGTGTGTGTGTGTAGGGGGGGGGGGTGAGGTTAGGTTGGCTAAAAGATGGATTTTGATTAAGGTTAAAGGGATTGTGAGTGTGTGTGATAGATCTAACTAATGTAACGTTTTAGATAGTTGAGAACTAATTTCAGAGTGGTTACATACAGTTAAAGGCTTTGACGTTGCGCAGTTTCATGAGATTTGAGCAGAATTTAGTGATTCCCGACGGCTCATCTTTATGAGCAATTACGCTTACGATTGAACCTGTTCTACAAACGTATAATAGAAGTTCAGATTTATTACGTTAATTGAAACAATTGCAAAGTGATAGCTAGGCTAGGTTAGAATCAATCCTATCATTATACACTTGACAGCAGCATTGCCAATTTAGACGCTGAAAGAATTGAGAAGTGTATTGCCTATTTGTAGGTCAAAGAATCAGCATTAGATACCACCCAACGCGCCAGCACTGCCAGGTTTTTAGGCGCTTTTACCACTGACGATTTTTTTTTATGCCCAATGAGCTCTTATTTTTTTTTCTTTATAGTTATTATAGTTGTACAGACGCCAGCACATCAACCTACTACAATCTGTCAGATTTCTGTAATAGATTTTCAACTTTATCGCTAAAGCATAAGGTTCAATGTTAATTGGGAAAATTTGACAGTTAGGGGTAGGTTGATGTGCTGGCGTCTGTACATAACAATATATCCATGCTAATATTCTATTATTTATATCTTTTTAATCCATCCAAAGGTTGTCTTTAAAAGATCGCTTTTAGCGATAAGACCGCCCATTGTGTCACCCATTGTAAAGTTTCTATATTTATGTCTGTAATTTATATGGTGTACATAATAAAGAGAATTCTATTCTATTCTATTCTAATATTATGAATACGAAAGTGTCTGTTTGTCTGTTACCTCTTCACGCTTAAACCGCTGAACCGATTTAGATGAAATTTGGGATAGAGATAGTTTGAGTCCCGGGAAAGGACATAGGATAGGAGGTTTATCCTTTTGATACATCCTTATTTTGTAAATGTGAGGACTTTGTAAGCCTTGTAGACTAGATCTGTAGACCATTTTTTATTTTTATCAAGTACCTGGTACTTGTTGACAGGCCTACGCTGTCCTCCCATACCTACTGTAACTCGAAAACATTGTAAAAGCCAATTATTTTTAAAAGAGTAACCATGGAGTTTCTTGCCGGTTCTTCTCCATAGGAAACGACCAATTGGAACCGTGCACCTAGCTTCTGACGTTTCATAAGTGCCCATGTTGGTTTATGTGAAATAAAAATATTTTGATTGATTGATTGATTGATAGTTTTTATCCCGATATTCCCACGGGACCGAAACTTATGCGAGTGGAAGCGCGGGGCGCTGCTAGCATCATATATTTTAGTGTTAGATTGTATATTCACAATACCCTATTGGTATTACCTACTCTATCAACCGTTTGTATCCCATTGCTGTAGGGCAAAGGCCTCCCTGCTCTCCCTCCACTTATAAGTGCCAGTCTGCTGTTTGTGGCCAAGACTTGTACAATACCGTAATCTTTTCTTTAGGAACCTGTATGAAGGCAAGAACAGGCTTATTAACCAGGCTTATTTGTGCAGGTATACGAATTGGAGAGGCGGTTCAAGCAGCAGAAGTATCTGTCGGCACCGGAGAGGGAACACCTGGCTTCTCTCATACACCTAACACCAACGCAGGTAAGTCAAACACCACAAAAAGCAATATAGCCCACAGTTATGGTGGCACAGCACGGTTTCAATTTGTAGATACTCCATTTCTAAGTACATTCAGCCTACAACGCTGCTAGGACACAGGCCTCCTCTCTGTGAGAGGGAGTGGGCCGTAATCCATCACGCGAGCCCAATGCGGGTTGGTACTTGGTCGATGTCACATGTCTTCGAATTTTTGGTACTAAGAAATGCCGGTTTCCCCACGATGTATTCCTTCACCGTTTTGAGAGCAGTAGTGATGCATTATTTACACAAAGTATATAATTACTTACCTAATTTAATAATTACTTACCTAATTTAATTATTTAATAATTACTTACCTAATTTAATTATTCAAAAGACAGATTTCGTACCTACTAATCTCAACTGAAACTTAACTTATATTTTTTGTATGCACGTCTGTTGAAATCTTAACTAGATTAAAATGGTTTAAATACGAAGTTCATTACTGAGCATTGGACAAAAAGACACGTTTATCAACCAAAATCCTAAGAGGCAGCCTTCGTCTACAGGCAAAAGTGAACATATTGTGTTAGGTGCATTTTGGTGGCCTAGGTAGGTTAAAACTGTGTGAATTTGCTTTTGTGGCGCTTTCTAGTATCTATTTTGACTTGCAGGTAAAATCGTGATACTTATAAATTACCTTCCTAAGAAGGGCCGTCCTACATTTAATTCCTGGTTTAATTATTGTTGAAGCCTACTTTTTATCGCCATTTCCCTCCAAGCGTTGTGAGAAAAAATAGAATAGCAAAAGAGAAAAATTTTCAAGATCATTATTTCGCCTTTAGATACTTGAAGCATCTCGTTTTTGATTGGACACAAAAATATAAAAACAAACAGCAACAAAATAAAAATAGTCGTCCCCTACCGGTACCTACCACATGTACCAACCCCTAATTCAAAGACGGCACAAACAAGGAAAAATTCGTACCGCAGCACTTGTGAATCAAAGCATTTGAAGCACAAGTGCGGTCGCCTGTGACGGCATGACTGTAACGAGCTGTCTTAGCTTGCCAGATGAAAAAATTGAAATGCGTGTGGTAGATAATTTAACTTTTTTTTTTACTAAAACCAAATTCGTAATAGGTATAACACCCGCACATCTAGCTAGTGTCAAGGTGGGATTACAAATGAATCTCACGAAAACTATGGCAATGACAAATAGGGGGAGAACTTTAATAACAATTAATGGAGAGCCACTTAAATACACAGATAAATATATCTATCTGGGGAAGCAAATTAGTTTTGACAAAAAAAATAATGAACTTGAAGTCGAAAGAAGAGTACAACAAACATGGAACAAATACTGGAGTTTGAAGGAAATCTTTAAAAGTAAGTAACCTCCCTATAACCATTAAAACGAAAGTTATGAACTCCAGTCTCATACCATGCTTGACGTACGGATGCCAGACGTGGAAATTCACCTCAAAATTGAAAAATAAAATTACAACTTGTCAACGAGGCCTCGAGCGCAGCATGCTTAAAATAAATAAATTACATAAAATACGTCACACAAAAATAAGGTCAATAACCAAAGCAACAAATGCATTGACTTATGCACAAAAACTCAAGTGGAAATGGGCAGGGCATGTTGCGAGGCTTAAAGATCAGAGATGGACCAAAAAAGTGACATTTTGGAAGGGTCCTCCAGGTAAAAGGAGACGAGGAAGACCGCTGACACGTTGGGAAGAAGAGATTGCAAGGACAGCCGGCCCAATCTGGAAACCGATCGCACAGGACAGAGACAAATGGGCATCTTTGGAGGAGGCCTTCACCCAATATGGGGTTCCTACAGATATTGCTATACCAAAATAAACTAAGTAAGGTTATACAATTATGATATGTTAAATTAGCTAATAGTTAATAAGTAAAGCAGTAAACGGAAACAAACTAGATAAATAAATTAGATATAAGTAAAATAAACAAAGATATACCTAGTTATGCGAAGTAAATTAGTCAAGTAAGTAACTCAAACAATGTAAATTAGTAGGAAATAAAGGCTTTTTTATTTTTATTTTTATTTTATTTTATTTATAACACCCGCACGGGCCGATCGATCAGGTTAAGCTACGCTAGCCACGGTTGGTCCGTGGATCGGTGATCATCTTTACATACCAAAACCCCTCCGTGACTCGCAAAGCACGTTAAGCCGTCGGTTGGTCCCGGCTGTCATTCTTGGATCTTTGATAGTCGTTACGGGTCGTTAGAAATCCAAAATTCTGTCTTTATATTAAAGAAGACAATAAAAAAACATGAATAATTCACCCACAACTCAATAACTAGATCTCCTAACCCTTCAACTTTCCCATGAAAACTAGACATTCCTTTTGATTTTTTCCGTAACACTTCAAAAAAGACTTAGACGCTCCATATGAATTTATCTCAGAGCCAAGCCAACCCTAAAAAAAATCACGCCCAAATCTCATAATTTTCCGTGACCACAAGCAGACATACTCGTAACTTACAAGCTCCACGTATCAATAGCGTTCTGCATGGGCGTCAGGCTGTGCCAGCGACAAGCGGTCATAAATCACGCTATAACCGCTCAGAAACGCCTCCGGCGGTGACCGGCGGAGTCAATTACAGAAAACGCCTACAAAACGCGTGCTGCCCTGCGGCTGGTGTCGGTTTGAGGGTTAACTGTCGTTTGAGCGCTGGTTTAGGGGTTCTAGTTATCAATTGAAGTTGATTGTATTACGTAATGGGTGTTTTGTAGAGGTAATTTGTGTTTGGATCATGTGTAAAGGTTTCGTAGTAAAAGCTTGTCTCTGTAAAGGGTGGCAAGTTCCTTACCAAGCTTTGAAGGTCACGCTGAAGTCTGGCGTTTGGAGTTTTCGCCAACGGCCAATGTCCATTTATGACTCAGGCCGCTAGAAAATATTATGTGTCTTCGGTGTTCTGGGGCAAAAAACTTTTGACAATTATTTACCTATGTCTTTTGAGTTCATCTACAGCTTGTGTTATTGTTATGATGGCCCATAGCATATCCCAATCAATGCTTTCACGCTGTAATCCAAATTCACGCACAATCGTGCAAGTAGCTGCAATCAATAACGTAATTAACCTGTACGCTCTAACAATACGAACTAACGGCCCAATTAT
The DNA here is from genome assembly GCA_914767645.1 of Hydraecia micacea. Lineage (NCBI taxonomy): Eukaryota > Metazoa > Arthropoda > Insecta > Lepidoptera > Noctuidae > Hydraecia > Hydraecia micacea. Next base: position 1,134,754 of record OU611793.1, on the reverse strand, counting down.
AATAACAACGCATTATCTTCGGCTTAACGCGCGGCGCCATTGTGCCCGGTTGACGTTTGTTTTGGCGCCAAACGACTGCTGCTGACACCGTCAAAATGGAGATTATTCATGGACCTATACCATTGTTGGGGTCGCGTTCGTCGAGTTTATGAAATTTATATCGACACGGCCAGAGATTATCGGCGCATTGTTGTAAAGGATTTGAATTTTGTAAACGAATGTGGGAAATAGGGCGCGTGTCGCTGACAGTTATATTAATAATGGCGATGACGTTTTTTTCTAATGTAAATATTGGGTCAAATATTATATACCTATAGCGGATTGTTAGTGTGTCCATTTTGTAGACAACATTTATTTTTAAACTAGCTTATACCCACAACGTCGTCCACGTCAAATTTCTTATTTTAATTTTTTATTTCGGAATCTGGTAAAGCCTATAGTACCTATATTATTATTACCTATAGCCATATCTCCATGTAGGTATAAGTTAGGTATTGTGGTTGGTACCTTGGTTACTAGCTAGGTACTAAAATAACTTGATATCCACATGATTATCTTGCGATCGACTCGAAGAATGGGAGAATCAGCAATACCTAATAACAAAGGCAACACTTAAAAGTATCTATCATTTGGTTAAGATAGACAATAATATGCACTCAATCGATAGTACAGACGCCAAGCACATCAACCTACTACAATCTGTCAGATTTCTGTAATAGATTTTCAACTTTATCGCTAAAGCATAAGGTTCAATGTTGATTGGGAAAATTTGACAGTTAGGTGTAGGTTGATGTGCTGGCGTCTGTACATTCTGTCTCTCTTCCCTTTATTTTATCGATGTTTCTTGTAATTAACTATTACACTGTTTCATGGCTGTCTATATTATTATCAGCAACTTCTGTTTTAATTTCCTTTGTTTCAACTCTTGTTTCTCCCCTCTTCCAATATTTATTTTTACTTTTCATTTATCCTTATCATTGTCGTTCAAATCATTTTCCTTCTTTTAAAACGTTCTGTATTTTAATTGATTCTTTTCGGTTGATTTAAGTGTACCTATTTTATTTGGAGTTAAATCCTCTGCTACCGGCCTATCGGTCCGGTCAGCCGGGCCGCCCCAGGCCACTGTCAGGCGCACGCCCGGCGCGTGCATCCATCGCTAAGCGCTGTATTATCTGTATTGAGTTCCAACAATTTTCTGATAATCTTTATGGACTTATATTGTTTCGTAACATATTTAAGTGTTTTGCAGATTTTTTGTGTTAGTCGGTATACTTAAGGGAAGGATAGGAGGATTTTTTGTTTCATTTAAGTTTTCTATTACCAAGTGGGAATTGGTACCTATACCTACCTACTGAGTCAAAGGGCATCACTGCTAGTCATAGTTGGCTCCATGAAGTTTCTTATCGGGTGTAGGAGCAAGATTTTGATTTAACAATAGACTACTGAATTAGCATCTCGAAATCCACTCAAGGAATTCCAAAATTGAACATATTTATGACCTAGCAACTGACAGGTAAGCCCAGGCATTAAAATCTAAGCCCACTCATTCAAAATCTGACTCAACAAAGCCATCAGCTATAGGAACCATAACGCTAAAACCGTGCATATTCATGCAATTTAAATAGCCCAGCAATAAAGACGGACTCGGCCACAATATCCCGACTGTTTGACGTTCGCGATAAGCAAACAGAGGGCGCATTCGTTCAACTTAAGTAAATTTCGATGTTCGCGCGCACAGCCACCGGGGCCTCACTCCTCTCAAATAAACTTTGATTTAATAATGCTAATGGCTATTTTAATGACTGCTGTATACTTTGTGTATTTTTCGAAATTACTGTGGAAAGTTTGATTTTGTTTCAAATGTTGGTTCAGGGGCATGGGGCGTTTTATCCTTCATCTTTACCAAATCCGGTTTTATCAAATGGATCCATATTAAGACTAGGAATCAATTAAATCATGGAAAACGTACAAACTGTGCTTCATTATTTCACTCTTCTAATAATTTTCTAATCAAACGTCGCTAATAAACTTGTTATACAAATTAGAATCTTACAACAAAAAATGTCTAAATTTCAACACCACCATCAAAACCGTGAGAGCTGCCAAAAAAGTTGGAAACAAAAGCTTCAGCTCATTGTCTATGGTCACGAACTCTATGGTCTTGTCTCCGGCGCGCGGCGGATGCGCGCATGCGGGCGCCCGACACGTTTAATGAGAGGAATGAGATAATGGTGCTTCATGAAACAATAGCTTGTCAGCGATGTTCGTTCGGCCGATGTCAAGTAGCCCCCGGAAAAATTATCATGTTTGTGTCAGACAACTGTTGATGGGACCACAGAAGTCGTAATGTTTTTGTTGACTGCCCCGTCGGTCTCGTGGTAGCAAGCGCAACTGCTGAGCTGGTCCTGGGTTCGATTCCCAGGTCGGGCAAAGTGTTATTGGATTTTCCATTAGGATGTTCTTAGTAACCGCTCGGATTTGGAAGTTGGCGGTTTAATACCCCGTGCCTCGGAAATCATGTACCTAAAGGCGTTGGTCCTGCACCTGGAGGCCTACCACAAGCTCTTAACGCGATCCAATTTAGGACCTAAACTGAACTGTTCTTCTAATTCGTACCATGACGTCAGTTTAACGATTCAGTTTAGGCCGTGCCATCTGTTGACAGCGATTGTCCCAAACTGAGTCGCAAGTTTTGGTTTCATTCATACTTGTTTGGTACCATGACGTCCCTGAGCAGCTCAAGCGATGCAGTTTAGGAACCTAAACTGAAAAGTCTTGGTTTTGAATCGTTTTTAATTAGATCATGGTAGGCCACCAGATCTCTTTCCGGTCGTGTCGGATTGCCGTCCCATCGGACTATGAGAGTAAAGGAACAGAGAGTCCACCTGTGTCTGCGCACACAATTGCACTATAATATCTCCTGCGCAGGTACCTGGCTAATCTCCGTTGTGATTGCCACCGTGACGGAAATCGGTCGGGAGGATATAGTATATTATAATGTTTTTGTACCATTTTTTGAGCGACAAATAAATCAATTAGTAGACCATTGATCAAACTATGAACAATCTCGTACTTTTCGGTACTGCATGTTATGCATATATACCATCTAGGTAGGTACCTATACCAGTATCAGATGGTCACCGAAGAAGTTTATGCTTTACTGTGTAAGCATTGAAGATTTGCTACGGAATGGAAAACTGAATCCCATAAGCTGATAGCAATATAACAAAGATGGTTGTAGTCGTTATACGTAAGATCATAGAAATCTGTTTTCTTAGATATATCTATGCGTAAGATGAACCCTTGATCCCACCCTTGACTGATCTTTGTGAAAACCCCGTGAAGACTAGACCATTTTTATCACTACATCATTTCCTTTCCCAATATCAGATTCAAGGCAAACCAACACGTTATTCATCTATTCAATTCAAACTACTTAAGTATTAAAGTAATAAAACCCATTTTCACCAGATTGCGGTTTCACAAAAAGGTTTTTTCCCCAAAACCCCGAAGTATCATCAATGAAATAATATTTACATTCGCATCATAATTATTTAACGTAACCAGATTGAAAGCCGTCGGCGAATCCCTCTGAGCTTATAATTTACCAGTAGGTAATCCCACTCGAGGTTTTTTTAAATCCATAATCGGCGTGGGATTTCAATAAGCTTCCTGTCACGGGCCCGAAATCATCTGCCTTATTTCGGTTATTAAAAATTTATCTGGTTAAATGTAGCGGCTTTCGTTTTTCAGCTTTCGTATTTCGTACATGTTCATTATGCGCATTTTTATTGGGTAAAATAAAAAAATCGATTTGACGTTGCTAATAAAACAGGGATATGTAAGATTGTGGTAGTTTTACGTTTGTTTTGAGCTGGAACTACAATATTGTTCAGCCGATCGTTTTCCCGAACTATTGGATGTCATTGATTCGCTAATAAAACAGGTTGTTTCTGAAATTCTGGCCTGAAAACTTTGGCTGCCTTGTAATATTGTTGTAGATATTCACAACTGGCCCTGATCGCTGTATTTCTTGTTTTTCTAAATTTCTTGTAGGTATCCAGCAGAACTTAGAAGATTTACTTCTTCTATTGTATTAAAGGAACTCTAAGATCATGCATCATAATTATCCTCTATTATTAAACTTCTAAAATTATACCAAAAGACCGCGGCCTCAATGAGGCCAACATGTCAAAACAAATTTGAAAAAAAGTTTTGATTCGTTTCCCGCGTTTAATAACCGCGAAAATTATGGCCTGGCTTTTCGCTCGAGTTGCCAGTACAAAGCAATATATTTGAGATTAAATTTTATGAATGGCAAGGTTTTTGCAAGGCATTGTGAAGGATTAATAGTATCTTAAGCGGATGATACACCTGACACAGCCCTTTGTGGCACAGGTAAGGGGCATTATATTTGAATTGTAATGTTCCATTGTTAATATTGCGGTGTTTGCGTAGGATCTTAAGGGATTTTTTTGTGATTATTTCGCAAATTATTGATACCGATTCGGACAGAAGCGTTTTTTGTCATAGGTATAGGGCAGATTCTTGCATTTGAGTCTGAAGTAGATCTGTACTGAAATGATTTATAGGACGTATAGGCTATCTATTTTAAGTAAGTACCTAGTTTTTCTATTGCAATGCTACCTTATTTATCCTAACCTCAAAATAAACATAAATTGTGTATATAAATATATGAAATGTTTATCAAATCTCAACATCAAAGTATATTTTTCTAAATGCACAGTCGTCTAAACTCGACAAGTAACATTTTAAACCAACTTCAATAAGCGTACCTACAACTTACAAATATTAATTTGGTGGATTGATGTGTAAATATTAGCGGTACTAGTCACGGTCGACGGGCAGGGGTCGGAGTTACATTAAACGATACTTAAAGCTTATGTAGGTACAGTTCATGTAATTGCTTAGATTTGACGTTTTATATAGACGATATGATCGTATCTATGTCGTGGGTGGATTGAACGAACTTAGAATTCCCTCAGTGAGCAAACGTCAGATAAATATTGCCCTGTAAGGTAAAGCTGAATTGTAAAATTAAAGCTTAGCATAATCATCAGCAAAATAATCCGATTTTTAAATTAAACATAGAAAAGCTGACGTAGACTACAGCAAAGATTAGGATACAATACACGTAGAAATCAAAAGATATCACCTGAAAAAACACTGTTAAGAATTTATTTGTAACCAACATTCACTCACGTACTTTCCGCTATCTTCATTTTGCATTTGTCAAATCAGTTTTTGTCGTTGAATTTCAAATTATTCTTCGGAATAAGATCGAAAATTGTTTGTTAAATAGTTTTGTGATTGCACGTAGAGGTTTTTTTGCTCAATATTTTTATAAGTTACTAAATAAATGAAGCTCATTGATGCGCTGTCATGGCGCGGAGCCGTGTTTACTCAGCGCGCCGTCGGATGCAGAGGTTTAGATACAATAATGTGCGACAATCAGCCATTGTGAAAGCTGCGGGGACTGACAAATCAGTGACACGCCGTACGTTTCTAAATGAATCGACGATGGGGCCGTTTATTTAATAATTCTAACGGTATTTTAGTTATCAGATATTTATTATGGATCGTTTCTATTTATGCCAAGCAGCATTTTGTTTTCACAATCCATTCTTATTCGGCCAAGTTTCTCCATCAGTAAGCTTGTGGCTACTGTAATTTTCTGGGAAATCAAATATGGTGTAGGTACTTAGTTCAAATGACGGAAATTAAAATCCTCAAAAAATTATAGAAACGTAGGTAAATACACACACTTACTTACCTCCTTCTAAACTGGTCATATATTTGAGCTACTGCTCTGCTCCCTGTAAAATCCTAAGAATTGATTTACCAACACTCCTAATGCACACTCAAGCACGCAACTGAGCTCAAATATGGGCCATTGTCAGTAAACGTTTCAAATATAAAAACGTCAAACTCATCGCTGGAAAAAATGACTGCAGCAAATGAAGAGCTAAACAAACACGAGTGCATCTTTATTTATAATAATTGTCGCTCGATATTCCGAGTCATGGTTCAGAGAAACGGAACACCTACGCGGGATCCATATACCATACTATTTCTAATGAGGTAAAACGCCATTTCAAACCTTGTGGCGTGAGGGTTAAGTTTTAATTCGGACAACCACGTATTTCTGACGAAGGAAAGGCATCGGCGCCAAAATTGACTTGTATTGTAACGATGACAGCTGTCTGGGTGGCCGCTTTTTCGTTTTAATGAACGTATTTTTTTGTTATGTCTACATATCAAAATATAAGTTAAAAAATCCGTGAGAATGTTCCCTCTAATTACCGAATATATAAATAATTAAGAAAATACCGCGACGGAATCCAGTAGCCGGTCCATAGTTAGCATAGCATAATAGAAAAACATCACGCTTGGCAGCTAAGTGGGTGTAAACTCAAGCACGAAAGCCCTCGGACACACCCGAAATGTCTCATCACTCGACGAGTAACAACAGTCGTTTAGATGTAAAACAAATAAGTGAATGGCGCACTCGGGCGAAGAGTGCGTGCGAGCCAACACCGAGCATTATGCACAAGGAGATTGAAAGAAAGTACTCCACACGAGAGCGTCCAAGCCTCGCCGGAGTGCAATAAGCGACGCCCGCCGTCGGGGCCCGTTCATTAACTCTCACTCACCTCCTCCATAAATAACCTAGCGAGAATCATTCCTGAACGCAGCACAAAAGCGCGCGTCACTGCTGCCAACGTTCCCACAACGAAGCACCACAGAATAAACAGAAAAAAACGACCAGAAAACAGTCTAGTGGCCAGTATTTAGTAACTATGTAACGATTTTATTTTTATAACGGATGTATCAACAATAAGTTGGCGCGCTGAACTTAATGTTTGGTATCGTAACGGGAGGAGATCTTGGTACGGGGGAGCACACATCCATTTCAAAGAATAAACACGAGGAAACGCTCTCGATGTATAAATAATAAATAAAGTGTATATTTCGCTGCGTCGGGAGCGTGCGTAGACAAAGGCTGGCCGCTCGGTGGGGCAAACAGCGAATGTTTATTCTTTCGTCATTATGGTGGAGTGTTGACCGGGCTCGGCCTAGCGCTAATTTCAGGGAGGCACTGACTTCGCTTGTTGACTCGTCACGCGTTTGGGATGGGATTAGCGCGTTAATTGCTATCGTTCCCTGGATCCCTGAATCATTGCAACGTTTGAATGGATTAAAATGCTGAAAGTCATTGGGACCGCTCTAAACTCAACCAGTCACGAGTTTGATGTGACATTGTGAATGTGGTCATGATGTTACATTTTATAAGCGTATAATTAAGTGTGCCTACTATAACTGTATATTTCAAATGCAATTGTACAGTTTATAACATTAAGTTCTAAGGCTTAATTTACTACTCCTTATTTTCTTAATGGGGTAGGTACCAGGCGGTTCCCCAAGCAGTTAGTAGGATGTTAGTAGTAGGTAAATATATAGGCCTACGTTTTTGTCATTGTTGAAAGACAATTGTTAGAGGAAAAATGGTTTTAATATTAGCTTTTACGACTTCTCCATACTACTAACTTCTTGTCATTAAACGCAGATATATCTATTCGTATCGTTAATGTGTTTGCAACGAGTGTGACGTGCCGCCGTTTTTATTTTCCGCAATGTTGGTAGTTATTCGAATACGTAAGAGGCGATCGGCAGCGGCGGCGACTTCTCGCGTCCGGCCTTGGTTCAAGCCATGGTCCCGGGCGAGAGGGAGTGGAAGGCAGTCACCTCCTTCTGCGAAGCAGTCATGCTAGCGAAGGAGGTGGCGGGATGGCTGAGGGAGAGGACCTCACGTCCCAGCCGCCGCGAGAGACGCTCCGGGCATCGGGAGCCGCGTGACGACTCCCGGCCACCGTAGGCGCGGGCCTGCGGACGGAGAGTAATGGGTACCTCACCGTCCGATCAGGACCAGCGCCCTAATTGCGTAACACACTATTACTGTCAATTTGAATCATTTTGAAGCATATTTCTAATCCATTGCTCCATATGTTCGAAAAATATGTCTGCTCTACAACGCAAATAACGCAATGAATGTAGTTGAACTGTCAAAATAAAACCCATTGCTACTGATAGTGTGTTACGCAATTGCCCTGCAGGCCCGTGCCGGACGGCGCGTATATGTGTTCTACGCGCGCCTCAAAGAGATGTCAGCATAAAGGAAGGGGTCCGCTAGGGCCGAAGCCTGCCGGGGTAGCGGGATCGTCCGAAAGGGTTACCGCTGCCCCGGAACATAAAGGGCTAAGGAAGGAACACGGGTGGGTTTTAGTCAGTAAGAGTCTGACACTCCCTTCCGCTCCACCCAGAGCGGGAGGAGTCATTAGAAAACTTCCCATAAAAAAAAAAGTGTTGCAATTTTCCTAAGAAAAGTTCAACGTGGTAGAATCTCATTGGGGATTAAAAACCATCACAGGCGATAACAAAAGGGTTATTTAGAACTGTATTCTTTAGTGAAATTATTTGTTGCAGGTCAAAATATGGTTTCAAAATCATCGCTACAAATGTAAGAGACAAGCGAAGGAGAAGGCGATGGCGGAGCAGAACCAACACAATCAGGTGAGTCCAGTTCAATTAATTTTGATAAACTTTTGTGCGTACTTTAATTAAAATAGTACCTACAAGCTTCATGGAAATCTTTATTAGAAGTTGAATCTGGTAAGTTAGCATTAGAAAAATGTTGATACGACGTTTATTTATTTATTTAAACTTTTCGCACAAAAAGGCACAAAGGCGGACTTAATGCCTCAGGCATTCTCTACCAGTCAACCAAGGGTGGTGAACAGATTAGATGGCAGGTGCTTTGGTTGAGAGGAACAATGATAAAAAAAAACTATTAAAACTAGGTACAAAAATACATAAATAAGTACACATACTATTTACTATAATAAATACTTCGATTGATTTCAGATTGACATTTTAACCGCACGTTGTGTCACCTTATATGTTGTTATTTATATCTGTAATGTACCTATACGAGTATTATGGTGTACCTACATAATACGGAGTCTTCTATAACATAAGTAGTGTCTTGCCAACGTGGGTTGTTACCACCGGTTGTTACCTACTTGTTTGCGAAAATGACATAATTAAGTACACCGAAATCTGTTTTGATTAGTAACATAAAATGATGTAGCTATTCAAAAGCATGACTGTTGTTTTGTTTTGGTATTTGTTCCTTGCAACTTTATTTTGTTCTTTCAAAAATTCATTTCCGACCCCTTACCTACATTTTTTTATCACAAAAATTCGCAAACTGATCTTTTGACGTGACATTATTAATTCATAAAACTTTACACAATGCTAATGAATAATGAATATTAACGCGTGTAAGCGATAATAATCGTCCGCTGACGTCACGCCAAGGGGCTGGTCCCCTGTTTGCAAAGGCGAGAGACTTGCCCACTCGATAGCAATCTCCTGCTGCGCTCCTCAATGGGTAACAAAATACGGGACCCGCACTTTCCAAATCTGGCAACCCCGTCACAATTAGAATTATATTTCGCGGGAAAATAGGGCTGCCGTGCGAAATGGTTGCCTGGAGAGATGTTATCTTGTGCCTTTTTAAACTGGCGATTGAAGAAACAATATGACCCAACATGATGGTGAGATTTTGATAGAAGCAAGATAGAACAAATGCTTCTAAATATCTTTAATTTTCAAGGTTGACGCGTGTTACAAAAATTGCACAAAATGATGCGACATTTCTTCGATTGGAAGTCTCAGAGTTCAAGACTTGAAGAGTAATCACAGCAACAAAGCGTACCGTCGTCGTCGCCGCAATTTAGACTCGGATTTCCGCCTTAATACAATTTTCTAACGAAACGCATTATTCTTTTATAACTGACTAGCTGCGCCCCGTGGTTTCACCCGCATAAGTTTCTATCCCGTGGGAATATCGGGATAAAAAGTAGCCTATATGTTAATCCAGGAGGTCAGCTACCTCCATACAAAATGTTATCAAAGTTGGTCCAGCCGTTTGAACGTGAAGAAGTAACAAACATAGGTATAAACACACACACCCGCACTCTCACAAACTTTCGCCTTTGTAAAATTAGTGTGATTCTTAAGAATTCAAAATAAACGTTATATTTAACTATGCTAACTAACAGTCACAGCAGTCCTGTAACCCTGTCATATGTAGAACATTAGCTCAATTTGCGCGGCGGGGGCGGGCGAACCGACGACCTTCTGATTGTTCGCTGGGCACCGCCGCGCGCCGCCCGCCCTACTAATGACTTGCTCGTTTCCATGTGATTTCCATTATCGTGTGTTATATAGTTATTTAATTAATTTTGATGTGGTTTTGTGAGAGGGATTCTCAAAATGTGTCTTTTATCAACAAAATCTTATAGGTAAAACAACTTGTGTCTGAGAACGCACAGCCCAAATTTTTATTGTAATGATAGTGAAATGTATGTTTCCAATAGCGTGTAAGGAAACATTTTTAGAAACTGCTCCTCTAAACGGGTCAAGTCTCATTCGCATTATGTAGGTAGGTACGCATTACGACATATACCTACCTACATTTCCAGTTTAAGCTGACTTCTCATTGTACAGACGCCAGCATATCAAGCTACCCGAAACTGTCAAAATTTACCAATCATTCTTGAACCTTATGCTTTAGCGATAAAGTTGAAAATCTATTAAAGAAATTTGACAGATTGTAGTAGCTTGATGTGCTGGCGTCTGTACGAAAAGCGTAAACAATGCGAGGTCAGCTCAAACTGGAAAGGTATAGCTTGTTGTGTCGTATGTACGCGAACGCACAGATTGCGACTAGATTTTGAACGTTTTTAAGGCGACTACATGACCTAAAGCGCGGTCACTGTCGGACTGCATAGAAAAGAAAGAGAAGCGCGATGACACAACGGTGGTAATTTATTGCAAATATGAAGCAATTATCTATTTACAAAAACTATTTAATAATAAATAATCCATCATTGAATGCAGTTTGGCATTAGACATTTTTAATGGTATATTTTTAATTGTAATTAAAATTGTTAATGAAGGGATAAACTGCTTTTAAAGAAAATTAAGAGGTGTATTTGAACATTATTTTGATGCATTAATGTATATTTATTTATGATTTCAGTTCCATCACTGTATTAAAGTAAGACTTGAAAATATCATAATTTTTTCTTTGGTCAAAAGTATTTACGGTTTAAGAGATACACTGCTTTAAAAAACCAACTTTTTGACCGTTTTCGGGAACCTCCGCCTTAATTACGGGAATTGGCCATCAGTTCTTGCAAAGTAAATATAAGTACTTATGTGCAAACTTCCACTGGCTTTTTTATAACTAAAATATTTCCTCCTACAGTCATCCTCTTCGCCCCGACGAGTAGCAGTTCCCGTCCTCGTGAAGGACGGGAAACCTTGCGGCTCCGGGGAGTCTTCGTCCCCAGCGCACAGTCACTGCGCCACCCCCACGTCGGGTTACTCCGCCCCGCAGCCGTCGCAGGCCGCGTGCAGCAACCCGCTCGTGTCCTCGTACCGCCAGCCCGCGGCCTACCAGCAGCAGTGCTCAGGCTACCTGCCGCTACAGGGCCGCGCCTGGTAGAAGTTCCCACAGCTTTATCACGAGACAATGTTCAAGGAAGAGATGTATTTCGATTAAGTCGAATGAATGTGGTTTTTATTTTTTTTGTGTCCTTTCAGTTAGGCTGTATTATTTTATGTCTTTGCCGTTTTTTTTTTGGGTAGGCTGTTTTTATTTTTGTCATCAGTGTTGCAATTTAAAAACTATTTCCCAGAATTCGTTTTTAATTAAAATGAATGAGTTTGTGACTTTAACTAAAATTTTTTGAAATAGATATCTAAGTATAAGTTGATCTGTTTTATCAACTCAGCAATGTAAATTATTAAAAGAGAAAAACAGTTTTAGGTACACTCAGTTTACAATTTTCCTTATTTATTTATTTATTTATTTTACTATTTATGTACACACATATATAAACAGACAAGAAAGAACAGAACAGAAAAATAGGTACAAAGGTGATGCTTATTTCATAAGAATTTTTCTTTTCTTTTTTTCCTTGCTTCTTTTCGATTTCTATGTAGATATTAGGTATTTGCAAGCAAATTATTTGAATCTTAGTTTGTATGTATGATAAAAGTCTCGAAACCACAAGTCTCCTCTAAGAACACTGTCTCTGGTGAAGCGTCGCTGGCTGCAGCTTCCAAAATGAACATTGATTAGAAAAATAGTGAAATTTCGAAAGTGTTGATGTGAAATTTGGACAAAGTCGGTAATAACCGCAGAACGGGAGGAGGGTAATGTGTAAATAATTAGAAATAGCTTTAGTTAAGCACACGTGAGGATTTGAATTGATTCTTTGTGATATTTTTTTTACTGACATTACGAACCTGAAGATAAAAATATTTTTTCTGTTTTTTTTTTCAGTAGAATTATTGTAGTTATAACTTTTGCGTGTTTTACAAGTTAATATAAAAATGTTTTACTTTTGTAGATGTCACAGATTTTAAATAAGTACTTGTGTAGGTTTAAATATTTTTCTGTTCAGGTTGCAAATAAGAGTGCCAAACTTTCAATTTCATGATTGATGTCTCCGTTTTATACGATAAAAGCACAGTTGTTTTGCTTATTATACGTAATGAGTTTGATGGAGTATTTCACCACCTTTAACTTTCGTTCTCATCGGTACCTAGGTACATATATGCTAAAATAGCTGCGCTCCGCGGTTTCGCCCGCAAGTCTCGATCCCGCGGTAATATCGGGATAAAAGTATCCTATGTCCTAATCCACGTCATGGTTTACCCATGTGTAAAATTTCATTGAAATCCGTTCAGCTGTTTTAGCGTGAAAACGTTACAAATAAAAATACAATATATCAAATATTTTCTCTTTAGAATAGTTTAGATATAAAATAACATAAATATTTCCATTATTTAAAGAATTTATTTATTTGTTCGGAAGTAGACGGGAAATTATTTTTTCCTAAAAATAAAACTGTTACTTATTGCAATGTAATTATTGAAATAAGTAACAGTTTTATTTATAATAAACGTTCTACATTTAATCAGTATATTTCTTTTAAACACGGTGGTGAAAAGCTCTGCGTCAGCTGTAGGTTACATTACTGTAAATAACTGATAAAGAAGTAGCTAATTGTTGTGTGAATAGAAATAATTTAAAAAGAGTCAGTGTTTGCGTGTGTAGATACTATCTAATGTAAATAGTCGTGATCGCTCGTAGAATGATGAGCGGGTACGGGAGACATCCCTTGTGCAATCTCCGTCTATTATCTTGGTTGATGGAATAATCATTTTACAAAAAAGATTGAACATTTGTAGTAGTACAAAAAACTAAAAATCCACATTTTGTTAAATATCTTGAAATCGTGAGTTTAAAATCTAAATCAGGTCAAAACATTTTAAGATGATCTTACAAATGGTTTTTCTTACTTTAATTACAAGAATAAAAGTGTCAAACAACGAATTTATAATATACACAGGAGATTTCCATTTCAGTTTGATTTCTCTACATAATGTTTTCATTTCAGTATCTTTTTTAATTCTATTCAATAATTTATTTTCTCATACATAGCAGCAAATATAAGATGATAATAACTTTTAGACTTTTCCTGAAATATTTTAGATCAATACTTACAATCTTATTGTGTACTTAAGTCAATTTTTATTTTTTTACTAACTAAAACCTGCGAATTGCTGCAATGTAAATATTAATTAAAATTAGTGGAGATTTTTTATTGTAAATGTCGACAACATCGCGACAAGATGGCGGATTTTCCCGCGCAATTCGACAAGGAAAATAATAGCAATAAGAATTTAATAAAAAATTAGAGTAATTCGTCAGTTGTAACAAAATGGAGTTGTAATTAACGTTTTTCAACTTAATTTATATGTTCTGAGAAATTAGGTCGATGTATAATTTGTAGGTTTAGGGGGAGTTAATAATTATTATTATGATAATTATAAATAATAGTATTAATGAGAAGGAATTTGTAACTATAATGAGGAAGGAGGTGTAATGAATTTCGATTTATAAAATTAATAAAATTAATGAGTTTTATTTGGACTTTCATTCGAAAACTTTCTTTAGCCCCTTTGATCCTCAAGTGGACCTCAAAATGATGGGGTCAAGTCTCACGAGATCAGACATTTATATCTAGGTAGATCACTCGTAACTCAAGTACCTATTCGCTTCAAAGAGAAAATGCTTACATCGAGTATGAGAAATTTGCATAAGTACTTTGATAGTAATTTTTGTCTATCTATGTACTTTTTATCTTGAAAATAAGGGCAAATAAAAGTGGAAAGAATTTCCTGAAGAAAAATACCTGGTTTAGGTTTTTTTTTTTTTTTTAAATATAAATAAAGTAAGAAAAAGTCATTGTAATATTAGAAGGGTGGGTAGTACAGACGCCAGCACATCAACCTACCCGAAACTGTCAAATTTTCCCATCAACTTTAAACCTTATGCTTTAGTGATAAAGTTGAAAATCTATTAAAGAAATTTGACAGATTGTAGTAGGTTGATGTGCTGGCGTCTGTACATTTAATTCGGTGCAACAAAAGGCACTACACCATGTTCAAAACAAGAACCAGTTTTGAACAATTCAAATAAAATGTCAGAAAAAACTTATATCTAAAAAAGAAGGATTAGGTATTTAGGTAAGATATTATCATCATCCACGGCCGACTTCACCCACTGCTGGGCACAGGCTTCTCTCTTCTTGTGCCATTCCCCACGCTCCTGTGCCAGCCCTCAGCCAGCTTTTGTCCGCGATAGCAACAATGTCGTCTGCTCATCTCGCCGCCGGACGACGCCACTCTGTCACTTGTCACAACTTTACCCCACCTGTCACCACTGCGTCTTGCCAGGTGTCCTGCCCAACTCCGTTTGAGTTCCATAATCGTCGTATCTCGACGTTTGGAACTCGGTCTATTAGCCTGGTAAGATAAGGAATCGCGCCGCTTGTCGCTAAGCCAAAAGTCGTGGCCGGGCAGTTATCTGGGAATATAAGAGGGGCAATTCTCGTAACTTTAAAAACGTTCACAGTGACCTCAGTCTAAATCTGTCAAAAATCCTACCTCTAATTTCCCTACATTTTGTCAATTTTTTGACATTTGTTTGTCGCCGATATGAGATTGCGACTATTTCTCATGCACACTTGTTCTTGCAGCTCACTTTAGACATTGGCAGAATAGTCGACATCAGCTTTGCTTGCCATTTATTAAAAATAGAATAGAGATTGCGACTAGATTTTGAACGTTTTAAGTTACGAGAATTGGCCTTCAGGTCTTAACACCACTTGCTTAGGAAAAAAGAGAGAATTTTTATTTGGAACTAAATTGAGAAATGACAAAAGGGTAATCACATAAATGTTCTTTTTGAATGGCAATCAAATCTCCAGATTCACGTGGTGGTCCGACTTCGTGGTTGTAATTAAAGAGAAAAATTGTTTGCGCTTGACGGTACGGACTCCGGTATCAAGTAATGAACCTGCGGGGTAATTGCACTATAAGTATCAATGGCTTTCATTTTGACAGTTCAACAACATTATTGCATTATTTACGTTTTTGAGCGGATAAAATTTTTCGAACATTTATGAAGCAATGGATTAGCAATATCCTTCAAAATGATTCAGATTGTGATTGATAGTGTGTTACGCAATTAAGGTGTAGTACCTATTATTAAGGTGCAGTACCTACCTATTATTCGTCTCTGTATTATTTGCCGTCGTATAGGTACGTTGTAGGTAAGTGTAAGAGGCTCGTGGTTCAATAATAACAGCCGCACGGGTCGTGTGGAGGTGAAGCTAAGCATGCCGAGGTCGGTCCGTGGATGGGTGACCATCCATTTTCTACTTTGTAGATCTTTGACAGTCGTTACCTGTAGTCAGAAACTCTAAAGTCTGGCAACCAGTCTTACCAAGGGTATTACTCAGTAACTGGATTGTGGAGTTCAGATAGGCAGTCTTGGCAGTCGTCTCCATGTAAAATGCTGATATTAAGCTGCATCCGGTTAAACCGGAAGCCGACCGCAACATAGTTGGAAAAAGGCTAGGCAGATGATGAGATACAGGTAGCGATTAACAATACAAAAACATCGCAATCTGAGTCAATCACTCCCCTCGAACAATAAAAGTAACAAACGCTAACATCTCCCCTATTCTAAACGTAAGCTCATTCTTATTGTCTTCAATATTCCCAGATTACGCCATAATCTTTCATAACTCGTATTACAGTTTATTCCGCATGGCAACACCGACTTTGAACGTCAGTCACGGCCCGCCAAAACGAAATAATAACATGGCCGCTCGCGCCATTGAAAAAACTCAAACGAAATCTCATTTCTCTGAAATTTAAACCCTTCCGTTATTCATATAGAGAACATTTTCGCATGAACTACATATGGGGTTACATCGTTTGGATGTCAAGCAGTAATTTTGATAGAACAAAGGCGGCGTAGGGTACACGTGCGACTCGTTACGGGTCTCGCTAATAAAACGCTGGATTAAGTGAAACAAACAGGTAAGGGGTCGAAATTGAAAACTATTGGCCTCTCGAACAGATTATACGAGTATATTGCTAGGATTTGTGTCTCAGGTGACGGAAAGGATGAACATTCTTTTAGGATTCACACACGAGGGTATTCTGATGCGGGAGTAGGAAATCGATTTTGTTTAAAAAAAAACAACTCAGATTTTTAGGTAGTTACATCGTGTTACATACTTTTTGGTAGCGGGGGGCTCACTATCACTACCCAGATGTAGGAGTACGTCTAAGGGTTAGTGGTTTGTCTTAGGGGCAGCCCCGTAAGCAAAGTGGTAGGTAAACCTTGGTAATTAGCTACTGCGCTATTCCCGTATCAAAAAGTTCAATTACTAAAATCCGAGTCAAGGGCAGCCCTATTCATATTTCAAGTACCTACGTAACGTGGTGTAGCGTGTGTGTTGGACATTAAGTTCCCTTCAAAAGTGGTTGTGCTGAAAGGTGCTGACCCATCAACTAGCATCTTTCTGACTGACCGACCCCTCAATTATAAAGGGCTAAAAAAGAATATAAACAACTTTCGCTATGGTACTTAATTGTTTTATTTGAAATAAAAAAGAATATGAACAACTTTCACAATGGGACCAACTCTGAAATCACGAAAAAAAAATCAGCTGTTTCATGCATTTTGGTCAAGTAGGTAGGTATTGAACTTTTGTATTAAACAGCTGATTTTTTTTCGTGATTTCAGAGTTGGTCCCATAGTGAAAGTTGTTCATATTCATGGGTAGAACACCCTGTAAAAATTTGGATGGTGATAAAAAAATCTTCCTGTATAAGCAACGGCAACGATGCGTAGGACCTTAGCCAAAAAATCCAACAGCATGTGTGTTACTCGTCAACCAAGTGTATTTCCCTTGCGGATAGAATAGACGATAATATAATAAAAAGATGGCGGGAGCAGCGATTGTGAGAAGCTCCATCGATCGTCAGATAGGGCACGTGTGTGTCGTGGGATATTGTCCAAACTGCGGGAAAGGGTAGATTTAGATAAAAATGCGAAGTTTTTTTAATTCGGAAGCGGTTGGTGTGAAAGGTGTAGTGGAGTTTTGGGTGTCTCACACCATATTTTGTTTGGTAAAAGATATCCAAGATCAGATTATATCAGTCGAAAAAGGAAGAACTGACCGACATTAGGAGCGGTTAGAAGAGTGTGGAAAAGGGAGGAAAGGCATGAAATAGAATGTTATAGATGGACAGGGTGAGAAGGTAGTCTGAAACTAACGTGACTTACGTTTGCAGGCTACTCAAGAGATTTTAAATGGTTCAATGGACGCATGATAGGAGTTATGTCGGGCGACTTCTTTGTATCGAGGATGTCCCAGATTGTCAGGGATATAACCAGTGTATCTACTATAAGAGATCCGCGCTCTTGCAGTACCGGGATTAACCATCATCATCAGTCTACAGCAGTCCACAACTGGACATAGGCCTCTCCAATTGCACGCCATTATAGCCCGATTCGCGGCAACTCTCATCCAGCTGATACCAGCCATCCTGCGAAGATCGTCGCTCCACCTAGCCTGAAGGCGTCCTACCTTCCGTTTGCCGATTCGAGGTCTCCACTCAAGAACACGTCTACCCCAACGGTCATCGGTTCAACGGCTAATATGACCGGCCTATTGCCATTTCAGCTTGCTTATTCTGTGAGCTATGTCGATAACTTATGGTCTCTGCCGGATCACCTTATTCCGGATTCTATCCTTCAATTGTATCTCCGGGATCAATAAAAGATGTACTTAGTTTAAATATTAACTTTCGATTATTATTTCTATCATAACACCTTATTTTACATTAGGTATGACGGCCAATTATTTTCTCCTATTCTTCTATTACTGTCATCAACTCATAAAATATTCGGGAAACTTAAGTACTTGAGAAAGCCATGCAGGCTAAAACCTTTACACCACCTACATAATTGAAGATAAATAGAAATTAGAAATCTTTCGCATCGCTCACATAAAGCTCCAGTCAGATCGTTCCAAGATTTATGTCTACAACTCATCAAAATCGCTTTAAAAAAAGTATATTCATGCAAAAAGTCCCCAATGAAAACAAGCCAAGGTTTCCCCCATTTCCCCCTCGCTGAAATACCGCGTATTGTGCGTGGGTACGCGATCTGTAAACAAATTTGTGAATATTATTCGTATTTATAGTACCCCATGAATACGGAAAGGGGTGAGACACCATTACGCCTTAAGATTCCCCATTCATGGGGTTGAGGAGGCCGTCTTACTTGAAATACATGGGGAGGGCTCCTGTACCTAATTGCTGTAATTATTGTGTTCAGGTATTTTATTGAGGTAGTTATGTGTTTTCAATGAAGGGAAATTATATCTACATATAGGGACTAAGTATAGGAAATTAGGAATCTAATAATGCACACATTTCTCATTTGTTTTGTTTTTTTCTGAAGACAAGGTAGGGGCTAACTTATAAACGAATATTAAAGTTAAATGACGTTCAAACGTCAAAAATGTATGGTTAAACCATAGAAAATATCTATGGGTTAAACAGTCGCTAATCACTATTTAACTTTAAGCAACGTTTATGAATAAAGGGGTTTTGTTTAGGCTTGGGCGAAAAATCTATGAAATACCTAGCTATATTTAACTAACTGTAGCCATTATATTTTGTACCTAAGCCAAGGCGAAATTCATTCGTTACGCGAAATTACCGGCTCCTTTCGAAACCCCTCTGTTACAGTATACCTACCTATAGATAGTCTGCCGACCTGTAGATAACAGTAGGTAATTTATTATGTAACCTAGATAAAGTAGATAAGACAGAGATTACTCGTAAAACAGAAGAAGAACTAGCAGGGGACCGAGGGGGGAGTTCAGGGGATCAGACCGAAATAAATCATCGCAATAAGCAAAGTTTTGATAAAGTAGGTACAGATTGTGTTCTAGATTTTAAATATCTTCCCAAAGCTCATATTGTCGAAAGACAGCCACTTTAATAATTATAGTCAGCATATCTAGGATAATAGGCAAGTAGTCTGATTTACATTTTGATAGAGCTATAAGGTAATATTTTCCGAATCTCAATGAAGCGAGGCACATGAACTTTTTGTAATATCTTCACAAAACATTGGCGACGGTTTCGTTGGTGGCAGGAGCGCGCGGAGGTCGAGAGCGGGCCTGACTAATTAGAACAAAAAACGCAGGAAAACACAAGTACGCTTGACAGTGAGTCAGAGACAAAGAGCGCGCAGTTTTCCAACAAAAAGGTTTTATACCCCCCACTTGAACATTGTGCAAATACCAACTCTTTGGGTGAGGTCGTAAAGTTGAATTTGGAAATAGGGTCTTAACATTGACCGGAACATTTATTTTTCGGAAACTTTGAATTTGCAACGCCCTTTCTCCTTTCTCTCCCAAAGAAAACCAGACTCTATATCACTGCAATAAACCTTTATTTGGCATGGAACATAGCAGTTTCTATGTCATTTATAGCTGTCTACGGCTGCGTAGAGAAGCGCCATCGCGTCGATTGTCTCTGGCACGTTCGGGCAAAGAGGCCACAATCGATAGAGCACGGGCGTGCGTTGTAATGAATTTATTAGAGAACCTAGTATTTTGACGAGGTTATTCCGTTGTTTTATTTTTATGCGACTGCCGGAGTAGGATACGTCGAGAGCACTGTTTGATTCAGAACCGAGTGTACGAGTTATTTCCGTATCAAATTTAGAACGACGTTATCACGCTCTATATATAAAATAATTTAAAGAACATCTATATGTTCTTTAAATTATTTGATTTAGGTTTCTGACTAGACCTAATTAGTCAGTAGGTTCTGCTCTACATAAAATTAGTATCATGTTCTGCTTTTATAGGTAGGTAAGTATTAATACGTAGGTAAGTACTTATTTATGTTGAGCTCAGATTTTGTAACGGAGTAAGCACGATAGTATGTAACTGAGGGCTGAAAAATTAATTGATAGGTAAGTACATGTTTAGGTGGTTGTAGAGTCCTCCCGCTTTTCTACACACCTGAGGGCCTTGGAAATGTGTAATATACCGACGGCGAAGTGCCAATACTTCTATCTGATTTTTTTCTAGTACTTAATTTATTTTTATGGTTTTAAAAATTTAAAGATCAAATGCGCATGGTCTAGTTAAACTACATTTTTTAATAGCAAGTATTGCAACAGCGTATCTAAATGTCTTATCCTCGGCAGTTAGAAGTTATTGTCACTTCGCTATCGATAGTATCTACCTATTAAAGTAGAAACAAATAAAAAAAAAAAACAAATGAGGTACTTACTCATTTCATTAAAGGTAGGTACCTATTACGAAAGTTTCTGTAGCTGTTCGGAAGCGTGAAAATGCGAAAGGTGTTTGCCAATAAGGAATTTATGATCCCGGAAAACGGAATCCCCTTCACACGGACAGTCTGGTACATAACAACAGCACATAATACACAGTGTGAACAGTTCACACATTCACAGGTCGTGGTTGGTGTGCCTCGGTGGCGCGCACCTCGTTATCTCGCCCGCCTGTCTGTCACGACCACCGCTGCGATCATACTTCGGTTGCTGGTTCCGCAGGGTCGTCGGACGAAATTGTTGGTGTGAAGTTATTGGGGATTTATTTATTATACGGAAAAAATTGTCCCAAATAGTTCCCTAAGGGCTGATTTTTCAATCGACAGATAATTTTTATTCGTAGAATAAAATTGACGTCTGACAGATTTTGTGTGGAAGAATTGTCAAAAATTCTAAATTTTTCCTCCGATAAAATAATAAAATCAGCCCTTAATCAAGTCCTGGCACTTTTGAATTGTCAATGGGTCGGTTAGTCAGAAAGATCCTACAACCTACAACGGAAACGTTCAAAACTTTTGTTTGATTCTAATGAAAATAGTTGGAAGATTTCTCTCCTATTTGTCTCAAATCATAGGCACTAGAAAAGACCAAAAGTAGGAAAGAGAAGAAGGGTGAAAGGTGTTAGAATGGTAGTATTCTGAAGTTTCTGCCTACCCTCATGGGCAGAAGGCATAAAGAAGAATGGCAGGACTCCATGTAGGTAATTTGGGTCTCGCATTTAAACTTCGCGTACATTCGTAAAAATACTCTCAAAGATACATATTTTCATTCATGAACGCGTCTGAAATTAAGCGACGCCAGAACTGACATTCTTCTGTATGTCTGTAAGCAGTGAATCATCATCATCCACAGCTTGACTTCACTCACTGCTAGCATTGGCTTCTCTTTTCTTGTAATAATATAATAATATTTTTTAATAATATTTTATTTGTTCAAGACTTAAACCTATTACAATTACAATTTTATTGGCTTTGTAACTCAGCGGCAAGATACAAGACATGATGCAACTAGGCTTAAACTAGGAGGATTCCTGTGCTATAAGCACCAGTTACTTCCGCCACCACCGTGGTCAAAGTGCCATTACAAGTGTGGTACGGAGCAAATGTAAGTATTACTTACTGTATTATTATTAATTAATTAATTAACGACGTGTGTATGTGAGAGGTGTGTAGTGTTTTAGGGTGTGAGTGTGTGTGTAAGGGTGTGTGTAAGGGTGTGTGTGGGGGTGTGTGTGTGTATGCCTGTGTGGTTTTATTTCATTTTATACTTTTTAGTAAATTTTCAGTTTCTACATAATTTTGAGAGAGAAGGAAGTTGTCTATGGTAAGTTTTAGATTTTTTATCGGTAAGTTATACAACTGTATATTTTTACTTATTTTATTATATAGATAAGGCCCCATATAGCACGGTTGTCTCCTGAAAAAGTCTGTTTTACTTGATTTCAAGTCAAAAACCAGGTCCTTCCTACGTCTGTTTTTTATCCTTTCCGGGTCGTATGTTGAGCCTTTATGGCTTATAAGCAGAACCCTCCTGATATAAAGTTGTCGAACCGTTAGAACCTTACAATCCCTATATAGCTGCTCCGTAGGATACTGGAAGTTTTTTTTGAGCATTTCTTTGAGAACCGCACGTTGGGCTCTTTCTAGGTTTAATATATGAGTTTTGTGTGTGCTTCCCCAGACAGAGATACAGTATTCCAGTACTGACTGTGTGCCAATCTTCTGGCTCCTATGCCAGCCTCATCCAGGTTTTGCCCGCGATGGCTATACAATATCGTTTGCCCATCTCGCCGCCGGACGACCGACATCTCGTCTTCCAGTCCTTGGACGCCACTCTGTCACAGCGATGCTCCACCTGTCATCACTGCGCCTTGCCAAGTGTCCTGCTCAACTCCATTTGAGTTCCTTAATATGCTTTCCGATATCGGAGTCGTACGTCTTCGTATCTCGAGTTCTCGACAATGAATAATATTGTGAAATGGTTTTTCGGATTGCCCCACGCATCTCTACTTCGCCGTCGATTCGTCGATCGCATAGCGTTAGCGATGACTCGGCAAATTGTTCGAATGTTCAATAATTCTTCTTTTATTTTAGTCCATTCTGTATCGAACGTTATTTTGACAACCCTCCAAGCGATGACAGGTGGCGTCAATACCTACACTTGATAAAGGTGCATTCATAAGTAGGTATTTGTTGGAAATAATTTTGAGACTGTTCGAGAGATTACTGGGAAGATGAGCAGACTTAGAAAGGAGCCATAGATATAACAAATATATATATATATAGAATCTATAGAAGGAACAATCATAAAACGTGAGCTGAAAGTTCTTGGCTTATGAGTAGTTATGAGGTCAGAAAAGCATAATATAATCAGCAGTTAAGTAGGTAAGTAGGTTACGCTTTCCAGCAAAATACTTAAGTAGCTAGAGTACGGTCAGTCGAACTAAAATCGATTAACACTGATACTGTAACATCATATACTTAGATACAAAATAATAAAAACTGTCCTACATAATTTGAACTGGTGTTTTAAAATAAATGAGGAGGTTATGATTATAAAATGAGAAAAGATTTAGCAGTATTAATATGAACACACCTTAACATTTTTTAGAGCACTCATTATAACAATTCATATCATTAATGAATCTAATAACGAAATCAAATGTAGGTTGTAGTAGGTAAGTACGAGTATGTTTGTTTTGATTTTATATCAAAAACTTTGCCTATGGTATAGTGTCTGTAATTTTTTATTGAATTCTATTGTTACTGCAACCTACACAATTATTTTGCAAGTAGTTTTAATTAAAGGTCAATATTGTGGCTTCTCTTTTGATTTCTGCTAAAGTCTGATCTACCAGTTTTTCCATTAGGTACCTATAACGGCTACCTAAAACATTGCGATGGCTGTTCAATCTATTTAATATTGTGTGTTGTCTACTAACTGACTGACCGCATTCTGAAATTAAAAGTTCAAATAGGCCAGTTTTTTTCATCTCTATCTATACCTACATTTTATAAATTAAACTCACTTTTCATGTCTGTGTGTATCACCGCGTTGTTCTCCTAAACTACGTAACGGATTTTGATGCTGTTTTACCATCACTTTGAGAATTTATTCCGGAAGGTTTATGTTGTAAGTAAGTATGTGTTTTATACATACCTAAGTAATATTTAACTAACACATAACGACCTAAACGACCAATTGGAACCGTGCACCTAGCTTCTGACGTTTCATAAGTGCCCATGTTGTAAATATTTTGATTTTGATTTCATAATAAAGTAATATCGTTGTTTTTTTCAAGTTGTAAAAACCGTGCGAAGCAGGGGCGGGTTGCTAGTTAGGAATAAGAAATTGGTTTAGGTAAGCTTAGCCTACCCTAATTTATTGATCATTGGTATCTACCTAATTATTAATGAGTAGGTAAGATAACGGCAGAGAAACAAACGGGTTGAACAACATTAAGTACATAAAGTACCTAGGTACCTTCTTAATATTTACTTAAGCAGGTACGTATTTTCTTACAGCATAACCTATTTACAAAGGTCTCTAAAATTGTGTAGCGTCCTCGACGCCGCCGTTAGGTATTTTACGTACGGCTCTTGATACCTAGGTACTCCAGTTAACAACAAAGAGAACGGACATAAAGGATTACTTTTAAAGGCAAAGGCATGTCGACTTTCATCCTCTCGAGGGAAAATGGCGCGCGATCTGACAGCTGAGAGGTTTTGGCGCGCTTTCATTTGTACTATTGTTGCCCGCTAATGGCGCGCACCGAAACAATGGGGAAATATCGCGATCTTTGCACACAAAGGACATTTACGTTTGATGTCGAACGCCATTGTGGTTATATGTATGAAAATCGGGTTAACGGTCTCCATTCGCGCTTTATTTTTTATTTTGAAATGCTTTCTCGATAAGAGAATTGTATAAGTTGGTAATTGCTTGTGCGTTACAGTGCCTCTAAGTAGGTTATGAATCAGGCGAAATCTCCAAGAGGTATTCGAGATCGATTTGTCAAGTCTGAAAGTCAAAAAGCCATTTTGAAACCAGATACGGAGCTAATTAGCTAGCAAAACTGCACAAACATGATGGGTGTCGATATCTAATATAGATGATACGAAAAATAAATCGAATTTTCAGATTAGTTTTCGAGTTTCTTTTAGTGTCAAGCTTCTTCTTTCTAGTTTTTGCTTTCAATAAATCAAAAACTTGCTGAATGCTTTGTTGATCTTGTGGTCACAAGCGTCACTGCTGAGTGCAGGCAAAGTTGTTTTGGGTTTTCCATTTGGGTAATCTCGGTAGTCTAAAGTCTGTAGACATTAAAACTTGTATCCCATATTTTGCGAGCCAATTGCCATGAACTGGGAACCAATCCATACACTTCAGGCGAAATCACCTGGATAGCCCGCGAAATTTTCTAAGGTTTTTTTGCAGGTTGTTTCCTATCTAAATATGATTTGCTACATTAAAAAATATTAAGACAATTCTCTTAGTTCATATTATCATGTTGAATGACTATTTATGAAGTCATGACATTTGATGCCAATTCTAACTTAGGGAGTCGTATTGCATTGTATTTCGCGGGCTATCTTAGCACATCACACATAAGGACACATACCTAATAAAACATAGCAACCCTGAGACAAACAAACACTCAAAACAACCCAATTTCTTTTTAACGTCTTTATAATTAAGTACCTACCTACCGTCGTTTTTAACCGTTTTTATTTAGCACAATGTAACTACACACACATAGACTCAACATACATATAACTAGCTGTTATTGAAAAACGCAACGGTGCGGTGTTCATTGTAGCTCATTACATGAGTACATGCGTTGGCACCTCAGCACATGCCATATTGTCTTCCTGCAACAGCCGGGTGAATGGCTCTCGAGACGAGGACGGGGGGAGATTACGAAACAATGGATTTTTCCAAAATACATAATAATTCACAGCGTCAAATGAGGCAGCTTTTTGTGTGAGCTTAGAGATCCTTGGTAATGTGTGTGGGCTTTGAAACTTTTTTTTTTTTATTAGGATGTGCAGGCAGTTTTCATGACTATCTAGGTTTTTTTGTCGTTTTAGAGGAAGCTATTTTGGTAAGCCATATTTTCTCAGTTTGTACCTAATGAAAAGCGGCATTCATAAGTAAGGGCTACGAGTATACCTATAGGTGATAGGAAACGGTATCAACTTATTTACTTATTTATTTATTATTACAAAATCCACAGCTCTTTGAAAATTTTCCTTAAAATATTTTTTTTTTTTTTTTTTGCTTTTATTTATGTTTTTTTTATTTTAACTTTTTTAATAACTAATAGGTAGAATAATCAAACAATAAATGCCTACTTTTCAACTTAATTATGTAAGGAGATTGGCTTGAAAAAGCAGTTCTTTTATTTTGCAAAATATCAAATCAGGATACATCTCTGTACCTACCTATATACGGAACCTTGATCAATTTTGTCAAAACTACAGCAACACATGGGTGGATTTTTGAGATTTTTTGGGTCCGTGCTCGAGTGGAGTACTTGAGCCTCGACCGCTGCGCCGCGCGAATTATTAAAAAGTAAAAAAAATAAAAATATATGACCCTTGAAAGTGAGGTCGCCTGTGAAATATAACATGCCAGCTTTCTCGCGGACAAATGATAAGGAATTATGAATTTACATTGATAATCATGAATACAGTTAAAATTGACACATCAGGCTCGAAATGATTGGGTAGGTAAACCTGTGTTTAATTTTACATTTACATACATAAACTCACACCTTCTTCTCCGTTTGCCTCTCTTTTGCCAGTGTTTAATTGTAATCCAATATAAAATAGGTTCCTGCAGAAACTGAATAGGTACTATGGTACACGAAAATACCTGCTGAAAATAAAAGTAGGGACCTATATTTTAATGGGGTGCAACTCTACGCTTCTTATAGCGTAGGCGTCAAGCTGTTTTATAGGTTCTTTCATTCATACAAACTTCTTATTTGCAATAAAATAAAAGCAAAGGTCTGTTCAGCTGTGATATCAGTCCTAATAGCAAAATCAGAAACTCCATCTTTAGACACACCTAAATATTTTTTCAAGAACCATTAACTTAAACCTACCAGATCATTAATCATGATATCTTTTACTAAAACAACTTTTTAAAAACCGATAGTCGAGCACAAAAGCGCGAAATGAGTTATATCTCCCCTCCATGTCTAACCAACCGCACAACAAATGAATTAGGCGAAATAATACAAAAAAAAAATTACACAATAGCTTTTTCAAACCGGTTGTGGGCGAATTTGTTACTAAAATGTAGCAACATCTGTCTAGAGGGGAGACGATGACATCCTTATTTCAAAACTGTGTCTTCTACGTTTACCAATATACAACTTTAACTACTCAGCATAAGATCCAAAATCAAACGACCAAATGCAAGTTTTACAACATTTTCAACCAAGAAGGTTCGAGTTAACGCCATTACTGTCAAATTGTAAGCCAATCACCGCCGAATAGCTCCGACCAATCAGAGAGACGCACAGCGCGTGTTCCGAATGTAAAATTTGGGGGAAACTGTGCCGTTAGTGATAGTGAGTTTTTGTGTTGACTCGGCGAGAATTAATTTGTTTTTGGGTGAATGAATATGGGTTAGATGTTAAATACCCACATCTGTTTGTTATTCTATCTACTGTGATTAACTTTAGATACGGTTTCATGTATTTGAATTAGTCTGCCCAGGAGGGTTTGTTGGTATTGTGAATTTGGTACGGTAGGTACTAGGTATGATACGTAAGTATTATTATTATAGTAGCAGTAGAGCTCCTACATAGAACTGTGCAGGCCATGTCTGCCGAGTGCCGCATGACAAACTGTGGGCCCAAATAGCACAGAACTGGAACCCTAAGACAGTGAGGCGGGGTCGCGGAAGACCACGTTGAAGATGGCGGAACCGAGCTGGATAGGTTCCGTTAAAAGTGAAAGAAGGACGCGCGGGCTCGCGAAATATGGAAGGAGTGGAGGAGGGAGGCGTTTGCCCAGGAGTGGGACAGCACAGGCTATTGAAAAAAAAAGTAATTTAAAAAAATTAAATCGACTTCAAAAATAAATTACCTACTTTAACTCAAAATTATAAAATAACTTTAATTTCGGAAGTCGCGTGTCTTGGGATCTGTATTTTAGTTTTAGTTTTTTGCCACCGACTTCCGAAATTAAAGTCGGTAAAAAAGGAAAGCTAGCATACCTAGAAGCTTTTTCGGATACAACTTTACTGACATGTTAATTTTACACTAATGATTTCTGGTTTGAAGGAGCAAGTGAAAAATTAGTGCAACCTAAAGATCAGCCAATCTTTTTACCGACTTCAAAAAAGGAGGTTATCAATTCGACACGTATGTATGTAATATTATTGGAACTGCAATATATTCACATACGACAATCTATTAGGGCTTCCAAACAAATATACAAAATGTTATAGATGTAGATATGTATGTAGGTATGTTTGTCCAAGGATTTCTCCGCAACTATTAATCGGATCGTGACCATTTTTTTTCATTGGCTTACATTTACTTCAACGTAGGGAACAGTGCAAGTTTCATCAAAATCGATTCAGTAATTTTCAAGATATGGACTAATACGTGTAAGTGTGACGGCCTGGCTTATTGATATGAGCTACGGGTGTAGTGTCAAAGGGAAAACATCTCAAAACCTTGGTCAAATTCTAATGCAATATTTAAAACAAAACTATTACCTACTCATTACAAACAAATATTCCAGTTTTTATTTAAAATAAAAAAATACGAAATAAAAAAGTAATAAAAAAAAATCGCCTTCAAAAAGAAATTAACTCAAAATGATGAAATAACCTTAATTTCGGAAGTCGGTGGCAAAAAACTAAAATACAGATCCCAAGACACCGACTTCCGAAATTAGAGTTATTTCATAATTTTTAGTTAATTTCTTTTTGAAGTCGATTTTTTTTTATTACTTACTTTTTTATCTATAAAAATTTTACCGGAGGTGAGATGAGTTTGAAGTGAACTGTCAATGTTGCAATCCCAAACATCAGCTGCAATATCAGCTCACTTCTCCTAAGTTTTCAAGGAGAGATTTTTGCAGAATTGACTGGTTGTAGTACCTAGTTAGATTAGATAAGGACTAGAAAGTAGTCTGACACTGAATTTTATTTAAATAGGTACCTACCTAATCTAAAAAGTCACTAAAAATTCTTCACGTGCAAGTTTAAAAAAATAATGCAACCTTTCAGTAACCTACGAAAAGATAAGTTTGATTCCCAAAAGATGCCTACATTCAGTAGTTTAATAGCAAAACCTTTGTGGTCTCAGTTGAAATCCTTGCAGGACACCTCTGAAAAAAATCTTTCTGCATTTGGTAGCCCAATTCTTGATTAAGGCTATAATAATAAGGCTACTTAACATCACGCCAGGGCCAAACGGAGCCGAGCAAAAACAAAGAAAAAAGTCAGAAAGAACGCTGAGCGAAAACGAAGTAACAGCGCGGGCAGGCGATGCGATGCGAGGCGGTGGGGCGGGGGAACAAGTAATTTCACGCGGAAGTCGCGGGCAGAAGCTAGTCTTGAATAATACCTGATGTTAGAAACATGAACTGTAACTTCCTTTGAAGGGCCTTTACTGTTATACTCAAGAAGGGAGTAGAATTTTAAAACAAATCAGCTAGTTACATACTTACATGCTGGTTTATATCTAGGTACCTTGTAAAATGTACCTGTAGCTTCTATAAATAGGTAGGTCAGTGGTACCATTTATGTGTTTTCATAAGGACGAAATGCTTCCTCTATTCGTATCAATCTTACAATAATAGGGGCAGACACTTGACTGGCTTATTTCAAAGAACAAAACTTATATTTCGCATGCAATTTTTACCCCAACTATCGGAATGTAACAAATCAGTCCACAGACCGCCCATATGTCCACATTCTCACACACATCACATATGAACCGGAAACCTTATACCTCTGCTCATTTCCCATAAACTCGCCAAGATCTAGAATGTTCACTTTACCATGAACTAATGTGTCAAAGGTTTGTCTTTTGTCGTTCGTACTAATGACGCGGGGGGACCGGCACGGCCAGCGTGACGCCGCGCGACCCGCGGCGCTCGCGTGACTCTGAAACGCGTCACGCTGCGCAGACGCAGCATGCTTCCGAATTCAAAATTCAAATTCCGTTTGACAGATGACTTTTGATTTCCGAGTCTTGAGAATTTGAGTGGCGTTTCTAAGTCGGCGGAGTGTGAATGAGCAATTCCCGTTTTGATGGGAATTTGACGGATCGGATTGTTATGTGAGAGAGAAGGTCAAGTGGCCGCGATTCGCTTGACTTTGACTCGGCAGATTGTTCCGCGCCTGTGTGAACGTGACTCTTGAGTGTGCAGATCCTGTCAAAAACCATTAGTAGTTCACAGTTCAATAATTTTTTGGTTTCTTGTGGCATGGGACTTTTGCTTTCTTTTCTACATCAGTAGGCCCTTTTATAGCAAATCACAGAAGGTAGGTATGACCAATTTAATATTGATAGGTAATTAAGCATGGGACAGATCAAGATTTTATGGAATAAATGAAGATCTGACTCACTGATATTTTGTATCTTGCAAATGGCAATGTATGCCAATGTTAGCTGGAGAAGATGAACCCTTA
Organism: Hydraecia micacea; assembly: GCA_914767645.1. NCBI lineage: Eukaryota > Metazoa > Arthropoda > Insecta > Lepidoptera > Noctuidae > Hydraecia > Hydraecia micacea. Next base: position 1,104,189 of record OU611793.1, on the reverse strand, counting down.
TGCAGTGATCTCGTAGTAGTCCCACGCAGCACCATTTTCAATGTAGATGGCTCGATGTATGGTGATCACCTATTAAAAATTAGAGATTATATATTTTATTTCATAACTATTGTATCTAATGAATACCTTTAATTATTTAATTTTTAAAATTAATTACCTTTCTTTCAAATAGAAGCGTCCAGCTATAACATGCTCTTGGAAGAGTACCTAATAGAATTTTCCGTGCACCTTTTTCTTTGTTAACTTTTCTTTAACTACCCTCAAAAATTGCCCAATGAAAAAACTAATAACTTCAAACATAATAAAACCAGCATTAGCGAACTAAACGCAATGAATTATTTACAGTCCATTACATGCTCCCTGAACAAAAAAATCTTAAAAAATCGCCGTTAACTTCATTCATACTTCAAGAGGCTCCTTTCATTGCCTACCTTCGATTGTGAAAGAATAATAAAAAAAAACTATTGATCGCACACAAACGCGCGCCACTTGAAAATCTTTTGTCCGCCATATTGGAAAACGTTTTGACATGTGCACTAACGTGTTTTAATTTATTTATGCGTTTATTTAACTCAGTAGGAAGCAGTCTTTCTTAATACGTACTGTAGTATCTGTGAAAATGTAGGCTGATATCACAATTTACTCACAGGCTCACTACCGACCAATCAAAAATCAAGTCATTTATTCAAATTAGGCTGAGAATCGGCACTTTTAAACTTCTTCCCGCCACTCGAAGTGACTGACAATTGGCAAGTGACAGTTACCTGACTACTTGTGTGTGTGAGTGTTTACATTTATTATCTATTACATAGATTCACTACACATACCCTGCATTTATAGATATTTTTGTGGGTAATTGAACATGTTTGTTCGGTATAATACCTCGGAAACCTTAGAAAGTCAATTCTCGTAAAAATGTTATCTGTGAAGGCCTGTGTTTGTCTTGTACAACTGTGTATTATTGTAACTATTGAGTATGACTGTTATTATAGTATGTAAGCCTTCTTATGGAAAAAATAAATAAAATCTTCGACTATAATCTTTTCCGATGTGAAGAACAGTATTTTCCAGAATAGAGGCTACTTTTTAACCGACTTCAACATTGATATGGTATAATTGACAGAAAAACTACAAAATAGAGGTGTTGATATTTTTATTTCTTTTTGACATTGGCGCCGAAATTTTATATAAAATTAATCTTAACTATTACTTCATCGCATTATTGCGGCAATCGTGACACGGGAAATATTTGACAATTATTATTATTATTAATCCTTACATTCAAATCGTCAAGTTCAAGTACCTACTTGCACACACAAATTAGTATAATGGTAGTCACATACAATAAATAATACCGCCAAGTTCGAAAGTCGGCTTTAATTGTAGCAGTTCTACAATGATATATAAAAGTTTTATTATGTATTTCTACTAATTGCTCACGTCCTATATTTAGTAAAGAAATATTTTAATATTTCTTATTTAAGAATTGATTTTTCAATAGTCAGATAACTTATTATAACTGAAGAATAAATATGACAGTTTAACATCCTACTTACCTATCTCACTAATATAATAAAGGCGAAAGTTTGTGTGTTTGTATGTTTGTTACTTCTTTACGCAAAAACTACTGAATGGATTTGGATGAAATTTGGCACACATATAATTTATAACCAGGAATAATAATACATAGGATACTTTTTATCCCGCTATTCCCACGGGATCGAGACTTATGCGGGTGAAACCGCAGGGCGCTGCTAGTAATAATATAAACGCGAAAGCTTGCGAGGATGGATGGATGGAAGTTTGCGAGGATGGATGGATGGATGTTTCTTACTCTTTCACGGAAAAACTACTGAACGGATTTTGAGGAAACTTTACAGCAATAAAGCTTATATATCAGAATAACATATATGTTCCTTTTATCCCGCTATTCCCACGGGATCTAGACTTATGCGGGTGAAACCTCGGGACGATGCTAGTATTTTTAATACAAAAGCCGTCAAACCGCAATATTTATTTAACAGATAAAAAATATCTGACTATTGAAAAATCAGGCCTAAGTCACACAATTTGGAGATTATCTATTTAATGAAAAAATAGTACTTAAACATCATCATTTAACATGACATGCAAACCACAAGATACAATATAATTTTAGGTTTAAATCATTTATTCTCATAAAGACAAAAATATAATTTTCGTGAATGTAATAGCAGTCTTGAGAGTGAGTGTGATGTCTAAAGCTGCTGTAGTTAGAAGGTACTATTGCAGTTATTATAAATCTTAGTCCTAATCCAACAATACGTCAATTTCTCCAGAGATCGGACACGCAGTCTTGAATTAAATACTAGTCTCACATAACTTATTCATACTACATTTTGATAATTGGTAATTAGAAGAAAACTGTTTTTTTATAGACCTAGACTGGCCTAAATGGCAAAAGCAGTGTTTATGATCAGACTCCATCGCCACTTAATCAGTTATCTACTTTAGTGAAATGTATTCTAAGTTGATTTTTGAGTGACCATTAACAAAAAGGTGCTAATAAGTTTTTTATTCCAATGGAAATTGAACTTTAATGAGTATGACATTCAGTTTGTTGTTACATAACTTGAAATTTATCTCACATTCCTGGCTCTAATATAATTATGTTAGGTATTGTGTAAACATAAATATGTTCTCTTTATTAATTAAAATTAAATTATTTCTCTTTAAATGTATGATAAAAGTCTCACCATAGTTCATTTTTTTTTTCGACAAAAATATACAACATAATATACAAACAACCACTTTTCAAGTAAAAGAATCTGAAAATGTATTTAATACAATATAGAACATTATTATTATTAATAGGTATGTTTATTATTTTCGTTGAAAACTTGTCCAATATTTGACTATATTTTTTTGTTATGTGAAATGCATGTAAATTACACATGAATGTGGGTACCTATAATCACCCATTTCATATTTTTGTTACTACCACCCTGACAGCTATCCTTTAAAGATATGCACATCCAAGAAACTACGACTTTTTCTGTCGAATCATCATTTTTATTACAAAAATATATCTTAACTTAATGCCAGGATCCACCTCCACCCTGACTTGAGCCTTGGTACCTTCTATTGGTTCCTGACTGTGGTTGGTCAGCGCTATGTTTATTCCTCGAATCCCGTGATCCTTGGGAGCTGTATCCCTGGCCTTGTGAGCCATACTTGGATGTAGTGGAATAACCCTGACTGCTCTGATGGCCGCCATATTTATTCTGGTGGCTACCTTGAGACTCGTAACCTTGACTGTGAGTCCTGTTTTGGTTGTATCCTGAGCCACCCGAGTTTCCGAACCTGTTCTGGTTGCCGTAACCGTACCCTGACCGGCTTCCTTGGCTGGATTGGTTGTACCCTTGGTTCTGGTTGTAACCACGACTGCTTTGGTCTTGGTTGCCTTGGCTGTAACTGCGTGAGCCCTGGCTGTGGTCCCGGTTGTATCCCCGGCCATGTTCCTGGCCACTTGAGCTGTAACTGCGCCCATGCTCTTGGCTGTTCTGGTACGGTACGTAGCCACCGGGCCGTGGGCCGTATGACTGTGAGCGATCTGTAACAAAGAAGAAGGTGTTTAATGGAAATCAAATAAGTAGCTGTTTAACTAATATAAGGACTGTTTAGTCCTTCTTATGGCATGTTATCTGTTTAGTTGGATATGCATTTATGAAACCTTTTATAAAATATCTAAACTAATATTAGGTACAAAGAAGTTAAATTGTTTTTGTACTGAACTACTGATCCGATTATTAAAAAAAATATTCACTGGTAGAAAGCTACACACTACTGACGAGTGCCATTTATGATATGTTTTATGTTACAACACGCACACGAAGTCGCGGGCAAAAGTTAGTTGGCAATATAATTGAATAACATGGGATGAAGTAAATGACTCGTTCCTAATCCGCCAGGCAAATGAGGATTTCCATATCACCCAGTAACAGAAGCGTTCTTTATTTTAGAGCTTTAGTGCGGGAATCAAACGCCATCTTTTATCCCGACACTTGCGTGAATATAAACGTTCCCTTTGAGCACAAAACTCGCGTATTGCGACACTCTGCTAAAAGTCGCAGCGACGCGCCCCGCGCGAATCGCACCTCGAGTGTTTAATCGCTCGCTTTGTCAAGATGTAATGCCGACTGTGATTATGTAGGGCTGGAAGAGATCTCGGGAATGTAGCAGAACCCTCAACGGTGGCATAGCCATGTAGCCAAAACTGTTTAGCCGTTTTTAACCCCTTTCGAAATTCAAATAGTGTAGATAATGCCAATTGTCGCTCCATTAAAAATAATGAGTTAAGTACCTACTAAAGTACCAAATACTATAAAATTATGATTATCATTTATAGTGAATTTAAACAAAAAGCGGCAAAAATGCTCTACAAGACTATCTAAAAGACATCAGAGTTTCATTATTTTTCCTAGTCACATCCAGCAAGCATACCTCGTAGCAAACTACACGACCATAATCCTTGCAGGTCTAAGTAACTGTGAGCTGTTTCGTACATCAAAAATTTGGCGCGTAAAGCGATTGCGAGGCGCAAGAGTGGCTCAGTGCGGCTCCAGTGGCTTAGTATCATCGCAAATAGATTATGAATGTTTACATTTTGTATTGTGTAATGCCTTTGATTTTTCGAGTGGGAATAGGTATTTGAGGACTTTAAGCCTTTTTGTGGCAGGAACTGGAGGGTATGCAAGAAGTGGTGGCGATAGCCTATTGTCAATAGTTCGAAGGAGAAATGGAGAATGGCGTCAGTATTCATTATTATGATAAAGCATGCGAAGTACTTGTGTTTTATACTAAGGAACAGGGCCCTATACCATAAAACTACAAGTCTACAATTCTACAAAAAAATTAAATTGTTTAAAAAATTGCGTAAAACCGAAATTACAAATATGTACGAGTTGCAATATTGTACACTTGTCACAACAATTTACATACATATTTGTAAGGCTTCTCCGTTACAATTTTGCGGCTTAGTTTTGTAGTACACACACGTGTAAATTTAAATTGAACAGGTTTGTGGTATAGGGCTTCAAAAACCATTTTTTTGTAAGTTTAATTAAAGCTTTTTAACAAGTTTTCAGCATCTTCCTAACACACAAGATCGCAGATTCACAGAACAAAAACCAAGGCCTGAATCAAAGGATTTCATTTCACCGAATATTCCCTACACCCAATCTAACCGCACAGCAATTGAACACACCCGCGTATAACCGTAATTTGCAAGAGAATAGTCTATTTGTACCTGTCACACGTAGCAGCGAAGGCATTAAGAGTGCTATCACAATTTTTCTTGTTTGACTCGAGTTTTGATGTCGGATTATGGTTTGACTAAAGGCACAATAGTAAAAAAAATACATGCCCGAGAAAGTTTCATTCGTTCTTTTGGGAGTGTATTAAATAAATATTTCAGTTTGTTTAAATAAATCAGTAAAAACCTTGTTTCTGCAAAGGACGTTTCATAAAATTTTACTTTCGGGCATCTTCCGATGCTTTGTTACATCGAAGATATAATAGTTTATTCATTTAAAAAAATGCCCATGGTACAATTGTATCTTCTACTTTCGTATGCATAAATCAATTTTTATGTTTCATAAAGTAATACACCAAAATTAATTCCGTAAAACAGGGAGTTAATGATAATCTTTCGTCCGAAATTATATTTTTTATCTATGAATATTTAATAGAAATTCAAACAAAAAGTATTTAATAACTAAGGTCACTTTGTCACCTTGCTTGAAAAAAAAAATTACTCTATTTTAAAGTAAAATAATATTTTTAAACAATTGTTGTATGCAATACTATAAATCAATATAAATCTCGGGACGCGCGGTCTTAGCTTCAATCCGCGCCGAGCGCTTCCAGAGGGAGGACGTATCGCTCGTTCGCTGTTGCAGTCACGTGGTCTCGCTCGCCAATTCGTCAAGAATAAAGCGCGACTAACAGTTCTTGATTCAAGTAATTTTTTTAGTTAGTTTCTGATTGTAATGTATATTATAAGTATTTTCCTGTGATATTTCAATGCAAATATTAAGTATATCTTGTATTATAGGAAAAAAAAAACATACGTAAATATAGTTGTTGTTTTTCTTTTTCTGATTTATTTATTTATTGTAATCTCCAACTTTAATTTAATTAATTAATTTCAGACATAAGTAGTTCACAATAATGGGGAAAATAGAAGTATATGATTCTCAGCCTAATTTGAATAAATGACTTTTGATTTGTCTTTTTTACTTTCTTTTTATCCAAACTGAAGAAACAACTCACATTGCATTTATATCTATAAATAAGTACTAAAATGTATACCTACCTGCCGAATAAAAACATATACTTAAAGAAACTTCGTAAAAAAAATAGATACAAAAAGTATTTATATAAGTAGCAAAAAAAGTTTTGGAAGCTGGCAACGCGCAAGTAATGCTTCTGGCATTGCAAGCGTCTATAGGCTGCGATAACTACACACGGACACACCATCAAGCACGCCGCATGCTATTTTGTCACTTTAGTGATATAAAACAAAAATTAAAAAATGAAGTAAATTTTTATGACCCTGTTGTAACTCAAACCGTTCTTGGTAACATTCATCGGTACAAATAATATTTCATGAACTTAATTTATTAAAAAAAAAAGTAGCAAAGGCTCTTGTTGGTTTGGTCCTGGCATCCGACGCATAGCGGTTTGCATGTGTGCGTAGCGTACTTCACTAGACGCACACGTGCGCATCCGCCGCCGGGCGCCGTCAAATTTACCTAAAACTGAGCACTTTGATTTTGTAATAGCGCTCTTAATAATGCCGGGAGATGTCGAGTGCGTAACGACGCGTCGCCATTAGCCCGCCATTGTTGGGCCCAGTTGGCGCCCAACGCGGGGCACGTACAACGCTCTATTCATGCTAAGTTTATGATTGTGGGTGTACGTGTAGCGGCTCAAATTGGTGGTAGTTTATTGTTTAGGCATTAGGGAAAGTTAGGGTGCAAGAATCAGAATTTGAAAGTGAACAAAAGTTGTGCGTGTATGTGCGCTTTTATAATTTCTAACGTGACAATATTATCGTGGACGTCCACGTCCATAAAATGTATGCGAATACTTGCATGTTATAACATTATCGTGGACGGAGATTTTTACAAGCGTCTTTATAAACTTCTATACATTTTACTTCTATGTTTTATCGTGATGACGTGGACGTCCACGATATTATCGTCACGTTAGAAATTACTAAAGCGCCCATTGAGTAAGATAATTCAAATATTTTAAGTTGTTATACCAAAAAGACGAAATTACTGCCGCAAGAAGAGTTTTAAATTTAAATTAAGCCTGCCTCCAAAAAACTGTGTTCATAAAACTCGTGAAAATGTAGGCTCTACTGCTTAGGTATTTGGCTATTCCTATATTTTAATTAAAAGAATTACAAAGCCGTCTGCCGAAATCCCAGCTGTCTTAAAAGACGCTAACGCGCTGAAGGCGGTGTGAGTGTCAAAAAATCCTCTTTCAGGACTTTCGCCACAAGATCTTTTCATGCAAACTTGAATCTTCGCGTTAAGGTATCGCATCACTATGTCGTAACAAGTAAGAACATTTTGTAACACCGAACATATTGATAAAAGAAAGAAAAATATTTTGTTTGGTACACGCTTAGGAAATACAAACAATAAAAAAGCGTGTTATAAAAGGATCATTATGAACTAACAAAAATATGAAAAAAAAAATGTAAGGTTTTCGATTATTTATAGGCCTACGGTAAGAAGAGCAGTGGTGGCCCAGTGGTAACGGCGTCGACTAATAAGAGTTATAGCGGCTTTGACTTTGTGGTATCGCCCCGACTTAAAAGTTGTATGTCGTAGGTTCGTCATACCCAGACAGGCGCTTTGCTTTGTGTAAAAAATTTGTGAAGGAAAACATCGTGAGGAAACCGGCATGTCCTAGAACCAAACATTCGAAGGCGTGTGACATCTACAAACCAACCCGCAGTGATCCCGCGTGGTAGATTACGGCCCACTCCCTCTCGAAGTGAGGAAGCCTGTGTCCCAACAGTGGGAACATTATAGGCTGATCATGCTTGTGCTACGGTTAGAAAAAAGCTATGATGCAGAAGCTCAGTACTTTGCTTAGATATTTTGCGCTGCACTTGATTGCTACTCTGATATTGGTAATAGTAGAAGTATCTAGGTATACTAATATTATAAAAATCGGAACTAATGATCCGATTCCGAAAATTCTTTCACTGATGGGAAGCTACAGAATTGCCGAGTGTCATAGGATATGTGTTATGTGTTATAACAAGAAATATCACGCGGACGAAGTCGCGGCAGAAGGGTATTATTGTTTTACGCAACCATATTCTAATTAGTGTTTAATCACAATACATAATTATTCCACATACTATCTGGCGAGCTAAGTAAATGTGTTCAGTGAATTCAAATGATCATAATATGCCAATTACCTGAATAAACAAATAGTTTCCTAAAAATGTTACGCTGTAGTAGAAACCAACCTTTACCAGGAGCAGTGGTAAAAACTAAAAAATATAAAACCGCGTTGGCAGGCAGACATAATAGGCAACTAATGGTTGCGCGGCGACACATTCACGTGAAAGCGGCGAGCGACGCCGCGCGCCCAAATTATAGCACGTTCACTGACTATCTGTAGTGGCTAGCTGTTTTGAGAACATGTTTTTGGTAGATGTTGCACTAGTTTTGTATGAAGATATTTATTTTGAGTTATAATCAGAGGGGCGATTCTCGTAATTTTAAGAACGTTCACAGTCTCATCTCAGTCTCAATCTGTCAAAAATAACTCTAATTTCCCTAAATTTTTGACAAGTCTTTGACATTTGTTTGTCGCCGCGATGAGACTGCGACTAGATTTTGAACGTTTTAAATTACGAGAATTGGCCTTCTGAATAAATATCAGAAAAGGTGTTTACAACTATCAATTTAGAATGTGCTAGCTTCTTTCTGCCTGCGGCTTCGGCCGCGTGGATGTCGGAAAATTCTCACAGGAACGTACTACCGGGATTAATAGGATCCTGTTTTAATCCAGGTTTTAAACTACCAGTGTGCCATATTTCTTCTGAATCCATTCAATCATTTTTGCACCTATCTGGAACATGCATCCAGACAAACAGACAAACGGTCAAAAATTGTTCGTTACTATTTAATACATGTATAAAGATATCAGATAACTGGTTGACTCACAAAAAATAGTATACTTAAGGGGCTTACAGGACCTAAACGCAAAAAACGCAAGTTTTAGAAACAATAAAAGTAAATGATCGCCTACAGTAAAAAAAAAACAAAAAAATATATGATATTCTTCAGGATAAATGCTAGGATGATAGTGTGTTGAAAACATAATACAACTTATTTGGTACGATAGAAAAAAATCATGAAGATACCTCTAAAAACTTTTTATTTACAACAAAATTCATACTAATATACATACAATCATTATGATTTTTTGTCAGATTATTCTACAAGCAACATACTAAAACTATAGTGTTTTAGTTTTTTTGTCCAAAGACTAGATTTTTCGTAAATCGATAATTGCTTCATATTTTGCAATAAATTACCAGCGTTGTGGCATCGCGCTTCTCTTTCTTTTCTATGCAGACCGACAAAGACCGCGCTTTAGGTCATGTAGTCCTCTTAAATGAACTACTAAACGACAGCACAAATTAAGGAAAGACTGCATCTAGAATCGATTGAAAATGAGTTCATCAAACATCGATCGAGTGGGTGTGATAACACCCTAAGATTCTCAAAACATGTCAAATATTTTTTTTACAAATATATTTTTAGAAATAAAATAAAGAAAAAATAAAAAAAATTTTTTCTTTATTTTGTACAAAGATGAAGATTGCCACCGGGTTCGAATGTCTTTGAGGAAACATCTCAAATCTCAAGCGGTTATGGCCGGGTAGCACACCGCAAAGACACCACCCCGGGAAACATCAAGTGGGGTTGAATAGGAGGGATTCCGTGTGTATTTCTGAAAACAGCTGTAGGCATAATAATAAGTAACCGTGAAGTTCGTGAAGTCTTCTCCATAGGAAACGACCAATTGGAACCGTGCTCCTAGCTTCTGAAGTTTCATAAGTGCCCATGTAAATGAAAAGTCCAGTTAGATTGATTTGCACGACAAACAAAGACGAACAAAGCTGCGTTACAATATTGTACGTACAGTCAACAAAAGATATTTATGCAGGATCGTCGGATATACTTGAAGTTTAGTAAGAAATCGATGGATGTTGTCGACTGAAATTTAATTAGATAATTGAGCTGTTTGGTTTTATTAATAAAATTTAATTATTCGAGAACATCTATCGGTTTCTTACTAAACTTCAACTATATCCGACGATTCTGCATACTTATCTTACCTACCTTTACTATAAAAGTGCGGCGAAACCATTTTGTTTTACGGCACTAATAGCAAATAACGAAACAAAACATTTTACATTTAAAACTTCTGGCTTTGTTGAATATAAACCTGACAATTGGATCCAACTTTATAATAATAGTGACAACAAAACAAAAATAGGTGTTACGAAAATAGAAAACGGCAAAGAGCGTGTCGGTTCTCCTTTATAAGGCTCCGCAGATTTTGCTTAAGAGGACTACATGACCTAAAGCGCGGTCTTTGTCGGTCTGCATAGAAAAGAAAGAGAAGCGCGATGCCACAATGCTTGTAATTTATTGCAAAATATGAAGCAATTATCGATTTACGAAAAATCTAGTCTTTGGACAAAAAAACTAAAACACTATAGTTTTAGTATGTTGCTTGTAGAATAATCTGACAAAAAATCATAATGATTGTATGTATATTAGTATGAATTTTGTTGTAAATAAAAAGTTTTTAGAGGTATCTTCATGATTTTTTTCTATCGTACCAAATAAGTTGTATTATGTTTTCAACACACTATCATCCTAGCATTTATCCTGAAGAATATCATATATTTTTTTGTTTTTTTTTTACTGTAGGCGATAATTTACTTTTATTGTTTCTAAAACTTGCGTTTTTTACGTTTAGGTCCTGTAAGCCCCTTAAGACGTATACTGAAATTAAAGTGACTTGGATAACTGCATTGCTTAAAATGGATTAATATACACAAATCCAATTTGACAGGGCAAAATCAAACATAACGTAACATCACGCCTAAGCCCCGAAGGGTCAGGCAGAGATGTACCTATAGTACTCCCTCATTTCACCAGCTATGTTTAAGACCCATGTACAGATAGCGCCATCCACGAAGACGCGCCCCACTCTTCTTCCTAATCGCTTACAGTACAAGTGTGCAACATTCCGCTAGCGTTTTAGTTTTTTCTATACACAGTAATTACTTCATCTGCCTGCCTAGCCTTTTCCCAACTATGTTGGGGTCGGCTTCCAGTCTAACCGGATGCAGCTGAATACCAGTATTTTACATGGAGCGACTGCCTATCTGACCTCCACAACCCAGTTACTGGGTAATACGATACCCTTTGGTAAGACTGGTTGTCAGACTTTCGGGCTTCTGACTACCCGTAACGACTGTCAAAGATCCACGAATGACAGCCGGGACCAACGGCTTAACGTGCTTTCCGAGGCACGGAGGAGTCACACAGTAATTACTTATTAGTGGGTAATTAGTGTGTATCAAAAAGCTAAAACACTAGCGGAATTAACTAGTGATTAGTAAGAAGAGTGGGGCGTGTCTCCGTGGATGGCACTATCTATAATAGGGATGGGCCTATTGAAGTACCTAAATAAAAAAAAATCAACTCCACATTAATCATGAAAACTGTTTATACACTTAAGCAAATGTTCATGGTATCGTTATAAATTAAATAAATAAAATAAAATTATTTTAATTCATGTAACAAGACTCATATAAAAACAGATAGGTACATAAAAGGATACAGACAGGATAACAAGCACAGACAAAAACTAACTAACACACGCAATGTAACAATATGGGTTATGGCTGAAAGTTTTATCGCCCCGAGATAGGTCTCCTAGTTGTAGTGGTCTCAAACGCGATTACTAAGCATGAGGTCCTGGGTTCGTGCCTCAAGTCGAGCATAGTGATAATATATTTTTCAGTAGCAGACCGGAGGAATTTGTGTGCCCAGTCGATGGTTTTGCGCTTGCCCTCTTATTGCATAGAACTTTATGGCTAAGTGAATTTATCCTGCACACAACCGAACCACAGAACCGGTCGAAGTGGAGGGGCTTGGGGGAGGCCTATGTCCAGCAGTGGACTTCTATCGGCTGAAATGATGATGATGATGATTTTATCCCGAGCACGTTGGGCAGCAGGTGGTATTGTTGCGTCTCTGGGTCGGACTTCATAAGTCTACGAGTACTTTGAGTAGTGTGAAGTTCGGCTTCACACTTTACCTAGCATTAACTTTTTTTATGACACTAACATAAGTTTTAAGTTTCCTTTACTAACACTAGGTACTGTATGGATTCTTTGTGGAAAATAATAGTGTAACTAAGTATTTACTCATTATTATAAGCTCATTTCACCAATATACAAGGTGAAGACGACAATAAATAAAACTGGGTATGAATATGTATAATGACCAGTCTGCATTCAAAAATTCAACTAAATATATCCAATAGTTTAGTCATTATAGGTAACTAGGCTGACCGGCAAAATCCAGTCGCCGATCATTACTTTTTTTAAACACTTTTTTTTATTTCTATGTTAAGATTTATTTGATGTTTTAAAAAAATCCTATCCTAATTTAGTATTGTCTGTATTTTCATTTTGTCGTCTCGCAAGTTATTATAATTATTATTATAATTATAATTTTCCCACTGCTGGGACACACACAGGCCTCCTCCAGGGAGTGGGCTATAATCTACCACGCAGGCCCAGTGCGGGTTCGTAGATGTCACATGTCTTCGAATTATAGGTTCTAGGACATGCCGGTTTTTCTTCTCCATGTTTCCCTTCACCGTTTTGAGAGCAGTGGTGATAAAATTATTTACACATAGTAAAGCGCCTGCCTGGGTTCGAACCCACGACCCAAAACTCTGTAAGTCGGGGCCGTTGCCACTGGGCCACCACTGCTCCTAAATTGTATACCCTATGGGGAAATCAGGCGAGTATTTTATGTTGTAAATTCTGTAAAAATTCGCAAATTCGTCCCTCAAACCCTGCGGAACTCCGAACGGTGAACTGGCGCGTCTCGCAGGTCGCCCCCTTGAGCACGCGCGGGCGGTGCCTCTAATTACCGCGCGACCGGCGACAGTGTGGAGTGGCGCAGACGACTCGTTTATTTCTATCTACCCCCGGATATTGTTGAGGGCTTCGTTATGCGTGACGCGTGTTATCTTACGTGGATGCTCTCTGGTTTTTGCAAAGGTTGAGATTCTTGTCGGTTCGAAAATGTCGCTGGACAGGTAAATGAATTAGTGCTGCAGGGTGTAGATGTGGAGCTGTGTCGCAAACTAAATTCCATCTCTTGCCTTGCCCTTTGTGCCTCAAAAAATGCAGCTAAAGTGACCCCTGCGCTGCCACTGACGACGCCGTGGAAGTGGCGCAGTTTTGGGCCAACAAGAGTGAATAATCTATCGTGCCATAGACATGAACAAGAACAATGATTTTTGACTTTCTGGGGCGCTAAAAGCAGTACCTTTGTGATCTTTTATGTTTATATATTGTAGGTATAAGAATGCTTATGCGAATCCCGCACCCCCGGCCATATGTAGAGGTGGAACACCGCGGTGGTTTTAGCCGGTAAGAGTCCGGCATGCCCCTCTGTCACCCCGACGATCGAGGAAGTCCATGAGGATTTCCACCGCGCACCAAAAAAAAAAGTATTTCATCGTAGTTCGTTGTGAGTACAAAAATAACCACTTTGCAGCAGCAGCGTTTTCTGTTTCCTAATAACAAATTATGAATTCAAGCATGTCGATTATGGCGCCTATCATTTCAAGTACTGACCTAATTTTTGCGGTTACTAAGGACTCTGCATGGACTGTTCAGAGTAACAGAGTATCCATGTGCCTAGCTTATTCACAAGACTTGAGTTACCTCTTGGCAGGTTGGCTTACAATAAAAGCTATATTAATCATGTATTCGAGATAAGGAGACAAGAAGACCCGTAGCACAGGTTTTACTTAGTATGGGCTTCCGTCTCCCATCTTGAAATCACTGTGGGGAGAAATAAAAATACATCCGTAAGAGACAGAAATGTATACTTCAGATTGTATGGCAATATTGATTGGCATTTCAACAACCAACGGAAGTTCATCGGAAGCCTACAGTTCTACCTCCCCAACAACATCATGACAACACATACACTATTTATAAACACGTCAATCTTGAAATAAAATAAGCGTGTTCAATTAAAGCCTTCCTCAGCTTCGGGGGTAGAAAACTCATAATTGGGCCGCGTGCACTCCACCCCTTGTTTCAACCTCTGTAATCATGCGAAAACCACCCCTATACAATTGCAATACGAATTACAACTACTGGTTTTTTCTTTTAAATTAATTGAATTATAATTGGAAGTCTTTTAGAGTGACTTTTGATGGGTTGTCAGCGTTTGAACTGCGAATTCATTGCTTTATTGATGTTTTTCGATGTAGGAGGGCAGAGTTACAAATAACTTGTTAACTGGGCTCGAAATCCACTTTGAGGTTACGCTGTGGTGCGATGGCATTTTGTATTTCTCGCATAATAATATAATACCAGCTTATTATGATCTCACTGCAGGGCAATTGCTTCTTCTCATACAAAGAAGGCATTGATCACCATGCTTGCTCAAGACGTGTTGGCAATTTTTTCCACTTTCCATCAGATGAGTTGTGGATTCTTCAAAGGTTGCAGGATATTTTTATTTTTAACCGACTGCGCGAGAACAGGGAGGGTTATGTTTTTCGTGTATCTAGAATTCTAGATATATGCAGGGTAGCTGGGACATCAACAAATTTTAACCATGAATTCAGCACATGATTCTAGACCTACCGCAAAAATTTATCGTCGGTTATAAAAAAAAATCTATAGTTTCAGTGAAAGGAAGAGTGTGAAGCGTTGTAGAAATAGTAGATTGTACCACTAGTGCATAAAAGTAGCCATTTTCGACAGAGCCGCAGGCGAGGGTGGATAATTAAGTCGAGGAATAAAATGGATCGTTTATGCCCGAGTTATACTCTCGACTTTTCACTTCGATATTGCGAGAAAATGAAACAGGCATAGGTAAAGTGTATTGATATGGGTACTTCATACTGCCAAGTCATAAAAACGTTTATTCGCGTTTTTAAATAATAAATGACAACTATTTTATCTGGTTTTATTAAATTAACGATAAAAAACTAAGAAGTGATATAAATTAAAGCAAATGAAATCAAATAACGAATTTAATCTGCACCGTTTTATTGTGCGTGTAGCTGTTGGGCCTGATTAAAAAAAAAAACTTTATACACTAGAGCTTAAAAAACCACTTTATGTCGCCTAGGCACAACATAAAGACGAACTTTTAGAGCATGAGAAGTGAAAAAAAAATACATACCGCATTAACTAATACCACCAACGCACTAACTAGCCGTCGTTGGTAACCGATATGCCAGCAATAAGTGGGCGTATTTGTATTGATATTGAAACCCGATAATGTGACATCGAAACCGCTTGAGGTAGTGCGAACTTGATCAGTTTGCGGGGGTGTTCAATGCACGCTTTTTAAGCTAATTTTAGAAAGTGTGAAAACAAAAAAATAACTTATTAAAATTCGAGATCAGTCATTCTGATCACCAATGACAATGGAAACGTATAAATGAGTAATATGTAAGTAAATTTTTATAAAAGCAAAATTGACTACAGCTATAGTGAAAGAAAAAAAACTGAAAAACGGCTTATTATACAAGTGAATATCTTGACAAGTAGTAATTGGGGTCTCCTTTTGAACAAATAAGCCTGTGTTAGAAGACTCCGCTCTTCCAAATCTTAAACAAGTATTAATTATGTGTTTTTTTAATACAAATATAGGTTCTAAAGGAAAACCAAGATTGTTATATTCCGTTTGCGATGGACTAACAATGAACCCATTTTTTTTTGTAACTGGTAAATACTTCCATCCTCCACAATATCGCGATAGGCAATATAGGAATTCAATATCCTTTAAAAACTCATCTTTCTAAAAAAAACTCAAGCTCCACTCTTTCATAAAAGATGAAAAGCGTAACACTTAACACTGCAAAATAACCCACATTTAAAGATCACAAGGTATATTTATCCGATTATTTAAAAAAACCTAAACCTGGTATTAAAACACCTGGTTAAAGGTTATAAAAAGAAAAAAGTAAAAAAAAATCGACATTGTATCGGTAATCCTCTATAGGAAGCACTTGAGCTTCGATATTTAAAAAAAAAACCGGTGCCTATTGTTGGCAACCCTCTATAATTATTATTTTCGTAGCTGGCGACACGGCGGCACACAATGGCGTCCCTACGCACTTCCTGTTTGCCCTCGCGCGCTATTTAACGTGAATGCGAGCGATTGGCCAATTTGAATTTCGGATGTCGTATAATGGAATACATTTGGCGGCTATTGGTGTGTAATTTAGTTTTTTTTAATAGCGATGGGTAGTTATTAACTGTTTAGTGGACTGTGCGAGCCGTTGTAGTCCTTGTAAAGATGTTAATTTGTATTGTTTGATAATTGAGGAAGTAAACATACTTTTTGTGTATTTTATGTACCTAGACACAAACGTGAAGATAAAGGTGTAAGTAGTGCAAATAAATGCTAAAGGTGCAGATTATTTTCTTTTACTCAGAATAAAACTTAGAGATCTTGGAAGAGTCTAATAATCACGATCACCTGACTAGTATCGAACTCATTCGGACGCTACAATCATTTTTTTCGCTGAGAAATGCATTACGCATCCCCGCTCGCGGGGGTCGAGACAGGGTATGTGGGACTCCTGTCGGAATGGCACCGACAGTATACCCACTAAAACTCAGCGGTGTACCCACATCGCCGTGATGGGAGGGCCATGGGAAACCGGTTCAGCCGGTTACTTCCACAACCCCTAGCCTTTTCTCAGCTATGTTGAGGTCGGCTTCCAGTCTAACCGGATGCAGCTGAACACCAGTATTTTACATGGAGTGACTGCCTATCTGACCTCCACAACCCAGTTACTGGGTAATACAATAGCCCTAGTTAAGACTGGTTGTCAGACTTTCAGGCTTCTGACAACCCGTAACGACTGCCAAAGATCCACGAATGACAGACGGAACCGACGGCCTAATGTGCTGTTCGAGACACGGAGGGGTCTTAGTATGTAAAGATGGTCATCACCCACGAACCAACCGCGGCAAGCGTAGCTTAACCTGACCGATCGACCCGTGCGGCTGTTATTACTTAACTACAATTAAGTTAAAACAAAGCCCAAATCAATAATACGCCTGTAATACCCAAAGGGTTTAGGCAGAGATGTAACTATAAAAAAGAAATTTGCTCTGCCATACATTTTGACCGCGTAGGCGCGTAGGTATTGCACTTTTCTATAAAACTGTTTTTTTGCTGTTTTAACTGCCGTTTTGTTTTATAAACGACGTAAAATTTCAACGCTGCGGTCATGGTTTCAATTTGCGCGTCGATGTCTCTGCCAACCATGTATAACACCAGTTTGGCCAGTTAAGGTTAAGTCCCATGTAATAGGAAGCGCGCCTATTGCCGTCAACCGGGTACAAATCTAGACTCCGGGCAGCTACTGAGAAATTCTTGATGGAAAAACTCAATAACACATTTTGCGACCCGGGAATGGAAACCAGCGGGGTAATTGCGTAAAACACTGTCAGTAGCAATGGCTTTCATTTTGACAGTTCAACAACATTCATTGCGTTATTTACGTTGTTGAGCATACACATTTTTCGAACATATAAATCAATGGATTAGCAATATCCTTCAAAATAATACAGGTTGTGATTGATAGTGTTATGCAATTAGGGTGCAGGACCTCGTGCTATTTCTGTGCTCTACAATTTGTGCAACACATCTATGATTAGACAATGCAGTGTTGCCAGCACAATCTAGCAACATTGGGATTCTAGATCCCACCGATACCCAGTGCGAATGCGGCGCTCCTGACCAAGCCATGTCAGTACTGTAGTGATTATGATCTGCATGGTTGTGGCATGCAACCTTTTCAGTAATTATAAGATAACATCACACTAATATTATAAAGGCGAAAGTTTGTGAGCGTGTGTTTATATATTTGTTACTTCTTCACGATCAAACGGCTGGACCAATTTTGATAAAATTTTGTATGGAGGTAGCTGACACACTGGATTAACATATAGGCTACTCTTTATCCCGATATTCCCACGGGATCGACACTTATGCGGGTGAAACCGCGGGGCGCAGCTAGTTATAAGATAAACGCCAATACGAATTGCGAAGGCAGAAAACAGTAGGCATCAGTTTTGGCTGACAAGACAAGTGAGAAGGAAAAAGGAGTAAAAAACTTGAAACGATTGCGTAATAATTATTTTATCTGATAGATATTGTTTTATTGATGTACCTACCTCTCTTACAGTACCATATGTTGGAGTCAAAAAAATCAAAAGTCATTTATTCAAATTAGGCTGAGAATTAGCATTTTTCGAACGTCAAACTTACGAAAGACAATCCCCATAACGCCCGCCCTTCACCACCAGAGTGAGTGAACGTGTCCAGGGAGTCCATACACCTGCATTTCAGAGGCTAAAACACGCCACTGATGTCTGGTTTAGTGTGGCCGCCTACTGAGCCCAAGTCATTTAACAAAACACACGTATTTATCATTAACTCGAAAAGAAAAAGAATTTGACAATAAAGTATAATACCACCAACAGCCCAAGGTGGCATGTTGAACAACACTCAACAACCGGTAGCAATCACTATAACAGTTGCTTCAGGGCTACGGAGGGGTGTCCAATTAGAGAGAGGACGATTGTGAGGCGATCATGTTCACAATATGGGACAACTCTGGCCTGAGGCGATGAGGGTTACTACTTACACCTTGTGGGCGTGAAGCGTGACGTTTGTTTTGGGAGGGAATTTAGATTTGTAATTAGAGGTCAAGAAATAACAAATACGCTTCGTCTGTGTGTGAAGCCTGATGTATTTGTGGGACTTTCAAACTCAAACCCAAAGCATTCATTTCAATTAAACCATTTACGGGCACTTTTGAATTGTCACAATTAAATAGTCGGTCAGTTAGTCAGAAAGTTGAAGCTAGTTGCCCATTCCAAAACGTAGATCTCTATGGAGAAGAACGGGCACGAAACTCCAAGGACACTCTTTTGTAATACAGTTTTGTAACTATAGTAGCTGATCAAATAACAGCATAACATAGCATCAGGCCTGTAATTCCTCAATGGGTAGGCAGGAGGTGTACCTACAGTACACCCACATTTGGTCAGTTATATTTAACTTGATTAAATAAGGATCACAGCATGTTGGGCTCGCAGATTAGACTGTGAGATTGAATTTGAATCCTTGATTTTTAAAAACATTCTAGGCCCATTTAGATAATAAAGTTAATTGCAAAATGGAACTTGACTCTTCTTTTGGTAGACAAAAATATTTATTCGATAAAATTAAATCACCCCCCTTCTCGACAGTAAATCAAACTTCATCATCATCAAATTCAAATAAACATAACCCGTCAATCAGCAGCGCATTCATCTCCTGCAGCTCACGTGCGTTCCCTCCGCCGGCCAATTAACGAGTGACGCGGTATGCGCGGGGAGGGGTGCGCAGTGAGCGGGGACGGAGGGTAGGCACGTGACGCAATTAAATCGCACGCCCGCGCCATTGTGGGCGGAAGTGACGTGCGACCAAATTAATTTTTAATAAATTACGATGTTTGTTATGTTGACGGTTATTAGTTTGTGTTTAGGATTATATTTTATATGCATTTACATGTTGTTTAAAATGTGAAATGTAATTGTTTATTCTGTAAATAGGATATCGGAATCACTTTTACACGTCATATTATTATAAAAAATAAGCTAGGTGAGGCGGCGTTTCCTATCTGACTACTCTGAGAAGAAAGGCCGAAACAAACTCAGAGGTCACAGTCTCTTCAAAGTCCAGACATAATCTTGGTCAGATCATGTGAAGGCCGTGTTGATTGATGTACCACACAGGTTTCAGTGGAGCAGTCCAGTCAGTGCAAGCGTCAGATTTGTCAGTAATCGTGTAGCTCAACTCTAAACATGAGGAGCTCAACAACTCGACGAACAATATCAAAGAAAGGACATTTGGGTAGGCCGCATAAAGTACTCAAAACTGTCAGACCAACATTAACTCTGAGGCCTACGCCACATTTGACGGAAATTCCGTCGCGGATCTTCCGCGTATACATGTTATTGCATATAAATTACTAATAACGGGCACACTACGCGGAAGATCGGTCGCTCCGTGGCGGACCACTCGCCCTCTGCGCCTGTTCCGGATTTACCGACACGGAAGTTCGGCGTCGGAATTTCCGTCAAGTGTGGCGTAGGCCTTACAGAGAAAATAAAAAAAAGAATGACCCACATAGTCTTCACATTCACAATAAATAAAGTAAAATACGTAATACTATACAAAGTAAACAATCATGTCATATGTTTGCCTTAGTAGCCCAGTTGATTGATGTTAGATGATTTGAAAGTTTAATTGAATTATTATTAAAAGCCTGTGATGTCCCACTGCAGGGCAATGGCCTCCCCACTCTCTTTCCACTTCTCTCTGTTTAAAGCTGCTAGGGACCAGTTCTTGTTGAAGGAGTCCAGCTCATCCCGCCATCTCCGTCTGGGTCTGCCACGATGTCGCTTGCCATTAAGAGGGACCCATCGGGTAGTGAGTTTGGCCTAATGGTCGTCTGACATGCAGCAGATGTGTCCAGCCCAATTCCATTTTAGCGTTGAGAGTTTAATTTTTTTTTTTATTTTATATACGAGTCTATTGGGTTATTAGAACTGTGTATTAGTAGTACAGAGTACTAGTTAGTAAAAGACAAGTCAAGGACTGTTCAAACTGAGGCGAATGCTGCGCGGGACGCGATTGCGCGCGCCAGTTTCAACACATCCATATAAGTTAGTTGACAAAATCGGCGCGAGCGAATTTCTTTCCGCATCCTGCTGTAAATTCGCCTGTTTGTCCAGAGCTTAAAGAATGAACTACAGGAAAAGAAGACCGTGCGTTTGCCGCCTTCGATCACTTCGAAAATTCCCGGAGATTCAGTGAAACGCTCGTGAACGGTTGTCACGAGTGTAAGCCAGCCATCAAAATTTCATAGATATAACAAACTTACTGTGCTGTCCATGCTGCTGCGGCGGTGGAACTGAGGAGTACGGGTTCTGGCGCGGGAGGTGGTGGCCCAGCATGCGGCGCCCGGCCGCTTCCATCGACGCTATCGTGTTAGATCGTACCATGCCTGCGGGGACAGATCGACTTAGTACAAGGGGTCTGCTGGTTTCAATGATTGGTGTACGACAACGCCATGACCATTGTGCCAAAAGTTCGTAATCTCGTGAATTAATACTGGTCGCTTGATAGTGTTGTGTTGGAACTGTATCAGAAAGTCATCTTCGAAAAACTACTATTAAAAATAAGCCATGACTGCACAATGGCGCGTCAGTGGTCAATGGAAATGTCAAAATAATAGGAGATACCGAATATTCATGCTTACGCTAGACCACAATATTTATTTCTTGAAGTGAAAACTTCTTTAGGCGCATTGAACATTTTTTGAGATGGGAAAAAGCCATTGAATTCGCGCCACTGTTACCGTAACCGACACCACTTCGGTTGTGTTCGGCTGTCTTCGGAATGTACTCGGTTATAATGTATATCCGATATGTCAGTGTGTGATGGCAAAGTATTATGTTTGTGTTTTGTTTCCACTTCTGTCGGCACTCCCGGAGTGCCAGTTTTTTGTAGTAAATTAATCAAAACCTGGGCCAGGGCCGTCCAACAGCGCACTGGGTTGACGATATCGTCAATGTCGCGAGAAACACCTGGATGAGAGACGCACAGAACAGGGAAGTATGGCAGAAGACAGGGGAGGCCCATACCCAGCTGTGGGTGGTCCCTGGCCGAAATAGTGATGATAACTCACCAATCTGAGGCCTCCAGTTTCTATTCTCCTCATGTCCGAGGTTGCCGGGCTTCAGCACTCGCTCCGGCTGCACGGCGCCGTCCAGCCGGCGCGCCGGGAACTCCTTGTCGTATGCGGGGTCCAGGAACCGGACACACACCACGTAGTTACCGATCACTGGCTGGAGACCGATCACGGGCGATGGCAGCTGGCTGTATGAGGAATTTGTACGGTTAAATATATTTATTTCTCAAAACAATTACATATTCACTTATAGAGGAAAAACATAAATAGGTTTAAACAACTTTATGTGCCATTAAGCGTAACTAAAAATAAAATATTGCTACACGTTGTGAGGCAGGCCCAGACGGAGATGGCGGGATGAGCTGGACTCCTTCAACAAGAACTGGTCCTTAGCAGCTTTGAACAGAGAGAAGTGGAAAGAGAGTAGGGAGGTCTTTGCCCTGCAGTGGGACATCACAGGCTAATAATAATAATAATTTTTAAAATACACAACTTAGATTTTTTTAAATATTTTTCTGATAACTATTATGTCTTGGCCTATTACCCGATTCCGGCTTGACGTCCACTTCTGGGACATCCTGTATAACTATGACTATGATAACAAAACTCACCCTCCAATAACAACGCAGTCTTTACTGAGCATCACCTCGCCTGTGACCCCGTCACTCCTGTAGGGGTACTTCTGCTGCTTCTCAATGAGGACCCGCAGCTTTCCACCTGCCTCCGTGTACAGCCCCAGCAGGTAGTCGTAGCTCTTGTTGCCGGTGCCCACGTACAGACGGTCGTGACCACGGATGTTTCGCAGTTCTGGGTAGAAAAATTATTTTGTTAAAAAGTTATTGACAAAAAAAAAAAAAATTTGTAGTTATTACATATTTTGCCATCTTTAAAAGAACGTTTTTGAAAATATTAATTAAACTAGCTTTTGCTCGCGAATTTGTACGATTTTTTTCGTGATCATATAACTTCTCCATATTTCCACTGATTTCATTTTTTTTTTTCAATTGTCATGTTTTTGTAACATGTATCTTTAAAATAAAATATAGTTTCTTTTATTTGACCTCATTTTTCTATTGTATGTATAGATAACTAACTATTTACACTAGATACTAAATTAAATGACTAACTACCAGTGATAGGAATAGGTACTGCCTATTTGCCTAAACTTCGAAGAACAGAGACAAGAAACGGAGACTTCCTTAGGACTACCACAGATAATATAATACTCGGACTACATTTTTTTTTATCTTTATTTTTATCTTTTCTTTTTTTAAAGATTTTTAAAGTTTAAGTGTGTTACTAAACAATGTGAGACGGCCATTATTTTAATATCATGCACATTTTTAAATATACTTTAGAAAATATATTTCATTAAGATAATATACAAATACCTTTTTTTTTTAAATGATAAATTCTTCCTACTGGGAGAATGCTAAACTGATAAAAATTACCGTTTTATTATTTTAAAGACAAAATGTCTTTTTTTTTTCAATTATACACTTTAACTTTAGAAATCTCATTAAACGTAGCCGAGAGTGAGCTAGAAAGGAGATATTTACTTCGAAACGTGTACGGCTCCTTATACAAACATTGTGATTTATTGTGTATTACGATCAACAAGTCATTTACAAAATGTTCTCCAAAAAAAAAAAAAACTCAGAAAATTTTATGGTTGTAACGACTGTGTATGTTATTTATTATATTATGTCTAGTCGCAAACTTTAGGTAAATATAGACGAATTACTTATTCCAAATAACATATTTTTTAAATGTATTTAAGTGTTGTCCCGAATTTCGGGACAGACGTCCCGGAATAAATGTAGTCCTAAGGAAGTCTCCGTTTCTTGTCTCTATTCTTCGAAGTTTAGGTAAATAGGCACTACCTATTCCTATCACTGCTAACTACACAAATAAATACAAAAACAAAGGACACTTCGGCGTCGAAGTACTCGTCCGCAACGCTGTCATCCCGATATAGTAGTCAAATACCCCATTAACGGTATTAAACTTTAGTGTGGTTTCAGCATTTTTAAGGCAATATGAACAAAAATAATATTAATGTTTTCTGGGCACGTTTTCAGATGACAGCGATATGGAGGAATACTTCTAAATAAATTAGTGTATATTACAAAAACATGATAGTTTGTATTGAAAGTTAAGTAACTTACTCTCAGCCTCGGTGAGCTCCTCATAGAAGGGCTCCAGAGCCTTGAACAGCCTCTCCTCGTCCACAAAAGGTAGCAACGCAACTCCCTGCCACGCGAACTTTTTGCCGTTCAAGTCGATCTTGAAGTCCGTGGGGTAGAAATCGATTATCGGCGAGAACTGGGGGACATAAGATAAAATGTAATGTTATGAAAAACAAAGTCAGTGGCTAAGCACTGAGGGTCAGTTCCATCATTCATGTTTCAACCAATTTTTCATCACTCAATCACTCGCAGCAGTTTTCGCGCGCTTGACAATTAGTCACATTAATCTTTTTTTTTTTTTGTTAGCCTATTTTGTGTCCCACTGCTGGGCAAATGTCTCCTTTTTTTCTTCCAAACGTCCCTCTCTTGTGCGATCTCTGGCCATGTTGGCCCTGCGAATGATATTAGATCGTCACACCACCTACGCCCTGGTCTACCTCGAAACTTCCATTAAATAAATAAAATTTAAGTGTCTGTTTGCAATTATAACAGCTTTTTACTAAATGCATGTGAAAGTATTAACAGTACAGATTCGTAAAATGGTCCAAAAATTATGAATTGCTGGGAATTCAGGAAATTAATCGCTTTTATAGGAATTGCTTTATGTGGCATTTTTAGGCCCCCAGCAA
The DNA here is from genome assembly GCA_914767645.1 of Hydraecia micacea. NCBI lineage: Eukaryota > Metazoa > Arthropoda > Insecta > Lepidoptera > Noctuidae > Hydraecia > Hydraecia micacea. The sequence goes on along the minus strand of OU611793.1, from coordinate 1,079,240 downwards.
TAAGTACATATTAAGAAGGTACTTACAGGATCGCTCATGAGCTGAGCCCAAGGTTTGGGCACGTGTGAAGAACTGGCGGCAGGGAACACGCCCATCAGCTGCTCCAGCGGACGGAACTGTAAGTAAAATGTACCTTATTGTTAAAGAGATAAAATTTAATATTCTATATGAGAATGGAAGCAGATAGAAGTAAGAAAAATAAACCTTATTGTAATGGCGATAATATTCAACATTAAAAAATTATATTAAATACTTTATTTTTGTAAATAGGTTATCGGTATCAAACGTGCATAGCTCTAAGATGCTTCTAATACCATTGATAATAATGAACTTCAATGACGGTTATTTTTTCAGACAGTTTTTATCGTCCCCTGTATAATTACTTTTATTGCAATCACGTCTTCATGGCACGGCGACGATATGCCATGCAAAACATCTTAGAAATATGATTATAACTTCTTTAAAATAAAAAATAAACTCACCGGCAGCGTTCCCTCCTCAAACTTGGTGGACAGACCGCAGACATTGACGAAGTCCGAGGCGAAGGGCGCGTAGTGGTACGGGAAGTACCACTTCCAGCTGGCGCAGCCCTGGTAGTAGTAGCGGAGCACCCAGCACAGGCCGCGCACGTACTGCAGGGCCACGCGGTACCTGCAGGAGTGGGGCGAGTTTGATTGACTCTTTATTTTAAAGATACTCGAACAGGACATTCTATAGACAAGTATGTAGTTCGTAAAACCTAGGCCTCTTGTTTTCTGCATGCCCATAAGAGGTTTCCACAGTGGTCCATGATGGCCGTCCAGCAAGGCCTATGATGGCTTCCCGCCGTAGTCAATGATGGCTCTACACCAGTGGCGAAGGTACCATACAACTCGATTCCCACCGGCTTCCCTTCGAAAATTCAGAACATAACCACTCTATAGTCAATTCGTCATTTAAATTTTCTTTTGGATTTTTTTTTGGTCCGGCCTACCTCTGTCATAAATTCACCCTTCGCCACTGCTCTACACAATGGTCCATGATGGCCCTCCAACAGTTAGCTACTTATAAACATCACTGACCTGAACTCAAGGTTATCTCTCGCCACTTCGAACTTGCTCTCGTAGTATCGCTCCTTGAAGCCCTGCTCCCACAGCCTCACTTCATCATTCTTGTCGTCATCATCTTCTTCGTCCAATCCGGCTTGATGGGCAGATCGCTTGCGACCGCGGCCCTCTTGCCCTTCTTGCTGAAAAGAATAGTTTATTTTCGTAAGGTCTCAGGATGAAAATAATTGACTAATAAGGGTAAGTACGGATTTCGCTATACTAAAATCATTGCAACTAAATACCAGTTTCTGCATTGTGTCTCCACCTTCTACGTTAGTAAGTCTTTAAGACTTTCCATCATTATACCATTAAAAGGGGGTGTATGTTCTGTAGCGCTTAATTTATTTTTTATGTATTTTTCTGGTGTACAATAAAATATATAGCATAATAATCAGGCTATAATGTTCCCACTGCTGGGACACAGGAGAGGTCTGTCTATAATCCACCACGCGGGCCTAGTGCGGGTTGGTAGATGTCACATGCCTTCGAATTTTTGGTTCTAAAACGTCGGTTTCCTCACGATGTTTTTCTTCACCGTTTTGAGAGGAGTGGTGATGAAATTATCTACACAAATTAAAGCGCCTGTCTGGGTTCGAACCCCCGACCTACGACTCGTAACTCGGGGCCGTTACCACTGCGACAACACTGGTCTATAAAATATAAAAATAAAAGGTATGTACAGTTCGAGTCAAATACCTTTGCCGCTCTGAAGCTAGGCTTTCCTAACGCCGCGCATGCGCGCTGCTGTTTTATTCCTATGATTAAATTACTGCGCAGTGATTTGTTGCCTACTTCAGAGCGGCAAAGTTATTTGACGCGAACTGTAGTATTGAATACTTACAGCGGCTTCGTGCTGCATACCCGCAAGTCGCATGTTCGCGGCCTCCTTACGAACGTTCTCCAGCGGCTTTGCCGGGTTCTGACCCACGGCCTGAAAAGAGAATGAAATAACAAACTAGTATCATAATTATTACAAAATAATTACTTATCAGCTAATTATCTGGACAAAGATCTCTTGCATAATCGTTCAGACTTCTCTCTATTATCTTTCAGAGACTAAAACGGGACGCGTAAGGCGCATCATGTGACTTACATTAATAAGGTCAGAAAGATCAGGGGCGTAGTACTCGGTACCGGCGCGCGAGTATGACCAGAGGGGCAATTCGAGGGGGTCTCGTAATTTTAAGAACGTTCACAGTCTGATCTGTCTCAGTCAGTCAAAAATACCTCTAATTTCCTTATAATATTGACGTTGATTCTCACCGAGATGAGATTGCGACTAGATTTTGAACATTTTTAATTACGAGAATAAAATTGTCCTTCAGATGTAAGAACATAAACGAAACGAAAGGAGTATGTAAGGATCGGAGCAGGAGGTGATCTGAAAAAGGCGTGATTTTATGTATGTATTACTATATGGTTTAAATTACTATGACACTCTCGTAAACTCGATAAATGCAAGGATTACCAGTTTTGGTCTATAAATGTATTTGTATTCCACTCACCACAGGCGCAAACTGCGTCTTCTCCAGCATTTCAAAGTTGATCCTCTGCTGCTGTCTCTTGCGGGCCTTATCCTTGGCCTTGAAGTTGATCTCGTTCTGGTGGCGTCGCTTGAAGATCTCGTCTTCCATGTGTCCTAACTCCGTCATGATGACCTGGACCCGCTCTAGGTTCACGTCGCCGGAGTCTGTGATCCAGCCCTGAGGAAATGAGGAATAAAGATGTGAATATAGCCTTCCTGTTAACTTTCGTAGATAGCCAGATGTTCAAATTCAAAGAATGATCGGCGTTTTGGCCGGTATGTCCAATAAAAACCACATATACATCAAATGAACGTTTATATCATAAGCATCAATTTTCATTATGAGCAAAAGGCTATGAAATACCGGGTTAAAGAGATATCAGACCTGCAAGTACCATGTAAACGTATTAGTTTATGACGCTAATGTTCACAAAAGTTCTCAATAATATTAGTTATTGACTCATAACATTGAGGGGGCTTATGGCTAGGTAATAACAGCCGCACGGGTCGACCGATCAGGTTAAGCTGCACTTGCCGCGGTTGGTCCCTGGGTGGATTACCATTTTTACATACCAAGACCCCTCCATGCCTCGGATAGCACGTTAAGCCGTTGGTCCCAGCCGTCATTCGTGGATCACATTATAACTCTATTGGTCATCAGGCCAGGCTCCATACAAAAATGCCCATCATTCTTTATTTATTTGTTACCGAGCTGATTTAAACACCATCTTCTCAGACATTGGAATGTTTTTCAAAACCATCATGTTTCACAGTTTATCGTCGCAGAATGTTGCCTTGCAAAGAATTCCACCCTTTTCGTGTATATGTATAGTATATACTTTTGATTTTTATTATCATATTGCATTACATGAATGGGACATACTTTATTGTACACCATAAAATTGACAGTATGATACATCGTATTTTTCGATTAGTTAAATGGAGTTTCGTTTCCACAGTTAGAAATATCAAAATAGCTTTGGCTCACCTTAGTCTTATAAACACACTTCTTATATAAATTCACGAGCCTATCAACAGCTCCCTCCCTGATCTCCAAGCTCGGCAGATGCGGCAGGAAGTCATTCCCCACAAAGAAGCACATGAACACCCAGTCATCCAACGCCCTCTCGAAGTCATAAGGAAACGGAAGGTCAGGCATCTGCAGTTCCTTCTCTAGATACTCTCGGAGGACCGACAGACGGACGAAGATGAAGTTGTCCTGGTTTCCGAAGGCAGGGTCTGATCTGACGAGGGCTGCGTCAGGGTTGCTGCCCGTACATTCTTTCATTTCGTGGCCTGGAAACGGAAGGTAAATCAAAGTTAGTTTTGTTCTATAGTATATTGCTTTAGGAAATATTTTTCTCATCGTGGCGTCGGCACGTATCAACAGCTTTAAATATTATAAGTTAACTTTGTATGCATCCCTAAGCAGACGTTTTGCGTGCGTACACTGCGATTTTTCTCCAAGCAAACATTTTGGCTCAATGTTACCTAACGGTTATTTGTGATGGGTCTTTTTACACCCTGTATTTAAAAAACGAATGCTATGATAAAATTACTATCCAGCCAGTAAGATGAAGATTTTTGTTCCGCCAGTTACTCAACTGGGGGTCTACTCCCTAAGCACGAAGTCCGTCGCTTCGGGCTTCGTTACGGGCGTTTCCTACTCCCTATGACCTACGAACGGATGAATCGTTCGGGGCCCAAGCGAAGAATGAATGACAACGCGATTTGACTGTTGTCCCTACTCCCGATGTGTTTTTCCCCGTCCGAACAGTTGAACATGACACTGGTTTTGACGGATAGTTATGTCAGTTGATACGACATCAAACTAGTTCTCGTGCTATCGACGAAAGTTACTAAAATAAAATAATTTCAAACTATGGCTGCTTTTTTATTGATTGAAGAAGCTTTACAGGAAGAGCGGAGGCAACGTCGGTATCATTTACGCCGAAACTTTAGGTTGGCGAGTATTCCCGACGTTGAGTTCATAGGGAACTATAGACTCACTCGGGAATTATTCTAGGGCTTATGTGCGGATTTAATACCTCTTTTGCCTCAACACAATCATACGCCGAAGTGGTGTTGATCCAAGAATGAAAGTAAGGACATATTAAAGTTTCTGCAACTTATTGAGCTGTATTACCAATCCGTCCCACCCATTTACTGTGGTCTTTGTTTACTTTTGGATCCTCACTCTTTGCCACTGCTCGACGGACTCAGTGCAACTTCCCAACTCAGTGCAACTTCCCATTGAGTTAAGGGAGTTGCACAGGTTTTCCCACAGCCATTTTGAGCGAACTCTCCCGTCGGCACCCCTCAATAATCCGCGAGCCAATTCTTTGTTCTCACCCATAAAATCGAGAAGGGCCTCAATTTGCCAGTGAGTTGCTGCAGCGGTTGGGGACATTTTACACAATTAACCATGGAATGGAAAGCTAATTAGAATACAGAAAACTTCCCGGCTGACAAAGTATATGAACTTTTTTAAAGTCACTTCTTTAAATGCGTAGCATCAACATCGTACCTACTATAGCCATAGAAAAACCCGTGCTATACTTTGACATTTCATTTGAAAATTTCCTTCAAAAAGTAAACAGGCAAAGGTATCAACAGGATGATGCCGGTTTCCGGAAAAAAATGGCAAAAATAATTCAATTCTATATTTAAGACATAATAAAAAGTATATTTTAAAATATGTTGTCAATTTCTAACGACAAAAGTATTAATTTTTGTTTAATAAGCTAAAAAACTACAAAATAAGTAAACCGGTAATCGACCGGTAAAATAACGCAACTCTATCGCCATGCGTCCTTCGTTCACGAATATTGTCTATGATTCCGTTTGAAACTGATGAAGCCGAAATCGTTAGGGAGTAGGGTTCAGTCCGACGTATCGGGCTACTGTCGGACGGGCCGTTCACTTCGTTGACGGACTTAGGGAGTAGACCCCCTGAACCGAGCGCTCGGCGCATCGTGGACAGTCACACCCAACACCTTATCTGACTGCCGATTCTTCCCTTGCGGTGGTAGGGCTAACGCCGGCCTGGTTAGCGACCACCCTGCCACCGGAGTCCGGCGTCAAGCAGCCTGCTGTGTTTCGTGGATGCGTGAGCGTTCCAGTGCCTTTGGCATCTTCTGGGCACGCTCGATCTATCATAGACCTCATCCATCGCTTTCCAACAGGCGTGATCGAGGTCAAAAGCGTACCCATTCAGCAATAAAAAAAAGATCTGGGCTGACTGGCCAACATACGTTAGGCGCACATTCTCTGCTAAAAGCCTAGGAGCCTTAAAACTCACCCAGCTGTCCGCACACGTCACAGGGGCGCGGCTTGTTGGGCTTGAACTCTTCTCTGATGATGGTGAAGTTGGGCTCGTGAGTGGCCAGCCCCAACATGATGAGATCGGCGTCGGCTCCGCAGAGCACGTGCTGTGTGTTCGGATCGTGGTCTGGCTGCACTGGAATCATAGAATTTATTTTTAACAGCTTATTAACGTATTGCCCAAAAACTGGGTTATGGAGGTCAGATAGGCAGTCGCTCCATGTAAAATACTGGTATTCAGCTGCATCGGTTAGACTGGAAGCCGACCCCAACACAGTTGGGAAATCGGTAGGCCGATGATGAAGTTATCAAGTTAAAAGCTTGCAGGAATGCGCAAAATTGTTCGTCGACTAAAATGCTGTGATTTGAATATTCGCATACAATCCACACCTACGAAAAAAATTTCAAGAGTGACAATACATATTTAGCATATTATGTATATTAGAACATAATGTTCCCTCCTCTCTTCGAGAGAGAGTGGGCTGTAATTAACCACGCGGGCCCAGTGCGGGTTGATAGATGTCACGTGTGTTCAAATTTTTGGTTCTAGGATGTGCCAGTTTCCTCACGATATTTTCCTTTACCGTTTTGAGAGCAGTGGTGATGAAATTATTTGCACAAAGTAAAGAGCTTGCTTGGTTCGAATCCACAACCTACAAACTTGTAAATCGGGGCCGTTACCACTGGGCCACCCGCTGCTCTTTTGTGACAATTATAATTAATATTTAAAAAAATTAAGTAAAGCGTTAGTCTTACCCCTCTGCTTCCTAATATAGTCCATAATCTTATGTTCGCCCTCGCCGGGCACGTTGGCGTCCGACAGAATCACTTTGATTCCCTTCCATCCAGGATCATTGTTTAATCTAGTTGAGAAAGAAATATGGTAAAAAAAAAATTCTTCATGTAATGTAGTAGTTATAAAAATCTACATTCTTACGTAGAATGGACTGAAATTTAATGACAATGAATGCGACATGAGCGATGAGCTTATGAGACTTAAAATCAAAGCATTTATGTCAATTAAATCAATTACAGGCACTTTTGTAATTTTCGAGGAGTTTGTCAGTCAGAAAGATGAAGAATGTTGCCCATTCCAAAGCGTATTAGGTTACTATGGAGAATTAGAGGCAAGAAACTCCACAGACACTCTTTATTAAAGTATATGAGACTATATTTGATTTAAAAGGGTGTCCATGGACTTTCTATACCAACCATAGCCATGGTTCAGTAGATTAATTTGTAAACGGTATTTAAAATCTATTATTGTAGATATTGAAGCAATGGGGTCCATGAAGTTAGTGTTGAACTAAAACAAAGCAAGTTGTTGTATTGACACCCCGTAACACTTTCACGCCATTGCATTTCAATCTAGAATTTCTCAGTAGCGAACCGGAGCCTGGATTTTTGAAATGTGGGTGTATCATAGGTGCACCTGTGCCTCACACTTCAGGGAATGCAGGCTTCGTGTTATATTTATGTTGTTAAATTGAAACCAGCGGAAGGGATAAATCAAAATCAACTTATTTTATTACACATAAACCTACATGGGCACTTATGAAATGTCAGAAGCTAGGTGCATGGTTCCAATTGGTCGTTTCCTATTCAGAAAAGCCGGAAAGAAGCTCCACGGTTACTCTTTTAAAAATAAATTGGCTTTTACAATGATTTCAAATTACAGTGTTAGTTAACAGGTATGGGAGGACAGTGTAGGCCTGTCAACAAGTACTAACAAAATAGAAAATGGTTTACAAATAAAGTTAAAAAACCCACAAACCTGTCATGTATATAATAATGCAGGCACTTGCTGAGTCGGTCCATGAAGGGCGTTCCCGGGGTGATGCAGTTGGAGTCGAAGTGCGCCTCCTTGGGCCTCTCGGGCGGCAGGTAGGCGCCCTTAGCTAGCAGCTCGTCGCGAATGCGCGCGATTTCGTCTATCTTCTCCTGGGTTTCCTTGGACGCACGGAAACGACGGGACCGCTGCTGGTTCATCTTCGCTCGGGGTGCCTGGTAGAAGAAATAGGGGAAGATGAGTTTTATGTTGTTACAAGCCATGGATGGGATTTCAAAAACCCTCCTTTCCAAAATCCTTCCTTAGTACCCCGTCGTTCATGATCCCAGACCCAGAGGTTTAGGCTGAGGGTTGTCTGTCAGTGAATGAACGAATTTACGATTCTTATAAAGCACTAGAGCACTTGTAAAACTTGTGAGTAGTGTCGAGAAAAATCCTTATCATACTAAGACTATTCTAGTTACTTCAGCCATGATCAGGGGGTCTACTCCGAAGTGACACATTCGAATGATCGGAACGATCCGACACACGGCCGAACCGAATATTGTTGCCCTACTACGAAAAAGGTTCGGATTGGCTCAGCTTGGTCGGGACCATAGTCAATGTTCGAAAAGAGTGTCGGAACGAACGAAATGTAGTGCCAGAGGTGAACGTTTTATCGATATGTGTTTATAGTAATTAATACTCATTTCGATATAATTGAACTGTTGAATTACAGAGTAAAATTATTTTTTATAGTAAGAAAATAGAACTTTGCTTTTAATTCAATATTTATTCCTAAGAACATTTTAATATTTCTCGAAAAAACAATATATTTGTAGCTGGCAGACAGTTTGATTTGCCGATTGTCAAAATAAAAAGAAAATGGATAAAAGTCAAAGGATGACATGTAAACAAACAAAGGGAGAGATTGTGATTTTTATTATTGCAAAATTGAGAAAAAGTACTTTTAAACTCAAACCAACTCATCTGTCGCTATCCCTATAGCGATAATCGTATTTCGGTCGTTTATCGTCAAGTGCTGACTGAAGTGTAAAGTGTAAAAGTCAAGTTATGAGATGTATACAAAAAAACAAGCTAAATATACTATAAACTACATAAATTATTCACTTTACGCGTGATAAAGTGACCCTTGGGCTTATCGTTTATCATGTTCGTGTTTTGGAAGTTTGGAAATGAAAGTTATGAACAAACATTCTGCAAGAACATGTCACCATGTCCAGACCGACAGCGGCACAAATGGATGCTCTCCTCATCGAGATTTGGCCCAAGGCAACTTGAGGAGCATCGACAGTCGTACCTACGCTGAATCATCGACTGTGGGAAGAAATTTGCACCACGCTGAATGCTATATTATTTTTAGTCTTACTTGTAACAAATTGAAGATTAGTTCTAGTTGTTTAGTATTGTAAAAATATATATTATTCATTATTATCTAATGATTGTATCAGTCTTTCCCTCTCTCTTTGTACCCTCCTCAAAGCATCTGCGACAAATCATCAGCAAATATAGCAGGCTGATATATCACCTGTCGGGAGTTCTCAGATTCAAAATCATCTTGGGTTAACTCCGGATCACTCACTCCGGCCCTTACATATGCAATATTATGCAAAACACAGGAGGGTAACATTGTTTTGCCTGCTCTATGTGCATCCTAGTGCACGTCTCTTGCTGCCAAGAGAAACCACCATCAACCCTTGACTATCCCAAATGTGTGTTCAATGGTGGAGCAGGCACGCTGTTTACAATAAAAAAAATCTAGAGCATAAACCTTAAAAAAATAGGTTGGTACAATTTCCTTACACAAATCTTGTAATATCTTCCGAATGCGTGGTCCGATTTACATAAATCCAATTGAAATATTAGTTTTATACACAACTCTATCATTTGAGACCAAATTTATTTCAATATCTACATAAACAAAAAATCACATTTTCAAGTTACGTAATTATACCTATATGACAATCCTTACACATATTCCAGAAAATGCCTTACAAACTTACTTTAATCAGTGTTACTGGATTAGGATATGAAAACTAATAATAAAACTAAGCTAGATCTAGCTACTGTTTGTAATTAGTTTATCTATAAACTAATTACAAACAGTAACAAACATAAAATCGAATAATTCATTAAATTCGATATGTTACGATACTCAAAAGGTAGCTACTTTGCTGTCGTGTATTTTGACATTAATTTCACGATGTAACTCTTGCCAAACTCAAATTATCGGTCAGTCTTTTCTCGTTCAGAGTAGGGTTTACGATACAACAAGTGTCAGAATGAAGTTCAGTCGGATCCGAACCTACCGAACCAAATAGAATGAACTTCGTAGTAGGAAATGACCGAACATTCGGCCGATCCGATAAATTTACCACTTCGGAGTAGACCCCCAGTCTACTGAAAATGCAGAATTCTCCTGGTTTTAAAGTATTACTTGAATTTCCTATACTTACCTACTATAAAACTACATTCGGTCAGTGGGTCGTCTTAGGGACGGTTCTAATAAATACTTCATTTGGTTTTCATAACACAGTCATATTTCATTTTATGAGGATTATATGAACCTTATTTAATTAATAATCAGTACCTTACTTCAAAATCTTCGTTTCATGAAACAAAGCAGAAGAATGAGCAAGTGCAGTAAAAAAGAAAGTGCATAAACTTTTTTTCATTCATGAGAACAAACAAAACATGAGGGCATGAGAACAAAGTGCTTGCCCAGCAGTGGGACAATAACAGGCTGGTATTAGTATATTTTTGTACTAAATAAATACCTACTTATATACATTTAATTCTTTATTTATTTAGGGACTTTTATGACCGCAATGTGTATGACAGTCCCATCGTGCCCTAAATACTTTCTAATACAGATTAAATTTGGGCCATGAACCTGAACAGATTCTTCGCATCATCACCATATGGTTGAGACAGAATTATATATGCTCATATCAAGTCAGTTCAACCTCAAGACCCCAAAAAAATAATTTCTATGAGACTCATATCAAACACAGTTCATCAGTAAGTGATGTAAGTCTTCTACAACACCACTAAATATTTTAACAGTCCAGACTCACCACTCCATCAATAGCCATGTACAACAGCTTCCTGGGCCGCACAATGCGGAACAGGCGGTCGATGCACTCAAAGATAGCCACCATCATCTCATCCTCATCCTTTGGGGGCGGCTTGTCCTCCGGATGTGTGCACGGGTGGATGATGCCGTTCATGTCCAGGTACAGGTTGTCAAACTCCACCCCATTGGGGTTTGGGAGCGAAGAGTCTACATAGATGAGTGTGCCATCAACATCTGTAGGCTGAAAATATAAGAATAAGGTTTTATTAAGAAGTGATAGCTATTTGTTTATATTTTAGCAGTAGGTAACTATAACATAAAATTATCTTCCTGACTTACAACATAAAAATGGCTATATCTCTAAAACTAACCATAATATTTTTTTGCGCCCCTATTGACTTTCAATCTGCATGTTACAGGCTATATTGACCCAAAACAGCCAAATTGGCAGAATAGCTTTTTCCTAACATTTTGTACAGTTCAACGCGGGACCTAAGTTGAAATTAACTAAAACAAGCAAGTAATTTCTTATAAAAAGTATATGTATGCTTTTATAACAACTTGCCCAAGTTGGCTACAGAACTTAGCAATGGTAAAATCCTCAAATGTGTCCTTATAACAAAAACAAAGGATGTTAGGCAATCATTCTTACTGCACATGTTCCCTCCACATAATTATTTAATGTGTTTTTTGACATACATATGGCATTAATCTTTATTCAGCTCTTCATTACAGGCTTTTCTGGACATGAAATCTTTTGTTACAGTTGTAATGACAATCATATAATTTGGCTTAATTAGGTTTAATCATAGAAATGTAAAAAACAGGAGAAGTGGCAAGGGGGCGTGTCTGTGTCCACGCGCCATGGGCAAATTGAGCCTGTACTCGGCAAATGGCCGTCTCCGCGAACTAGTGCGCTTTCGACCGTGATCGTGATAAAATATAAAAATGTCGAGTTGTTCAGTGGTTTCCTGTAAAAACCGAAGTCAAAATAAGAACTTCGTATCTCATGGAATCACTTACTATATATAAGTAAAAGTATTTTACTGTATTTGTCTTTAAAATCATGAAAAACAGCAAATGGTAAAATATTTCTTGCTTTTACTACGTTATTTTTGTTTTCAAATATCGCAGCGGCTGTACTATTTTTGCAGCAAATACATTGCTCCTTAACCACTAACCACTAAGTATGTCGTCAAGTGACTGGACAAGCAATGTAAACATTACAAAACGATACTTTATTTTCGCCGAGCGTCGCATAGTACGGCCGCTGTGTCTTGCGGCGAGCTAGTGATGTAGTTGGTAATGTCCACTAACGTAGGCTATCGACAACAATGTCGATTGCCCAACGAATATATTGCTATTATAGTTAATTTTTCAATTTGTCAACCGTTTTAACCCGGTTCATAGAAGACCTGACAAGATGACGTTTAAATCCGGTTGGTAGACCCTTGAGAAGATGTAAAATAATATTAACTTTTTATTTAGTTCAATTATTTTTTTTTAGCTACATTTTATTGATTTATAATATAATATGCTCTGGGCATATCGTTTTTTATTTATTTTATTTTCATGACTGTACATTATTTTTAGTACAATAATTAATGGAAGAATCGATAACTTTCCGATTTAGTCAATCACTAGCGTATATGTAAAATAAATGGCTATTGCACAGCACAACGATAGCGATAGATGTTTTTGTGTGAGTAAGTCGTACGGTGCATGGTAAATGCACGTTGTGTTTGAGGAGTTAAGGTTTATAATTGATTGTGTAGTACGTTCTGATTTATGAATTGCAAGTGTGTGCGCGACTTTGTATCTATTGCTTTTGCTGAACTACATGTGTAGTTGTGGCGCGGTGGTGGGGCCAACCTAGCGACATCGGGTTCTGATACATTTTCAACTAACGGGCATATCTCCTTCTTTCATATATCTATGGGTTTAATTTTATTTTATTTCCATTTTGATTCTTTTCTATTTTGAGAATATGTGAACATTAGTTAAATATTTTCAAGTCAGTCAAGCTTAAGTGGGACTGGGCCAGACACCTTTACCGCATGTCGAACGAGTCAGGGGCGAAATGTACCACCATGTGCGTCCCGGAAGACGTCCGGCGACGTCGAGGAAGACCCAGAAAATAGCGGGTGAACATGACGCCTACAGACAGGATTGGTCTACACTAACTCAAGACAGAGAGGAGTGGAAAAAAGAAAGGGACACCGTGCAGTGGGACAACATAGGCTAAAAATAAAATAAATAAATAACCTGGTACTTGTTATCCAAGACTACACTGTCCTCTCATGCCCATTAACACTGATACCATGCAATTTCTGATATTTCATTTGTGCCAATGCAGGATTAAGAGGAATAGAAAAAAAAAAGAATTTTAAGACAACATTTGTTACTTTTTACAATATTAGTATTATGATTCAGGCAATATTTCCTGAAGGCGCTGGTAGAGTAAGAACACTCACATTTCAATTTAAATAGTCAAAACAAAAGAACGACTGATGAAATAAAATTTCAATCCTTTTCAATAAATGCAAAGACATGCAGCCATGACTTATGAGTTAATGCCTGTTTGTCATAAACAGTTTAATTTTTTGCTATTTATGTATATTTTCTTTTGTATAAGTATGCTAATTAATAGTTCCATGCTTTCTTGTAAATTAGGTACATGCAACATCTATAATAAATAACAAAGACGGGATAATGGGTTAATGTTGTGTACGCGAGTTGTTAAGCCTTATAAATATGAATAAAAAACAAATTAGAGATTCTTTAACTCCTTTGTTTCGTTTCTTCAGTTTTTTTAACACATTCAATGCCAGACAACAGTCAATAGAAGATCTATTGTACCGCAGTGGCAGTCAATGACTTCAAATATCAACATCTGAGTAAGTACTTATTTGTGCATCCTAGGCATATAATCCCACAATACACAATAGTTGCTGAAATGAATACAATTCCATTTTACTTTCCAACAATAACTCATTTATTTTTGTTGATGTCACCAAAATAATATTGAAGATGGAAACCTTACTGATATGTGACAAGATTTTTTTTTTCAATTAGTCCAACAAATTTGGGTCAGTGGGTCGTCTTAGGGGCGGATTGTCTTTTCCATGTACGGGGTGAAGATGAGTTGATCCTACAGTCTACTCTATCTCGATGTAGGTTACAGATTCGAGTTTCGACTGCCACTAATACGGGGTGGGAAGTAAAAGTCCAAAACCTAGAAGCACTGAAGTCCTTGAAGCAAAGCCAAAAATCACGGTCAGTGGGTCGTCTTAGGGGCACAATAATCGCACTAGCATTTCATTCAAATATCGAACCAAAATAAGCAAATCATTGGAATCGGTGAAACTAAACATATTTTTAGGTTATGTTTTACCCTCTGTTCGACACATTCCACAATGACGCTCGGGTATTTTCTACTCAGCCAGCGGAAGAATGCTGGTACTCCCATCTTGAGGATTCACTTTGAAGATCTGGTCTGATTATATCACTCCGTTTATATTTTGTTACGTATTCATTCAAATTCAACACAAACAAATCGACGCAGATGCCATTTCGAAATGAGAGAGAGAGAGACAGACATGAAGAAGAAAGAGATGGACAAATAGATTTCGTTCTGAAATCTGAAACACAGAGTACACAATCTGAAATCACACAGTATGCCTATAATAGAGCTTCAGAAATAAAGTATTGGTAATTAGTATATTGGCAAACAAAAATACTGTTATAATTCTGCAAGGATTTAATCTTTTCGTTTTTTCACAAAACTATTTCACTGTTGTCATTGTCATTCAAATATAATTTCATTCCTTGGTGCAATATTACATGTTTAGTCATTGAATGCACTGCGTGTTTATTGAATCCATTAGTGCGTCTTCGCCAGGTGCAGTTGCAGCCCGTTTTTTATTTCTTTATGTTTTTGAATACGCCCAGGGTATCACCATGTATGTCATACACTGTAGAATTTAAAAGTACAACAAAAAGTAAATCATGCAGTCTGAGATTCTCTGAGAATAGCTGGAATAAATTGTGTCTTGGGGGGACGGAACATGACTCACGTGACGACCCCCCCGCATCTGTAACCGTGCCATCTCCGTAGTTGCGAACCAACAACCATAATTTAGGCTGAGTTATTGGGCTTTAGTTAGATCCAGGTCGGACTGTAGTTTCGGAACGAAGGAAGAAAACTCTGTGCGGTGCGGGCCATGAGGGGCCATGTGCGGAGAACCTTCAAGCAACAATTTTAAAATTTTATGTTGGCAACTTCATAGTGTCAAAGTCAAATAAACGAATGAAATTGAATGAATGATTATTTAAAGCAGCACTGCAGCAGCCGGTCGCAGTCAGCTGTTTGGTCATGGAATTATATTTATTTTCTTTATTTATGTGATAAAAGGGCGTTTTACAACATGAGTCGTTACTGGAGATTGTTTAAAGTTTCCTGGTCTAGAAGGTACTGCTCTAGCAGTAGAAGAGATAGAAGCAGTATTGAAAATATTCGCAACATTGGTATCTTGGCTCACATTGATGCAGGTTAGTTATTACTCAATTCTATTAGAATTATGTAAACACGTAATTCAAAATTACTGAAATATGCTAATAAAAATAAAGTATTAAGAATTCTATGTTACAATGTATTGATCCCAATCACTAGTTCAGTTAAATAGGCAGATCACTCAAGGAAATCTTAAATATTATTTTTTATGTAACAAAACCTTGTTTTAGGTAAAACAACAACAACGGAGCGGATGCTGTTCTTCTCCGGGACCATCAGATCCATGGGGGAGGTGCACCATGGCAACACAATCACAGACTATATGGAGCAAGAGAGGCAGCGGGGAATCACCATTACATGTAGGCTTTAACTATGAAATATAATCTTGATTTATCTCAACATCATATTACAGCCACTGGATAATAAAATGCACCATATTAAATAGAGAAAGGTGTCCGAGGTGGAGGAGCTTGAGTTACAGATCACTCGGCTCTCTTTTATAGGACATGATGTTAATATATAAAATTGTCAAAGTAAATACTTATACATAATATAAGTCAAAAATTTCAGGAATTTAAAAGCTGGACCATTCCTAAAAGAAATTAAAAATAGAATTGTAGAAATTGGGAAAAATTGCAAAAAAAAATGGACTAAAACCTAATTTGACTGCAACATAAAATTTTCTATTTGAAAGCAGTAGGTACTTACCGTTACTAGTTTAGAAAATTCAGAACAACACCTTCACCTCCCCTTCTCTTCACCTTTGTACCTATTTTCTGTTCTTTTTTTTCTTGTCTGTTTATATATGTGTACATTAGATAAACCATTAAATAAATAACAAAAAAATTAAAAACATAAAATCAAAGACAAACATAATGTCAAAGGGGTTTATTTATAAACGATGATTAAAGTTAAGCGATGTTCAAACATCAAAAATGTATGATTAGACAGTTGCTAATCACTACTTAACTTCAATAAAAGTTTATGATTAAAGGTGAGTCTGTCAAATCCTTTTTTGTAAAACTTAAGATTCTTGAGAACTTATTTTGATGAACTGATGACTAGATCCCACAATTTTTTGGACAACATTTGGTTTTCGAAAGGCCTACAAAGGCGGCACTGTATGATAAATGGTTATGCTATATTTTTTCAACATTGATATAAATTACCTTTTCATATATCAATGCATTCCAATTAGCTGTTTGTCTGTCCATGTATTTTGTGTGCCTGCATAAGTCTATGAATAAAAAAAGTACTTTGAAACAAAACTCCTCAAGTAGGTACTACTAACTACGCGCGAAACTCCGTGAAATACCTTTACTGCCACTGCGTCACCAAGGCTTCACGCAGCGCGCGTTAGCCGCCCCCTGAGGGCGACAGCACTACCATAGAGGGCGATTGTTCCCAACGAGTCACACTGTGACATGTTACAGTACGACTCGTTGGGAACAATCGATAGAGGGTTGCCTTGCCCTCGTACCTAAGGTATATTCACATTGTTTCCAATTGATGTTATTTCAAGTTAAACAAATATCAAATTTATTTTAATGATGCTTAAGTTGATTTCAGCGTGACTAGCACTATTGAAAAAAGTATAAAAATGTTTGAAGTTGTAGCGTAAACTGAACTTTATTGTGTAGGAATTAAAGTTATTTTTCCATAAACTCATATTCGTTTAATGTTTTGGCAACTAAATCGCGAACGCAGATTACATACCTACATAAACTCACACCTTATTCCTATTGGTGCAGGCAGAAACTACAGAACTCCACCTTCTACGATCCTTACATACTCCTCATGCTTCGTTGACGTTCATACATCAGGGGCCCTACCACCACCTCTTATAGCAGTATTATTTTAATCTTACTTCAATGTGGAAAAGAGATGGAGCTATATTTCTATATAGCTCCATCTCTCATCCACATTGAAGTTAAAAATAAAGTTATTAAAATAATACTGCTATAAGAGGTGGTGGTAGGGCCCCTGGTCATACACGCACACCGGCAACGAGTACTACGCACCATTTCCTGCCACTAGTGTATCTTCATCTCCCACCCACAGCTGCTGCTGTGTCATTCCCGTGGCGCGACAGTCAGATCAACCTGATCGACACTCCGGGCCACATCGACTTCACCATGGAGGTGGAGCAGAGCCTGGCTGTGTTAGACGGAGCCGTCATAGTGCTGGACGCGTCTGCTGGTGAGTTTACCGAGCAAAGTTTCTTATTCTTGATTCATCATCATCATTCTCCAGCCCTTATTTTTATTTATTTGGAGTTGGCGCAACATGTCCCTTACTTCTCTAAAAAAAAGATACTTAAATAAAAAAATAGTACTCTCCACCGTATTCGGCGACAGCGACCCACACTAATTTTTATTCCTTTCGTGAGCTCTCTGACGACTTGCAAAACCAAATTTGGTCAACCAACTTCTCTATCTATTAGTCGTCATCTCGGTAGTCACCCCCTTTCTAACCATATCATCGTTCACACAGTCTATCCTTCGTTTCTTTAGTCTTCCCCTACTCTTATAGCAATCGACATTCATTCTCAAAACTTGCCTCACGACATTTTCCTCATTCCTCCGCATGACATGCTCATACCATGACAAGCGATTTCCGAATTTTAACATACACAAACAATGTAAGTTAAAACGAAAAACAGCTATAGGAAAAATGTGGGTATTGTCTTCCAAAGAAAATTGAGCTTTCCACTATTAACTGGGCCAAGTTTTCTGTCCAGACATTTTATAACACAAGAAACTCATACACGGGTGGAATTAATTGCGCAATTCTTGTCATTTGTGGTCAGTATGACGTCTCGGCTACACTAAGCAATTTACAACAAGTTCGAAATTGTTTTGTATGTCAAGAATTTTAGTTATTAGATGTTTGTGTAAGCGCAAACCCGTCAGCTTTCAAAGCAAGAGTTAAAAGGCATCTTCTGGGCTTGCACGTTCCACAGTAGACCTCATCCATCGCTTTCCATCAGGCGAGATCTAGGTCGAGAGCAGGGTCATACATAGATAATCAACCTATAATGTTCCCACTGCTGGGACACAGGCCTCCTCTCTGTGAGAGTGAGTGGGCCGTAATCCACCACGCGGGCTCAGTGCGGGTTGGTAGATGTCACATGCCTTCGAATATTTGGTTCTAGGACATACCGGCAAATGTTGATAATGTTGATCATCGAACACATTCTCTCCTCAGGCGTAGAAGCTCAAACCCTAACGGTCTGGAAACAAGCGAACGGCTATCGCGTGCCGCGGATCCTGTACCTCAATAAGATGGACCGCGGCGACGCCAGCGCGGAGGCCTGCGCGCGCTCCGTCGCGGAGAAGTTGCATGCGCAGCCGCTGTTACTGCACACTGACGTGCGGCTTGACGGGAGGCTTATAGGTGAGTGATAGTGAGAATCAAATGGAAAAACTTCTCGAGAGGCAGGTGCTCCCCATATCATGCATTAATATCTTGTAAAAGAGGCACCTTAGCGTGATTTTTAGAACCCTTTGAATCCTCGTTTCTTCCTCTGAATTAAAATCCCACAAAGTGGTGTCATTTACATAATTTTCATCAATAAATCAGGCTTGGAAACCCTGGGTAGTTATACCCAAATAAATAATTGCAATTCTTAAACAAGAACAAATGTGTAAGTAGCTCATACAAGAGTGGGATTAATTGCGCAATGTGGCAATTGTGGTCAATATGATGTCTCGGCAACACTAAGCAATTTACGACAGTTCCAAGATTGTATTGTATGACAAGAATTAAGCGCAAACCCGTCAGCAAGCAAGAGTGAACAAATAACCTATCAAAATTTCTTCACCAGGCTTAATAGACCTGATAACACTCGAAGAGGTGATATGGACACAGGGGCGTGGTCAGACCCTGGTGCGTCGGAAACTGACGGAGCAGGTCGACGGCTCCAAGTGGGAGACCGCCATGTCAGACCACAAGGAGCTGGTGGATACACTGTCTAGCCTGGATGACGAGTTGGCCGAGAATATTATACAGCAGGTAGGTGTCTTGTGCAGGTGTTCAGTGGTGAGTAAGAAAGTACGTATATTGCGTTCGCGATGTAGCTTCCGATCATGTAAACAAATATATGATTTTGAAAAACACAACTTTAACTCCTACTCATAAAGTTCAGTTTGCACTACAACTTAATTTTTTTTTAATGACTATTTTAATAGTATTAGACATTCTGAAATCAATTTCATTTACACTACATACAGTTGACATTTGTTTAAGCCCCGACAAAAAATTTCAACGCAGTAGGTTGAGTTGTAGGTCGTGTGTTCGAACCCAGGCAAGCGCTTTACTTTGTGTAAATAATCAGACTGCTCTCAAAACGGTGATGGAAAACATCGTGACGAAACTGGCATGTCCTAGAACCGATAAAATTCGAAGACATGACAACGACAACAACAACATTGCAACAACAGCAACAACAATTTTTTTTTTTTGTTTTTATGACATCTACCAACCCGCACTGGACCCGCGTGGTCTAGATTACAGCCCACTCCCTCTCACCGAGAGGAGACCTGTGTCCCAGCAGTGGGAACATTATAGGCTGATTATGCTAGCGAACTCTTATTTGTTCTCAAACCAGTCTTTTTTTTTGTTTTCACAATTATTTTTATTCCTATTAACCAAATTTTCCACAGGAAACCCTAGACATTAGCAGCAAAGAGATCGAGGAAGCCATCCGGCGCTGCACGCTCGCCATGAAAGGGTTCCCCATCCTGTGCGGCAGCTCGTACAAGAACATCGGGGTGCAGACCCTGATGGATGCCATCATATCCTACCTGCCTAGCCCGGCTGAGGGACACAAGTATGTTGTTTCACTATTAAGGTGATATATTGAAAAAAAATTGGTTTTTCTTCTTCGTGTAACTTTTGACTCTTTGGTCTAGTATCATGTAAAAGGAATACACGATTCAATGAATTTTTCTCGATACAAAAAAATTGCAAACTTATATAATTTTTTTTACTTTTTTCGACTTCACAGCGTAACGCTTAAGAATTATTCAATGGAATTTACTTTAAAACAGAATTATCATGTTAAGTTTACTCAAAGTAGTTTTAAATTTAATTCGTTTATTTTGTTAAAAAAGGAGAACTCGTTTTGGCACATACATCGTTTTATTCCGAGCGCACGCACATTATAGCCATCACTCTTCTTTTGCGTTTCAAAAGCAATTGCATCACTTTCGCTCGCTTAGTAGGTTTTCGAGGATTTTATAGATTTTCGAGGTAACGCCTTAACTAGCTGTGCCCGGAGCATGTCGGAAAACAAATTGGATTTCATAGGTTTTTTTCTAAACCACAAGTGGCCTAACATCAGCTATCTGCTAGTGAACGTCCCGCCAAAAGCGGTCCAGCCGTTTCGGAGGTTAGCCGGAATAAACAGACTGACAGAAAGACAAAAAAAAAATTAAAGTACCGTATATACTTTCATAAGTATTTAGTAAAAATGCTGTTATTTTGACATTGCAAATAGATACTTCAATTTTATTTATTTACATTTGTGTATATAGATTTCTTAACTGTTAGAAATAATTTAATTTGTGTTGTAATTGTGAGTTTTTTTTGGCTTGGCTTGTATTTCATTCTTCCTTTTTACATCTAGACGGGCGCTGTCAGCTCCGAGCGGACTCTGTACTATTTTCTATTCTTATAAAAATTAAATAGCGTATATCTCAATAGGCTACGTACGCGCTGACAGGTGGGTTGCTATACCCTGGTAACACCTACCGAGTAGAGCGGCGAGAGAGTAAAATTTCACTCGACCGAGAGAATGATATGGCCGAGTATTTACACGTATTTTTGAGCACTGGCGCCTTCGCTAGTCGCCTAGCGTGTATAAGAATGTTAAGAGGACTACATGACCTAAAGCGCGGTCTTTGTCGGTCTGCATAGAAAAGAAAGAGAAGCGCGATGCCACAACGCTGGTAATTTATTGCAAAATATGAAGCAATTATCGATTTACGAAAAATCTAGTCTTTGGACAAAAAAACTAAAACACTATAGTTTTAGTATGTTGCTTGTAGAATAATCTGACAAAAAATCATAATGATTGTATGTATATTAGTATGAATTTTGTTGTAAATAAAAAGTTTTTAGAGGTATCTTCATGATTTTTTTCTATCGTACCAAATAAGTTGTATTATGTTTTCAACACACTATCATCCTGGCATTTATCCTGAAGAATATCATATATTTTTTTGGTTTTTTTTACTGTAGGCGATCATTTACTTTTATTGTTTCTAAAACTTGCGTTTTTTGCGTTTAGGTCCTGTAAGCCCCTTAAGTCACTAGGCTCTAGGTCAGTGCGTACGTAGCCTGAATATTATGCCGTTGACTTAAAACGTTCGTGGAAGTTGGTCGTAAAAGCCATGCAAACGAAACCTCTACAGTACCATAGTATTTGCTAAATAAACATAATTTATTTTAGGTTGTACCAAAGCTTCGGATCCGAACTAGCTGCCAGAGCCTTCAAGGTGCAGCACGATGACCAGCGAGGAGTGCTGACCTTCCTGAGACTGTACAGCGGAGAGATCTGTAGGGGACAGAAGATATATAATCTGGCTAGGGATAAGAGTGAGCAGGTAAGTTATTTTTAAGAGAAGACGAGAAAACTATTAACTTAAACTTGTTAGTAACTGTCACTGTGCTCAGCAGTCGCACTTGGGAACACGAGACCAACGGGGCAGTGCGGTCCTGGGCTCGATTCCCGGGTCGGACAAGTGTTATTGGATTTTTCCTTTGGACATTTCTGAGTAACAGCCCGGATTTTGGATGTTGGCGGTGTAATACCCCCGTGACTCGTGTCGCCTGCTCCTGCGCCTGATCTCTTTCCGGTCGTGTCGGATTGTCGTCCCTGGGGACTATGAGAGCGAGGGAAGAGAGAGTACCCCTGGTACACACGCGTGCACCATAATATCTCCCGCGTCGAAGACTGCTTTCCGCTGAGATTGGTCGCCATGGCCGAAATTCGGTCTGGAGGACTTAATTTTCACTATGAAACCTAAACTTTGACCAGTACCAAAGCCTTAAAGTTTAAAAAAAATATATGGTAGACATGAAATTCTGTT
Organism: Hydraecia micacea; assembly: GCA_914767645.1. Taxonomy (NCBI): domain Eukaryota; kingdom Metazoa; phylum Arthropoda; class Insecta; order Lepidoptera; family Noctuidae; genus Hydraecia; species Hydraecia micacea. The sequence goes on along the minus strand of OU611793.1, from coordinate 1,056,831 downwards.
CAGTCTGACTCGAAACTGAAAGGGCTTTGAAGGTCCACGGCATACCTACTGCCTGCCATTTTGTTTTTTTTTTTTTTTTTCAAAATGGCAGCCTAGCTTGCAGCCTATATAAATCGATAGCTAACATCAATGTGAACAGAAAACATAATAAGGCCAAACCCGTAAAGCGCCACGTTTCCGAGATATTAACGTTCAATGTTGATCACGTGACATTCATATATTTTGAACTTGCTTACAACTTGTTGCATGGATGTTTGAAATAATCACTGAATGTTTCAAACAAAACGGAGAGTAGGTATGCCGCGGGACTTCATATCGCTCATTTGGAGAAACATCGACGTAACGTAACTGGTACTTTTTTTACGTCTATGCTTTTCCTAACGTAAATACGTCATGTAAAGTGCTTTTGCATATTTAACTCATTTTTGGGAAAAAGTACATTTACGTCGATGTTTCTCCAAATGAGCGATATCATCATCAGCCTACAGCAGTCCACTGCTGGACGAAGGCCTCTCCAATTGCACGCCATTCAGCTCGATGAAAAATCTTCAATCACCTTTGCCCCTCGCCAATAAACACTGCATTGTGATGGCAAGCCTGTTAGACATCAGTATGAATTCACTAATATTATTGATCGCATAGGTAAATGTTACTGCTAATGGCTAAAATTATCAGACAGGAGCATTGTACGTGGCGCTGGCCGACGAGTACCGTCCCGTCGAGAAGGTCACCGCCGGCAACATTGCCGTCGTCAGCTCGCTGAAGGTAACTATTTATTTTCTTTTTCTCAAACACACTTCGAAATTTGAGCATTATTTTGACAACCTTCATCGAGAAAATCGAAATAGCTGTACTGGCCAAATACATGCGAGCAGCGGCCGCCAAAAGTTGTATGAAAAACCATATCTGTCGTTGTTTAGCGGCCAAATAAATTACATAGTAAACTACAGAGTTTTCGAGTGTCTGTGGGTACATTCCGAATTATGCCATAATCGCTCGTAACGCTCACAACAATAATTTGCGTTCCGATTTAGATGTCACGATTGTAACAGCTGAAAGTTATAGTCACTTGAATACTCATGGTAGGATAAGGATTACAGTATTTCTTTATGTATACAAAGTTTTCCGGCTGCAACAAATATCTGTAAACCATACAAAGTAAAGTATGTTGGGGTAAGATCGGCACTGGTATAAGACCGTACGAATCAAATTCCCACCTAATGTGGCAATGTTTTTAATGCAGTAATAAACATTGGTGTTCTCCATCATTATTTTTATTCTGCTAAGACGAAGATCAGAATAAAATTTAATTTTGCAGGCAAAGAATTTGATTCCTACGGTCTTACCCCGGCAAAAATCTTACCCCAAAAAACCTTATTAATTCGTGCGAATATCAAACATGCGATCAATCAAGCTATAGCAGCAGATCCAACCGCTCTGCCCCTGTGGCAATCAAACTGCCATAATAATATGACCTAGTTCTGCGCAGGCCACGATGACTGGGGACCTCATAACTTCGACCCAAGCGGCCGCTACTCGCGCCAAGGGGCAGCTGGCCCAGCTGCTGCAAGACCCTGGAAAGGTGCAGGAACTGGTGCTGCCCAGCGCTCGCCAGCGACTCCAGACCATGGATGCGCAGCCCAGCAATGAGGAACTTGCTGAACTGTTGCTGGGAATTGGTAAGGATCTTGTTTAAGGTGCATCCACATCGTACTTTTTGTAGAGCAACGCTTACAAGTGTTGGGCGACAACGGATAACAAATAAATATCTAGTAATCTTAGTAAAAGTTATAGAAAGTTACTTAATGTTATAAAATGTAATAGTAACTTCTGTTTGGCAGTTTTAAGAATACTGCTATGTGCCTTGATCCTAGTTGAACCTTTCCACTTCGTTAGAGCCGTTTTCGTCCACGGAGACTTGTTGACCAGGGCTTGAAATACTAGTATTTTTGGAATCGGTACCATTGGCTTTTGTGTGATAACAGTACCAGACGTAGTACCTGTACTATTCATCTTTCTAATCAGTATCGGTACTGTACCGGTATCAAAACCGGTACCAAATAATATTTCCGTAAGCTAGAGTGAGAAAAAGACATAAGAAATAGGTATTAGAAATATAACTTCAATATTGTCAACCGGACGAGGTTCCTAGTACTAATATGAGATATGTGGTACGCGCCGGGTACTTGAATTTGGTACCGGTGTTATTAGGTGGAGTACCGGTACCCAGGTACAGAAATGGTAAGTACCAATACAGAACCTGTCCTTTTGGTACCAGTTCCAAGCCCTGCCAGAAGCTGAGTATTTTCCAAACGATACCTTTAAAAGCCACAACTATACTCTTACATGATGAATAAGAACCTCATTCTATCGCAGTCCATCGCTGGTCTGAGTCACCTGTATGAGGTGTTTCTACTTATTTTGTTTTTCCGTACCACCCAAAGATGGTTAAATTGAAGGTAAATCACAATACAAGAGAACTTTGTTGATGCTTTGCAAACCCAGGTTCATGTCTTAGAATTTTTCTCCGTCATCAGGCAACACTGTCCCAGAGCCAGTGTTCTTGTGCTCCATCGAGCCTCCGAGCGTGGCGCAGCAAGGAGCCCTAGAGGTTGCGCTGACAGAACTGCAGCGAGAGGACCCCAGCCTCAGGGTCACCACCGACGCCGACAGCGGACAGACCGTGCTGGCGGGTGCGTATGCTCTATCATCAGCAGCTGTATCCGTCATCTTCCTGGTGAAATGACAAGCTGCTTTCACGATCATATGATGGCTGAGTGTACAGTTATCTCCTAGACAAATATCAGACTTATCCCAAAGTCTAAAGGATCATCAAACAGATCACATGGCTGTAAATTTATTTGTAGGAGCACCGTTTTGCATTCCATGCTATTGCAACTTTCTTTAGTCTCGCGTTTATCGAAATATACAAATAAATGAATGACATTACTTGATTTGGGAATATGCAGTTTACTTCCCCCGAATTAGTCAAACAAAACTACAAATTAAAATTAACATTATAGACACACCAGCCAACATATTGGAGCTTTCATTTATCAAAAACGGTCTCTTAAAAACTAGATCAAAAAATGTTCTAAACCATACTACCTCATCGTCTAAAACTAATATTCTCCGAAACCAGGCATGGGCGAACTTCACCTCGACATAATTAAAGAGCGCATAATCCGCGAGTACAAGATCGACGTGGAGCTGGGGCCCCTGCAGATCGCCTACCGCGAGACGCTGGCGGGGGCCGCGCGGTACGAGCTGGCCACGGACCGCAAGATCGGGGGGGCCCGCCAGCTGTGCAAGGTCACCATGTCCGCTAAGGGGGCGAAAGGAATCGCGCAGGAGAAGATTTTGAAGTAAGTTATTAATTTTTCTTTTCTTTAATCTGTAAAAACCTGCTCTTGAAACAAAAAAAATACTAAATTCAAAAGTACATACTCTCACTTAAAAACGCCCCACTACGTGTAGAGGAGGTATCATAAAAAAATGTTTTTTGAAACATTTTATTTTACCACTTTTTCGGCGTGATTAATATGTATATCCATTCTAAATTATAGCTTTCTAGTACTAAAAGTCTGAGCTAAGCTGCGGACGCACGGACGGACGGACAGACGGTCATAGCGAAACTATTAGGGTTCCTTGTTGCCTACGGAACCATAAAAAGGCAGTTAGAGAAAGAGACATTCAAGAGAGCTTTATCAGCATTAATTCCGTCTTCCAGGCTGGACAAGAGCGGCGACAGTGCTGCCAACCTGTCACACTTGCACCCTCGCCACCTGCACGCCATCAGGCAAGGAGTCGCCACCGCGCTCATGCACGGACCCAAGCTCGGCTGTCCGGTACGTGACGTCATATTTATTCATAAACTAGCTGACCCGGCGAACTTCGTACTGCCTAAGATGATTTTTTTTTGTTAATTTCTCCCATGTTTTAATAATTAGGAACCCTCACGGGCGTCCCCAGAACACCCTACCAAAGTTTCATCACAATCTGACCAATTAGCGCATAGAGGACAAACATACAAACATTGATTTTTATTTATATAGATAGACTAGCTTTGCCTGCGACTTCGTTCGCGTGCTTGTCGGAAAACGAATTGATTTTCATGGGTTTTCATTTTTTTGCACGGAACTCTATTTCTTTTTCTAAAAGAAAACTAGCCTATGTTATCCCTTTTATCATCAGCTATCTGCCAGTGAAAGTACAAACATGGTTTAATGCAACATAATGTTGTTTAAAGTTGCTGTATGATCACAACAATATGAAGTAAAATAACTTACAGTTCAACGCCGTGTAAACATAGGCTGTTAGTACTTTTTCGTCTTTTTTATTCCTGTATGGGCCCGCACTTGACCTCAAACACGCCTGATGGAAAGCGATGGATGAGGTCTATGATGGAACGAGCGTGCCCAGAAGATGCCAAAGGCAATGGAATACCGTTACGTTCCGTTACCCAACAATAGCTAGGAATATTCCATTATACACAGTAAAACAGTGGCAATATTGGCCATATTATAACATATACAGAACACCATAGTTATAGTTATCAGCAATAATCAAGATAATAATATCAATTAACTTACATGGCATCTGGTCGATCTATTCCACATAATAACGTCATTAGTGCTAATCAACTGACGGTAGGCCGGAGCTCCGTTCTGTCCGATGTTTCGAACAAGAATGATCCCCGCCATTTTTTTTTTTTTTTGGTAATGGCATCTCGCAGTTCAACCTATGAGGTTGTCGTCTGCTTAACCGGGCTTGCCCGCCACTCGGAGCTCCCCCTTTTATAGTCGTGAACAAACAACTTTTACGCTTCTATCTACCGTCATCCAAAATATCAACGACGTAAAAGGTGGATATCCGTTTGGAATATTTTCTATGTTTTGCTACATTATTCCTTAATATTTTAACTAGTCTACTTTTACAGACATGTTTTAGGTTATGCAACACATTACTATTTTATCAAGTTTTAACAGTAAAATGATAACAATAACAATAATAGTGGTGATGGATCGATTAGAGCGGCGCGCAATGATTGTTGACATAACCGTCCCGCATGATGAGAACCTCGTGAAAGCCGAGAAAGATAAACAAATCAAGTATCTTGACTAGGCTCGCGAGGTTGTCGACATGTGGGATGTTGACTCAGCAATCATTGTGCCAATAGTCGTTACAGCCAATGGATTGATAGCCAAGAGCCTCGACCAACACCTGAGGAGGCTCTCGTTGGCCAGCTGGATCAAGGGCTTGATTCAGAAAGCAGTACTTCTGGACACGGCTCGCATTGTCAGGAGGTTCCTCTCTCTGGAGCCCTGACCACCGGTAGCTTGGACCCTGTTCCCGATACCGGTGGGCTACTATTTTTTATATTTTTGAATGTTTTTATATATATTTTTTATATTCTAATATTTAAAAATATAAATTATATGTATATAGACGAATAAAGAAACAATAATAATTAGGATAATCTATTACACGCACATTCAGCAATAAAAAAAATATATGAAAAAACCTAATCGTGTTAACAGGTGGTCGATGTGCAAGTAACGCTGCACTGGTTCGAGCTGGGTCGCGGCACGTCGGACTCAGTGGTCACTGCCACCGTCGCGCAGTGCCTCAGGAAGGTGAGATCCCTTAATCGGTTGAATGCCGTAATTAAAGAAACAATTAAAAAGCCATTGTGTCTCGCGTGGATCCACGTTCCAGCCGATACGAAGGGTTAATGGCCCGTTTCAGCATCTCCAAATAAGTTTCGGTTAACATCTACAAGAAAGGGCTTTGAGGGTACATGGCATACGTACCTACCCGTCCGCCATTTTTTTTTTTCAAATTGGCCACCACTGTATTCTATATTTTCATTGACGTCAGCTATCGATTTATATAGGTATACGAGTGGCATCCATTTTAAAAATAATGGCGGACTGGTAGTTATGGCAGGCTCCTTCAAAAATATTTAATCCCCTTTCATACAAATTTTGTTTCACTTATTAATTTATCTAACTGATACAGTACACAGTAAAACAAGCTCTTGACTCTCATATTTTAGCAGTACAGTCGATCTCATAATTGCTTCTCACTTTTGATAATGATTTCTAGTAAATTGGAACTTCACTTAGGTTGAAACTATCTAACTGCCACATAGACAAATAGACCTTGTAGTGTCACAACCTTAGGGTGGTAAAGCATTTACGTGGTCGACTAAACGTGTTTTTTTTTTAAGAGACTTGTTATGTAAAGCAGAGTATTATGAAGTTAAACATGCATAAAATCACGAATTATCCCAGCACGCGTAGCATGACCACCATAAAAACAGATTATGTCGACGAAAGAATAGACAAAATGACAGATTATAGAAATATTTCTACCGCAGCATGGCGATGAAGAGAAGAAATGTATCTATTCTTCAATCGGCAAAAGTCTACAATGTCAAGCATAACGACCATTTTTTCTCTACTTTTGATACTTGGGGGTAGAAACATTTCTTCTCAACAAGTGTCCAATAGTTTACATCACATTGAACTTGGACAAGAAACTATGTTGATTTTAAAATTTGCTTCCTGTTACTATGGAAAGAGTAAATATCTTTGTCTTCATAGAAACACGAGTCTAGGGGTCGCCCCGTGCTCGGGCAGAAGAGAGGAGAGATAAGAAGAAGTTGCATAGAAATAACTTTGTCTATTCTTGGTAGAATAGAGATAGAATTGGTCATGTTACGCGAGCTGTAAGGGTCTAAACAGACGGATTGCATTTCAGCTGCAACATCGCAGTTTGGATGCAGTTGACTTAACTGCTTCGAAACCTAGTTATGTCAACTGCATCCAAACTGTTGATGTTGCAGCTGGCATGCAGTCCAAATGCAGTCCGTCTGTTTAGACCCTAAACCTCTTGCCCTAGAAAGGAATACTCCTTCACAAATACACTCGTTCCAGGCGTTCGAAGAAGCAGACTCGATACTCCTTGAGCCCCTCATGTCGTTGGAGGTAGTGTGTCCCGAGAGCCACTCCGGACGAGTCCTCGCAGACCTGGCCCGCAGGCGCACGCAGATACAGCATATACACATCCGGCATCAGAACAAGGTTTGTAAAATTATCACCTAAAGTATTTTTACCCACTTCTCTTCAATGACACATAAGTTTAACCCCAAGTTTACACCCTTATTTGCAAGTTATGTGATATTTGATTTCGACAAGTCTCATTTATTTATTCGGAACATAAACAGCAATAAATGACAGCAAATGCAGACTCTGGGCTGTTACTGAAAAAATCCTCACATCCTCAGGTTGTAGAATGCCTAGCCCCACTGTCAGAGCTGCTCGGCTACTCGTCTACGCTCCGCTCGCTCAGCTCCGGCCTGGCCACCTTCACCATGGAGTTCCACTCGCACCACCAGATGTCGCCACTCGATGAGGAGAAGGCCATCAGGAGCGTCACCGGGTTTTAAAAGATACTAAATTGACCTAGCGCCCCTTACTATAAAGTATGAGGTACCTGTACCACCGCCGGCGATTAATGAGTAAGTAGAACTAGCAACTAAAAACTAGTTGGCGAGCAACGAGCAGCGAGTGCGCTACGGCGACGAGCGATTACTCGCTGGTATGCGTTTGTTGTACCAAGCGTGAGTCTCTCAGCGAGTGTTCTACCTGCCAAGCGAGCGTGGCTGAGCGAGGACTCTCTTTGATAGTTCTCGTCGCTGCGACAAACGAGTACTCGCCGGCGCGGTGTGAACAGTCACAGATCAACTATTAATATACGCATCTCTTTTACTTACACAGGCCCTACAATCTTTTGTACGGCTTTTGAGCGAGAAAATCGTTTATAGCTAGTTGCTTCCTCGTCGGCGGTGCGGCAGGTGTCTTAACCATAATGTCTCATTTTTCCGCTGCGAGAGAGACATGACTGATGGCACCATCCGTATTCCTGGCGGTATCACGATGGTATTAATACTTCGTAACGGCCCAGTTAGCCCACGTTCGCTCGGACGTAAAAGTATCGCGGCGGGATTTTGTCGCGCACTGGATTTTCAACTCTCGGTGGTAAGAATAGAACAGATAATAATAATAGCCGAGCGTTGAGAATAGAACAGATCACATTACAACGCGTCAATAAAACACACTGTTGGATTTTCTACTCTAGGTGATATGCCGAGCGTTGAAAATTCAGTGCGCGAAAAAAATAGCCGCGAAAAAAAACGCGCACGTGCTACCTGGGCTTATGCTAAAACGAACCAACGCATAACAAAACTTGAATTTTTCCGAAGTTTCAGAGATCGTTATTAACTGAATTATTGAAAGATTGTGGGTTGGTTTGCTTAGACATAACTTACTGCAGTTCTCAGTCACTTAATAAAAAATAATCTTTTTTATTAAAAAAGAAAAATCTCGCTGCTCACTTCGAGTCGGTGATTTCACTGTGACCCCTGTGGGGTCTGGCTTTAGATAACAACATAAAATATAATTGTTTCAAACTGCATGCATTCATTCTATTCTTGATGTCATCTTGATCTATAAGTATTTTAAATATCGATGTGAAATAATATGTTGTTAGAGTGAAAAATAAACATCTTTGCACTACGCTGGCAACACTAATTATTGCGTGCATAGAAACTACCAAAGCTTGACCATTTTTATATCCTTTTGGATAATAAATATTTTTATAAATGTTATCAATATCTTGTTGGGAATATGTCCAATTAGCAATATGTGTTTTTAAATTTAATAACGTCATTAGTCTATCTTTGTCTATGCCTCGGCCTGTCTACCAAAAAAAAATGTGTAACGAGAGATACCAATTAAGTTTAATATTAAGTACGCACCCTATAGGGTTAAGGAATAGTTATAGTATTCTGCCTATACACGTATCGATATTTATGACTATACAGTCACAACTCTAATGGATACAGAAAACTGTATGACATAGAAGTTAGGGGTCGTCTTTAAATACTTAATTATAATCTAATTTCATTCTAAAGAATTAAGCACCATGATAATGTCCAGACAAACATTAAGGTTGTTCTGACTGCCATAAAAATAATAAGTAAATGAACAGTTTAATCATGTGAAAAACATTCATATTCTTTTAACTTTAGAAATCGCGCGTTCATCGAAGAAATAAATACACGTGATATCTCACTACAATATCCCCTCCACCCCGCTTGTGATGTCGTGTTTTTTTCCGAACCCCCTCCCCCCCTTTCGAGCATCACGTGATCCAATTCCTCAAACACAATCACTTCTCAAGTGGGTGATAATTGGGCAGGAATTGACTGAGCCCTGACCAATAATGCAAGGCTGCAGGCGTATACTAATTTACAACGCTGCAAGGTTCTTTTGGGGCGTGTCCAAAATCGGAAATAATGCCGCCATCTTGTTTTGTCATTTCATAGATGTTCACCAACAACGCCCCCTGTTAATGTCATTCAGGCGCCAAAAGATTCTTGTAGAACTCTAATTCGACTATATTGAATCGTAACGCGAGCGTTTAAAGCGCAAATTCCACTGGCGAGACTATACAGGGTTAGCCTTCAAAAACCAGCCAAAAAGGGTGTGGTACAGACCATCAAACTGAACAACTCCTCCATGGGACCAACAACGTAATCGCGGATAAAAATTCAGCCGTCCCATACGTTTAGGTCGAGTAGGTATTGAAGTTTTCTTTGGGACAGTTGATACATTTTTCGCGATCACGATATTGGTCCCATGGAGAAAGTTGTTTAGTTTAATGGTCTGTACCACACCCTGGCTGGTCTTTGAAAAGAAACCCTGTATAATAGTATACAGGGTTTATAAAAAAAAACTAGTTAACTAGTTAGTTAACTAATTTTTTAAATAAACAAAGATTACCTAAAAACTCCGTATTTTAAGACATAAACATAACATTATCACGATTGTTTTCCCAGATGGGTGAGGCAGGGTCAGGAGGTTAATAAAATATATTTTAAATAAAACGTATAATAAAATTATCGTTGATGTATTTTTTTTTTTATTTGTTCTATGTACAGTGATTATTATAATATTTATAAAGTGCCGCGATTGCTTATTTAAATAAATACTTACATATACAGTACCAAAATTTGTTTATTTTTTTGAAGTTTTTCGTTTCATATTTTCCTCTTTTACATAGTTGGTGCCTGGAAAAAAAAAGCTAATATTAAAACAGGTCAAAAGGAGCACTAACCTTTTTTCTATCATCATACTTGTAGGATACAAGATGGCTGTTAGTTTTATGACAAATAAAACTATGCCGTTGGATTTTCAAGACTCCACTCAGCGCCGAAAGTTGACATTTCAACAGCGCGCTTTTGTTGAGGCATTCATAGGTGAAAAAACGGGCATACGCTGCCTGGGCTCTATTTTGACCACCACATGCCACTTTTACTATCAGGCGAGGTGGAACGATCGCCTTCGCTGTGTGGCTGGTAGTAGCTGGATGAGAGCCGAGGATCCAGAGCGCCTTTCACTAGCAGTAGACAGCTATTGGCTCATGATGATGAGCTATACTTTTATGTAGTTCGTGCATATAAGAGAGAAGGTTCGTAGAGATATTAGTTACATCATTATTGTTGAATTTATAATAATATGTGAGAACGATGTAAAAAAAAGAGACGTACACATTAAAAGCGTCCAGAGTACCTACAGCAAATAGTAACATAACAACAATCCAAAAATAAAATAATTAATAACAAAGGGCCCTGCTGGAAAGGCAAAACTTTCATGCTGAATTTCTCCTGTTCTTTCAAAAAATCCTTGAATTTAATACATGAATCGAGAGGTACATTAGGAGTAGATGCGATCAATATTTCTTTTATGTATTACGAGCGCAATACAGCCGATGAGGCAATTTATCGTGATTTCTATCAAAATGATCGAGGTACATTGGACCTTGTTGGTAAATTCATGAGGTAGATACTTACGTTGAACAAACAAAGCATTGCCACTAGTTTTATAAGCCTAGCTCGCGGGGCCCCGCTGGATAGAAACACATGAAGAAAGAAGCGATGGGTGGACTGGGTGAAATATGGAATATGGCTTGAAAGGGGGTACTTAACTACCGAGATGACGACTAACAGAGAAGTATGGAAGAAAAAGAAATGTTGTGCCGACCCAAAACAAATTGGGATAAGGGCAGGAGAATGATGAAACATACCCGGAACAGGTTCTCGAGCTCATCCATGAGTGTCTCGTGCCGGAAGGAGATCCTGATATCCGGCACGTTGGTGCGGGTGATGTCGTTGCCGTCCGGACCCTCGCGCAGGTACTCCGCGCCTAGCCACTCCTGCTTCATCTGAAGGAAAAAGAAACTGTGGATCAAGAAAGGTGGACTTGCCTACAAGATAGGTGACAGCATTACAGGCGCTTTACTTTATGTAAATAATTTCATCACTACTACTACTCCGTAAACGGTGAAGGGAAACATCGTGAGGAAACCGGCATGTCCTAGAACTAAAAAAAATTCGAAGACGTGTGACATTTACCAACCCGCGCTGGGCCCGCGTCGTGGATTACGACCCACTCTCTCTCACCGAGAGGAGGCCTGTGTCCCACCAGTGGGAACATTATAGGCTGATTATGCTTATGCTAATACAGGCACATAAGACATTTCAGTTTTGTCTAAGTGTTTTGTGTTTTAGTTTTGTGTTCGTAAGCGGCGGTGATTACTAATCAAGTGAATCATCTTTTGTAAGAAGCGGTTAGACATTTAAAAAAGTAAAGCCCCGTATTCATGGTAAACATTTGTTTGTAAACAACTAGCAGCGCCCAGCGGTTTCACCCGCATGTTTCGATCCCGTGGGAATATTGGGATAAATAAAAAAGTATCCTATATGTGTTAATCCTGGTTATAAACTGTGTGCCAAATTTTATCCAAATCCGTGCAGTAGTTTGTGCGTGAAGAAGTAACAAACATACAAAAACACTCACAAACTTTCGCCTTTATAATATTATTGTGAAGTTTAATCAACATGTTGCTGAGTTGCTGGTAACACTGCGTGTTGCATGTGTTGGCATGGGGTCGCGTCGGCGCAACATGTCTTTTTCTTCCATACTTCTCTATTAGTCGTCACCTCGGTAGTTATCCCCTTTATAACCATATCATCATTCACGCAGCCCATCCATCGTTTCTTGTTATCTATCGGTATACATAGGTACCTACATTAAATTAAATTTTTCGATTTTTGTTCGATTCTGTCTGTGTGAACGCATTGTTCTTCAAAATTACGAATTTTGATGCGTTTCACCATGATTTAGAGAATTCATTTCGGAAGATAATATCAATATTCAAGTTACAATAATAAAGAAATCTCAATGTTTTGTCAAGTCGCGAAAACCGTGCGAAGCAGGGGCGGGTTGCTAGTATCAGAAAAACAGTCTGCCAAATGTGGTACTGATACTTACCAAAAAGTGAAAGGAACCTACCTCATGAGGGAATCCAGACATGATGACAGAATTCCTCGCGAGCTCGCACATGTCACATGAACTGAGTTTCCATGCCTGCGCGGCGATGCTGTACTCCTCCATCAGCGGTTCCTGAGAAATACACCATACAGATAAACCAATCATACCATCATCGTCAGTATATAGCAGCCTAATCCACTGCTGGACATTGCCCTCTCCAGTTGCAAGTCATTCAATCATCTTGCTATTATCAGCCGCTTGCAAAAATCATCGCATCACTGCTCACCATCTCGTCAAAACAATGTGATGGAGACTTTATGGGGCTTGTTGTACCTTGTGAAGGATTTCTTACATATGAGCTGTGTTTTCCGCCAAATAGCATCGTTTTATTCTGTGAATTCTGCATCTACTTATACCTCAACCACTAGTCGCCAAGGAGGTCTCGACCTTCTTTCCTAAGCTGGCCTAAACTTTCCAATTAAGGAGCGTCGTTGCTTTTTCTGGCCAATATGTCATCAACACAAGAACACGCCAAGTCTAAGTCTTCACACCAAGAATACCTTAGTAAAATGGAACTGCAGCGGGTCGTCTGTGCTGAGCGTGACCCTCAGTCCTCTGTAGAAGTACTCCGGCAGAGGGTTGCGGTGGTACCTCAGGAACAGCGAGTTGTTGCTCAGTGGCGACATGGCTATGAAGATCTGCGCTAAGTAGTACATGTACTGAAGAACTGGCACCTGAAACGTGACGACTTGTAGCGTGTAGGTAGGTACCCCTCGTCATAGATATTTTGATAGAAATTGTGGGTATCGGCGCCATGTAAGCGTAATTGGTACTAAACAAAGACAAAGTTATCTCTTGCGTAACACACTTGGAATCACAATCCAAAGGATTTTGAATGTTTACAAACCCACCCATTGCTTCATACTTATGTTTTAAAAAGTCGTCTGCTCAACAACGTAAAATAACGAATTGCCAAAATTAAAGGCCATAGTAATGTTTTACGCAAGTAGGCTGCAGAATATCTTCAGTGTTGTTGAACGCTTCCACGACAAAGATGGTGGAGTGCCTGGCATTGCATGAGTGGGCACCGAGTGAAATATTAAATACGTGTGACCAACGGCGTTGCTCATCAGGCGACCGAAATGCTTTGCCCAATTCTTAACGTGACTATAATCGTCTTCAGGCCCTCTTTAAATCCCTGTAGTAGTAAGTATCTATGTACTTTCTCTTATGATGTTGTAATGTTTTGTTCTGTGCCATTGAATGAAAGCTTTGTAATATTTGCGCTGTTAAGTAAGGTATATTTTGGATTAATAAATGTTACGCGACATCCAGTCAATAATGTAGGACCTACCTTCCTCAGCATGAGGCCGTGCGAAATGTTCTCAGCGAGCAAGAAGCCGACACTCAGGTGCATGGGCGGGCCTGCCTCGCCGCAATGGGGGCGAAGCACAAACGTGTTTAGGCCTTGTTCTCTGTAAAAGTTATGAAGTCTTAACAAATTATATTGCCTGTATTTTGGACGGACCATGGGCTTTTGAGACTTTTTAGCAACCACATTAATTTTGTGATTTGTCAAGTCATTCGAACCGCGTTCAGGTTCAGAGGGACTGTAATTGTTCATAATAATCTCATAATAGCTACGTTTCCCCGACGATTATCCCTGTATGCACTATGCAAGTGCACCCAAGGATAACCCCAGGTTGGTGTAGGACTATATTGCAGGATATGGAAAAATAATAAGTTTGACTATGGGCTTGGGTGGCTAAAGTGGACTGGTTACCAAGAACTATGGAAGAACTATGACCCCTGCCTGATCAATGTTTTATATATACACGGATAAAATAGCAGGGGATGACTTGCACACTCAAAAATAGGCCCCCGAAAACGGTCGCTAGCACATAGTGACGTAGCGACAAGGGGGCAACACGTCCTGAGGTGCTTATGTGGAGTGGCGAGGTATTCCACGGTTATCAGGACAATCCCGGAAATACGGTCAAGATCCCTGCCAGCATCTTACTGGAATACTTCCTTTCTCCGAGCACGTTTGCTCTTGCGAATCTCCACTCAAGCCGGCCAATAAAGGAATGAATGAGGTGGGAGCTCTGTTCCTCGTTATTGTTCACTCCAGCCGGCCAAAAAAAGCAAGCCAGAGGTGAGAAACAAGACTTCTCCCGGGAGATAGGGTCCGTGGGGTTGCTACTGCCTAACAGCTCGCCACATGCTGGCCATTGCTGGCCTGTGGGTTTCTGTATCTCTCTTCGTCTGGCTCCTCACCCTAGACCTGTTCCGGCAAAGTAAACTCTTCCGGCATAGGCCTAGAGTTCGGAGCGCGCAAGCCCCACCACGACGTCAACGTAGAGATACGGCGGCGAGGTTATTATTATTATTAAAATCCTGTGATGTCCCACTGCAGGGCAACGGCCTCCCTACTCTTTCCACTTCTCTCTGTTTAAAGCTGCTAAGGACCAGTTCTTGTTGAGGGAGTCCAGCTCATCCCGACAGACCGGTAAGTACTAGGCTTTAATATCTGTGACTGATACTAACTTCCTGATATGGTTAAGCACGCACATGTTGGCGTACATGTAGTACAGGTAGTAGGCATAAGGCGGATTCTCCTCGTGGTCCCATTGCTCCGGGGGCTTTGCGTTCTCGTACAGTGTGGACTCCTCAGGCTTGGACTCGTCATCCACGCTGTCGAAGCCAATCACGTGCTGTAAGATATCATGACCCTTCTTAGAGGACCGCAGGCTTAGGTTCTGGCTTCAGAAAAGAACGTTAGTCAGACGTCAGCTAGCCTTGCAAGAGTGACTTGTCTCCAAGCAGGTAATGAATAGGTCCTTCTGGACAGGTGTCAAATTAACATCGTCAAAAATTCATGCACTGCGTCCTTTTACTTTTTTTTTAGTAGAGAAGTACTTGATTGTGACCTCATATTTCATCTAAACTAATCCATACTAATATTATACATGCGAAAGTGTGTCTGTCTGTCTGTTACCTCTTCACGCTTAAACCGCTGAACCGATTTAGATGAAATTTGGTATAGAGATAGTTTGAGTCCCGGGAAAGGACATAGGATATTTTTTATTCGGATATTCCCACCGGAAACCGCGGCGCGCAGCTAGTCACTTATATTTAAATTCCACTGACCTCTAATAAACAAGTACGCTGGACTAAATATACTACTTACTAAGTATATAAAATGACAGTTGTTTTTGTGCCGATTCAAAGCGCCCCCGCTCGAGGTTCTCAAGAACTAAAATTAACTTAAATAAAGTTGTGAATGTTCCATGTTGATAATTTTCTTCAGACAGTGAGCCATTTTAAAACGTCTTTCAAATAGAAAATGAATGTCACCCGAAATTTCTGCAATTTGATTATCTAAAACAAATTAGCAAGTACTAGTTTCTAATTTCAAAAGATAAATATTATAATTATGTAATGTTTACTTTTTTACAGACTCAACTGAGCAGTTATGGTTCAAACATAGTAGTAGTGTTTAGGCTACATTTTAAACCTATCCTCATAATTAAAGCTCGCGGATCTGGCCGTTACACGCTATAACTTTACTAAGTAGGACACTATCCACTAGTTTATAGCTTGCGAACTGAACGCGCCCTAATGAATTTTCAGTTAACATTTGCATCAATTATTCTATTACTTAAAAATTAAGCATAACAATAACTGGGAGTGATTCGATTTTATTATCTTAAGTAATAAATTAGTCTCAGTGGTTATAACGATCGATAAAGTTCATAAAAGTATTTTTTATCAACGGATTATATGTCCCATCTCTAATATTAGTTCCACGGACCCTCACGTTGCTGTCAGCGCCAAAATGGCGAAAATCAGATGTCTTCATTTTGTCATCGATAGTATGAAGTCCAGAGTACCTACTTGTATAATACCTACATGTCAGTGTTAAATTCCCTTCGCCCATGTACCTAGGTACTTTAAAGTTAGCCTATTGCAATCGTAGGGGAGTTTTGAAGAGTAACTAATACTACTTTAATGATAAAACAGTGTAGGTACACTGAGGAACTTGTGCAGGTCTGGGTTGGAGGTAGGGTTTAAGGAGACGAGGAACAGCGGCTCGAACAGGTTCGTCAGGAACTCCTGGAAGTTATTCAGCAGCTTCTTGAACCGGTAGATGTCACTGAGAAGAGAATAAGAACATGCTTTCATCAAGATACCAGTTTCCCTCATAAAGAGAGATTTAGATCTGCATGCACAGATTTTTTTACAGTCAGCAAGAAAATGGGCAATTTTCCAAAAACCTCTTTTTGGATCAAAATAATCTATTAGACCAAGTCAGAAATCGCAAAAAACTTTTCCCTTACATTTCGAAGCAAATGAGACTCCAACTTCCTTTTTTATGATGGATAGACTGGCCGGTACAAAAGTCAGAAATCGCGAAATCTTTTCCGATAGGTTCAAGTCTAAACGTTCTAAATTATTTGAGGACTTTTTTCTCAGAATTACAGAGGGGGCTCTCGTAATGTTAGGAACGTTCACAGTCTGGATCTCAGTCTCAATCTGTCAAAAATACTTCTAATTTCCCTACATTTTGACATGTAAATCATTTAATTTCTGTTCTCAAAGTAAATAAAATTATTCTATAACTAGCTGCGCCCCGCGGTTTCACCCGCATAAGTGTCGATCCCGTGGGAATATCGGGATAAAAAGTAGCCTATATGTTAATCCAGGGTGTCAGCTACCTCTATACAAAATTGTATCAAAATTGGTCCAGCCGTTTGAACGTGAAGAAGTAACACACATATAAACACACACACACACAAACACTCACAAACGGGTACCTAAGTAATAGGTATATGATGTAATTACAAAACCTCTAATATTTACAAGATATAACAACTGAACCTATAATTTTATTTGATCAATTAATATAATACACGATTGATATAATTTTAAAGTAACTAATTTCTATATAAGCATAACAGACTGTTAATATAAGATAGTTTGATATCCCACTCAAAAGACATAAAACCTATTTAGTCTAATAATTATGATAAAAACTTTTTTTTTGTAATTTCTATCATAGACCTAGTAACTGATTACCACCTGCCAAGATAGCTCGACGGAGCCCCGCTTGGCGGGGTTCCTTTTTCTGGGTGGCTATAAAAAAATAACAACGAATGCTAGCCTTTTAACCTAACCTATCCGAGTCGGATTGCTCTGAATCGGGTCGCCGGCCAGCCTCAACCGCGGCGGCTGGCGACGGTTACACCCACCTGCTCCTCAGCTCGTGGGCCGCCTCGCGCCTACGCGGACTTAAATTACACTCTAGGGGTAGGGCAGACAAGACTACGTGGAGTCGGTTTTGCAGCAATTCGTTTCTGTCACTAACTTTTGTAACATAACAAATTGACTTTCAGAAAATATTTTCATCCACGAAGCCACGAAGGCCTTCTAACCTAACCTATCCGAGTCGGATTGCTCTGAATCGGGGTGTTAACCATAATGACGGTCTCAATCAATTATCATTGGTCTCAATATATATTTTAAACGATAGACCTCATGATTTTCGATTAAATAAACGTTATATCCAATAAAGTTACACGAAATAAGTTTTAGAGTATATAGGTACCTACTTAAATGTTATATGTAAAGAAATTATATCAACAGTTGGTATATCTCACGTTTATTATATCTTGTGAACGTTATTGAAATGAAAATATACCAAATAACTTTATATGATATGAGACGCACCCCTCACAAACTTTTGCCTTTATAATATTAAGTAGTGTGATAATAACGCGTAGGTATTCGTTCGAAATACGAAGTTTAAATATTTTTTGTTAATTTTCGGCCAGTTTTTATTGTAGCGCGGCCTTTCTATCCATCATCATAACTATTATTAGGTATACTAGTCGACCAACTTACATTTGCAGTTGGAATGTATGAAAATTGTAAATTGTATACAAGGGTCGAAAGGAATCAATTCCCATACAAGGTATTTAGTCCGAGTAGAAATTGTTGACTTTCACTCGTGTTAAACACTCTACGTGATTCGTCTCGTACTTGTGATTTCGAATATAAGGAAAGTAAAAAAAATGATTTTATTTTCTTGTCTGCTCGCCACTTCATAAAATCATTGTATGTATTTAAGTATCTTTCGACACGCACTTAGCCATTTTTTTTAATTACGGGTTTTTGATATTCAGCTTCATAAGCGGCACTACAACGCGCCACACGACGTGGCGCAGATAACGCGACCCTGCGCGTGATTGTAAGTAGTATGTGATCCGCCTTAGACTGAAAGCGGGCCCCAACATATTTAGGAAAAGGCTCGGCAGATGATAATGATAGAGATACTCACTACAGCCTGGGCACCTGTATGAGCCACCGTACATGCGGTGAATGGACGTCGTTCTTCAATGCCCACGAGGCCAGCTTGTTCCACTCGTCCGATCGCTTGCAGTATATCGAGATCCTAGGCTCCGTGTATGAGTACCTGCTTTCCTGAAGGTCCGACATCACCTCCTACGAATTAAATAGGTTTAAGATTATGTTCAAACATCGTGAGGAAACCGGCATGTCCTAGAACCAACAATTCGAAGACATAAACCCAAAAAAACAAACCAAAAAAAACCACAACAAAAAACAAACCAAAACTTATTTTTCTTTACCTACTTTTTTTCTTTTATGTGACATCTACCAACCCGCTGTACTGGGCCCGCGTCGTAGACCCACTCCCTCTCACTGAGAGGAGGACTGTGTCCCAGCATTGGGAACATTATAAGCTGATTATTCTACAGTTCGAATTGTAATAATTTAAAAGTATTGAGAAGTAGGAGATTGAAAAAATACTAAAGGAATGGGCCATGTAAAAAGTGTTTAAAAGCTAGTTTGTTAGTTTCAAAATATACAGGGTCCCATTAAAATAGATGGACAAATTTTAACACAGCGCTCAGTACGTCTAACCAAAGATATCCAATAAAAAAAAAAACACTGAATCAATGTGATTTTATTTTGACCTAAAATAATAAATTGCCAGTGTATTTTCGTTGGGTGATTATTTTTCTTGTATCTAATGCGTTTTTCTTATAGATATATTTTTTACCATCGTCCTTATTTTGGTGGTCTGAATGATTTCTAAAAGTTTGTCCATCTAGGTATATTTACTTATAATAACTGTGGTGTCAAAGTAAAAGGGGATGAGTCAATAAACACAACTTATCACCAGGAACGAATAAAGAAAACGCTCTTTGTTTTCAAAAGATAAATGTGTTTTAATTAAGAATTGTGTTTATTGACTCATCCCCTTTTACTTTGATACCACAGTTATTAGCCGTTTAAGCAGTCTTTTCTTCAGGCGAAAGCGCCAGGGTAGCCCGCGAAATTGATTTGTTTTTACGTTTTATGCAATTTACTGGTCAGTATTAAGTTGTAAGTTGATTAAAATAGGATTCGCGTCCGAAACAAATATGAATGAATGAATGAATGAATGGTTTATTCACTTAAAATTTCTTAAAGCTAAGTAGGTACATTGCTCCACAAAACTGCTTACGCAGTTTAACTGTGAGATCATTGAGTCTCTCTTACAGTTCACTTAATAATATCAGGTACATCTATAACCTAAGTATACTTAATACCTACAATTACATACATTCTAATAAATATTTTTTAAGTTTACGTGCGAATTTTACTTTATTATCTTCTTGTCTGATGTCAACAGGCAACATGTTCAATAAATAGGGAACGCGTTTTTTAAGGTTCTATCGCCATAGTAATTACTTACTCTGGGTACATCATATTTACCTGCTGTCATCGACCTGGTAGTATATCTGCTAGAAACTAGTGAGTTACTATTCCGACTGCCATGGTTATTAACCAATAATAGACTACCTACTTACGAGTATACCTACTTTAATTCTCTTTGATACAGAATAGGTAATTATTAAAATCATCAAGACACACAATAATCCTATTGATTGATATTTCATGAAATAGTCATTCCGGCATTCAAGGCTTCCCTGGCGCTTCCCCCTTAAAGCTGACAAAGGCGCTATGGGGCAAGGTCAAAGTCCCTATTCTAAAATGGGAGTTCTGCATATCATCATTCTCCTGGAGGCCTACCACAAGCTCTTAACGCGATCCATTTTAGGACCTAAACTGAACTGTTCTTCTAGTTCGTACCATAACGTCAGTTTAACGATTCAGTTTAGGCCGTGGCATTCTACTGACAGCGATTGTCCCAAACTCAGTCGCAAGTTTTGGTTTCATTCATACTTGTTTGGTACCATGACGTCCATAGAGCAGCTCAAGCGATGCAGTTTAGGAACCTAAACTGAAATGTCTTGTTTTTGAATCGTTTTTAAATAGATCATGGTAGGCCACCAGTCCTTATCCTAATTAATTTGTGGTCGGCGCAACATTTATTTTTCTTCTATACTTCTCTTTTAGCCGTCATCTCGGTAGTCACCCCCTTTCTAACCATATCATCATTCACACAGTCCCTCCATCGACACTTTGGTCATTTTGTTTCATTAAAAAATGGTAGTTCTGCAATCTGCATATCTGGCACAAAAAAATATTTAAGAGACCTACCTACTTCCAGAAGTAAATGGTCTGGGATTGATTCTGCTTAACATACCTTAAGGATGCCCGCGAAATACTTCCCGTTCATGTAGTTGTCAGTCTTGAGGAATACATCCCGCAGAGAACTCGCTCCAACGGGATTGTACTTCGCGTTGAACTTGTCGAAACGGAGAAACGTGTTGCGGTCCTGTTCACAATCAATTTAGAATGTATTCCTACCGATCCAGGCTAAAGTCGTGCTACCTATTTAGGTATATATTATGTGTTGTTGTAAGACGTCCTCGTAACTTAAGGTCCAGTTAAAAACCAGCGATAGACATTAGTTGTGTGACATTTATGCTGAACTGGGCCCATTTGGCGCGTGAGGCACACAATATAATTTTAAGTTTTTTTCTGTTTTTTTTTTGTTTTTGTGGGTCAAATAATATAACTTCTTTTTTTTGTATTATCTTCTCTCGTGTCTACGAGCTGTATCTATTGCTCATGTCATGGCTCTCAATAAGATTAGGAGCAGTCTCACTGTCAATGTGTGTTTTTATAATTTCTAACGTGAAAATACGTGTATTATCGTGGACGGTCCATGAAATGTATGAAAATGCTTGCACGTTATACTTAATTATAACGTTATCTTGGACGGAAATTTAAAATCATCTTCATATATTTCCATACATTTTATTTCCCTGTATTATCGTGTGTTCCCTGTGTTCGTTCTAAATGATAAAAGCGCACAATAACTAAAACAAGACATAGTGTCCTCATGTCTCCTGACAAAAATAATATTTTTGTCCTCATGTCTCCTGACAAAAATATTATTTTTGTCCTCATGTCTCCTGACAAAAATAATATTTTTGTCCTCATGTCTCCTGACAAAAATAATATTTTTGTCCTCATGTCTCCTGACAAAAATAATATTTTTGTCCTCATGTCTCCTGACAAAAATAATATTTTTGTCCTCATGTCTCCTGACAAAAATAATATTTTTGTCCTCATGTCTCCTGACAAAAATATTATTTTTGTCCTCATGTCTCCTGACAAAAATATTATTTTTGTCACTATTTTTTGTTTTAGTTATTGTGCGCTTTTATCATTTAGAACGAACACAGGGAACACACGATAATACAGGGAAATAAAATGTATGGAAATATATGAAGATGATTTTCGTCTGCCAAGAGCTTGAACTTGTAATTATGGAATAAGATCACCAAAAGTTGGAAGAAACTCCGCATGCACTGAAGAAACAGAAATGATCTCGTTCCCACAGAACCGATCATTGTGGCAATACTTGGGGACGCCTAAGTCCAGCAGTGGACGTCCTTCAGCTGATAAGTCCAGCAGTGGACGTCCTTCAGCCGAATGTTTAAGAAAAACCTAAAAATATTAAAACACTCGTACCGCATGCACATCCAATATATCCACATTGAGATCGTACGCGTCCAGCTTCATGTCCTCGAACACCATCCTCAGGGTGACGGGCGTACCGTTGCGGAGATCCACCACCTCGTCCGCCTGCGTCCTCAGGGTTTTCTTGATGAAGCGCAGGAGATGCTTCTGGTTCATGCACGACGCCGCGTGGATGTGAGTGTCCACTTTCCTGATCATTGCTAGCTCGTGAATAGTCGTCAATTTGGCGGGAGAAATCGATTGTATAATTTGGTGTCTCTGTCTTAGAGGAGCAGTAAATATACTTTGTGGCAAAATATATTCTGCTACGCCAGATACGATTGCCTATCTTCTACGTCCAGTTCTGGCAGTGTCATAAAGAGAGTCGTCTTCTTGAACGAGTTGCAAATGTTATATTTAAATCATTTTCAAAACGCTAGAAGAGCCCGCAACTGCCCGCAACGACTTCTAAAAATAAAACACTCAGGCGTGATAGAATTCTCACTTGACGTTGTAGAAGTCTCGATGTGGCACGGCTTTCTGCAGCGCCAGCTCGTGCAGCTCGTTCAGAAGCTGGTGCATCTTGAACTTGGATGACAGATACGACAGACGACGGTAGCAGAACGATTTGCTGCAAACAAAGTAGGTCAATAACATAAAATAAAATACACGCGTGTTTAATACACTGCATTATGGACCTAAAAGCGGTTCAGTTTACGAGCAAGTGTGTTGAAAAATAAAGAATCATGGCGAGATCCTTATGTTAATTTGTACAAAAAAAAAGTTCATTTAGAGGGTTCAAAATATTTACCAATATTGAGAATACATTACCAGGAGTAGATTGATATACTTATCATATTTTTAAAACCCCGCATAATTAAAATGTTTCGAAATTAATATATTAGTGTTTCGTTTCATCTCGTTGCCCATTTTGTATTTATTAAAAAAAAATACAGTGACAAACCCCGCCTCCTAAAGATTTAGATAGCTAGATTTGCCCTCACCGTACTTAGTCACAAGAAAACGTGACCATACTGAGAAGAGTGGGCTCACTCATTAATAGCGTTTCTATTCTATGACAATCAAGTGTAGTCACAGTAGTCACTGCGTCATTGTGTATCAGAGGTGTCAAAACGAATCGGAAATGCAATTAAGTAATTTAAGTATATTTTGACGCGGTAGGGCGAATCTATAGATTTAAATCTTTACCACTTCTGTTTACACTGACAGCCACCGTTTCGTTTTGAAATACATTGTGAGCTCCTCGTTAAACTATTTACTTTGAACATTATATTGTTATTGCGGGGTTATAAAAATATTGTAAATGCCTTAAGACACTTTTTAGGCACCCAAGAGTATAAAAATTATAATTCCAACTTCTCTAAAAATCTTTATTTTTTTGTACAAATTCTGCCATGATTCTTTAGAGCAGGATAAGTACGTGCGCGTAGGTGAGCGATTTGGCAACGTCGTCACGCGCCCTTTCTTTTGTAGGAATGCGAACGGAAAAAAAATAATTTAAAAAAATTAAATCGACTTCAAAAAGAAATTAACTCAGAATTATAAAATAACTTTAATTTCGGAAGTCGGTGTCTTGGGATCTGTATTTTAGTTTTTTGCCACCGACTTCCGAAATTAAAGTTATTTTATAATTTTGAGTTACTTTCTTTTATTTCTAACACACAACCTATTTTACAATTTAACACTAAAATATATATAGATATTATAATATACAAGTGTATAGTAAATTTCTTTTTGAAATCGATTCATTTTTTTTAAATTAAAGAAGTACTTTTTTATTTCGTAATTTTTAATTTTAAGTAAAACCTGGAATATTTTTTTTTTTGTAATTAAGGTTAAGTTAATTAAGTAAGGTTTTGTTGTACAGACGCCAGCACATCAACCTACACCTAACTGTCAAATTTTCCCAATCAACATCGAACCTTATACTTTAGCGATAAAGTTGAAAATCTATTACAGAAATCTGACAGATTGTAGTAGGTTGATGTGCTGGCGTCTGTACTTAAATATTGCACTAGAATTTGACCAAGGTTTTGAGATGTTTTCTCTTTGACACTACACCCGTAGCTCGTATCAATAAGCCAGGCTGTTACACTTACACGTATTACTCCATATCTTGAAAATTACTGAATCGATTTTGATGAAACGTTCACCGTTCCCTAAGTTGAAGTAAATGTAAGCCAATAAAAAAAAGGTCACGATCTGATTAATAGATGCATACATACATACATCTATGAAATTTTGTATTTGTCTTTTGGAAGCCCTAATAGATTGTCATATGTGAATATATTGCAGTTCCAATAATATTACATAAATACGTGTCGAATTGATAACCTCCTTTTTTTTTAAGTTGGTAAAAATTAGATAAACACCACTAGTTCAACGCGTTGCCAACATGCTGCATGTTGGATTGCAATGAATGGATTGCTTATCCGGCGCGCGCTAAAATTGATACCTACTTATTTTAATTTTCTTATTTGTTTGATAATTTTGGATATTTGTATTTACTGGAACAACGATAGTTCTTGTCTACTTGAAGGCAATAACTTAGTTTGCACTATAAGACGTTAGACGATAATTACAAGATTTTTTTCAAAAATTAAGTTTTGGGAATTGACAATTTATAATGGTTATGTAACAGTCACTACACCTCTTATTTCGATTTGGCGCGTTTTAAATTGCCTCCTGTATATTTTTTCAGGACACTAACACACTAATTTGACTATTTAAAATTGATTCTAAAACAGGCAAATTCGGATAACTCCCTTTTAATATGAGTCTGAATTCGGCAACCCGTATTGATCAAGCATGATCTGATCAATGCTCTTGCCTTCTCTGTATTCTCGAGGCCTTTGTCCTGCAGTGGGACTAGGCTGGAAATTATAGGTAATATACTTAAGTCAAAAACTCACAGCGGTCCATCACAGATCATGTTCTGCATCTGCTGCAGGTCTCCCACGTACTTGCTGAAGGACATGAACTCGTAGGGCATCGGATGGTTGGACTCCATTTCTAGCTGGTTGCGGAAGATCTTCATTACTCCGTTCTCGAAATGACAGGTATAGCGCAGATCCGCTGGCTGGGGGCACGCCCATGGGTCCAGTATCATCTCTGTAGGTGACAGACGTCACTTTGTGTCAAAAAATTAAAGGAGCCTGGCCATATTTGTATGGAAAGTGGTTTAACGACTGAAATTTAAAGTTATGAAACAAGCTATGTAATGTACCCTGGTCTGTCCACTTGAAGAAACAATCATTAGGTTACTACCGCTCCATATAACTTTTTTTAGGTACGGAACCTGTATAAGTGGCGAGGCGCCCTGTGGCGCGCCGAAAAACATGTTCTCGGACATTCTAGGCGATGTCACTGCGGGGTGCGGGACGCGTCAGTGGCTATGGAACAATAGCGTTACGATTCTGATATTTTTGTGACCTCATTTACCTATACCCTTGTGCCTGAATTTCTGACGCGGCAATATTAAGGAAATATACTTTAACCCCCTTACTAGTAAACGTATTATATCAGATGAATAGTTACGCACCGATTTCTCACTTTCAGTCGTCAGTAAAATGACTTTCGAAAGAAGAAGACAAAGCGTTGTGTAATTATACAGACGCTATACAACGTTTATTAGTAAGGGGATCAAAATTTACAGGAGGTTAACAAGTTGTAGCTACAGAAGAACGTTCGTAAAGGGGAAGCGCCAGAGTAGCGCACGAAATTCAAAGAGGGTTGAAGATTTTTATATGGAGCCTGGCATAACTGTCGCGCCATTATGTTTTTTTTTTTCAAAATGGCAGCCTCTCATGAAATAAATGCAAACAGAAGACATAAAAAGACCAAACCCCGTAAAGTGTCAATTTCCGAGATATTAATGTTCAAAGTCGATCACCTGACATCCATATTTTTTTGTTGCATAGATGTTTGATTACTTTAAATTTTCATAGTGATTATTTCAAATCTAAGTACCATCGACACGAATAGAAGAAGATATAAAAACGAACTATATTTATTCTGCAGGTCTTCATAGCTCTCGGTGACGCCTCTCATCGCATCTGGATTCTTGATCTTGGGCCTCTCCATACTCGACACTGCAATAAAAATAAAATAATAATTGAAAAATAAAGCATTTTATTAGGGAGGTTATCGTAGGGAAACCACCTATCCAGTAGAAAGTGTATTTGAAATGTAAAAAATAAAGCTAACCGTTTAACACAGTTATATAAAAAAAACATTGGAAACGAAAACACTTAGTAACAATTATCTGTGTGTTGCTACAATTTATTATTGTGTTTTGAAATAATTACTACCCTTCTTTTGTGTGTTTTAAAAAACTGTTTTACTCTCACTGAGAGGAGGCCTGTGTCCCAGCAGTGGGAACATTATAGGCTGATTATGTTATGTTTTACTCTCTTATTTGAAAGTTAGTGCCACATTCATCACCAGCATCATTGGTACCTTTGTTCCACCCACTGCGGAGTATCAGCCTTCGCCATTTTGTAGCATGCTATGCTTCCTTAGATCTGTGCCACGATAATTATCAAGAATTATGCTGATGAATAGAAGATTAAGGAAGAGGTGCTTACGTTTGGCCTCAGAGCGTTGCGGACTCAGCATATGCATCGGTCGCACCAGCTCATCGGAAGAACACGTCGTCAACCGCATGTATTGTTCAGCAAATGCTGGAATATTGTAAGCACATCAACATTTTGTAACAGACACAGGTGTAAGTGGGCATGGATCTCCATGTGACTTAATGTCGTGATGGTCAAGTCCTCTTAGACGGACCACACACTGCAACGCGCCACGCGACGGGGCGCGGAAAACGGAGGTAAATGCCTCGCGCGGAATCGCGTTTTTATTGAATTTGTGTGTATGCGTGGTGATCAATGCTTGTGCCTTCTCTGTTTGAGACGAGGCCCTTGTCCTGCAGTGAGAGAAGGCTGGTATTACTTATTACGTGACTTAGTAATTAGTAACGGCCGTGTAGGCACTGTATGTACCTAATGGTAATGGCTATTCAGTAATCTGTGGTAATGGTGCCAGTTACAATTTTATTAACCCTGCTTCAATAGATTGTATAACTTGTCACGTTCCCAATAAGACCCTGTACTACTGAGTACATAATATAAAGGTATGAGGAACAGGGGCTAAAGTTTACTCATCCTCCATAGAAAGGGGGGGAACCTCCGACCAGACGGGTGTTGTGTCTGGCGGGCAACTGCCCGATGATTCATGTCGGGCGGTTGCATATAAGTATGTAAGTACCTAGTTGCGCGGTAAAATCTGCTTGCGGGATGCAGGATTTTCTGTGACGTCAGTATAACGCGTTGTAGATAGCGCTGAACTTACATCAAATATCATGTTACAACGCAACGCGCGGTATAAGATTTTTTAGGCGCGTGGCCAAAATCGGAACTAACGCCGCCACCTTGTTTAACAATACCCCTTAATGCGTTAAGGGGATGCGCCAAAGTAGTCCTCAAATTCAAATTTTGTTACGTTTTTTGTATTTGCAGGCCAGTGTCAGATTGTATGTTGAACAACATAATGATTCGCGAGCGTAACGAGTAGGTAGGTATGTATTAACAGTATTCGGTATGTAAAGAAAAAAAATCCTACACTGATTCCAAAACCATTTCGAGCTTTTAGGTTTCTTAACCTTATTTTTTAATTTTTTGCGCTTAAAATTATAAGATGGAGTTTATTTTAACATAAACACATAAATACCACATGACTTTCATTTGACCTCCAAATGAAGTCAGAGGTACGTAGATTGGGAATACTTTCGGTGCCTCCTATCATCCTATGATAATATGATAAAAAAAATCGTCAAATTTAGGATTTTTATAATATTATACATGGCAAAGACTGATATTGAACTCATCAGCCTACTTTTGAAGTAGAATTTAGAAAATTTATTTAAAATTAATGATTCCTTAGAAAACCAAAATATTGAAAGTTGTTGTTTAAAATAACTAATTAATCTAGGTATACCTAAATTAAAAATATAAAAAAAATACCTGAAATAAAATTTACATACCCAATTATAATCATAATTCATCAATAGAACTCTCTATGTTCATATTAATCCTATTGAATAACTAATGAAATATCAATCAATAGGATTGTATAGGATTGCATATTTTAATCAACATTCATAAAACATGACTGACTTGCAAATTGCAAAAACCTAAGTGCATTTATCGGACTGCCTTTATTTATTTCAGACATAATTCTAGTCCAAAGTTTCAACTCATACAATTAAAATTACTTATAAAATAATTATATTAAATTCAAAACAGACAAGAATCCAAAATAAAATTGTGATTAAGTTAAATTTAAATATTCAACAACTCATTAGAAAAAAAAAAAAACAGTGGCACTCCGGGAGTGCCGACAGAAGTGAAAACAAAACAAATACTTTGCCATCATTCACTGACATATCGCATATACATTAAAACCGAGTACATCTCGAGGACAGCCGAACACATCCGAAGCGGTGTCGGTTATACATTTTTGCCGCGCCGTAGAAAGAGAGGGGATACTCCTACGCCGCGCCGGCTGTCTACTCTCCATCCGTCTTACGAATTTTCGATCAGGGTCACGTGTCCTGACGCGAGTTTAAATAACATTTTTTACCCATTACAAAAAAAAGTGTACAACGCCGCTAAAGAAGTTTTCACTTCAAAAAACATCGAAAAGAGCGGCGGCGACGGCACGAGGCACTTTGTACGCGGTACGGTTTTTTAACTGTACGGCACATAAACCGCGCCTTAGAAAAAAACGTGTCTATTAACAAGCTTCCACAGTGATCCGTACAACATTGACGAACCGTACCTTCTTACGGCGAATAAACCGTAGTTTTTCACGGCAAGAAAAACGTGTGTGTACAGTCAACAAAAGAGATAAGTATGCAAGATCCTCGGATATAGTTGAAGTTTAGTAAGTAACCGACGGATGTTGTCGACTGAAATTTAGTTTGATAAATGAGCTGTTTGTTTTTTATTAATAAAATTAAATTTTATTCGAGAACATCCATCGGTTTCTTACTAAACTTCAACTATATCCGACGATCCTGCATACTTATCTCTTTTGTTTACTGTACAAAGGGCCCAAAGCTAGGGTTTCCTTGAGTGCGGTGAACTAGCGGTGACTTGGATGGCGTCTGCAATTTACCGGTGAATGACGCCACTGAAACGTTGTTTATTAACTTTAAAGTGGTATGTTTACGAGAGAGCGTTTTTGACACCGTAAAGTCAAACCCCGCTGCCCAAACAAACGCGACTATCTTTTGACGCGGTATCTAACGATTTAAATCATTGCCCCTGTCATCATTTTCATGACAACCCTCACTGCGGCCGTTACGTGCGGCCGCCGCTTTTCTAGGACTTAACCGAAGCAATAGAGAGCGTCAGGAGGTAAGACGGACTCACACTTCACATCAATAAAATAGATCTACTCACTATCCAAGTTGATGCTGTTTTGATCATAGTCCTTGAATGATATCTTCATGGTAGAGAACTTCTCCCGCTGCTTCTGTTTGTGCAGGTACCTTTCTAGCATCGGGGAGAAGGATTGGTGCGACGCGGCCATGTATTCCAGTCGGGTCGCCAGCGCCTGCAGCAGCAGCTGCGCCGAACGTATCAGATCCTCGAGAGGAACCTGAATCATCAAAATTTTCACTGAGGTAACATTTGATTTCTATATATAAAACTCACGCCTTTCTCATGGGGGTAGGCAGAACCTACAGAATTCCAACTCCTACGATCCTTACATACTCCTACAGTCTTACCAAGCCTTCATATCACACGTCGTAGTCACTATCGTTGTGTCGCGAAAAATGAGGTTTCTTCCAATAATTGTAATATACAGAAGAACAGCAAGTACCTGCTAGGTACTCTCTGTTCTTGTATGTTTTCTTAAATAGCAGGAGCAGAATACGCAAGAGTCCAGTTGGTCCAGATGTCCAGAGATAAACTGCTACTAACTAGTCATAGGATGCAGAATTTTTACGACACGCTGTATTTTTGTCGGCGCAGCAGCGTGTATAATGTGTGATGGCCCTTCTTGTGTTTATCTCTTGTCGACTACAGCTGTACAGGGTTTTTTGACGCGTGGAAGATCGGAATTCGGAACTAATGCCGCCATGTTTTTCAATAATGTCAAAAAACCGATAAATATAAGTTTACCAACAGCGCTACCCTGTCAACGTCATTCGATTGCCGTATATATGATGGTATAGTTGGAGGTATACGCACCCCGGTGACGTGTATCCCGCTGACGGAGACGCGCTGGAAGTGCACGTCATCCGCGACTTCACTGTAACCCGGGACGCGGATGTGCGTGCGGTTGTGGTCGCGGGTCGACATGCGACCCATCTCCTCCATGTTCGACATGGAAGTAGCGTCCCTACAAAAACATTTTATAATAATTAAAATTAGGACTCGTAGTGTCATCAATGCTAAACTGCCGCTCAGTGCTCTGCTCACAAAGGACAGAAAGTTACTCGGTGATCGTTACAAGAGATCGAAGTAGGTATCCTTATTAAATAACTCATAAAAACATAAACTACAAATGACTTCCGAAACTTGAGCATTACGGACTTGGCAAATTAGTGCTAAGCTTAGTAAAATCATAATAGAAGAATAGACAGCAACAAGTTCAAAGAAACGATGCCGATTTACTATGAGGGTTCCACAAGGAGTGGGTCCTTCCCTCTTTTAGTCCATTTATTTTAAAAAAATCAACCGCAAATGGTGTTACTTGCTGAAAAAATGCACAAAAAAATTTTGCAAGTCTATTTACCTGCTTTATTTATATATAATTGTTAAAAAACTGTTAACAAAACTGTTATCGAAATCTTTTACTGCGTAATTATCATTTTATTACACCATAAGTAAGTAAATGATTTTTAAATGACAAAACTTTTAATTCGATATTTCTGTTTATGGGTAAACTGTAATTAATTCATTATATTATAATAGTTTTGATGATTTATATTTTGTATGTTATGATGTGCTGGATTCATTGATGTGTAGATTAATATTGATGACTTAAATAAATTCGATTTTTTGAAATTTTGCATGCGGTAGAATGTATCGGTGCTAATATTATTAAAAACACATCTTATCTGTATAGCTATATTATCTACTAGCTTTTGCCTGCGACTTCGTCCGCGTGGAATAATGACTTCCGGAAAACAACAATTTATCCCCCTTTTCTCCCCGTTGGGAGGGAATTTCCAAAAATCCTCTCTTAGTGGTAGCCTAATCCTCCCAACAAACACACATGCCAAATTTCAGCTCTCTACTGCCAGTAGTTTCGGCTGTGCGTTGTCTGTCAGTCACTCAGTAACGGAAGAGTTTTATATATATAGATATAGTTATAGATAGCTGTGCCCGCAACTCCGTCAGTGTGTAATTCCTTGTGTGTTATTAAGTTAATGTATTGGTAATATTGTTTAGATCTCGTTCACATGAGGCTTAAGTACCTATACAACGAAATTACTAGGTACTTCACCTAAAAAGAAATAAAATGAATAATAATTAATAATAATATTAATAATTTGTAATTTGAATGAATATAATACACTACCAAAATAACTAATACCTATTTTATAAAATAACAACAAAAGAAAACTAAATTAATTTAAAGACTAAAAGTCGCGCTGATAAACAATATTGTCTGTCAATAAGGTCGAATGCTCGGAACGTCTACTTCTACTCGCATCAACAGCCAAATATTGTATGAAGTTCGCGTTTTTTTTTTTTTTGGGAATGGCATCTTGCAGTTCAACCTATGACCGGGCTTGCCTGTGGATGCCTCAAAATTAAGGCCTCCAGCCAGGGCTTAAAAAAAAACTTAAAAACTAAGCGACTACACGCTCAGGGCACCCCCTGTGGGGTACGGACCTCGGCTTAGGGCGTCGCTGGGGGGGGGGGGGGGCGCAGCAAGGGACAGGCTGGATCGGAATTATTTAGGGGCGAATTTAATACTACAGGCTCAGCGGCGCGGGCTGGCTCGAGCAAGGGTCGGGGAGGAGAATTTACTGGGCGTCGCGACGGGCGTCCTCGACGGCGAGGACGGAAGGACGGTTGTCGGGTCGTGTTTTTGTGTCTCTTAATGGTGCTGGTGGCTTTCCTGCTCTCCTGTAAGAGGGTAGTGGCGTCGTCGGGGATGGTGAGGGTATGCCTTGGTCGGCGAATCCTACTTATGCGGGAGGGTGTATATCGGGAGGCCGCCGCAATCAGGGCAATTGGGGTGCTTTATAGCAGAGTCGAAGAAACGCTTGGCGAGGCGCTTCATGAACTGCTGGACGGTGTGAAGTTCGCGTTTGGATCCCCCGCTCTTTTATACCACCCGCCGCGAGCCGCGTCGAGCGCGGCGACCGTTACACAAAAATAATCCTTATAGCATGATTCAGTATTCACGCGCGATGGCTTATTAGCGTATTTCATGTATAACTTTGGTGTTTCTGTACCGATTTCTATGATTATTTTTTTATTAAATAGGTAATAATGTTAACATTTTTTAATTAGGGATGAGTGAGAGTGTTATAAACGTAAGAGTAGACAAATAAAGCTCCGAACTGCTAAGCTATCGGGAGTTACACGTGTTATTGTGAGTCAACCATAAAAGATAGACATTTGCTGTCGTGGAATATTTTTTATATAATTTTAAGGAGAACATTTCCGTCATACATGATTTCTGTGTAGCTTTAACCATTAAGGCTGCACACGCGACGGAAGCATCAAAAATGGAGTAAGTTCTCCTGCTTTCCCAACATTTCCCTTCACTGCTCTGCTCCTATTGATCGAAGCGTGATGAATAGTATACTATAACCTGCCCAGGAGTATGAAGAACAATTGTACCAAGTTTCGTTGAAATCCGTCGAGTTGTTTTTGTTTCTATAAAGAACATACAGACAGACAGACAGACAGACAAAAATTTTACTGATTGCATTTTTGGCGTCAGTATCGATCACTAATCACCCGCTGATAGTTATTTTGGAAATATATTTCATGTACAGAATTGACCTCTCTACAGATTTATTATAAGTATAGAAGATAAGCAAATAAATTATTTCTATTTCTACAGTAAGGTCCTTTACACATTATGCCGTGGCCACGGCGGGCGGCGCCGCCGCCCCGCCGCGGTGCCGCTGTATTGGTTGCACTTGGATTTGTATACGACGAGTTTTAATAAGACCTATCAAAACTCGCCGCCGCTGCCGCGGCGCCGTTTGTAAGAGTTCATACGAATCCAAGAGTGACTGATGCAACGGCACCGCGGTGGTGGCGGTGCCGCTGCAGCTGCGGCATAATGTGTGAACGGCCTTATGGCTGATGCAAACTTGGGCGAGCCGCACCTCATTGCAAAAATCCTTCTACTTCACTTTCGTCCGTTTTCTATAAAGCAACGCACACTACAGGCGGGCCGCATCGCAATTTTTTGCATAAAAATGCATTGCGCTGCTGCCCGTTGCGGCTGTAATGTGCACTTGGTTTAAGAAAGCAGATTATAATTTTAGTTGATACCGTTACCCCGGGTCGCGGCTGGTCCATTTCTTGTATTCTTTTTGTGGCGCTTGAGATCTGGCTAATACATTAGTTCTGGTTGTACTTGGTTTGGTGACTAGCTTAAAAGCAGATCTTTTCTTCATTTTCGTTAACTTAGTATTTGTTTTTGTACCACAGAGGACTTTTATAATTTTTGCACACAAAAGATTTATCCCATTTTCGCGGCACTCGTCAGAAAGACAGCGTACGCTACGGTGACGTGAGTTTGAATGCGTATTGAATCTCTAAGTTTAGACGTAAGTTTTTTATGTTATGAACGAAAGAGGTTTCTCTTGATCCTTAATAAATTTATACGTTATTCTAAGGTTCATTCAGTTTACGGATAAAAGTTGGCAGAATGTAGGGTAAGTAAGCAGCCCCGGACCTATGACAAACTGGGGCCAGTGCCCGGACTGCCCGGGCGCCACCTTCAGCGGGCGGCACCATAGATATTTCTATGGGCGGCACATTCAAGCGTGGCAGACAAGCGCAACTTGGCGATAGGTACATGAGATGCGCAGCACTTAGAATCGTTTCCTGCAGAACCGGAACTAGAGATGGATGAGCGCATCTGGTGAAAAATATGAGGATATATCCTTTATTTTAGAAATATTAAGAAAGGCGACGCCATTTCCTTTATTTTTTTTTACCACAACGCTGGTGCTCCTGTTGGATTGAAGCATATATTCGAACAGGCTTCACTCATTTTTGCAGCCTAGCGACTTAATTCTTAAAACTTTTCTGTGTCGATTAAGTACTTAAAGAATGTAAGTTATCTGAGGCTCGCTCGTGTATTCTAGACTGTCTCCGCAACTAATTTGTCTCTCACATCAAGTCTACGCGTTTGTATGAAAGTGCGCGCATGTCATGTAGCGACACGACAGGTGCGAGACTTTTTTGTCGACGGGTTTGGACGCATCTGTCGTCCGTCTATTGGTTGCAAAGTACATAATTAAGCAGGTTGGTGAGGAGGCACTCCGTGGTACCGACCCGTCGTACCCGTCTTACGATGGGGTATCGTGTTACCCAGTGAGTGAAAAGTAATGCTTAGATTTTCTGTTATGAGTTTACGACTTATAATAATACATTTAATCGTAAGGAAGTATGGCAAAGCAAAGAGCTTCACAGACGCTTTTTCCGGGCCCTCCATGGGCTGATGTTTTTAGTCACTTTTCGGCGACCAGTTCGGGGAAACGGAAGGTTTTGTCTGTGCTACTATGGATGAAGTTACATATCATGACGAATACTTATAGGAAATACATTGTCAAAGACGGTGCGGCTGTTGAGCATACCATCGTCCCGGTGAATCAATCCGACATCTTGATTCCGGTTCTTCTTGTCTTGCTAACGGCGAGTACTTGCACAGACACAATCTAGTGGCTAGGATTATCCACCAGCAACTTGCCTTGCAGTATAACCTTGTGGAGTCCGAATTACAATACTACAGCCACTACAGTTATGTGCCCGACCCAGTTCTCGAGAATGGTCATGGCACTTTGTACCTACTGGAATAGATCTTCATCAATGACAGGACTATTGTAGCCAAGGCTGATATTGTGGTGATAGATCGACGAGAGCGCCGTGCAATGACAGTTGACATCGCTGTCCCTCGAATGACATGAATCTCGTGAAAACTGAGAAAGATAAAAAAATCAAGTATCTTGACACACGAGGTGGTCGACATTTTGGACGTGGACTCTGCAGCCATTGTATCGATAATCGTTGCAGTAAATGTCTTAGTAGCGGAGAGCCTCAACCACGGATATGGATATTATGGCATACAGGGATAATCGATTAATCGTCGGTTGGTGCAACATTTCATTAAAGTTTCTTAGGGGGCCTCTGCGAGTTGGCTTAGGCCCCTCGTACGGCTTCCAAAAAACCGGGACCCCATGGTCCCGAGATATGTAAAATAAAATAATTAAATTGGTGGAAGAAACTTACTTCGACTGCTGAGAAATTTCACCTCATCATCTAAAGCGTCCGCTTCGAGCCACGCTCGCAGGAGACTGACGGTTTGTCAGCACGCGTTCTCTAGGAGCCCCTCGCGGGTTTGGGAATATGCGGAGCGTAGTTAGAGAGATATTCTCGATGTACCGGTCCCTGGTACAGACGCGCGCGCGATATCAAGCTACACGAAACTGTATAATTTTCCCAATCAACTTTGAACCTTATTCTCTAGCTATAAAGTTGAAAATCTATTAAAGAAAGACAGATTGTAGTAGCTTGGTGTGCTGGCGTCTGTACAATTGTACAGACGCCAGCACATCAACCTACTACAATCTGTCAGATTTCTGTAATAGATTTTCAACTTTATCGCTAAAGCATAAGGTTCAATGTTGATTGTGAAAATTTGACAGTTAGGGGTAGGTTGATGTGCTGGCGTCTGTACCTGCTCTACCCAACGTTACGTTAGTGTGCATACACGCGAGCAGCAAGCGTCAGCGGCAGAGACACCTGCAGCCTGCAGCCGTCGACAACGAGCCGCTCGAGTATTTGAGTAAGGTTCTCAAATACACCAGTGACATTTTGTCGACGGCAGCCACCGACGGCAGAGGCTACTGCAGCCGTCAACGCGTGTCGGCGGCTGCCGTCGACATTCGGCGACAGCTGTAGTGAGTGGGCTAGTGATAGTAAAGTAATAAGGAGACATAAAATAATAGTCCTGATCCAGGTTGCGCAGTTTTATTGGTTTTTTATAGTATATAATTACCTATACTTACATAAAATATTATTCTGAAAGTAAAACATCAGTGCTTATCATCACTGTTATTTTGTTCACAGTTTTGAATAATTTATGTACAGTCAGGGAATTTAATAGTTTATCAAGTAGACACAATACGCCAATTTGCCGTGTTACAGCTATTTCAATATAAGGACAATTTAAATTGGTAGTCAATTTGATAAAGAATAAAAATCCCTGACTTTACATAGATAGTGTAGGTACCTGTATTTTTATTTCTATGGACAATTCGGACATCACATACCTAAATAATAATACGAATAATATTTATCAAAAATGTAGTGTTAACCCTGTATATTTTTGTATTTTTTTATATAAAATCTTTGACTTCAAAAAAGAAAACAATAATTTCTCTTAAACTCAAATAATGGATAAATTATTGACTTAAATAGGTACTAAAAAAAAACAATACTTTTTTTAAATAAAAATGCAGCTTACGGCATTAACATTCTTGAAGAAAAACTTAGTAAATACTAACAAAAAATATATCACGATTTTAGTTATTTATAATACCAACTATTATTTTATTTCCATGATTACTAAAGGCGCTATTTGGAAAAACTGTACCTAAACTGTACGAATGTTCGGATATTTTATAGCTCGCGTGACAAACCCGCATCTAAGTCACGTTTTTCAACACAGAAAAGCGTGACTTAAGTGCGGGTTTAAGTCACACGAACTATAAAATAGTATCTTACGATACGTGTGACAAAAGTATTCGCGTTTAACTTAAAATTATTTTCTTTCTTTCTAAATTCACGCCTTGCAATAATGGACTACTTAAGTCACACGTATCGCAGCTATTTGTTGCCCGTTTCATTATTTTTATAGTAATTAAATATGAATATGGAATCTGAGATAGTATTATAATAATTATAAGACACTTTTTTTCAACTGTAGAATTACATTCATGTGATTAACTTTCTTATACTGTAGGATTAAATTCCTGTCGTTAACTTTCTTATACTGTAGGATTACATTCCTGTCATTAACTTTCTTATTCTGTAGGATTAAATTCATGTCATTTACTTTATTATACTGTAGAATTACATTCAGGCAGTTTACTATTTTAAACGGCAGGTTTACATGAATGTAAGTACATTAACTTTCTTATTCTGTAGGATTATATTCGCGTAGTTAACTTTCTTGGGTAGGCCCAGACGGAGATGGCGGGAATAGCTGGGCTCCTTTCGTAAATATTGGTCCTTGGCAGCTCAGAGACAGACATAAAGATACTCTTTTATCACATACTCTCTCGAGGTGGAAAGAGAGTATCAGGCCTTTGCCCAGCAGTGGGACATTAACGGCTAATAATAATATATGTAGTTAACTGTCTAATTCTGTGGGGTTACATTCATGCAGTATACTTTCTTAAATTGTAGGATTATATTTCTGTTGTTAATTGTTAGCTTCCTTATACTGTAGGATTACATACCTGTCGAGAACTTTCTTATACTGTAGGATTACATTCCTGTCGTTAACTTTCTTATACTGTAGGATTACATTTCTGTCGTTTACTTTCATATACTGTAGGATTACATTCCTATTGTTAACTTCCTTATACTGTAGGATTACATTCCTATTGTTAACTTCCTTATACTCTAGGATTATATTTCTGTAGATAACCTATATAAGCGATGGTCGTTTCAGGCTGACGATGGGGGCCGTAAAGTTGGGTACTGCGCGTGATGCTCCCCAATTGGTACCGCTGAACGTCATGGGGGATTCAGCCTCGGTGAAACGGCACTGTGGATAGTAACATTGAAGAAAACTAATATTAGTAGTTGAAGATGGTTTAAGAGACAAGCATGCTAAGAGCATTCTTTTTAGTGTTCTTACTATGAATAATTGCTCTCAATATTGCAAATTCTATCACTAATTTCAATACTTAGTACCGTTTGTTTTCTAAACTATAGGTTCGAAGCGGGCCAAATCACAACTGAAACTTATACGGAAATTGTGATTTCACAATACTTACCAAATTTTATAAGCCTCCAAAAAATTTACAAATTAGTGGGTAGTTTAAAGAGATGATTCAATCATAATACATTTATTAAGTCAAACTCAAAACATACTACAGTAATGAGAATTAAGCTGTTCCATTACTACTAGTAGGTACCTACCCTTATTGCGTAATGCACTATCAATCTCAACCTGAATCATTTAGAAGGATATTGCTAAATTATTGCTTCATATGTTCGAAAAATTTGTCTGCCCAACAACCTAAATAACGCAATTGATGTTGTTGAACTATCAAAACGAAAGCCATTAGGTACTACTGATAGTGTGTTAGTGTCTAAACACACTATGCCGAAGGTACGTGACTGAAGTTCGGCATAATTACGCCTGCAATGCTATTTGAATTACTGACGACATGTTATGCCGAAATTACGTTGCGTTATAGCGTACAGTAAATTCAGCCGCGGAACTTCGGTCGCGTACCTTCGGCATAGCGTGTTTGGACACTTACGCAATTACCCCGCTTTTATCATAATAATACTTCACATTATTAAATAGAGAATATAACTCAGATGATATCCTACTGAACTAGTAAGTAGGCATTATCGATGTGAAAGATACAACAAACAAAAAGAAAGCAGCAAATTGTTATGATACAGGTAAACTAAAATCATCAGCGTTTCGTCCCAAGGAAACGCTGATGTGGCTGACAAAGATGATAAAGAAGAGATAGGTAACTGTGACACGCACACACAAACACATTCGTGTACCTTAGGAGGAGTCCGGTGTGGTACACAGCTTTAGCTACAGGCAAACAATTGAACTGGTTAGAACAAAATTTAACAATTTTTCATATTTTATAAGTTTTAGTTACTATGGGGCTCCTGGGTGGCTAAGTAATAACAGCGGCAGGGGTCAAGGTTAAGCAACGCTTGCTGAAATCGGTCCGTGGATGGTTGACCATCCATTAGGTACATACCGAAACCCTTCGTGACTCGGAAAGCACGTGAAGCCGTTGGGGCCGGCTAAATAGACCATAGATCTTTGACAGTCGTTACGGGTAGACAGTATGCCCGAAACCAGTGGAGAATCGTGTTAATTAGTAAGGATTGCAGAGGTCAGATAGTAAAACACTCCATGTAAGAATACGTGGTATTCGCTGCATCTGTGGGGCAATTGCGTAACACATTACCAATCGGAATCGGTTGCATTTTGACAGTTCAACAACATTCATCATTGCGTTATTTACGTGTTGAGCAGACTAAATTTTTCGAACTTATGAAGCAATGGATTAGCAATTTGCTTCAAAATGATTCAGATTCTGACTGATAGTGTGTTACGCAATTAGGGTGCTGGTTAGATTGGTAGCCGACCCCCTACTGAATTTGAAAAAAGGATAGGTAGATGATGAGTTACTATGCCGTCTACAAAGCCCTACATCTACTTTTTATCATCCTCCCTTCGGTATTCTTCTCAATGTAGAGGAACGTAATCCTGGGACGCAAGGCGGAGGAGAAACTCAAAGTAGCATGCTTTGTAACATAATACCAGAGCTACCTACCTATTTATCCCTTGGCCACGATCTACACGCTCAAGCTATAAGCGTTTAGTGACAGCGACTGCTGAGAAAATAATGCAAATTGTGTTGTGTGTTTTAAAAATCTGCAGGCTTTACTGCAGATTTTTAAAATATACAAACCACTATTAGGGTGCCTTTCCACCAGAGATGTGCTATGCAGCTATGCTGTGAGAATGTAACAGCTAAGCTACGAAACTATGTGACCGTTTCCACTGATTCTAAGCTATGTAGCGGAGCGAGTAAGATATGCTAGGAAAATGCGCCGCCGCGCCGCAAGGTAACTGTGCGAGGAAGATGCGCAGCTCGAGCTATGCGACGTACCGACAATAGGGAAGGTACACTGCTCTGCACATAGCTACACATCCATAGCACTCATCCATAGCCAGATCCATAACTTGCATCCATAGCATGCATCCACAGTACGCATCCTTCCATATAAAAAACGTAGCTTAGTTGAAACAGTTTCCACCAGTGCTATGCTATGTGGACCAAAGAATATGATTGGTGGATATCAAACGCATCCATAGCAACGTAGCACATCTCTGGTGGAAAAGCAGCCTCACAATTACAAATTAATTTGCAAGTAAGTAAATAAATAAATAAATAAATAAGTACTCCTATTATATTGTCAGTGTACCTAAGTATACTGTATTCATTTTTATCAATTATCAGGTAGTATTTAGATATCTTCACATTAGCAGTTTCTACATAACTCAGCGACTCGTTATGTTTACTAGTAACGATGCGTTTAATTGCAGTTTCAATTATTTCATTAACTTGATTATTGTGTTAATTGATATTTTGTAAGGGTAGGTAATAATCAGAAAACATTTTCGGTATGATTTTTTTATTTTCAACAATGATAACATTTATATTATTTTATATGGTTTATTATTTATAAATATAGGTAAATATCGGTATAAACTTAATTCACAGGTTGTGTTTTATGGTTAAGTACGACATAAAGACAAAGGTAGATTGCTCCATGCAAATGTTATGTGGATCATGAATTCTTTGGGGCATTCGATAATGAGGAAGAAGGGAAAGTTACGATTAAGTACAATGAAATGTCTGTCAAAAATATTATTCAGGAGGTGTTAAGAAAATACGCGATTTTGTTTTTTTTAATTTATACAAATGCGGTTGATATCATTTTGGTTCTTTCGTGCTTATTGTAAAAGTCCACTCAGAATAATTTGTATTCTTCGGAACATCACACTCTTAATGCATAAGGTGAAGAGAAAAATAGAAGTCACAATCCCATCCCATTAGGCAGAAGCACAAAATGCATTATTACTGAAACTATACCCACACCCTTCCTCAAAAGTTGTAAATAATGAATAATTAGGTATTATTAAAATATCAAATCATACCTATAGTCTTAAATGTGCTAGACAAATTAGAAAATTTCCCAAATTTACCCAAAGAAGACTCAAGTATGGTTTCAGTAATGTTAAATTTATAATTAGATATATTAACATAATTAATATATAGATAGTCACGATAACACAAGATTAACAATCACAATATATTATAGTTAGAACGATACAACCAGTAAAGCTTGCGCCAGCAACTCCCTTAAGCTAAGCTAATTAATGAAAATAGATATTTGTAATACGGCAAAACCGATTAGGACTGTTGAAAACCACGCATATAAATCGTTTTCAATATATTATGGTTTAAAATGAAGATTAATTCGAGATAAATTCGTTAAAATACTATTATATTGGGAATGATGCAGTAATCAAAGAACAATGACAGTGTAATTTAGTTTAATTTCATCGTTTAATGAAAAAGTACTATTTATTTAAGAATTTTTATTTTGAAGCTTCATTATAATATTTGAAAAATCTAGTTTGTCTTACAAAAGTATATTGATAAATAGAAATTTCATGATTACGATTTTAATAATAATATATTTATTAAAATACATACCGTGAGCTGTAGCTTGTATGATAGAGTATATAAAAATTGTACAATTGAAAAGCTTCATAATAAATTCTACTTAGTAAGATAAGATTTGAAAATGAAAATGAACTTTGAATGTGCATGTTAATTCATAAGGTAAATCTCTCTCAGTGTATTAACGATATTATTATTAATATGCTTATTAGAAAAGATAGAGTTTAATATTAGTAATAATCTTTAAGTTTAAATGCAACAACAATTTGAAATATAATGGAAAGTCCCATGGCAGTACATAGTATTTTAGAGTAATTGCAGAATCTTCTGTCTCGTTTCTTTCATGGTAACAGTCTAGGGTAATTGGGGTTTTTACTAGGATGAAAAATATTATTAACGTGATCATCATCATCATCATAATCATCCACAACGAGTGGTCATCATCATGCACATTCATTGTTCATAATATCTATTCTAATTCTATAAATTCAAGATCAGGACCAGCAAACTTCATTCATTTTCATGATGAAATGGCACTGTCAAAAGTTTAAATCTTTCATTTTCGCCTAATTATCACAAGGGTTAATCTATAGGACCTATTCTTAATATAATAAACTTTATTTTTTATTTTGAGGCACTATAGCCCTGGATTTACGTTGTTATATAAAAAAAAACAATTATTGATTAATATAACAGTCTAACATGATTTTTAGTAGAAAAATTAGTAAATGTCATATTAATTAATGTTTGTTGCCAATACCACTGTCTTGTCTGTGGATGTAGGTTTATCGTCGAGCTGACATACCTTCCTGAAATTACAGTTTTTTTTTTAATTATTTACGATGATTATTTTGTTATCTTTAATACCAGAATACACGACTGGAGGGAATTTGATTTTTTTTTAATGCGTATTTTTCTGTAGAAACTTTGAATTAAGTAAATATATTAAGTGTTAAATTTTTTAATTACCTACCTCCCAAAATCTGCATTGTACTCTGATATCAAAGATGTAAAGTTATAGACAGTTATAATTTGGTATAGTTTTAAAGATTGAGAGCGCATGATTAACATTTATATGCAAATTATGACATACATGCAACAGGTAAACACGTAACACAAGACATGATTTTTATTATAATTAAGTATTTATCAATTATAAAAAGAGTAATAATCCAAACTGCATTTTCAACTGCAAATCATCTAGGGAAACCAACTAATTTATACGTTTTTTTTGTGTAACTGATCTACCTAATAACTAATTTAGCTGTCTATTGTGAATAGTAAGTATGTATTGTACTTGGTGTGTGATTTGAATAAAGTTAAATACATAGCAGTGTGTTTTTACTTTTACGTAGACGTTTATTTGTACTTTATGGTACGCCAGTTAAAAAGGTTTAAAATTATGGTGTTTGTAAGCATAAAGCAAGTGCGAATATTGGAATCTAGCAGTTTATAGACGTGTCAAATATTTAAATTGGCATTATGATTTGATATTTGAGAACTGAGGAGCATGATACGTAAAATACTTAAAAATCGTTAAAATTATGGTATTTGGTCTTTTTTTCTTCAAAATATAAAATATTGTTGTGCTGCTCAGTTCTAAAACGATCAAAACTTAGTGGCAACCCCAGATGTAATCCCAAGGGCAAGATATAAAAATGTGCAGGTAGTTGTGTGTGGAGAAATGAAATAACCGAAAAGGTGTGCCCGGAAATGTGCAACTTCCATATTTGTGTGTTCAATTCGTGGTTTGCTGGAAAAATTAATATACCTTAAATATGTTGGTAAGTTCGTCAAGCAGAGTCTCGTGTCGGAAGGAGATGCGGATGTCCGGTACGTTGGTGCGGGTGATGT
The DNA here is from genome assembly GCA_914767645.1 of Hydraecia micacea. Lineage (NCBI taxonomy): Eukaryota > Metazoa > Arthropoda > Insecta > Lepidoptera > Noctuidae > Hydraecia > Hydraecia micacea. The sequence goes on along the minus strand of OU611793.1, from coordinate 1,012,869 downwards.
CGTTGCCGGCGACGCCTTCCTTCGTGTAGTTGGGGCCCAGCCAGTACTGCTTCATCTGTTCGATAAAGTGGGAGGTTAGGCAAGGGCCGATTAGCACAAGGTGTCATTGAAGTCTGAAATCCTCATTATCATCAGTAATGAATGAGGATATAAAAAAAGCCGATGGAGTCATCAATTAATTAATAAATTATAAGGTCAAGGCGAGTCCATGGAGACCAGAAAACAGTTGGTCTGAAAGACGAACTCTGGCAGAAATTGAACGAATCACGACAGACAGAAAACTCTTGCTTACCTCGTGCGGGAATCCAGACATGAGCACAGAGTTTCTGGCGAGTTCGCACATGTCGCATGAGCTGAGCTTCCACACCTGAGCAGCAATACTGTACTCTTCCATCAGCGGCTCCTGTACGGGGAAAGATGGGTTCATAAAAATATATGTAGTACATAGCTGGAATCAAGTATTTGATATCGAAAATGCGGAATAACACCTTACGTAACACTTACACGACGCGAAGAACATGTGAATTTGAATATTCATTCAAGGACTCCTTACCTTGGTGAAGTGGAACTGCAGCGGGTCGTCAGTGCTGAGCGTGATGCAGAGTCCTCGCGCGAGGAACTCGGGCAGAGGGTTGCGGTGGTAGTTGAGGAACAGCGAGTTGTTGCTCAGCGGAGACATGGCGATGGAGATCTGAGCCAAGTAGTACAGGTATTGGAGGACTGGCACCTGAGGAAAAAGTCACGTTTAAGTCCAATGAAGAAGTAAAATTTATCGAGCGTTGTAAAACGTTGTCCATTGTTTAATGTCCATAATTTCACTCATTTGGAGAAATATCGACGTAACTGCCACTTTTTTTTAAGTCTTTGCTGAGACTAACTTTCAGTTCGGGAGATATCTCCCCAACCGAAAGCTAGTCTCAGTTGAGATTGGCCGCCATGGCCGAAATACGGTCTGGAGGACTGTATATAAGTAGTTGGATACCGGTGTCTGCGCACACACGCCCGCACTATAATAATAGTGCAGGCGTGTGTGCGCAGACACAGGTGCACTCTCATAGTCCGATGGGACGGCAATCCAACTACTTAATAAGAGTACAAATTAATAATGAACCTGGAGAATCGCACAATCAAAGGGAGGAGGGAGCAGCCAGTGCAGTCGGACTGTAGGTAAATGGTTCTTCTTCTTTTCTTGGAGCCTCCCTAATAACTAAAGGTTGGTAATCAACTCCGAATGTTTCTTTTTGAACAGCTGTGTATGACGACGAAAAGGATTTGCTTACCTTCCTCAGCAGCAGTCCGTGCGAGATGTTCTCAGCGAGCAGGAAGCCGCATACGAGGTGCTGCACGGGGCCTGCCTCGCCGCAGTGAGGTCGCAGCACGAATGTATTCAACCCTTGTTCCCTTAGGAGTGAGGACAAACAGATAAGGGTGAGAAAATATACTAGACTTTCGAGATTTATGGTAAAGTGGATGAGACAGAGATTAAAACAGAAGAACAACTAGCAGAGGATCCACGGGGTTTTGGTCGGTTAACAAAACAAAAATCAGCTGTGTCAAAGAAAAGTGCAATACCTACGCGTTAGTTAATTAATCTTTTAATTTTGTAGCTAGTGTAAATCACAGAACAGCTTGGTGTAAATAGTTAAGAGATTATGAAAATATTTAAATATAAATAAATTATAAATTTTATATTTAAATGGTAAACTTATGACTTGTACAGAATATCGTGTACATAGTCGTTCTACTTACTTCCTGAAGTGGTTCAACACGGTCATGTTGGCATACATGTAGTAGAGGTAGTACGCGTAGGGCGGGTTCTCCTCATCATCATACTCCTCGGGATTTTTCACGTCCGGGTCCAGCATCGGGTTCTCTGGCTTAGACTCGTCGTCCACGCTGTCGAACCCAACTACGTGCTGCGAGATAAGAAGGTTCTAGTTAGTATTTTGTGAGAAGGGGATAGGACTGACAGATGAATAGCTGTAGGCATTAGGCGGATCACACACTACAACACACCACGCGATGCGACGCGGGAAATGGTGTCAAATTTCCCGTAAATTTTTATGTAAAAAACTTTTTTACAAAAAAAACAACCGACTTCCAAAAGAAAAACACTACAAAGTGAAAAATAACTTTAATTTCGGAAGTCGGTGTCGTTGGTTCCACATTTTCGTTTTTTTGACACCGACTTCCGAAATTAAAGTTATTTTTCACTTTGTAGTGTTTTTCTTTTGGAAGTCGGTTGTTTTTTTTGTAAAAAAGTTTTTATTTTTCGCTTTTTAGTTGTACCTACCCCATACAAATTCATATAACACTACTTGCTAGTGACAGGAAGATAAACATCATCAATATAAACTAAGTGGAAAACAAACGTATTGTTGACGCTAATTCCAAAACTACCCAAGCAAAGTTCATAAAATTTATATGGGACCACCTCTGCAGCATACCTTATTCATTAATTAGACTAGATGCTGATAATCCTGGCTGCAGCATCAGGCCAAACTTATGTCAACTTTGCATTGAACTTAAAATTTAGTCCTGTTTAAAATGAGCCCAAACACGACTACGGTGCTGTAATTTCAAGGTTTGTACTTTTTCTGATGCTCCTGGCTTCAGCATCAGGTCTCTATGTACTTCGGTGTTCCTCATTAACATTACGTTTATCCACACATCGAGCCCTTTTCAATGAGCCTAAACACGATATATCTGCTGTTAGTTGTCGAGGAGTTAGGTACTCTGCAGACTATCCTGACTGCAGCATCAGGTCATGACTTGATGATCATGAGACCAAATGTGGCAAATGCCCAATCAAATATCAAAACAATTTACTAAAACAGTCCTTGCCTGTTCGAGTAACTTCTTACTGTTAAGGAGTTGTACCTTCCATCATCAGCGCAGCTACCTGAGATGGTGACAACCATACGCAAATACACAAGATACTTCATAAAATATGCGAAAAACCATAAGTAAGCCTATAAAATTTGAGGGTTGCCCTCGATTTCTCTAAGATCCCATCATCAGATCCTAACTTGGTGACAATGGGACCACCTCAGAACTATCTACTTTCGAACAAAAGAAGAATTTTGAAAATCTGTCGACAATTGGCGGAGTAATCGATGAACAAACATACAAAAAAAAAAAAAAAAAAAAAAAAAAAAACATACAAACAGCCGAACATAGTACCTCCTCCTTTTTGTGAAGTCGGTAAAAATCAAGCGCGTTATCTACGCCCCGTCGCGTGGCGCGTTGTTGTGTGTAATCTGCCTTAGGAACATGACATAACAATACTGTAAAAAGCCTGCCTCTGACAAATTTTTAGCAGCGTTACAGTAGCCTTACGTATACGGTTGGAAGGCTTTTAATATTGAACGCAAGAGGAACTGAGCCTGCAGACTCTTAAAGCGTTACATATCATAGATCATACGGTGAGAAAAAACGTTACTAAGTAACAGATTATTAATATCACATACATCATCATCTGCCTAGCCTTTTCCCAACTATGTTGGGGTCGGCTTCCAGTCTAACCGGATTATTAATATCACATACATCATCATCTGCCTAGCCTTTTCCCAACTATGTTGGGGTCGGCTTCCAGTCTAACCGGATTATTAATATCACGTACAGCAAGGCCGAAGTTTTTCTTAAAGTCGCTGTTCCATATTAACGACCGAAAACTATAAGTATATAGAGGTACGAGGAACAGGGTGTATAGTTCACTCATCCTCCAGAGAAAAGGGAGGATCCGTGGGGGATCCGAGTCCGACCGGACGGGTGTCGTGTCTGGTGGGCAACTACTCAACGATAGATTCGGGATGTTGTATATACAATGTGGAAACAAAATACGACGTTCAATAAAAACACTGGCAATACTAATGCTGCATAAGAGTTTTTTGGAATTATCGAATAAATCCTAACATCGAAATTAAAAAAGTGATTTTTTTTAAACAAACTAAATAGTAGTGATGCGCCGACTATGGGTTTTGCCAATCTTTGACTAGCTATAGTGACTAAACTATTGGATATATTTGATTGAATTTTCGTATTCAGATTGGGAAGGGCATTGGATATACTCTGTTTAATTTATTACTCCACCTTGTACAGACTGTAACCAAGAATTTAGTACACGCAGAATTTAGTACACGCATCGACGTGCCTGCCACCCAGTATGCTAGTCGCGCAGAAAACTTTGCTTGCGCGATGCACGATTTTGCGTGACGTCCGTGTGATGCGTAGTTCGCATATGGCGATGTACATAGATGCCGCCACAAGTATGTATGTACTTACAGTAAGAAACTTGTGCAGTTCATCGTTGGTCTTGGGGTCCCGAGTGACCTCGAACAGCGGCAGGAAGATGTTGCTCAGGAACTCCTGGAACTTGTTCATGATCTTGTTCGACTTGAAGATGTCGCTGTAAGAGGAGGCTTTGTTAGAATTTTCGTAATCTACTTATGTTAGTTTGGAAGAAATTATATACTTAGTTGTAGATTGCAAGGTACTGATAGAAATAGTCTTGCATGAAGTTAGAAGAGCGAACTCTGAGACAAAGGTGAAGTTGAACACCATCGCTGACAACAGCTGATTTTAACAACTCCAAAACGGAATATCCTGTTGACGACTACTGGCAGGGTCTATCAAGCTAAAAAGGAATTGTGTTTGGGGAGAACAGCACAGGGATAGATAAATTGTATCTGGAAGATGATAATGATGAGCTCACTATAGTCGAGGTATCTGTATGAGCCAGCGCACGTTGTCCGAGTACACGTTGTACTGCACGGCCCACTTGCTGAGCTTGGCCCACTCGCTGGGGCTCTTGCCGTAGATCGACAGTCGAAGCTCAGCGTTCTGGTACTTGCTCTCTTCGAGATCTGCTGCTACTTCCTGGGGAAGAAGAATAAAAAAAATGAGTCTGAAATCTTAAAATTATATCGCACTGAGTCGAAGTCAGCTTTGTTCAAAACTATACTATACTAAATCAGTATTTCATACCATTTGAAAAGGAAAACTTTTGATCAAGGGGCTTGTGGGTCATTCGATCAGATTAAACTACACTTGCCGCGGTTAGTCTTTGGATGGGTGATCATCTTTACATACCAAGACCCCTCCGTGCCTCGGAAAGCACGTTAAGCCGTTGGACCCGGCTCTTATTCGTGGATCTGTGACAGCCGTTACGGGTCGTCAGAAGCTCGAAAGTCTGACAATCAGTGGCAAGGGGTTTTGTATTACCTACCTGGTAACTTGATTGTGGAGGTCAGATAGGTAGTCGCTCCATATCAAATACTGGTATTCAGCCTGGAAGGCGACCCCAAAATATTTGGGAATCGGCTAGATTGATCTCGAACTTGAATAGGAAAACTCATAACTATCTCGAAGACGATGATAATAATGTTAAAGAAGACATTATTGATAGGAATGGTAATAGAAAATTGGGCCACAAGGGGGTAACAGTAGATTCAGTAGGTATACTCATACATTGATGATCCTGGCGAAGTACTTCCCGTTCATGTGGTTGTCAGTTTTGAGGAACACCTCGCGCAGCCTGCTCTCGCCGATGGGATTGTACTTCGCGTTGAACTTGTCGAAACGGTGGAACGTGTTGCGATCCTGAGAAACATAAAAATATAGATATGAAGAACAGGGTGTAAAGTACTCATCCTCCATTGAAAAGAGAGGATCCTCCGACCAAACGGGTTTTGTGTCTGGCGGGCAACTGCCCGACGACGATTGTTGTAGGGCCATTGTATATATGCTAGTTGCGCGGTAAACTCTGCTTGCGCGATGCAGGATTTTGCGGGACGTCAGTATGATGCATAGTTCATATATGGCGGTATAGATGCCGCCACAGAAATATGTGTTAATGTAATGTATTATCTCCAATTCGTTGGGCATTACAGAGATTAGCCGCAACCACAAAAGACAAAATTGTCCACCGTGCGCTTTTATAATTCTGCACGTCACTTTATCGTGGACTTCGACGTTAACAGTTTTACTGTCGTGGACGGAGTCTTTATATATATATATTCATACATTTTCCTTCCCTGTGTTATCGTGATGCCGTGGACGTCCACGATAATATAGTCACGTTAGAAATGATAAAAACGCCCAGTACCAGAAGGAAGTATGCTCAATTGCTCAAGCAAGGATTCATCCTTAATGAAACTGAATAAGGACGGACGGGACGAAGGATTTTTGTTATCATCAACGCTGTGTTACTTACCGCGTGTACATCGAGCATGTCGACGGTGAGGTCGTAGGTGCTGAGGTTCATAGACTGGAACACCGACTTCAGCGTCATCGGAGTGCCTTTGTGCAGGGTCACCACCTAAACGACATCGTTTCATTATTGGTTTGGTTCAACTATACACATTCTCAGAGGAAGGAAATATTAGAAAACATAAAGGTAAGAGGAAGATAATGAAGAAAATGAGAGATAAGAGGTAGTATATTCAGTGTAGGTTTATATTTTAATCGTAAGTAATTAATAAATATTTATATCTACAGTGAAATGATTGATGGAAGAACAAAACAATGAAAATGACAAAATATGCATCTTGTTACCACCGGCGTTAAGAAGAAGTTACAAACCTCGTCGGCATGGTTCTTCAGGGTTTTCTTGATGAAGCGCAGGAGATGCTTCTGGTTCATGCACGACGCCGCGTGGATGTGAGTGTCCACTTTCCTGATGGACAATCAAATTCATTAATGCTTACATGGATCTTTAACAACACTTTTTTGTTACAGTATAATGGCTAGCTAGCCATAGCTCAAAGACAGCGCTTTTTATTTGGCTGTCCCAGTTTCAATAGTTAAAAGACTTTGAAAAACAGACCAGACAAAAGAATTTTCTTTGTATAAGTATCCCACAGAAAGGGTGAAGGTTCCATTTCCTTCACAATCGTCCAACAAAGTTCTTGGTAGCTTGTGAAGTGTTTGATAAGGTGAACTAACCTGATGTTATAGAAGTCACGGTGCGGCACGGCCTTCTGCGAGGCGAGCTCTCGCAGCTCGTTGAGCAGCACGTGCAGCTGGAACTTGGACGACAAGTAGGACAGGCGGCGATAGCAGAATGATTTGCTGGAACATTGCAAGGGCGGTTAAGAAGCACCAATGAATGATATTCGATGAGGCAAAATAACGTAGGTTTGCTAGCTGCTGCTGTATCCCGAGAGTTGCCGAAAATCGAGTTGAATGGCGTGCAATAGGAGAGGCCTATGTCCAGCAGTGGACTGCTATAGGCTGATGATGATGATGATGATGTCCCGATTAGTATCATTAACTATTCACTTGAATCCAGATTCATTTTTGTTTTGTTCTACGTTCACATGACACCGACAACGGTTCATCCGCTCCTTTCATTTCATTTTTAGATTATTCTGTAGGCGAGTGGAAGATGATTCATGCTGAGTGCCGAAATGCAACATCGTTGGATCGGATCACTAATGAGTTTCATTTTTCACTTTTGTTAATTTTGTTTTCAAACGTTTCGAGTCAGATAGGTAGAGAAAGATGCCGAATGAAAGACAAAAATGAACGGAAAGTGGAGTCTGATATTGGCTTTAATGAGATACATTTAGAAAGTACCGGAGTTACGATAACGATGGCCCGAATATCCTAAGACTACGGTTTTTCAATTGCTATCAATGAACTGGCTTAACAGGTCGAAGACCACTGGGGCCATGGCCTCACGCCAAACAGTGATATGAGTATAGAACATGTAATTGATAAGAAAAACAAAAGATAAAGATTTTTTTAAAGAATCAAATCCTTGATCAAAAAAACAAAAGAGCTTCATTTCAGACAAGATTTTTAAAGAACTTTTACTCTATTGCCATCAAAAACCATCAAGTCAAAAACTCACAGCGGTCCATCAGACATCATATTGCACATAGTATTCTTGTCCTGCATGAACTGTTGCATGGTGATGTATTCATACGGCAGCCTGGTCTCCTTCCCATCCTCTCCCTTCTTGTACAGGTTGTAGACGCCTTTAAATGGCTTGATGATGTAGTCCTTCGGCTCAGGGTTGTGGCACTCCCACGGGTCCTTGCCTGCCCTGAACGGAGGGTGGACGATGTGGTCTGGAGATAAGAGTTACATAAGGTTAACTTGATTCCGTATTGGGAATAGACTGTTATTATTAACTTGGATTGATGACTGATCTTTTCGTTAGTTATGGATGAAAAGAACGATCTAAATCCTAAGACCAATGGATCGCAGGACCAATAAAATCCTCAAACAGCCACTCGTGACCATTTTAACTGCTCAAACTCAAACTCAAAGCATTTATTTCAATTAAACCATGTACAGGCACTTTGTTAAAATTAAATAGTCGGTCAGTCAGAATGTTGAAGCTAGTTGCCCATTCCAAAACGTAGATCTCTATGGAGAAGAACGGACAAGAAACTCCATGGACTAAACCTATGGTAATATTTAACTAGCAGTGGATAATTTACGACCCGGTCTTTGAATGCACCCATAGGAAAACTGTTGTTGCCTGTTCAGTGCTGTTTTATTTCAGCAATTGAACATAGAATAAAAATCTGGAGAGAAATGTAAGTTCTATAATTGGTAGTATTTTTAAAATCCCTCGTTAGGTTTTCTCATGCTATCTCTTGTTTTTCAGTATTCCTTAAAAATCGGAGCTGTCTACGAGTCAACGTACCCGCAATGTGTTTCTGCACGTGCACGCTGGGCACGTAAGCAGGCGCGTTGGCGTCAGTGCTGCGCACGAAACGCGCCGTGATGGTCGCGTAGCTCTGCTGCGACATCTCCATGTAGCGCTTGCGCAGCTCCAGCGCCTGCACCAAGTACGAGGACGCTAGCTGGAGGTCTTCTAGCGGGACCTGCGAGAAACACCAAGCGACATTAAAGATAGCATAATCAGCCTATAACGAAGGAATGGGCCGTAATCCACCACGCTGGCCCAGTACGGGTTGGTAGACGTCACGTCTTCTAATTATTGGTTCTTGGTAAGTCGCCGGTTGACTTCCTCACGATGTTTTCCTTCCTTGTTTTAGAGAGCAATGGTGATGAAATAATTTACACAAAGTAAAGCGCCTGTCTGGGTTCGAACCTACGACCTACAACTTATAAATCGCGGCCGTTACCGATGGGCCACCACTGCTCCCTATTATTAAAGATAGACTTGTGCTCAAACAAACCCTATTGGAAGCATAACCTGGTTTTGGCCATAATCATGACGTTTTATAATACGGTGGTGAAGGTCTAGAGCCGCGTAAATGAAAACGGCATTAAGCCGTAACACTCCGTCAAATATTATTATGATCCTACCGAACTGGAAGAGGTTGTGGCAATCCATTAGATAAGGGGAGTCCATCGAGCTCGTAATCAGTTGTGGTGGTCCTTGTTGTTGTTACCTCTCTTACTTTGCGCTCTATGAGATTATTTACAAGACATCAACCCTCTGACTACTTTATTGCACCATCACCAAACAAACATGTATAGTGCTTAGTGCGGCACACCCCCAAGTTAAACAAATATCAACTTTATTTCAATGACAATTAAGTTGATTTCAGAGCGACTAGCACTATTGAAAAAAATATAAAAATGTTTGAAATTGTGGCGTAAACTGAACTTTATTGTGTAGGAATTAAAGTTATTTTTCCATTAATTCATTAACTGTTTACATTTTTTGCAAATAAATTTCGAACGCAGATTATGTTCATCCACTCACCCCGGACGTATCCTCCCCGCTGATGGCCACTCTCTGGAAGTGCGGCAGCACGAAGTCGGTCTCGTCATCATCAGCCACCCGCATACGTTCGTCGAAGACTGCTCCCGCGCCGCCCGCCTCGCTGCCGCCGAACGAACGCACGGACTGACCGCATTCTGCTGCCCTGGAGATGGAAAGAAAAATAACAATTAAAAAAAAAACCTTACAGACCTAAAGTCGGTCTAAGTCTAAACTAAAACTGACAAACGTTGTGGTGTTTTCTGAATGTGCAGCAATCAAAGTTTTTTGCTAGCTGAATTCCAACGTACTTATAAGGCTAAGCGCACATTACAGCCACATCGGGCCCCTGTGCATCGCAGTTCAGTACTTTTGTACTGAACTCGCTTTTTTAAGCGAGTAGAGTACTATGTTTCATGAAGATATTTGCGTTGCGGTGCGGCCTGCTCAAATGTGCGTCAGCCTTTAATTGACACCTAGTTTTAACGCAATAGTCTTATTCTTGTTAAGCGAGATCGCTAAATACCGTACTAGGGCCATAAAAAAGTTAACAGTATGGGCGAATTTAAATTATAGGCCTACCTAAAACAGTTTCAATTCTGAACTGAGCTCCTTGCAGAAACCCGATAACACCTTAAAACGAACCCCATGACTGACAACCACACCATCCTAATTGCCACCAGACTAATGAGCCAATCGCCATTTTGGAAATAAGTAAGTAAATAATTGGCCATTTGTTTTACCATCAAAAGACAATATAAAAATACTAATTGTACCCTAAAAAATTGATTAATTGCAAAGAGATGGCACAATAGCCCATCGCAGCCATTTCCCGCGCAATATTGTGCAAATGCTCAAATATTAACACAGCCATTACCATTGGGGTGTTCTGCTAATTACATTTGTGTAGGTATATTACAGTTCTGTTTGGTGGACAGTAATTAGGTTTGGAGGTCACAGCAATCGGTCTGTATACGTACCTACGTATTACATACGTATTAAAAATTTCAGACCCAATTTATGGGTGCACTAGCCAAGTGCATTTTTTAGTTACTAAAGATTTGTTCGGTTTACAGGTTACTACTCGTAAGTCTATAATTAAGTGTTTATGTACTAAACTAACACTTGTGTTTGTACTCAAGTAAGGAATTAAAATTTTCAAAGTCAAAGCATTTATTTCAATTAAACAGGCACTATTGAATTTGTCAAGGAGTTGGTCAGTTAGAAATATTCCAAAGCGTAGGTAAACCTATGGACACAGATAATTTATAATGCTATGGAGTAGAGACGAAAAATTTTAAACCGAAACCAAATACCTGGCGTAGTTCAGAAGATCATGAAGTCATTGATTATAATAATACCTATTTAGAAATAAAAGGAACCATCCTAAGAATATGGAATAGAAAAGAATATTCTTTATTATGTACACCATAAATATTACAGAACATAAATGTAGAAATGTTACAAGGCGTGACACAATGGGCGGTCTTATCGCTAAGAGCGATCGTTTAAAGACAACCTTTGGATGGATTTAGAGAAAGAGGAGAGACAATACTGTAGGTAGTCTGTGGTGTACCATTTACATACACAATACATACATACATACACAGGATATTTGCGAATAAGCACGTTACTTACGTAAAATGGGAAACCTATAATTACCGTTTTCTTGGACACTAAATTCGTCGTGTAATACACATTAGAAACGATTGCATTGGTGATTCTCAAGTTAACTGCTTAGTTACATTGCTAATGTTATGAAAGTTCCTATTCATTATTATGAATTATGATACGATTCCTTTCAATATTGACAATTGGATCATTTTCGTGTAGGTTTTGGCGACGGAAAATTTTGCTCATTGGAGTCCCGACAGCTGCCTTTTCATAATCAAAGTTGTAGCTGCAAGAGATTATAAGTACCTACCTTTGAAAATACAACATCAATGAAGTACTTGGAGCTAATGTTACTGCAATGGAAGTAGTGGGAGTTTCAGATGACATTCCATCGATAATAGTGTTGTTTACTATTAGATATGCGCCGAGTACTCGTTTATTACTCGGTACTCAGCATACTCGGCAATTTTGGTAATTAGCATTTTTGTTATCGGCCGAATAACTCGGTTTGGTTACAGAGATACTCGAAAAATACTCACAAACCAAACCAATACAATATTAAGAAGACTAATCATCCCGTGAAAAAAACGAAAATAAGTTTTTAAGTAATTAAATAATCAGTCTCTTGTGGTTATAAATTTAGGTCTATAGCGATGTCACTTTTCGGATCTTCAGGCTGTTGCGACTTGCGACGCTGTTCCTCGTAGCAATGTCAAAAACTTGCATGGCATTCTTCTGTAATATTTGAACCGTTTCGACCTTCCCAATACATGCGTCAACTACTTAGGTACTTAAACCGAGGTACTCTGCAGAGTACTAAGACCTACGGTTACCTACTCGGTAAATCTTGTATGCCGTAAAACGGGGTGAATAGGGATGCAGAGGTGAATCGGGACGAAACTTTAAAATGGATTTTAACATTGAAATAATTGTTTTTTTTTTGCCAAAAAGGACTCTAATGTGTTTATTATATTATACTTACTTAATTAACGATTAAGTGTCATTGTTGGCAATAAATTTTATTACATCAACGTTAAAATCCATTTTAAAGTTTCGTCCCGATTCACCCCTGCATCCCTATTCACCCCGTCTTACCGTATGTATAATATACTTAGGTACTCGACGCAGCAATATTTGATAACGGTTAACCAGGCATCATCATTAAATATCGTACAGTAGGTGAAATTTGATACATCGGATTATGTTATGTCTAAACATAGGTACTAGGTATTAGGTAATGGGCTTTGGAATCTGATACTACTGCCGCGTGAGTTGTGATTTCGCATTTGGCTATGTGTTTCTAATACAGACGTAGCGTTGCAAGGCCTCCCTTGTGAAGGACGCAGGAATCCGCTGGATGCTAAGAGCACAGAACCGGTCGAAGTGGCGGCGCTTGGGGGAGGCCTATGTCCAGCAGTGGACGTCTTTCGGCTGAAATTATGATGATGATGTCCCATTGCAGGGCAAAGACCTCCCTACTCTCTTTCCACTTCTCTCTGTTAAAAGCTGCTAAGGACCAGTTCTTGTTGAAGGAGTCCAGCTCATCCCGCCATCTCCGTCTGGGCCTGCCACGATGTCGTTTGCCATTAAGAGGGACCCATTGGGTCGTAAGTTTGGCCCGTGGTTCGTCTGACATGCGGCAGATGTGTCCAGCTCAGTTCTAGACCGGAATAAATCACGTATGTTTCAAGTTTTCTGTCACGTACCTACATACAATAACTAAACTGGCGATTGAACCCGATCATGGATTTCACTTCCGAAAGGTACAACAATCAAATTAGAATACATCAAAGAAAATATACAAGTCACCGCATTGCCGAACAGTTATCTTTAACAACTATGGGCCTTGCTTGCATGACTTCCGGTTTTTAGTTCAAATAATTGCAAGCAAATTATCGAGCTTATAAGCCTAACTTAACAAACATATTCTCACTCGTCTAAAAATTAATGAGCCTGCATGAGATCGAAAAGTTAAAAAAAAAACACTTAATTTTCTGAAACAAGGCCTCGTACACTCGTCATACATAATGTTTAGTAAATATTTTAACATAGTAGGGAGAAAAGTGAATAGGTAGTAAGTATGCATTTACAAAATCAAAGCATTTTTCCGTTCATTTTCAAATCCGTCGAGGCCTTCCAACATCGGATGTTTTAAAACAACAGTCGTGTCGTAGTACGCATCGGAATCTGAACAAATGCAAAATTCGGATATCCGCTTCCCGCTCGGGTTTATTCGTAAAACACTCCTCGCGTTATTCAAATCTCCCCTATTTTATAAACAATTTAAAATTTAAATCACCATGAGTTCCTCGTCGACGTCCATCTCTGACAATCTATTTTGCTTCCAAACATAATAAAGTTGCCACCACAGCACAGACAAAAAAAACTGTCACATATTCACATCTCCCGCCAAAACGAAACACGTTTTTGAATAACCGAAACGGCGGCAAAGGAACGGCCGCGTTCTGCCGGCGACACGCGTTGCAATGCAATCAAATTACAAATGGCGAGGCATCCCTTGCGGTAAGGGTTACTGTCGCTCCAAGGTTAATCCAATTACTTCCCACTAATAATATCGAGTCTCAGCGGCGCACTATGGACGGAAAAACTAGCTCCCCTTTCGTAGGATTTTTGAAAAATAAAATGTTTTATTTGATAGTTTCAAGTATACAGTTTTGTCGAGTACATTAAAACATTGAATAAATTAGTAGTTACAGGTTTTTTTATTCAATCTATACCATAAAAAAATTACTTTATATATTTCAAATGTATGAAAATGGAATTTGTTTTCCTCATAACTTTTGTCTGTCTTGGATTGTAAAGCTGAAACTTTTAGGTATTGTTGTCGGGCTTATACCAAAGCCACATGACCTTTGACCTTGACCCCGAACTTCCCCGTTCAAAAGATACGAATGAATTAAAAATGCATATTTGGACGATGTTGTAATACGCGGTAATGTACCTCAAATATATATTTGAGGTACATTACCTATATATATACATATATATATTTTACCCAGTATTGAGCCCTGATAGACAACAAACATATGTAACTATTGATCTTGACGAAAAACGTGCTTATTCAAAGCGTATGAATAAATTAGATAATAATTGATTTTATACAACAAATAATGCGATATGAATTCAATGATTCAGGAGAAGACCCAATCACAATTAAAAAATTAGTCAATGTCACAGTCAGACAGGTTTCCTATGTCTACAAAGTCTACATTTTCTATATCTGAACTAGAAGTTAATAGCAATGACAATTTGGCTTCATCTGATAGAGGTTTACTACGAAGTTGCCTTATCTTAGGTCTGAAACTAGAGAGATATGGGTCAGAGGATATCAGCAAATTATGGATAATATCCTCATTTGTTGCGATTCTGCTAGTTTTCCGCGAGTAGAAGGTTCTGATTTTTTTTAATCTTTGTTACGAGCCTCGGATGCTTCTTCAGAAAGTTTACCGATTGGAATAAAGTTATTGTGCTCAATTATGCATGTTATGTACACTTGAGGGCATATAATACCATGCATAGAGCTCAACATATTAAACTGTTGTAGTGTAGCACAATATTGCCGTAACTTTTCCACGTCTATAAACTCTCCACATGAGACTACCTGAAGAATCACTCCAAACCTTCTAATGAGTTCTTCATCAACACCTGTGATCTGCGCAGTCACTTCGGGATTTGCAAAAAATCTTCTGGCAGTATTTCCATCATTGGTAGTTCCTGCACCTTGTTTAACTATATCCACAAGCAGTCCCATTTCATACCGAAATCGTTCTTGAATATTTTTTTTTTTGGTGGCCAATTGTATTTTTAAATCATCTCCTTTAGCTTGCCATTTCTTGAAGTCGAGGCGGTAAGCAATGTGCAAGATGCATTCCATGCATTTAATACGTGCATGAAGGGTAGACAGACCAAACTTAAACATGTCGACATAATGACTTCTCTGTGATACCATGTCGATATTATTCATCTCTTTCGGTGTCGCTTTGCAGATATCACATGTCGCTGTGGAGGTACCTGATGTAGTTTGTGTCTCACATTTGCACCTTCAATAACAAATGGCCGTAGAGCATCAATTTCTGTTTCAATTGACGCCATTTCTTCTTTAATATTCAAATCGTTTTCTTTTGTGAATTTGAAATAAATTGGCCGACGGTAAAAAGTTAAGGAATTCTTAGTAACTGAATACAATATTGCGGCTTTAACAACCATTTTTACCATGACAAAATTTTCAAAATATAAATTTTTACTTAATTCATACGTTTTGGATAAGGACGTTTTTCGTCAAGATCAATAGTCACATATGTTTGTTGTCTATCAGGGCTCAATACTGGGTAAAAAAAAAATATATATACATATATTTGAGGTACATTACCGCGTATTACAACATCGTCCAAATATGCATTTTTAATTCATTCATATCTTTTGAACGGGGAAGTTCGGGGTCAAGGTCAAAGGTCAGGTGGCTTTGGTATAAGCCCGACAACAATACCTAAAAGTTTCAGCTTTACAATCCAAGACAGACAAAAGTTATGAGGAAAACAAATTCCATTTTCATACATTTGAAATATATAAAGTAATTTTTTTATGGTATAGATTGAATAAAAAAACCTGTAACTACTAATTTATTCAATGTTTTAATGTACTCGACAAAACTGTATACTTGAAACTATCAAATAAAACATTTTATTTTTAAAAAATCCTACGAAAGGGGAGCTAGTTTTTCCGTCCATAGTGCGGCGTATCGCATGCTCGTGTAAACGTGGCGACCGCAAAAAGAGGTTTATCGATGGCTTTAGAGGAGCTTAGGCCCCGGGAATATTTATAGATTGGAGGTGGCATAAGACTTGCCTGTAATGCCTCTTGAACACAATGGCGGCAGTTAACTCCGCGCTTATACGGCCAACGTAACATTTATGACGTATTAACGTTGATAGAATTGGCGATGGTGATGACATACCTATATATCAGCTAGAATTATGACTCCGGACATGATTGACTTGAATGAATATGTCGTCGACCAGTCATAGAACAGCCACACATCAAGATTTCTCTGGTCATCCATTACTTAACGTCTAACCCTCTATTAAAAGTTAAGAAGTGATGAGCAACAGGTTTAACCGCACATTTTTGACGTTTGAATGTCACTTACCTTTAATCATCGTTTATAATAATAATACCCCAACACCTTAAAATAATCACATTAATAAAAGGCGAAAGTTTGTGTGTTTGTATGTTTGTTATTTCTTCACGCACAAACGGCTGGACCAATTTTGATAAAATTTGGTATGGAGGTAGCTGACACCCTCGATTAAAACATAGGCTACTTTTTATCTCGATATTCCCACGGAATCGACGTTTATGTAAAAGTTGTTCATAATGATGAGTACAATGACCTCTTAAGAGGTTGTTAGTGTTTTTCCAATAACCCTATATAAAATAGAGGAACATAATTCCCGAATAAAACTGACTATGTCATACCAACCTCTACACAGGTCGAGAACTCGAGACATACCAGCATCTAACTCTCTCTTGAACGCGCCTATAGCTTTTATTAGCTCTATTATAAGCTAGACTAGATCAGACGAAATAGCTCATAAAAGTTATGTGTGCGAAGGCGAGGCGATATTTACGACTCGATGTCAATCGACTTCGTGAGTCGCGTCTCGTATCGTGGCACAATGCTCATTGATTTACATAACTGCTTATTGTAACCGAGATAATCAGTTTGAGATGGAGAATCAAAATAATCTTTGGACCAATTACACATTGTCGACCTAATATCGGCTAAGTACATCTACTTTAAAAATCCGGCCAGGGGCGGACCAGACACGCACCCGAAGGGTTCCGTACTATAACGCAAAAACGCCGAAAAAAACACGTTTCTTGCATGGCAAATAATAAAAATAATTTGATTTTATTATTTACTAGCTGCGCCCCGCGGTTTCACCCGCGTAAATGTCGATCCCGTGGGAATATCGGGATAAAAAGTAGCTTATAAATATGTTAATCCACGGTGTCAGCTACCTCCATACACAATTTTATCAAAATTGGTCCAGCCGTTTGAGCGTGAAGAAGTATCAAACATATAAACACACACACACAAATTTTCGCCTTTATAATATTAGTGTGATCTTTTAAATTATAATAATATGTACATTTATATAAAAAGTAAAATAATCATAGGGCATCAAAGAAAATTAGTGTGATTAATTATCATAGATATATGAAAGAAGTTCTATGATGATTATACTGAGTATAGAAATACACACTGAAAATTCCCGGATTATGAGATATAGCTCGCTGACAGACAGACGGATGAACCGACGGACGGACAGCGGAGGCTTAGTAAAAGGGTTCCGTTGGCATCCTATGGGTACGGAACCCTAAAAATCAAACTTAATCCTTGACTGTGATTTGGGTCGTGTAATCGTGTTATCAAAAGTAGGAAGTAAATCATGTTATCCTAGACGATTCAGAACCGCAATGAATGTTGTTGAACTGTCAAAACTAAACCCATTGCAAGCTTTACCTCTTTTATCTGTTCTGTGCTTTACCCCGTGGTGGCCGAGCTTCCACGCGTCTTGCGACAGCGACTACGCAGAAAACAAATGAAAGAAGTTTTTTAGAGCCTCGAGCAATGCGACCTGCTGCGATGCGATTTGGTTAAAGATTTCAAATGAGAATGAAATACCCACGTAACGAAATATAATGCCACATATTATAACTGCAAAATAAAGTAATAAAGCTAACCGCAAATAGAATACGGTAGGTACTTATCTATTCAGTCGCTAGTACTCAAGCCGGTCGGCAGTAAATTCAGAAGTGAATAAATAATTCCCCAGAAAACACGTGAGTAGCATGCTAATCCGTGCTCCCGTATTGTATGACTGTGTCAAGGGCGATGGAGATATAAACCATGTCTGTTGCTACACTAGGTAGCATCTGGTCGTCGCCCTACTTTAGCAAATCAGCTGCGGAATATTGAGCAGCAACAGAAGTATACCTGGCCACGACTTTTGGCTTAGCGGGAAGCGGCGCGCGGTGTCTTAATTACTACTAGCCGCTAGCGTTGACGCTGCGAGCGGTGCGTCGCGTCGTCGTGGTATGGTTCATACATTTTTGTATAATTATTTGTTTTACCGCTCGCCGCCCCGCACTAAGCTGCCGCAGATAGCGGCAAGGTCGTGGCCAGGCCGTAACTGAGACGTTGCCTGAGGTAGCTGCGCGGTGCGGGAGGGGTGATAGTTGTCACAAGTTCACAAGTTGACGAATCACTGAGCTCTCGCATCACGTGACCACACCCCTCCCGCACCGCGCTGCTACCTCAGGCAACGTCTCGGTTAAGCGTTCGGCCTATACTTTCTGAACTAGGCTAACATAGGTAGTATAGTATTTAATTAACTGCTCATACCGACCCGAAACCGAATTCCGGCAATGGCGGCCAATCTCAGCGGAGAACAGCCTTTGGCGCCGGAGATATTCTAGTGCAGGCGTGTGTGCTGTGCCAAGACACAGGTGCACTCTCACTTCCCTCACTCTCATAGTCCGATGGGACGGCAATCCGATACGACCGCAGAGATCAAGCATAGGGCCAACGGCTTAATGTACTTTCCGAGGCACGGGGGTATCACACCGCCAACTTTCAAACTCCGGGATGTTACTAAGCCAATAGAAAAACCCAATAACACTTTGCCCAACCCGGGAATCGAACCCAGGACCCCACGCTCCGCAGTCGCGCTTGCGACCACGAGACCAACGCGGCAGTAAAAGGTAGGAAGTTTATTGATAAGAGGTTGTTGGTTTACCAACAACCTCTTATCAATACTAAAAGTTAAAGTTTGCACGATCTTAATTACACATTTTCCATGCAAGAACACAAAACGGAATTAGCTGACATTCAAGAAGATTAATAAAATATATAGAGCGGGGTTTTTGCGTAACACACTATCAGTAGTAATGGGTTTCATTTTGACAGTTCAACAACATTCATTGCGTTATTAGCGTTGTTGAGCGGACACCTTTTTCGAACATATGGAGTAATGGATTAGCAATATCCTTCAAAATGATTCAGAGAGAGATTGATAGTGTGTCACATACGCAATTAGGTTGTAAATTGCAATGCGGAACGAAACGGGAGACTGATAAGAGCTGTAGGCATATATATAGAGTTAGAACTACTTCAGAAATACATACTACCTAATATAATAAATGCGAAAGTAACTATCTGTCCTACGGATTTCGATGAAATTTGCACGCAGGTAGACCTTGGTCAGGACATAGAATAATTTATTTATAAAAAGTATCCTTTGGAATCATTTTCAATCTCCACGCGGACGGAGTATCCTCGCCAACGAATTCAAACTGTTTCTAAATTCGAAGTGAACCGTACACGTGAACGGATTTCGATGAAATTTGCACGCAGGTAGACCTTGGTCAGGACATAGAATAATTTATTTATAAAAAGTATCCTTTGGAATCATTTTCAATCTCCACGCGGACGGAGTATCCTCGCCAACGAATTCAAACTGTTTCTAAATTCGAAGTGAACCGTACACGTGGCATGGCTGACCCTGACTCTAGCCAAGGTCACACAAATTGAATTACACAAATACAAACACCACGGTCATGTAACTGGATTTGTACAATACTATTATGTGTTTGGAATTCAAGAGCGGCAGACGGGGGGTGGCTTTTGTTCAGCAGAGTACGGTGGGTGGATATGGAGATAGGCTCCATCACAGTCAAAATATTTTTTTTTTTTTGTAGAATGGGCCTGCTCTTAACCTCGATCACGCCTGATGGAAAGCGATGGATGAGGTCTATGATGGAACGAGTGTGCCTAGAAGCTGCCTAAGGCACTGGAACTCCCACGCATCGACGAAACACAGCGGGCTGCTTGACGCCGGACTCCGGTGGAAGGGTGGTGGCAAACCAGGCGGGCGTTAGCCCTACCACCGCAAAGGCAGAATTAGCCAGTCACATAAGCTGTTCGGTGTGATTGTCCAGGTTGCGCCGAGCGCTCGGTTCAGTTGAGTAACTGGCGCGGCGGAATAAACTGCGCTACACGAGGAGGTTTCTTCATGCATCCCAAATATGTGGATATTTTTAATAGCAAATTTTTTTAATAACTGACGAAAAATTTCAAGGTTCAGAATCATATTGTACTAAATCCATAGTTACAGTTTCCGCGTCGATGTCCCTGTCCCTGCCCATTATTTACGGAGAACCCTGAAGATTTAAGTTACAAAATCTATACATTATAGTAGTGGAAAATTACAAGGCACACAATAGACAGAATAAAAACTAGTTAAGTATTTGGTGAACCAGTGGTGAACTGGTGATTAATCCCCAGCCGACGCATTCAAAAGTTAAATTGTATTGTGTAGGTAGACCTACTACATAGAATGTCTATTGAAACATGTTTTTGTTTGAGTCCAAAATAGACACTTCCATTGAATTTTTTCAATGTTCTAACAAAACTTTTGGGATCAATAAAATATCCAATTTTATATCGAACAATAAAGTATTGTATGACTTTCAATAGTTCCAATATACAGGGTCAAATTACATTAGCTAGCAAAACTCTGCAGAAAATGAAAGTAAAAAAGATTTGACGTCTTTTTCAGGGATCAGCGACCGCTGCTAGTATTGTTACTTGAAGTACGAGCTGATTAATAGTGATTTATCGTATTTAGATATCAATATTAATCACGTCTATAAAGTTTACAAAAAAAAACTGTTTTTTTAAACTGATATTTCAAGTGAAATACAGTCGATGACCCGCAAAAAACATAAAATTAATTTCTTTTTGTTGTATTTAGATATCGATACGCATCACGTATGCGAAGTTTCTCTAGCTAATTTAATTTGACCCTGAATATAATATGGCATCCAATGGCAGGTTTGGAATAATCTGGCTCGTGTAGAGGGATAGGTAATCATTATCTTTTGTTGGAAGACTCGATGTGCATAAAAACTGCCTTATCAAGTTTTTTATTCATAACATATTCATACTGATTGAGAACTCAATCAATAATAATGAAGACTTGATAATACGGTGATACGGTCTACTAACAATACCATTTATTTCTTCTAAGTTACTAACTGTATCGTTTTCCTCTATTTTCCTTATATTATTGTCAAGTTCCTCTTCAGGACGTTCATTATTATCTACCTCACCGTTAACTTCGTCATCTACTAAGAAACTGTGACCTCTGAGTTTATTTTCAGAGTGCCTAGTTGATTAGGAAATTCTGATTTCTTCTTGTTTTATAATCTAATTATTTATTTTGATGTCTAAATGTGTTTTTCTACAACCAATTTACAGCAAAAAATATAATTTATCATATCACTAGCGACTCTGCCTCGCACGGGTTTTAGGACTTGACAAAACATTGAGATTCCTTTATTATAAGTAAGTGTAATATTAATGAGCTATGTAACATAACCCCAAACGTTCCGGAATAAATTCTCTGTAAAATAATGATGGTGAAATATTGTAACAAAATCCGTTGTGTAGTTTTGAAGAACAACGCGGTCACACAGGCAAACACGAATAGTAACATTAATTTATAATTATGTAAGTATAGAGGTAAAGTTAGCGTGGTGGTTAGGGTCCGTGGCTAAATAATAACAGCCGCACAGGTCGATCGATCAGGTTAAGCTACGCTTGCCGCGGTTGGTCTGTGGATGGGTGACCATCTTTACATACTGAGACCCCTCCGTGCCTCGGAAAGCACGTTAAGCCGTTGGTCCCGGCTGTCATTCGTGGATCTTTGACAGTCGTTACGGGTGGTCAGAAGCCCGAAAGTCTGACAACCAGTCTTACCAAGGGGTATCGTATTACCCAGTAACTGGGTTGTGGAGGTCAGATAGGCAGTCGCTCCATGTAAAATACTGGTATTCAGCTGCATCCGGTTAGACTGGAAGCCGACCCCAACATAGTTGGGAAAAGGCTAGGCAGATGATATGAGAGGTAAAGTTAGCGCCACGAAAGATGAGACTTGACCCCCCCCCCCCCCTCTCGCGCTCTTTCCGCCGCCCTTATGACACCGGTTCCGTCCCGCGCTCAGACCTCATACCGCTAAAGAGACCTAAAATCGTGTACTGCGCATGTCAAACCACGTGGTGTGTCAAGTCTCATCTTTCGTGGCACGCATTGCATTATACATAATCGATTTCTTATCTATAATGTTTATTTTTTTTCCTTCCTAACACTTCTTGCTATAAGTAGCCACGTGTCAACGAGCTTGGGATGCAACAGCGTGGCCACTTCCACTGCTAAAGTAAACAGTTACTCGACACTAAGCTGGCTCGCTGTGAACACTTCTATTTACTCTCCAGACGGAGCTACTCCTCGCGAGATACTGACTGCTAATGGAACGTAAGTTAAGTGTTGGAATGGTATTGAAATAAAGCAGGCAATACTGGTGCCTACTCGATTTAGTTATTTATTTGACTAATTCCTTCAATTTCAAGCAATGTTTAGAATTAGAGTATTATTCCTCTGAACTTTATGGCTAGGGGTTATCTCATTGGATAAATATGTAAATTCTTGCCCAATCAATATTGATAATATAGACTCACTCTAATAGTGTGATATTTTAAGTAATGGTTGTTTTCGTCTAATTAGCTCGGAGATTTAGACGAAAACAAACATTACCTACTATAATAAATGTTCTTGTATATCAATTTTATTCAATTTCGAGCGGCCATTGTTGTTTATATCTTTGGCAAATTTAGCGCGGCCGGACCTTAGTTAAAACATTATATTATTCACTTTTTATTTTGTTATTTATATTTTGTGTTTCACGAACTGTGTCCAAATAAACGTTATTCTTTCTGTCTTTCTTTCCTTATAATAATATTGGCATCCTTTGGTACATTGTGCTATACTCCACATTTAAGGGCCTATACACCACGCGGTATCAAGTCTGCAGTCTGTTAACTAGCGCAGTGTAATAAGAGTAAGCCTGTTATTCGGTCGGCGCTTGTCTTAGTAAGTAGACTTTAATTAAGTCTAGTGAGACAGACTTGATACCGCGTGGTGTAATAGGCCCTTGAGATGGTCTTGGGTCCGTTGTTTACAGGCGATGACCCATTATCAATCCTAGAACCTTTATAGCACCTTTTTTATTACTAAATCTAAAGAGCTACCGTTGAAATAATTTTTCTCCAAAAGCCTTATTCGTATATGCTAATTTCTATATCATCTTAAACTCACTTGACATTAAGCTGTCTCTGTATGAGCAGCTTCTTCTCAATCTGTTCTATAGGAAACTGCGGCACCTCATATGGGGCTGACAGCTCGTTGGGCAGCTCCCGGGGCGCTTCAGCTCCCACGGCACTGGTGGGGCTCTCACTCCCTGTGAACAAAAGGAAGGTTTTATAGTTACGACTTATTTTATACAACATAGTAAAAAAGGCTGGACGTGGGTAGCGGAGAACCGGTCTTAGTGACGATATTTGCATGGTGCCTAATGTCCAGCAGAACAAGGCTTTCGACTGACATGATGATGATGAAATGATAATAGTGCTGTGAAATTTAGAAAACATTTCATCATAGGTAATATAATGTATCCTGTATATCGAGAGTGTTTTCATCTCAGCCATCGATGATATAACATGTATAAACCATAATACATAAGGCACGGTTAAAAGTTATGAAGAAACAGAGTACTCGATTAACTAGTTCAAAAAGATAAAGTATTCTCCATCAATTTTAATTTAATCAATGCGGTCTGGATATTGTAAAAACTGCGCGAAGTGGTGAGAGAACTCAATTAAAAAGTACTTAGCAACAACTGGATTACACAGAGAGGAGAGAATAATACAATACACAATGCAAAAGTTATAGATGGAAATATAATGAATGATGATACACATACAACTAGCAACTGTGCCAAAATCAGCGTAGCTACGAAAGAATTTTATTGAGCCACTAAATACCCGATTAGACGTAGATTGTGACTAATAGCGGTTTATATTTCTAGCCCAACTTTTTTAGACAGAATAATATTATTCAGTAGCAATTAGAACTTGCGTTTATTATTTATTTTATTTCTTATTTTGTATCTCATTGTATGTATATGCTGCACCGATTGATGTTATCACGTCAACCGCGGCTGTCACTGAAAACCAGCGCTCGCATAGGGTCACAGAATTATGCTGTGCGATGGCCGTTTTTCGTGGATGTGACGTATGTTTTCCCCCTAATTGTTCTTTTTTGTGTTTGTGCAATTTCTTTGCGTTATGCTTTAACGCAAATAAACGTATATTAATTCTTTTCTTTCTTTCAATTCGAGAAGATACGACAAACCGTCGGCGAGACACCATTAGCATTGGCCGTGAAATAGCTTGCTTGTAGGGATACCTACAGCTGGTGACGCTAGTTTCATATTACCTACAGATTATAATACCAGCCTACGGGGTACGTCTACTTAATTTCATTACAGTTATAGTGTTACAGGTTCAGAGCTATTAGAAAGTGCCCGCATTTCAGGCTGAATCAAAATTTATGCTCAATGACTTCCCAAGATTTCCAAATCAATCATCATCATCAGATGATGATAGAAGGCTAGGCAGATGCTTAGCCTTTTCCCAAATATGTTGGGGTCGGCTTCCAGTCTAACCAGATGCAGCTGAATACCTGTATTTTACATGGTGCGACTGCCTATCTGGCCTCCAAAACCCGGTTACTGGATAATACGATTTATACGGGTAAGACTGATTGTCAGACACGATTTTTAAATCAATGTCAACACGAATTAGTCTAACATTACCTATACGCGACTGCGACGGTAGCAAGCAGCTTCCACGTGGTAGTAATCTCGATAAAGCAAGTGTCAATCTAGCTTGAGAGTAATCTACTGGAACTAATGGATTAAGCCAGATAAGATTATTATATTTAGTGACATTTCCTGAAGACAACTTATGTAGATAAATAACTCGCATGTTCGCGTTATATTTCTGACAGACTCTCTTACCTGAAAAGCAGAAGTTATATTTTCTGTTGGTACTTATGAGAATAGTTTCGTAAACTGTAACGTTGTATCTCAACTCCATTCATCGCAATGCTATCCACTATTAGATATATACATAGCTCTCCCCAAAGTTGCAATTGAACTTATATTCTGCGAAAGCTAGGTGCGCTATTCCAGCATTCATTGAGCCAAGATACAAAGCGGTGGAACTATTCTCATACAAGTATAACACAGTAGAGAAATATGTGGCATACGTACCTTTTGCATTTCATGCAGGAGATGCTATCAGAAATATACAAACGTGTACACATCCTTACGCCACTTCTCGTGAGGACATGCAGAAACTATACATTCAAGTTCAATAAATCATTAAGTATTTTACTCTGATTTTGTATTTGTAAAACGACGAGGAAACCGGCTTGTCCTAGAACCAAGTGTTAATTCCAACCCGCACAGGGCCCGTGCCCACTCCCTGTTAGAGAGGAGGCCTGTATCCCAGCACTCCCAGCAGTGGGAACGTCATAGGCGGATAATACTTGACTAAGCTAAGACCACAATACTCAAAACCCACTTAAGCATGTAAAAATAAACTTGTGTCCTCTATAATTTTTCTTTATAGGTCCAGTCCCGTTACTATTTCCAAAAGACAGCCAGTTTCCGATACCTCTTCAGTGCACAAAGTAAATACCTGCACTTTGTACAAAAGATGGGAGTTTTCCTAAGACCTCTCTGTACCAAGGAGCTCGCCAGTAATTACTTTATGGAAGTCAAAGCAATCATATTAGTGGCGGACGACGCGACGCCGACGGTGCATCGGAGAGCTTGGCTATGTTACGGTAGAGGTAGATATAGTAGATACAAAATGGATAAACATACAATATTATAGATGATGTTGTTTACTGAACCGTGCGGGTGGGTTTTGGAAGTGGAACATATGTCATGTGGTACCACTCTATCATCCACTGTTAAAACTGCCACTTTAGATAAAATAGTGCCTGTTCCATTCTTCATCTTTTTAGCGTGTTGATGGCAATTTAAATAGAGTAGGCCAGGAATTTGGCTACGAGCTTGGCACCTTCAGTAGCGTCCATCAGCTCCTGTAACGTGCAGGCAACAGGACATGCTGGACACGATATTAAGTGCCCAAGTGATCCATTCATTATCGGGAGGTAAGTACCTACCTATAGGATAGTTCTTAAAAAAATGTTAGTTTGACGAGTTTCCTGTGTTTTTGCAAAATCCCTGATAATTGTTTTTGTTTTCCAGCTAGCTAAATACGCACCATTCCAAACAAAATCTGTGTACAAAAAACGTCCTTATATTTATGTAGATAACTAATACGAGTATGTAGTTACCCCAAATAAGTACATACCTATACAGGGTGGCAAGAACATCGACGCACGATCATCACGGATTCGGTACATGATTCTTATATATTCCGTGTTTCTGGACCCCCCGTTAAAGAAAGAAGTCCAGAATCATGTACGGAATCCATGGCAAGAGGTTGCGCGATGTGCCTGCCACCCTGTACCTGTACACCTATTTGCTTGGCTTTAACATTTCTCAATGGCTTCTCAGTCTGGCTGGATTCGTGCCAGCTGATCGCAATAGGCTCGCCCCGTACTACCATCAATGATGATGACCAGCTGCAGCTGAATACCAGTATTTTACATGAAGTGACTGCCACAACCCAGTTACTGGGTAATACGATACCCCTTGGTAAGACTGGTTGTCAGACTTTCGGACTTCTGACTACCCGTAACGACTATCAAAGATCCACGATTTCGAGGCACGGAGTGATCTCGGTATGTAAAGATGGTCACCCATCCACGGAACAACCGCGGCAAGCGTAGCTTAACCCCGATCGACCTGTGCGGCTGTTATAATTTAGCCACGAGGCCAAATGAGACGACCTGGTGAAATTATTCACCTTTGCTTTAGTAAGTTTTCCTTTTGGCAGTATTGAAACATAATACCTACCCTCTTCAAGAAACTTTAAACAATTCACTTTATGTTTGAAAGGCAGTAAGTTGACACGTCTGGCTCCATGTTTACGACGCATGCAGGGTCACGAACCCGCTCCGATCGATTGGAGGTGCTAATTGACTAACTGTTATTTTAGTTGAGCACGTCTTGAGCACAACAATAGGCTTGTGTTTTTCTTTGTTAATAAGTCGCGTACTTGAGAAAGTTGTGATACTCCGACATTTAGCATAATCAGCCCATAATGTTCCCACTGCTGAGCCACATGCCTCTTCGCGGTGAGAGGGAGTGGGCTGTAATCCACCACGCGGGCCCAGTACGGATTGGTGAATGTCACATGTCTTCGAATGTTTGGTTCTAGGAAATGCCGGTTTCCTCCTGATGTTTTCCCTCACCGTTTTGAGAGTAGCGGTGAAGAAATAATTTACACGAACTAAAGCGCCGTCCTACAACTCGCGGCTGTTACCACTTGGCCACACCACTCCTCAAAATCCGTCAATAAGTTATTAAAAAGAGAAAGTTTCGTAGCAGGCGGCGTTCTGTAATTTCTGCTTACCCCCCATGAAAAAAAGGCGTGAGTGGCCCGGGTCAACGGCGCGTTGTTCCACGCGCGCCTCAAAGAGATATCAGCACTGATTGACGGGGTCCGCTAGGGCCGATGCCTGCCAGGGTCGCGGGTTGTTCGAAAGAGTTACCGTGGCCCCTGGCACAGGCAACTGAAGGAACACGGGTGGGTTTTAGTCAGTAAAAGTCTGACACGCCCTCTTCGCCCAGAGCGGGAGAAGTTATTTGGTAATTTCCACAGGTAATTTCCCACCCAAAAAAAAAAAGTCACGAGTCACTTGCGAAAGTAAGTAGGTATGCAGTGTAAATAATTCATAGCTTGAAATGTTAGTTATTCAAAATATTTTATTTCACATAAACCTACATAGGCACTTTTGGGCACTTATGAAACGTCAGAAGCTAGGTGCACGGTTCCAATTGGTCGTTTCCTATGGAGAAGAGCCGGCAAGAAACTCCACGGATAATATACTCTTTTAAAATTAATTGGCTTTTACAATGTTTTCAAATTACAGTGATAGGTATGGGAGGACAGTGTACCTTGGCCTGTCACTTTATGAAATAGAAAAGGTCTACAAATCTACAGTCTACAAGGTCGTTAAGCCGCACAGGTCGATCGATCAGATTAAGCTACGCTTGCCGCGGTTGGTCCGTGGATGGGTGACCATCTTTACATACCAAGACCCCTCCGTGCCACGCCGTTGGTCCCGGCTGTCATTCGTGGATCTTTGACGGTCGTTACGGGTCGTCAGAAGCCCGAAAATCTGACAACCAGTCTTACCAAGGGGTATCGTATTACCCAGTAACTGGGTTGTGGAGGTCAGATAGGCAGTCGCTCGATGTAAAATACTGATATTCAGCTGCATCCACTGCATCTTTGTTCTTGGGATAAATAATAATTCATCCCATCTATGGAACCGTTTATTGTGCGTGGTCCGACACGCACTTGGCCGACTTTTTTTAAGTTAGGTACCTAATTATTTTTTTTAGAAAAAATCTGATTTATATTTTTAGTGGATTGTTTATTTTATTATTTTAACAGTCTGATAACAACTTGAATAACCGCTGTACTGTTTTTAATGTGATAACCTAGTCGCCACTCTGTATAGATATCTACCAACCTACTTTTAAATAGTTATTTACAAGGCTACAAAATAAAGATGGATACTGCGTAGAAGAATGGTCTACAATCCAAATAACTTGGGTAAATCGTGCTACCAACGCTTCAAGCATAAAATAAATGTTACAAAGCGCTTCCAACTTACGAATTCACTACCCCGTCTACCCCCATGGGCCTTGTCAGACTTGAGATAATTTCCAGCGGACGAACAGTAGCATCGAAGATGATAACGTTATACAAGCCATTATTCCCTAGAGCTGGTGAAGTTCTGCTGATAATGATTAAACAATAGCGCGTTAACGTTCTGCCTGCCGTCTACAAAATTCTCTTTGATCCGTTTGTCTCGTTGGTGTGGTGGTCGCAAGTTGAGGTCCCAGCAGTTGCGTAACTATACTGTTTGGGGCCCGTGGCAAATTCAAGAGATGGGGTCCTCCCTCAATATAAAGAAGCTCAACCAACGTTATAGTTTTTTTTTTAATAGCACTGCTTCCACGTAGATTTCATATTTTCCCCTACAAAAACACCTGACTGCTTCGTTGGTCTAGTGGTCGCAAGCGCTACTACTGAGCATGAGGTCCTGTCCAAAAAATAAGACAAACAATGGGAAAAAGGTACAAAATGTTCGAAACCTGAATGACTTTTGTTGCACATTTTCAAAAAAAGTTTGCATTATAAACTGATGTTAGGATCCTCCTGTGCTCATGGCCCTTTCGGGCCGGGGGCCCGTCTGGCTGGGGGCCCCATCTGGCTGGGGGCCCCGTCTGGCTGGGGGCCCCGTCTGGCTGGGGGCCCGTGGCATTTTGCCCCAATGCCACCCTATAGTTACGCCACTGGGTCCCAAGTCGGACAAAGTGTTATTGGGTTTTTTCAGGAATTTCTCAGTAGCAGCCCGGAGTCTGGATTTGTGCCCTGTTGATGGCAACAGGCTCGCCCAATATTACAATATGGGACTTAAACATAACTGGCGAAATGTGGTTGTAGTTTTACTACATCTACACCTCTGCCTGAAAGTCACATTGGCACTTGCCCAGATTTGAACCCACAACCTCGTGCGTGAAAGGTGAGACTTTATAACATATTATAATAATTTTAGAAAGAAATTAATATTAAAGAAAAAGAACAAGAAGCCGCGAAAACGCTACGAATAAGAAGTTTGCCAGGATGACCAAGCGTCTCGCTTCTGTGAGACATTTCCGAATAAATTTTTATTTATAATGCGAGAGCCACGCTTGAAAAATTGAATGGTGATTATTTTTGATTATGGCCATAATTAACAATACAAAACATACAATATCGAATATATTCCTTTGCCATTGTACAAATTCTAAACTTTCTTCAATTGTAATGATTTTGTGTATTTATTTATATTAATTTGACCTACATAACTACCAATCCATGTACAGGATACATTTTTTAAACAGTGCGCAAGCTGTAACTATGAATTCAGCATATGATTCTAGCTAGACCCCTTAGCGTAGAAATTTTTCTTGGGTTATAAAAAAATCGGCTCTTTCATAAAAAACCTACGCGGTCAAAATGTATGGCAGAGAATTTTTTTAATAACTGATAATACATTTCGAAGGGGTGTTCAGAATCATTATGTTTACTGAATTCATGAATACAGTTTGCGCACTGGTTAAACATTTACCCTGTATGAGGTTTCGCTGACTAATCCATATTAACAAACTATCGGTAGTATAAATAAAACTACCCTTATATAAATACAGTAGTAATAACATATGGGGTAGAAATTATTGTAGAAATCTGCAGCAGTTTTAGTACTTGTCGTAAAAATGTCCGGCCTGCCAGCACGCGATTAAGCTGGTGCGCAATGCGTAAGACTCGTCTGCATTCGCGATTTATTTGCCAAAAATGAAAACAAATATGAGTTTATGGAAAAATAACTTTAAATACTACACAATAAAGTTCATTTTACGCTACAACTTCAAACATTTTTATATCTTTTTCAATAGTGCTAGTCACTCTGAAATCAACTAAACTACCATTAAAATAAAGTTGATATTTGTTTAAATTGAAATAATATTTATTTGGAACATAAGTTGGAATAGACTTTATATATTTTATTTTTTACTCTGCCAGGATGCGAGGGAAGACAATTTTACGATTCAGACGTGATATTAAAGTGATTTGTGTAGTATTTCTTGTTGCTCTCGGCCGTTATAGCCTGTTTCATTATATATTTGCTGTCAAATCTCGTGCGAGTTTATGTTATGTTATTAAGTAATAATTTTATTGTGTTGTGACTTTGTTCATCCTTCGACTAACCAACCAATTACTAACTTAAACAAAAGAAAGAAAAATTGTTTTTTCTGCAAAAACAAAACGCACATTACAAAAAAAAATAGGTATAGACGGCAGCACATCAAGCTACTACAATCTGTCAAATTTATTTAATAGATTTTCAACATTATCGCTAAAGCATAAGGTTCGATTGGGAAAATTTTACAGTTTCGGGTAGCTTGATGTGCTGTCTGTACATACAATACACACATACAAAGTAGCCATCAGCAGATTCGATTGCAGATTAACTGATCACAAACTTTGCAAAATAAGGAAACATCATCTTTTTTATGGGAATTATAGCTGAACTCTACATGCTGAATTCTATGCATGTAAATATATTTCCAAATGGAATCCTCGATTGTGATTATTATTTATTATACATATAACTACATTCTCTTACGCACAACCTATTTTCAGCCGTGGATTTTATTTACAAAGAGTATTTATTGTTGTAAAATATGAGTAGGTTAAACACCGAAGCTTTCGTATATTTTTCATAAAAAAAAACTCAGTACGCACTCCGTTAATAAATATAACTTCGAGCCAATTTCCGGAATGTTGGCTTTTAACGTAGCACGTAAATCCAATCATGAAGCAAAGCACTACGTTGGCTTCCCGGTAACAACAACGACCTAGCATTCCATTTACAAAATAGGAACTTTTATTTTCTTTCATAGTTGGAGCTTTCATTAAAAAGGCTTCCGTGGCTTAATTTTAATGTTGTCCTCATTTCTTCTGCTATTCTAAGTTTACAACAGTTACAACAGTTTAAACTTACTCTTCCAACAGAGATGTAATATTTAACCCTCTCATTTCGCCATTAATTTG
Organism: Hydraecia micacea; assembly: GCA_914767645.1. Taxonomy (NCBI): domain Eukaryota; kingdom Metazoa; phylum Arthropoda; class Insecta; order Lepidoptera; family Noctuidae; genus Hydraecia; species Hydraecia micacea. Next base: position 980,771 of record OU611793.1, on the reverse strand, counting down.
TACCCCATGCAGTGGAGGACGAGAAGGTTACTAACCATGAATACTGAGGGTTTCCTAATGGAAAACCTCAATTCCACTTTGTCTGACCCGGAAATCAAAACCACGACCTCAAAATTGTATTGGTAGACACGTTTGCGGCCAATACAGTGATGAGTGATTAGATAAACTTAAATTTTAAACAAATAAACAGTAAACATATTTACGCTGTCTCTCAGGAGTACTGCTTCTATTCGGAGTCGCCTGGGAGTCCTGAGATTCCGAAGGTCTCCTCACATGCCACAAATCCTTATCGAAGCTATACATCTTCACAAGGCACTTGTATCACTCTGTTCTTACTATTAATATTACTTAACACGCATAACTTTTAAGTTAACTCATTATCACTAAAATAAAGGTTATCCGTAAGTTGAGAAGATAATGACACTGTATGAGACGACCGCCTGCGTTGACGTGTTGTTGTTGAATGAACTCAAGTATTCCAAATACGAATGTTAAGCGGCACGAAGTAGACTGGCCGGAAGTCTTGGTGATAAATGGTAATATAGCCAGGCCAGTATTATTATAGCTGCTTCATAAACGGAAGTGGAGAAATGTGGTTAGTAAATGATTCACCTGCCATAGTGATACCATTGTTTGAAATTGCTGCTAGTTATGAAATTATTATCAGAAATTGTGTTCTTTGATGCAATGCCATTAGTTCAAAGATATACACCATTTGTATAAAATGCTGTCGAAAGGATATTAAATGGGGACGTCGATTGCATTACAGCCTCGATGTGTTGACCATAATTTCGGTAACTTTCGAGACGTTTAACTCCCAAATACAGTTTCCAAAACCTCATAAATTATCATAAGTTTATATACATTTAAAATAAGAACGCTAAAAATCGGGCTATTGCGTCACAGAGATCGAAAGGAGCGTAGCAACAGATTATAATGTTCGACCCAAATACGACCCTTGTGTAGCTGTACCCGCAATGGCGACGAGCGAACAGCTGAGTGGCGACGCGACGTCATCGTGCCCTGTTGATCTACTCACGATGAGGATGACCTTCTAAATATACCGATAGAACTATAAAAGGCGTTCTACACGATCCAGACCGACCGCCGACAGAGGTGACCTTGGTCCAGTTGGTGTGAAAATCTACCGTATAGACGTTGGTCGGTCGACCAAATATGGGCGGGGTCAAACGACCTTTGGACAACCTTGGTCGGAAGCGCATCCATCGCGACAGGCTGCGTCCGTGGTCGGCCCCAACCGTCTGGAACGCTGTCGGCCGACGGGAGAGCTTCAGTGTGCGTTTGTCGGTCAATGTGGGCGCACGTCATCGCGTGTCACAGCGATATAATATTTACTATATTATACTAAAAGTGACTTTAACGCATTAATTTGTTAAAATTAACATATTTTTAATAACATTGGTTATTAGGGTTTCGTATCGATTTGAACACATAAGAATAATAGGTATATAAAGTAATATAATTAAAACTCAGCATCATATCTTATATTTATCGTCTATTTTTTTTATCAAAAAATTCTTTTACACTATAAAAACAATTATCAATAAGCCATTTGTGTAGTTTTGATTTAAAGCGTTTTAGAGGGAGTTCCCTTATTTCTTTTGGAATATTGTTGAATATTTTTATTGCTGTGATAAAGCTATTCTTATGACATAATGTGCTTTGATGTGAAGGAATTCTTAGCCGTGTTGGGTCTCGACGAGTATATTTTGAATGTAAGTCGCACGTTATAAAAAATGTAGAGTGCTCTTTATTGATTCACAAAACGAACCCCGCGAACGAGAGGTTCTGACCGAATTTATATCTTTATACACTGATTTATCATGTCTTTGGTACATTGGATCTAATTTATATAAAGATAAGAATAAGAAAATGTTTAATTAATCTTTTTTTCTTTTTTAATAATAAATTTTTCTTCTTCACTCAAGCATACAAAAGTTATTGCCAAACCGACCTTCCGTTGCTTTGAAAGGCAAGGAGCCATATTGATACGTCTTTACGCTGTGAACACCGGATGGAATTGACAAGTTGTTGTCAACCACCGACCGTGTAGAAAAGGCGTTCTACACGATCCAGACCGACCGCCGACAGAGGTGACCTTGGTCCAGTTGGTGTGAAAATCTACCGTGTAGACGTTGGTCGGCCGACCAAATATGGGCGGGGTCAAACAACCTTTGGACAACCTTGGTCGGCAGCGCATCCATCGCGACAGGCTGCGTCCGTGGTCGGCCCCAACCGTCTGGAACGCTGTTGTCCGACGGGAGAGCTTCAGTGTGCGATTGTCAGTCAATGTGGGCGCACGTCATCGCGTGTCACAGCGATGGATTAGAATAGAATATATTTATTTGCTTTAAAACATGGTACATTAAGGTCTTATAAATAAAGTGATGATCTTACATGTTTCGCCATGGACTGGCATACAAATATTTAAACATACTAAATGTGACTTTAACGCATTAATTTGTTAAAATTAACATATTTTTAATAACATTGGTTATTAGGGTTTCGTAGCTATTTGAACACATAAGAATAATAGGTATATAAAGTAATATAATTAAAACTCAGCATCATATCTTATATTTATCGTCTATTTTTTTATCAAAAAATTATTTTACACTATAAAAACAATTATCAATAAGCCATTTGTGTAGTTTTGATTTAAAGCGTTTTAGAGGGAGTTCCCTTATTTCTTTTGGAATATTGTTGAATATTTTTATTGCTGTGATAAAGCTATTCTTATGTCATAATGTGCTTTGATGTGAAGGAATTCTTAGCCGTGTTGGGTCTCGACGGGTATATTTTTTGAATGTAAGTCGCATGTTATAAAAAATGTAGAGTGCTCTTTATTGATTCACAAAACGAACCCCGCGAACGAGAGGTTCTGACCGAATTTATATCTTTATACACTGATTTATCATGTCTTTGGTACATTGGATCTAATTTATATAAAGATATGAATAAGAAAATGTTTAATTCATTTTTTTTTTTTTAATAATTCATTTTTCTTCTTCACTCAAGCATAAAAAAGTTATTGCCAAACCGACCTTCCGTTGCTTTGAAAGGCAAGGAGCCATATTGATACGTCATTACGCTGTGAACACCGGATGGAATTGACAAGTTGGTGTCAACCACCGACCGTGTAGAACGAATACAAAAGTTGGTTGATCCGACCAAGGTCACCTCTGTCGGCGGTCGGTCTGGATCGTGTAGAACGCCTTTAAATAAGTGCAGTTTAAAGTATGTTTGAATTATATTGCGTCGCTTCGAACATTGGTATTGCTACTTTCAAATGTATCGATTTTATGTCCATATTGGATCATAAATGCCCTTTGAATTTGTGATAGACGCCCATGATATCGTATTGACATCCAAGACCAAGAGACAGATAATCTAATGAATTAGTAATACAGCAATAAGCGTTACTCTAAACTGTTAGAATACTTAGTTTATATAGTCGTTGTCGAATACACAAGTAATCATCTAAAAGCTGTTTAACGCCATTATTTGACATTTTTAGCATTCATTTCGATTGGTTTGTGTGTTCGTTAGCACCTAGCGCATGGAATGTTTGTAATGTCGCATTATGTATGTTTTGGTAGGTATTACGTCATTCGTCTGGCCCTTGTTTGGATATTTCGCCAGTAATGCCACAGCTAACACACCAGAGTAAATTCAGGATAAATCAGAATCATTTGTAACATCATGACTTTCCAGATCACTTTGTACTCACGTTGTCAAAGGCTAATTTATCTGTTATGTTTACAAGCAGTTTTTCATCAAAATCATGCTCGCATAAACATTTCCTTATAAAATATTGCTAAAAAGCTTCTGATGCTGTGAGAGCGCGATGATAACCCTAACAAATTCTACGCAGTAGTTTCCAGAGCATATTTGTTTGAAGAACTTAATATCAGTCATAGATATCATAACCTCCGCGTTTGATTCTTAATTTAGCCCTGGAACTAATATTAACAAATGAGTCATGAAAATCAAATAAACATCTTTTCTTCCTGTTGAAAACGTAATAAAGGTAAATATATTACGTAGTTTGACACCTAGAATCAGCATTGTTCTTGAAAACAACTCATTTTGCCTCAACTCCTTCAAGACTAAAGATGAGGAAGTCCTTGGGTCTAATACCGGCGGAGCAATTGCGTAACACATAATCGGAATCGGTTTCATTTTGACAGTTCAACGACATTCATTGCGTTATTTCCGTGTTGAGCAGACACATGTTTCGAGCTTATGAAGCATTGGATTAGCAATTTGCTTCAAAATGATTCAGATCCCGATTGATAGTGTGTTACGCAATTAGGGTGCTGATAACTAAAACTACAGGCCTTGGTGCATATTGGAAAAACTTTCATGTTCTATTATTAATTCTGTTTTTCATGGAAAAGTTAGATTACAACAACTTGAAATGTGTTGAATGAGCCAGCCTTTGAAATTACGGTTACATTGACCACTGGATAGACTGACCATCGAAATTAATATTAAAGTTTTGACAGAGTTAAGTCGGCCAAAGATATGAAAATCAATAACAAACAGTATCAGAACATAAGACATTCAACCATATCACTCATAACTACACAAGAGGCGAGTCAAGACCCATTAGGTACGTATTTTTATTGAGCCGTCACAGTCCTAAGGCGAGGCGTCCTAACAACCCACTTATAGCTAATTTATGAGTCTAATACTATCCAAGCAACGTCTGCACGACATAATGACAAAACATACCGGAGGAATTTTTCCATTAATTTGCAATTAGGTGTGGAAGAATATCGCAATTAGTCCGACTGATGTCACCGTGGATGTCACTGATCAGTGACGTGATCAGAAAACAATTTCCATTAAAATTTGTTAGGATTTATTATATCTTGATTTAGTCCTGATTGTGACAAATATCAGCTGTTTCATATAAAAGTGCCATACTAACACAATCAAAATGTATGGACCAGCTAATTATATTTATCATATTTCAGTTGGTTTCTTAGTTAAAGTTGTTCATTTTCATCAGTACTGTCTCCTTTAAAAGTATGTATGTCGCTTCTTTTACCTCGCATCCATACTTCCATGCTTACTAATATTATAAATTCTGTATGTTACCTTTTCACGCCTAAACCACTGAACGGATTCCGATAAAATTTACCAAGGAAATAGATGGCATCCAGGGCAAGGACTTAGGCTACTTTTTGTCCCGGTAGCACGTTTCCGTGGGATAATTTCCGACATCCACACGAGTGACGCTGCGGGCAGAAGCTAGTACTGTATATGTGGCAGTGGATCGGAAGGAAATTTGGAAATAAAATATTTTGGAATGTAAATAGTATTGTGGAGTGTACTAACAATTTCAGTTGATATAATAGATGCCAACTACAATATTGTTATCCATTCAAAGGTTGTTCATAACTTTACTGGACGAGCAGAAACAAATTATGTGATGGACATAGAATTGAAAGCAAACAAAGCCATATTCAGTATGAAACACATTATAATAATGCATAATTCATGAACGAAATAATGCGGACAAGTATTGAAGTTGGCTTGAAAAGATAAATTGTTAAAATTAGTACAAGCAGCGCCCCGCGGTTTCACCCGCATAAGTTTCGATCCTGTGGGAATATCGGGATAGAAACTGTCCTATGTCCTTTCCCGGGACTCAAACTATCTTTATACCTTTGTTTTTTTACATCTAAATCGGTTCAGCGGTTTAAACGTGAAGAGGTAACAGAGAGACAGACACACTTTCGCATTTATAATGTTAGTATGGATATCAAGCTGGTAAAGATATTTTAGTGATTTCTGAAGCTACTGTAACTAATGACGATTATTATTATGGTGCAATTAAGTAAGTAAGGTCTTGATCATTAGTTATTATTGTTGTAGTTAATGCGTCAGTTAAAGGTACTAATCTTATAAGTTAAGAATTTTCATTTATTTCATAGTTATATTTCCACTTCAAATAAGAAATCAGAATCAAATCCCACACACGCACACCTACCTACATGGGCATGGGCACTTATGAAACGTCAGAAGCTAGGTGCAAGATCCACAGCGCCACGATCATCATATAGGTAGTAACTGTAGGTCTAGCTGTTTTATAATTTAAGTAAACGGATGGCTCTTAAATGTTTAACGTGCCCATCTTCCGCTATTTCATTGCTCGTAAATGTAAATATTAGATCTCGGCTTATTTTTCCAATATTCTCATGAAATAACATCCAATAGAGAATTTTTATTGGAATTACGTGCGAACGAGTTCGAACAGAAGAATTTTGTAACTTTCACTGCTCCTTCACTTTTGATTTCCTCGCGTGTTGGGTAATTGGAACACGCAAATATTAAAGTAGCCCAAAACTGTGATGCAACTTCGTTAAATTCTCCACTAATTATCGCCTGAACTTACGCTAATTACGCCAGATTTATTATCGCAGCGAGAACGATAAAATACTAAATTTGCATATTATTATCAGTAACACGTCATAGTATTTGAGAACGAGTTAGTTCTATTAACCTACATTTGTTAGCATACAAATTATGTGAAACATACTATTTTGCAGTCCGGCACTAAATTGTAAATTAAAGAAAAGACAACAAAGAGTTCTAAGTCGATGCAGCTGTAAGTGCTAACTACGCTGCAAACATTGCAAATAATTCAAGTTGGATAGAAACTTGTACTTATTGAAACGCATCATGATGGAAAACAACACTAAACTTGAACTATTTAGAAGAGTAGGAATACAAACATGCCGTCTTATCACAGTGTCATTAACTCATTAAAAAAGAAAATGTTTTGTCAAAATTTCAATATGGAATGCCACGCGCCACGATAAACTGCGCGAATGCGACCGCAGCGCCAGTGCGTCCTCGGTAGCGGCCGGCGACGGTGCCGACGAACGCGGACTGACAGACGGACTCACGGACCCCACGGCCGCGAGCGAGCGGGGCTTCACACACACGACCCGACATTGTAAACAAAAGATAGGATTTGAGGCGACTTTATTGCGTTGCCTTGATCGGCTTTTGTTTAACTATTAATTTATTCGTGCAACATAAACAACTTATTGCTACATTTTAGATAAACGGGACAAAAAAATTGTTGTGAAATAAAAATTCCGTGATAAGAAGCGTTAGTAACCCCAACATAAATATACTATAACGGAATAGAACATTAATTTATACGACGAGGAAAAATAACACAAATAATATTTATAATGTTCAAGCTATGATAATTAGTTCTAGAATACTTGGCTAAAAAAAAATCTAAATATTGAACGAGAGAAAAATAATAACCGTACTAAGGGCTGATATTTCAATCGACAGATAATTATTATTCGTGGAATAAAATTGACGTCTGACAGTTATTTTTGGAAGAATTGCCAAAAATTCAAAATTATTCCTCCGACAATATTATGTGGCGTTAGAAAAATCAGCCCTAAATAGAACAGTATCAACGGACTAAAAACATCATTGTCACCCTAGTGTGACTGCAATTAATTAGCTGCATACGTATATGCTAAGAATGCGCTTTACAATTTCGCGCAGTCTCACAAGCCTTCGATAGCTCAGTTGGTAGAGCGGTGGACTGTAGCGTATCAAAACATTGTCATCCATAGGTCGCTGGTTCAAATCCGGCTCGAAGGAATCTTTTTGTATTTGTAAATTTTTTATGCAGCATCTTTATCTACAATTTTTTTTTATTAAATATGTTTTGTTTACTTCGATAATTTTTTTAATGTGCTAAATTTTAAAGAGTTTTATTACCTAATTGGCCTAACAAATGTCAGTCATAAATTCATAATGTCAGTCTAAAAAATCAACTTGGATTTTATTATACCCACATAATTATTAAAATCTTGTTAAAATCTAAAATTAACTGCTTTGTTTTCGGCATGAATAGGTGCGATCGATCCCTTGAGAAACCCTTAAACTTTGAAACTAAGCACGTGTACTGGGACCTACGTTTTCTATTTGTTACGTATAGTTTACCCTAAGTTTATGGTACCTACTTTATGAAGTAAAATCATAGAGAAAATCTAACCTATCAGAGTCAAGATGCTCCAATTTTCTAGCTAGCTTCGTTCGCTCTTGCATTCTCTTGGTGAAATTACATTGAAAACCTAACCATAATTCCGTAGCAGAATGCTCCAATTTTCAATGAACACTTAACGTTGGTAAGCACCTACCCGAGTCAGCAGGATACTCCAATGTTTTTGTGAAGCAACTTCCCATTATCGTCCACTAAACACGACCACGACCCCAGTACCTTAGGAATGGGAACACACAACGACAAAAATATAAAGCTATACAATACCAGTTTAGCTGACCTCGCATTGTATAGGCTTTTCGTACAATGAAAAGTCACCTTATACTGGAATTTGTATGTTTCTTGATATGTCGTCGTGCGTATTGAGGCCGGTCAGCTTTCTCATAAAAAATGCAAAATCATTCCCCTGCGTATCCCCCCGGAATCTTTTGGAGGGTTTCCATATATAGGTCATCTTAAAATATGCACCCAGCATCATTAAAATAAATGAGTCTTGCTTGTTTTTGAATAATAGCCTACTCCCGACCGATTTCGGTCACGGTGGCCAATCTCAACGGAGATTAGCCAAGTACGCAGGAGATATTATAGTGCACAAGTGTGTGCGTAAAGACAGATGCACTCCCTGTTCCTTTACTCTCATAGTCCGATGGGACGGCAATCCGACACGACCGGGGAGAGATCAGGCGCAGGAACAACGGGTTTACGTGCTTTACGAGGCACGTGGGTATTAAACCGCCAACTTCCAAACTCTGGACTGTTACTAAGAAATTCCTAATAGACAACCCAATAACATTATTCGACCCGAGAATCGAACCCAGGACCCACGCTCAGCAGTCGCGCTTGCAACCACGAGACCAGCGGGGCAGTTTTTGAATATGGGGGGCAATAAATACCTAGTCCCCACTTGTGTAACACAATTTTTTTCAGAATCCGACGGATTTTGAACGAAATAAGTATCTAATTGGCAGTATTACCAAGCTGCTTTCGTGATTTCAGGGTTGGTTCCATAGTGAAAGTTGTTCATATTCATGGGTAGAACATACTGTAAAAATTTGTATGGTGATAAAAAAAAATTCTGTATAGGCAAAATCACGGATATCGAAATGGTAGTTCAGGCGTAAACTGTGTAGGGAACATAGACAAAGCCAATAGGTTTTTAAATGTTCCACTTTTAGCTAGCCCACGTCAAACAGCTGTGAGGAAAGACGTAGGCGCGCCTCTATCGCTGCATCCATGTGTTCAAGGCTCATTTTATAACGCTTCATTACCCTACAAAGATAGGGGATGGAATAAAATATAGCTAGATTCTTTTATTTCATTTAGGTAGCATGGAACACTGTCTATGACGCGTACCTATGTATTCTATCTAGAGCTATGCTCGGTCTCGATATTTGGAGAATTTGAGTAAAAGGCCATAGGGTCGTAAACATAACTGGTGAAATGTGGTTCTACAATAGGGTAGATACATCTCTGCCCAACCTTTCGGAAATTACAGGCATGCAGTTTTTGTAAAGACAAGACATGCAGTTATGTTTGTAAAGACAAGACAATACAAAAGTTTCTTCGCTAGTAAAATTTAATAAACGTTAAAAAAACAGAACTTATCAAAAGCGATATGAAACGAAATTGTTTATTCTGTAAATAGGAAATCGGAATCACTTTTACACGTCATATAAAAAAATAAGCTAGAAGGAGTCTACATTTCTTATCTACCCATAAAAAAAGTTTCTCAAAGTCCCTTTTACAGACCAGCATCCTAATTATAGCGTAACACATTATCGATCGGAATCGGAATCTGAATCATTTTGAAGCAAATTGCTAATTCATTGCTTCATAACTTCGAAAAATTTGTCTGCTCAACACGTAAATAACGCAATGAATATTGCTGAACTGTCATAATGAAACCGAATCCGATTTACAATGTGTTACGCAATTGCCCCGCAGAAATAATCTTGGTCAGATCATGAGAGGACCATGTATGATGTAGATTAATGTCTGAAATACTCTAGTAATAATAGTTCTATGGTCTGAAATGGTATTTTGAGGAAAGAACCACACAGATTTGACTGGACCTGCCACTCAAATCTATGTTGTTCTTTCCTCCAGTCACTGCAAGCATTTGTCAGTAATATATCCTAAATCTTACCCTCATCATCGAAGAACGAGTCGGTGACAATCATCGGAGATCTGGAGCCATCTTGAACGCCTCTTATAGACATTGCACTCTATTATATAGTCACTTACATTACACTACACTATTGAAACCAGCGATAAAAGACTTTCTCAATAAGGTTCAAGTGCAACACACATGGTATGCTTTAGTCAATTTTTACCTACTTAGTTGAAAACCGAGGAAAAATTTAAATTAAGTTAAAATTTTTCAAATAAACGGGGTGAATAATATCGTGAAACAAAATGTTATTGTCATTCGATTCAAGTGTCTTGTGACCGTTATAAGTTTTATAACAATCTTTTTGTTATCAAAACTCTCCAGATTTGCAATTGAGTAATCCGATAACGTAGTTTTACATCTGCAATATGCCACAGGTGCATTCGTGTGTTTGTTTGTCATAGAAAACAATGCAATATGAATTTGAACAGCGGAAATGAAATTATGTTTATTTCTTACCTAAGGTACATTTTTTGGTCAATATTTTAAAACTACTTACTTAGATGGCGTCTCCTTCTCTTATAGCTGACTATTGATCCCTGGGACGAAATGTCGTAACAAACTCAGGGTCATGGTATCTTTTAAAGTCCAAACATTTATCTGAATATATTATATAACTAACCTAACTCTTCCTAAACTTTTGGATAAATTTCAATGGGTTCTTGGATGGTTTGAAAACACAATTGGACCCGGTAGGTGGCGCTGCTGTCGGTGTGCTGTCACCTAATACAAGAAATTTCACGCCGACGAAGTCGCGGGGAGAAGCTTGTATTATTTTATCTGAGTCTAACAATGCGCCCTGCATTGTTGGAAGGGCCTTTTGAAGAAAGATCTATTGAAACTTTGAGTTGACCTGCCCCAATATGCATCAGTCATCGTGTTGCTCAAACCTAATTTAGGGAGTTGTTACACAAACTTATGCATTAAACGTTTAATAGTTTGATGAATGAACTAAATTGAATCTTGTAAACATAAAAATGAGTTCAATGTTGGCGATAATCATTTCAGCCTGTCTATTCTGTATGAATCTCACCGTGAAAATTTAGGTGAAGTTTGTATGGAATATTTCCCTAAAATACTCGAACTTTTGTTTACTAAAATAAATTAATTAGTACGTAAACTTCCACGAATGCTTATCTGTTTTATGAACCAATAGATAGATAATCAAAACCGAGATTTTATTATTAGGTACTAAGTACCTACCTATGCGTAGGTATGTACACAATAAAATTACCTACATAAGTTATATTTTTTATTAGGAATTGGATTCTGATAAAGAGAGAGGGAGAGGAAGGCCAAAGAAAAGATGGATGGATTTTATGAGGAATGATAATATGAAAGAGAAAGGAGTGAATGATAGCGTGACGGTTGACAGGAGAGAATGGAAGAAGACCACGTGTTGCTCCGACCTCAAGTAACATGGGACCAGGACAAGAAGATGATGATGATTCTGATAAAGAAACGTCCAGGCAGCTAAGGAAACGGGGTAGTGACTTGGAAGAGTTTTAAATTGGGCTAGGTACAAAAATAACTAGAGAGATTCGTGAATTACTGTGAGAAGTGAGTTTGTCCAGCAATGAGACTGTTTCTACAGCATATGTATCAGAAAGATGTGCTCATATTTAAGGGTGAAACTAAACCACTTTCTCCATGGGAGCAACATCACATCATTCTCCTGCCCTTATCCCAATTTATTTGGGGTCGGCGCAACATATCTTTTTCTTTCATACTTCTCTATTAGACGTCATCTCGGTAGTTACCCCCTTTCTAATCATATCATCATTCACACATTCCATCCATCGTTTTTTTGGTCTTCCCCTTCGCTTATAGCCATCGACATTCATACTCAAAACTCTCCTCACGACATTTTCCTCATTCCTCCGCATCACATGCCCATACCATGACAACCGATTTCCACACAACTTTTCAGTTACCGGTGCCACTTTCAAACTTCCTCTTATGTACTCATTTCTTATTCTATCCATTCGTGTAACACCACACATTCCTCTTAGCATTCTCATCTCTGCTGCATGCAGTTGCCTTTCATGCATCCCTTTTGTTGGGAGCAACATCACAATCGCAAAAAAATAATCAGCCGTCCCATACATTTGGGTCGATCAGGTATTGAAGTTTTGTACGGTAAAGTTAACAATTTTTTTGAGTACGATGTTGGTCCCATGGAGAAAGTTGTTCAGCTTGGTGGACTGTTATGTACCACACCCTTCAATATGGCGACACCTTTCTAATATGTACATGCTCTATAGGACGATAACTTTCTAGGACAGTCAGGTAAAAAAATAGACCGAGAAGACCGCAGGACATCACTAGGTTCTCACATTATATACTGAGATAGTATGTACTAGCAGCGCCCCGCGGTTTCACCCGCATATTATGTGTCGATGCCGTGGGAATATCGGAATAAAAACTATCCTATGTCCTTTCCCGGGACTCAAAACAATCTTTATACCTACCAAATTTCATCTAAATCGGTGCAGCGGTTTAAGCGTGAAGAGGTAACAGACAGACAGACACACTTTCGCATTTATAATATTAAGTATGGATAGTATGGATGACGGACAGTGATTGATCAGTATCTCTTATCGCATATTGTGGCTATTTGCGGCTTAAATGTTGATAACCGGAAAATTGCGCGTAGGTAGGTATCGAAAACAATGTGTGATAACTTCATTTAAGTACGTTATTTGTATTTATGGCTCTATTCAAAGTACCTAGAGATCTCATTTAGGTTGTGGGAATAGCTGAAATAATTTCAAGACGCAAAATATGACTGAAATAGCAGTGGTGGTGGCCCAGTAGAGCAGTGGTAGCCCAGTGGTACCGGCCGCGACTTGGTTCGAACCCTGACAGGCTTTGAGTAGGTAAATTATTTCCGTCTGGTGTTGAAAATAAATTTACTTACTCAATAATTTTATAAGAGCAGTGGTCTGCTCTCAAAACGATGAAGGAAAACATCGTGAGGAAACCGGCATGTCCGAGCCCAAAAATTCGAAGACCTGCGCTTTACTTTGTGTAAATAATTTCATCACGATTGCTCTTAAAACACGTCCAAGAGCTAAAAACGTCGAAAAATGAGTCGGAACACATGTGACATCTACCAACCCGCACTGGGGCCGCGTGGTGGATTATAGCCCACTCCCTCTCAAAGAGAGGAGGCCTGTGTTCCAGCAATGGAAACATTATAGACTGATTTTGCTATACTATGTATGTCCTTCTAAGGAGTCCCCTCGCAGCGCATCGCATCTGCCTTGTAAATACCTCTTGTTAGTCGTCTTTCATACATCCTTTCAACTACATACCTAAGTACCTCCTTTTTTATATGAATAATAATGAATAATACAAGATTGGATTGGAACCATGTCAGTCTGGTATAAGTTACGATGTAAAATGACGATTATCAATGTGACATTCGTGTCCGTTTCAGAAAATAATCTTTGGCATTTAATTGAAAAGCGATAATGGTGGGTATGTTCTGGGAAATCTTTGATTAATGAAATAAACAATCCGGTAGACGCGAAGTTCCTGATTCTGATAGGAAATAGGTTATGGTTACACAACAAGGTATTTCCAGCAATGGAGGTCTTTCGACTGAAATACTGATGACGATCATGAAACCTTCAGAAGCAATCAATAGGACCGTCTTTTCTATTGGCCACTCTGGGCAAGCGCCCGGGGCCCCGCGATCCATTGGTCCCCCATGAATTCCTGCCAGTGTCGTAGCTAGTGGCTGTCAAAAGAAAATTTAAATAAATCTCAGACAAGGTGCTAAAATTCACGAGCACCATCCTCCATTATCTTACGAGTAGTTCTCAAACTGCATAAGTAGATAAGTAGTGACCTATTTCCGTATGGTCAAACAGAAAACCTAAGTTATCCGAGGCTTAGTGCGGTGAATTTCGAGCTCGCTTCGCTCGCTCTTGCATACTGTATTCTCCATAGGAGCCCCATTATCCTAAAGCACCAAGGGACCTCCAATGGCTCCAATAGATTAAAGACGGCCCTGGCAATCACAATTCCAGTAACTCTTCTAAGTTTATCTAAGATATAGAGAGAGAGAGAGAGACAGATTCTTATTCTTATGGAAGAATCGCATTTATAACTCATGACACGAAAAAACTAGTGAACGTGTTAGAAAACTATTAAATATCATTAGGCGTTGAAATCAATCTGAGAGCTTCATAAACTGCACCCTAATTGCGTAACACACTATCAATCACAATCTGAATCATTTTGAAGGATATTGCTAATCCATTGCTTCAGATGTTCGAAAAATTTGTCTGCTCAACTACGTAAATAACGCAACGAATGTAGTTGATCAGTCAAAATGAAAGCCATTCTTTATAAATAATCGTTGCCTCATAATGTAAGCCATGAAGAAGAACATGTCTCCAAATGAGAATGCCAACGTATAATGATAAATTAATATAATAAACGATGGTCATACAAGACATTAGCAAAGACAATCAATCTTGTGTTGTTGTGGTCATAATTTAGTGGTTTGTGGTCGCCAAACAGCTAGACCAGCTAGACAGACGGTAAAAAGGAAACAGTGGAACAACTTCTCACGCATAAGCATTATGATATAATGTTCCCAGTGCTGGAACAGAGGCCTCCTCTCTTCGAGAGGGAGTGGACTTCAGAGGGAGTTGGATGCGACATTCAGTCTACGCTGATAGAATTGAGAATGTCATGAACTCATGATGAGCTTTGATCGATGAGAGATGGTGAGATATATCTAAAATGCTTTTGGTCTCAAGCTTTAGCTTTAGCCACGCTCCATTTTGCTCCATTGTGGCAAGGGTCTGCCCTAGATCTTGTTTTGGGCATGATATTTATGTACAAACAAACTAGATTAAGTAGTTTTTTCTAGCTAAATCTCGGTTGTGGAGTCTTTACAAGAGACTCCACAACCGAGATCTGAAATCTTAGACTATACTACTCTATCATTGAAATCTACTCAAAATCCTATGTTTTTTTTAGATCAGCTTTGTCTTTCCAATAAATCAATATGCTCATCAATCAGTTTACGAGTGAAGTTTGTTTACTGTCTCCACTCCACAGTGCGCGCCCGCAGCTAACAAACAACAGTTTGCATTTGGCGCCATCTTAAATTATCCCGCCAAATTGCCAGGTAGCGTTCAGCTGAGTTTCTTGACAACAAAGTGGGAACTAATTTTAGGCGGGACAGTTGCCAAACACCCACTGAATCGGATCGTGAGCGCTGAAAGTCAAAGACCTATCAGAATTCGGACGCGATTCGTTCGAAGAAGTGTCCGTTTTGAGAGAAAACAGATGATTCTTTGTGATCGAAATAAATTCTCGATTAGATTCTAAATCAAGACGTAAAATCGAATGTTTTGGAATAACAGCGAGAATGGGAAAACAAATAAAGCATTTTTGAATTATCTAGTGAGTGATTAGAATGTTGATGATGGTTTACACTAATAAGAAGAACAGTTTATATGTAATGTCTTCATATCTCTATTATGTGTACTTCAGTCTGCGACTTAGGTAGTCTTAGACTAAGCCTATATATTTGCCTGTATTACTCTATAGCAACCTCATGTCACATCGTTAGGAGAATACCCTTGAAACGCGTTCATTTGTGTACAAACTTCCAGAACATTCATGACTTGACAAAAAATATTTGGAGCAAAACATTCTATTCACTATAATATCGCATTGCTCATTCTGAAACTGTCCCGTCATTGCACGAGCTGCAACTCATGTGGAACCTCACGTACAGCGGTCATTTTTGTTATCAGCAAATCGATCAAATCAACTCTATCAGAAAATGACATCTGCTATGATAATAATCAACATTATTTCTATGATTTCCACCAGCTTTATGAAGTGTCACATAAAAACTACTTTTATTGAGCAAAAGCTCAATCGATCATCCCAAGGACAGTGTTAAGTGTTGTCGTGTTACCTTAGCTGTTCAATGTCGGTTTCAGAAGTGGGGCGACACTATAAAATACCTTATCAAAGGACGCCAGGTGACTTATTAATTCTAATTAACCGAGATACCGTGTTGTCGTCCCGGCAACCGTATGAATGGCACGATCAGGCGCGCAACACTTGCAACGGGCACTGACGTCAGATCACTTGGAAAATGGAACACTATGCGTTTGCACCTGTGACATAATATTTGGAACTGGAAAATTCCGGTACTCAAGACACTTGATTAGATTCAGTTTTCCACTATTGACTGTGCACACTAACACTATGTTATTGTGGCAATGTTTGGCCCAAGACTGAGCTTGGCACGGTGTTCGTTTCGACTCTTTTGTTCGTTCAGTTTTCAGTGAGGCGTCACGCGCGATCTATTATGCGTTGTCGCTCGAAGATTACTGTGTAAATTACTCTGTGGAAGGTTGTTAGATAAAGTATTTTGTGTTTAATGCTGTTGGTTTAAAGTTTAGAATGCTGTGCAGCTGCAGTTTTATGAGTGATATTTACACAGTTTAGTACCTGTGAGAAACGTTACTATCACTACCTGGGATCGTTTCAACAAGACATTATTTACAGTCATATAGTTTAATACGAGGTTTTTAGAAACGGTGGTCTCCTAGTATATTCGTAGAGCGTACACTCAAACCAAAAGAGGTGGTGGTGCATGGTACAGTTACCATCGTGAGGGGCTTAGCAACCAGTAACCGACATGACCTATAATGTCTCCATAGTCCTCAACCTTGGTTGGAACTTTCCAAATCCGATGGAAGACGTACATGCTATTTATAACTAACTACTCTGGAATCGGGGTTACTCGGATGAAAATTCGTTTTCAGAACATTCTAAAAATAGTCATCAAAAAGAAGTAAGAGACACGCTTTTATCGTTCCAGCAATGTCTACTTTTCTCTAAAATATGGCATCACTAATTAAGTTCTTCTTGATCTTTTAGACGAAACATACTAAAAACAGATGACTGACAGTTAAAACAGGACAGAACAATGATCCCTGAGGGACTCCACCATAGAAAGCTATAGTAACTCCACTCGGGAGCAGGACATAGACCCAAGTACATATAAGTATTTACGTTCTCTTCTTTTTAATATCGAAGCAAAAGAATTAGTTAAATTCTATCAGCTTTCTTAAATTTTTTCTCAGAAACGCTGTAGGTACGCTACAGTTTTAGAAAAACAATTTAGTGCTCATACATACGAGCGACACCCGTCAACGGCAGAGGCAACTGCAGCCGTCGACGAATGTCGACTGCTGTCGTCAACGCGTGTCGTCGACAATAATATGCCCCTCATGTATTTGAGCAGCGTACTCAAATACACGAGCGGCACGTTGTTGACCGCTGACGTCAACACTCGTCGACGGCTGCAGTTACCTGCCTCGGCCGTTGACGGGTGCCGCTCGTATGTATGCACACATACTGGTAAAAGTCCTCAAAAATAATTTATACAATGTTCTGATAAGTCAATCTCAAAAAGAAAACATTACTTTTGAATTATGATTTAAATTCCAAAGCTTCTTTGCCAAATATTTCTTCACGAAGTAGACCAACAGTCTCTTGGCGCCGCTGATTCGCCTTCATCAGCGATGACAAACTGACTCGACGTTTAGCGAGCTGATGACGCACAGCACAGCTATAGAAGGGCTGCCATGTCATTTTCAGTAGGCACGTCAAGATCTGCTATTTATATCTGAATGGTTCATATTTTATCTTCTTGAGGATTCGTTTGTGCGAATATATTGTTTTGACAGGTAGTAAGATTTTATAATGATTGATTGTCGTTCAGTTACAAACTGTTATTGGAGACGGCTCCTTCGTTCAACGTGGGTTGATTCGTGAAATGTCTCATATTGTCTTACTATACCATATAAGTATGTGTCTTGTGTTTGTCAGTTTCTTTTCTAAGTCTAGTTTTCTTGTATTCTTATGTTTTATAATTTTTATATGTGTATCTTCGTAGATATTTCTAGCTACAATAAGTAGGGTTACCTGAATCGCGGGTTCCATTGTAATAACAAGAGTTGCATTTACATTTCGTAGAAAACTTAGTTTTTTTGCTCAACAGCATAGACAGATCTGTCTTTTTGTTTTTTTGTAAAGGCATTATTTTGACATTACAAACAGACACTTCAACTTTACTTATTTATTTATTATAGAATATAGATTTTAAAGAGAATGAATATTAAGTACTTCTCAATAGTCAAATTATATTATCACGGAAGGTAAAAATTTACAGACAAAACTAGCAGGCCATCTACAAGTTCGCGTGGGCGCCGCGGAACACGGAAGCCCTAGCCAAGTTCAACGCGCGACTCTGTTTACTTTAAGTTTTAGGATATTCACTCAAACATACAATATACGGATGTGTATACTTAGGTAAGATGGTTCGAAATATTTGAACAAGTTTCACAATGTAACAATAGACAGTTTGAACTTCGTTACTGAAGGTGTAGGTACAATTAAGATTTTGTTTTTTATTTTAATACGGATGTTGATGACGGTGATAAATGCTTTGGACATTGATTTCAAAACGTGACTTTTAACGTTTATTTTGCTTTCAGTAAATGATAAATGGTTTTATTTCTGTAAGGTAGGTACAAAAACTTTTACACGACAATCATAATTATTTAAAAAAAACTAGAAGAGGTCGGCGTTTCCTATTTGTTTTACTACTCTGAGTAGAAAGGCAGAAACAAACTCGAGGTCAAAGTCTCTTTTAAAGTCCAAACTTAATCATGGTCAGATCATGTGAAGACAATGTAGATTGGTGTCTGAAATGGTCTTTTGAGGAAAAAATTTGAATACTACCTAGTAATTTTCCATGTTTTAGTGTTAAATTTTCGGTCTTTTGAGGAAAAAACCACACAGTAAATTTTTATTTCGCATTTTTTTGAGTTCAATTTTGGCATTCAGCGTCCCCATGTTTTGCTTAAGACTCCGAATCCTCAAATCCTGAATGAATACCTAATCAACTTGGCCAATCAGTTTCAAATGCCGGACATCTGCAGCCTTCTTCAGCCTGTATACACGCGATACTGAGGTTAAAGGAACGATGGATAGACTGTGTGAAATGTGTGAATGGTGATAAGGTTATAAAAGGGGTGACTGCCGCCGAGATGACGACTAAAGTATGGAAGAAAAAGTCATGTTGCGCCGACACCAAATAAATTGGGATAACGGCAGGAGAATGATGACTGAGGTTTAGGTTTCCTTTTCCTCCAATGTCCTCCATTAATTACACGCCATTTATTCCGGTTTTAGGATCTATAATATAAACCATTGTCATCTCTATCCGCATCCAATCTAACCTAAATACCTTCATTTCCCTATCTCTGCTTATCTTTAAACTACTTTATTTCCTTCCACGAATAACTGTTATGTTAATAATATTCTGTCTGATAAGGATAAGATAAACAGGAGTGTAGCTGCTTTATCCCATTATCATCACAGCTGCCGGCAACATTCTGAACAGCACCCTTAGTTCCTTTTCACACGTCCCGGCAACCGCGTAGCCGGTGCCGGGTACCCGGCGGCGAAGTGTAGGTATAGCCATGTACCCTAGCTTTCACACGTACCGGCGTAGTTTGCCTGGCGAGTGTTACCGGATAGTCGGCACCGGGTACCCGGTTGCCGGGACGTGTGAAAAGCCACTAATTGCGTAACACACTAAGTATCGATCTCAATCTGAATCATTATGAAGGATATTGCTGATCCATTGCTTCATATGTTCGAAAAATGTGTCAGCTGAAGAAGGTAAATAACGCAATGTATGTTGTTGAACTGTCAAAATGAAACCCATTGCTACTGATAGTAAACAAGTAGATACTTGGAATTCTTTCAAGACTATTATCTATCATAAATTCATAACTATCTAGGTACTTTCTCTCCTTACACAAAATACCTTCAGGGTGGCACAGACCTCGAAGCACAACCCAGCAGCCTAATTGCGTAACATATTTTGATTGAGTTGATTTTTTTCGTCGGTTTATAAAAATAAAATTATTGTTCCATGCAGTTTTGGTCGCATAAGTATTGCAGTTTTCTATGAACAGCTAATATTTTTGGTTCGACCAATCTTCGCTACAGTAAAGGGTCTAGAAACATGTGCGGGATATTCATGGTTACATACAGTTTGCGCGTCGATGTCCATCCTGTATTTTGAGTAAGGAATAACATAGATATATGAAAGAATTTCTATGGTCCGGTCACATCAGTGATAGTGATCAAAAATCGAAGTGAAGCTCATAAATTTTTAATACCTACATTATGTATCCTTGCTGATAAACAGTTCCCTTAGGTACATCACCATTACTATAAATATTATCTAATCAAGTAATCAGTAGAAGTTATTATATGTCAGTTCGGTTAGCTAAAAGCCGATAGACATGTCAATGGGCACATGTCAAATTGTCATTGTTATTTAGAGGCCTGTCGGAAATCGAATGGTGACTAGTAGTAAGTCACAGGTAGCGGTGCCATCAAGATTCTTTGCTTAGACTAACTATCTAAACTAATAATATTATCGTAATCCTAACTAATATTATAAATGCGATAGTAAGTTTGTTTGTTACGGTTTCATGGTAAAACGCCTGAATGGAAAATTTGGCACACAGATAGACCTTGACCTGCGTAAGGACATAGGCTATAATTATTTCATCCTGGATCGCAGACGAAGTCACGGGCAGCAACCAGTAAAGACATAAAGATAAAAGATTTAATTTTTTGTATGATTGTTTGTTACGCTTTCACACTAAAACGGCTGAATTGATTTGGATAAAATTTGGCACATGGGTAAACCATGACCTAGATTAGGATATAGGATACTTTTTATCCCGATATTCCCCCGGGATCGAGACTTAGGTTGGTGAAACGGTGGGGTGCAGCTAGTAATATTTTACTAGACAGTGGCGAAACTAGTCAGATGGAATAAAGCAACTGTGGTTAGGTTCCAACCTTCTTAAACTAGATCTTCAACCTCACCATCCTCCTGCCCCGTCCTTAGCATATAATGTTCCCACTGCTGAGAGACAGGCCTCCTCTTTCTGTGAAAGGGAGTGGCCCATAATCCACCACGCGGGCCCAGTGGTTGTTGCAGTTGGTGGATGTCACATGTCTTCGAAATTTTAGTTCTAGGACATGCCGATTTCTTCACGATGTTTTCCTTAACAGTTTTGAGAGCTGTGGTGATGTAATAATTTACACAAAGTGCCTACTTGGGTTCGAACTCACAACCTACAACTTACTCGTAAGTCGCAGCCTTTCCACTGGGCCACCACTGCTCTGCCGCTGCCCAGGAGGCCTACCACAAGCTCTTAACGCGATCCATTTTAGGACCTAAACTGAACAGGAGGCCTACCACAAGCTCTTAACGCGATCCATTTTAGGACCTAAACTGAACTGTTTTTCTAATTCGTACCATGACGTCAGTTTAACGATTCAGTTTAGGCCGTGCCATCTGCTGACAGCGATTGTCCCAAACTGAGTCGCAAGTTTTGGTTTCATTCATACTTGTTTGGTACCATGACGTCCATAGAGCAGCTCAAGCGATGCAGTTTAGGAACCTAAACTGAAATGTCTTGTTTTTGAATCGTTTTTAATTAGATCATGGGCCTACCATGATCACCTGTCCTTTTCCTTACTTAGGGTCAGAGCAGTGTACGCTATGCACGTCTTTTACTTCCTTATATATCTATTAGCCGTTATCAGCTCGAGAGCTCCTACAAGCTTATCATCTAGTTGTTGCCAAGTGAGTCCACTGTTCCATGTTAGTTTTAAATTAAATTATAATGAGTACAACATAATTACTGTCAACGTAATATTTGTCTTTATGTTAATTAATGTATTTTGTGTTGTACCGTTTTAATGAACTATAAGTAAATAAATAAAAAACATATTCAATATTTTCTACCATATTCTGTTGCTCGTTTAAACCAACGAAAAAAGGAGGAAGTTCTCAAGTCGAGGGGTTATATATATTTTTATTGCCATCCACATAAACCACATAGTGAGGGGCATGTGACTAGAGCATATACCTACTAGAATAGACTAGAATAACCTATAAGGAAAAGTTTCTCAGTGATTAAGTATATGCAGCGCCATTTCCGGGCCCCATAGATTAGCGTAGCGTGACCTGTCACTTTCTTCCGATAATTCATTCTAATCAATAGGATTCCCTGTTGTGTCAGTTTAGAATTCTCTTTTCTTCATTAATAATAGTAGGTTTCGCCAGAAGCCTATGTGTATGGCAAATGGTTGAAGTTGATGTAACCTACACTAAAAATGGGTTTAACAAACCCATTTTGGCTGCGTTCTGGGCAGTCCTGGGTGTCCTCGTTCTGAATATGTCTAATGGTCATCCTGAACGGTCACTCCGCAGCCCACTAACTAACAGGTACGTAGCAACGTTATATTTAAGCACCTGGATACTAACGCGACGATGCGAAAACTTTTATAGGACAAGACTCTCATCTAAATGGGAAAGCATAATCCTCTAAATTGGCTGGCTCGCGGCCCGAATATAAATTAGATTAAGTACTAACTTCGTTCTTCACGTTCAATATCGCTAATTTGCGACAGTTTAGCTGTTTTATGAACATTGTTCAATCTACCACCACACGCAAATGTAGGAACGTGGTAGGAAAGTATACCGACATACCTACACACAGTTTGGTAGGTGCAGACATATGGGTAGTTATGTGGTCCGCAACACGAGTCAGCTGAGCGACTATCGATCGGATAACCCGAGAAAAGTGAGGAGCTCCCAGTTTCTAGGTCATGTAGCTTGGTCGGGACGTATTCGCACTCAGTCGGGTAACGTCAACAAAACAAGCGACTGCCGCATTGAAGTGTTCTGGAGACCGGAGGAATATTATGTCTGTCATGCAAATTGAGACAGACCAAGTGTGATATTTCAGCCGGCTATTTGCTACACTGATGTTCTGGACACGGTATGCTTAAATGCCACTGTTAGTCACAAACGAGCGAGATAAGTTTTGGTGGCACAAAGAATACCTACGGTAAAATTGCTGTCGAAAGTTAGGTATATGTTTGTTTTAATTACCAAACAAAAGAATTGAACTTGACAGGTTATTGATTAGGTTTTATTTTTGTTCTAAGGCATAAGGGGTAGATACGAACACCTTTTCTCGTTCCAAAATCAAATTCCAGTTCAAATAAAAAGTGTATCAAGCCATAAAGTACACTAGCCATGCAATTAAACCTCTAACGCGAACATAAACATTATTTTGAGGCAGATAATGAAACACATGGGAAGTACTTACCGACGCGCTTGTTGAGCCTCGGCGTCACTCGGCCCTGCTCCTCTTCCTCCACATCAGTGTCGAAGGAGAACGGAAAACTCTTCGTAGACCCCACAAAACCGGTCGCCATAACGACAAAATTCACCTAAAACACGCGTCATGCGTCGACAACCCTCCGGTTCTCCGATATGACTGGCTGGAAACAGCGGCGCGCAAAACCAGCGGGAAAATTTCAAGCGCTAGACGGAAATTTAGCCAATCACTGTTTAGTTTACCACGCACATCTAGCGCCCGATTGGTAGATGTTGTCCGCTTTTTGCAGCGTATTTTTGTATTATAATTTATTTTTTATATGCTTGCTGAGTCAACATCAAAAGAAAATTGGACGCGAATGAACGCGCGAATTTGTTCAATATTTCACCTTCAAATGATTAACTGTCGCCTCGATGGAAACATATAGGTACGAGCATTAAAATAGAATAGAATACTCTTTATTATGTATACTTACTTAATGATGTAAATAATATAGATAGGTATTATGTGTGGTCATAAAAAGGCAATTAGAATAAAGTATATTATAATTATGGTAATAAACATAGTCCAGGAAGGAAAATTTATAAGGAAATTCATGCTAGTACTGACAAATCTTCCTCAGTAGGTATCTAACATTGAAAGATAAGAAGGCATTCTTAAAAGTCAAGTGTTTTGATAACAGCTGGTGAGTCTATCATGTTAAATAAGATTAGTCCTATTAGGACTTCCGATGTCAAGATTATCCATGAAATACGTTCTACCTACTTCTATCAACTGATTACAGATAGAGGAACCTAAAAGTATCAATCTAGTTGCTGCCTACATGTAGTACTTCCGCAGTTTTTAGCTGGTGGTCAATAGAGTCCGCTCGCTCTCTCAGCAGCGTTAATCAATACTTACATTTATATTTTACGTCATGTTTGCTGGTTTCAGTAGACCGTTCAAATCAACAACCAGGATCATAACAGTACCTACCTACCTTCACCTATAAACACATAACAGGGCGTGATGTTATAATCACGCCTTGACTCCCTAAAGGGATGGGCAGAGGTGTATTTATACCTATAGTTACAACTTACACCCATATTACGCCAGTTATTGTAATAGGGGGCGAGCCTATTGCCGTCAACCGTCATCAGTAGGTACCTACTATTAGTGATGGAGGTGATATGGTTAAGAATAAGTTGTGCCTGTGCTTGTGTGCTTCCTAATGCAATTTTGATGGATGCTCACATGAAAACGTAGCGTCGTTTGTGTGTAACCTCCTAGGCCTAATAGGCTAGTTCAGAGAATACACTCCCCCTGACTTACCTGACTCAACCGTAAAGTTTGGGATAACAGCTCTTCTGTACACGGTATGACCGGGTTTTCAAGAGCAAATTTGGTTTTGCAAGTCATAGAGAGCTCACGAAAGGAATATAATATACTTATACAGTGTTAACTTAAAATCTGAAAAAAAAGGTCATATGAGTACCTACCTACTAGTTCTCTGACTGTTACTTGCATAAACAAAATAACAGCTCGCCTCTCGCCTGAATTTGCGTACAAGAAGATGGGCAGCATTGCACTGTACCAGCGTCCACCTATCCACTATTATCAAAGCCCGAAAGCTTTAATGATAATAGTGAAACATGCTACATCAGAACATTGCACCCGTACGAAGTATTGGTGGGTTACTAATAGGTACACTTACGTATAGAAACTAAGGCGAAGGCTTGAGGAGAATAACAAGCAGGTGGAAACAGCTTGGCAAGTAAAGAACCGGGCGTTAGCCAACCTCACGGACGTAAAGATCTCGCGGCGGGATTTTATCGCGCATTGGATCAAGCATGTACAAAAGTCATAATTCTCTCTTATTAGCATATTAAAACTTAGAATTAATTTCATTCAGTGAAAAGCGGAAAAAGAACCTACTCCTGAAGATACTGCAATAAACTGTGATGAGATATTGCTATAATAATTTTCCTAGGCATCATAGGCAGCTTGGAGTGGTGGCCGTACAGGACGTAAAGCGTATGTATATTGCTATTATACAGGGTTATTGGAAAAACACCAACAATCGCGAAAAAAAAAAGGTGTTCCTACATTTATGGTCGATCGATCAGGTTAAGCTACGCTTGCCATGATTGGTCCGTTGATGGCTGACCATCTTTACATACCAAGACCGTGCCCCTCCGTGCTTTGGAAAGCATGATAAGCCGTTGATCCCGGCTGCCATTCGTGGATCTTTGACAGTAGTTACAGGTCAGAAGCCCGAGTCTGACAACCAGTTTTACCCATTAACTGGATTGTGGAGGTCAGATAGGCAGTCGCTCCATGTAAAATACTGGTATTCAGCTGCATCCGGTAAGACTGGAAGCTGACCTCAACATAGTTGGGAAAAGGCTAGGCAGATGATGGTGACTCTAATGATTATTATTTTTATCCTGCTAATCTCGACGATAGGCCTACCCATTACCTTACCTATCTAATTATAGCCCAAGTACCTAATTATAGTATTCCTACTAATTATACCTACTCTGACGACCCTTCCAAGGAACGCAGGCATAATGTCTATTTTCTAATGAGCCTTTTATGTGCTATCTATAGATGTGTAATAATAATAAGTGTTGGAAAACTAATTATTTTTTAACCTGTCGTAAGCCGGCAACGTCTTACATAGGGGCGTGGGGAATGGAACTTGAAGAGAGAGGCCTATGTTCAAACAATGGGTAAAGTCGGGCTATGGATGTGGAATGTGGCGATGAAGCCGGCAACGCTCCAAAATAAGTTACATCTACGCTATATCTAGCTACTAGTTATATCTACGCGTTATTATCGCAATCGCGTGCGACCGTGCCTACCATATTCCGCGGAAGCCAGCACTACATAATATATTATATGTAGGTACGCGATGTGACATAGGGCTCTTGTCAAGGTGAGGAGATCCCGCGCAGGATACGCGCCGATTGTGTTAACAGTTGTTCAAACTGGCGCGGGCGCGTTATACCGCGATACTACCAAATCATTAAAAAAAAAAAATCACGCGCAGTCGCATCTTGCGTCCCAGTTTTGATCAAATCCATGAAAAATAGTGAGTTTACATTCAGAATGGTCCTTTTTTAAGTAGGTAAACACGAATCAGTTGAGGCCACCTAATCAATTGGTAATAAATCTTAAGATTATGAACACAAGCAGTGTTCAAAAATAAAAGGAAATAATACAAACACAGACTGTCTAATCCGATGACTTTATTATACACTTATAAATATACCATAACAAGGCGTTCACGGGAAGGTTTACTTGGCAAGCGGCTGTTCGTTGATGGGGTCCAGCTTGGGCTCCTCAAACTTGAGCGTGGGGAATGAAGTCATGTCCACACCGGAACCACCACCGTACTGCTTCTCAAGCTTCTCCAATTCTGCCTTCATTTCCTTGGCAATGGCGGGGCTGATTTCCAGCTTGCCACCACTGAAAATTTTTAATTTAAGTTCAAAATACCTACTAAGTTTTCCTAGATATAGGCATTATTTACAAGGAATTTGTATTGTTCTGTAGTGTTTGTATACACCCATGGGAAAAGTGCATGAGTTGTGTGTATTTTTGTACTATTTATAAAGAACTAGCAGCGCCCAGCGGTTTCACCTGCATAAGTTCCAATCCCGTGAGGATATTGGGGTAAAAACTATCTTTCCCGGGACTTCAACTATCTCTATACTAAATTTCATCTAAATTCAGCGGTTTAAGAGTGAAGAGGTGACATACAGACAGAAACACTTTCGCATTTATAATATTATTATGGATTCTGGAATTCATAATAATTTTCATAACTTGTTTATTTTATCCTCTTTTAATATGTAGTTGTATCTCGAGTTAAACCAATTGGATAAATAACATCATGTAGTGGAACCTTTTTTAGATTAAAATATATCATATTCGTTTTAAATCATTAGTATGATAATATCATATCTTCATGGTTTAATCACCATGGTTATGGTATGCCAACCAAGAAAAATATAAAGCCATGACAATAATGCAAATTGTATATGAAAATACAAGAATCTTATCAGAAAATCTTCAGGAATATATGATATAACTAAGCAAACTGTCTAGCAAGGTCAGAATATTTAAACTTACGAGCTCTTCTGTTTGTACTCGCGGATTTTGTCGAGGAACAGCTGCTGGATGGGGTCGGTGGCCTTCTGCGCGGCCGCCAGGTTCCTGGTGACCATCACAGAGGTCTGCGCCACCTTAAAACCGCCCATAAGCCTGGAAGTGAGCATCTGAAACCAACATAACCTCTTACATCAGTTACATAACTTTGTTGATAAAATTTAGTAGACATCATTACTGTCGTGGTTTCTAGAGTCTTAATCGATAGATTAATAGTGAATTTCATCTAAAATCAGTAATAAAAATAGAAAAAAGTACCTTTTTGTGTTTTCGCTTGTCTAGGACCTTTTGACAATTTTGACAGTTCGTTTTTTTTTATTGATCACTACCACCCATTTTTTTTAAGGCACTGGTAACTCAATAAGTTCTCTAAATCTCTTGAAAATAATATTTAAAAAATAACTTTTATATTGAAACATAATTTAATAGCACTAATTGACTATTTTAGTATCAGAATTTTAATAATTAAATCAACTAAATGTTGGTGAGAAAATTGAATTCAATGTGATTTCAGTTTTCTCACCAACGATTCCGAATGGTGTTGTGGTTGTCATTTTTATCATGTCAACGTCAAACAAACGTCACTGTTTATTTGTGTTGTCAATTCGATGTTAGTTTGGTTTGGATAACCGCAGTATTTTGCAAATAAAACTGTAATTATAACAGAAATCTACGTACACATGCGATGATCTTCAAATACTGCAGCAACCAGAATTTAAACATATGATATATTGAAGAATGGAACGAGGAAAAATGCCGTCGGCGGGTCGAGGAGCTAAGAGCAAGGCTCCGCAGCACCCCCAGGATATCTTCGCTCTGGGCAGCAAGTCCACTGTGGTCGTCTCTAGAGACCCTGAGAAGAGGAACATCCATAAACCTTCTACAAGTAGTAAGTACGACCATCGCGTTAGAGAATTGTACTAACCTCTGAGGGTGTGAAAGCTGTGTATCTCTTTTAAATTGTTATTAGGGTATTGAGTGAGAATTAAAAGATTAAAATAGGAATTAAAGACTCTATTATGTGCTTTTGCATGAGTTAAACCTTTATTAAGGTGGTGTGATGATCTCATGACGTTTTCAGGGCTAACATGGTCAGAGATCGCACAAGACAGGGAGGTCTGGAAGAATAAAGGCGAGGGCTTTGCCCAGCAGTAGGACACAAAATATGCTAATAATAAAAAATAAAATCCCATTTGCAATCCCTGTCTGCTGCTATTACATTAATGTAGTAAGGAAGAGAGTTACAAACTTGACTAAAAATATGAACACAATGTTTTAGGTGTAGAACGCAAAAGAGAAACCTCAGGGTTTGGGAGTCAGCCACCTAGCAAGAGGGCTAGGATTGGCTCTCCAGCGGAGGCAGTTGGAGGAACATCCTTGGAAGTTGACCCTGTGGATCTGGTCCCTAATGTGCTGCAAGCATTGGACACACATAATTCTGATAAGCTGGTTTGTATTATTGAAAATTGTTTACTTTTACCATGTTTGTAAATATGTGAGCACCTTGTATCTATCAGATAATTAATTTATATGTCATGGTTTCGTTTTTAATTTAAGGTTTTTTTTTTTCGGTTGTAATTTATCTATAATATGTATGTATTTAGAAATATATAAGTATGTTTATCAGTTGTCTAGTACCCATAACACAAGCTCTGCTTAGCTTGGGACTAGATGGCGTTGTGTGATAGTAGTGGAAAAAAAAAAAAAAAAAAAAAAAAAAAAATTATTTTACCTATTGTGGTATAGTCATTTTATTTTAGGTGCATCATCTTCACATATTATTATAATATATAATTAATGTACCTATGCAAAATATTGTAAAACATTTTAAAAGAGTAACGGTGGAGTTTCTTGCCCATTCTTCTCCATACGAACACTATCTTTTGGAAGGGGCGACTAGAATAAATTCTATTTTAATGTAATTTTTGGTGTTCAAAAGTGCCTTTTATGTGCCTATTTGAAATAAATGCTTTGACTTTGACTTTATTGATATGCTTGCTTGTGATAAGGAACGCATTTGCTATAGTTAATTTGTTAATAGTTAAATGAATTAGTTTTTTGTTCTAAATATCAATAAGTCATTCTTAATTAATAAAGTTTTTATTTGTTCAATGCAATATACAGGGTGAAATTAACTAGTGAAACTCTGCAGACGTGATGGGTGTCGATACGGGGGGCCAACAACTGCTGGTAGTGTTGATACTGAGATGAAAAAATCTGTTTTCTTTTGTTTTATCATGTTGAGAAATCAATACCAAAGACGTCAGTGAAGACTACGCAAAAAAAAAAAACTGATTTCTGATATTGCAAGTGCCTACATAACTGCAGTCATTGACCCTACAAAGTTGTCAAATTAATTACTTATTTGTTTTACTAAGTTTAGATATTGATACCCATCATGCCTGCGGAGTTTCACTAGCTAATTTAGTTTGACCCTGTAAAATGTAATACATAATTTATAAGTTAACAGTCTTGAAATAATGATATGTACATGTAGTTTTATAAAAAAGGGGGAAGCAATGATAGAGCAAGAAAAAGTTGGTTAACCTTTCTTGTTAGAATTATAACACTTATAGGGTGGCGTTCAAGTATTCAAGAAGGGGGGGTGTCTTGTAAAACGTTTACGATGCGTTACAATGGCGGGAGGGGGGTTCGAACAATGTGTTATGTAACATTGTTTTTTTTATTTAAATAATAAGCCAGGGAATTAGTCTCCCAAGTTGGAAATCCTTTTCGTTTATGTTTTACGGCGAGTCCCTCGATTGTATTGTACAGACGCCAGCACATCAAGCTACCCGAAACTGTCAAATTTTCCCAATTAACTTTGAACCTTATGCTTTAGTAATAAAGTTGAAAATCTATTAAAGAAATTTGACAGATTTTAGTAGTTAAGCTTGATGTGTCTGTACGTCATTTTTATTTTGTCCTCCCAAGTACCGGTATGACGGAGTGAATAGGGATGCAGGGGTGTATCGGGACGAAACTTTAAAATGGATTTTAACGTTGATGTAATAAAGTTTATTGCCAACAAGGACACTTAATCGTTAATTATAATATAATAAACACATTACAATCCTTTTTGGCAAAAAAAAAAAAAACAATTATTTCAATGTTAAAATCCATTTTAAAGTTTCGTCCCGATTCACCCCTGCATCCCTATTCACCCCGTTTTACGGTATGCAACCCTTTTCGTTTATGTTATAATTGTGGCTTTTAGGTAAAAAATGGTCACTTGGGTGTTACGTAACGTTTAGGCAAGGGGAGGGGGGTACAGAAAAACGTTACGGCGCGTTAATTGGGGGGGTGGGAGTGTCAAAAATCTTCAAAATTTGCGTTACATTATACTTGAACGCCCCATAGACAGAAATACAATTATCTTTTTTTTCTTACAGTTAGGCCTCCTCACAGGCTCGATACGCCTCCTCAAGTCCCAGCGTTCAAAACCAGACCCCATACTATGTATGAGTCTACTCTACTTGACAAAGATACGCCCCAACATGTTCGCTCACGAGACGGTAACACAGAGCCTCTGTACGTTGCTGAAGAGAGAACAAGGTGCCGCGTTCAAGAACAAAGGGAACCCGCTGGTGTATATACTGGCCTGTAATATGCTATACGCTGGACATAGGGAGAGTAATAACTGGCCGGATATATTTATTAAGGTATGTAATATTTTTTGTCTGTATTCTGTACAGTACCAAGTTGAAAGTATAATTATCAAATATCCAATTGTCTTAGCCTTGCCAGAGTCCCCATATTTTACAGGTTTCCCCGTTTTTCCGGCTTTACTAATATACAAACCCGTTTTTTTTAATAATTTACGGGGTGAACAAAGCTCTAACTTTAAGTTAAAATATAAAGATTTTCATTTACATATCCTTCACAAAATGAAGTACTTTTGAAAGCTGTTTCTTCAAACAGCAAGTACAAAAAATAAGGAAATCTTCATTAAACAATGCTGTTTAAATAGTCTTCCCTAAAAAAAAACTAAAACCCGTATTTTTGATGCTAGCAACCCTTAAACCAAGAAGTGGTTGGTGGCAACCCTAAACTGGCTACTGAAGTTCTAGTTCTGTGCTCTGTAAGTGTGAATTTTGTCTCAGCAAAAAGTGTACTCTGTTTGAAAACTTTATGATGAAAGTACAAACAAACCTGTTTAGTGTTTTCCTATGCAATCACTTTCTAAGGAATTAGTTACACATTCGTTCGTTAGTTCTGTATTTCGAAAGTTTTAAATTTGTAACCCACCACAGTTCCGTAATTTTTTTTTTGGATTAACATTATTTGATTGTAATTGAAAATCTGTCGACGGAAATTGAGGCACCTTTATTTTCACATGAAAATTTTAAAATTAGTATTTAGGTAAGTATTCAAATAACCAAATTCCCACTCACTTTGTAAATGGAACTACAATTTGCCATAGACAGGTACATGCTCTGACCCATTTGTTTACATTTTCATGAGATTGTTTTGAAACGGAGTATAATTTAATTAATACCTTATAAAACTTTGCTCGAACCTTGACTTAGAAAGAACATCCCAATAGCCAGTAGGTGCAACCAGTATTCTGACAGCTTAACCAATTACTGATGTTTTTGCAATCATGTTTTAAATTGACGCTCATTGCTCTATCACCAGGTCTACATCGAGGATGCTCTGAATGAGCGGTGCTGGGTGGAGTGTTCATGGTGCAAGTGCTTCGTAGAGAACGTGGTGACGGCCTTCAGCACCAAGCAGCCGCCATCACATCTTATACCCACTGACAATACATTAGGTGAGACGCCTCTTCCCATTTTTTTTATAGGTGGCAAGCAAACACTTCATCTTTCTGCCCTTGTCCCACGTACCTTGGGGTTTGTGAAACACGTTTTTTTTTCCCTTCTCCTCAATCAGCCGTCACCCTCTCATTTCTTTCAATCACACAATCCATCCATCTTTTCTTTGGTCTTCCTCTCCCTCTACAACCAAAAACATTTATATTCATCATTCTTTTAGTTCACAACAAAAAAAAAAATCTTTTAGTTTATGCGTTTCATCCCTCTTCATCATATGCCCATACCAACACAAAAAAAATCCTTTCAACTATTCTGTAACTGGCCACATTTTAGACTTCTTCTAATATACTCATTTCTTACTTTTTCCAATTAGCTGGCACACTGTTGTCTACTTATTTGAAATATAGAATTCCAAAAAAGTTAGTCTACAGAACCCTTTAAACCGAGTCTACATAACTCAAACCTCTGACCGGTACTCCCTCTTACAGAGAGGAGGCCTCTGTCCCAGCAGTGAGAACATTAGAGGCTGATTATGATGAGGAGCTTATGATGAATTATGACATTTTGACTTACAACATAATACAACTTCTTGCATATGTAAATAATGGTCTTTCTCCACAGGTACAATGTCTCCATCAGGGTCTGGCTCCCCACTGATGGGCAGCACGGAAGAAGACCCTGATAATATGGAGCTAGAGTACTCAGTTTATCCAAGGTAAGAAGAAAGAAGTATTTTCCGTTAATAGTTAATTTTGATGCTCACCTCGAAAATTCTGTTGATAGCCACGATTATCGCCGAAAGAAATTATTGAAATTATATGGTTTTATGAAAACCTCCACACACAATGTCATCTGCCTAGCCTTTTCCCAACTATGTTGGGGTCGGCTTCCAGTCTAACCGGATGCAGCTGAATACCTGTATTTTACATGGAGCGACTGCCTACCTGACCTCCACAACCCAGTTACTGGGTAATACGATACCCCTTAGTAAGGCTGGTTATCTGACTTTCTGGTTTCTGACGACCCGTAACGACTGTCAAAGATCTACGAATGACAGCCGTGACCAACGGCTTTACGTGCTTTCCGAAGCACGGAGGGTCTTAGTATGCATAGATGGTCACCCATCCACGGACCAACCGTGGAAAGCGTAGCTTAACCTGATCGATCGACCCGTGCGGCTGTTATTACTTAGCCACAAGCCCTTTCTTTCTTCTTTCTCCTGCCCTTATCCCAATTTCTCTTCCATAGTTCTCTATAAGTCGAAATCTCAGAGTCACGCAGCAGTCTGAGAAAGCTTACTCAATATTTGTATGTTTATTTTCATAGGTATTCAAGCAGCTATGAAGCTGTGGAAGCTTTAGTACTGGAAGCTATCAAGGAGCAGATTCAGAGGAGGTCGGCAGCACCAGATGCTATTGGCAAAGGGTTTCTCAAACTGCTGTCTGCTACGTGCGGGTTCCCTGAGGTAAGATCAGCACCAACAGCAATTAACGAAGTAAACTATCGAATGAGTACCGTAAAACGGGGTGAATAGGGATGTAGGGGTGAATCGGGACGAAACTTTAAAATGGATTTTAACATAGAAATAATTGTTTTTTTTTTTGCCAAAAAGAACACTAATGTGTTTATTACATTATAATTAACGATTAATTGTCCTTGTTGGCAATAAACTTTATTACATCAACGTTAAAATCCATTTTAGAGTTTCGTCCCGATTCACCCCTGCATCCCTATTCACCCCGTCTTACCGGTAATGAAACAATTAAAAAAAAAATGAATGCAACCCAGAAATAAGGTTATAGTTTAGACTTTTACCCTCTCATTTCAAAATGAGTTGTAACTTAACTACAAGCCTAAAACATTCAGCCATTATTATATTTCAAGGGCAAAACGTTAATTGTTAACTAAGCCCTCGTTCCCACGGGCGATTTTTCCCGCGAGGATTTATTAGCGTGCACTCGATTTTCAACTCTCGGTGTTGCGCTGAGCATTGAAAATCCAGTGCGTGATAAAAAATCGCCCGTGGGTACGGTCTAAGTATACAAATAATCAGTCAATAATAGTTTTGTGTAATTTTTGTAGCGTGCATTACACGGGATTTTGAACTTTATTCCGATAAATGTAAAGTATAAAATTAACAGGGTTTAAGCGTCGGCTTTTATAATAATCTTTATTTTTTTCCAATAATGTTTGGCTCTTCTAGATATAAACCTTGTTTTGTATTAAAGCCATTTGAGAGACAGATCATAATCTCGGTTGTTTTTTTCAGATCCGAATGATATCCGCCTCCCGTCTCGAAGCATGGCTGCACTCCGGCAAACTATGGCGATGTGCGCAGGAGTTGCTAGCCTACGTTTGTTGCAACTGTGACGCATGCGGGCCCACGGCCGCGAGAGACCATGAAGTTCTAGCACAGCTGGCTCGCATGCGGCTCAAGACCAAGCCGCTGCAGGCCGCATACCAAGCCTGTCTAAGGTAAGAGGTGATTGAGTTTTAAGCAAGCTGGGCTCATATCATGGTTTGTAGGGTAGTTTAAACGCTGGGTAGGTCGACAGTAATAGATGCATCGCACATGGTTCAAAATCGATTGGCACTTCACATGATACCCGACATTTTGTACAATATTAGGCGGTCCTAATAAGAGTGCATTTCTAATCTGAAATGATTCATCCTGATGACTGAGTCTATCTTCAGGGCGTTTTATTCCAACCACTTTTCATCAAAATTAATACAAACTTCTGTTTCCTCTTCCAGAGAGATGGTATCAGACAGCCCGCCACTCCTGCGCAGCGTGGTGACGCACACGATCTACAACGAGCTGTCCAACGTGCGCTCGCCCAACAACATGGCTGTCTTAGCAGCGCTCATACAGGCTCAGCCGCAGCAAGTCCCGGCTGCCATGGCAGACACGTATCAGGTATACTGAGTACTCATCATCATCATTTAGTCGAAGTACATCCTCCATCTCCCCAAAGCATCGCCATAATGACTGAAAAAGCAAGGTCTTCTTACAACACAAGTAAAGGAAAAATCCTAAAATAACGATTTTCGGTGTCTCGATGTTTGGTACTCGGTGATGGAGTGTCGCGAGTGTCACCAGTGTGAAACACTCGATGGGAGTGTCAGACGCTCGGTGTCGTAATGTCCGTTCTCGTTGCTTACCTTATCTAGTTTGTTTTAATTAGGCTAACGAAATTTCGTGATAAATCGTGTTTCGCATTTACGTCCTCCCAAATGCGGCTAACACAAAGACAATGTGACAGGAGCTGGTACTCCGTCCGGAGGACTACCTGCGTCCCCTGCGCGCGCTGACGCGCGAGGTGGTGCGCGCGGCGCGTGCGGATGCGCAGGCGCTGCTCCCGCTGGCGCGCGCGCTGGCGCAGCCGCCGCCGCATGAGCCGCCGCAAGAGGTCACACTCTATTTATTATGCTATTTAAAATATTTTGTGAATAACGAAAGTGTTGACAATACCGTCTTAAGCAGCGGCCGACGGTCTTCGTGCTCTTTGCAATTTGTGTGCAAAACTAATACTTACTAACACTGATAATTAAAATTTTATTTTGATCCTTTTCTGCCAGCATCGGCACAGAAAAGCCGTAATTTATACGCCTTGAGCCCTTGACCCCATAACTTTACTCCTCTATCCTTGTCCAGGTCCGAGAGCGCGCCTTCTCATCCCTAGCAGACCTGTTCTGCTGCTGCTGCCTCGTGACAGCGTCGCACAGCAAGCACCTCCCGGAGTACAAGCAGCAGGTGTGCGTCATCCAGGCGGCGGCGCTGGGCTGGTTGTTGGACACCGCCATGCCCATCTACAGGCCCAGTCGGCACGACTACCTGCTGGCGCTCAACAAGGTACGAAGGAAAGAAACCCGTAACTTAATAATCCACCCAAAGGACGTCCACTACTGGACATAGACCTCCTAGGTCACAACGTTCGGACATGTGCTTCCCACATCTAACTGCGCGTCACATAATAAGCCACAATTTTTTTTTTTTTATTGATTAGTAGATGGTGGTAGTGTGGTGGATTACGGCCCACTCCCTCTCACTGAGAGAAGACCTGTGTCCCAGCAGTGGGAACATTATAGGCTGATTATGTTATGTTATGATCAGTAGGAAATCCTCAAAATGGTAAAATAACATCAAAATATTTGCCGATCACCAACTTAAGCTAAACGCCAGATTTCATAATTATCAAATTCCTTTATATCATTTTCGAGATAGAAACATACATTTTCTTAATACTTCAATGTCTCTTTGCCCCGAAAAAGCACCATAGCAACAGCTTCATTTAATGGCATGTTCCTTACAGGTGATGTTCGTGGAACCTGCCGAGTCGTACAGCAAGGCTGACAACTGGCCGCCGGAGTCTGAGCGCGCGGTCACCTACCGTCTGTGCTGCGAAGCTCCCTTACCCCAGAACACGTTACTAAGGGTCATCTTCATAGGCCTGTCGAAGGTAAGCAAAGTGAGTGAAGAACAAAGATATATGCCTGTCTCTGTCACTCTGCAATGTTATAACTAAGGCACACTTTTTCTTCACTGGTCTTTCTGGTATGTTAATTTTCTGTTTCATACTGATGTGTTAACTTTTCAATGTTTACTAATGATGGGTTGTGGGTAATACAGGAGAAATCCTAGAATAAGAGATTTTTTTCGCGACTTGATCGCGTGTTCTACTGTGTACTACTACCCAACATTGAAAATGTTATGTATTTGTTATGTAGGTAAACTTGTAAGGTACGTTATGTTATGTAAATAAGTAGACTAATGATTTCCCTTGATGGATTTATTGCTACTGAACATAATTTACACAATTGTTCTACTTAAATGCTATGTTGGAGGAATGCACAGCTAAACAATATTGATGTGCATATATAAATGTGTTATGTACGAACTGCCACAAAGGTCAATGTACAGCGTAGCTCGTACATACAGAATAATATCGGTAAAGCCGATATCAGACGGTTCACTTTTGCTTTCATTCGGCATCTTTTACTCTATGTGAAACGTCAGAATACATATTGAACAAACGTGAAAAATTAATTCATCAGTGAACCGATCCAACGATGTTGTATTTCGGCATTCGACATCTTTCGCTTGCCTACAGAATAACGAAAAATTAAGTGGAAGGAGCAGATGAGCCATTGTCGGTGTCGTGTGTCCGTGGTATGAAACAAAAATAAACCTTCACTCGTAAAGCGCCTGATATCGGCCATAAGGATACATTATGTTTTCGGCATATCCATTTTTTGCCAAAATTGTCATTTTCGACCTTGCCGAAAAAGTTTAGTTCTGGCTAATTAATGCTTATGATAATTTTTTGTAAAGAAAATTGTTATTTTCTTGCATAAAATATCTGGTTGTTGAAATTAATAATTATGTCTTTGCGAAAATGTTCTTGTGTTTAGTTGAAACGGTTAATTTAGACGATAAAAAAAAGATTAAAGACCCTGCATCTCTTTTACGTTACACCAAACAAAAACCTATCGATATTCGTTTTCGGCCGAAAAAAGTCCTTTTTCGGTCGGTTTATACTGACAATAAACTGATTGGTTGCTTATTTTGCTCAACAGATAAAATGAGATTTGACAAATCACTGATCAGAAGCTCTTGATCTTAAAGAGATATAAAAAACTATTCTACTTTATGAACATACTATGGCCTTTCTTATCCAGCACCCCTTCCTCACTTAACACACTTCATCCTCCTCCTCACAGGACATCCCAGTCTCGCCGGCGGAAGTGTTCGAGCTGGTAGAACAGCTGGTCCGTCGCGCATGCGCCCTGCCCGCTGAAGACAATCCCCTGCAGGTGGATAAGCTGGAGATTGCTGACTACATATTCCAGCTGTGTCAGTTTAACCCGCCTGATAATATTACCCTGCCGGCTGGGTAAGTAAAAATTACGACGAAATCAAAGTATGACGAATTACTACTAATTTAGTAGATTCATAATGAACACTGGCACATTGAAAGGGACACATTACCAATCAGTGTGGTTTCTTTATGACCAGGGGCCGTATTAAGAACTATTAATGCCATCATTATTCCACTGCAAAAAAGGGACGGTGCTATCTATAAGGGGCGTCCTATAGCTCCGTCTCTCTCACACTAGAAAAATTATGGCATTAATACGTCATAGTACGAACCCAGTCCTTTCGTACCTCTATTGATAATAGAAGAAAAAAAACAGTGGCACTCCGGGAGTGCCGACAGAAGTGAAAACAAAACACAAACAGAATACTTTGCCATCATTCACTGACATATCGGATATACATTAAAACCGAGTACATCCCGAGGACAGCCGAACACAACCGAAGCGGTGTCGCTTACGGTAACAGTGGCGCGAATTCAATGGTTTTTTCGCATCTCAAATATTGACCAACGCGCCTAAAGAAGTTTTCACTTCAAAAAACTTTGTCTGATGCATATTTATTTATTTATTTTACCACTTATGTACACACATATATAAACAGACAAGAAAAAACAGAACAGAAAAATAGGTACAAAGGTGATGCTTATTTTATAAGAAATCTCTTCCAGCATACCTGCGATAGGACAAGAAATAGATAGATGTAGACAGCATATATCTAAAATCATTTACAAAAGTTGTTTTTTGAAGTGAAACTTCATAGGTGGTGATTCGATAATAATTAGACGTGAATTGAGAGTTAATTTCAAGTACGCGTCACATTTAGGCGCATATCGTTACATGAGAGAGAAGAAAGATATAACTCTCTCTGTCTCTCACACTAAATTTCTCTTATTCTTTATGTTTTAAGAATATTCACTCCTAAGGCCTATGTCCAGCAGTGGACGTCTTTCGGCTGAAATGATGATGATGATGATTCACTTCTATCAGTTGTACGGTGCTGCACGCCCAACCTTTTTATGTTTTTAGGTCATCCCACAACTCAATATTCATGAGGTATTTTTCTCACTGTCAACTAGCCCATTGCAGTGTAGGAACTTGTTTATCCCAGATACAAGAAACGTTCTTTTTAATCTGTTTACATATATTTTTTTGTGATCTGCCCCCCCTCAGCTACAGCCCGCCGGCGCTGGCCATCACGTCGCTGTACTGGCGCGGCTGGCTGCTGCTGGCCATGCTGGCGGCGCACAACCCGCAGCACTTCGCCGAGCGCGCCGCCGCCATGTACCCCACGCTCCGCGCGCTCATCGAGATGTGCATCACCAAGTACGTAGCACGGAACTGGTCATTACACGCAGAAAAAGGCCTCTGCAGTCTCTTCTTTAAAATATCTGCAAAACACAACAAACATCAGTTAATCATTTCCAATTTTAATTTTGAGTTCAAGAAATATTCGATTATAAAAAAAAACTGTTACTTGAATCTTTTCAGTGGAACAATCCTCATATTTTCTTATTGTACACTTACCGCCCGATTCATCATCTGCTTCGCTTTTTCTCAACTATCTTTGGGTCGGCTAAAAATCTAAACTAGACCCATACAAAAATGGCAAGTCTGTTTTGGTTTCAAAACAACCGATTTTCAAAATTACGTAATCGTGTTAGTTTACTCAATGTTCTAATTATTAAAAATATTAAATTAATTACCTGTCAGACGACGCACATCCTAAACCGCTGGGTCTATATGGATGATGTAAAAATATTCCTAACTAGAGAAGGATTTTTGAAAATTCATCCCCTAAAGGAGTTAAATAGGGGATGAAAGTTTGTATGAGAGTTCGTCATTTAGGACGATGGCAAATCCCTTCGGCGACACGGTTTGTTTAATAATAAGTCTTGTATTTCTTTCCCTAGCAAGCCGAGCATAGAATGGACGAACAGCTCATCTGCAGTTGAGGCCGAACGAGCGGAGACCGAGCGAGCTACCATCTTACAGCTGGAGACGCACCTCGCAGCTGCCAGCAACGCCAAGCTGCCCATCAGCGAACACTCCTCGAGGCTGCTCAGTCAGGTACATTAAGAAATAAATTCAATTGTGACGGCCGCGAATCCTATTTAGATCAACATACAACCTTTCATCACCATTTTCTCTTTCAGCTAACAACCCTGGAACCCCTGGGTCCAGCCCGCAAGCCTCCTCAAGCGATCATCGAGACCCTCCAAGCGATGAGCTCTCAGATGCGCTTGGGCAAGCTACTATGCCGCCAGCCTGCCTTACTGCTGGACCTGGTGGAGAGACACGGCACCAGGAGGGCCATGCCCTGGCTGCATCAGCTGCTGAGACATGACCAGTTAGAGCTCAGGTAGGAATAAATACAGCGTACACAAGGCGCTGCACTGGACGATATTTTATGGTGGATACACATAATAATGTGAAACGTATCATGAAATGTAACACAACAACAAGGCGAATTTGTTTGGACGTGTAAGAGTACAGTCAACAGCAAAAGTAGGTGATGAAATTTTGGAGTCAAAACTGATCACGAATATATGGCAGCTGTACTAGTAGTAAATGTTTGATATAATTTACAATCACATACTTTTGAATCACTTCGACGCCACACAGTTCTGACGCGAACTCCGTTCATTAGTATTGAATTTCTAATTTTCATCATCTACTTTTGCCGTTGACTGTACTATCATTACAAAATGTTGGGATGATAGGTTAACTATTCATAATATTAAAAACAAATGCTGTATAAAAAAACTAACTTGTGCTCCCAACACGAAGGCTGCACTAAAAAACAGTAGGAATTTGGGGATAATGTTCAAACCGTTTGCAGTTAAAGCACAAGGCAGATCAACTTATTATTGTTTGGTTAGACACAATCAATCTGCCTAGCCTTTTCCCAACTATGTTGGGGTCGGCTTCCAGTCTAACCGGATGCAGTTGAATACCAGTATTTTATATGAAACCACTGCCTATCTGACCTCCACAACCCAGTTACTGGATAACACGATACCCCTTGATAAGACTAGTTGTCAGACTTTCGGGCTTCTGACGACCCGTAACGACTGTCAAAGATCCAAGAATGACAGCCGGGACCAACGGCATAACGTGATTTCTATGTAAGATAGACACACAACCACTGACCGACCGTGAAAAGCGTAGATTAACCTGATCGATCGACCTGTGCGGCCTATTATTACTTAGCCTCGAGTCCCTATTTGGTTAGACACATTAGCAGCTAACAGCTGATGCGTGTATCAAATAGCTTGGAGATATTTAATCTGTCCAGACGATACTTGAAGCAGTTCAGTGTGGGAGCCGTCACATTTTCCGGGAGCTTATTCCATGCTGTTACAATTCGGTTAGACAAGAATTGCTTTAAGGGATTTTTTATGAATTTTCCCATAGCTTTGGGAAACTTTAACTTGATAGTAAAAGTCGCAAAAAATCACTTCACACTAGTTTTTGGACTAGTCGAGAGTAGTCCGAAATTAGTCGTGAATAGTTAGAACACTAGTCAGCAACTAGCCGAGTCTAGTCCGAAACTCTGAAGTAAAAAAGTTATATAGGGGATAAAAGTTTGTCATCTTTGTCGATAGGAAGCCCCTTCGGCCATATAGCTTGTAAATAATCTACGATTTTCTATCTAAAGTCTATTCAAACTTATGTTTCAAATTAATATTATTTCAAGTTAAACAAATATCAGCTTTATTTTAATAGTAATTAAATTGATTTCAGAGTGACTAGCACTGTTGAAAAAGTTATAAAAATGAAGTTGTAGCGTAAACTGAACTTTAATGTGTAGGATTTAATGTTATTCCTCCATAAACTCATATTTGTTTACATTTTTTGGCAAATAAATCGCGAATGCAGAATAACGATGTTCTATTCTGCCGTAGCGTGCTCCCCGTGCAGTGCCTGTGCGAGTTCCTGTCGGCGGGCGGCGCGGGCGGCGCGGGCGGCGCAGGCGCAGGCGCAGAGGTGGGCAAGGCGGGCGAGCTGTGCGCGCACCTGCGGCGCACGGTGGCGCAGTCGGAGGAGGGCGCGCGCGCCGTGCTGCACTACTACCTGCAGCGCCTCGCGCACACGCACGCGCCCACCCGCGCCAGCGCCAGCAGGGTAAGTGATCCGTCAATGTTAGCCCTCGTACCCACGCCCGATGTTGTATCGCGCACTGGATTTTTGACGCACTGCTGAGCCCCGAGAGTTGAAAATACAACCGTGTGTTTTTTTGACACGCTGGGATACTCTGGTGGATTCTCAATGCTCGACTCAACACCGAAACTTGAAAATCCATTGCGTGATAAAAAATCGCCCGTGTGTAACTGGGCTAACTCCTTGCTCTGTGTTTTCTGATAGCTTTATAGTTCTAAAAGGCTAATCAACACAAACTCATGTCAAGTGATTTGATTGGCTGTGGTTATCTAAGCCAGCCAATCACAGTCATAGAGTGTCTATCAGAGTGTCAGCAAATTTTTGTTGTAAATAAAGAAAAAATACACATTTCAAATTTTTTTTTTTTGCATAATTTTTATGTTTCACTACTATCTATATTGGTAAATATAGTTTTTTAGTCTTTCGGTCTTTCTGATGTTACAGGTTATCCTTTGAAACAGCAAGTAAAAAGTAAATATGTAACATCCAGACGAGTGTTCATCTTCGTCAACCGCATCTTCATTTGTTGGTCAGATAGTGGTCAGACGCTTCGCTTACGCTATAAAGCCATGGTTTCCTAAGACTGCGGTGACCGCCACATGACGCCCGCAATTTACCGTCCAATGACGCCACTGAAACGTTATTTATTAAAGTATTATATTCTATTTTTCTCTATGGCTATGGTGACTTGTGAAAGCAAGTTGGTGTGTTTCGCTAGAAAGCGTTTTTTGACACCGTAAAGGCAAACCCCTCTGCCATCATTTTGACAGCCGTCACTGCGGCCGATATGTGGAAGTCGCACCGCTATCGTTGAAAACCGCAGCTACGCAGTGTATTTAGACAAAGACGCATACTGTGCAGAGCAAAATGGCGGTGGTAGTGAATTATTTAGACTTTTCTACGACTTTCTTCCGTGGTGTTAATATGATTTTCATTTTACAGGGTCTGAAACTGGTACTGCAACCGGAGGATACATCTGAAACCGATTACAACGCTGACGTGAGCCCCGAGTGAGTGTTCAACATTATTTTATTTATTATTTCGTCCCCATGCGTGGTATGCTTCTCGTTACTCACATGTCTGTCTAGTTTTCCTATATCGATTAGTATAACTTTATGTATGTATTTATTGTATTGTGTAAATGGTACACCACAGACTACCTACAGTATTTGTCTGTCCATCCAAAGGTTGTCTTTAAAAATAATAAGCCGTCCCATACATTGGCGTCGAATAGGTATTGAAGTTTTGTATGGGACAGTTGAGATAAAACAGTTTTAAATAGGAATGAGTAACAAGAGAAGCAGAAGACTGGAAAGAGAGGGAAGACAGCATAATTCCCAATTCATAAGTCCTAGGCCTAAAAACGCGACTTTTAGTATACTCTATCTTCAAGGTGGTTCGACAACAAAATGCATCGTTACCCAAACATTTCGAAGCTGTATATCTCAAGCTGGTCCTCGGTGAATCTTGTGTAGGATTCTTTTACACAGAATTTAAAATAAATTTTGTGCTAGCATAAATTTACTTACTGACTAGCCACGACCTCGCCGCTATCAGTGGCAGCTTAGCGCGGGGCGACGAGCGGTAAAAACAAATATACAAAAATGTATGAACCAAGCCACGACGCACCGCTCGCAGCGTCAACGCTAGCGGTAAGACACCGCGCCGCTTGCCGCTAAGCCAAAAGTCGTGGCCAGGCGGTTAAAACTAATATTTTAAGAAATTCT
The DNA here is from genome assembly GCA_914767645.1 of Hydraecia micacea. NCBI lineage: Eukaryota > Metazoa > Arthropoda > Insecta > Lepidoptera > Noctuidae > Hydraecia > Hydraecia micacea. Next base: position 936,564 of record OU611793.1, on the reverse strand, counting down.
CATTTTCCTGGGCTATATCTGCACATCTAAACACACATGTCTGTTGTAGGGAGTGGCTGGGCCTCCTGTGGGAGCTGCCGCACTGGGAGTCAGTCCGCGAGGAGGTGGTGCTGCGCATCCGCGGCGCCTGCATGGTGGAGTGTGTCCCGGGCCACATGGCCGCCTACATCGCCTTCCTGCACAAGTACGCCGACCTCACGCCGCTCAGCGACCACACCGAGCTCACGCTGGTGAGTTCTGTGTACCTGAGGGTCTGTCTGTGGCATCGTGGCTCCGATGTCAACGCGATTTCTACTAGACAGCTGGTTTAATCGGGGCGGTTCTTAGCTGTTTTATGAAAATCTGTTCAGCAATTTTGAAGATAATCTGAAGGCCAATTCTCGTAATTTAAAACGTTCAAAATCTAGTCGCAGTCTCATCTCGGCGACAAACAAATGTCAAAAACATGGCAAAAAAAATGGAAATTAGAGGTATTTTTGACAGATTGTGAACGTTCTTAAAATTACGAGAATTGCCCCAGGTCTTTTCTGAGTGATGTAAGAATCTCGGCCGCACAATGGTAATTTATTTCTGTTTAACTCGTCCGATCGACTTGTTTGGTATACTATAGTATTTTGTTAATACTGCAATTATGTGCTGCAGCCCGGAATGAACAACTCCTCAACAACTTACAGCAGACGTATCGTGTTTGAGCTCAATCAATCGCAACCGGCGTGCGTGTATGAGCTAAACGATGAATCTAAACGAGGCAAAAGGAGTATGTAAGGATCGTAGCAGGTGGCCCAGTGGTAACGGCCCCGACTTACAAGATGTAGGTCGTGGGTTCGAACCCAGGCAGGCGCTTTACATTGTGTCAATAATTTCACTACCACTGCTCTCAACGGTGAAAGAAAACATCGTAAGGAAACCGGCATGTCTTAGAACTAAAAATTCGAAGACATGTGACATCTACCAACCCGCATTTGGCCCGCGTAGTAGATTACAGACCACTCCCTCTTGAAGAGACAAGGCCTATGTCCCAGCAGTGGGAACATTATAGGCTGATTATGCTTAGTTCTTTTTATAATAACGTGTCTTTTCTATTCCCAGGATATGTGTCAAGTGATAATGGAGCGGTCGCTAATGATGGGCAACGTGGTGGGCACGGGCGACCGCGCGGACGAGCTGCACGAGCCGCAGCGCGCGCAGCACCGCGCGCTCTACGCGCTCACCAAGATACTGTACGACCACATGCAGAAGGTCAGGCTTCTCTCAATACTACATGTTATACCAAGAATGATCCATACATACATGCAAACAGAATACTTTGCCATCAGTCACTGACATATCGGATATACATTAAAACCGAGTACATCCCGAGGGCAGCCGAACACATCCGAAGCGGTGTCAATTACGGTAACAGTGGCGCGAATTCAATAGCTTTTTCCCGTCTCAAAAAAATGCCCAACGCGCCTAAAGAAGTTTTCACTTCAAAAATTTAAAAGCTATGTTAGTTTAGTAGCTTCAGCTACAAGTACGACGTAGCACTTACTTCAGCTATGACGTAGCACTTACTTCAGCTATGACGTAGCAATTACTTCAGCTATGACGTAGTACTTACTTCAGCTATGACGTAGTACTTACTTCAGCTATGACGTAGCACTTACTTCAGGTATGAAGTAGCACTTGCTCCAGCTATGACGTAGCACTTACTTCAGCTATGACGTAGCACTTACTTCAGCTATGACGTAGCACTTACTTCAGCTATGACGTAGTACTTACTTCAGCTATGACGTAGCACTTACTTCAGCTATGACGTAGCACTTACTTCAGCTATGACGTAGTACTTACTTCAGCTATGACGTAGTACTTACTTCAGCTACGACGTAGCACTTACTTCAGCTACGACGTAGCATTTACTTCAGCTATGACTTAGCATTTACTTCAGCTATGCGTCGGCGTTGCGCTGACATCAGTTACGGCGGCGTACCACTGACATCAGCTGCGCTTAAGTCAGCTACAGCGTAGCTCTTACGCCATCTACGACTTAGGGTTAGGACGGACACCAGCTACGTCCGGTTGTTGCACCACTTTTTCTTCCCAGCTAAAGCACTAGAAAGTGGCGACATAGGCTGGTTTTTTTAGGGGACTGACTTAATTTTGACGTTCAAAAAGTGCTGATTCTCACTCTATTTAAATGACTTTTGATTTTGCTCATATCGAGCCCGTAGCCATAGACCTCCGTGTTGTTCGAACTCAAACTCAATGCATTTATTTCAATTAAACCATCTACAGGCACTTAAGAATTGTCATGAAGTCGGTCATTCAAAAATATGAAGCTAGTCGCCCATTCCAAAGCGTAGTAGGTTCCTGTGGAGAAACACGAACAAGAAACTCCATGGACACTCTTTTAAATGATATTGTTACAAAATATTAGTTGGATCATGAGTCACCGGCCCGCAGGTCCGCTCGCGGCCGCCCGGCGAGCTGGAGGCTGCGCTGAGCAGCGCGTGGGGCTTCGGCGAGCGCGTGCAGCTGCAGTGGCCCAGCGGCCGCTCCGCGCGCCTGCACCTCATGCTGACACACGCCTACATCAAGCTGCTGTGTGTCGGACCTTCCATTTGTGAGTACTAACATTACTAATTTGTTTTTTATCTTTGTCTATTGATTGTTTCCTGTAGCTGATCGTTAATGTAGGGTTAACAATCGAGAAGACATTTTATGATTAAATATTATTAGTCTTTTCGCAGCAGTGGCAGCGTATAGGCTAAACAAAAAAAAATATTATAAGAATTAAGAAGAGTCAGAAGAAATAAAGGCTACTTTTAATTACTTATTTTTTTACTAGCTGTGCCCCGCGGTGTTACCTGCATAACTCTCGATCCCGTGGAAATATCGGGATAAATGGTATCCTATGTCGTAATTCAGGTCATGTTCTACACATGTGCTAATTTTCATCCAAATCTGTTCTGCCGTTTTATCGTGAATGCGTAACATACAAACACAAAAAAAACAATTATTTTTATAATATTAGTTCAGATATATTGTTGTCTGTAACCATTTATATGAAAATCAGAATATGAAACTAAAGAACCACCTGTTTGTAACCTGTTTTTCGACATTGTAACTGACTTATTCATCTTTTACCAGTGTAAGAACAGGGTCAAAAATTCGCCTTGTCTTTTTTATAGAGCTGTCCTTTATAGTAGGTACAATCCACTGGTTGATTTAGGGATGTAAATCTGGCAAACCTGCAGAATAATAATGATCATTCTCAGTTCACAGTATACACCTTTACAACCTTTAATTTCGCGGTCATTCGGAAGCTAAAAATTACACGCAATCAATCCTATTCAATTCTATTTCAACAACCATAATGTCCTCTCAAAAACGGTGAAGGAAAACATCGTGAGGAAACCGGCATGTTCTAGAACCAAAAACCAGTCAAGCGCGAGTCGGACTCGCGCATCAAGGGTTTCGTACAAATTTGTAGATATATAAATACAAAACGGTTTTCGGATTTTTTCCTTTACTTCTGCTACATGACATTGCTTCTTGCCAAATTTCATAATTCTAGGTCAACGGGAAGTACCCTATAGGTTTTGATTCCCTTGCGAGTGTCAAAATATGCGGCATAAACGAAACATAAACGCCCGTATCTTTTGATTGCGTTGACTTAGGTATTTTGTTTTTAACTGCTTCAAGGGGTTGCAGTAATTGATATTAATTTCACTTGATAACTCCACGCGTTCCCGAGAAAAAGGATCTTGACAGACGGACAACGTAGTGATCTTATAAGCGTTCCGTTTTTCCTTTTGAGGTACGGAACCCTAAAAATCAAAAACATGTGACACTGGGCCGGCGTCATAGATTACAGGCCACTCCCTCTCACAGAGAGGAGGCCTGTGTCCCAGCAGTGGGAACATTATAAGCTGAATATACTTATGCATTTCACAGACGACACAAACCAAGAGATGTACTCCTGGCTGACGTCGGTGTGGGTAGGCAGCGATGCTCCACAAGCGTACCACTTAGAGACAGAGGAGGAGATATGTCTGCTGCCCGATTGGCTGCGCCTGAACATGGTGCGCTGTGCCCGCTCGCCACTGCTGGAGGCGGGCATGAGGGGCATGCCCGCGCCCAAGCTGGCCATCTTTATTCAGACATTTGGGATGCCTGTAAACGCTATGAGGTGAGTGAAGAGGCAAGACAGTAGTGTATATTCGTTTAGTGTCTACACAAGTGATTGGTGTAAGGCTGATTCAATCAAAAGAAGATTAAGATTGCGCCTGCATATAGTGCGATCTGCCCGCTCGCCACTGCTCGAAGTGGGCATGACAGTCCCAAGCTGGCCATGTTTATAGAGACATTTGGGATGCCTGTGCCCACTGGCAGGTGAGTGCCGCACAGAAGAGAGTAGTGGCGTGGTCTCGTAGGTAGTGTCTACAAGTAATTGCTGTAAGGGGCCGCCTCCACGAGTGAGAGAATCCACGTATTTCTATACACTCTTAGAACGTGTCTCCACACGGCGATATCATCGCCGCGAAAATTTTATGGCACGGCGAGACCGCCGCGATTCTCTCGCTCGTGGAGGCGGTCCCTAAGGCTGATTTGTTTTAGCATAATAATATCTTGCAATAAGTTGGTGCTTGATTTTTAAAGGAAAACAGAGAATGTTTTTTATTTAAATTAGCATACATATTTGTGTCAGTAAATTGTATGGTTGGGACACAGACGTCTTACTTCAAACTGCCCTCAGTTGGTGTAAATGGTTTAAACTGTTCCAGCTGTGGATCGCGTTAGCACCCAGCCTTGGGGTGTATTTTTTTATCCTTACAGGACAGCAGTGTCCCGTAAGGATAAGTATTTTGGGCCACAAAAGGCATGAATGAAAGGTAATTGCATTAAGCTGAGATGGGAATGCTAAGAGGGATGAGTGGTGTTATGCAAATGCATAGAATAAAAGTTGTTTCTTCACACAAAAGTTGTTTCATCACATTAGCATGTGATGCGGAGGAACGAGGAAAATGTTGTGTGTCGAAAGTTTTGAGTATTAATGTGGATGGCTATTACAGTAGGGGAAAGCCAAAGAAACGATGGATGGACTGTGTGAACGATGATTTAGAGTGTTTTCGGGACTCAATAAATGAAACAGTCTTGATGTATTGAACTATTATATTTTGACACGGTAAACGTCTATAGTACAGGCGAGCGCGCAATTCGGACTGTCTTCTTAACTTACATAGTGTAACAAGATACCCCGACACACTTAACGAGGACGAGTATGTGTGTTCCTACAATGATATGGTTAGAAAGGGAACTACCGAGATGACGACTAATAGAGAAGTAGAGGATAAGGGCAGGAGATTGTGATGAACTTATTACAGAGTCTTCTTCGCATAGATTTTGACGATTTAAAAGGGTAGAAAAAGTGGCGATGGTTGTTTTTGTTCTTCTATGTTGTAAATGCTGGTGTTATTTCCCCAGCGCCCTACTAACAGCGCTAGACGCGTGTCCGGCGGGCGCAGTGAACCGCCTCGGGGTGGAGCGCAACTACATGTGCTCGCTGCTGAGCGTGGCGCGCGCGCGCGGGGCCACGGGCGGACACGCCTTCGCCTCCACGCTGCGCCTGGCGCCCGTCACCTACCCGCCTGGTGAGTATGTGGATACAACTATACAGTCACAAGCACTAATATAAATAAAATACTTAGCAAAATTTAAAAGCGATTTTCTCGTGAAATTCCGATTGCAATTTTGAGAAAAAACCTATTTTATAATTATAGTGGTTTCGGAAATACTATGTCAGTTAACACTATAAATTATCTATCAATGTTTTAGGAGAAAATCGCTTTTTAAACTTGAGTAAATGTGAGGTATTTGCTCCTGACTGTACTTGTTCAGGGAAAACATGTTTTGTTCTAAAGCGTACATTTACCATCTTTTTATGTTATGCAATTAATGTTATCACTATTTTTTCCCTTTCTCCCTCCACCAGACGACATGCTATTCGTGAAGGAGGAGCTCCCCATGGAGCCAGAAGACGACTGGGGCAGTTCCATGGTACCCTCCCCGCTGCAGCCCGAGCTGGTCCCCTTGTTGCTCAACACCGTATTCCTGTGCGCCAACAGCTTCCCCGGAGACGTGGATACGGCCTTCACGCAGCTGTTATCGGTGCGTTTTTTTTTAATTGGAATAAAGTTCTTCGACAGAGAGATAGATAGTGTTCATGGTTTTCGAGGGTTCTAAAGGCTGCGAAAATTTTCAAATTTTTCTTCATGGTTGTCGTTTTCGTGGATTACTAGGTCACTGATGACGGTCTTTAAAAAAAACCCTTATCTCTAATTCTCTCTCTCTCTCTCTCTGTCGCACACGTTTTATTGTTTTAGGTTACCTTAAACTCATGTCTTGTGGGATAATGGACGATTGCCTAAGTAGTCAAAATCCATGTTCAGTAAAGATTGTTATATTTTCATAACCGCTATGTTTTCTAGTTGATCAATGAATACATTTTAGGAATCAGGAACTTGTCAAAACTGTTAAAAATAATGGTTTATACTCGTTTTTGTTTACTATAACTCCATCTGTGAATGAACTCAGGTAGTATTAATTAAATGATAGTCCTGTGTCAGTGAAACATTTTATATTTTGTTGGCCTGATCAGATTATGCTGTTTTTGATTGTATCACAAAGCACTTATTCTTTCTTAGTGCCAATAGTTTGGTCCATGCGGCTGATATCTTAGTCAGTCATTCAGTTAGTCGGTTTCCCTTTTATATTTACGATATATTATACGGCGAATAATCTAAACATTGTCATAACTGCCATCTTGGTGTTAAGGATAATCATACCCGAAGCCAGGTTGCATAAAACTTCAATCACGATAGCAGTAATTAGGTAAAACAGTTTCTGTCATAGTATGGACACGGAAGGCATATTGATAGCCACCCAAATTAATTTATTGCGCGAGAGGCATGCAAATATTTTGTTAAGCGTTCTGATGTGGCTGAGACGGGCTTTCACAAAGGTGGAAGGGCGTCTGGTCTCTGGTGTATATTCTAAAACAATTTTTTTAAAGAGTAACTTTGACGAGTCTTGCGCATTTTTTCTCGTAATTTTTGTCATTCAAAAGTGCCTTTTTATGGTCTAATTGAAATAAACGATTTGACTTTGGTCCGTGCTGAGGCGCGGGCATGGCTCGCTGCTCGATGTGCAGGAGCGGCGAAGGGCTACGGTTAGGTCAAACTGAGGCGCCTAGAAGATTTTTCATTGAGTATGTATTCCTGTCCCAGCTGATAACAAACGAGATCTCCCACGGGGCCTTCGGCGCGTACGTGCCGCTGACCGTGGGCTGGCTGCGCTCGCTGGCGGGCAGCGCGGGCGGCGCGGCCGGCCTCGTGCGCGCGCCGCAGCACGCCGCGCCGCTGCTGCGCGCGCTCAGCGCCACGCACTGCCACGACGTGCAGCAGGTAACACGGCCGGCGTGCACGCAGCTGGGTGCATGTCACGGAGGAAGGGGAGAGCTCAATAGCCAATTCTTTTTTTCTAAATATTTCTAAACCCACAACAAGAGGTACCCAATTGAATCATCTCAACAATATGTCAGCTCTATTCGGCCGTTCATAACGGTTCACATGTTCATGTCTCCACACACGCGTGCTAGCTTCGACTTCGAACACTTTGTTTTGGTTTACAACCAACCTCGAAAGTTTGACTCTTAGTTTCAGAGAATAAAATATTACGAAGCGTAATTTCAAGTTATACTGGTTCTCAAATTAAATTATCTGTCAAAACATCACAGACATGATGACTGAGGTTTTAAATATACTCCCAAGCCTTCGCATATTAACCATTTTATCCCATAGATCGCAGACACCCTCCTCATGCAATGCAAGCTGCTAACTGGCCCGGTAGTGGACATACTGCGAGCTATGATGCAGAGGAACAGCACCAGCACGATCAAGCGCGAGCTGGACATCCACGTACCGCCTGCAGCCACCAAGCAACAGCTTATTGCAGGTCAGTATACACCAGAAGACATCGATACAACACTTTTAGTACCCGGACGTTAAAATAGATCGAGCTTTAGAAAGAGAACCATACAGTCGTGAATGACAGAGATGACGCTCTACAAAGCGGAAACTTTTCTAAAATTCTAATTTGGCATTTATTAACTGCTGTGTAATGTACTACGTAAATAATACGATAATCTCGCAAGTTTCGCCATTGAGCCATGATTAGAACTACTATTCATACTCAACATTTGACAACACAACAAATCTTTCTGGTCAGAGGGACAATTCTCGTAATTTTAAGAACGTTCACAGTCTGATCTCAGTCTCAATCTGTCAAAAATACCTCTAATTTCCCTACATTTTGACAAGTTTTTGACATTTGTTTGTCGCCGAGATGAAACTAGACTAGGGCCTTCTGATCTATTTCACAACAAGAGCAACGCAATTTAAACCATTGAATTGTCAAGATAACACCGATTTTCATTATAGTTCTGAACTTAATAACTAGGTTTTCTATTCGTTGTTAGCCCTGGAGTCTTCAACGCCCAGCACACTAGAAGCTCTGGGCAACCGCATCATCGCCAACCAGGACACGCGCGTCATCGTCGACGTCATCACGCACATTCTGGAGAAGAACCAGGAGGGGCACTACGAGTCCAAGGTCTGTTATTTACATAAGACTGTCATAGGGTTGTCTACCAGACTGTTAATAACAGTATAAGTATTTTATTTTCACCCTAAAAATGTTCAATAAAAATAAATTATCCAAAATACTGTTTTTTACAACCGTCCTGTAGTACACGTTTTATTGATTAACCTAAATTGAGAATCACTCCCATGAGGCTCTGTTTTTTAAATGTTTCGAAATATTAAAATGCTATGCGAAACTATTAAGTTTCTTAGTTTTACAAAAATTCTAAAAACTAGTACAAAATGCTGAAAAAAAAAACGATAAATTAAAGAGAAAACTGTTTTGTGAAAAAAGGTCTACGGACGACTCTAGATTGAACCCGAAATGTGGCTGCTAATAGATACACATTTGCCCAACGGAAATCTTCGTTCAAGGAACAAAATCGCGAAGCGTCGTGTTAGGATCGTATATCTCAGCCCTTTTAAGACTATCCTGGTGATAAGGTATCTTTTTGTAAAATGCTGTTAATCCTACCAATGTTACATTATTTTTCTGTATTTCCCCTGAGATGCAAAATCTAATAATTTATTTCAATTAGACACATAAAAAGCATTTAGTCATTTACAAGCAAATAATATTGATTCTAATTGCCCCTTCCAAAATTTAGTTTCGTACGGAGAAGAATGGGCAAGAAGCTTGCAAGTTACTCTTTTATAATTGTATATATGCGAGTGACTAACTTAATGTAACTTTATTCTTTCTTTCTTTTCTTTTAGTGAAACTGCGGGCATCCGCTAGTTATAAATGTGTCCTTTCTATTCTCAGATAAAGCACGAGGACGGCACCTCGGGTCCGGTCCACGTGTTCTCTCGCGGAGGACTGGGCGTCGGCCTCCTGCTGGACTGGATGTCAGAACTACAGCGCGAAGCCCTGGGCCCCAGCGACCAGAGACAACGACAGGTAACCCGCCCCCTTCCTGTTGACTTCTTTAGGTTACCTTGGAGATGGAAACTGTTTATGTAGATGGTCCTCTTACCTCAAGTTTTATTTTTTGCTAAAATTCCAACATCTATATAGTGTAACTTATGATTGTACTACATAGATGCAGCTAATGTTCCGCTCGGGCTGCGCCCCCTGGCGGCCGCTGCTGGTGACCCTGCTGGCGCACCGCGCTTCCTGGAGGACCCTGCACTATTGCCTGACCACGCTCCTGCAGCCTGAAGGGTAATGATACCAGCTAATTACTTGAAAAATCACGTATGCTGCTAGACCTATGCCTCTCTTTAGCATCGCCACAAATGTCCCGACCTGCGCTGCTTTCATCCACCGGATTCCCTAACCTCTACCAAGTCGTTGATCCACCTTGTCGGCTTACCCACAATACATGCCACTTTGAAGTCTTATAAATGGAAGTTACACTTATCTTGTTCTTAACAGCTGTAATAATAAAACAAACTTTATTTCTGAAAAGATTACAAAGATTTTACATTGGGCACCAAAATATACATATATTTATCTATAAACAGTATATTTACCCAGCAATTGTCGTCCTCAGTGGCTGGTCACCGAGCGCAGTGCTGGACTTTGCAGAAACTCTCATAGAGAGTCCGCGAGTGTGGCAAGGACGAGACAAGACCACGCCCAAGCATTACGTACCCGATGACACACTGCGGCTAGATCATCAGCAAGTAAGAAGCCATTTTATTATCTGCTTAGTTCTGCGAAAATGGACCAACCCACAATATCTCACTAATTAGTTAATTACGTCAAACTCAAATCAGAAAGAAAGATCAGAGCCCAATTCTGTATTGTAATTATTATTCCCCGCGTAACCTGACCACGTGCAAACCACGTACGGTTGTCACGCGTGTTACTTTGACAGTTCAAACCACGCCAACTTCGAGTTTATTGCGCGGCTTCGTTAATTGTGTCATAAAGAACACGTTAATAGCAGATGTCGTGATTAACTAAGGAATTTACATGGTTTCGAAGTAAGGAATCATTAAGTAGTCATAGTGAATTAAGGCCCCGGGTGCGTAGTAGGTACACTCGCGTCTGGCGTGTACTCGCAACACACGAGAGCCAAGTGCTGGCGGGTTAGCTCGGCGGGTCTTGGTGTGTAGACACACCCTTACGTTCATATATCTGTTCACGCACGCACACCACTCGCATGATGTGTGTGTGGATAATAAAGTAAAGGTCGATTTTGTATTTCAAGACAGCCATATAAATAATGAATTTTGTCTACAGCTAGGAGTACTAGTTCGCTACGTAGCTGAAGAAGCCCGCATCCTGGAAGCTGCGGACGGTGCTGAGGCAGCTCGCCGGCGAGCCGACGCGCGCCTGGCGCTGCTGCTGCGCTGCGCGCCGCACCTGCGCGGCCTGCTGGCCGTGGCCAGCGCCGCAGAGGAGCACGACCCGCTGCTGCTACTGCTGCTCTACATGAAGGTAAGCTGCGGACGTGAGGCAGTGAGCCGGCGAGCCGACGCGCGCCTGGCACTGGCTCCTTGTAATAATACTCGTCCAGAAAAAATACAACATAAACTATGATATCAGAAAACTGTGTTTTTCAACACTAAACGACTGTTAAACACTACATAAATATGTAAAGAGTTTGACATAAGACTGACATTAGACATGCGTTGAACAAGTGTCTTAAGTTTTTGAAGTAAGACTAACTCATTTCATTTTTAAAATTGTTCATGTTTGTACCCCTTAGGTGCCAAAGATCCTGCCGCTCCTGAGCCAGTCGGGCGCGCGCAGCCGCGCGGCGCGCCTGCCCGCGCCCAGCGCGTGCGCCGCGCGCGCCACCAGCGCCACGGACCGCGTGTCGCACGCGCTGCTCACGGCCATCGCCGCGCCGCACCCGCACAGCAAGGAGCTGGAGCACAAGTAAGCTACATCAAACACTTGAATTGTCAAGGAGTCGGTCGGTCAGAATGATGAAATTGCTAGCTCTTTGCAACAAGTGCTAGAAAACAGGTCACAGTACAGTTCCATCTGGTTTCTACGGAACCTTGCAGTTTTCTGGATAAAAAGGACCCTACGTTACGTGACTTGCTGACTTTAAAACTTTTTTTAATTTCGTTTAAACAATTTCTTCAATGTAATTTTTCAGTGTAGTTTTTTTTATTAGTTTTTTAAGAAAGTTTTTAATTTTTGTTATCATTGTCTGTCAGTGATTAAAAGATTAGTATGAAGTAGTTGTATGCGCCTCCCTCAGACTGTGGCGCATGGAGGCGGACGTGCGCGGCGTGTGGGCGCGCATGCGCGGCGCGGGTGCGCGTGCGCTGGCGCTGGCGGCGGCGCTGCTGCGCGGGGCCGCGCCGCCCGCCACGCGCCACCACACGCACGTGCTGGCCGCGCTCGAGGTGCTGCCCGACCACGAGCTGTTCGCCACCGCTAATACGTATGTATTTATTACCATTACATATATGGGAATTTTTTTCTTGCACCATAATATTATTCTTGGCATTTCCAACATTTTTAAATGAAACTGACTGATTGCCGCAAAAAAACATAACATGAAAAAAAATACATCAAACACTACAAAACATACAATGGGCGGCCTTATCGCTTTCTGCGATCTCTTCCAGGCACCTTGGGATGGACAGTGATTTCCCTGGACATAAAATGGGGCTGTCGTTGGTGCAAATATCACTATTAATATTACTTACGTCTTTTATTAATGGAAGCATCTCTTGACCTCAACGATTTCTTTATTCTTACAGAGCAGAAGTACACAGCATCCTAGAGTGTTTCCTGATGATGGCGCGCACGCAGCAGGGCAGCGGCGTGTGCTCGCTGCTGCACCGCGTGGGCGCGCTGCTGCGTCGCTACCTGGCGTGCTGCCCGCAGCGAGCCAGCGCGCTGCTGCACGCGCATAAGGAGACTATTGCGTAAGTACACAACATAGTAAATGTGTAAAATCTATCATGAATTTAGAGAAAAAAAACTACAGTAGTAATAGCAGAGCTCTCAGTGATGGAGCTTGCCTTTGAAAGTACTACAACCGTACCTATTTCTGCCTTGTAGCTGTTGTATACCAGTTTGAAGGATATGGATGTCGACGTTAAGGCCATGACACACACTCGGCTTTGTCTTTAGGATAGGAAGTAATGCAGGAATGTCTCTTCCAAAAAGTCTGACGAAAATGAAAAAAATGGATCAGAAAACGTGCCTGTGGATGTCAATTTGTGGTGCCACATACAATTGACGGCTGTCCAAATCTTTTACATCTATGGAAGCTGTAAAAGTTGTATATTGGTGTAACTTTGATTTTACTTCATGAATACCTATTTCCATTTCCACGTCGTCCTTATTGTCGTTTTGCATTTACATAAACTTTATTCATGGCTATTATGTATACAGCAACACGCCAGCGCTGTCGTCGCTGCAGGCAGCGGAAGTGCAGGCGCCCGCGTCGGCCGCGCCGCCGCCGCTCGCGCTGCAAGCGCTGCAGCGGCGCTACGACTCGCCGGAGAACCTGCATTGGTTGCTGCAGGTCAGTTAACTGTCAAGTTTTACGATATTAGATCACTAAGAGCTGTATGTAAAATACTAAAGTATTTTCCTGCTCTTGTTCATCGAGTTCTACACTATTATATTCTAAAGCCACGTAAAGACCAGTCTGAATGTGCATTTGTTGCCATCCTTATTATTGTATACTAGCTAATGCCCGGCAGCCGTTGCAATGCTAATTTTTTTTTTTTTTGTTATATACTTTCCGGCGCGCACTCAACAACTTACCAAAGTTTCATCACAATCAGTCGAGCCATTTCCAAGTTTTTGCGAAACTAACGCACGGCAATTTATTTTTTTTTATATACATATAAGACTAGCGACTCGCCCCTGCTTGAAAATAAATCGACATTTCAAAAATAAAGAGTCGTTTCGCAGCAATTATTTTTTCACAAAGTTACTTAGTTTGATGTAAGTACAGATTGCATAGATGACGGCTTTTTTTTTTTTTTTTTTTTAAAAAAAAAAAAAAACGACTGACTTTGGAGGGTGTAAAAAGAGCCATCACGAATGACGGCTTCGTGATGGCTCTTTTTACACCCTCCAAAGTAAGGTAATGTGTGTCCCCAGGAGATAGAGTCGTGGGGCTCCCGGCGCGGCGGCGCGTGGGGCGGCGCGGCGTGGGCGGGCGCCGTGCTGCGCGGCGCGGCGCCGCACGCGGCGGCTGCGCACGCGCCGCTCCGGCACACCGCGCTGTCGCTCTTGTCCAAGCTGCTGCCTGCTGTCACCGATACTACGCCTGGTAACGTCATCATCATCTGCCTAGCCTTTTCTCAACTATGTTGGGGTCAGCTTCCAGTCTAACCGGATGCAGCTGAATACATTACTTATTCGTAGGTTGTGGGTTAAAAACTGAGGACAGTTTAATTATAACCTTTACATCATTCTTTTCAGGTCTCCAAGCAATCCTAGAATGTCTAGACTCTCACCAGCCGGAAGTAACTCAGTCCTTACTAGACAAACTACCGGAACTGGTGGTAGGCATGCAAGAGCACGCAGCCAAGGTCCTGATGAGGGTGTTCGACCTGGGGCTCAAGTCGCGCCACCCCGTGGAGCCCTGCATCGCCAAGTGCGTCGCCACCATCAACTTGCATCGAGGATGTTAGATAGCAAAGAAAGCCGACCTTGTTATATTCTCGTACAACTATTCAATATGAATAAATATGTATGTATATGTCAGTGACGTCAAATCCGATGTAATGTAACGTCCTCTAGGCAAATTTTAACGGTACGAAGACGTGGGTCCAGCATAGCTTTGCACAACCATTCTATATATATATGTACTTGAATATTTGTGATTGTATTTGTATACTTTTTTTAATTTGTACATCTAATACTTGTTTGATGATGATATTCGAACGCAATGTGAATTTTTACTGAATAAATAAATAGATTGATCGATGTTATCGAAGGATTCCTCTAAATGCTGTTCACAAATGCCAAAGTCGAACATTTTGATCCATTTAGGCCTGGTTTTCAATAGTCAGATAACTTTTATCAAGAATAAATCTGACAGGCTAAAATATTTTCAACAGATACAAAAGTTGTCAATCCACAATATTTATTCCTCCGATAAAAGTTACCTGACTATTGAAAAATCAGCCGTAAATTAAATAGAAGACAGCTATTTTTTCGGCAATCTTTGCTGTCGTGGGCAAGGCATATCAAGTAGAAAATTTGACATTTGTAATACGGCAACCTCTCTAACGGTTGTGAATAGATATGCAGTCGCTATGCGGTCCCAGGTGTCAGGTCCCAGGTCCCAGTCTTGACCGGCTAGTAATAGATATATGACGATAGACGAATATTTATATTATCTTCAATTTAGAAGAATCTATGTCATCATGTATGAATATGGTGCCTCCTATTACATAAGACCAATAAACATTACTGGCGAAATGAAAGTGACTACCCTTCGGGAAGTACTAACGTGATGGGTCTTGACGTTCTTCATAGAACTTCCAAAAACTGTTTTATTTCAAGAATCTTTGTGTATAAAATGAATTTCTCGATTATTCCGTTTATCCACCCTAAGGTGGATAAACGGAAATGCATGTCCGAGAATCCACCCTAAGCAATGTCAGCCAATTCCGTGTATTCGACGGCCTGGGGTGGATTGTCGGACATGCGTTTCCGCGTATCCACCTTTGGGTGGATAAGAATAACCCGAATTTCTTAATAGTATTAGTAATTAGATCTACTTATAAGTATTTCCTGTAAATGATGGTAATAAAAACAAATTATTTTGAAAACAGTTGTATTATTATACATTGTATTAGATGCTCAACATACAAAAAATGCTGTCCTAAATATGTAGAACTTGTGACATTCGCACAATTTATACTTAGTTATTTTAACTTGCAAGAAAATGCACAGTTTATGATAAAATAATGAAATTTTTTATGAAACTTAAATGCCTGACAAGATTTTTCTATGTTAACTTAATTTTGGTTCAATAAAATAAGTAATTACTCTCCTAAATTATGACATAAAATACTTTCATTACATAATACTTAACAAAAAAATAAATAATTTGCAAGTAAAGCACATAAACCCGCACAGAAGCAGACAGTTCACACCGGTGATATCACCACATCACCATTCATCACCAGTCGTTGGACCCGAGGTCGGTGAACATTTTGTCCTTAATCTTAGGTCTGGGGTCATCTTTTATTTTCGAGTCCACTGCTCCCACTTGTCCAAGAATGTATTCAAATTCTGGAAAAAGCAAAGATTTTAATTTTATTTTAATAAGGAGGATTTTCAAGAGATCCAAATTTTTGAAGATTTCCTAAATCTTTATAGATAACTAGCTTCTGCCCGCGACTTCGCCCGAGTGGATGTCGGAAATTATTCTACGAAAATAAAATTAAAATCCTAAAAGTAGCCTATGTCCTTCCACATCTATCTCCTCGCCAAATTTTGTTGAAATCCATTCTGTGGTTTAGGTGTAAAAAGGTAACATACGGACGTTACTTTCGAATCTATAATATTAGTTTGGATTCTTTATTGTAAACTCAATTCATGCTTTCTCTTTGGGCTTAATTTTTACCATGGGACTGTTTTTCAGTCTCCAGGTAGGCACTATCCATAAGACAAATGGAACAGAATTTGTATGACAATGGTGCCGATTCTCTTGTCACAAATGCCTCTAAACTAGACTAAAAATCACTAAAATTTAGTTTATTCCTGTCAGACGACGATTTCCTATTCTGAAATTGACTAAAGTGACACAACTTAACTATATTTTAGTTTGACAGCACTAAGATGGCACTGAGTTATTTAATCTATTGAACATTGCAATTTTGCTATTCTGAATTACACGTTTTTCACCTAAAATTTAGATTGTTTACCTAAATCTGACTATTTTTAATCGCGATTAAAAAGGTGTGGAATAAAATTAGTTGTCGTTGAAGAAAAAAATGAACAGAAAGTCACACCAACACCTCGACTTCAGATGCAAAAACAGTACAGTATTTTTTTTTCTTTTGCTTATATCTCGAAAATGGTGTGTCCTATCGCAAAAATAATGAAAATTTCGACCCCCTTTATAAAACCCATAAGCCCCCTAAAACTCAACATGTAGGTAATAATTTTTCATATTTTCCATACAAAAAGTGAAAAATCCCTAAAAAAACACGCCAAGGCTGCCCCCTGCCCGCCTGCGGCTCTAAAAAAAATCACGGGTAGGGCAAACAAGCGTTTAGTCGTATAATGCCTAATTCGCAAAATGGCACACAGTCGCAAAAAGGCCAATTCGCGAATGGACTAGTTCTCAAAAGGACTAATTCTCGAAATGGCTAATTCTCAAAAGGACTAAGTAGTAAAATGCCTTATTCGTGAAAGGACTCATTCGTAAAAGAACTAATTCGTAAAATGTCTAATTCTCCAAATGGCCAACTTTTACCAACTCATGCCATGCGTTAAATGACATGAAAAATCTAAGTTAATTTTCTAGGTTATGTTAATATTTTATACGAAATGCAAACAAAAAACTTAGCAAAAAACATTTATACGAAATGCAAACAAAAAACTTAGCAAAAAACATTTATTATTAAAATAAAACAATCATAGCAGAAAACAACGCATCTTACAATGTGTCATACAACCAACTAAAAAAAAACATTATGATTATTATGGCGAAAAAGTATTAAATCAACAAAGCACCTTACAATGTGTCATATAACAAAAAAAAACATTATTTTTTACCAAATAATCACACTGGAAGCTCAAATTATAATAATAGTTGGTAATAAATTATCTTGTGAAAAAAATATTCAACAGATATTTTTTTGGCTTTTAGTTTTACTAATAATTTGTTATACTGTGTGTCAAATTGTATATCTTTATTTCTACGATTTTTTCTTCTTACTGTAAAAATATTCTTTTTCATGAGTATGTCGAAATGTTTGGATTCTTTCTTTAGTTTATGTATAAAATTAAACAAGGTTGGACGTTTTGGAATCAAAACATTTAGTCGATGATGCCATCCTTCCAGTGCGTTTGTCGTACGATGACGTTGTCCAGCACAGCTAAGAAGTGTTGAGCCCAATCTGATCCACTGCTTTTCAAAATACTGAAGGAAATTGTCCATATTACGAGCAGCTTCTATCTTTTCAGATATAATTTGCCACCCTTCTGCGATGAAATGTGCTGGCAGAAGTGGCAGAATAGCTGCTCTCCGAATAATATTTCTGTGGTCACTTGTTTCGTTAACTTTTAGTTCTTTAGCCTTCTTCCAAACAGCTTTTTGGTAGTGATAATAACAACCGCTGACTTTAACTAGTGGAAAAACTTCTTTGACCGCATTCATAGCCGCAATTTCATAATCGCTTTTAAATGTTTTTATCGTCACCCCCAGGACGTCTCTAATCAAGCGAAAAAACCTTGTGTAAGTAATTTTACTTTTATCAGGCAGAAGTGCGTATACGACAGGAACTAGTGATGTTGTATTTACATCAGAATTCAGATCTATGTGTAAAGTATAAAGTTGGTAAAAAGGTTTTGGAACACTCTTGAATGTTCCATCACCGTACCAGTAATGGGTACTTGATCCTTTTATAATTTTTCGAGATAATTTTGAAGTGAAAACCAGCATTTTATCTTCTTCTCCATCTTGTGCTGATAAAAAATTATGAGCAAGGCTTTCAGGTACAGATACATCTTTGAGTGTATGAAAAGTCAGTTTATCGACATTTAAAAATTTTTTCCTTGCTTTATATAAAGTGTCCTTTTTTTCATGAAATGTTGGTAATGATTTACTCGACGTATTCATTGTGTCAAATGCTTTTTCAAATAGCCCCTTTATAGGCGTCAAATTCTTGCACACTTGTTTTTTCAATTTGTTCATGTTAAGTAGTATATCGTTTTTTTCCTGATGAGGTAAACATTTATGCTGAGATTTCCTCAATATTTTCTTCAAATGTATGTCCACAGTAACCGACCCACTACACTCGTTTTTATTGACACATCGCCAAAACGAACTTCCGTCTTTATTTATTCGTTTAGTTTTATTAAACCTATGCCCATCGTACAATAAAGTATCATTACCTTTTTGATTTTCAGTAATTAAAATGTCTTCTTCCATCTTTCTCATGAAATAACCTACTTCTTCTATAAACAGAAACTTATGAACGAAAACATAAATGACGGTGAATTTAACAAATAGATTATTATCCACTCACAACTACCCGCACTTTCATAAAAAATATTACTCGGCGTTCCGTTTATGCTTTAGTTGCATAAATTATTGTTCTCACCAGGATGAGTGAAAACTATAATAATACTTTATTATAATATTTAATACATTTTAATTGACATGTTTTGTCACTGTCAAACGATGTTCTCTTTTTTTGCCTTGTCTTCATTGAAAAGGTTTTGTATTATAAACAAAGAGGTGTGTAAACAATTATAATATATTTTAAATGTTTATACATCACGATAGTAGACAATATGTAGTACTTTATTATTAAATAATCCGAGTAAATATAGATGAGGAAAATACCAAGTGATTTTTATATTCTTTATCTAACGTTAGAACAACATCTATTTACTCATCCATTGACTAGGTGGAGCTACTTTTAATAATGTTAAACTTGTTCTTTCATGTAATTTTACTCATGGCATGAGTTGGTAAAAGTTGGCCATTTGGAGAATTAGACATTTTACGAATTAGTTCTTTTACGAATGAGTCCTTTCACGAATTAGGCATTTTACTACTTAGTCCTTTTGAGAATTAGCCATTTCGAGAATTAGTCCTTTTGAGAACTAGTCCATTCGCGAATTGGCCCTTTAGAGAATCGGGTGCCATTTTGCGAATTAGGCATTATACGACTAAACGCAAACAAGTACCACGGGTCGACGAGTCGCAATTGTCAAATTCGATTTTAGTTGTGTCAAAATTATTTTTAAATTTAGAGAATTTTTCATGCAGAATAGCTGTAAGATTCTAATAGCAAAAAGTAAGGAATTTTAGTGATAGTTTAGTTAGTTTAGTTCGGTGTACAAGAGAATCGGCACCATTATCTGGCAGACAATTTAACTGAAACCTATCTAGAAGTGGTGAAATAGGCTTTTTAATACATAAGGCTGGCTACTTAAAATCTGCATCCACAGTAAGAAAAAACACCTTGGTATTTTTTTAAATTACAGACCATTGAAACCTACCTTCAAGAGTCAATGATGTTCCTCTCAACTCAGTGGCTCCAATGAATTGCTTCTTCATGTCCCCTTCGAAGTACACAAACACGCTGGGAAGGTTCCTCTCAGGGAAGTTGGGGATGCACGTCTGAGCAATAGCTTTTATGAACTTGGTGTACGGGAACTTTGCTGCCAGCTGGCGCATATACTGGTTGATTAGGGCACACTGCTGGATGCTGCAGGAGAAGTAAACAGAGAAGTTTATTATATCATCATCATAATCAGCCCATAATGCTCCCACTGCTGGGACTCAGACCTCCTATCGGTGACAGGGAGTGGGCCATCATCCATGATGCAAGCCCAATGCGGATTGGTAGATGTCACATGTCTGCGAATTTTTGGTTCCAGGACATGCCTAGACATGCCTGTTTCCTGACTATGTTTTCCTTTAGTGTTTCGAGAGCAGTGGTGATGATACAATTTGCACAAAGTAAAGCACCTATCTGGGATCGAACCTACAACTCGAAAGTCACGGCTGTTGCCACTAGGCCACCACTGCTTTCCCTTTATTATCAGGACAATTTGTCCCGACGATAGAACATAATATGGACAATACAACATAATATGGAAATCCCAGCAGTCTATGTGAGCGTTATTGCATACATTTCCAAAAATTCTATTGTTACAGACAAATTGTCCGTAGTCTGCTTAGCACCTTAGATTAATATTTCTATCAAATTTGGGAGTAACAAACTCACCCCTGTTTATACAAATGTATAACCACCCAGATCCCCTCGCCAGCCTTATTGACTTCCTGTACGTAGTCCTGTCCGGACACCTCCCGGACGTCTCCAAACCGAGGTTTCTCTGCTAGTCTCTTCAACTCAGCAATGCGCCTCTGTCTGTACTGTTCTATCACAGCCTCGTCTTCTGAGTCTTCTAGTTCATCAAGACCGTCTAGATCTAATTCTGATAGTTGCTTGTCCTCTGAAAATGCATTTGTGTTAAGTTAGAATAAAAAGAGTATGTTTTAATTTAATAACGATCCTTTTTGTTCTACCTCTGTAAAATTTTTCTACTTTTTCGTTTTATGTTTGTCAATGTTGTTGTCTTATAGAATGAGAACATGAAACATATGTTTTAGCTCAGCTTTTATTTTTCATCATCTTCTACATTCTCATTATTATTGCTTTACTCTGCACACTAAATGGGACTTGTGTAGCCCCCTTCTAACAATTTGTTATTAATTAAATTGAAGAAACTATGGTCTTGAAAGTGTTATTTGTATGTTTGCTGGGTTAGAGTAATTAGACTAATTCTATGTGTGCTGATATGAGCTTTAGTTTGAGACAGATTTTAAGAGTTTACAGTTAGTTCAGTTTTGTGTTTTTTGTCGCTCAAGCGGAACAGCCACAAAATTATAAGAACCGTTACTTTTATGCTATTAAGAGTTATGCTATCTGATTAATAGGGAAATATTCTATAGGTTTTAAGTGAATTTGAGGTAATATTACTAATTTTAATAGGTTTTTTTAACAGTTACTGCAACAGGTGTCACTATAACCTCTTAAGTCTTGTTTATACTAACTTTCAGCCTGCTTCTGCTGGATGGTCTGTTCTATCATATTAACTATTTGGTCCTCTGATATCTCGGCCTCCTTAGGAGGTATGATACCTTTGGCGCGTAGGACATCGTTCCATTCTGTATCCTCATTTGGATTCTAAAAATAAAACAACATGTTTAACACCAACATAAACCTCACACGCATATTTATAACGTCTTGTTATACGCCAGTTGTAATATATTACCTGCATTTTGTGTTAGAATTATTTGTTTCTGTTATTTTTATGAAATTAAAGGCTATTTTTTCGGAAATTTAGGAAATTTGACACCATGAAATGACAGACAGATGATTCTATGGATGATTCACTATCCCTACGTTCCGAATTGCGTCAAAAGCGATAATATCGCGAATCCGACCAACGCGCAATGTCACAATTATTACTCAATAGCCCTTATATTTTGTGACTATTAAATTTGGTCGGATTCGCGATATAATCGCTTTTGACGCAATTCGGAAGGCGCCCTATTATTTTACTTTTTTCTGACAAGTGTTGCCCGTGCTTTGGCTCAAATATACATGTGATTTCCACAAACAATATTGAGCATTCTTTCTAAAAAAGAGCATGACACAATGATTTTAAATGACTAAAATTGAGAGCCGCGCTGACATATTTCCCTATTCATATTTTGTTCATTCATCATTTTAATTTTGCACTTTCTTTTTTTAGTGCTAGCAATATTTTTTCTAGAAATGTCACAATTGCTAGTCCGTGACAAATCATGACATGTTTACACTTTCGTGATTATCTTCATTGAATTTTTAGTTTCTATGTTATTAAAAGTAAAATACGACTCGAATCAGTTTAATTTAAATCAGTAAATATCTTTAACAACCACCATGAACCGGGAGAAGAGGGAACCGGACTACCCAACCGAGTTGGAGTCCCAATTCGTAATGCGTCTGCCCGAGGAGCCTGCTAAAGTGTTGAGAGACGTGCTGAAGTCTGGCGAGAACCTGAAGAACAGACTGACGATACAGATCGAGAACGACATGCGCCAGGGCGAGGTGAGGTTCGACCATTGGCTGATGCACGCGAAGATTTTCGACCTGCCTACCGTCATAGAATCAATGAAAACGATTGATAACAAGAGCTTCTACAAAACAGCAGACATATGCCAGATGATGATATGTAAAGAGGAACCTGACCAACCTACGGCAGAAGAAGAATCTCCTGCTAAAAATAAGAAGAAAGATCCTTATAAAGTCGACAAAAAGTTTCTCTGGCCGCACGGTATCACGCCGCCTACTAAAAACGTGCGTAAGCGGCGATTCAGAAAAACTCTGAAAAAGAAGTATGTGGAAGCACCAGAAATTGAAAAAGAGGTGAAGAGGTTGTTAAGGGCTGACAATGAAGCTGTCAGTGTCACCTGGGAGGTTATCAAAGAGGAAGATGACCATCCCAAACAGGATCAGGGCACTCCTTCTCATTCTAAGCCAGAGAAGAAGACTAAGGCTGAGCGCAATCCTAAACGAGAATCTGTCTCTGTTGATGTATCTAACCATGAGTCCTCCAATGTTGTGGACATATTCGGTGGAGCTGTCAGCGATTCTGACTTGGAGGATGATAACATTAATGTGGAGATGGAAGATAGTCGGCTCTCAGCGTACGACAGCCGCCTGTCAGACACCAACTCCATGCATGGTGAGGGCCCATCAAAGAGAGATGCGTTACCAACTCAATTCAGGTCACACATGTTCCAATCCCCACAAGAACTTGCTCCAAAATCATTCCCTGGCCACAGTCGAGCAACTACTCCTGCAGCTTCTGGAATGTCTAAAAGTGGAGGGCTATCTTCAGAGGATGATGGGGACTACCAACCAAGGGACATGTCTAAGGACAATATGACATTGAGGATTGAGCAGCTGAGGGCAGAACTTGAAGAGTTGAAGCAGAGGAGACAGCGGACTCAGCATGAGATTGCTGGAATGGAAAACCTGGCTCTAAGACAGAGGTTCCAAGATATTCTCCACACTCTGAACCAGGATATCATGTACAAGGAGATGGAATATCAGGGCCTCATCACACTGCAGAACTCTGACGATATCTAGCAGTAACTTTGTTAGATATGAGTGTATCTAACAAACAATACAACCTAAATATAGGTGTGAGTTAGCTTGTAAGATGATTAGTTCTAGAATCTAGACCTTGTTGTACCACTGCAGGGCTTGATACTAAGATGAACTGATTTATTTAGCATAACTTTAAAGGAATAAACTATGTAACTAGTAAGTACTATGTATATCAAATGTGTTAAATCGTAAATAAATGTGACACAATATTGTATCTGTATTTGATGTTTTACTTCTTGCATTGATATCTACGCATTGCATCCAATTTTTATTACCAAATAGGTAAATGTTACTCTAAGCTCTGGGAAGAACATTATTATTATCAACCATTCAACAAATCGAATGTTAGTGCAGCAGCAGCAAATTCATCGAATCACGAATCGAGTCGATCTGAAATCGATTAGGTTTGACAACCAAGTTGTAAGCTTGCCAGTGTTTTCACATCCAATTTTAGTAAAAAAATGCGATTTTATTCAATTTAAGTTTTAGTGATACATAAAGTTATCCTAAATACTACATGAAAATCACCAATAAATTAGAAGAGAACTATAAAATCATACGAGGTTCATGGTCAACCATAGATGATGAGTAAATGTCATAAACACTAACAACACCATTAAAGATTAATTATTTTAAAAAATATACCTAGTTGTAAAATGTTCACAGTATAGCAGAAACACCACGCGAATAACGTTTTTAAAATTACTTACTTTTTACTATGCAAAAATAAGATAATTTATTTAAAAATCGTCCCTCTCTGACTTTGACAGTATGACACGTCTTTTTTTCTCCGCAAGGTTGTCAACTTGCGTCGTGTTGGAAAAATTTTACGTCGCTATGTTCAGTCCAGTCAGATCTCGAAATAAATAAATTGAATATGGCTGAAGTCGAAGGACATAAACATCGAGAAACTAATTACCATGAGGGAGAAGGTAAATTATGTTATGATATTTATGGTTAGAGCGCGTGGTTAGTGAGTATCGCGGACGTCAGTGCGGATCGGCTGCGTCGCCGAGCCCCGTTACCCTCGTGTTACCTTTGTGACATTGAAATTGGGTTCTTTTTATAATTGCTGCGTGGATTTGTGGTGCTGGGCCGCCAGGAGCGGAGTGCGCCGCCCGCCTGACGCGTTGAGTGGTTCCGTCGGACGGACTTAGTGAACATGACCGGGGGCGCGGACAGGAGCCTCCACTCAGGTATTACATTGTTTTGTTGTAATATTCGATATTAGCTGAGGTTAAGTGCGCTAGAACGTAATTAATATTGTTTATTTGCACGGGTTTAACCTTAGGCGACGTGTTGAACTTTGCTCATTCGTCGAGTGTTATTATTGCATTGTTAGCACAACATGAGCGTTAAATAGTCGAACTGTTTCCTTTCTTGTCTAATTAAAACGTTTCACAGTGTGTGAACAATCTAAATCTGGTATTTTGCCAGTCATTAAGAATTGACAAGTCATACAATTTCATTTTTGATTATTTCTAATGAGTATTTACATAATAATATGAAGAGTTTGATTTCAAGGTGTTTTGAAAGGTTCTGTAAATTATTAAACAGTTGTTTGTTGAATTTTTAATTACTGTAGCTCTACAGGTTGTTCTCAAGTGTGTGTGACTGTAACAGTAGTTTCACCTGTAGATTAAGATTTCCGTTCTTTATAAGTACTTTCATGATAACAATAATCAAACAACCCATTATGTGGAGAATTTGTTGATATTACCTTACAGCTGAGTTTCACTTTCTGTAAATAATCTCTGTTGAATTTACACAAACTTACAATTATCATATTTTTTTACAGCTTGTAACTTTATTTATTATTGTTATGATATCTTTGCATTTACCCTTCGTATGCCAGATGGTGGATCGACACAAGACAAAATGGGTTTTTAATTGTTTCTGTAATTATGGCATTCAACCGGTTAAACCGTTTATTCAATTAGCATTGTTAGCTTAGTATTTCATAGACTACAGTGGGCAGAAAACTTTTCCAAATTTCCATGTCTTTTTAAATAATATCCTTTTAACAAATTACAAAGAAACATCTGGTTTTATAATAAGATAATATTTTACTTGCTTTTTTTTCATATAACATAACTACACGCCTCGTTTCCCTGAAGGGTTGGGCAGAGGTGTACTTATAGACTAGTACACCCACATTTCGCCAGTTATGTTTAAGTCCCATGTAATAGAGGGCGAGCCTATTGCCATAAACCAGACACAACTCCAGACTCGGGGCAGTTAAATACTTATCATTAAATAATATGACCAAGGTTTATTGTCTACTGCATATGATTTCTATTGTCATATACTATCCTATGTGTACATAAGCCCATTGTGACATGGTTCTTAGCATTTAATGTGCTCAGTGTTCCTTGAACCTCAGAAAGGTCATTCGCTTATGTTTTTAAATAGATTCCAGTACTAAAATATGCTTTGAAATACCAAATATACAATATTTTGTGATTGTATGGCAACAAAAATGTTGTTTTCAAAATTGATTCAATGTTATTGGCTGTTACCTGTGGCTGGGTTAATATCATAGAAAAGAATACTCTTTATTATGTACAACATACAAATTACAGATTTAAATGTAGAAATTTTACATAAGGTGACACAATGAGCGGTCTTATTGATAAAAGCAATATTTTAAAGACAACCTTTGGATGGATTTAAAGGGAGAACGAAAGAAAATACTGCAGGTAGTCTATGGTGTACCATTTACATTATACAATACATACATACACCAAGCATACATAGCTATCACCATTGAATTCAGTCCCCATTATCTTTACTCCACAGCCATATTGTGCGTATAATGTTTGTTCAGTCATATCAACTGATAATTAAAATCCCAAATAAGTCTGTGTTATGATATTAATGATTATTCTTTTCTGTTTACATTGCCAAATCCTTTATCTGTTGACTTGTTTCATGTGCTGAAATATTATGCAATTATTATTTTGGTTGCATCAATATGGTTTGTGAAAGTTTCCAAAAGTATTGTGTAATTCATGTCTTATTAGGTGCCTTACGATTTAGCTGAGTCACAAGCACCAATCTTTGATCTCTGAGATCATAATCAGTAACATATAAATTAATATGGAATCAATATCTAACCTTCTTAACTGAAATTTTAAAGTGTTTTAGACAAGACTAAGCACTTTTAATTAAATTCCTATTTCTTTGATTGGTTTACAATTAGAATGTATACTATGCTACCATCATAAATGAATAAATTCAAAGTTTAACACACAAAGCATGACATGCATAACTTTTATTTATGTACTAGCCTCTGCAGTTTTCTTTCCGACTCTTTCTTTTTACTCGTCTCCAGAAGCTCGTAGCGTGACGTTAAATAGCCTATAGCCATCCTCAAGAATTGAGCTACCAAATGCAAAAAGATTTTTTCAAATCCGAATAGTAGTTCCGGAAATTAACGCGTTCAAACTCTTCAGCTTTGTTATTAGTATATAGGTTTATTTCAGTGGACATGCACAACATTACATAATAAAGAATCCCAAGGTGTTAATTTTGTCCTTTTGCAATCACAGTCGGTATTCCCAACAGACCCATTCGCCCAACAGACTGTGGACAAGGCCAGAATTATAATTCCAGACAGAAAAAAGACCTCCAAGTTCACAGTAAAATATCTAATCTATTACAGTTTGTATTCAACTTGTTGATCCAAGTATAATTTTAACCAGTATCTCTAATACAAAAAAGCATACGCAAGCAAGCAGGTAACAAATAATACCTGTTTTTGAGGCAGTTTTTGCATCGCCTGGTACCTTATTATTATTTTTTATTCATTTCATGTTGCCAACATTAAATAAATTAATTCTCTTTAGATATAAACTTGTTTGGTTATCTTGGGTAGGTAGCTGAAGTAACAAATGTAGGTATTTATTGGAGATTATCAGTTTTTGTTTGTTGTCAGTTGATATTTAATGTTGTTTGCATAATAATAATAATCATTTTCAAGTAGGTATTTAATCTCTGGTCAAACTCGGGCGAATCACGCTTGGCACGAGGGACGAAATTCGGGAATTTTCTCAGTTTGGGCACTCCTCTTAAATGATGCTCTGTTCACATTGCAAGCAATGTTCAATATTTAATAATACTAGTATAATAACAATACTTAATGTCACCTCTGACCTAGACTAGAGTCAAGAGCAAACCCATTTCAAATAAAAAAAAAAACAATTTAAAACAAGTTTGCACATAGCTAGAATTTAAAGACGGCGCGGCGTAACAGTCTCTTGCTTCCTATACTTACAGGGTGCATTCAATTCAAATGACAAATAGCCACACAGCACATACCATAGATATCATGGCAGGCTGATATCTATCTTATTGTCTTACAATATTGAGTAAATCCGTCGTACTGAGTATTATTCAAGGATTGTTACGCCCACTGTAAGCCCACATAAGTACTAACAATATGACTAATGTTTTAAATAAATATAAGTACAGTTGGTGAAGTTCAATGCCCTTTTAATGTGTGCTAGACGACTGTTTCGGTATTGCTACTTTTTCTAAATAACTTTACAAAGCTAGACTTTAGTTAGGATGTTTTCGATAGAGCATTAATTAGTTGGCTAAGCTAGGCTAGGTATTCATGAAAGTTATAAGCTCCATACGATGCGTCTTCTCTTATGGCGGATATCTAATATTGATTGCTATATTCAATGACTGTATTCATGAGTTTCAAACGCTTCTGAACAAACAGAAGCCTATTGTTGTTTTCATAAAAAAGGCATATTGTTAATTATATCGAAGTCAAGTTCCTCGAAATAGTCTAAGAGTTTTCCCACCACATAAACCCACCTATTAAAATCTGCCGCATAGATTTCTCGCGACTCGATTACTTACAGACTAGTCAAAAGCTATCTTTACACCCGAACAAAATCTCCCTAATTACGCAATACTCTCCCCAATGGGCTATCTCCCTAGACCGACGTATGCGGCAGTGATCTGCAAACCCAGTTTGTTGTGGTTCCCGGCTGGCTGCCAAGGTCCACTTGCGTAAAGGTCGGGTCATGCTCTTGTTAGAATGCAGACAATCGCCTCCGACTTGATAATGGCGAGGTATGCTGCTATGCGCAGTAATAAGTGGACTGGAAAGGAGGGTCAAAAGTTTCATAAAGTACAAATTCTTCACAGGCTGTGGTTGAAGTAGCGTCAGGCACTTTTATAAAGGTAATGCTGCATTGCTTATTCCAGTTAACTGCCCTAAGCTTAAGCTGGTAATGAGTAGGTTAATCTCATTAGTGCAACGAGAAATCGAACTCACGACCTCTTGCTAGTCCGTCCCTGTCGTATCTGTTGAACTATTACCGCTTCTTCAATATGCAGAGCTAAATAGGTCTAAAAATTAACCTAGTAGTTTTCGGTACCGATATTTTGTTAGAACAAAACGGTTCTAAATTTGCAATCTCAAAATCAAGCCGAATACGACCGGACGACCTGAAAGATTCAGGGATTCAAGCTGATTCTCCCTTACCTCTTCCGTTCAAGAGAATCTCTGTAACAATTAATCTTTCTTTTTGATATTTGTCCAGTCTATACGCACCTTTGCACTTCACCACCCACTTGAAGAGGTATCCTATTCTTACTTCGAGACCACACGAGCAGGTACAGTCAATTACCGCTAAATATAACTGTATCTGGGTCTGGCATAGCTACAGTTTGTTTTGCCAAAATTCTAGCTATAATCGTCAAAGTCTGTTTGTATGTATATCTGGATACGTTTTGTTGTATCCGGTTCTCTCTAACTGCAATGCAGACACTGCGAGATCTTTTCCTTATTTTTGTATCGTATTAATGAGAGTTTTCGCCTGTAATGTAACCTTTACTCGCGACCTAGCCGTGTTACTTCTATTAGGGTTAAAGAGGGACACCAAAGGAAAGGCCGTTCTAAGGATTTCAATAATACGTTTATTATTCTTTTTATTTATATATTGGAAGATGTTTTTTACTAATATTACGTGAGACGTGTGATCACACACACGGCTAAAACAGTAGTAGGTACTCACTATAAGAAAGTAAGGATTTCAGTCAAGAGGTAAGGGCGGGCTCGTATAGTAAAAAAACAGTTGAAGTGGGATCGATTTGTTTTTGCTGTACTCCAATAACTTCTACCTACAGTGATATGATGTATTAACCTATCCTGCTGGTTTCAATGATCTCTCTACACGACCTAGCAGTTGTCGGCCTGCGCAGTCTACTTCCAAGGCCTTAGCCGTTACATCTTGGATTGTTACATTACAGGCGAATGCTCCTGGTGAGGGACCGCCTTTACGTACAAAGTAGCAGCTACAATACAGACATTTCCAGCACCATAAACTAAATCATTTTGGATAAAATTGTTAATCCATTGCTTCATAATATGTTCGAAAAATTTGTCTGCTCAACAAGGTTAATAACGCAATGCATGTTGTTGAACTGTCAAAATGAAAGCCATCACTACTGTTAATGTGTTACGCAATTGCCCTACAGGTCCTTTTTAGGTCATTCATCCTTATGATTCACACTTCATTATCCATCTCACGACCGCGTCTTACTCAATAACTCGGTCACACAAGTTATCCAACATTGAATGATGTCACATTGTTTTCGTACCATTACACCGGTTACGTCAAAATAAACAGCTTTGTCTTGTTACAATGTTATAACATAAGAACATAACATTGTGTATATAACTTAATATAATTTACAGTATGTATATCACATGCATCAACTTAGACTGTAACAACTTTATATTGACTTTATACCATGTTTAAGGCAAATAAAGACTTATCTATATACAGGATGTTTGGCGCATGAACCGACACAATTTCTTGGGGGGTTGGGAGGGTCATTTGCGAGGTTTCACCCAAAGACCCCATGTCCTAAGTGCCACGGTTATTGAGATATGATTTTTTTAGTTTTTTTCCCTAAATTACCCGAAATCTCGCATTTAAATCGATAGGATGGATAAAAAATACATTATAAGTTATTATTTCATCTTTTATGTTTCTTTTGTGTGTGTCTTTTTTGTATTTAATTACTGTAATTGGTTTTAAACCGTTTTAATTAAATTAAATAAATAAAACATTCTAATCGAATATACATTGTACGTGTAAATTAATTCCATCTAGATCCGTTCAGCAGTTTCGACATATTTGACTAACAAATCACCTACAACTTTCGCACCGTTTACGATTGCGAAAGTGCGTGTTTGTTTGGAACGGCTTTACTGCAAAACTACTGCACTGATTTTAGTGGGATTTCTAGCTTGATACCTGGAAAAGAATATTGTGTACTTTTTATCCCAAAAAATTAAATCTACTCAGGTGGACGGAGTCGCGGGTTATGGCTAGTTAACAATAAGAAGTGGTGTACTTACAGTTCGTTGACGCGAGTTAGTGACCTTTGTAGCTGTGTGACCCCTTTTGCGAATTGCGTGATGTTACGTATCTTATATTGTGGTGGCGTTATGGCTTCCAACAGTGAAAGTCTTGTACTAAGTTGTCTGTGGTCTAAATATGGGTGTAGACGAGTAAACATGCCAGTCATTTTGATATTTAATGTTTAACTATGGCAGCTGATATAATAATATATATATTATGTTCTCCTTTTTGGTCTTTGCTTAACTTTATAATACCACAGAGAAAACTATAAATCCAGAACAGAACCAGCAACACAGCAACGCAGAACTGTCAATAACGATAAATTGTTCCACCGAAACGCACGTTACTAAATTTTGTTTCAATGCGGTTAGTGGAAGTGCTCAGGTGCGGTTCGTCTCAAGTGCGGTTGAAATCAGTGCTCTGAGTGGAATACCTTCTCAGTTTGTCCAAAACTTTAGAAGATCCAAAATAAACAGTAGCAATTGGGAATCAAATCATAAGATCCCAAGACAAAACCCAGTGATAAATTTCTGGGATTCAACCACAGAACAGGTATAACTGTTCTGTGGATTCAACCCATGAGCCATGACCTACAATTAACTCAATACTAAATGCTCTAACAATGATCCGGATTCCGATCACCATTTAAAACATAGGTATCGATCCAAGGTTATATCGATTAGAAGCAGGCAGAGTCGCAAGCGCAAGCTAACAAACTATGTAACAATCTATTTTGACCTATATTGCTAACAGCTAACACGTCAATATTACTGTGTTAGTTTTGGCTGGAGAGGCGGTAGAACAAATATTGAATTCTAATATTTTCTAGGAGAAGCTTCTCATATTCCTGTAGATTATCTATCCTGTCCGGTTTTACGACTCGTTCATACGAGATCATAGAAATGCTTAGTATTTCGTTCGTATATTGCGGCGTTCGTATCAGTTCTCTACAGAAAATGTTTTTCTTTTCTTTGTATAGCTGGCTCTCCCTCGTATAAACAAAGATCGCTCTGCTTGGGACATCACACCAGTCTATGCTATGTTAATCTTTGAGTTGCTCTATTCTTTCCCTAAAAAGCTTCTCTGGGCTTTAACCCTTGGTGTTTTGTTCTGGTTCTAAGAACGAGGCCTTTTCCGAGCAAAAATCAAAAGTCATTTATTAAAATTAGACTGAGAATCAGTACTTTTCGAACGTCAAAATTACGTAAGACAGTCCGCCAAAATGCCCGCCCTTCAATTACTGTTTCTTCTTCGCAATCATCCAATGTAGCCAATTCGGTGGCACTTTTAGCCACAGAGCCAATCAAATTCCTTTCCTACCTCCAAGAATGTTCAATTTACATAAAATCCTAATCCTTCCCTTTGAAAGTAAACAAATACGTCGTAATGAATGCCTATTGTAGCTTCACCGCAGGCGTGCCTGGCATTCCTATCTAGTATCAGAATGTAACTTTGTAATACGTTGTACTGAAATATATTGGACGGAAGATATTCACTTACTTGCGGTTAGGAAGTGCACTTGAGCTTGGCTTTGTCAAGTGTGTTGGTATCGTTCATATTCCGATGTTTAGATGTTATTGGATTGTAGTTCTTCATTGATTTTTACAGTGAATGGTAGGACAGGATCAGTGTCTGTAATGCTACGTTTCGTTATTCTTTCGCTGTTCTTTCTCATAATCACATGCCTACTATTGACCTCTACGCACCATCGTCGGCGCCGTGAGAGTAGCGAACTTTTGGGCTAACAAGATCTGAAATACTGTCTTGCCAGCGACACGAAGAAGTAGTAGAACTAGTGAACTGCTTTAGAGACTTCTGTAAACAAACCAATAAATTAAAACGTAAATCGAGACAAGAATATTCTGGCCTAGCCACAATCTACCTTTTAAATGTTTATTGGAAGAAGCTGCTACTTTGCTCTGTACAAAATGGTCTATATTTGTACAGGTCAACTAACCACACCAGCTGGCTTGAGAATAAACACCAGCTTATCTATTCTGTGAAAAACTCACCGTGAAAACTAAGATGAAGTGAGCTGTCATTCCACCTGACGCTTGGGAATGACACTATTGACAGTTGACAGCTAAGATAGCAGAATAGACCGGCAGATCTTTTTGATCAGAGACTTGATCATGTGGAATTATGTAGGAGGTTTAAAACAGGCTCAAGCCACGGAATAGTAAAACACGCATCCTGCAAGCCATGATATAGTTGTATATTACATAGTTTCTAATAGAGCAAAAACTCTAGAACTGGCGGAAATGCACGAGTCTGCAGTAATTTAAAGTATGTACTTATCTACTTAGGTACTACTTATTTACTTAGTTATGTCGTTGTAGGAATGTGTACTAATGACGGTCAACCATCGGGCCCCGTTGATTTAGAAAGCTGTGTGGCTTGCGCAACATCTAAATTGCTAACACATGTCCATTTCCGAGTGACGTGTTATGCGTGTGTGGCAAACTTAACGGATGTTGAGAACTTGACTTAGCAGTTTAGGAGCTGTTAGATTTTGGGCCAAAGAGATTCGTTGGTTGGGTTTTGCTGAGTAAAATGGTTGCTTTGCCAGATACTAAAGCCGAGATATAAACGTTACATGCTTTGGCTTAGATATGTTCCCGTCCTTATCTTGAAATTGTATTTTGACTTTACAAGCATGAAATTTTGCACGAGAGTGCAAAAGCAACGAAAGTTAACACTGAGGAAGGATTTTTTTCAATTTCATCCCCATATAGGGGTTAAATAAGTTCGTCCTTTTTGTGAATATCCCACCGGGCACAAAGCTCGTACTATTTATAAATCTCGGCCCTTAGCAACTAAAGTAGCAGTTCTCGCTCGTAAATCGCATGTCTGCAGTATGAATAGGTATAAGCTCCGAAAGCTAGGAAAGTGTCTTCTTTGTTTCCATCCTTTGTCGTGGGAAAACTTTATGTGTAGTGGAAAGCATGTCTGAACACAGCCCGACGTCATCTTTTCTTTACTGAAGGTGAATGGCCAAGTTCTAATAAAACCGGCCAAGTGCGTGTCGGGCCACCCACAGTGAAGTGTTTCGTAGTCGGGATGAATATTTACGCATGCAATACTGTTTTATCGACAGCATCATTAAGTTTGTATAATGATCATAATCAGCCTACAATTCCCACTGCTGGGACACAGGCCTTCTCTCTTCGATAGGGAATCTACCACGCGGGCCCAGCGCGGGTTGATAGATGTCACATTCACATGTCTTCGACTTTTTGGTTCTAGCAAAGTTCCTGCTTGGGTTCGAACCCACGACCTACAATTTGTAATTCGCGGCCGATACCACTGGGTCACCACCACTGCTCTCAATAAGTTTGTATTGCATAGTAATTTCAATGAATGATACTGTTTTTTTTTTCGTAATTTCTCTACACTATTGTTTAGCGGGTCACAGAGTACACCTTTCCAATTGTTCATCGATATAGTGCCAAAAGACTCCGAGTAAAATGTGTCTCATCCGGATGGACGGACGTGACGAAATTATGGGTTACGTTTATGTAATTTGGCTAGGGAAACCTCTTTTTCACAAAGAGAAATTAGAAAAAACGACTACTTGAAAAACATCCTTCTTGCCGTGGTAGGATAACACATTTCACACTTCCAATCTAAAGGGATGCCAATCCGGTGGGTTTCCTGCAAACGATCAACATGGCACTTATCAGTTCGCTCTACTAGACGTTGGTCAAGCATGGACAAGCACATTTACATAATCCGTATGCATCTAGGCGTTACGGATTTTTTTACCTGGTTTCGTTTCATAGACTGAGTACAGCGTGTGACATAAATGTTGTTTTTTTTTTTATCGTCGTGTTGACCGTACAAATGCTGCTTACAAAATTCTCATAATATTCTCGTTGTGTGTGACCAAATTTTATTGCAGTAAACTAGGAGCTTGGCTCTTTTTCTTTTGGCTTGGCGCTTTACTTTGCGTAAATTATTTCATCATCACTGCTCTCAAAATGGTGAAGGAAAACATCGTGAGGAAACTGGCATGTCCTAGAACCAAAAATTCGAAGACATGTGACATCTGCCAACCCGCACTGGGCCCGCGTGGTGGATTACGGCCCACTCCCTCTTACAGAGAGGAGGCCTGTGTCCCAGCAGTGGGAACATTATAGGCTGATTATGATAAGGAGCTTGGCTGAAGGCGACAATTTTATCGAGCAAAACTTTTAATTCTGATTTTACCAACCCAACTGGAGTAAAATTCCTACGTGCATTTTTATCAGGGTTCACTCCACTAAATGCTTGCTAGTTTTACAGGCATAGGACTTAGGACCCTGATGACTAATTCCACTTAAGACTTGGTTTCCTAAGAAAGCTATGAACGGTCACACAGTATCGGCTGTCCAAAGACAGAGCGTTTTATGACATCTTAGTGACAAATACTGGTGAAAATAATAATTAGGACGGCCGATTTAATATTATGACGGAACCGCTTTCCTAACGAAACCCTAGTTGGGCTTAAGAGCTAATACCGTAATCCTTCTCACGTGTCACACAACACAGGCGGTGTTAACAGGTCAAGTAACAATTCTCCGTAGAGCAATGAAACTCAACGGTCGTAATCTTCTCTGGATCACAGACCATTGTTAGCCAATTCAATATAATTGACCATGTCTTGACTACGGAGTGGAGTGGGTACAGTAAGTACACCTACACTGCAGTAAAATTGGCATGGTGAGCTTTACAAATAGATCAAACACAGGGTTACCATATCGAAATCTGAAAATTCTCGACAATAAGCCGGACATTTGCAAGAAAGTGACAAATTTCCACACATTTGACTTGTTTATTTTGTAAAAAAATATCCCTTAAGAAGTCTGGAACGACGGACTAAGTCCGTAAGGTGTACCAAAAAGCCGGACAAATCCGGACGAATGTTAACCCTCCCTAGTCACACAAGAATGAGTGACAGAGATTACGTTCTACATTAGCAGAAGATTTCATATACTCCATGTGCCATAATTTTATTATGTATTCCTTATTTAAAATCTAATTTTCAATTGATTTTATTTACACATAAACGAATAGCAACTTTATTGCAGTGTAAATTAAGTTGATTTCAGAATGACTAGAGCTATTGAAAAAGTCATAAAAATGTTCGAAGTCGTAGCGCAAACTGAACTTTATGTGTCCCCTTTTAAAGTTATTTTTCCAAAAACGCATATTTGTTTACACTTAAGGAAACAAAATTGCTAACGCAGTCTAGAAATCCTACGCGATGACTAAACACTTTTCCTATTGTCCATGTATAATTTGTAGTGATTAAATATTGAGTAGTAGCTGCAATTTGACCTGAGGTTGTGGATCGATATACATTGATAACGCCCTGTCATAAAGCTTAGATTTGCGTACTTCTTGCGGGAATCTATAAGAAATTATGTATGTGCATGTCTGAGTTGCATGGTTTAAAATGTCGTAAGATTTATACAAGCAATAAACTGTATTGGGCCTTTCAAATCCAATGCCGAAATTTAAACTGATACTGTACCACAGAATAAATAGTACAAGACTGTGATTTCTGTTCTATCTCTAAGTTAAATATTAATGTGTTAGACACAACTAACACAACCCTTCTTTAATTGTCTAAAATCATGGAACTACATCAAAATGTAGATGATCTAAGCTAAGCGGTCTCACAGGTAGACACGAAAAGTAGTTTTGTTTAAAACTGCCACATTCACAGCTTCGACAATATTGTTCACGAATTCTCGATAAGACTCCACAGCCACACATTGCCTTCATTCATTCCTGGTATTGCGATAACAGAAACACTAACCAACGAGTACGACTCTATTTGATTCCAATCAAAATCGGCCTAGCTTCTCCCAAATATGTTGAGGTCGGCTTCCAGTCCGGAAGCAACTGAATACCAGTATTTTACATGGACCGACTGCCTAACTGACCTCCACAACTCAGTTACTGGATATCCTTTGTGTAAAATTAAAAAGCTAACAGTATTGCTTGAAATTGGAGCTATATCGGCATAATAAAACTTCAATTGAACTTAATCAAATACGTTAAGTAATCAAATTAGTTTCATTTGACGATTTGAGCGTGTTAAATGAAGAATTAAATTGATTTCATGCTCGAAAGGTTTTTTTTACTCAGCATGCCTACAGAGTCGGAATCTTTTATTTTAGTAATAATTTTTGTGTTATATGACCATATTGTGGAAAAGTGCCCTTCCATGGCTACAAAGAAGATGGGAAGAGTAAGACCTCAAACCACATGAATGACCGAGGTTCAAAAGGACAATATGAGAGAGATAGGACTTATGGAAGATGTCGCACAAGACCGAAATAAAATGGCGCCGCATGATTGGGAAAACCGACCCCGTGTAACGGCAAAAGGCGACGCCAATGAAGAAGAAGAATAATTGATATGCGTCCGTGTTATTTTCAAGAATTCGGTTACATTTTTCTTTTACCGATACTTGCAGATATAGGTATTCAGTTTTAATTGACAAGGCAAACATATTATTAGCATGAAAAACAACCAAATATGACATACATAATTTTGGCGTAGCTTCTTTCATATTTTAACACTACGGAAACAACGCCTATTGATATGATAACAACAAAAGTTCTTCCATAACGTTGCGTTTATTGTCTCACAATGCGAGCAAAAATGCGCGGGCGCAGCATGCACAAAAAACGTTTGAAGATCACACACTAAACAAACTTTCAATTGTGTGATAAGTGTATACTTAATGAATGTAATTATTTATTCGTATACGTTAGGAAATTGCGTTTTACTTCATAGTGATAAATGATTTCGTGGATGGGTGACCATCTATTACATAATATCGGGAACCCCCTCCGTACCTCGGAAAGCACGTTAATTCGTAATTCTTTGACAGTCGCTAGTCGTTACGGGTGGTCAGAAGCCCAAAAGTCTAACAACCAGTCTTGACAAGGGGTATCGTGTTACCCAGTAAGTAACTGGGTTCTGGAGATCAGATAGGCAGACGCTCCATGTAAAACGGGTACTTATTCAGCTGCATCCAGTTAGACTGGAAGGCGAAAGTCGATCTCAACATAGTTGGGAAACGGCTAGGCAGATTGAATGATAATTATAATGATTAGTTGATAAATATCGTAAAATTAGACTATCTTAAGCCGGGTATTAATATGGTAGCTTTAATTTGTTATTGGTTAAGATTAATATTCATATCTGTTGATAACCTATCTAAGACATAGTGCCTATACCTGCTTCTATAATTTTCCGACGATTTTCGGCCTATTTCCGTTTTAACTTATCGATGTTATTATCTATATAAATAAAAATGAAATGCTATTAGTTAGGAAGGGCATCGCTTGAGAACGGCTGGACCGATTGGGCAATTTTTATTTTTAATGTTCTTAAAAGTCTGAAATAGGTTTTATAAAAATAGAATGAAAAAGTTTCCCGAAAAAT
Source organism: Hydraecia micacea (assembly GCA_914767645.1). Lineage (NCBI taxonomy): Eukaryota > Metazoa > Arthropoda > Insecta > Lepidoptera > Noctuidae > Hydraecia > Hydraecia micacea. The sequence continues at coordinate 898,253 of OU611793.1, read as the reverse complement.
TGGATTTTTTAATAATTTATTGAAAGGACAATGTCCAAAAATGTATAGGACTTGGTCCTGGACAGGACAACTTCTGTCAGTTCAGCTAGTAATTATTATCAACGATAATAAACATCTAATCTTGTTCTAAACTTCCATGTTTTCAGTTTATTTTCAAACGAACATTTGTATTTCATAATATTTCTGGTTTAATATTATTATGACATTCGGACTTGGCCCAAATCTTCACTTTATGTTTTTGAGAAAGTCGAAAATAAAAATCCAAACTCTAAACTTTTGAATTGTCAAAGAGTCTATCAGTTGCTCAGATAGTTGAAGCTAGTTGCCCATTCCAAAACGTAGATCTCACAGCCTGCCCAACACCACAGTGCTTTAGATTTCAATTATTATGAAGCCAACAGATACGTTATTTCTCGTGGACTATTCCATATTACTATTGTCCCTTGCCTTACCTAATTAATTTAACAATTACCAAATCATCGTTTGTGTCGATTCGTGTACGTAATCTGCAAATAGATGAAGTGTCACGAGGAAAAAAATATTGTTTCAAAAAAGTTTTCCGCCCATTCTGTGATAACATGAAACGAAATATCCATTCATACCTAGTTTTAATAGAGCTAGCAGTTTCCTCCAGAACAATAAAAGAAACAAATTAAAAATATATATATCAATAAGTATGTAAAATGTTCAATGACACGAGACATAAATAGTTAGTAGTTACATGGTTGTTGAGTTTGTTTATCTGGGCTATAAACTTTATAGGTTTTTCAATACAATACTATTGATTGTAAACGTTACCTACTTTATCATTTAGGGTCTTATGCCTTCTGCCAGAAGTTACCCTAAGTATGACAGCACACGGCCCTTTGCCCTTCGAGGAAAGCCAACCTTGACACTAATTTAAACATAATCAGGAAACAATTTAAGATTTCTTCATTGTAGGGTAATTTATGAACAGTCAGAAAGTGACTTCTGCCAGAGATATCCCTAAGGATATCAATAATGGAAGGCAATCTTCTTTTACCTGCGAATATAAATATAGAGACAGGTTTCAGGTAAAGAAAAGAATCCCTAAATACATATACATCGTTGTGTTCTCTAAGACTAAAAAGTAAAATGTGATTTGAGGAGGAAATGGTCCCCTTTGTAGTCTCAGACACGACCATATTATTCAGTAGATATATTCTACACGTTCCCATGAATAAGCTGTTATATATACCGTTTCTCATACATAGAACGATCGAATATTGTCCACTGCGTGTTGACGACCTTCCCACGAAGTTATTTATCACTAGTTAGTTAATTAGTTACACAAAACATGTTTATGAGTAACTAATATCTAAATAAACACAAAATATGCAAACGAACGGTAAATAGTTGTAGAGCATGATATGACATCATTAGTTTCGGTTCAACGACCTCATTTGAATAATCTCTTGAGTTTACATGATAAAGCGATAATTTATTCCACTGACCAAGTGTCGATAACTCATGCTACATGCGTCTTTACTCGTGTCTTTACAAAAGAAAAGAGGTTTGAAACCAAAAAATATTTTATTAAAATTAGGCTGAGAATCAGCACTTTCTGTGCTAAGACAGTTCCCCAGAACGCTTGCTCTTCACGACTTCCTAGTGTTTTAGCTAAGAAGAAGTGGCGAAACCACAGAATATAGATAGACCTAGATAACGCAAGTATCACGAGCTGTACGAAAACCAAGCGTGCCATTTTTTTACTACGTACTTAGTCGTCAACTCGCCACGAGCACTATTTAGTGATGGGAAAATCAAATCGATTCAAAGACGCCGCTGCGTGCGGCACCCGTCTCGTCCCACCCCCGGGGCCTAGCGCCAGCACTCACGCTCACCCAGTCAGCGGTACTCAGGGCTGAGCGCGAAAGTGGCGGCTTACGATTTTTGTACATAAGCTGGGCACGCGAAGTAGTTGCGTTATGTAGGTGTATCTATATCTGTGGGCGCAACAAACTCCCCAGCAACACATCTGTCTGTTCCTGTTCACCATCATCCACTGCCCGACTTCACCCACAGCTGGCCATCCATAGGCATCTCTTTGTGTGTTCTCTCACTCCACGCTCCTGTATCAGTCTCATCCCAGCTTCAATGTCGTCCCCTATCTCAGTGGAAATTCGTGGGTTAAGCATATTTTAGTATTCTGCCTTTGTCTCCCAAATTCTGTCTAGATTTATTTAGCCGTTTCGGCGTCATTAGTGACAAACTTATATACTGCTACCTTCATAATGGTTTTGCGTGTGAGAGGACGTATGACCGAGATTGTTTTGATATAATTATTATCGTTATTCTCACGATCTTGTGGGAAGGGGTCTTGCGTGACAATCGCTTGTGTCTTCCTTGGTTATCTTCTAGTAGACAATGGTCGCATTTACTGCACTTTTGACGGGCATTGATGGATGTAGTGCCTTGTTTTTTGAGCTAATGCCGTCTTGAATACGGAAATTACTAGTAGCGTTAGAAACTTTAGACCAAGTTCTTCATCACATGCGAAAGTCTTTGACACCTGAGACGCAATACCTTCCAATATATTTCAATCTTTTATTGGATACCAGAGCGTGGAAACACATGTCATTATTATTCATAGTTACTTTTGAATTATATTTTCAAAGAATTTCTTCTGTACTAACCAGTTTCTCTCTTCGTTAAATCAGTTCTCATCAACTAATTTATTTTTTAGATAATTATGATTTTTAATAAAAATTTTGCACTTATAAAGAGACCTTCATTGTTGCAAAATACCTAATTAGCCTCGCATAGTTTAAGAACTATCTCAACGTACCTTGACATCTATCTAAACTTAAAGAAAGAAAATACGTTTATTTGCGGCAAACATGACGCATAAAAAAAAACACAAAAAAAAAAAATAGCAATTTGGGAGAAAACATGCGTCACATCTACGCAAAACAGCCATCGCTCAGCATAATGCTAAGACCCTATACGAGACAGCAGGGGCTGCGCGATAAATATCAAGCACCTAACCGATTTATATTATATTCTCATTGACTCGGATATTAATGCCAATGGTTTCATTACATTAGCGGATAATTCGGCCGGTTTATTAAGGTCTGCACCCATTCACTTTCGCAGACTGGCACTGATTTCAACTCTTAAGTAATGTCTTTTGTTCGAAAGTTCAATGTCATGGCTTCAGTGCTCGGAATTTTATTCGGATAATATCGGTCTTGTGCGGAATAATCCTATGTATAGTTTGAGAATATTCTTTAGTCAGTTCAACTAAAATAAAGATAAATAAGTAAGTACGTTTATTTATGGTAAACTAGCAGCGCCCCGCGGTTTCACTGTATCGGGATAAAAACTACCCTATGTCCTTTCCCGGGACTCAAACTATCTCTATACCAAATTTCATCTAAATCGGTTCAGCGGTTTAAGCGTGAAGAGGTAACAGACAGACAGACAGAGCCACTTTCGCATTTATAATATTAGTATGGATATGACAAAGAAAGAACATAAACACAAAAAAGAACAAGTTGGCGGAAGATATGCGTCACATCCACGCAAAACGGCCATCGCTCAGCATAATGCTAAGACCCTATTCGAGACAGAGCCCCAGCGCCCCAACTGACTAAGGACTATTCTCAATAGATGGAGTGTCAACTGACTCAGTTCCATCTATACATATATACTAGCATCACCATTTCAGCCGAAAGAGGTCCTCCTCTGGACATTATGTCTCCCCCAGGCGTATCACTATTAACTTTTTAACCGACAAAAAAAGGTAGAGATTCTTCATTGGTATTGTAAGCATGCTCACATCGTAGTAGAAGATATTTTTCGACCGCATTACATTACCGATGGAAGTCTCGGGCCTTCCATTACATAATTATTTCTTTCTTGTTTTAAAACAGTGTCCTATTTTCGTACTCGTGCCATAAAATACATCCATCAGTGTCGAAAAATCAAAGTACGTATACGATTCGCGTAACAGAATTATTTTCAATCAGCGCCCGGTTCCCGGTTATTGGGTGCATGCCAGACACAACATAGCGCACTATAGCTCTAAACATGAATCATGTAAAACTATACGATTTTCGATAACTTTTTTCTTGCCTGGGTCGGCAGAGGTCCAAGAGGGAAGAGTGTGTGTGTGCTATATTTGGATGTCGAGTGACAGTTCGTTAGCCTGTCACCAATAACAACAGAATAGTTCGAATTCTTTTTGTGAGTGGGCTAGATGGGAAGCTATTTTAGTGGTAAAAACTACACACGTAACGTTAAGTTCTACAAACATCTAAACGGTCAAAGACGAGAAACTATTATTGTATTTAGGCCACAATATGGAAGTAGTTATCAACCATAGAAACGTGGTTAATCGTCATTTTGAATTCTGCTGCATTATATGAAATGTAACTAAACTGGACGCAGAACCTCACTCAATACTCAAGCATTACTTAAAACTAGTAACAAGCAATGAAATGGCTCTAAACTAGTTTTAAGTAATGTCTATAAGTAATAGTATTAAGTGATGTTCTGTAATAAGGGCCAAATCTGACACCTCGAATTAAAAACATGACCGAATGACCTTATCGCGATCTCTAAACAATAAAGGGCTTCATTAATTGCCAAAGTACCCTATTCAAACGTTCAGCCTCATTAGGAAGAAAGTCTATAAACCAGCATATTTTCAGGCTGATGAATAGTTTCCGAATATTTCCGTTATTGGAACAGCTCCAAGCAGGTTATTGACATAATTCGCCTCAGTTTGGGAGCTCGCCAGACCTGTGTTACGAGTGCATCGGTAATCTCTCATTGCGTACGTAATTATTACGGTCAGTGAAAGTGTCAGCTGGCTTCTTCACGACATTTTGTACTTACGGGAAAAGCAGAATTTTAATGACGAATGTTAGAAATTGATTTTCAACGCACTGAACATAATCAGCCTATAACATTCCCACTGCTGGGACACAGGCCTCCTCGCTGTGAGAGGTAATGGGCCGTAATCCACCACACGGGCCGGAACACACTGAACGACTGGCATTAATTGATGAACAAGCCCACGTTTATGCGAACATTCATACGGTTTTATGATAACTAGCGACCCGGCGAACTTCGTACCGCCCCGTCAGCCGGTCTGCCCCCTGATATCTTCTGAGATATTCAATGATATACTATAAAGGGCAATTTTGATTTACACGAAATGCACAACGTATCTAATGTATTTAATTGGATAAGGAATAATACTGTATTGTTTAAAATAGCTTGGTAAATAACCCATATTTTTTTTATAATATGAAAGAGATCAAAATGGGTTATCCTTAGAAGATAAACATATACCATCGCGGACTTTTTTATCGACCTTTTTAAGATATACAATTCCGTAGTACATTAAATTGTTCTATCTCGTAAGATTTAGCCAGCGTTTGCAATGTAAGCGCACAAAAATATGTTTGTTACGATATCACATATAAACCTTCCTCTTGAATCACTCTATCTATTAAAAAAAACGCATCAAAATCCGTTGCGTAGTTTTAAAGATCTAAGCATACGTAGGGACAGACAGACAGTGGGAAGCGACTTTGTTTTATACTATGTAGTGATGGTCGCGCATTATGAGAGCTTGTGCTCAAAGTAACACAGGTTGTCTCGCAGGCCTATCCTATGGCAAGTAAAATTATAACCTCGTTAAACCACGACGAAGAAGTTTCGTGAACTTACTGCTGCCCATTTTGATAACTATGAAAAACATAGTCTATTTTTAACCGACTTCAAAAAAGGAGGTTCTGTATTCGACCCGTATGTATGTATGTATGTATGTATGTTTGTTTGTCCGCGATTTTCTCAAAAACTAATGAACCGATTTTGATAATTCTTTCACTAATGTGATCTACATACTTTCAGGAAGGTTTTAGTATATAATACATTATATAATTATTCTTATGTACGATGTTATATGCATAAATGTACTGCATCTCCGGCATTTCTATGCGAATTTTGATGATTCTTCTAGTCGGTGTCTTCAATTCCTCAATGCACTAGTGTTATTTGAATTTGTGTGGAGTAGGTACAACTAAAAAGTGAAAAATAAAAACTTTTTTATAAAAAAAACAACCGACTTCAAAAAAAACTACGTTTTTTGACACCGACTTCTGAAATTAAAGTTATTTATCATTTTGTAGTTTTTTTTGAAGTCGGTTGTTTTTTTTATAAAAAAGTTTTTAGGCCTATAAAGCTCTTGACGGGTTTTAAATTTTTCTTGCAACTATTGAACTATATATGACTTGTGTTCCAGGCAGTGAGGTGGTAGGCAAGCTGAGTTTGCGTGTCAATTATAAAGACATACAAAGTAAGTGCGTGTGCGTCTGTCTGTGTGTTTAACTTTCCGATGTGGAGTCCTTAACGTGTGCCGAATGTTGTACAAATCGATGTCTGCGCTTGTAAATACTCTGCTGATGTATGGAGGTATGGTGCAAAACTTAGCCAGTATTTATAAACTGTTCCATCGAGTCTTGATATTACACGAGTTATGTGTCTTGTTATTCATGATACTTCAACGGAGACTCTTGGAAGAGATATCAAAATGCAAATGTCATTTAAATCTATAAACGAGAGGTTCTTATTAAATTAAGGCAGTTCTCAATTGCCAAAAATATATTCACAGCAAACTCAGAAATTGTTTGGTACGTTTGACCACGAAAAACTAGACAGCAAAGTTGTTTAAATTAGCTACTTAATTTTATTTTATTGGATGGAAGTCGCCATTAAAACTTTCCAAAGTGACCTCTCATGGGTCTCATTAATTAAAAGCAACGGACAAGACGAATCACAATTTTGAAACTTCCTCAACCGAGCAGGAACTCCAGGAGCTCCTTCGGCATTATTTAAACTTCCTGCTTTACTTACTTGATTCGTCTTGGCGAGGCAATATTACTCTCCAAAGCAAGATAACATCCTATATCCCAAAATCCAAATAAACGTTATTCTTTCTTTTCATTCTTTCTTTCTTTAGATTCTTATACTCTTTCAAGTCTGCCTCGAAAAGTACGTAAAGCCGTTAGTCACGGCTCTATGAAAGATTAATTCATAGAACTTTGACAGTCGTTGTGGGATCAGTCTGACAACCAGTCTTACCAAGAGGTATCGCGTTACCTAGTACTCGTAACAGCATGGTGGGAGTTCAGATAGGCAGACGTTCCATGTTAAATACTGGTATTCAGCTGCATCCGGTTAGACTGAAAGCCGACCCCAACATTGTTGGGAAAAGGCTAGGCAGTTGATGACTCTCTCAAATCTGTTTATAATAAAGTAAAAGTGCCCCGCCCGACAGTCGGTAAATGCTTGGCACTAAACGATGCGCCTGCGCCGGTCGCATGCCCAAAGTGACAGGTGTGATTATCCCGAGACCAAAACCATTAGATATTAATGCTGCTGGTATTTACGCCACTATTATGTTGTAATACTTGTAATGGATGATCTACAGGCATCTTTGACAGTTTGTAAAGGTGACAAACACTTGGTCTGTGATAACGCGTGTCTAGCTTATTCCAATCAGGAACATGCAATGATTGGTTGTTGATATATATTTATTTTGCCACATATTTATCTTCTTTTCGTGTCGATGGTACTCTTCTTCGATGTTTTATATTGTTTGAGCCCACGTTGATTGCAGCATCAGTGGCATTCTTTAGGTCATCCAAGATGTAGGTGAACGGGCACCTAGTGCACTCCAGCACACTTGCTGCCTCGCCTTGCCTTGGTATTCTATTTCTATTATATCCTATTCTTGGTATACTATTTTCCCACTTACATTACAGGGTAAGCTATTGCGATCCTAACTTATTATTATAAAATTACACTGTGTGACTTATGACAAACAATGCATTCTATGTGACCTTACTCGGAAAAAAACAGAATGTTCTGTTCATTAACAATAGTTATCAATTTAGCGATTTGATTAAGAGTTTTTGTAACTGAAGGATAATAATTGGTATATCTTGTCAAAACAACTTGATTTGTCTATATGACTTCCACCATCTCCGATAATGATAGTGTTATAGATTCAATTTTTTTTGGCTCAGGCTCAGATAGTCAATCGAAATTCCGTTGGATGCAAGTGGCATATCCCCGGAGATGGTATTTTTATGTCTAAAATTAGAAATCTTTCCACTGCCTGTATTGATGATGTTGATTATGGCTTTGGCGTTTGCTCGCACTATTTGATATTGTGTTCTTCATTATGTATTCAAAGATAGCTGGTTTTAATTTGGGAAAACCTAAATTCGTCGTATTATTTGTTGTTGTTCAAAACAGTTCAGTCTGATCTACTATTAGAGCGAAGTCCATCTGTATAGATCAAGTCTTGTTCGAAACTAATTGCACCAAATAAGCAGATTGACCAATTTTTGAAGTTGTTTTGTTAATAATAGCGTGGGATTTTAGTACTATTGTATATCCCAACATGAAACAATATGAACCATTGTTCGATATCAGCGGGGTCATTGCGCAACACACTATCAGTAGCAATGGCTTTCATTTTTATAGTTCAACAACATCCATTGCGTTATTCACGTTGTTGAGCCCACAAATTTTTCGAACTTATGAACCAATATTATTTTTCATTCGCCATATCCACACCATTTTGGCAAAGGTTGTATAGCCAGCCTTCTGTAATTCTGAGAAAGTTTAATATTAACAGCCAATTACGAAGATGACATTGTGGTTCGCAATGGTGAGGTGTGGCCTATGATGGTTGATGAGCATAAAGAACTTTGAGAACTTGCGTCAGCCAATGAGTCAGGTATAGTCGAACGCACGACAGTGGTAACAAAACCAGTTTAAGGGGACTATATGAACTAAAGCGCGGTCATTGTCCGCCTGCATAGAAAAGAAAGAGAAGCGCGATTACACAAAGCTGGTAATTGATTGCAAACTATGAAGCAATTAAGTATCTATTTACAAAAAATCTATTGCTTGGACTAAAAAATTAAAACACTAGTACATTAGTGTGTTGCTTGTTGAATAATCTGACAAAAAATCAGAATGATTGTATGTATATTAGTATGGTGTTGTTGTAAAAAGAAAGTTTTTAGAGGTATCTTCATATTTTTTTTTTTCTATCGTATCAAATTAGTTGTATTATGTTTTCAAAACACTATGTAAGTAGCATATATCCTGAAGAATATCATATATTTTTCTGATTTTGTTTACTGTAGACATCGGCTACCATGCCAGGCAGTCTTGCTACACATAGGCCTCCTCTATTTCCCTCCACTTATTCCTGTTCAAAGCAGTTCTCCGCCAAACTTTTGGCAGACCACCTTCCGACCTTTTCACCTGTCCACCATCTTGTTACTATACGGTCTCCTTTGGTCTCGTGGTCGCAAGCGCGACTGCTGAGCGTGGGGTCCTGGGTTCGATTCCCGGGTTGGGCAGTGTTATTGAGTTTTTCCATTAGGAATTTCTTAGTAACAGCCCGGAGTTTGGAAGTTGGCGGTGTGATACCCCCGTGCCTCGGTTGGTCCTGCGCCTGATCTCTCTCCGGTCGTGTCGAATTACCGTCCCATCGGACTATGAGAGTGAGGGAAGAGGGAGTGCACCTGTGTCTGCGCGCACACTTGTGCACTATAATATGTCCCGCGCCGAAGGCTAGTCTCCGTTGAGATTGGCCGCCGTGGCCGAAATACGGCCTGGAGGACTCTATACTATACGGTACCTTTCTGGAACATTTCAAACTATTAATGCAATTGTTCTCTGTAATGGAATCTAGGTAACATGTCTATGGTAATGTTAGTTCATTCAATGTGTATTCTACTCCTTATAAGGATATCCTGCACGCGAAAATAGCACGCCTCCAAGAAACAGTGATTATGGCAATTACAGTAGAAAATTACTTTCAACATTATGCTCGGTTTTAGAGCATAGTTATTGGTATATGTGACTGACCATAAACCTCTTTCACCTTTTCTAGTATATTTCTGAATTTTATAATAGGATAATTTCAGCATTAATGTGTTTTCGATATTAAGGAACTCGCTTATTCTCCTTATTATTTCTTTAATAGCTGTGCCCGCGGTTTCAACCGCCGTTTAATTTTAAGAAAAATCTGATTATTTATAGATGACAACGTTTTCGTTTAGCGTTCTTTCTGACTTTTTATCTTTTGCTCGGCTGCTAAGGGGAGTTTCGTGATGTTAATAGCCTATAATCTTCCTCAAGGTCTATCAAATGCAGAAATATTTTTTTCAAATCCGTCTGGTAGTTTCAGCGATTAGTACGTTGAAACAAACTTGAGCTTTATTATTAGTGTAGATATTATTATAGTAATAATGGATGCGAGCTATTTGGACTTGTAGCGGTATCTACAACGCCACATGCGAACAACGCGTCATACTGACGTCACGCAAATCCTGCATCTCGCAAGCAGAGTTTACCGCGCAACTAGCATAGATACAACGGCCCGAAATGAATCATTGGGCAGTTGCCCGCCAGACACAACACCCGTCTGGTCGGAGGATCCTCCCTTTTCTATAGAGTATGAGTGAACTTTACACCCTGTTCCTCATACTTCTATACTGGTGACCCCGAACATGAACGTCAGCGCAGCCTTCGTGCAAACACTTCAGCGTGACGTCATCATCATCACTCCCGCAAGCTTTAGAGCGGCGAGTCACCCAGCCAGCCCAGCACCCACGGCTTCAACGGGTATCCTGACCACCAGCATGCAGCGACCGCGCATACCTGGTCATCACCCTCAGCCTCATCAGCAACCTTGGCACAGCACACTGCACCTTCGGCCGGTCTACAAGCAGAGCCCTTAATAAGCCTCTCCTGGTCGACGCCAGCAGTCAGCCTCAACCCGGCGCTGTACCACATCCGACGCACTGGAGCATAACGCAGCGCCACCCCGACTCACTGGGGACATCTTCGCAGACAGTTCCGACTCACCGTGAACTATGCGGCAACCGGTTCCGACTCACTGGAACCTCAGCTGGCCTGGCAAGCATCGCAAGATACAAGACTCAGCCCACTATCGACCTCCGGTCTCCGGGGGGGAGTGATGTAGCGGTATCTACAACGCCACATGCGAACAACGCGTCATACTGACGTCACGCAAATCCTGCATCTCGCAAGCAGAGTTTACCGCGCAACTAGCATAGATACAACGGCCCGAAATGAATCATTGGGCAGTTGCCCGCCAGACACAACACCCGTCTGGTCGGAGGATCCTCCCTTTTCTATAGAGTATGAGTGAACTTTACACCCTGTTCCTCATACTTCTATAGACTTTAACATTGTTTTTTTATAGATGTACCTGTTATCAAAACGTGTAGCTATTATTTCAATGACACGCTGTAAAAATAGTCATATCACTTATTGTATAAATTCATATTTATGTACTTAGTGAGAACGTTTGTTTTGTGTTGTATTCAATCTTAAAAATAGGTATTCAATATGGTCCAAACCACAGAACAGATAAAAGAGGTTAGAAAGGAAATAGTTCCCGATTTGTATTAGAACGCGTGTCGCCGCATGTCTCCCACTCTTTCACTCCACTACAAGCAAGAGATCAATACGTACGCGCATTACGCACACAAATAAACCACATGCACTTAGATCGCGTGTTTGCTATTGGTTGTCACACTAACGCAAACACTGCGTTTGACGTACACGCACACAGCAATTTATTTCTCATGTATGTTACGGCGACCAAAAGGTCGATCAATGATATCGATAAAATTACTGTAGTTTTGTTAATTAAAGTTTTGCGATCTTTTAAGTTGCGGGTACGGTACGAATAATGTGGACTTCCTAAATAAATAATAAATATTAATGTCAAATTAAGGGGGAGCATCCGATACTGCCGCGAAATTTAAATATTTTAATATTGAACAATTATTTGGGTTAAAGTAAGTAAGCTCCTGATTTTAAGTATCTTTTCCCTGAATGTTTTATTACATAATCGTTTTCTGTAAAATGTTGCGAACAAATTGTGCTACATTTAGTAGGTATCCATTCAATTCTACCAGTTGCCTCAATCCACAGTTTTCTTGTAGCTGGATCTGTTGGAAACCTAAAAAAAATTAATGTTTGCATCATAAATTGCTAACCTCAATTCAAATTTTAGACGAAAAACCCATTAAGTTAGGTAAGTACTAAATTAATAATCCACAATAAACAATAATTAATGTTAATAAACAAAGTTATTTTAATTATAATATTACTGAAAATAATCATTCGTACACACATACTTAGTATCGACATTGTTTACAATTTGGTACAACACTATCGATACGCATAGATTTCGCAGAATTCAAGCTTTGGCTCGACGCACGCGACGATCGCAGGGAACGCAATACATTGCGCGATCGCTCACGTTGTGCAAGATCGTACCCATCACAGAACAGATAAAGAGGTTAGAAGGGCCTTGTGGGCGGGGCAGGCGCGCCGCACTTTTGAGCAGACGCTCGAATGTCGACCGAAATTTGATTCACCCGCTCACAATCGCTTTCTTGTTGTGACAGCGTCCGAAGTTCCGCGGAAAAAAACAATTATGCCGTCTTGCGCTATTATAACGTGTCGAAAAAAAAGCCAGGAGTGTAGTGTAGCCCGAGGAGGGATTTCTTTTCACCGGTAAGTCCAAAAACATTAAAATACGAGTGATATTTGTAATTATTAAAAAAGTATTATGTAGTTTGTAGACAAAAACGATAAAATCGCATTTAGGTGCAAAATTATACATTGCTTGCAATAAATGGGTACGATCTTGCACGACGTGAGCGGTCGCGCAATGTATTGCGTTCCCTGCGAACGTCGCGTGCGTCGAGCCAAAGCTTGAATTCTGCGAAATCTATACGCATCGATAGTGTTGTACCAAATTGTAAACAATGTCGATATTAAGTATGTGTGTACGAATGATTCTTTTCAGTAATATTATAATTAAAATAACTTTGTTTATTAACATTAATTATTGTTTATTGTGGATTATTAATTTAGTACCTAACTTAATGGGTTTTTCGTCTAATTAAAAAAAAATCGATTTCAGTAAACAGATTATTAGCCACATCGCGGGATACATAGCACACATTTTAATAAAGAAACTTGATTGTGACATTTGTGTTGGTGCTCTGTTGTCAAATGAAATAAATTCGGACCATAAATTTATAGTAGCAAAAGACAAAGGGGGTCTCTTGTATCCTTCTAAAGATCTAATACTGATCTGTACAACGTCCGAAGCAATTATTAAAATTTACACCGACAATCTACGAAACATTAACAAACATAATTATGTTGACAACTAAGATTTTGCGCAGCTTTGTCGGAACCGAATTATTTAGCAACATTATAGCAATCATCTGGTTGCATTATATCCTACTGCGAGCCATGTTATATACCTAACTAAAGCTATAATCGGAAAATATATTAATGTAAGGTTGCATTTTATTTTGAAAAATTCGAATTTAAGAGATAGCAAGCGCATGTTACTTAATAAATACGTATTATTTCAGGGACAATGATAAAATAAGCGTTGAAATTGAGTTTAATTATTGTTCAATATTAAAATATTCCTTTATTTTTTACTTGTGTCATTTATTTGCTTACTTACTTACTTTAGCCCAAATTATTGTTCAATATTAAAATATTTAAATTTCGCGGCAGTATCGGATGCTCCCCCTTAATTTGACATTAATATTTATATTTATTTAGGAAGTCCACATTATTCGTACCGTACCCGCAACTTAAAAGATCGCAAAACTTTAATTAACAAAATTACAGTAATTTTATCGATATATTTGATCGACCTTTTGGTCGCCGTAACATACATGAGAAATAAATTGCTGTGTGCGTGTACGTCAAACGCAATGTTTGCGTTAGTGTGACAACCAATAGCAAACTCGCGATCTAAGTGCATGTGGTTTATTTGTGTGCGTAATGCGCGTACGTATTGATCTCTTGCTTGTAGTGGAGTGAAAGAGTGGGAGACATGCGGCGACACGCGTTCTAATACAAATCGGGAACTATTTCCTTTCTAACCTCTTTTATCTGTTCTGTGGTACCCATGTATTGCAAGCAATGTATAATTTTGCACCTAAATGCGATTTTATCGTTTTTGTCTACAAACTACATAATACTTTTTTAATAATTACAAATATCACTCGTATTTTAATGTTTTTGGACTTACCGGTGAAAAGAAATCCCTCCTCGGGCTACATTACACTCCTGGCTTCTTTTTCGACACGTTATAATAGCGCAAGACGGCATAATTGTTTTTTTCCGCGGAACTTCGGACGCTGTCACAACAAGAAAGCGATTGTGAGCGGGTGAATCAAATTTCGGTCGACATTTGAGTGTCTGCTCAAACGTGCGGCGCGCCTGCCCCGCCCACAAGGCCCTTCTAACCTCTTTATCTGTTCTGTGGTCCAAACGGTCATCGCTCAGCATAATGCTACGACCCAATGCGAGACAGGGATACATGTTTCAAGTAGTTTTTTTTTGTTATGTGCAGAAACTAAATCTTTGACTCGAGCATTGATTAAAACTAGTTTTAAGATCAGGTCACGGTGGCCCGCGTAATCCAAATTTTCTTACGAATTTTGCAATTTGCAGGTCAGTATCAAGAGTCAGTCTGTCTACTCAGTTCTTAGCCCCTATAAATAATCTTTGTTTCTTAACGTTCGTCCATGAATTAAAATCCTGAGTTCACAGAATTTTCGGGTATCAATCAGTTTATACACTTCCATATACATATCTAACTGTGATTACCTTGACGTATATGTGTTAGCGATACTAGCACAACATCGAACCATTGTGCTACGAGTTAATATTGCCATTCATTCTACATTGTTAACTCCGGCATTTGAATTACATGCGTTATTTATTTGTTACAACTTGTTTTAAACTATATGTAAATGATAATAATATTCATATGTATACTTCGTTCCATTAGTCGGTAAAATCGGTAAAAAGCGTCGTGTAACTTGTCGAATGTAGAATACATTCAATGGAACGAGAGTTCTTGAATGTCGACAAAGATAGTGAGAAATTGTTGACAAATACTATCTTGCCAGCGAAATTCGTGTTCCCATGTTAGCTAGACCTTTTAAAAGTTCCGGCTGTCACAAAATAAATCGTCTTTATCTATATAGGTACACCTACGGATTTTTTCGACTAAGTTCGCCATTCAGAAAGGCCAAATCTAATCACAGTACTATGTAGGCAGGGATTACAAGTACTTGCGCACAGCTGAACATTTTGAACCCTACCCCGCCATTATAGACCGCTCCTTCCCTTTACGGTTCGCTGGAAAAAAAAAAACTCCAATGACCTTTGTACATAAAAAGATTTCAACTTACAGCTGACCTTTTAGAATGAAATCCCTTAAACAACTTTTGTTTTCGGCTAGGACGTAATACACGTATCCGTACAAGTCTATACAGACGTATATCTTGACCTTCGCATCGCGTTCGCACGCAACGTCTACTTATGTACGAATTACCCTTAATTAGTATCGGCGAGGATATCCATTGTTACATACTTCCGCGTTGCGAATGTGTACGGACAAGTGTTATATTTGAATATGCTGCAGTCTAGTGACCTACTTAGGTGCATAAGGTAGTTGCCAAGAAATCGATTTCTTGCATACATTATGGAGACGGCTGCGATCCTTGAAAGTAATAATAGGGAATATGGGCTGGTGTCTGCAACTCCACGTCAAAGCGCGTATTTTCCGTACCAACATTTTCATAATATGAATGCCGAAAAAGTAAACCGCTTTTTGAATATCTTGTCCCGAGCTGCGGTATGGCGACTCGGGACATAATATTATTATTTTTTTATTTATTATTATTTGCGGTTTATAGGTTTCATAAATTTTATCTAGGGCACTCGTTGTAGTAGTGTTTTGTTATGATGTAAGAGTATTTTATAGTAGTTTCCTGTTTTATCATCTAGAAAGTTTTTAACGTATATTCTCTTATTGTTTCTAGCGTTGTCACAGCCTGTTGCCAGGGTCGAGGCTCCAAGTAAGTCCAGTGCAGAAATATTGTAACAAACACTAATCCACATTAGTAATTAACTTATAGCATGGCATGGCACTAAAGTCACTAAAAACACTATATAGGGTGACTGGTAATTAGTGACCGATACCTAAACATCAAACATCATTGTCAGCATGAAATGCCTCGTAAGTACATGACTCATTAAGAGTATTTAAATTTTGTTACTAACCTTAGTGTATAAGTTGTAGTATTTAAGGTGTGTACTAACAAAAGTGGTTCCTATGTTGTTCCGAAATAAATCAATTATTATTATTATTAAACACGTGATTGTACTCATGATAACAAACAACTTTTACTATGGGACCAAACCTGAAATCGCGAAAAAAAAAATCTGCTGTTCAGTACATTTTGACCAGTTAGGCGAACATAAACGACTAAACAGCAGATTTTTTTCGCAATTTCAGGTTTGGTCCCATAGTAAAAGTTGTTTGTTATCATGAGTACAATCACGTGTTTATGTATCGGTCACTAATTACCAGTCAACCTATATAAGATATTAAGAATTATTAGAATTTACTATACTTCTAGTTATAAAACGTTCTCCGTACTTTTAATAATGATAATAGTAGTTTATAATATATAAACTTATGTGAGCAAACCCAGATAGTAATTTGACGGCTGTAATGTCAAATTCCTATACTAAAAAGCAAACACACAAGGACAGATGAGATGTCAGATTACTATCTGGGTTTAAAAACTAACTTTATTAGAATCGCGTCGCGCCTCTGCGGGAGCCTTAATATGCAGTAACAACATGAGTAATATGCGAACTGAAAATAATAAGAAAGACAGTAAATAAACGTGATGTTCCTTCATAAACTTTATCGTCCAATACTTGTCTTCTTATCAGTCGGTTTACTATCTTCTTTATAGCGACTATATTTTCTCGGATTTGCCTACGATATATCTTTAAATGGCATTAAAAGAACTGCAACTTGTTGGGTTTTTCTGAATGACACATCAACCTACCGTATTGAGTTACTTCTAACTTAAGCTTATCAATCTATTTTTGTCCCTTAAGCGGATTGTCTACGGTAGAGCATTATAACTAGAGAAATAAATAAATAGCCCCCTTAACTTACATTTATACACAAAAAAAAAACATTTTTACTAGCACTAAATTGGTCCCGTTTGAGAATAGTTCTCCTCCAACTTTTTCCAAATGTTTCACTCCTTCGCATTCATTGTCCAGTCCCTTCCGGCAATTTGTTTTATCTCATCTGCCCAAAGTTCTCTGGTTCGTCCTCTGGCTCTCTTGCCGGTTGGGCCACTGCTAACTGTTATGGAGTTAAACCTAGCATAAAGCCCATAATGCCTTGCCTGTAACTTGCACAGAAGTATGCGAGTAGTACTGCTGATTGGTGAATGTCACGATGGCATGCAAGCTACTTGCTTATTTTTGTACCATTTACAGGCAAAAGTATTACGGGCTTAAGCTCAACATGTGGTGCAAAATCTACACTGATCTCGTAATCTTGATACAAAGTTGACCCTGCTCTGTGGTGGTGGACCGCTCTTCGTAAAATGAATATCCAGTACCAACATAGCACATAAAGTAGTCTTGGACATAAAGAAGGTATCTGAATCACAGATTACCTGCGTCACGGGTCCATTTAAAAATAAAATATGACGGTTTTAAAAATATCTGAATATTCCTCTCAATAAGTCTTGGTCATCACCCGCGGGGCTACAAAAAGTTTGAATATCATTGAACTGAAGTACCTATCATTGGAAACCCCATCATTTTATTTTCGGGCGCTAATAAATAACTTAAGTTAATTATGTAACAAAAAGTATTTACTTGTATCCGTAACTCACGACATTGACATCTTTTCATGTCTGTCTGTGTCACCGCGTTGTTCTTCCTAACTACGCAACGGATATTGATTCGGGTTTCGCCATCACGTAGAGAATTTATTCCGGAAGGTACTTAGGTACATGTTGTGTATAATACATTAATATTAAACATTGATATAGCACTGAAATCGAAATGTTTTGTCAAGTCATAAAAACCGTGCGGAGCAGCGGGTTGCTAGTAAAAAATATAAAGATCTAGCAATCGCCAGTTGGCTGATATTGGAGGCTTCATTCGAGTGAATATTCATTTTGGTTTCATTCAACGTTCACAAGACCGACGAAATGACAGGAATGAACATTCATCTGCTTTAATTTAATTTTGCTATTATTCGGTAGACGTAGACGAGTGCCGAAATCCAAAATCGCTGGATTGGTTCAGTAATGAATTCATTGTTGTGTTCAGACGTGCAAGATGTCGAATGAAAGAAAAGTGAAGCGTCTGATATCTACATTATACACGAAGAAGATGAAATATGAAGTAGTGTGTGTGACTGATGTGTGGATCAGCGCTAAGAATAACATATCTGTCAGCTCCTGGATGGCAGCCATGAATGACGATTTTATATATGAGGATGATGACCAGTCTCGTTTTTTTTTTTCTCCTTTACCATATCTTGTTGTCCAGCCAGCCTTACCAAAGAGTATCATGTTACCCAGAACCTGGGTTGTGGAGGTCTGATAAGAAATTGCTCCTGTATTCGGCTACATTCGGTGAGACTGGAAGCCGACCCCATCACAGTTAGGAAAGACAGATGAATGTGACCGTTGATCTTTTTACTCCGCCTTAAGAGGACTACATGACCTAAAGCGCGGTCTTTGTCGGACTGCATAGAAAAGAAAGAGAAGCGCGATGCCACAACGCTGGTAATTTATTGCAAAATATGAAGCAATTATCGATTTACGAAAAATCTAGTGTTTGGACAAAAAAACTAAAACACTATAGTTTTAGTATGTTGCTTGTAGAATAATCTGACAAAAAATCATAATGATTGTATGTATATTAGTATGAATTTTGTTGTAAAAAAAAAGTTTTTAGAGGTATCTTCATGATTTTTTTCTATCGTACCAAATAAGTTGTATTATGTTTTCAACACACTATCTTCCTCGCATTTATCCTGAAGAATATCATATATTTTTTTGAGTTTTTTTACTGTAGTTTATCATATACTTTTATTGTTTCTAAAACTTGCGTTTTTTGCGTTTAGGTCTTCTAAGCCCCTTAACACCTTTTTCTGGTCACCAATCTGTCTCCTCAACATGAAGATATGAGATAATTAAATGGCCGATTCCTATAATTTACGGACCGTTATTGGTTAAAATTAAGACTCTACCAATAATGAAGCTAAGATCTCATAGCGTTGCATAGTAGAACCTCCCATATGGAAGTAGCTATCACAGGTAAAATTATCTTACGAATCGTATTGATTTGCTCAGTTTGGCAATAAAATATGCTACCATGCTGTGGAATTATTTATTGAAACTTTACGCACAAGTAAAAAAATGCTGCACAAAGGCGGACTTACTGTCTGAGGCATTTTTTATCAGTCAACCTTGGAGTAATGCAGAGACAAAACATGGCAGGTGCAACATGGGAATTAAAAATACTAACTTATTTCGCCTCGCCTGTCCCAATTTCCACGCTGTGCTGTAACTTGTAACTTAACTCTAGTTTTAGAAGTCGCAATATAATCCGTTATTGGCGCCCGACGAACGCCCTCACAAAGAAATGGCGCGGCCTACTTATTTAGGAATCACTTGGCGTTCTGTTACCATTATCGTAATTATTCTAAAAGGTTTTGGAAATGGGTAGGGAGCTACTTGGCTGCTTCAGTGGTATGGCTCCGTATTTTAATAAAACGAAGATTTGGCTTTTCTCTTTCTTCCAGACAAATTTTCATTCCCCATTTAATAGAAAGAAAGAAAATACGTTTATTTGCGGCAAACAAGACGCATAAAAAGAGCACAAACACAAAAAAACTTACAACAAGTTGGGGGAAAACATGCGTCACTTCTACGCAAAACAGCTCATCAGCTGCTCATCTTCGTTTTATAAGGAGCTCTTGTGCAAAATGTTCCGTTGTTCTACTAGATCTAGCGATTTAGGCTATGCGTTGTCTGTCAGTAAGTGAATTAAGGATTTCACTCTTACTAACATTACTATAAGTATTTGGAATTTGTTTGTGCTGTACATGCTGGCCAATTACCTAGAGCGCATTGTCCTAGTATATTAGGTTTTTAGTGTTCCACCAGTCTTTAAGCCGTCCTACACTGTCGAAAAATTAAAGTATAAATAAATAAAAATTAAATTCTCAATCCTTATGCATTAAAAACAATCGAGTTAAAAAATAAGCTTGCTAAGTGATTGTAGTTGTTCTCCAACTGGCGCCAATGTCTCGCTGCTCACGTCTTTATCTCAATATAAAACGCATTTCGTGCTGTATCAGTTAATCTGCCTCTCGCGTATCTGTCGAGCAGTAATCTGCGACCTTCCGATACGTCAGCTGAGGTCGTAAAACAATACGTTAAGGCGGAAACAGACTAACAACACGCCATGCCACGCGACGTCAGTCAAGCGTGCTCATAGGCCATATTTCATGTCATTTAGGGTTACTAACCGTTCGGATTTCTCAGGACATTTAATTTTTCCGGACTTGATTATTTATTTATTTTTTTATTAAAAAGAGGCAAGACAGAGAGGTTTGGACGAAAAAAGGCTAGGCCTTTGCCCAGCTGTGGGACACAACATCGGCTAACAAAAAAAAATTGAGAAAGATAGCTAAACAAAAAATGGTAAAAAAGCTGCCAAGTGCGAGTTTGAGACGAGGTGTTCCGTACCATCGTACAATATTTAACACTACAAATCTTTTAATCCTTTAGGCTAAGTTCAGATGAACGCGCGCTGCCGCGCGATTCACCTGTTCAGATGGCGGCGCGGCGGCAGGACGTGGAGGAGGCGCGCGGTGACGCGCGGGCACGCGCGGTGTCGCGCGGTCATGTACACAACAACATTGATTTGTTACAATCTTAAACCGCGCGCCGAGCCAACCGCGCGTCGCCGCGCGTTCATCTGAACTTAGCCTTTGTTATAGCGGCCATAGGTACTGTTACGGTTCAAAGATAGTAATAGGCTCCCGTTGGCACCCTTGTGTACGGAAACGCAAATGTCCGGCTTTTTGTCGAGACTTCTCAAATTTCGAAATGGTAACTGTAGTCTCGTTAATACACGGTTTGTAACACTAATGGACACGCGCGTGGCGTCTGGGGTAACATATATGTTCGCGACCTTTATCCGATTCAACCTCGCACTTTTACTTGCGTGCTGTAATGAGAATTCGTGTTGTCTGCAGATATTTCAGGCACTAGTGTGTACATTGACGCGTCAACATATTTACAATGACACGTTAATATAATGCAGGTGTTAAAAATGATGATTCTTTGTTTTATTTTAACTATACTAATAATAAAGCTGAAGATTTTGTTTGAACGCGCTAATCTCTGGAACAAGCAGTCGGATTTAGAAAAATATTTTTTGTGTATGATAGCCTAATTCTTGAGGAAGGCTATATGCTACTTAACATCACACTAGGGCCCTTAGGAACCGAGCAAAAAACAAAATAAGTCGGAAGGAACGTGAGCAAAAACGATCAAGTAATAGCGCCGGCAGGCGATGCGATGTGCGGGGTGGGTCGGGGAAAAAGAAACACGGACGAAGTCGCGGGCAGAAGCTAGTAATAAAATAAATATAAACTACAACAAAAATAAGAAAACGACAACGCGGGGAGGCCCTGAAAAATAGATGGTGGGATGAACTAGTCTCCTGTTTTAAGGCGCCACGATTGCTAAGGCAGGGAAAAGGGAACAGTGGGACAACATCCATACTTAATGTCATAATTAGCATCCATACATAGTGTTGCCTTTTCACACTTTAGGCTGAACGGATTTCGATGAAATTTATCACACTGGTAGATTATGACCTGAGGGGCAATTATTCTATTCTCGTTCACAGTCTCATCTCAGTCTCAATCTGTCAAAAGTGCCTCTAATTTCCCTAAGTTTTTGACATTGATTGTCGCCGAGATGAGATTGCGACTAGATTTTGAACGTTTTTAATTACTTACGGCAAATTGACTTCTGAGTTAAGGCTTTCGATCATTTTAACCCCGGTAATACGTTGCCATGGGATAATATCCGACCTCAACGCGTGCGAAGCCACTTGTAAAAGCAAATAGTACATGATAAATATAATGCAGGTAGTTAAAATTATATTCTTTGTTTCGTAATATTGACACTCATGCATGAGCTCAATGGAGGGAAATGAATTATTTTGGTCGTTAGACAAGAGTCTAGTTAAGCTGTCATTACCCCCGTTCCACACTTAATTATGATTTACTCTGCTATAAACTGAGAAATTATGAGCCTTTAGTGATCTCAGCTTTGTGTAACTAAACAGTGTTGGGAAAAGTTAGAAACTCATCCGCTACTGCAGTGGCGTTCTTTTCTGAATACATGAACATTATTTTGCAAGCTAAACCTTTTCATATATTTTGGAAGCCGGCTGATTCTCCCCGTGATGAATTTAAAATTAAAGGAACTAAGGTTGATCTGCTAAGGGCTGATTTTTCTAACGCTAGGTAACTTTATCGGAGGAATAATTTTGAATTTTTGACAGTTCTTCCATACAAAAACTATCAGACGTCGATTTTATTCTACGAATAAAAATTATCCGTCGATTGTACAATCAGCCCTAAGTAAACTAAGGGCAGATTTTTCAATTGTCAGATAGCTTTAACTGAATAATAAATATGGCGGTTTGACATATTTCCTATTCAGAAACTGTCAAACCGCAATTTTTATTCCTCGTATAAAAGTTATCTGAAGATTGAAAAATTGGCCCTTAATCACTCACTCAAACCTAACGATTAACTACATTTTTGGTTTTATTCCTTTGTAATTTCATAAATATTGACTTTGACACTAACTATAAACTCTCTGAAAGCCATGCTAAAGGCGCGTTTACTTGAGGAGAATTTCTCGACCGTAAATTCATTTCACGATTGATGTAAATGTCGCTGTAAGATGGTTAAAGCCGTGATATAGTTCCCTAGGGATATAGCGTAATATAGTTATATGAATGTGGTTCATAACCGTCTTACTAGGAATATAATTATGATACGAGCACGATCTAGTATTAAAACTATCTTAGTAAGATAGTTATATTACTAGTTCGTGCGACTAATCTAGTGAAATAATTGTAAGTTTATATTTTCTAGGATTTACACAACTGTTTACTCATTTTAAATACAATCAAATTTTTTTTTATTACTCAATCGTCACAACCAGAACAAACAGTGTTCCATGGAGTAATTCAAATAATTCATATTAAGAATAAAAACAATCTCTTTTTATAGCAGCTCTCGTGCAAACGCGGCTTTTAGATCAGCAATTCATTACATAACAGCACGCTTATTTACCCCAAAGGCATAGGTAGAGTTGTAGTATCGCGGACACTGCCGCCTGGCCACCACTAAGTTCATTTTTGTTTGCACTTAAATAATAGAAGCGCTCTCTAGTAAGCCGACCCCAAGTAACATGGGATAAGGGCAGGAAGATGATGATCTCTAGTAAGCGCGCCAAGGTCAAATAGTTCGTCCGTAAAATTCACAAAAGGACACGTGATTTGTCACTAAGCTGCGCAGTGCAGGTTGCAACTAATTTGCGTTATCGCTTTCCTAATAGGCGAAAACTTTAATCCGTCGGTCGCCGATTTTGTCTTACGATAATGTCCGTAAATAAACTAAAGTGTACGAGTTGCAATCTAGTGATATCGGAAGTCCTTGCTTTCATACGAGATCGGCATCATGTAGTCGATAATGAAAGCTTAATCAGGATATGTGAAACTGCATTTTCTGAGGAGGAAATAGATGAGGCGAAGAAGTTGTTGTTTATATCCACGAAAACAACAAGAAAACTGGTTTCGAGGCGCAAGAAGAAGAAAGAAAAAGACTTGGAAGATATGATAACTGTGTTTAAAACAATAGACCCTGATCAATTACCAGTGTTTGTGGCGTACGACCTACACAAACTGCCACCAGTATGTTTTGATCACGTCGACGTCACAAAATTATTGAAGGATATATTGGTTTTACGTAAACAAATTGAAGATATAAAGAGCGATTATGTGACAAATGCCCAATTAGAGGAAGTGAAGCAAAACATGAATACACAAACAGGAAGACGCCTATTTTTGCTTGTTTTCTGGATCTCTCACGGGCATTTGATCTTGTTTGTTATGATGTTTTGTGGCGTAAACTAGAATGTGAAACCAAGTTACCATCTGAAATAGTGTCAATATTTAAATACTGGTACAGTAGTCAAAGTAATAGCGTGAAGTGGAATGGTTCGCACTCGGACGTGTATTGGTTGGAGTGCGGGGTGAGGCAAGGGGGGCTCAGCTCACCCCGGCTCTTCAACCTATACATGAACCAGCTGATCCTTGAGCTCAGCAGCACCAATGTCGGATGTCATATTGACGGGGTGTGCATTAACAATATTAGCTATGCGGACGACATGGTGTTGCTGAGCCCATCAATCGGTGCGTTGAGGCGACTGATCGCTACTTGTGAAAACTATGCGGTGAATCATGGGCTCAAATATAACGTCGCTAAGAGCGAACTAATGGTTTTTAAAGCTGGTAGTCTGACATATCCATGTATCCCAGAAGTAGCACTTTGTGGAGAACCACTGCGAAGGGTGGACAAATTTAAATATCTAGGCCACTGGGTCACTGAAGACCTTAAAGATAATTGTGACATTGAAAGGGAACGTAGGTCGCTGGCTGTCCGTTGTAACATGCTGGCCCGCAGGTTTGCACGTTGTACGAAGCCAGTTAAAGTAACGCTTTTCAAAGCTTACTGTCAGTCTTTCTACACGTGCAGCCTGTGGGTCAACTTCACTCAGAGGGCATACAGCGACCTACGCGTTCAATATAATAATGCACTGAGAGTGCTGCTGCGGCTGCCGTGGCGATGTAGTGCATCAGGGATGTTTGCAGATAATAATATTGATGGATTTGCCGCTATTATTAGGAAAAGATGTGCATCCCTGATGTCTCGTGTTCGCGGCGGCACCAACAGTATTCTCAGTGTATTCGTAGATCGGTGGGATTCCCCGATGTTGCGGAGGTGGATGCGGCTCCATGCCGAAATTTAATTTATTTTATTATGTGACTGTAACCTACTAACACTAGAATTTAAGTTAAAAATTGTTACTAACCCTATGGACTCCGGTCCGAAATAAAAATATTCTATTCTATTAAGGGGGCGTGTCTTGGCGCCGCCGCAGGACGCCGCCGCAGGATTTAGGCGAAAAAATGTTTACGATCAGGCGGAAAAGGCCGCGATGGTACCTATAGTACACACACATATCGCCATTTGTGTAGATTAGCAATTCGTCATCTTCCTGCCCTTGTTCCATGTGACTTGGGGTCGGCGCAACACGTTTTTTTCTCGTTTTGTTGTAGCTTAGCAATTCGCCCCTACAATAAACCCTTTCCAACGTTCCAGTAACAGAGAAGCCGACCCCACCTCCCCGCAGCGGGCCGCACGGCGTGCAGGTGGTGAACACGGGCGTCGACCACACCTTCACGCTAGACGAGGAGGTGCTGAAGGAACTGCTGCTGCAGGATGACATCAAAGACAGGCCCGTGGTGGTGCTGTCAGTCGCGGGAGCTTTCAGGAAGGGCAAGTCCTTTCTGCTCGATTTCTTTTTGCGGTATTTGAATCATAAGGTGAGAATTTTTAAGTTTTTAGAGGTAGTATCTAGGCTAGAGGGATCATGCACGATAGAATGACGGTATAGGGAAGCTAAGGTTCTTAATGCGTTTCTTTTCGGGCACTGGATCTTCAACGCACTGCTTAGCGCCAAGAAAATGTAACAGTGTGTTTTTTGGATTCTCAATGCTCGGCTCAACACCGAGAGTTGAAAATCCAGTGCGAAATAAAATCCCGCCGGCCCTGTCTTTCCCTTTTATAAATTTCATCGTACTGAAATAGAAAATGACGAAGTGCTACATATCGTTTCCCTGGAACACAAAACCACTACTACTCTGCTACTACACACTCCTACTAAGTACTACTACCACTACTACTACTACTACTGTCTTTACTTTTTCGAATATCATTGGAAATAACGAATAAGCGATCTTTTTGCCATTACTTGTTTATCTTGGACATCACTGATATGTGTGGGAAATGTCGCGAGGAAACCTGGATTTCTACATACGTCTAAAATCGCCATTCCGGCAATGAGAAGAGGTCTTTGTCCTGCTATGGGACAATAATGGGATGGTATTCTTTTTTTGACCGTGGTCAACTAATATAAGAGGCCTAGCCATTTTCCGATACTCCGTCATGATTGCAAACAAATATTATAAATAAGTACGCTGTTGCCTCATTGAAGTTATTATATTAAAAATGTGGCTTAAATGTTCCAGTATGGATCAGACGGCGGCAACGACTGGCTGGGCGGCGACGAGGAGCCGCTGCAGGGCTTCAACTGGCGCGGCGGCTCCGAGCGAGACACCACCGGCATCCTCATGTGGTCCGAAGTGTTCAAGGCCACGCTCGACAACGGAGAGAAGGTGGGTGTACCAAGAAATGTTTGAATTGGAATGCGATGCGCTGCGACCCGATGCGGCTGTAATGTGCGCTAGCCTTGTTTGTTCCTTTCTAAGATACCGTACTATTGTGCCGCCTTTTTTTTTGTTTAAACTTTTTTCATTCTCGTTTTATCTCATCTCATTGTTTTGCATTTATTGTTATGGAAGATCCTGGTACTGAGAACACAATGAATCCTAGTGTGGGACAGGGTATAAATGTATATGGTGCATTATATACTATTATATTTTTTTAATGTTTCCAGGTGGCCATAATCCTGCTAGACACCCAGGGCGCGTTCGACAGCGAGTCCACAGTGCGGGACTGCGCCACCATCTTTGCGCTGTCCACTATGGTGTCGTCCGTGCTCATCTACAACCTGTCGCAGAACATCCAGGAGGACGACCTGCAGCACTTACAAGTAA
Source organism: Hydraecia micacea (assembly GCA_914767645.1). Taxonomy (NCBI): domain Eukaryota; kingdom Metazoa; phylum Arthropoda; class Insecta; order Lepidoptera; family Noctuidae; genus Hydraecia; species Hydraecia micacea. Next base: position 871,277 of record OU611793.1, on the reverse strand, counting down.
AAAAAATATTTAAGAAAATAATTATCTTCCAAAACTACTAAACTATGTGTTTCACGATTGCTTTGATTCCCGAAGATATTAAAATTAATTTCGTCTAGCAGTCAACATTTCTCTATAGAAATGGCATTTATATGATTCATCTAGAGTGTTCTATCCTATTTATCTTTATGCGTTGTCTGTCACTTTTTACGACCCTCACGGAGACGGAAGTAACCCATACTTTGTGCAAATTTACGCCAGTCTCTTTTCTTAACTTTCTCAATATTATAATTGCAGTTATTCACGGAATACGGCCGCCTGGCTCTAGAAGACAGCGGGCGCACGCCGTTCCAGCGGCTCCAGTTCCTCGTGAGGGACTGGAGCTTCCCCTACGAGGCGTCCTACGGAGCCGAGGGCGGCCGGACTATACTGCAGCGACGTCTCAAGGTATGAACATTATCTTGTTTACAAATTCAAGTGAAAGAATATTTCAATCTCAAACATAATGCTATTCCTCTTTCTTTCCTTCTGTTTTCGGGCAGAGTTTTAGGCTTGAAATAGTGTGAAGCCGACATCGATAAAAATTATATGGTCGTGCGCTCGCTTGACTGTCAGTGTTACGCACGTACATATTGGTGCCGATTCCCTTGTTCACAAACTAAACTAAATTTAAGTTCAGTGCATCTTTTTCTTTCCGTTTCACTAAGAAAAGGACAGAAGATAAATATTAGTTTAGTCCTGTCCAACACTTTTTTCAGGCCTAAAGCGTGTACACTATGGGCCAGCTAAGCCTACCTAACTCATAGCCTAACACCTGGTCGGTAGAATTTCACGGTTCAATATTATAAATGAATAAAAGACTAATTAGCTTAGCTGCGGTGGGGCCCGAATGTAATAAAGTTAACACAATAAAATCTCAAAGTAATCCTCGTAGAATTCGCGTAATTTAAAACTGCACGCCCCTCCACTGCTTGTTGCATACACATTTCAAATGTTTGTATAGACATTTTTATGCATTTTTAAATTAGACGACTAGACTTTATAAAAAAGTTGAAACTCATAGTGACGTTTTCTCCCCAGGTATCAAGTAACCAGCACCCGGAGCTGCAGTCCCTGCGCAAGCACATCACGTCGTGCTTCTCCGAGATCGCGTGCTTCCTCATGCCGCACCCTGGCATCCGCGTCGCCACCTCACAGGACTTCGATGGCAGAGTTAAAGGTACAAGAGATTGTAGCTAATTTAATAAAAAAATACAAACCACAAAACACACATGCACACAAAAACAACGCTGTGCATTGGTACAAATTATAATATCTGGCTGACCATTGCACCGCTGTGGAGTGATAAAGTTAATGTAGAATATAATTATATTGCTATGTTTTGCACACTTAAACTAAAAAAATAAAAGAGATATCCAACCGGTATCTGTTAAACTCAGCCTTGTCTCTACAAACGCGTCGTGTCTTTACAAAATGAGCTCTAACTTTAGTCCAAGCTTAAAACTTCGAACTAGTTTTTGCGTTCGATTTTTTTTATCGACTGATTTAATGTTCTAATTATAGAAGATCGAAATGCAAGAAATGGTTCAAAGGTTTATATTTGGACTAATGTAAGAGTATTTTTATGTAGTGAGGCGGAACAAGCTCAGCTGACCTAAACAAAAAAAAAAAAGTCAAGTGTACAAAATAAAAAAACAAAATGTCTTATTTCCCCCAGACATCGAGATGGAGTTCAAATGCTCTCTACAACAGCTGGTGCCAATGCTGCTGGCTCCTCAGAACCTGGTGCCGAAGCTCATCAACGGCCAGAAGGTGCGCGCCAAGGATCTGCTGCAGTACTTCAAGTCTTACATGAACATCTACAAGGGGAATGAGCTGCCTGAGCCCAAGAGTATGCTTGTGGTGAGTTTGATAAACTGTTTATTAAGTAAATAATAATCTTGTACAACTACCCGAGCGTATTATACTACTAATGTTATAAATGAGAAAGTTTGTGAAGATGTTTGGATGTTTGTTACTGCAATAAACTTTTTTTTTTTTTTGTTACTCAATCACGCGTTGAACGGATTTGGATGGAATTTGGCACACAGATAGTTTATAACTAGGATTAACACATAGGATACTTTTTATCCCGATATTCCCACGGGATCGATACTTACGCGGGTGAAACCGCGGGGCGCTGCTAGTAAGATAATAATATCAAGATTTAGAAAGAGCCAAAACTACGACAGGCCGAATAACAGAAATGACGCTCTACAAGTTGGACTTTTTCTAGTATAGAAGTAGATGTGCCATATTCACGATTTCTTCCGTAATAGGAACCTACTACGCTGTGGAATGGGAAACAAGCTTCATATTTCTGGCTGACCAAGTGCTTGACGATTCAAAAGTGCCTGTAAATAGTTAATAGAAATAAGTATTGGCATTCCTATATTGTTTAAAAATGTTGGTTTTGAGCTTAAGAGCCCTTTCACATTTCGGCGTTTCGCAAATTTAGGTATTTTACGCACCGAGCGCGGCAAACTACGCGAGCGATACTTTCTTTCATGCTTCTCGCTCGCACTATGACTATGATACTGTGAATATGGCGACTAAACGATCTTGATCTTCCGTAACTGAAGTTTTTTTAGGATGGAGTTAAGTGGGCGGAAATTTTTTTACGTGTTATTTCAATTTTATTATGAATTTATTTTGTTATATTTTTCATTATTTATGAACTTTACTGTTGAAATATGTTCACAAATATTTTAATTGTTATGCAGTAATTGATTATAATATCTACGGTTGATAGCATAGTTGTATAAATTGTATATAGTAGTATGGTTGCAACCAAGTCCAGTTGGTCTTCACACGCATGTACTCCACGATCTCCTCAACCTTCGTGAAGTGGTGCAGTCTGGACACGTACAGCTGCGTCGTCGGGATTGCTGGACGCAGCAGCATGTTGGGTCCTGCCAGCGCGGTGCCGCACTGGTTCCGACAAGGATGCTTCTTCTTCTTCTTCTCCACTTTGATGAAACCATCCTTGTCACACGTGTCCTTCTCTGGATCCTGCCTTTTCAAAACCTTGCTGGGTTTCGACCGGCTCCGTTTACCCTCTTTTATTTATTTTTATTTCCTTTTTTTTATTGTGTTTTGCAACGCAATTATATTTGTATTTATTTTTCCCCATTTCGACTGGTAAGAAAACTCAAATCAGCTGCAATCAAAATAACTTTAATAAGTTGACTATCTGGTATACTAATAAAGTGTGAACTTTATACTAATTTAAATATACCGTTCGAAAATAAATACTTACAAAGATCAAAAACTGCGGCCGTAGTTCACACGCACACAAAAGCAATGCGGCAGCGTCTAGATGCGACAATCGGCGCACACGACGGTAGTATCGGAAAGAAGGCGCGCGGGAAATAAACTGACATAGGTCCAACCTCGACAAGCGCTCGCGCGATACTAATCGCAGATGGCCGGCGCAGTGAAATATATAGTATTTTTATTTATTTAATTAAAAAATAATGGTAGCGATTTAAAAAGTAAAAATAATACTATATTCTAAGCAAATGTTGATGATTATTTTGGTATAAATTTTACGCCTAAATAATATAGGACTTTAGAGATATCGGGGCTTGTTTCGAAGCCTTTTCGGTCGATAATTGAATTACGTAGATTATTTTTTCTTTACATAAAAGGCATATAACGAAAATATATTCTATTATTATTGAAGTATAGGATATTTGAAAGCTAATTATATTTTTTTTGATGGTAGATATTCAGTAGAATCTCCAAATTAGAGCTCCGAAATCATGTCTCCGTGAGTTTTTGCCTAAACATTCATCGGGAGAAAGCTTATTACTAAATAATTAAATAACTTATCTAAAATCGGTTCTGAGGTTATTGTAGTAGAGAAAACGAACTATTTTTACCAAGTAATTGTTATTTCATACAACGAACGTAAAACATACAATTTCAACGTCGAAAACTTCCAATTTAGCGTTTTTTTGTAATACGCCTCTTAAATTTTTCTGATTTTTATGTAAAGTGATACTTCCAACATGACACGATGACGTGATCAGTTTGCTAGTAAAATGATAATAGTGATCACTGATCACCAATCTTTCTGCTAAATAGCGTTGTTACTTGACACAGAAAGTGGACAAAACGACTGTGAGAAGATGCTTCATGCTAGTAACTGAAAATAATTTTCATTTTATACTATCTAGCTAGATAAATAAACTTGTACATCTTTTGCTATGGAAATTCTTTGGCCTAAAATGAATATCAAAATCAAATACAATCATTAATTTCTTTGCGGGTAAATGTTTTCATAATATAGTTATTCAAAAAAACTTCTACTCTAAATTCCAGGCAACAGCGGAAGCCAACAACTTAACAGCGGTAGCGGAAGCGAAGGAGCTGTACACGAAGCTGATGGAGGAGGTGTGCGGCGGGGCGAAGCCCTACCTGCAGACACAGCTGCTGGAGACCGAGCACGCGCGCATCAAGGACAAGGCGCTGCACTCCTTCCACGGCAAGCGCAAGATGGGCGGCGACGAGTTCTCGCAGAGCTACTACAATCAACTATTGCTGGTATGTTTGCATTCGTATGGTCGTTTTTAACTAAGTCTAAGTTACCCAGGGTAAGTGCTCATACACACGAGCGACACGCGTCACCGGCAGCCAACTGCAGCCGTCGTCACGTGTACGGCTGCCACAACGTGCCGCTCGTGCATTTGAGCGCCGCACTCAAGCCTTGTGTACTCACTCGTGTGTATAAGCACTAACTGTTTCATACCGTTTGACCATGTTATAGAGGCTGACTATATCATATTTTTTTCTCCAGGATTTAGACGAACAATTCAACCAGTTCCGCGCACAGAACGAGTCCAAGAACATCTTCAAGGCGGCGCGCACGCCGTCCGTGTTCTGCGCGCTGGCGCTCGTGTTCTACGTGCTCAGTGGCGTGTTCGGGCTCGTGGGGCTGTACCCGCTCGCCAACCTCTGCAACCTCACCATGGGCGTGGCGCTGCTCACGCTGGTGCTGTGGGCCTACATCAGGTACATAGTGCTACCCATCATCTGCATACGAAACATTCCACTGCTGGACACGGGCTTCTCCCAAGCATCGCTTAGCGACCGGTCCTGTGGATTCCGTAAAAAAAACGCTTTTTTTATGGAGCTTGTTTACTTCTCCGCTTGTCTAATCGAGAATTCAAATAAAGAAGGTGTCAAACTCCGAGCAATCATCCGAAGGGCGAAGCCACGTCGCACGCCGGAGCTGTCGACAAGCGCTGCGCAACGTCGACTCAGTCTATCGCAGTCTGCTACTGGACATAGGTCTCTGTTGGTCATAAGGCGCTGCGCAACGTCGACTCAGTCTATCGCAGTCTGCTACTGGACATAGGTCTCTGTTGGTCATAAGGCGCTGCGCAACGTCGACTCAGTCTATCGCAGTCTGCTACTGGACATAGGTCTCTGTTGGTCATAAGGCGCTGCGCAACGTCGACTCAGTCTATCGCAGTCTGCTACTGGACATAGGTCTCTGTTGGTCATAAGGCGCTGCGCAACGTCGACTCAGTCTATCGCAGTCTGCTACTGGACATAGGTCTCTGTTGGTCATAAGGCGCTGCGCAACGTCGACTCAGTCTATCGCAGTCTGCTACTGGACATAGGTCTCTGTTGGTCATAAGGCGCTGCGCAACGTCGACTCAGTCTATCGCAGTCTGCTACTGGACATAGGTCTCTGTTGGTCATAAGGCGCTGCGCAACGTCGACTCAGTCTATCGCAGTCTGCTACTGGACATAGGTCTCTGTTGGTCATAAGGCGCTGCGCAACGTCGACTCAGTCTATCGCAGTCTGCTACTGGACATAGGTCTCTGTTGGTCATAAGGCGCTGCGCAACGTCGACTCAGTCTATCGCAGTCTGCTACTGGACATAGGTCTCTGTTGGTCATAAGGCGCTGCGCAACGTCGACTCAGTCTATCGCAGTCTGCTACTGGACATAGGTCTCTGTTGGTCATAAGGCGCTGCGCAACGTCGACTCAGTCTATCGCAGTCTGCTACTGGACATAGGTCTCTGTTGGTCATAAGGCGCTGCGCAACGTCGACTCAGTCTATCGCAGTCTGCTACTGGACATAGGTCTCTGTTGGTCATAAGGCGCTGCGCAACGTCGACTCAGTCTATCGCAGTCTGCTACTGGACATAGGTCTCTGTTGGTCATAAGGCGCTGCGCAACGTCGACTCAGTCTATCGCAGTCTGCTACTGGACATAGGTCTCTGTTGGTCATAAGGCGCTGCGCAACGTCGACTCAGTCTATCGCAGTCTGCTACTGGACATAGGTCTCTGTTGGTCATAAGGCGCTGCGCAACGTCGACTCAGTCTATCGCAGTCTGCTACTGGACATAGGTCTCTGTTGGTCATAAGGCGCTGCGCAACGTCGACTCAGTCTATCGCAGTCTGCTACTGGACATAGGTCTCTGTTGGTCATAAGGCGCTGCGCAACGTCGACTCAGTCTATCGCAGTCTGCTACTGGACATAGGTCTCTGTTGGTCATAAGGCGCTGCGCAACGGTCACGTGAAACTTTTTGTTTGACGTCAATACAATATGTCATTTCATTTTTCTCTCCCCTAAATATAGATATTCAAAACCCTCTGAAATACCTTTAGTGTGGGTTTTGGTTGTACTATTAATAACTACTTTTTAATTTGTTTCACTATCGCGCACAGGGATAATAGTTCTTGTGATCACTTTTCCGGGTTTACTTATTGATCCAGTTTCGCTCTTAATTTGATCAATTCTAAAAGTATTATCTTTCGTTGCAGGTATAGCGGAGAGATGCGCGAGATCGGCGTCACAATAGACGACGTCGCCAACGTGCTGTGGGAGAATGTGAGTCACTACTTGTTTTATAACATACTTTAACGATTTATTATAGAAACAAATAACATTGTTTTAAGTATAACTCAAGGAGATTTTTTTTTTTTTTGTAACATTAATATTTGGCACAAGTTTCTTATATAACAAAAGTACCAAGCAAGTATTTTTTGAAAATTCATCCCTTAAAGGAGTTAAATAGGAGATGAAAGTTCGTATGGAAGTTCATCATTTTTGCTTATACAATGTAACATCCGTATCAACGAACCCTTTGTGACTCCGCAGCTAATGAAGCCCACGTACCAGCAGTGCATCGAGAAGGGCATGGAGCACGCGGCCGCGGTGGCGGCGGAGCGCGCGCTGGGCGCCGCCCCCGGCGCACGCGCAGGCGGCGCACGCGCAGGTGGCGGCGCGCGCCACCACAACGGGAAGCACAAGCTGTTGTGATGGCGGCGCCCGCCTCGCCCGCCCGACACTAGTGCGCGTGCGCACCCAGCGCCCGGGGGGGCGGAATGTAGATACATTTTAAACTAGCCTTAATTTAGAGATATGGACCGCAGGACTATTTTGTAAAAATCTCACCGTAAAAACATAGATGAATTGAGCTGTCAATAGTCAATCTTTAGCATCAAGTGGAATGACAGCTCACTTCAAGCTCACTTCACCTAAATTATCACGGTGAGATTTTTACAGAATAGACCGACTGTTGTGAGTCCGACTGGGGTGGAGTGAGACTTGTTCGTCAATGTGGATGCGATGACTATTGTCAGTCTTGAGTTGCGGTGACATGGTATAAGACTATGGCTCGGTGCCTACTGTAGCTAAAATGTCTCTATAAGTAAATGTCATGTGAAAATAAACATTTTTATCATATGAACCATGCAAACTAGTAATTCTTAATCAGGTGTAAGTACAATCAAATCCTGGGCAACAATGACTTTGTCAATATCAAATTTGAATGTGTGGTTTTTACTGTTCAGTTACTTCATTCTGGTTACTTTCACTACCAACAGCGCCCACGAAATAACAGCTAATCTTTACTTATAGATAAATGCCATTTTGAAATTTTAAAAGTCATTACAAACAGGGCAAGACAATTTAGTTTTTTCAATTTTAACTTAACTTCAAAAATTCCGGACAGATGAAAAGTCCAGACGGGAGTCCAAACCACCCAACTTGTCCCGGAAAATCCGAAAGGTGGATTACCATCGAGAGCCAGTAAGAAATGCCAAAGAAATGTAAAGAACATTTCTTTAACCAGTCGGACTCTAGTCACTTATGATCGAAAAATGTACTAACAAGCATTTTTCATTTAGCCATTAGGCCATTATCGTGACCTGGTATTGTGAATATGGTTTAAGGGAACTAAGTTAAAAGCTGGTGAACCTAACCCCGCGTTCACACCCATACACAAGTTGTAAAACTTGTTTTCAACAAGTCTTGTAAAAGACTTGTCAAAAACATATGTTTAAAACACGTATCGTACACGTATTGACGTTGAATCATACATGTTTTGTTACTATTTTGTTCACATTTTTGACAAGTTTTCTACAAGTCTTTACAACTTGTTTTAGGTGTAAACGAAACACGAAAACAGTAGACACGAAATGTTGAATACATGTTGTATACCGTAGAGTAAACACGCGGTAACAAGTTATGTGGTGCCCAGTGAGTTGGCGTCGCGAGAAGGATGAAATACGATATTTTTGTGTAGAAAGACAAATTATTTTTGTATTTGTAGATGCTCTCTTTGTTTTACTGGTACTATATTGTAATGAAACCCAGTTTGCGCGTGTCATCCATAAGCCCTAGATCAATCACCAATCTGCCTAGCCTTTTCCCAACTATGTTGGGGTCGGCTTCCAGTCTAACGGGATGCAGCTGAATACCAGTACATGGAGCGACTGTCTACCTGACCTCCACAACCCAATTACTGGGTAACACGATACCCCTTGTAAAGACTGGTTGTCAGACTATTGGGCTTGATTTCCGTGCAAATTATTATTGATGATATTGCTGGGAAGTTCAAGAACAAATTGGCAAGACATTTAGCCGACAAACTTGCCCACAGCATGTGTGTGATCGAACTGCGCAAACTTTCACTGAACTGTGCTCAGTAGAGAAGATTACTTTCTTTTGTCTTGAGTTACTTATATTCAATACTAGCAGCGCCCCGCGGTGTCACCCGTAAACGTTTCGATTCCGTGGGAATATCTGGATCAAAAGTAGCCTATATATTAATCGAGGGTGTCAGCTACCTCCATACAAAATTTCATCAAAATTGGTCCAGCCGTTTCAGCGTGAAGAAGTAACAAACATATAAACACACACACACTCAAAAACTTTCGCCTTTTTAATATTAAGTGTGATAGTTCAACAAATATTTCCCCAACTTGTTCTTTTTCCTTGCGTCATGTTTTAGCTCAAATAAACGAATTTTCTTTCTTTCTAAACCTTTTAGTTTCAACTCTGCCTTAAGCGTGACACGTTCAAATGTTGACTTTTAATACCACAGCATTGTATATTGTATTGTAATTAATAGATAATTACTAATTATCTTATTTCATCCCGATCTGTCTCCATAAGTTATTCAAATAATTACTTACAGTAACAATTGGCTTGGTTTTGATGGTTATAAACAACGATATAACCTATACTGTAAAACTACTTCACCAGTGGCGAATTTAATCCTAAAGGGGCCCTGTGTATAAATATGTTGCGGCCTGTTTTACCCGATTACGGCGAAGCTCAAAAGGAGGGTATTGTTTGTTTTTTGAAGTGAAAACTTCTTTAGGCGCGTTGGGCATTTTTTGAGATGGGAAAAATCTATTGAACTCGCGCCACTGTTACCGTAATCGACACCGCTTCAGATGTGTTCGGCTGTCCTCGGGATTTACTCGATTTTAAACTATTGTTTTATATCGTTATTTGAAACCATGAGGATCGTTACTTGTAGTTTAATTTTTAACGAACATCGTTGTTTGTAAATTACGACATAATTGTTTCAACATCATTTTACGTTATTCGTGGTGAGTATATATTTTGTGATTATATTTCATGTGGCTGGCAATAATCCCCGGATCAAATGGGAACTGCCATGAATAGCGGCAGCAAAAATGTCACCGCATATTTTTCAATCATCACTTAAGTTGTATCTGAAGAATAAATATGACAGTTTGACAGCTTTTGTATAGAAAATATTTCAGACCGCCATTTTTATCCTTCAGATAAAAGTTATCGTGCGATTGAATAATTGGCCCTAAGTAATTTAAAGCCAACCAGAACTAGGATTGCCACATAGACATGTGATAAATCTACGAATATTTGAGAAATAAGCAAAATATGATAAATTTTGCATTTATTCTATACGACAAGGTCCAATCGCGCCAGCGCACCGCGGTCAGCAGGTCTGTCCGCGCCAAGAAGGTTATAGATAAAAGTGGAGGCAACACTAAATACCTAAGTGAAGACGACTGCGGTCGGACTCATTCTAAACACACACAGTCCGACTTCAGTAGTCTTCACTTAGGTATTTAGAGTGTTGCCTCCACTTGTATCTATAAGTTTCTTGGTCCGCGCGTACCGCGGTGCACTGCGCGCGGAAAATTCTTATGGTTTTTACTATTTACAAAGATGGTATAGGTTAAATAAAGCAATAAGATAAAATAACAAATTGAATAGTTAAAGTATCAGAGTAATAATTTTGTGTAATTATAGATTTTAATGATGCACAAAGCAGGTTTTATTTTCTCACTTTTAGTCTCGAAACGTATTTTAACACTTGTTGCCTTGCACTGTAAAAAGAATCATGTACTTAATCCTGTCATTTAAAAATTTATTTATGTTATAAATCTGGAATCCGAAATTAATGTATAGTCGTGAATCATGTTGGTTAAATCTTTTATTGTTTTATTTTCTTTTTTTTTCTTTAAATAAGTCTTCGTGTGTTCAAAATTTTAGTCGATTATGCTCAAAATTAGGGATCTTTCACGGTTTTATGTAATGGGGACAGGCACACTGTTATCGACCTTATTAAACTGACAATTAGAAACCAAACTAGGCAAAAGGAGTGAGTAAGGAACGTAGCAGGTGGGGAGGTAGTTTCTGCCTAACCCCATGGGGAGAAAGCGTTAGTTTATGTATGTAAAACGCAGGTGCAATTACACATTGATTTGTTTTCTCGCTATGGTAATATTGTCGTACGAGGATTTTTCAAAAGCAAAATATCCACTTGCCTCAGTAACACTTTGTTCCTTCACTACCTCGCCAATCAAAGTGCAAACGAGCTTCATTCTTATGACAGTAACGTTCTAGTTCAGTGTGCCTCCCTGCTGTATAGTAACTAGTGTCTAGCGTAAGTTAGCAATAATTAAGTAAATGTAACCAAGCGACTGCCGCCGTCTCTCTGTATCCAACAACCATTTGTACTTTGAATCTCACGAAATTAATCGTCTGCACTCTCGAAACCCACAACTGTCCACCCCACACAATTGCTAACTTACAGACGCCCCAACTTAGTTGTTTATAACAAAATGTAAATAAACGTTTTATAGGAGTAACATATCGTGAAATTTTTTATAAGTAAATAATTATATAGCATGTGCCAATCTAAATTCATTGAAAATGAATGTTGTTTCCGTTTATTTGGCATGGGATAATAAATAATTCGTTGAGGAGTTGATAGTTTATTTAGTTGTATCCTTACCTACTTATGGTATGTCTTCAATGTACCGATGGCGGTTGTGATGAGTTATATTATGTTTGCGACCGCGGGAGGAGTTTCATGTAAATATTTGTTTTAATACAATAAAGTTGACTAAAAATGTGCATTTGTTTTACTGTTTGTTCTCTGCTTCCTAAATACTTTTCAAAGTAACTAACTATCACGCCGGCCACGGGACAGGGCGTCGCGACGGGCGGTGCGTCTGGCGGTCTTGTGTGCGTGTTGCGTCATCGCAGCGCTCGTGCGGCACTCACTGCATCTACATCACAGCACTGCGACCTGCGACGACGCCACACATTGGCACCGCCCGTGTGGCATCGCTCTTAGAGCCTTATCACACTGGCGATTTGCAAGCGAGGCGAGTGTGCAGCGAACTCACCTCGAGCTCGCTACGCACTCACCTCGCTTTGGACTCGCTTGCAAATTGCCAATGTGATAAGGCCCTTATTAGATAAGATAATAATTTTGGACCAAACACAAAAAACCACAACAAAACAAAACATAGCGTACTATTTTATATGTATGACCAAATTGTAAACCAATGTTTCACAAATAAACTTTATGATTACATTTCATAAAACTGCGTGACAGTTTGTTAAGTTAGGAGGGGGGTTTGTTTTTTTTTTTGGTAGTCACCCCCTTTCTAGCCATACTTAATTATTTTCTCACACACTACCTATTGAATACCTAAACATAATAGTAAGCCTGTTTATCTGTCCGGTCCGGCCTCGGGAAAGATATAAATAAAACAAACATCAACGGTATAAAATTAGTATTTTACTTATAAATATAAAAATCACAAAATCCTCGCTCAGGTCAACAGTATATTATCGTATAATAGACCGTACATTTTCCGGGTAATTAAACTAAAACTAACTGAAAAGCTAAAAACAAGCCCATTTTAAATTAAATAAAAGTTGGAAGCAGGCGGGTCCCACATACGATTATTATATCTTCAAACTCAAATGGGTTCAGTTAGTTTTAGTTTAAGGTTGCATTCGGGTTTTTTAGTATCTTTAATTACTTTTTTTTTGTTGCTTTATTCCCGATAATATTTATTATTTACATTAGAATAATTGTAACATTAAATTGGTCGGTGCATTAAACAATACAACAGAACATAAGCGAACAAACCGACATGCGCCGTTTTCTACTGTAGCGACATCGAAAATGACAGCATTTTATATTATAAACACACATGTTAACACCATCTGTGTTTTGAGTTTTTATTAAAGATCCACTTCACTTTGGCACTCTCTCAATTTATTTACACTTAGATTTTCCAACGTAAATGTCTTGTATCCGGGGAATAAAACGGACGTCTCACAGTTAATATATGGAAAAGCTGTCAAAAATCCAAAGGTTTCTACGGATATAGATATTCGGCATTTCAGCGGTTTCTGGACATACATATTATTTGTTTAAGGGCCAGCTAACAATTGACAAATTAGCTTTATTCGTTACATAAAATTATGTAAGCATAAATTATCATATCCTTTATTATGCCCCTCGGTCAAGCATAGTAAGTTAAATCAAAGTTTCAGCACTCGAATCACACTAATACAGTGAAAAGAGAAAGACTGTAACACATGTACAGACGCGAACGCCAGCACATCAAGCTACCCAAACTGTCAAATTTTCCTAATCAACTTTGAACCTTATGCTTTAGCGATAAAGTTCAAAATCTATTAAAGAAATTGACATATTGTAGTAGCTTGATGTGCTGGCGTCTGTACTTATGGGCCTGTGCACACCACGTTTATTAAACGCGCCGTTGAAGCGCGTTTTAGAAACGTGCGTCGTCGGCGCGCTTTTATCCTACAGAAGGTCTACAGGCTGCGTCTGACTCGCATGCGTATCGCGTCTGTATAGCTACAAACGCGTGTCAACTATGCGTTTAAAAAACGTGGTGTGCACAGACCCTATGAGTGACAGAGAAATATACGACGCTCTACTCAAAGACATACCTTAATTTTAAAAATATCATGTGCCATATTAGCGACCGCATAAGTAGGTACTGTGGTATAGTCGGTCTAGTATTTGCTTATTACCTTAAAGTGAATGTCACCTGCACGTCATACAACAACGCTACAAGGTTCTTTTGGCCTAAATCGGAACTGACGCAAATAACAACAGACAATATCACAAATGTTTACCAACAACGCCCCCTGACAATGTCTTTCAGGCGCCAAGAGATCTCTAATAATTATAATAACATTTACCATCGACTCGAAAAGAAGACGATTTGTCGATGTGACAGTCAGATATCATCATTCTTAGCGAAGTTCCAAATTAATTGTTGTCACAACTGGAATAGTAATTCGAGTCGATTATACTGAATATGCCAATGCATCGGGTTTCTGACTTTATTGTAACTTATTGACTTACTACGTAATTTAAGGGTTATACAGAGTGTAACAAGACCCATCACTTAGCCGTTGTCTACGCATTCCGTACATCAAACTAAGTAACATTGAGCAGGAGTTGTGGATATTTAAAGTTAAGTAATAAAGATTATCCGTAACCAGAAGGTTCCATTTCAGTACAAAAAAAAAAAAATGATCACAATGACGAGGAGAATAAGTGACTCGGCTTCGTTAAGTCTTTTTACACCCATTATTTGGTTATGGCAACTATCGTATTACACATGTGCCATCGCCAACTGCCCCGCATGTCAAAAACACCAGCTGTAGTAACATTATCTATCCTTCTTCTCAGTTTGTGCTGTGGTTGTGTTGCTGTACTCGTAACTACTTGAGAGATGGCTGGGCTTGGGTGGCATGACCTGGGGAAGGTATAATTTAAAATAATAACTTTTTCTGAAGGTGCAGGCTGAGGTGTTAATACACCCCGAAGATGAGTAATAATGTTACAAGTACCATGTAATAGGGCAAGCTAATTGCCTTTATTCGAGTATACATTCAGAAAAACGCAAAGTTGCTTCGAAGAATATTGTAATGGCAATACCCAATAGAACTTACGAACCCGAGTTCTACACTCGAGAGTAAAAATAACGCTTCCGTCGGCTCAAAAATAATAATTATGTGCTTTATATGATATGGGAGATACTCACAAAACTCAGACTGGATTTAATCTTAATGGCTATATCATCCAGCTGCATCCCAATTTCCCGCCCACTGCCCGACCATCTGTGAAGTAATAATAAAAATATATTATACTAAGTCAAAGTCGGTCGAAGTGGAGGTGCTCTGGGGGGGCCTATGTCCAGCAGCGGACGTATTTCGGCTGAAATGATGATGATGATGATGATTAGATGATTATACCAAATAGACGACATATTAACTAGATAAAACGCCCTGAACGGAACCATATCGCAGTCCATATCCCTCGCAGTTTTGAAAACAAATTATTATTACTAAGCCTGCACTATCCTACTGCTGCAGGGCAAAGGCACAGTATAAAGATATTTATACTGTGGCAAAGGCCTCCATTGTTTCCATCGGTTATGAAAAGGAAAAAGATTTGATTGTCTGTTGTTATTTCCGCCAACCAAATACAACAGCTGACTAGAGTTAATTTTAGTCGATTCTGATTATTAATCAGAGGGATAATTCTCGTAATTTTGAGACCATTCGGCATTTTTTTTTTTTTTTTTTTTATGGATGGGAAATCATCTAATGACTCCTCCCGCTCTGGGTGGAGCGGAAGGGAGTGTCAGACTCTTACTGACTAAAACCCACCCGTGTTCCTTCCTTAGCCCTTTATGTTCCGGGGCAGCGGTAACCCTTTCGGACGATCCCGCTACCCCGGCAGGCTTCGGCCCTGGCGGGCCCCTTCCTTTATGCTGACATCTCTTTGAGGCGCGCGTGGAACACATACGCGCCGTCCGGCACGGGCCTGGTCCTGATCGGACGGAGAGCTACCCATTACTCTCCGTCCGCAGGCCCGCGCCTACGGTGGCCGGGAGTCGTCACGCGGCTCCCGACGCCCGTAGCGTCTCCCGCGGCGGCTGAGGAGAGAGGCTCTCTCCCTGAGCCGTCCCGCCACCTCCTTCGCTAGCATGACTGCTTCGCAGAAGGAGGTGACTGCCTCCCACTCCCCCTCGCCCCGGACCATGGCTTGAACCAGGGCCGGACGCGAGAGGTCGCCGCCGCTGCCGATCGCCTCCACGAGGACACGGCGGTGCTCCGCCCAAGCGGGGCAGACCTCCACCGTATGCTCCACCGTGTCCTCACCATTCGGCATTCACAGTCTGATCTCAGTCTTAATCCATCAAAATTACCTCTAATTTCTCTACATTTTTGACATTTGGTTGTCGCCGAGATGAGACTGCGACTAGATTTTGACAGATACTTGACCAAGCTTTCGGCAACTACGCTTTAATGGGTACAGGCGGACAGCTACATCAAAGGACATTAAGTATCGAAAGGTCTCCGAAACCAAAGACAGCACTGGTTTTCCCGATGTTCCTCTATGGAGTTGAGACGTGGACAATCCGAGCAAGAGAAAGAGGATAGACGCATTCGAAATGTGATGTTGGAAGCGGATGCTCCGCGTATTATGGACAGCTAAACGCACAGCTGTGTCTGTCCTTTCCCAACCCGAAATGATAGTTTGATTACAGCGTATTTTTACCTATTTCGGCCACATAATGCGACGGGGAGGTAGCAGCTTTGAAAAGCTGGTTATTGTTCGCAATACCGAAGGAAAGAGAGCACAAGGCCGCTCGCCAACACGATGGTCTAACCAAGCAAAATAAGCTACGTCTTCAAGCTAATTTCAGCAGGTGGTGTTGGCAACTTTTAACCAGAGTCGATGGAGGGAGATTGTCTGCTTAAAGGGGTCCAATGAGTGACCACGATCTTCAGTAATGAGGGACCGATTGAAGAAGATGGAAAGGTCTCAATCAACGATTTCGTAAAGCAATTGTACCACAGTAATTTAAAACAACAATTACCTGGTATACAACCAAACGACCAGCATGCCAGCAGCAGCCATGGTGACGACCTGCCCCAACGCCACCACCGTCTGTACCCCGACGGTACTGCCAAGTACGCTCAGCAGGTAGCCCGCGATTAGCAGCGCCAGGAACACCAGCGGCGTGTTGAGCATGCCGTACATGTTCTTGCCCTCGTTGTGCGCTGACAGCTGCCTGTATAGCTCTTCAAGGTCCTGTTGAAGGAATTATGGGAAATAGTTTTCTACCGAAATTCTTCAGAAAAGATCTTATTTACTTAGGAGCTTCGCGCTAGGACACGATAACTTATCGTGCTTTGACCCGTGCAACTTTACAAACATAAAAATGTAGATTTGTATGTCTAGTCGTAGATCTAGGACTTACTTTAACTAGAAGATCCTTAAACTTAGCCGCCATCTCGTCGCCTCCCATCTTCTTCTTACTCTCGAAAGCGTGCAGCGCCTTGTTGAGATTCTTCTTGTGTTCTTCGTCCAGCATGTCCTGGTTCATGTAGGGCTTCGTGCCGCCGCAGACCTCCTCCATCAGAGTCTCGTACACGTTGCGGGCTTCTGACGACGCTGATGTGTTGTTGGCTTCAGCTGTCGCCTGGAAATAAGTGAGGACTAAGTATTGCTGATAGTAAAAGGTATGCACTGACGTGTATAACTGATTGGAGGAAGAGTTCACGAAAGTTGGTACCTATCTGAACTTTCGAGAATTGTCCATTAAACTCATTGTGAAAGATTTTAATTCCCACCTCAGCATGCCAAAATTCGGTTCCACCGATTAAAAAACCTGCGTTCACTGCGGGTACGTAGTACTATTATGTATTCTGTGCTGCGGGGCAGCAGCTCTCGTCCCCAATTCCACAATACAAACGCTCTTTTTCTTGTTTCGTTTTCTTCGTTATAACAGGACATTAATAAAACGGATCCTGATGCCTATTGACTCCTTTTAATTAACCCATTTATTATTGGGATGCTTACCTGCAGTATGGTCATGGGATTGGGCAGCTCCTCACTGTTGAACACGTCGACGTAGCTCTTGAAGTAGTTGAGCAGGTCGCGCGCCTTCACCTTCTGTCCACCGATCTTCTTGGTGACCAGGTTCTGTGGCGCCAGCAGCATCGGCACCAGCTGCTTTAGACACGACTTGAATTCCCCGTCTATGTCTGGAATGGTACAACACATAACAACACGCCTATAATCCCCACATGGTTAGGAGCAGGTATACCTGTAGTGCACCCACAAAGAACAAACCTATTAGTATTCCTTACCAGATAGTTTCCCGCTGAACTCTGGATCAGTGGACACCTTAGATCCGGGATATGGCATCAGGAAGCAGGTGACGTCCTCGAAGCAGCGCGCGATATCCGTGCGCACCCGCTGCAGCTCCTCATGCTGCCCCTCGCGGACCTGGCGACAGATTCGAAAACTGTATATCAGTTCACAAACATTAAACAAAATCAGTCTAGAATGATCCCACTGCTGGGACTCAGGCCTTCTCTCTGCAAGGAAGAGTGCCATCCACCACGCGAGGCGAGCCCAGTGTGGGTTGGTGGATTTTTGTAGTTTTAAAACAAGTTCGTTCTCTCACAACCTTTTCTTCACCTTAGAGCAGTGGTGATGAAATAAATTGCACAAAGTCATCCTTATCAAAATGTCAATAAATGTACCTATTTTTAAGCAGTAATTATTCATTACTAACTTTAAGCAATGTTTATAAATAAATCCCAGTAAGTGTAATTCCTACTCACGACTGACTAACTGTAACTCATTATCTTAAATTGAACCGTATTAAATTAAGTTACCGTAAGCCGTTTCTTGAGCAGCTGCTCGCCTCCCACGGCTCCATAAGGATGGTCGTACGGATAGGACCAGTCCCTCACTAGGAACTGTAGCCGCTGGAAGGGTTTGCCTCCGATGTCGTCCTTCGCCACTCGGCCGTACTCCATGAACAGCTGGAACACAGATAATGTGATTGGATTATTTATCGTTTGTGAGTCCTAAATAAAAATGAACCATGATAGATCTCGAATAATAACGAAAAATTATGAAAATATTGCCAATGCATCTCCCGAAAAGGCTTTTATTAAGTATATGTACACAATATCTTAGTACTACATGTACTTCATGTGTGTTTCACTTATCTATTTCATGTGAAAAGTCAATGAAAAGCCTCAATATCTGTATCTAGTTTTTGCAGTCTTTGCAAAGTCCTAGTGCAGTCTCCTTTTTACCAATACTAGATAGATATAGGGATACTGGTGATAATATTATGGGTTTCAAAAAAGATTAATTGAATTGAATTGAATAACTTTCCATACGTCTCATTTTCGTTTCGTCACTTCTAAAGGTTTTGTAAGTGACATCATTGTCCAGTATCCAAAACAAAGATCAATAAGTATCTTGTGTACCTGTAAGTGCTGCAAGTCATCTTCCTCAATGTTCTGCGACAGATTGTAGATCTGCACGGAGGACAGCATGGTGGACAGCGCGAACACCGTGGCGTTGTCCTTCACCGTGGAGTTGCTGTCGAAGGTGCCCTGAGTGTCCATCAGCAGGATCACAACCTGCAATAGAACATAAAAAGTTTCAAAATAATGGAAAGGAACAGAGGCAGAACGCGACACGTAAGTAAATACCTGAATACATTCTTAGTGATAGATTTTGATATTATCGATTTTGGGAGTCGCCCACGCCGGTCTTCATGAATGGGAATGAAGACGTAGGACGGCTGAATGAACATGACAGGGTGTCATAAACATCATTAGCACAAACTCGGGCCATCTGTCTTCGGCGTAGCTCTAACCATGCTAAACCAACGCGTAAATGGTGAATGAAACTTTAAGTATCTTTCACACTTTTTTGGGCAGTTGGATTTAGTTAAAAACCTCGCAATATGGACAGTCAGAAACAATTGAGAACCTGTGTAGCTACCCCGTTCACAGTCCCAGGCAGGGCCACGTATGTACAGACGCCAGCACATCAACCTACTACAATCTGTCAGATTTCTGTAATAGATATTCAACTTTATCGCTAAAATATAAGGTTCAATGTTGATTGGGAAAATTTGACAGTTAGGTGTAGGTTGATGTGCTGGCGTCTGTACTTTGTGTAACTTTGGTGTAACTGTTGTTAAGTATTACCTTTTCCCCGTTAGACAGGGAAGCTTTGAAGGGCTGCGACCAGAGATGTATGCCGGTGGTGTGTCGGTCTGACCCGCCGCGCCACGAGAACCCTTTCAAGGACTCGTTCTCTTTCCCCAGCCACTCGCCCCCGCCTTCACCGTTGTTGTACTGTAATAAAGAAAGAGAAACGGTTAGCAGAACTCAGGTTTAATTAACCATTTTGTTGTTTCATGGAGGCACTCGCTACTTCCGAAGTACATTTTGCAATATTAAAGTGAAGAAGGTGCATTCAACATGTGGTTGCAACTTTGGAGATCTAATTATTGATTTTGATATAGGAGATGGTCGAAAGTAGCTCGAATTGTTTCGTGTAAGATAAGGGGTGCGGGTGCGTCGCCCTTTTCTTTCCGAACTTGGCTTCAACACTCCCGTGAATCATACCTATATAAAAGGTACCAACTTGAAAAACAAAATGAATATTCTGAAGAACATTGTCCTTTATCGGCATCAAGCGATCTACTCCTCACGTTACCAACTCACCGTCCGATCCAGATACCGTAAGAAGAAGTCAAGCAGGAAGGACTTCCCCTTCCGGTAAGCCCCCGCCACAGAAACCAGCACCACAGGCCTGTCCTTCACATCTTCTCGCAGGAGCAGTTCCTGCAGAGCGTCCTCGTCCAGCAAGAATGTGTGGTCCTCGCTCGGAGACACCACCTGGATACCCCGACCTGATAACAGGCTCTCCATAGATCCTGGAGATTTTAAAATGAAGGATTTAGCTAAAAGCGTCGATCAGAAACCATCAAGCTCAGGATAGCCGGCAAACTTCTTGAAAACAAAATGCGTAGGTCGGGTGAACTACGGAGACGGCATCATTTTTTGGCCTCTGGCTTATATGGAGAGAAACGTGGCCCGCGAACCATGCGCTTCTCAAATGATAGCTATTATTGTTGAAGTAATTATTTGCCGGCTATTTTTCTGCTTCCGCGACTTCGTCCGCGTGAAATTTCGGCCTCCGAGCCATCGCGTGGCATCCCATCGCTCACCCGTGCTACTGCTTCGTTTTCGCTTAGCGTTCTTTCTATTTCCTTTTGCTTGGCTTGTGGTCGGATCGTGGCGTGATGTTAAAGATAGGCTCAAATCACACCGAGATGGCAGCGAAGAGGCAAGCAGTTTCAGTGTCATATAATTTTAAACTTTATCTTCATTACTATAATACATAGTATCGCTTGACAAACTTGAAAAGGTTGCGCGGCCGCCCGCGGCGCCGCGAGCACTCCGACGACTCAAGTTTCTCAAGCGATACTATGTATTATAGTAATGAAGATAAAGTTTAAAATTATATGACACTGAAACTGCTCGCCGCTTCGCTGCCATCTCGGTGTGATTTGAGCCTTAAAGTCTATATAACCTAGTCCTCAAGAATTGGGCTATCTAATGCAAAAAGAGTACTGGTACAGTAGTTGTAGTTCCGGAGATTACCCCAACATACAAACAACAAATAAACTCGAAACTCATCAAACTCCATGTTGATAAAAAAATCGACAAACCAATCTTGGCCACCAAAAACCAATCGTACATAACAGCCGTTACCTTTGTCAGTTTCGGCTGAAGATTTTGGTGAGGTACCTACTCCCTTTGAAGACTTCAAGGGACCTATTCACTAAACACCGAACCCGTAGTTTGAGTATAAAAAATCTACTGTTTCATAGAACAGAGTGCAATACCTACGCGGTCAAAACGTGTTACTCCGGTAGCTTGCTACATATTAAGTCATCTGTGGTCTGATCCCCTGAACTGCTTTAGTTATTGTTCCGAGCCCTGAACACCCCTCCACCCCCCTCCTCGATCTCCTGCTAGTTCGTCTTCAATGGAACAGATTTTTTTTTTAAACCTAAAAGTATCAACGCACGGGTGTTCAGAATCATGTACTGAATCCATGGCAACAGGTTGCTTGTCAATGTTCATGCCACCCTGTATTGCACTAGTGTAATATTATTTTCCCATGAACGGTTTTACGTTAGTAATGGTACCTCAATTTTTTACCTAAATTAAAACGATTCTTCGGATGCTGCATCCTCAACTTCAATAAACCTTGAAACCAGCAGGAAGACATAAAGTCAACTATTACTTAATTAAAATATAATTCAAACACAGGTCACGATAAGCACTGACAATAGTGACAATGCCAAATTCCATGTCATATGTCTACGTCAGAACGAAACTGGCCGCATCGAGAGGGTAGAAGAAGGACAGCTACCTACATAGAATGCTACAAGGATCTTTTTGCGCGTGAATAACATTGACAGGGGGGCGTTGACTTGTTGGTAACATAACATACATAGTCAGCCTATAATGTTCCCACTGCTGGGACACAGGCCTCCTCTCTTTAAGAGGGAGTGGGCCGTAATCCACCACGCAGGCCCAGTGCGGGTTGGTAGATGACACATATCTTCGAATTTTTGGGTCTAGGACATGTCGGTTTCCTCACGATGTTTTCCTTCACCGTTTTGAGAGCAGTGGTGATGAAATAATTTACACAAAGTAACGCGCCTGACTGGGTTCGAACCTATAAGCTTCTTGGTTCGAACCTACGATCCACCACTGCTCTTTTTGCACTGCTGTTGTTGGTAAACATTTGTGAAATTGCCACAGTTCCAACACAAGATGGCGGTATTAGTTCCGAACTTCAAAATCAAAATCAAAATATTTTTATTTCACATAAACCAACATGGGCACTTATGAAACGTCAGAAGCTAGGTGCTTCGCCACGCGTCAGTAAACCTTTTGTAGAGTTATATACAGGAGACTTGTAATTTGACGTATTCCTTCCAGGACCTGATAGTATGACCCATTTGCAACAATTAGTTAGGGCGCCCACGACCAACTTTTGTCTCCGCAACAAATTTTTCTCTCACATCAAGTCTACGGGTTCGTATGAAAGTGCGCGCATGTCATGTAGCGAAGCGACAGCTAGGAGACATTTTTGTCCGCGGGTTTTTAATTACGCAAGACGCTACTGTCGCCCGTCTATTGGTTTCAAGTCAACACAAATGCGCGCACGGCGTCAAAAAAATAAACATGTTTCTTCTTTTTTTTTTGCATACCTACTTCAAGTTTTGTGGTGGCCGTGTGATGGTATGTTAGGTTCTCAACTCAAAATCCAATTTTTTGTATTAGATCAAATAAATAAAGGGTGTACTTAAATGCTATCCAATTTGGCAATCGGGTGTTACTGTAGGTAGTAGGTAGGTACTACCTAATGAGTCTGACACAATTCCCACAAACGATCGATTTTGTAAAGCCTTGCTTGAAATAACTCGACAAGGTCGATAGTGATGATCGGTGAATGCAAGTTTAGTTTATTTCAGCCGGCCGAAGTATAATCGACCTCGTAATTCCTTTATCAACCAAAGGATAAATGTCACTTGCAAATCATAAAACGACAAAGTATATTTAAAACAAAAAAAAAAAATGCTTTGTGTGGTTATTAAATGCTGTAGAGTTAGTCATTTTGTTTTTGCTATTGTTAGTAGAACGTTGAAGTTCAGTCTATCAAAAAGTACCTACTCTGTGGTCTATTTGTCTATTAGATGTTGTCAATCAATCAACTCAATTTTTCCGCTATAAATCAACTCAGCGTATCGCAGTCCACTACTCTCCCAGGCTGCGCCACAACACTCAACTGTTCTCCGCCTTCCGCATCTAGTCTGTCCCAGCCACCTTCTTTAAGGTCGTCATCCATCTAGCTGGGGAGCGTCCCACACTACGCTTGCCGATACACGATCTCCACTCCAGGACTCATCTGCACCACCGGCCATCGGTCCTTCAAACATGGCCAGCCCACTGCTACTTCAAATTGCTTACTCTGCAAGCTAGGTATGTCGTTAATTCCGGTTCTTTTCCGGATAATAAACTCTGACCATAGCTCGCTCCATAGCGCGCTGAGCGACCTTGAATTTGTGGACCAGCCCGACCGACCGTCAGTATTCGGCCATGTTTCGGCACCGTATGTCGTGACGGGCAGGACGCACTGGACGCACGAGATAGGGCGACGAGCCTGCCCAACCCAACTGGATTCTTCTGTCGGCTTCTTTCTCAAAGTTGTGTCTACCGAGCTACATGTTCTTGCCCTAGGTAGACATAATCTTTTTTTTTTTTTTTTTTGTTTCCGGGGTGGAAAATCCTCATGGATGTCCGCCGCCCTGGGGCGGGCGACGGGGTCTGTCAGACTCTTACTGACTAAAAACCACCCCGGTGTTCCATCTCACACCTACGCCGGGGGTCGCGGGAACGTACGATCCTTCCGCAACCCCCGGCTGGTGCCCCCGCAATTGCGGGCCTCCTCGGGTCAGGGGGGGGGAGTGAGGTGTTTGACTCCCCCCGTGACGTCTAACAGGGGCGCGCGTGGAACACTACGCGCCGCCACCTCGGGTCCTAGTGTGTGGGGGGCGACGGACGTCCCCGAGTCCGTCGCCCCTGGACCCATTTAGGGGGGCTGGAAGAGGGCATTGTCTGCCCTCCGCCGACGCCCGGTGCGCCTGCTGCGGGCCGGGTGAGTGGACGAGATCTCCCTCTCCCTTTCCGCAGCCTCCTTCTGCGAGACGACTGTTTCGCAGAAGGAAACCACCGCGTCCCAGGACTCTTCGCTGCCGACCATCGACTCGACCACGGCCGGCAGCGACAGGTCACTGCCTACTTCTGAGATGAGGGCACGGCGCGGCTCCTCCCAAGCGGCACACTCTGCCAGCGTATGCCACGCCGTGTCCTCCCGGCAGTCGACGCAGTGGTGACACCGGGCGTCCGGCTCCCTGTTTATGCGACACAGGTACTTCCCGAAGCAACCATGCCCCGAGAGCACCTGCGTCACCCGAAACGACAGGGAGCCGTGCCTCCTCCCGAGCCAGCGCTCGAGTACCGGCCGGACCGCCTCGATAGTGACGAGGCCGGCGGTAGGGCGGGAAAGCCTGTCCCGCCATTCCGCCACCAGGACCTCGCGAAGGTAGACATAATCCTAGCACAACTTCGAGAAGCGATCCTTCGATGTGGATTGTACTCAGCAAGACGTGCGAATTGTACATGACTTTTGTCTTGTCCAAATTTATGCCGAGGCCAACCACCGAGAGGCTCCATTTACGCTGTGCAGCATCTGGTGCTTACACTTATGTTTCATTGTCTCTGCCATTATGACGATGGCATCGGCAAATCGAAGATGTGAGATGTACTCGCAGTTCACGTTGATACCCTGCCCAGTCTAGTCCAGCGTCTTGAAAACGTCCTCTAGCGCATTGGTGAATAGTTTCGGGGATATTACATCCCCCTGTCTCACTCCTGTGAGCAGTTGGATGGAGCTGGTTTTCTGTTCCTAGTTATCGTGTCACAGTCATACAAACATCCCAACTCTTCGACATCTTTGCAGAGAGGCCAGAACTGCCTATATTTCGATGGGGTCGATGGCTTTCTCGTAGTCCACAAACATTTTATCTATTATTGACAGTTGGATAATTACAACATTAGTGTACTACTCACGAGCGACCTTCGTCAACGGCAGAGGCAACTCCAGCCGTCGACACTCGTCGACTCGACGGCTGCCGTTGACGCGTCGCTCGTGTCGAGAGCACTTAATGAAGTTATTGTTGTCAAAAGTGGTACCTAAGTATGTAAATACGAGGTTTAGGTACTATTACTATACCGTATTGGCTATTGAAAAATGTTTGAGTATGGTATTGCTGTGATGTTGATGATGATGTTATTCCAATAATAGCAAAACTATGCTTGCTTCATTTGAAAAAAAGACAAAGTTTTGTTACTGACGTGTCTTAATGCGATGAGTCACATATGTTACGTCATTATAGGACGACTTGACGAAGTTATGTTACGAGTAGGTAGCTGTATCTTAAATAATATTATAATAATAGAACTTTCATCAGTTGAATTCTGTTTTTGGGATAAATCATAGGTTCCAGTTATCCATGGAGTTTGTTGTCCGTTCTTCTCCATAGGAATACTACGCTTTGGAATGGACAACTAGCTTGATCTTTCTAACTGACCGACTCCTTGACAGTTCAAAAGTGCTGTACCTACATAGTTTAATTGAAATAAATGCTTTGACTTTCAGTTGTTGTTTTGTTTCATGTCAACAGGAAATTTTTAACCCAGCCATGAGCTGTTCTATTTTATCATCTTAGGTGTGAGATATCAGCATCAGTTTTCCTCATTAAGCCACTGTAAAACTTACATTTACTACATTAATTGCTACTATAATGAGGAATACAGACGACGTTATCCTAAAAAGGAGAAACTGATGATAATACGCTTAACTATATATGTTTCGATCCCGTGGGAATATCGGGATAAAAAGTAGCCTATACGTTAATCCAGGGTGTCAGCTACCTCCATACAAAATTTTA
Source organism: Hydraecia micacea (assembly GCA_914767645.1). Classification (NCBI taxonomy): domain Eukaryota; kingdom Metazoa; phylum Arthropoda; class Insecta; order Lepidoptera; family Noctuidae; genus Hydraecia; species Hydraecia micacea. The sequence goes on along the minus strand of OU611793.1, from coordinate 845,241 downwards.
TCAAAATTGGTCCAGCCATTTGAGCGTGAAGAAGTAACAAACAGAATATAACACACACACAAACTTTCATAATCAGCCTATAATGTTCCCACGTTACTGCTGGGACACAGGCCTCCTCTCTGTGAGAGGGAATGGGCCGTAATCCACCACGCGGGCCCAGTGCGGGTTGGTAGATGTCACATGTCTTCGAATTTTTGGTTCTAGGACATGCCGGTTTCCTCACGATGTTTTCCTTCACCGTTTTGAGAGCAGTGGTGATGAAATAATAATATAATTTACACAAAGTAAAGCGCCTGTCTGGGTTCGAACCTACGACCTACAACTCGTAAGTCGCGGCCGATACCACTGGGCCACCACTGCTCTCCGAATAGAGTAAATGTTTATTTAATTACTTTATTTTCTCAAATTGATTTAACTATTCCGGGGTACAAACTTTCGCCTTTATAATATTAGTGTGATAAGTAAAGTGTGGTATAACTTCAAAATGTAATGTAACGTAGTACTTAGGTACCTAAAATAACTGAAGGCTATTCATCAGTTAATAAATGTGTCTCATGATCTCATCGTAAGCACGGTATTTCGTAAGGCACGGCATTCTCGCTTTCAAGCTAGTTTTATTATGCGGATTTGCGACAAAATTTAGTTTTTTAATAAGACTTGAGCGATCGCAGACTCCATTTAATCGATGACCGATTTTGGTGTAGGAGCTAAATGAAACCGTATAAGAGATCAAGTGTATGAACGCACACGTCCTACAAGACGTAGGTCTAAATAGCGCAGGTAGGTCGAAATTATCTGACGGATTGTAGGACCTAACGGTACAGGCCATTGAAAAAAGGAAAAAAATAAGGTAATAAGTATGCCGTTTGCGAGCGCGCTAAATCAAGCAGATTTATAACATTCCTGTAAAACTTAGTATCTGGCGCGTTAGTCGCACATTGCAAGGTCAAACAAAACTCCTTGTCGAGTAGGTACCTAGTTCCGTAACTACGTCCGTCAGTTACATAAAAATGAATAAAGGATGTCACAGTGGGTGATTGACTTCTGCGCTATCAGTCGTGGGTTCGATTCCGGCACGCAGTATTTGCAAACTACGTATACAGTTGGTAATAATCTGAGAATTATCACGATTTAAAAGGATAGCTGTTCTGTCTTTATTATTATAAGCGCACGCGCAACGTTGCTTATGCTTAACCTTGGTCGGGATGGATAGACTGTGTGAATGATGTTAGAAATGGGGTGACTACCGAGATGACGACTAATAGAGAAGTGTGGAAGGAAAAGACATGTTGCGCCGACCCAAAATAAATTGAGATAAGAGCAGAAGAATGATGGTGCATGCCTGGGTGCCATGTCTGGGTTCCATTTCGAACCTACGTACAACTTGTTACATTGATCCACAGGGTCATCGCTCGTGAATTCAACATATTATGTAGGTACTTACTGGAACTCCTATAACTTCACTGATTACGATTACATGTGACTCAGGCTGGCTGGACAAATCTTCAAAATTGCTCGCTTTTAACTAGGTCAATAGGGCACTTTATGTGACGGCTAAACACCCTTATTTCAGAATTTGTAACGCTACAGAATCTTAGATAATCGATCGAAAACGTGTCCAGCCATCTTGAAAAACCACTTTTCGCTGGTCTCTCAATCTCGGTAACGGAAGTGATTTTGACGACTTTTTGCATATCAACGGGCGTTACATAAAATTGTAACAGGCATCGAGCTAAAAGCTTTGTGGTACGTACAGCGGTTTAGTAGAAAAATGCAAAAATCTGTGTCCAGCCAGCTTGATTTTACGTATAAAACTTTTGGCTGGCACTTCCGAATCTCAATAACGGGAGCGTTTTCGAATATGGTTACTTTACTAACATTTAGTAACGCAATGTGTAACAGTAATAACGTTTGATTTATGGCGTCACATGTAAGTGTTTACGAGAAATCAATAAAAACTTAATGTCCAGCCAGCCTGAAATCAAGCTGGCTGGACACATGTATCTCCGCTGCCTGATGATCTACGACCTTCGAAATGTGTTCAAAATTTTGTACCGGGGACGATAATGATAACCTGAATTTGTAACGGAGAAACTTTGCGTAGTTTCAAAGATATTGATCATTAAAATGTTTTCATATAAACACTGCATTAGGGTTACCAATCTTGTAGGTTTTATGTAGGACTAAGTATATTTTAAGGTGTTTTCTTTAATGGACGAAAATCCGTGTATTGGTGATACTAATACGAACAACTGTAGTTCACAGTCTGATCTCAGTGTCAATCCGTCAAAAATATCTCTAGTTTCCCTTCATTTTGACAAGTTTTTGACATTTTTTTGTCGCCGAGATGAGACTGTGACTAGATTTTGAACGTTTTAAATTACGAGAATTGGCCTTCAGGTATTGTGTCACCCCAAATAGACCACATGTCTTTACTCTTTAGGATAAGGTTTTGATCAACGTTCGTAGTAACGTGTTCTGCCGGTGTACCTAATACTTAAATAAATAAAACAGGGCGCATACATCCAACTGACGACACAAATCGTAAAAACTAACAACTTTTGCAAAAAAACATTGTAATTCACGTTAGTTACCAAGGGCACATTACCTATTAACAAAACAACAGTTGTATAAAAAGACAGTAGGTACTTATCTGAAAGTTTATAACGGTCAGTTACACACAAGTCACACACACAGATTACACACAAAGCAAGTCTCATCATGGCCGCGTTCCGAATCGCACTCATGAGCGCTAAAATCGCTCTTGCTGGTAATTCATAGAAATGGGTTAGTAGTGATTGAATGTTATGAAGTTGCAGCTGGGTATTGTTTATTTAATTATCAGAATAATAATTAAATAAACAATATCGATTTCAAAATTTGAAATCAATAAATTGCGTAAAAAATGTAGTACGTCGGGGGACAAAATAACTGTGAACGGAATGTAATACTTACTTCCATGATAGCTGATGTTGGTGTCTCTATCTATTGCTTAAAGTTGGTACTACTAGGACAACTGGTGGAATCTTAACTCTTATTTATGTTGTCTACCGCAGATTAATTAATAGTTGTCTTACTCTGTTTAGTGATGACACTTCGAAAAGTACATACAATGCCGACTGTAGAGTTTAGTTCTCATTTTCAGTTACCTAAGATAATGAACTAAACGCGAAATACAAGTGGGCTCTCTTTTGCAGCGCTGGTAAGTAGTCAATAATTATTTTGAATTAACACATACTTACGCTTTTTACTGCAGGAAAACCTTTTATTCCCACGGGAAAATCAAATACAAAACAGGCGTGGCTGCTACCGGCCGATTCGTCGATTAAAAAGAAATCCTTTATTTATGTAAAAATTATGGTCACCTCACAATATTAATGGCAGTTTGTATGGGAAAATTTAAATGATCAATATCTTTGAAACTACGCAAAGTTTCTCCGTTACAAATTCAGGTTATCATTATCGTCCCCGGTACAAAATTTTGAACACATTTCGAAGGTCGTAGATCATCAGGCAGCGGAGATACATGTGTCCAGCCAGCTTGATTTCAGGTTGGCTGGACATTAAGTTTTTATTGATTTCTCGTAAACCCTTACATGTAACGCCATAAATCAAACGTTATTACTGTTACAAATTGCGTTACTAAATGTTAGTAAAGTAACCATATTCGAAAACGCTCCCGTTGTTGAGATTCGGAAGTGCCAGCCAAAAGTTTTATACGTAAATTCAAGCTGGCTGGACACAGATTTTTGCATTTTTCTACTAAACCGCTGTACGTACCACAAAGCTTTTAGCTCGATGCCTGTTACAATTTTATGTAACGCCCGTTGATATGCAAAAAGTCGTCAAAATCACTTCCGTTACCGAGATTGAGAGACCAGCGAAAAGTGGTTTTTCAAGATGGCTGGACACGTTTTCGATCGATTATCTAAGATTCTGTAGCGTTACAAATTCTGAAATAAGGGTGTTTAGCCGTCACATAATGTGCCCTATTGACCTAGTTAAAAGCGAGCAATTTTGAAGATTTGTCCAGCCAGCCTGAGTCACATTACGATTACATACCTAGAAGTGTATTGTTTTTGAACCAGTCTGTTCAAAAGACTACACAATCATGTAAAATTCCTGTTTTTATAGTCAAGCTATTTAAATACAATGGAACCATTAAAATTTATAATTGTGTTAACACTCGGAATTATATCTTATCAATAGCAGTAGCTATTTAACAATAGTTTAAACCTTCATTAGTGTCGTTACAGATTTGCCAAAGATTTAAACAATGTTGAGCGGCCATTATTGTTTACATCTTTGGCAAATCTGCCGCGGTCGGACTTTAGTTATTCTGTGTTATTTAAAACTTTTTTCGTTCTATTTTATTGTTTCTCAGTGGAAACTTGTAAAACTTGTAAATGGCCTTAGGTTTTTTTAAGAAAACCGTAAATAGGTAAGTTAACATTAAGTTTCCCAAACAGAATAAAATAAATTCATTCAAATAAAGCCTGCTTCATGATGTAAAACACAAGCGTCGACTTTCGTAGCTAACCGTACCTATAGGTACAGACGCCAGCACATCAACCTACTACAATCTGTCAGATTTCTGTAATAGATTTTCAACTTTATCGCTAAAATATAAGGTTCAATGTTGATTGGGAAAATTTGACAGTTAGGTGTAGGTTGATGTGCTGGCGTCTGTACATACGGCAATTTTAATTGCATATTGCTCATGTAGCGCGAACATCGTAAACAGAGTTACAACTCGCCAGCCACTAACGAATGGAACCGAGTGGAATTTTTATAGCATTCACTTGTTAATCAATCAATGAATGAGAAGAAGTTGCCAACACCGGCTATTCAGTGTTTGATGTAACTAGCCGTCATAACGGTCATACGAACATGGTAACTAATGAATGACAGAGCTCAGAATTACGTTAACAATCGGTCATTATTTGTGCATTACACTGCTAATATCATTTGCTTTATGTTTTTGCTTGGTTCTCATAGTTTCACTTATTTAGAAATCAAGAAAACTGTCCCAAATGTGATAAAACTCAACAAGCAATGTTTTGATGAAAGGAATCTTAAATTCTTAAGATAAAAATATATAGATCATTTCTGATTATTACAACTCATTTGAATAAATAACAAAACCAGGCTTTATATACACCCATAGCCCTGCCCACCTCCGTATAAAGGTAGCGTGAGTAACATAAAACCGGTAGAAACATAACACATTAGCCTTCCAATCAACTTGACCACTGTTTACATGCAGGTGAACACATGACATAATTCACTATTTATACCTTTTAACAACACTTTTTTAATCCAATTTAACTTTTAACACGTTATCAATATAACTTTGAAGAGAAAATACTCACTCGACATTATCCGTTCGCGGAAGTGTGTAGGAAAAACTACACGTTAAATAATTTTATTGTAGACCGCGTTCGCCAGCGGCTTGTAAACTACTGGCTGGTTGCGTAGTGGGTGAGGTCATCGAACATTTATCTACAGAAGGTCTTATCTTCACAACTTGTGGCATGGGACACGGTATAAATAAACCTTAGACAGTGTTAAACATAGAGTCGAAATCTGCATCGCGTTTAGCACTCTGCGTAGCTTTTGTTAGTGGGTTTTCTGCGGTTAATTTTCATTTGTCGGGCACGTCGGGCAGTATGATGTCATAGACGGCCATTCCTTGTGTGATGTCATACGAGGCAGACGAGATTTGATCGGCTGCTGTGTCAAGGGCGTGTCTTTATTTGGACGATGTTTTGACGCTTTTTGAGTTTTGAAGGGCTCGGAGTAGTAAATAAAGAGCATACACCTTCCGTTTTAGTTGTGGGGTAGGTTCCTGTGTTTGATGTGTTTGTTTACTTTCTGTACCTTAATAGAGATGGTGTGTTTTCTCTTTTCGGCAACAGCTGCTAGAAGTTTCTGCATTTAATTAACACCTCAGCGATTTGTTTGTTCACTTTATCCTAGTTAGAAATTCTCTCTGTGGCTGTATGTAGTTGGGTAGACGTGATTATGGTAAGCGTGATGGGTAAAAATTACTTGATTAGTGAAGTGCGTAGGATTAAATACGTTTTTAAAAACACGGTTGTTTACAAAACGTATTTTTACGTTTACGTAAATACTACGTTGTGTTATTTTCACAATCATCATTTAAAATTAAAATTACCGTCAGGGCCAGGCACGGTGACAATTTGAGAAACTTTAGAGTACGCAGGGAAAAATATCACAGTAACTACATAGGTAGGTACCTACCTATACCGGTTAGGTATTAGATAGGTACCATTTACTTTATATTTCGTCAACATAGTGATTTTGAAGCGGGACGGGACGTAAATATGAAATGAAATGAAATTGTATTTATTTGCTAGAATATAGGTACTTACATAATAACATGGTAAAATAGGTACTCTGCTGTTTGGATAGTCTCCAAAGCAACTAAGGTCCGACTGCGGCAGGTTTGCCAAAGATGTAAACAACAATGGCTGCTCGAAATTGAATAAAATCGATAAACAAGAGTATTTATTTTAAGTAATGTTTGTTTTAGCTCGGAGATTTAGACGAAAAAAAACATTAAATACTTGTTTTCGTCTAGTTAGCCCGGAGATTTAGACGAAAACTAACATTACTTAAAATAAAAACTTGTTTATCGATTTTATTCAATTTCGAGCGGCCATTGTTGTTTACATCTTTGGCAAATCTGCCGCGGTCGGACTTTAGCTTTAGACATATATGAAGGTCCTGCAACCTTCGTGGGCTAGAATAAATCGATGAAGGTTCCATACCTATGTACCTATTACTCGTATCAATTTTGCAGTTTCGCACTCCATGGTGAAGGCCTCCTCTTCTCACAGAAAGAATGAGCATTCATAACATAACCACGCTTGCTAATTACATCAAGGCGATTTCATAAGTTACGACATTTATGTAGATATAAGAAAGAAGAGTCTGTTTTTTTATATATTTATGGTCTATGGTCACGCACTTTGTTTTTACAGTAGGTAGGTCATAGGTCAATGGAGTACCTAGATATTTTAATTTTTTTCAAACTTGAGACAGCGACTTACCTATGTACTTAGGCCTGTCATTTATCAAAATGCAGTTATTCGCGGAACACCGAACTTTAAAATCTTTAAATAGCTATAGGAGCATTTAGTACTGTTTATAATTTGATAGCAAGTTGCAATGAAAACATTGTTTATACAAGGGAATCCGCTTCCGTTCTGCGCGACTGACCGTCATGCTGACTCACACGCTCATATAATATTTTTATAACCTTTTATACAAACTTATGCATTAGAGAAGGCTATAACATAATCAACTTTTTCATGTTCCCTCTGCTGGGACTCAGGCCACTTCTAGAAGTGGGTAGTTGTCCATATGTCCACTACGCTGTCCTAGTGCGAGCTAGTGGAAGTCAATGACTTAAAGGCGTTCTACACGATCCAGACCGACCGCCGACAGAGGTGACCTTGGTCCAGTTGGTATGAAAATCTACCGTGTAGACGTTGGTCGGTCGACCAAATATGGGCGGGGTCAAACGACCTTTGGACAACCTTGGTCGGAAGCGCATCCATCGTGACAGGCTGCGTCCGTGGTCGGCCCCAACCGTCTGGAACGCTGTTGTCCGACGGGAGAGCTTCAGTGTGCGATTGTCAGTCAATGTGGGCGCACGTCATCGCGTGTCACAGCGATGGATTAGAATAGAATATATTTATTTGCTTTAAAACATGGTACATTAAGGTCTTATAAATAAAGTGATGATCTTACATGTTTCGCCATGGACTGGCATGCAAATATTTAAACATACTAAATGTGACTTTAACGCATTAATTTGTTAAAATTAACATATTTTTAATAACATTGGTTATTAGGGTTTCGTATCTATTTGAACACATAAGAATAATAGGTATATAAAGTAATATAATTAAAACTCAGCATCATATCTTATATTTTATCGTCTATTTTTTTATCAAAAAATTCTTTTACACTATAAAAACAATTATCAATAAGCCATTTGTGTAGTTTTGATTTAAAGCGTTTTAGAGGGAGTTCCTTTATTTCTTTTGGAATATTGTTGAATATTTTTATTGCTGTGATAAAGCTATTCTTATGTCATAATGTGCTTTGATGTGAAGGAATTCTTAGCCGTGTTGGGTCTCGACGGGTATATTTTTTTAATGTAAGTCGCATGTTATAAAAAATGTAGAGTGCTCTTTATTGATTCACAAAACGAACCCCGCGAACGAGAGGTTCTGACCAAATTTATATCTTTATACACTGATTTATCATGTCTTTGGTACATTGGATCTAATTTATATAAAGATAAGAATAAGAAAATGTTTAATTAATTTTTATTTTTTTTTAATAATTAATTTTTCTTCTTCACTCAAGCATAAAAAAGTTAAATTGCCAAACCGACCTTCCGTTGCTTTGAAAGGCAAGGAGCCATATTGATACGTCATTACGCTGTGAACACCGGATGGAATTGACAAGTTGATGTCAACCACCGACCGTGTAGAACGAATACAAAAGTTGGTTGATCCGACCAAGGTCACCTCTGTCGGCGGTCGGTCTGGATCGTGTAGAACGCCTTTTAGAATGTTAGTTTCACTCAGTTTTTTTAAGTAGTGGGGATAAAAATAATTGTGCAAAGTACGCACCTGCCTGCACTCAATCCCACGGCCTCTGACACGAGTTCTCCTCGGCCAACGAGGCAATCTTGTTACCTTCTACCTGCTTAGTGTTCACACACACGAGCAACGCGCGTCACCGGCAGGCAACTGCAGCCGTCGTCACGTCTACGGCTGCCGTCCACAACGTGCCGCTCGTACGTCGTCGTATTCATGAGCACCGCACGAATCATTTGGCCGAGAACCAGTGTTGCCAACTACAAAAGTTCAAATTATCGTTTTGACGACAACTTTATCGTATAACTACTCGGCTCCAGTCAGTCGGTGCCGACTGCCGGTGAATCGCGTATACTCGGCTCAATTGTATATGTATATTTTAAACTTGTGTAGGTAATCATATAAGCTTGCACTTCTATCGTGTGCTCATAAGCACACGCCATTTTTTTCTTAAAAAATATGTGATAGTAAATAAATAAACAGTGTTGCTACATATATGAGAATATATTTGACTGAGTTATTTACAATAGACACATCTAATATGATTTTCAAATCTTACAATTAAAGATATCTCAAAAATAGACACGTATACATCACAGTAGAATGATAGGTAAGTAATATTTATAATCTATGGTAAGTAAATGCATATTTTTATTCTGGAAAACATTGAGAAGGTAAATAATGGAGAAAGTCTCCTAGTTGGCGAATAGTGACACGAAAAATTTATTACAGTTCTATATTTAATCTAAGCAATGGCGCTGATTCTGTTACATAGACCCCGTCCCACGAAAAGAGTCCCGCGGCAATAAGTGGAACTAATTACTATTGTATAGTTAGTAACATTCCTACAACAACCCTCCTACTTCACACACCTTTCTCTATGTAAGATTGCACAATCTTATTAACCAGTGCCTGTAATTATGTATGTTGAGATAAATATATAAATAAAGATTTATGTCTCCGTTTCTTGTCTGTGGCGCCGTTGCGGGACTTCTTTCGTGAGACGAACTCTAGGTACCGGGCTACTAAAAGTAGGTAACTGTTTTATTATGAAACGAGTTCTAACTTTAGTTGTCAAGTCAAGCCTCTTCAAGCAACTGGCTTGCAGATTAAGCATGGACTTGGCTATTGAGGCTTGGATCATAAGACAGTAATACCTACCCGTTTTCACTAGCACTAAGCTTCTTTAAAGTCATTTAAAATTTGATTCTATTCTGATTTAAGTATTCAAATACCTAATCTAATCAAAGCACTCAATTTATAAGTGACACTACCAATTGGCATCCAGGTAGGTACAGATGCCAGCAAATCAAGCTACCCGAAACTGTAAAATTTTCCCAATCAACCTTGAACCTAACTGCTTTATCGATAAAGTTGAAAATCTATTAAAGAAAGACAGATTGTAGTAGCTTGATGTGCTAGCGTCTGTACGTTTTCTGATTCATTTGTTTACCTTTTCTTCAGATGCTTTGAACACACTAGTGTTAGTAAAAACAGGTATAAATGACCAACAGAATCAGCCATTTAATTTGGCCACATTTCACCATCGTTTTCTCCCTAACTACACCATCAATATGGACACCCATATTTCCTTTGAGCTACACTTATCTTACATCCCTGTTCAACCGTTCAACACAACAAAACTGAAACAACCTCATTACACCGTTTGCCCTCCCGCCATCGTCAACGAGAAACGAAATTATTCGACCCGAGCGTGACGTCCCGGTGACGGCGTGCGGTTGACACGCGGCCATAGTAAATGTATCTTATCTGTTATTAAACAAATATGAGTTTATGGAAAAATAACTTTAATTACTACTCAATAAAGTTCAGTTTACGCTACAACTTCAAACATTTTTTTTTTTTAATGGTGCTAGTCACTTTGAAATCAACTTAATTACCACTAAAATAAAATTCATATTTGTTTAACTTGAAATAACATCAATTAAAAACATAAATTTGAATAGTCCTTATTAGTCCTTATGTATCGTTACTCTGACGCCGCGCCCCATCATTTCGTTCTCGTTGACGTCCCGTTGACGAGGCGGATGGGCAAACGGCCTTAGAGTTTTCTGGTGAGCTTCAGAAAGAGACTGTCACTGACTGCTATATTTGCGGCCGGATACTGTATTTACAATTTAATTATTTGCCTCTCCCTCGTCTCGCTCACAGAAGAGGTAAATGCTAATAATTGGAGCTGCCATTTCCAACACAACTTAATAGATAGCTATCGCTTATGGGTCAACGCGCACCATCGGTAATGGAAGTGGCTGCAAATTGAAAAGCACTACTATATCCAGTTCGATTTTATTTAAACGGAATTTCAACCTTAAGTAAGGGCAAATAAAGTTGAGTTTTAATTGTTATTTAGTTACTTAGTTGCTTTGGTCTTCGCCACTTCGATGGTCTGCGCTAACGCTATCGCTGCAGCAAGGAGACAGCCACACATGCTGCACGCATGTCTTTTATTTTGCTGCTCAATCAAGGGGCGTACCACACTCTTATAGCAAGTCAATTTTAGACAAAAAGTGAATGAAGTATAATGCGATTTTGTACCAACTGTAAATGGTAACCATTGACCTGTCCTTGTCCGCCATTGACTATGGTACCCCTGTTTGATCGAACATGCACAAAGTACAAACCCGTAAACTCAACCATCAGTTAACAAAAATTGGCCACAAAGAAAAAAATCTCGAAACAAATTAACCAAACATTTTCTTGATAACGGTCGTATAATCTTTGTTTATCTTCTCGATCTTCGGTTTTAAGGAATTAGCTTTTAATTGAGCTGCCTTATCATTGGGTTCTATTCGCAGTGCCTCTTGTATGTCTGTCCAGGCATCCTCGTACATGTGCAAGCCGGAGTGGGCCGAGCACTTCCTGTAGAGGGCCTTAACATTGACGGGGTCAAACTTGAGGGCTTTCTCACACAATTGAATTGTAGCCTCGTACTCGTCGTGTTGGAGCTGGCAGTGTGCTAGGTTATTGTAGAGTTTTACCTGGAAAAGAAGGTTTTATTTATGCAAAATTAATTGATTTTGATATGTGGAGTATGTAAAGAATGTGGTGGGACAAACTGAAGGCCTAAACATATGGCCCCAGATGGTAAAGTAATGTTTGTTTTCGTCTAGTTAGCTCGGAGATTTAGACGAAAACAAACATTACTTAAAATAAATACTCTTGTTTATCGATTTTATTCAATTTCGAGCAGCCATTGTTGTTTACATCTTTGGCAAACCTGCCGCGGTCGGACCTTATGTTGATGAATATGTATACCTAGGTCAAATAATTTCTCCTCTAGATCTAACCACAAAAGAAATTGATAGACGAATTGTAAATGCTTGGAAACAATATTGGGGTCTGAAGGAAATTATGAAAAACAGTGAAACCGGGATAACTATCAAACGGAAACTATTCGATATCTGCATACTTCCTGTACTAACTTATGGTTGCCAAACCTGGGCACTCACAAAAACCCACAATAAGAAGCTCGAAACATGCCAGAACTCCATGGAAAGAAGTATGCTAGGGAAAAGACTGTCCGATAGAATCAGAATTGACAGCATTAAGAAACAAACAAGAACAAAGAACGTTATAAACACAATAAAAAAGCGGCCTGCCCCACACAATAAGAGGAAGTGAAGAAATGGTCAAAATTAGTAATGAATTGGTTCACAAGTGGCAGTAAGAGAAATCGGAGTAGACCTTTTAGAAGGTGGGTTGATGATATCAAAGCCGTAGCAGGTGGTACATGGACAAGAGCAGCTAACGATAGAGAGAAATGGCGACAGTTGGAGGAGGCCTTTGTCAACTAGTGACATACGGACAAGGAGTCGATGCATATTAAACTTAGTGTTACCGAAAAACTAAACTAAGTATTTATTATAAAATAATCATGTCAATTATTTTCTGATTAAAGGCTATTATAATATACCGAATATTAAAAACGGACCAAATACCAAATAGCGGCTGAACATTCATGGCATCATAACTATCCTAACTTCCTAACTATAATATTATAAATGCGAAAGTAAGTTTGTTTGTTTGTTACCTTTTCGCGCCTAAACCACTGAACCGATCATCCTGAAATTTTGCATATACGTTGTCAGTTGTACAGAAACGGACATAGGGTACCTTTCATCCCAAATAAAAGTGCTGTTCCCGAGGAAATCAACAATAACAACGTCCATCATCATCATTATCATTCAGCCAGTTTTATATTTAGGTAAGTACCTTGAGTTCCACCATATCCTTGACCACTTGCTCGCTGACGACCTTCGGATCCAGGGGTTCTGTAGCTATCAGCATCTTTAGTGCTTTGTTGAACCTGCGGAAGGCATCCGCAGTCCTCCCCTGTTTGATTAGGTCTACTCCACGTTCCTGTGGAAAGAATGATTCTGTGAGGAATTTTTGTGTTTATTGTTTATTATTAGATTAGACAAAGGAAACAATTGAAATGGAAATAGTTTAAGTGCTTGAACTAACAACACAAAAGATGCTGAATGTTAATGAAAAAAAAAGTGCTTAAATATTTTAAGCTGTGTTTTATCTATACTAATATTATAAAGAGGAAAACTTTGTTTGTTTGTTTGTAATGAATAGGCTCAAAAACTACTGGACCGATTTAAAACATTCTTTCACCATTCGAAAGCTACATTATCCACGAGTAACATAGGCTAAATTTTATTATGGAAAATAATAGGGTTCCGTAAGATATTTGGGTTTTTCGGACACAAGGTGTAAAAAATCAACCAGAAAAGTTACTTGTTTTGCGTACGCTGCCTAAACTATAAAAGATAGAACCATAAAATGTTCAAATTAATTGTAGATCTTATAAATATCTACAAAAAAGTCCACGGCACGCTATACCTATCTATGTCGAGTGAGGCACAACAACATTTTTTTATTTAAAAATCTTGAATTTTTTTTGGACTACATTTAAACGCATTTATTTTACTCATGCTATTAATCCTTATCAAAATAAACTATTTCATCACTAAGTACAGTTTATGTAGATAATATTTGGTCTTTGAATGATTAAAATTGGACGTTTGGTTTTGAAGTTATACATTACATCCATGATCTGTATAGTGTTATAAAGTTTTCATAATTTTCGCAAAGTTTAAAAAATTCATCTTCTTACTTCTATTTATTTAAGAAAAAAATATTTTGTATCTTTATGGGTTATTTTGATTTCCTTTTGAGATACGCAATCCTGTCACAAATCCGAAATCTACGCGGACGAAGTCGCGGGCAGAAGCTAGTTTATAATAATATGGCAAAAGAAGTCACAGAAAGACTTTATTTGAAGATGCTTTAAGTATGAAAATTTTTTACATTTTTGTGTGAGTAAGTTGTATGGTGCATGGTAAATGCATGCTGTGTTTGATGAGTTAAGGTTTATAATTGATTGTGTAGTACGTTCTGATTTATGAATTGTAAGTGTGTGCGCGACTTTGTATCTATTGCTTTTACTGAACTACATGTGTAGTAGTGGCGCGGTGGTGGGGCCAACCTAGTGACATCGGGTTCTGATACATTTTTAACTACCGGGCATATCTCCTTCTTTCATATATCTATGGTTCCGTACCACCGCACAATATTTAACACTACATACACAATCACGTTTGTTGTATGGGAGCCCCCCTTAATTTATTTTATTTTAATATAATTATTTATTTTTAAAGCGTATATACAACTAACTACCTAATCTGTAAATATTTCAAGCGTCTACCTGTTGCCGTTATTAATATCGAACAAAAAAACGGCAAAAATAATCACGTCTGTTGTATGGGACACCATGGTGTAACCGAATAAAATAAATATTTAAGGGGGACTCCCTTAAATATTTATTTTATTCTGTTTTTAGTATTTGTTGCTATAGCGGCAACAGAAATACATTATCTGTGAAAATTTCAACTGTCTAGCTATCACGGTTCATGAGATACAGCCTGGTGACAGACAGACGGACAGTGGAGTCTTAGTAATAGGGTCCCGTTTTTAACCTTTGGGTACGGAACCCTAAAAAATATTCTTTTTAGTAGGCTACCCGGAACGGAACTAGTTAGATTAGGTTAATTATAAAAACAAACACCGTGCCGAAGTCTGCCGAACTGATACGACGTTAGACGATGCACGGCTTTCAACGCTGCACCGCTGTGTCGGTCGGAGTGGGGGGTGTTAGGTTTATTTTCGTTACGGAATTTCTTCATTCGGTCGCCGCGCTCAAAGCCCAAGATAAAAGCTATGCAATAGCTTAAAAAGGGTTAGGTTAAAACTGCGACCCCTACGCACGAGCCGAGCGAGCGAAGCGAGCGCTGTCGCGCAGCGGCCGGCGAGTGCCAGAAACGACTAGATCATAAATTACTATTATTATTAAAGAACTTTAATACTTGTATGTAAATTATTTGACCCAAATGGAAAATACCGTCATAATCACTTCGTGACTGGTTTAGAAAATGTATTTTAAAATTATATTTTGTATAAACGTGGTTTTTCCAAAAGAATCAAATTATTAAATGTATAAATAATTAAATATCATCCGAAAAATTTGTAAAGAGACATTTGTAAACTGAGAATATTTGGCTTATTTTATTTTGCGTAAAATATGTATATACGAACTGAAATATTTGACTACATTAAAATAGGTAAAAGTACTAGTTGGTAAGCAAGTTATTGTTTATGTTTAAAACGTTCACTTGCCAAACATTACGTTTGAGTTACAATTATTTGTGAAGAGTTTATTTGTTAAGTAATGATTTGGCAAATGAAATTATGCGGAATATTGTTTGGGAAGTGATAATTTGTAAATTTTTTTTTTATGAAACAAGGGGAGACCCATTTTACGCTGCAACAAACGCTTTTCCTGTTGTTACCAAGTATACAAACACGCTGTGAATGTATGTGTAAGCGCAGGAACTCTTGCTACAGTCGGACCATGCTGATATCACAAGTGTGTGTGTGTTATTTGCTGACGCTACTCGTCTTCACGCACACATTGCCAGCTTGTTTGCAAACTTGGTTAGCACATGCTCGCGTCGCTTCGTGAAAGAAAAATACTGAACCCCATAGCAACGTGTTCTATGTTAGGAGGTTTGGTTTCCGCACTTAGTCCTTCAAGTGGACCATTGTGCGTGGGCATAGCACTGATAGAACCATGTAGAATGTAAACAATAGCACAATACTAAACAAATAATTATTATAATGAAATTGTTTTAGATAGTTAGTACAGTCGATGATAGCTGTTAGCTGACCCACCTAAAAGTTAGACGAATTTGAACCTTCTGTAATTAGCAGTGATAAATGTGTTTTTTATTCGATTTAGAGCTTCACGAACTACATAGAACGACTTGTTCAAGGTAGGCAAATATTATAGAATGCAAGTTATGCCAATTTGATCTTTAACACGTAACCTTAGGGTAGGTAAGCTTTTGAATACTGTTTTGTCACATGATGGAGTTGTTAATTTCAACAATACTTGTTGGTCTAGTGGTTGCAACAGTGAACCTATATCAACATGGTTGCAAGTTCAAAACTAACCTTCCACTTCTTGTAGCTTTATGTTTACAATATTCAATTATGTTTTTTTAATGCAAAACATTATTTATATTAAATTAAAATAGTTAATTTAAAATAACTATTTAAATACAAATATCTAACAACAGAAATAATAAAAAACAATAATGATTATGATAACGATTTTATTCAAAATAAATACAAAATAATTACTTACAAAATGAATTACTTGTTTTAAATATAAAGCTAAAACATATAAAAGAAGTTAAAATACTAAACTACTTAGGTATTCTTTGATAAGCTTGAATTTTTGTTTCTTCGTTTCAACAATGCCTATAAAATACCCATTTTTATTTATAAGTAGGTAAGTAATCTGTTACATGTAGTGAATCAACATGTTATATGTTTAGAAATATATATATTTCTATTTTATAACAATAACATCACCACAATAACTGTCATACCTACTTCTAAACTATAAGTGAAAATATATTTTTAGAAAATAGTAATTACTAAAATATACGTGAAAATAGCACTAAATACTTTGATGTTTTACCTACTTTATAATTTTTTTATCCTTAAGTATTTTTAGTTTTAAATATGGTTATGATCGTAAAAAGGACCTGCTTATTCATTGTATGAAACACTTCCATAGAAATTATGATAAAAACAGTTTATTTAACACACACACTGACACGTAAGTAAGTATTGTTGACTGCGGGCGGCGCGCGGCGGTGATATCATAATAGCGAAATGGAGCACCATCTCTTTCCAAAATTTGTTGCAAGCGGCTTCGCATACCGCACACCATATTCCAGCAAGCATCACTTCCTCTCATGAGAACGTTGAAATCACAAGTTGCGCCAAATTCTCCTGACTTCTGATGAATCCCAATTGAAAATCGTTTGACCCCACAAGTTTACGTCTTAACCACAATCTGATGTATTTCTCTGAAGCAAAGAAATTATACAGGTGTCACTTTACGTCACGGCATAAGGAATAGCTAGGTATAAAAACGAAGTATTAAATTAGAAAAATACACTTACTGCCATAATATTATGTCTCCTAGCAATCTCTCTGATGCCAACGTTCTCCTCATGCTAATAGATTATTTTGTATTTTAAATAATCACTGAATTGAGACATGATAATAAAACAATAAAAAAGAAATTAAAAACTTGGAAAAAGACGTTGTTTTTCGCAATTTAGTAAGGAAAGGTAAAAAATGTTCACGCGTTGTCTTTAGCTTTATTATTGTGACTGTTAATTTTTATTTTCCTACCCGTATTTTTAGTAACATTTGAATACCAGTTTTATAATGAATACGCATATTTGTCTTTCAACTACCCACTTATTACAAGTTAGGCGAAAACATTACCGAGTAGCGCTACTCTGATAAACTCATACAAATGAAATAACCCTTAATGTTACAGGCAGAGGGTTCAAATTCCTTTGTTTATAGGGTGGGTCAGGTAACTGCTATCACCGACTGTACATTAAGGAATTTTATTTGTCTTGTGTTGGAAGATGCCTTATAAACAGTGAAAATAGTAGCAACATGTTTCATTATTTAAAACATAGATATTGAATAAAGGTCTTTTTAGATATTATCCTTCAATATAATTTTATTAGCTCAAGCAGTGTAAGTAATTGTGACTTGTGAGTCTCCAAGCTAGGTGCAGAAAAGATTGTTGACACCATTTTGATGCCTCATATGAAAGGTAAGAAAGGGGGGCAGTGTTACATGATTGTCTATACCATAACATATTGTATGCTTTACATACTCTGGGCAATTAACCCACTATCTCCTAGCTGACAGTAATTTTTTTTTTACAACGGTCCAGACTTTTCTGTTTGTGCAAGTACAAGCGAAGCAGAACAAGGGCCTAATCTGCGTTAAGCGGACGCCCGAGCGGTTCCATACAAAAGTGCTCCGTTGCGGGCACCCGCGCGGGCATCCGTCGTAGGGAGGCGGGCCATCGCGCCCGCGTAACGGTGCCCGCATCCATGTGACGGACGCCCGCGCGGGGGCACGCGCGGTTCCTACCACCGGTAACGCTTTGTGATACGGGCTGTGCAAACGCGAGGAAAATATCTTTCGAATAAAAAAAACGACTGCACGAGCGTGCAGTCGTGCTTTTTTATTGTAATAAAATTTGTGCTAAAATAATGCATTATTTATGAAGGTGTTTTTCTAAACATGATATTAGTCCTTATCCAAATAAAATATGTTATTCATCACAAGTATTTAATTTTGAACATAATTGCAAGAGATATTCATTCATATCAAATTTTGATATGAATGAATATCTTAGGAGATATTATAGTTTTAAAATAACTGCATAAATAAAAGAATCCGGTCTCCACGACGGGGACCGTCGCTTACCCTCGGAGCCCACCCACGTAAACACGCGACGGGCACGACTGTCGCGGGCGCCCGCTTAACGCAATTTAAGCCCTAAGGGGTCAGGATCTTAGGGCCGCGAGCTCTTCTTACCTTGTGATGTACAGCAGCTTCGTACAGCCTCTCCCAACTCCAGTCGCTGATGAGCTGCTCCTCAGTGACCTCCCGCAGCTCCACTTTACACGAGATCTCCTTCATCAGCTTCCCCTCTGCGTTCCTGTACACCAACGACGCCTCACAAGTCTCCCCGCAACACATCTGTTGCAGCACCAACTCGAAATCTTTGTCAATGAACGAATCACAGTCGCCAATCAACACGTTCCCATCAAATGCTCTGCTAAATATCCGGCTGACTGAGTCTATCTCACAAGCTCCCTTCTCGTTGCAACATTTAACATCAGATAAAGTGATCTTGCAACGAGAATCTTCGTAAGGAACCAAGGTGTAGTCTCCGGGTTTTATCACCTTTTTTCGTATCTCTCGGTCCGGGCGTGTGCTAATAACTGTTTCTTTGTGCATTTTTAAGCGGGTTATATATATTTTAGTAACTTGAGCGATTATTTATTTCAAGTTTTTTGGATTTTCGATGTTTAATTTCACGAAAATGCGGAAAATCGTTAAATGTCAATGTCATTTCATTTCACTGACATCGACAGTTTCGTTCTGAAACTGAATTTATATTATTGTATTCAAGCTATACACAACCAGTATGCTGACTTCTGATTGTACAGACGCCAGCACATCAACCTACACCTAACTGTCAAATTTTCCCAATCAACATTGAACCTTAATATACTTCAGCGATAAAGTTGAAAATCTATTACAGAAATCTGACAGATTGTAGTAGGTTGATGTGCTGGCGTCTGTACATACGAAAAACCTATACAATTCGAGGTCAGCTAAAACTGATGCATAGCTTGTTGAGTCGCCGTGTGTATTATACATTTTTACACTATTATTCATTTATTTTATGAATGACGTTCTAAGCCACAATAATTTTATTTATAAATGATAAATGATAAATGATTTTATTTCTGTAAGTAGGTTTGCACAAACACTTTTACACGTCAATCATATTTTAAAAACTAGATGAGGTCGGCGTTTCCTATCTGACTACTCTGAGAAGAAAGGCCGAAACAAACTCAGAGGTCACAGTCTCTTTTAAAGTCCAGACATAATCTTGGTCAGGTTATATGAAGACCATGTAGATCGAAGTCCGAGATGGTCTTTTGAAGAAAGAACCACACAGATTGAGTGGACCTGTCCAGTCAGTGCACGCATTTGTCAGAATTCGTGCAGCTCAACTCAAAACTTAAGGAGCTCAACGATTCGACGAACAATACCAAAGAAAGGACATTTGGGTAGGCCACATAAATTACTCAAACTGCCAGACCATGACAAAACTAAACAGAACAATAACTAACAATAACGAACTATAACTTTCTATTTTCCCGATTTTACAAAACATTTAGTAAACAAAATAAATAATCTCTTCTTGCCACACTACAAACAATGTCAGAATCAGCTGTCTGTTGTCAGCTGTCAGCAAGGCGAATTTTTCAAAATTCCGTCTTTCTTGTCGTTTCTGTTTTTGAAATCATTATAAACAAAATCACAACAAAATATTAGGATACGTTAACAATACATATTATTGGACTATTGGTGAAAGTAAGAAATGTGTGAAATTGTTCATTATAGAGATTAGTTCTTTCTATAGTTATAGTCTAAAGCAAAATTTGCTTAATTAGAAAGGTGAGCTTACCTAAAATTACATTTTAATTTTTAGGGCTTTAATTTGTAAGGTCGTTTTTTCTACACTTATTTTCACTTGCGTCCCTGTAAATCCTCCAATTAGAATTCGTACATAAAGCAACATAACCTAAGAAGCAACATTCCAGTAATCCCGATCCAGCCTGTCCCTTGCTGCCAAGTGACGCACTAAGCCGAGGTCCGTACCCCACAGGGGGTGCCCTTAGCGTGTAGTCGCTTAGCTTTTAAGTTTTTAAGCCCTGGCTGGAGGTCTTAATTTTGAGGCATCCACAGGCAAGTCCGGTTAAGCAGACGACAACCTCATAGGTTGAACTGCGAGATGCCATTCCCAAAAAAAAAAGCAACATTCCAGAATTTCTAATTTATGTTTCAGGAATTATGTCGCTTTTACTAAAGAACGTGTGGCGGAGTGTGCTAAAGGGGAAATCGCTGGTGGATAGAAGTCTCACTGCTAGGAGTAAGTATTTTCCCGTCTTTTTAGCAGTATAAACTCTTTACTTTCCACTAAAATGGTCTAAAAGTCTGCAGGATTTCCCAGTAGGCACAATTAGGATATATATATTATCATGGCTGTTATTATGTCATTACTGTGTTAAGGAACCCAAGCTTAAGAAATATATAAAGACTGAGATGAACAAACATTACTTATTTGCCTAAGCATTATTGTTGCACAACTGTCAAACTACAATTGCAAGATAAATAACATACTTATCTAAAACAAAGTAGGTTCTAAGTAATGTTTATTAATCTTGTCCTAAAACTTATAATATTTGCAGTAGTAACCCATATTCCGCCTCCTGATGTTTTGATGACGGCCATCAAGGCAGCTCCAACCGCGTTTGAGGTGCTGGATGCAGTCAACACCAACATGGAGCAAATGGACCACAAACACATGCTGCAGGCCCTGTGCTGTCTTGTTGAGCTGCAGAAGTCTGGAAAGTAAGGACTTGTTTTTTTATGAACAGGCCGTACACAAATAAAGTAATTTTAATAAATTTTATTCACTGTTTGTGAGAGAGGGAAAAGAATTTAATCATAATTGTTTGTGATTTAAAAAGAAGGGATTTTTCAAATAATTTAAGTAATACTGCTAAATCACTAATATACGTAACAAATATTCCTAATAAATGCAGGTGGCGTTCTGTAGTTTCAGCCTACCCCTATGGGGTGAAGGTCTGGAGACCCAAATGTGACGGGGACATGTTATAATAATAAAAAATTATAATAATTTATTAAAGTCAGATCACAGTGATCCATATTTATGTTAGTATATTTAAAAATATGTTAGTAACCAATGAATAAAATACATGCCACAATATAACTGTCTAAATTTAATAATTGAAGTAAGTACATAAAATGTATTGTAAAATCTTATATCTATCTATACAGGGTTATTGGAAAAATACCAACAACCTCTTAAAAGGTCTTTGTACTCATCATTAATAAGTTGTATGTTTTTGAAATCACCTTTTAAAACCCTTCATTTTGATATCCCACTCGATGGTATTAGAAGAAAAAAAAATTTCGAACTCCACAATATGGCACCCCAAATCCGCCATTTTACTTTGTTTTTGATTTTAATGTAGCCAGTGACACTCGCGCTACCAAAACAAATCTTAAAGACGTATAATTTATCGAAATCCGTTTAGGCGTTACGAGGGAACAAAGAAACGGACATACATACATACAGGTCAAACACATACCCCTCCTTTTGGGCTTCGCCGCAGTCGGGTAAAAAGTATGTCTTAAGGTTTTTCAAAATTGGACTCCTACCAAGGTGGAAAAGGGTAATAAAGTTTAAGGGGTGGATTTGCCAGAGGACACGGTGGAGCATACGGTGGAGGTTTGCCCCGCTTGGGCAGAGCACCGCCGTGTCCTCGTAGAGGCGATCGGCAAAGGCGGCGACCTCTCGCGTCCGGCCCTGGTTCAAGCCATGGTCCGGGGCGAGAGGGAGTGGGAGGCGGTCACCTCCTTCTGCGAAGCAGTCATGCTAGCGAAGGAGGTGGCGGGACGGCTTAGAGAGAGAGCCGCACGCCTCAGCCGCCGCGGGAGACGCTACGGGTGTCGGGAGCCGCGTGACGACTCCCGGCCACCGTAGGCGCGGGCCTGCGGACGGAGAGTAATGGGTAGCTCTCCGTCCGATCAGGACCAGGCCCGTGCCGGACGGCGCGTATGTGTTCCACGCGCGCCTCAAAGAGATTTCAGCATAAAGGAAGGGGCCCGCCAGGGCCGAAGCCTGCCGGGGTAGCGGGATCGTCCGAAAGGGTTACCGCTGCCCCGGAACATAAAGGGCTAAGGAAGGAACACGGGTGGGTTTTAGTCAGTAAGAGTCTGACACTCCCTTCCGCTCCACCCAGAGCGGGAGGAGTCATTAGATGATTTCCCATCCAAAAAAAAAAAAAAAGGGGTGGATTTGACTGCTTGCTTCCATTAACCCAAAAATGGGTCTTTGGGTCAAGTTATGAACACATTCTAAACGATTTTTCAAAATTCCACCCCTACGGGGGTAAAAAGCGGGGATACAGTTTATTTGAAAGATCTGATTCCTTTGATCTATAAACTGAAAAATATACGCGTCCACTTGAGAACCTCCTCCGTTTTTTCGTCGGCTAAAAATTGGCCCGAATACTTATTTATCTAAATAAATGATAAAGATCATAAACATACATTTTCGAAATTTTTAGAGAAAAGTACGAAATACACGCGGACAAAGTCGCGGGCGAAGTGCTAGTAAATTCATAAGTTAAAATCGCAAAACATCTTTAAATTCATTAAAATCTTAAAAAAAAACATTTACGTCTTTAAATTAATTCAAATGAATATCAATTAAAATCAAGAAACATACAAATAAATAAAAATATATAAAACAATGATTAAATTTAACATTTATCAGTAGGTTTCAATAGAAAATGTGATCTGTTACAAGCTGTTCTTACAGACATGCAACTGCACATAATGCCACAATATTGGACAGTCCATTTTTTGTGACACAACGCTAAGAATGCTGTTGCCACTGCCGCGGGCCCGACTAAGCAATGACGTCGCTCTCTTTCTGAGTATGGCATGAAAGCCATCAATGCGAGCGTCGCAAACATACCCGACGCGCTGCAGTGCCTCGGCAGCCGCATCAGTATCCTAAAGGCATTGTTATACTGAACGCGCAGGGCGTTGATTGTCTTCTACGTATATACTGCCCATAACCCATAGACTGCACGTATAAAATATTGACAAAACGCCAGAAACAATGTTACTTTTACTGCCTTACTGCAGCGTGCAAAACTACGAGCCAACATAATGCATCGGACAGCCAACGCCAGGCGATCCCTCTCAATACTTATCCTCGTGGTCTGAGAGGTCATCCGAGACCCAGTGGCCCAGTTACCTACTTGAAACGCGCAGCTCTAGGTAAAGAAACATCGTCTATAAAGGCGGGTGGTATGTGCGTGACCTTATGACCTGGTGATTGAAACACCAAGAGTTCACTCGTCTTTACATTATACCTGAGCCCATGGGCCCCGGCGTATTCTACACATATAGCGAGGAATTTTCGAACGGCGCTTATGGAGGGGCCCAACAACACCATATCGACAGCGTAGCTGATATTGTTCACAAATTTTCCATCTATAGAGCAGCCGACTTTGGTGCTGCTGAGTCTCTCAACAAGTCCGTTTACGTACAGATTGAAGAGACGAGGCTTAGAAGGTCATGTAAATAAATGAATTTTGAATACGGGGGTCCCTTTTAGGAGGCAAATAATAGAAATGTGCAGTGGATTTAAGAATCTTCCTTTCATTTAAATCATTTTTTTTTATGAAAATACGTTATCGTCAATAAGTTAATAAAAGGCGAAATTAATCATATTTGGTTTTGTGACACAAACTTATATTTCAATTATTTTAAGCATTCTCGCAATTAGATTATAAATTGACGAAAGGTGTTTTTTTCGTGCACGGAACAAATTCTACTGTCAGCTTTGATGATTCATTTATTCATTTTTGATCTCTCTGACTACTTGGTGCATGTTAATTTTATTTTCGACTTTAATTTAACTCATGTAATGTTGTTATTTGTTCGGCTGCAAAAACCGCACCTTGCTTCACCAGCACTAAATGATACTCAGTTAAAAAGTAACCTTTTATTTACCTCAACTTTTAGATCACAGGTAGACCCCGATGAATTAGTATCAAACCCGAAATTCGAAACTCTCTGTGAGAAATTCAAGAGGCATGCTCGAGCGCTTGACGTGAACCAGACTATCGAAGCAATGAAAATTCTGTCCTTCCTGAAAGTGCCTGCCGACTCTGTGGTGGTCCAGACCATTCTGCAACTCCTCCGATGCTACATCAACATGTTCAACGTCAAACAAATCATGTTCCTAGACTTTTTACTGATGAAGTTCGACCGCAGAGATCATTTAGTTGATGCACTGAAGCTCGCTCTGCCTTTAGCGTTCCAAATACATTTACCACTGGAGATTGACAACAAAGATATGCCTTTGCTGAAGGATATGCTGGCGTATAGCTGTGGACACAAGCTGCCAGACCGTTATATTGATGACATAGTCACAGGCTTGCTCCTGCACGATCAGGTCATTGATGCTCATATAGCAAAGTCCATCATATGGTCACTGTGTCAAGTGAACTGTACAGAAGAAAGATTCCCAACAAGGGTACAGCTTCTCCATATTTGCTACGACATATTGACGCAGAGTATCGACCAGCTATCGTACGATGAGCTACTGAGGACGGCTGCGAAGATCAAGAACAGGATCACAGAGAAGCATCCGGAGTATTATCACGAACAGCTGTTCGATGCCATTGCTAACTCTGTGGTAGCTCGTGGCGTTAGCTTCGAAAAGGGGCTGCAGGTGGCTCGCATTATGTCGAGGACAGTAAGTATTCTTTTTTACTACCCCCCTTAGTTATAAAAACCGACCTTTTGATCAACCAAGCAGGACGTGCGGTCTTAGGTACAATTTTCGGGCCGGGTATATAGTGTTTTTGCTTTTTTCCATATTTTATGGGCGTTTGCGCCCTATTATGGTAGGTTCGCTCGCCTATTATATGGGACTTGTCAAACTATGGGTGCACTATCTACATTTTGTTTATGTTAAAATATCACCTGTCCTTCTTGTGTTAGCCTATAAATTATAAATATGGCGCCGGACAATTGCAAACACTCAGTGTATATTGAACTTACTGTTGCCCGCGACATTGTCTGCGATCCAGAATGAAAAGCCTAGAATATGTTTATACCCAGGTCATGGTCTACCATGTGCCAAATTTCATCCTAATTCGTTCAGCCGTTTTAGTGTGAAAGCGTAAAAAACAAACTCACTTTCGCATTTATAATATTGTAGAAAAATTGTGAACAGTGCATTTCATTTACAATAAAACGCATAAAAATTTGATAGTTTAAAAGTTATCCACGTCTTGACGCCTCAAAGAATAATTTACTTATATTTTTTTTACCTGCTTAAGTGGTGTTATTATCTAAATTATGTAGTCGATGAATTCGGTGCACAGTAAAACTGTAATGCGTTTATGTTGGCACCAAATTAAATGTATAAAATGTATGTGTACCTACTACTGAATAAATAAATAATTATATTTTCATTTCGCAGGCACACACCCACTTCGGCCTCGTGCGCTACCTCTGCGACATAGCGTCCGCCAACAGCCTGACCCTATCGACCTGCTCCGCTACCACGCTGTTCAGCTTCGTCAACTGCCTCTCCAACAATAACTTCACCCCCGAAGCCGCACAGTGGAATGAACTCCGAAACCAGATATCCAAAAATCTGCTCCTCGTTGAAGACAGTAAATCGCTACCCTGGACTAAAATATGCCTAGAAATGGCTTCCCTAGGAATATATCAAGACAATATGCTAAACAATGTGTTTTGTAAGAAGAATTTTGAAAGGGAGCTCAATCAGCTGGATTACCTGCAGTTGTTGACTCTGTATGAAGCTGTGCGGTGTTTCCACGACGAAAATAAATATAAGCTGCCCGACAATTTGCTTGAGAAGGCCAAATCCGTGTATCCTGTTCATCATAAGACGGAGCTGTTGGAGGAACATCTGGCTGCTGGTCTGGGGGGGCCCGAGTATGTCGTGACAAATGTCGTGCTGCCGAATGGGATTATTTCTGGTGAGTAGACCATTTCGTCAAGCATCATCTTCCTGCCCTGGTCCCATGTTACTTGAGGTCGGCGCAACACGTTTTCTTTTTTCATTCTCTCCTGTCAACCGTCACGCTATCATTCACTCCCTTCTCTTTCATATCATTCCTCTCTCCCTCCATCTATCAACATTTATATTCATCACTCTGGTAGTCTTGTAGTGATGGTGGTACCCATTACCTCAAGCACATCTTACAATTTAGATGTCTATTATTACCAACAAACTGCATCGTTGGTTGGTCTTGTGGTCGCTAGCGTGGGCCAAGACTGCTGTGTGGGTTTCGTAGGTTTGATTTTCGAGTAGGGCAAAGTATAATTGTAGCGCCAGTGTAGCGCGCGAAATTTTTTTCCTTACGTTTTTTTGCAATTTGCAGGTCAGTATCAGTTTGTGTGTTGATCTAAATATAATTCGCGGCCGTAACAAACATTTATAGAATTATAATCATAAAAATCATCAATACATCTCTCTTAAGTTCATATTACTCTCTATTGAATGACAATTTCATGAACTCGTGACATTTGAGGGCAATTCTAACTTAAGAAGTTGTGTTGCTGACTGTAATGTTTATAATTCTGTAAAGCCATATTAAAGACAGCCACATTGGCAAAAGTCGTCATAGTAAATATTGTTCCTATTGGAGAGACCTTTTCAACGACATGGGGGGTACCAAAACGCCCATCCTCCTTTGAACTTCGCGGGTTACCTTGGAGCATCCCTCTCAAGAAGTGTTCAGTAGCTGCCTGGAGTCCCCTAGGCATTACATACCTTGTGAAATGTGGGTGTACCAACTCTGCCTAGCCTTCCGGGTAATACACGCGATATGTTATTATTAATTTGAATAAAATTATACATCCTTTTCAGATTGCCTGATATGCCTGAAAAGCGGATACCCAGTCAAGTTTGAGGTCACCACTGGTGACCTGACTGTGCCTGTCGAATTCCTGAACATTCCGCCCGGCGGCGTACTGTAAGTAGTTATTTCTATCTTCTACCTGTTTACTTGTAAAGTTAAGAGAAGTCTAAACGTCAAAAAACTGTGGTTAAGCAAACGTTAATCATTACTCATTATGTGAACTTTTCTTAATTAAAAACCAGCCCTCAATCGGCTATCCGAAGCATACTTGACGCAGCATTATAAACGTTACCTGTGTTGAAATAGATTCGACAACAAATAATTTCGCCTTTCTTCACTTTATCTATCGTCAAGATAATTTATTTTGGAGTTTATTTCGACGACAACAAAGTCAATATTTAATTGACAGTGAAAATTTGGTGTACGGACCTTACCTATTCGACAAACAATGGAAGGAAAATACATAAATTCCTCTCAATTTTCCAGAGTATGCGTCCTAAACTTCCTTCCCGGCTGCTTCTCGATGAACAGCAACCGTCTGAGAGGCACATTCCGCCTCATCCTCGACATACTTGAAGACCAAGGTTATGCCGCCGTCGCCATCAACGTGAAAGAATGGCTGTCTGCACCCCCACACGAGAGGATCCCCTACCTCCTCAGAGAGGTGGAGTACAAATGTGGCGAGATCGGCATGAAACTTGCAGCCAGTTGGACTGCGCATTAGACACGAAAACGCATTAGCTAGAAACACTGCTACAAGGAATAGTTTTGTGAAATGTATTGAAAAAAAAGATGGCGACGTTGTTCCGATTTTGGCCACGCGCCAAAAAAATATTGTAGCGCGTTATAGTTTTATACATTGATGGATCTCCGGACGACGATAGAAATTTTTTTGTGAAATATATTACGTTTTGTATGAAAGGTTTCTTTTCTTTTGTTTTATTTTACTTCGTTTTAAAGTGGATAGGGCACTACACATGAATGAAGACAGCGGCGGGGTTTAGGTGCTATACTACTTCTACTTCGAGCGATAAATACAAATATTCTCAGAAGTTCACTCTGGGGGGCCGTGAAACCATTTGCAAATCTTATATTATAGCGTTCTAAAAGTAACTCATTGATAAGTGAAACTCCGAGCCCTCCAAGTGAGTCTCGCAAGTCTTTATTCCTCTGAAGCTCGGAAGTAAAAATAATGCCCTAGTTATCATGATATCTAAACTTTTTTGTATAGGACTTCTTGGCACCTACGATCTCATATCTGCCTAGCCTTTTCCCACCTATGTTGAGGTCGGCTTCCAGTGTAATCGGATGCAGCTGAATACCAGTATTTTACATGGAGCGACTGCCTACCTGACCTCCACAACCACGGAATATCTATGTCCACAACCCATTTACTGGGTAATACGATACCCGTTGGTAAGACTTTCGGGTTTCTGACGATCAATAACAATTGTCAAAGATTCCCGAATGACAGCCGGAACGAATGTTCCGAGGCACGGAGGGGTCTTGGTATGTAAAGATGGTCACCCATCCACAATTCAACCGCGGCAAGCGTAGCTTAACCTGATCGATCGACCCATGCGGCTGTTATTACTTAGCCACACCCTCTCATCATCATCATCATCATCGTCGTAACCTTAACAACGGATAATTCATTGAAAAAAAAAAGTTTTTTTTATAAACTTTTGATTATTTTGTTATTTTAGAATAACTATAATATTCATAATTACTAGTAGTACACACGCTGACACAACAGTTTTAGCTGAACTCGCATTCTATTATTATTAATTAATGGTACCTACCACCATTTTATTAGTGGTACTAGGGAGACACTGTACCACTGGTGGTACAGTTCGGTGGTACTAATGGGAACAAAGGACAAATCAAACTATTAACTTCCTAGCCGTGTGTAGGTACTTAAATTGTACGTTAGTACAGCAGCAACTTCTTTCATATTAAATTCAAAATAATTATAAAAGTTGGTAATACCACACCATGACACCACCAATGACAACAAACGTCAAAATATCTTAAAAATATCAATGCAAATCCCGCAATTTCAAAAAAATTGATTTGATTTACGTTTTTACAAACGATATTGCCCTAATTACAAATGATAAATGTTATTCATCGCTGAAAACGTACGTGTGCATGCAAACAGAGCGATAAAGCGTAGAGAGAAGTCGCATCTTAGATAACAGTTCCGAGATGGACTTAAAATGGTGTATTTTGTTAATAACTAGCGTTGTAATAGTGTGCGAGTGTGAGTATGGGTATGTAGTGTGGCCTAAGGGCGCGGGCGAGCCGATCATAAGGACTACTGACTACTTCGCGGATATTCCGGACGAGCACGTCGCGCGCGCCACGTACAGCAACGAAATTAATAGCACCGGGTAAGATTTTTAAATGCCTTATTTTTTGTAAGTGAAATACTAGGTGCATTACCGTCATTGTGAGGTAAAAGTGAAATACTAGATGCATTACCGTCATTGTGAGGTAAAAGTGAAATACTAGATGTATTACCGTCATTGTGAGGTAAGAGTGGGTACTTAGTCAGGATTTACTTTTGGATTGTGATTGTGATCACTTTACTTTTACTTTCTTTATCTTACTTTTGATGTGCGTCCCTGGGACTCAGTAAGTGAATTAAGAGTTACGGGGGCTGCGCTAAGGTGAATGACTATTAATATCAATCAATAGGATTATATGAACTTCTCTAAGTTCATCTAATCCTATTGATTATTATTATTAAAATCAGCAATACAGCCGTCTGGCTGTATTGAAGATTTTAATAATAATAATTAAATAATAACATACTTGTACACGTCACACTGACTTGCGAATTGCAAAAATGTCAAAGTACCTAAACGCTGTTGAGGAGCGTAGATATAACATGGCATAATAAAGTAACGAACAACCGACAGAGGTTTTTTTTGGTTATTCGGAATATCTTCTCTCATATTCATTCATCTTTATTTGCATTCCATAACGCGTTCCTTTCCGCTTCGATGGAAACCAGCTGTCCAGCTCCTATTCTTTGATGAACCTTTTCATGAATGTTTTCCCCTGTACAAGCTGGGCGTTCCTCGAGCTGCACTCGTCACCAGACTGCTCTGATGATAAGCAGGCCTACGCGGCTGGCTACCTGGAGGGCTTTATGACCAGGGACCTCATCTGGTACCATTGGCAGAACATGCTCAAAGGGTCAGTTACCTACTTATGAAACACGTTATTTTTTCTACACACCACACATATACCATTTGACCATTCACTATCTAGCGTATAAGTTGTTAGTGTCGCATAGACGTTGCGTGAATACTAAAGCTACGGTTTTCTATAAAAGTGGTGACCGCCACATAGCGTCCGCAATTTATCGGTGAATGACTTCACTGAAACGTTGTGTATGAAACTAAGTTGGTGTGTTTTCCTCGTGTTTTTACACCATAAACACAAACCCGGCTGCCCAAAGATTTAAATCGATAGATTTGCCCTCCCCTCATCGTACTTACACGAAAATAGTTATTTGTGCAACAAGAGAGCAAAGTCGTTTTTTGCTGTGAGTGCTGATTTTGAATCCTGAGCAAGCGAAGGATTCAAAGATTGAATCACGAGCGGAGCGAGTGATTCTAAAGTTGAATCCTGAGTGTGGCGAGGGATTCAAAGGCACGAGATGCAAAAAACTTTGCTCTCGTGTAACACACATAACTTTTCACTTCAGCAGCGAGAACACTTTAGGAGATAAAATAATAAACAGGAATAGATTGAAATAACTATTTATTGTGAATCAAAATAATTATCATTTAGAAATTTTTCTATGTCGCCGTGAAAATTTTGGACTTTTTAGCCTTATGCCCAACTGACATTCTTTTTAGAAAAGATAAGAGTTTTGCGTATGTTTCAATATGCACGTTATGTTTTGTTTTTAAAATAGCTTTCAACATTGAGTAAATACTCCACATTGTAGATGATCGCCTCGTCTGTGATAAAATCTAAAAAATAAGATAGCAACATCGTCTCCGAAAAACTGCTTGCGCCCTTTGTAAGTCTCCATTCATTGAAGACATGGTATGCTTTCAGATATTTCTCGCGAGAGTTCTCAGGTAGGAAACTTAATTCTGCATTCATAACTTGTTGTTTTAACTCTTCCGGTGTTAAAATATTGGTCTCGTCGCTAGTTTCACTCATATTTTACGATTATTTTAATATTTTTTAACTTATTCAACTCTTTACGCCAGCCACGAAATTTTATTCCCGCTCTTTTATATAAATTAAGGCGTGTTCGGAAATAGCACCCATGATATTTTATTATTCAAAATATATTACGTAACATTATTGAAACTACTTAGCAATAAATATTTACAGGTTAAATATCAGTTTTATTTGCAGTAAATACTTATTTTCATTTAAATACAACAATAAGTTAAAAATTCAATAAATTACATTAAAAGACATAATTATCTTTTTGCAAAATTTCTTTAGTTAGTACGAAATCCCGAACGTGTTTGTCTTTGAGGTCGAATTCAAAATCGGAACTTCGAAAGGGCTGGTCTTTGTCTCTGTCTCTTTCTAATGGCGGGAAAGAGATAGAGTGTGAATGTTTCGAATTGTATGATTAACCCAAGGCTGAATAAGATTTTCGCGGCTTTCTGAAAACAAAAATTAAAAAGTTACTTTGTCTCACTCAGTGAGCAAAATCGCATTTTGCTCACTGATTTCAGGCAGCAAAACCTACATGTTTGAGCTACTGAAGTGAAAAGTATATGAGCTTGCTATACAGGGTTATTGGAAAAATATCAACAACCTCTTAAGAGGTCATTGATCATTATGAACAACTTTTACTATGGGATCGCGAATCGCGAAAAAAAATCAGCTGTTCCCTACATTTTGACGAGTTAGGTATACGAACACAAATGTAGGGAACAGCTGATTTTTTTTTCGCGATTTCGAGTTTGGTCCCATAGTAAAAGTTGTTCATAATGATAAGTGCAATGACCTCTTAAGAGGTTGTTATTTTTTTCCTCTGTGAGAAGAATGAGCTCACACGTTATTATAAGTAGGTATAGCGTTTCCATGACAATCAAGTCAAGTCACTGCATCGTCGTTGTGTGTCGTGCGATTTTATCGAACTAAGCATCGATCACTAAGTTCTTTATTAGTGATCGATGGAACTACCTCACGATTTCGCAACGCCTACGCTGCGTAAATGTTCTACGAATGTGTCTAAATAAAAAAAATGGCCTACGTGTGAATTCTAAATATTATTATTATAGTCTTACGGTCTGTGGTCTGTGTGCCACACATCTTCACAAGCTTTTACTTTTGTTTACCTCTCTATCCCGCCTGCATGTATTTTAACTGCTGAGCTAGTCACCTCCCTTTTTCACACACTTCTGTCGTCCACAGTGTGTCCTTTCGGTGGGACTTAAGCCACATTTATCCATACTAATATTATTTATTTAATATTATAAATGCGACAGTAACTCCGCCGGTCTGTCGATCTTTCTACTCGTATCTGGTACCTTTTCACACCTTGACTGCCGAACGGATTTGGATAAAATTTGGCATACGGATATACCATGACCTGGATTAGGACATTGTCTATCCGTATACACACACCGTGATAGTGATAAGTGACGACATTTGTACCTATTACAGATATTGTTATAACAAGACGGATGTGTGCGGTCTCATCGAGGAGTTCGTGGACCGGAATGAACAGTACATGTCATCGATGGTGAATGCCAACAAAATGGACCCCTATTGGTATCAGGTACTTTGAGTTTTGTCTCTGGCGAGATTTATTTATATTTACTCTATAGGGCCGACGCGCGATTACACTGAAAAGAAAAACAATCTTGCGAGAGTTGAAAATAAATAAACTTCTGATAGTCCAAGAGAGCATCATCGCAGACAGAGTTTGAGGTTAAAAAAAAGTCGAAAGACTTTATTTTAAAAGATGCATTGTTGATAGGTATTTGTTTTTCACGGAAAACAGTGCTTTACTGCGCTTCGCCAGGCGCCCTTAAGATCAAGTTAGATGGGCTGCGTCCCGACCGCGACGCTGTATAGATACTTATTACAATTTGATGTACAGATAAATAAGCCTTGGTGACAGGGGCGTAGCTACCGCCGTATCTGCCGTATCAATTATACGGGGCCCCCGGGCTACGAGGGCCCCCAACGTGCGTAAGCAAAAATTAATAAAAACTTCCCAATTTTTTTTTATTTCACAAATGACAAAAGTCAAAAAAAGCTATTTCTTTTTTTTCCCGCGTAAACCGAAACTCCTGTCTTCTTCAAACGAAGAGATATTAAATGCTTCCGGAAAACTGTCGGCTAAATACAGTAAAGGCATCTCAGTTAATCTTTATGATCAATTAAAGGCTCTAAAAACATGCTTAAAATCCGAAATTCAAAAAATTCATTCCATTTAAGGAACTCATTGAATTATTGCTGATAAAATTCAATAGTCTTGCATCCAGTTTTCCGGAGGTCATCAGCATGCTTTTTATTCTTGACCCTTCCAGTTACAACCGCAACTGCTGAAAGAAGTTTTTCAAAATTAAAACTGATAAAACATTACCTAAGAACTTCGATGGGACATGATAACGCCTGTCAGACCTGTCACTATTGTCCATTGAGGCAGAAACTTTAGAAAAACTAAAGTCATCGTCAGCTATAAATGATTTAATAAATCAGTTTGCCGAAAAAAGGCAAGGAGAGTGTAGGTATATTTAATTTGAATTGTTTGTAAAAATGTTGGAAAAAGTGACAGATAGATAAGTAATTATGATGAATAATTCCCGTTGTCCCCGTTAACGGGGACACAGATTACGGGGACAACGGGAATACACGGAATAAACTTGTAGTGATTTTAATTTTATGCAACCATTTTTTTTTGTGAGAAATCTTTACCCTTCCTAAGGGCCCCCAAACAAATTTTTATACGGGGACCCGCCAAGGCACGCTACGCCACTGCTTGGTGACTTCTTATGTTCATTTTATTCGAGCAGCAATGCTGATACAGTGGCACCGATGCCGATGGTGGCTGTCATAGAATTGCTTTCAACTGCAGAACTAACAGCAATTCGTCAGTGGCGCTGCAGTCGCTATAGAGATGTAAAAATAACAAATTGCAGGTGAATCTGTACTATATACAGCTGAAAGGCCTGGCTTTAGGATACAACGCGGCTACGACGGATCCCTACCAGTGGCTCTCAACCAGAGATATCGTGTAAGTACTTTACTCACAGAACTGCATATCAAAGTTATCAAACTAGAAAGTCCCAATTTAATTTCAAAATAAGTGCTCCAATTTTAAGACAGCATGTTTGGTGTAGGTTTGTTTAATCATAATATACAATGTGTAACAGAATAAACGAAAGTCCTGAAAGTAGTTTGTTCATAATTGACTGCTGAATCGGTTTCAGTACGGTAAGTACTTACTGAAACCGATTTTTTTTTTTTTTTTTTTCAAAGAAAATTAAATCTTTTTTCAAGGTACTAAGACTCAATTTTAAATGCATAAAGTAATGCAATGGTCAACACGAGTTTCTTAATAATAATAGTTAGCTTTAAAAAAAATTTGGTCATTGTGTTATGCTTGTGACCTCTCAAGCTCCGCTAATGAGACACAGTTGATTTTCTATTGTTTCGTATCAAATAGGAAACACGATACACGCGGAGCTTGACGAGCTCAATATTCTAATTGGGATTTATGAGGTCTTGCGTTAATTATGTTCCATATTGTATATTATAGTTATATAATTTTTTCATGAAGAAAACTTCAGTAGCATCTCTGCTTCTGGATTTAATGCCAATATAGGCTGGCTGAATACTTACATTTTTATAACATAAGTATCTCTCGAAATGGGGCGGAATTTGCGACTTAGGTACCTATTTAGAGATTTGGACTATAAGAGCGACGTGGTCAATTTGCGATCCAGTCATTCTGATACCAACCCCACCATCTTCTGCCTGTTCAGAAAGTTAAGACGTAAAATTATGACGACGCGTGGGGAATGCCTATGTCCAGCAGTGGACGTCTATCGGCTGAAACGATGATGATACATGAATGCTAATGTAGGAATAAACACATTACTAGTAGGTAATCCTTAAAACAACAGTTTAACAAGACCTATTCCCGTACTTCTACCCAGCTGGATCAACATGCTGGGTGACCTGGACGAGATCGCGTTCGCGGTATCTATGCCGAAGACCAATCCCGAGGGCTGGCTGTTCGGTGACCACTGCACTGGACTCGTCAAGCTACTGCCGGACCTCAGCAACTTATACTTCTCGCATGTCACTTGGAACAGGTCAGGATCAATCCTCATCATTATACAGGGTGTAAAAAAATCCATCACATAGTCGTTATCTACGCATTCTATACATCAAACTAAATAACATTGAGCAAATATTTATTGCTGGGAAATGAGTTTTAATTATTTGGTGTGAATTATCGCAATGTATCGCGCAAAACACTGAGGTTATAGGCGCATCCAACGGTACAGGAGATATTGAAAGTTAAAAAATATATATGTTACGGCTAATAGCCGAAGTGCGGCTACACTTAAGTTTAGCCGGAACGTCGACGGAGCCACGCAAGCGGGGCTCCTATTTCTGTGTAAAGGGTTTAAAGTAACCTAACCAAACCTAACCTCGGGGTGCCCTTCACTCGCTCTTGCATCCTATGTCGCCTATCGACCGACCGCAACCATGCAACCGATGACACCCGAAGTACACACGAACAGCATGTGGCCGGCTACACCTAGTTGTACCTGGCTAAACCTAGGTGTAGCCGCACTTCGGCCGGCTAAAACTAGGTGTAGCCGCCATTAGCCGTGACATATATAGTAGGTAGGTATATAACATTCAAAACTTGTTTACTTGTGTGAAATAAAGATTTTGCAGGATGTCAGAAGTACTCAAATCAAATCAAATCAAGAAGTACCTACTGTGAGAGGAATTTATGAAAGTGTTGTTAATAAAACTTTTTAGGTACTTGATGATTTTCTCTTCCCTTTTCCCTTTTTTCTTGATCTTTTACATAGATATGTGTATGTACAGACGCCAGCACATCAACCTACACCTAACTGTCAAATTTTCCCAATCAACATTGAACCTTATGCTTTAGCGATAAAGTTGAAAATCTATTACAGAAATCTGACAGATTGTAGTAGGTTGATGTGCTGGCGTCTGTACAAACTGTGTATTTATTTTCTGTAATTGGTTTTAAACCGTTTTAATTAAAAAAATAAATAAAAAAGAATTGGATCTTAGACCATCTGCATCGTTATCTCCGTTACCAGAAGATTCCCAGATACCTATGTTCCAGTACCTACAATTTACAAAATAGATCACAATAACGGGGAGTATAAGCACAGGTATAAGATGATTCTCGGCTTCATTAAGCGTCTATTTATTAGCAGTATAGTTACTAAGCTAAGGCGTCCTCTGACCAAGTGGGTTCAGTCAGAACTGTGACTGACCGTGACTATTTAGTATTTTAGGAGATCAAAATGGGAATATTTAAGTGGCGCCATTTATGAATTCCAGTTACCAATCCATGCTGCGTTTCCACAAGATGTACGTGATGCACCTGCACATGTGTCCCGGCAGCAAGGTACGGATCCCCGGCTACAAGATGTCTTTCTCGTCATACCCGGCCTTCGTGCAGGTAATGGCCGCGCTCAGCTTATAATTATATCTATCTGTGCTAATAATACAACTGAAGAGCTTGTTTGTTTGAATGCGCTAAACTCTGGAACTACCAGTCGGATTTGAAAATTATTTTTGAGAGGTAAGTTGTGTTTCATCTATGTTTTCTTTTCCAGATTCTTCGTAATTTTCCAAATAAATTCGTTATAAAAGTTTAATTGCCCTTGTTTATATTTCTTCAGGTTATGGGCCGCCCCGTACCTGCCGTATAGTGTTATCTTTGCAACCTAAACAGTATGAAATTAATCAATACACATTTGATAGCCTTAATTGTTGAGGATGGATATACGATAGGAACCTTATGCGCTGAGCAAAAAGAAAGAAAAGTAAGAAAGTAGGTACGCTAAGCGAAAAGGAAGTAATAGCGCGGACAGGCGATGCGATGCGACGAGGTGGGATGGGGGACAAGTAATAGCGCGGACAGGAGATGCGATGCGACGAGGTGGGATGGGGGACAAGTAATAGCGCGGACAGGAGATGCGATGCGACGAGGTGGGATGGGGGACAAGTAATAGCGCGGACAGGAGATGCGATGCGACGAGGTGGGATGGGGGACAAGTAATAGCGCGGACAGGCGATGCGATGCGACGAGGTGGCATGGGGGACAAGTAATAGCGCGGACAGGCGATGCGATGCGACGAGGTGGGATGGGGGACAAGAAATTTCACGCGGACGAAGTCGCGGGCAGAAACTAGTGTAGTACATGCAAGGTTTACAGGTTATATCGTTCTTTTAGCTGGTTTGACAAGACATCTATAATCTGTGCTGCTATTATTTTATTTAGTTGCATATTTTTGACTTGACTAGGACAGATTATGAAGGTAATGTTTCTTTTAAAATTCGTCAGGGCATGAAAATATTTTAATAAGTTACCTAATGAGTTTTGTACTTAAGTTCCCTAATCTCTCAAGTATTCTGACCGTTATAAGAAATAGGAACGTGAATTGATGTTTTTCTTTGTTACTGCACCATTGTTTCAAAATCTGAGAATGTAGATAAACATAGCTTTAATTATTAGTGATGATCTCTCTGTAGCTACATCAGTCGAGATAGTGATGTTCTCTCTGTAGCTACATCAGTCGAGATAGTGATGGTCTCTCTGTAGCTACATCAGTCGAGATAGTGATGGTCTCTCTGTAGCTACATCAGTCGAGATAGTGATGGTCTCTCTGTAGCTACATCAGTCGAGATAGTGATGGTCTCTCTGTAGCTACATCAGTCGAGATAGTGATGGTCTCTCTGTAGCTACATCAGTCGAGATAGTGATGTTCTCTCTGTAGCTACATCAGTCGAGATAGTGATGGTCTCTCTGTAGCTACATCAGTCGAGATAGTGATGGTCTCTCTGTAGCTACATCAGTCGAGATAGTGATGTTCTCTCTGTAGCTACATCAGTCGAGATAGCTGCTTAGGGCAGCTAGCCCATGAACATGTGGAAGCAATAAATATATTGAGTACTAGCTGCGCCCCACGGTTTCACCCGCATAAGTTTCGATTCAGTTCGAATATCGGGATAAAAACTATCCTACGTCCTTTCCCGGGATTCAAACATTTCAAACTATCTCTATACTAAATTTCATCTAAATCGGTTCAGCGGTTTAAGCGTGAAGAGGTAATAGACAGACAGACACACTTTCGAATTTATAATATTAGTAAGTATGGATTAGCCCTTAGGGATAGCTCCATTTGTTTACCACTTTATATATTGTATGGTTATGTAGTTATATAAATTGACAGCTCGTGGCAGTCCACAGATGACTTCTACATCATATCGTCGGGGCTGGCGGCCGGCGAGACCACTCTGGGCAACAGCAACCGGTCGCTGTTCGAGCTCATCAGGCCCGTCGGCTCGGTAACATTATCTTATTTGTCTAAGACATGTGGAAGACTTACAACCATACAAAACAGGGTAAAAGTACTAAGTGTAACGAAAAAAAAATGTTTCATGTACAGTCAACAAAAGAGATAAGTATGCAGGATCGTAGGATATAGTTGAAGTTTAGAAAGAAACCGATGGATGTTCTCGAATAAAATTTAATTTTATTAATAGAAAACAAACAGCTCATTTATGAAATTAAATTTCAGTCGACAACATCCATCTGTTTCTTACTAAACTTCAATTATACCCGACGACCATGCATACTTATCTCTTTTGTTGACTGTACCTGTAATCCTTCCGGTACCCATATCTGCGTTGTGTTTCAGTTAGTCCCGCCGCATGCCGCTTATGTACCTATATCAGCACTGACTGCGGCTGCAGTTGCCTCATGCGTCAACGGCTGAGGCAACTGCAGACGCTGACACGTGTCGACGGCCGACGTCGACAACTCTGCGGCGGCAGTCGACGCCTGCCGGCGGCTGCATCTGCCATTGACGCATGCTGCTCTTGTGGATGAGCACTAACTGGAACGCAACGCTGCTTGGTGGTAGAAATAAGTAAAGGCATGGTGATACTGTGGTAGTACTTGCCCGAGCTCATTCACAAAAGTCTTCTGACTAA
Organism: Hydraecia micacea; assembly: GCA_914767645.1. Taxonomy (NCBI): domain Eukaryota; kingdom Metazoa; phylum Arthropoda; class Insecta; order Lepidoptera; family Noctuidae; genus Hydraecia; species Hydraecia micacea. The sequence continues at coordinate 805,661 of OU611793.1, read as the reverse complement.
AACCCACCCGTGTTCCTTCCTTAGCCCTTTATGTTCCGGGGCAGCGGTAACCCTTTCGGACGATCCCGCTACCCAAGATACAATACTTGGCAGTATTTCTCCGAGTATTTAATCATCTTCCATCGCGGTGTATTTGTCTAGGTGTTGGAGTACGCTCGAGCGATGATCGCCAACCGCTTGGCACACGACGGTAAAGAGTGGACCAATATATTCCGCAAACACAACAGCGGCACCTACAATAACCAGTGGTGAGTGCCACCACAATTAGAACGACGTAAATTAGGTATATTCGACCTCGTAAACAGTTAACCACCCGAAGGTGACAATGTCACTTGTCGCTTTAGGCCTTATACATGTTACTTGGGCGTTCTAAAAGGTGTATTATACACCTATTAGAACGCCCAAGTAATATTTATAGCTGTACAAGAATCTTTTGGCGTGTAACCAAAATCAGGTTCTGCGCAACGCTACCATCTTGTTCGTAGGGTTCCGTACCCAAAGGGTGCCTGCGGAACCCGTTTACAAAGCTTCCACTGTCGGTCCGTCCGTTTTTCAGTCAGCGGGCTGTATCTCATGTAGGTACCCTAATAGGTAGAAAGTTGAAATTATCACAGAGTGTGTATTCTCTTGCCGCCTTAACAACAGATAATAAAATAAAGTTAAAAATGAAAGGGAATATACAAAGTGTTAAAAAATTAACCTTACAAACTTTAAGAGGTGCTTTTGACCATCGAACTGAACAACTTTCACTATGGGACCAACTCTGAAATCACGAAAAAAAAAATCAGCTGTTTCATAGAAAAGTTCAATACCTACTTACTTACTTGACTAAAATGTATGAAACAGCTTGATTTTTTTTGTCGTGATTTCAGAGTTGCTCCCATAGTGAAAGTTGTTCCGTTCGATGGTCTAAAGCACCTCTTAAAGTTCGTGAGGTTAACTTTTTAACACCTTATATACAAATGTCCCGGAATTATCGCGCATTACCAAGGCCCCAATCAGAATATTATGTTATAATACATAGGTACACTGAATTTCTAATGAAATTTATTTTGTTATACTGAAAAGAAAATTGTGGTCACATTACAAATCTACGCACGCCCACAGTCGCACATCTATAAGGGTCTAGCGAGCGAGGTACTTCGTCAATTTTGGTTTCAAAGTCAAAGTCAAATCATTTATTTCAATTAGGCACACTAAAGGCACTTTTGAACGTCAAAAATTATAGTAAAACGAATTGATTCTAGTCGCCCATTCCAAAAGGTTCGTATGGAGAAGAATGGGCAAGAAACTCCACCGTTACTCTTTTAAAATGTTTTACAAGTTCTGTATAGGTACATTAATTATATAATTATATGTAAATTCGATGCATCTAGAATAAAAATTAGTCTGCCAACAAAAGGTAAAAAGAATTAAAAATAAAGCAATGACAGGTAAATCAATTATGTGATAGATACATGGTGCTCACATATTTACAACTATTGTTAAAGTAGATTATTTTTATATAATTTTAAGAAGTGTGTGAGTTACTGTAGCCACAAAAAGTAAAACTAATGTCATAAAAAATATATATATATAAATTAAATTAGCGACCAGTTTGATTTTGTCTAGTTGTTGTTTGTTTTGACTGTACAGTATAATTATTTTTGGAATAAAATAATTAGGTACCTGTAGGTTTTAAAAATGACAGAAATTGATACAGTAAACGATTCTGAACATAGTACTTTCATAATGTGTATTAATTTAGTTACATAATAGGTATATATTCCTTCTCCAGGTACATAGTGGACTACCGAAGGTTCAAGCCCCGCACGGCGCGCAGTGCCGGCATCGTGCAGCCTGGCCTGCTGTGGGTGGTGGAACAGGTACCAGGCCTCACCGAGGCTGCTGACCTGTGAGTCGAGATCATGATCATCTGCCTAGCCTTTTCTTCCTTCTCCAAAATCCTTAGTGCTCACCTTCGTTAGTGTAATGCACTAGCGGCCTGTTCTGGGCCCCTAGTCCAGTGGGGGCCCTAAATCTTAAAATTACTATCCCACACAAGGTAAAAATATGTTCAGTAAGCAGTAGTTTGAGTTGGAGGCCCCGTATGAACCTATGCAAAACATAAATTTCGGGTGCTAAAAATTTTCGAGCTCTCTTCGGCCGCTCTCTTATTCCTAAGACTTTTTGCATAAATAAGACGACAAAGCAACTCTTCTTTCCGTGCGAATGCGAATGTTCAAAAGAAACCTGACCGAGTGCAAAATATTTCGAATTTCGAGCTCTTGTCGGTCGCTCTCGCATCCTTGCCTGCTTTTCTTGAACAGCATAATGAGGAGATGAATATGCACCTCCCTGAAAAAAATTATCCTGCTGCTTGCGAGGCCCATGGTATACTTAGGTAGAGGTAGAGTATAATTTCACGCACGTTAAACTTTCCTTTTTTTATTTGCAAAGCTACTAGAAATACAAGCACCCACATAGGCTTAGTCCGCCACTGGTGTAATATAATTTGATGCCTAAATATGTAATTTCATGCTTCTAAACCAAGCGCGTCGTCAACTAGTCTGCTAACGTCAGCGCATGATTAATTTAAGATTTTTATTAAGTAGACAATCCGTGTGTTCGATGGGATTTCCTATCGAGCACACGGATCCACCGTCGATGAGGTAGCGACTTGGTTATAGACAATTTTTTCGTTCTAGACACGTAAAGTACCTAGATGTAGGTCGCGTGTCAGTAAAAGAGATACAATATATTAATAGTTGTTTATTCATACTGCCGGTGAGAACTCTCTGCACTAGACTCAGCGACAAGAACTATCAAAGAAAAAACGACAGCTTCTAGTTGCTAGCTCTACCCGCTTTTTGTTAATCGTCGGCTGTGGGCTGTGGGACACATGCTGAAATCAGTTTAACCCGTAAATACACAGCAGACTGATAAAATTCTCCGTAAAACCAACAGGACGACGTTACTAACGAACCAAACGTACTTCCCCTCGTACAACATCCCGTATTTCCCGAAAATCTTCAACATAAGCGGTGGCAACGTGCGCATTGCCACGTACGGCGACTGGTTCGGGTACGACACCAACCCTCGAGCCAAGATCCTAAAGGAGAAACAGGTAAGTTCACTTTAACTGTCAAGGGAAAATAAATAAGTAGCTACCTATGTTATCAAACTTAAACTCATTAGAACTTTTGAACTATCAAGGAGTCGGTCAGCCAGAAAATAAAAGCTAGTTGCCCGAACCCGTTCCAAAGCGTAGGTTCGTATAGCTAATATATGAGTCCTTGACACTTGTGCTAGGTGTGGCGAGGTGGTCCATAACGTCTGCAGAGTTTTGCTAGCTAATTTAATGTGTCCCTGTATATGATGTTGTTTTATCTGTCCCTGTGTATTTTATATAATGATATAAATTACTGTTCATAGACCATTGTCTCTGTATTGTCGTTTCAGGAAAGTATCTTCAACCTGCGTGACATGTACACGACAATGCGCTACAACGACTTCAAACACGACCCTCTGTCACGCTGCGAGCAGTGCGACCCGCCGTACAGCGCGTGCAACGCCATAGCGGCGAGAAACGACCTCAACCCCGCCAACGGTAACAAACACATCACACCATACCGAGGGGTAATAAGAGGCAAGCCTATTGCCATCAACCGGGTTCAAAACCAGTCTCCGGTATTCCGAACCCAATAACACCTGCCCGACCCGGGAATCGAACCCACGACCTCATGCTCAACAGTATCGCTTGCGACCACTAGACCCAAAAAACCCAAAGCGATCCATCACCAATCAATATCTCTTCAATAACTCCATTTTGATCTAAGCATAACTACGATCAGCCTTTATTGTTCCCACTGGGACGCAGCACGCAGGCCTCTCCGTGATAGTAAGTGGGCCATATGTAATCACCACACGGCTCCAGCGGAACGGTAGATGTCACATATCTTCGAATGTTTGGTTCTAGGACATACCGCTTTCCTCACGATATTTTCCTAGATTACACTTTAAATGATCCAGGCTCATTTCCATTCCGCGCGCTGGGTCACCGCAGCCACGGCTCGACGGACGCGAAGATCACGAGCGCGTATCTTCGGACCAGCTACCGGTTCCTGGCCATCTGCGGCCCCACGCACAACATCTCCCGGGGCATACCGCCTTTCAAGTGAGTATATCTTTTTTTTGTTTGCCTGTAATGTCCCGGGTTTCGGGCTAAGGCCTCTTCTCATATAGAGAAGGTTTGAGCTTGATCACCACGCTGGCTCAGTGCGGGTTGGTGATTTCAGACCGAAGTCCAGGGTTTCCTCACGATGTTTCCCTTCACCGTCAGTCAGTGTATATCTTTTACGTTATTTATTTATCCATTTATTTCAAGCATCAAGGCCCATATAAAACACATACAAATACAACATCAATATAACTTAAAAATACTATAAATACATACAACAACTAACGCACACGAAGTGTCTGCGTCGTGTTTCGGTGACTGATGTCATGTAGCCGGCCACGAAACCGGCGGTACACAACACCCTTCGGCCAGAACTCTTCCTTGAGGAACTTCAAGGAAGTCTTTCTTCTTTTTTGGTTATATCACACCTGTAATTTCTGAAGGGGAGGTAGAGGTGTAGGTAGTACCTACAGTAGGTCGTCAGTTGACGTCAATGGTAACAATACCTCTATAAGCTATGGCCTATTATTCTATTGTAACTCCGTACTACGCTAGGCCAGAACGGTCACCGTGATATCACTGACGTGCCGTCGACTGTAAGTACCTACACCCTAATATGTACAGTGTCCCGTAAAGGTTCGCGCACATTACGTCGCGCCGCAGCAGGTCTGGTCGCAGCACACACCCGCTGTACATCATTCTAATTTCTTCCCAGATGGAGTGACTTCGACTTGGGGTCCCAAATATCCCACGTTGGTCAGCCCAACGAGTGGGTGTTCCCACCGATACTACACGACTGGGAGTGGGAGTAAACGCGACTTTATGGCGCGTGTGATAAGGTTCAGTTTGCTATGCGCCACGATGGAGATTACTTTTATAAGAAACATAAGTTTACGACACTGCGTGTTTACTTACACTAGAAATAGATAATCGTCGAAAGACTAGTTTGAAACTATGAGGTAGGAGTTTGTTCCAAGGGACCGCGTCGTCATAGTCTTGGGGCTATGAGTCTATGACCCTGTAGAATAATGAATGCTGTAAGGTTTATTTGGGGCGATTACGATAACGGGTATATTCCGTTTGATCATAATTTCTGTAGCGGCATTTTTATATGCGTTAGGTAGAAATTATCATGAAACAGAATATAGGTACAGACGCCAGCACATCAACCTACACCTAACTGTCAAATTTTCCCAATCAACATTGAACCTTATGCTTTAGCGATAAAGTTGAAAATCTACTTATTACAGAAATCTGACAGATTGTAGTAGGTTGATGTGCTGGCGTCTGTACCTATTATCATATAAATTGCCTCAATAAACTATACTATACATTGATGTATAAAATAAGAGAAGATATGGTACGCGCTCCTCGAGGTGGACCGCATAAATTGAGTGCATGGACACAATCGACCTTAGTTAGTCACAATCGAACTGACGTTTGTTGTATAGCACGTTATTACCGTAACCGTCTAAATAAGCAGCAATAATGCCTTCATGTGTTTTTAAAATGTGCACAAATAGTTCAAAAACAAGTTCCACAGTATTACTGTTAAATGTTAATTTTGTTGATAATTCTATTAATGTATAATGTTTGTTTCGGGTCATTTTATGTCTTTCATAATCGTAAACATTCGGCGGCTAACACGATTTTGCTTGCACAACAGCGCCGGCTCGGCTCCTATCTCTGTTCTTGTCTATGTCAGCGCAAATGGCATGGGTACGCAGCTAACGACCATACAGCCCATGTCTGGTCTGGGCTGTATGGTCGTTGGTACGCAGTGACAATTATTGCTATCTCGTTCCCGCTACAGCCCGCGTATGTCTCTCCATTTCGGTTGTTGAGCACATGACGCACGGGCACGGCATTGGGAAATGTAGTTGTGTGGGTGTGTTTACATGGAAGTGTTTCTAGTCCATTTAATATTTACGTGATGTTAAGAGGACTACATGACCTAAAGCGCGGTCTTTGTCGGACTGCATAGAAAAGAAAGAGAAGCGCGATGCCACAACGCTGGTAATTTATTGCAAAATATGAAGCAATTATCGATTTACGAAAAATCTAGTGTTTGGACAAAAAAACTAAAACACTATAGTTTTAGTATGTTGCTTGTAGAATAATCTGACAAAAAATCATAATGATTGTATGTATATTAGTATGAATTTTGTTGTAAAAAAAAAAGTTTTTAGAGGTAGGTATCTTCATGATTTTTTTCTATCGTACCAAATAAGTTGTATTATGTTTTCAACACACTATCTTCCTAACATTTATCCTGAAGACTATCATATATTTTTTTGAGTTTTTTTACTGTAGTTTATCATATACTTTTATTGTTTCTAAAACTATCGTTTTTTGTGTTTAGGTCCTGTAAGCCCCTTAAAGAGTGGCCATCTTCCTAATTTTAATACATCAATGTGTATGACTACGCCTCTTTGTTTCGATGTTTTTGCCTAATGTTTCGAAATAACATGCGCAGGAGACACGGCTTTAGGTATATCTAAGTATTATATCTATGTATATGTACCCACCACTAGCTATTGACCATTCGTCTCTACAAATGTGAGTGGCGGCATATCCACTAAAAATATAAGACAAACCTAAACATGCAATTTGTCTGTATATCTAATGTTGTTAGAATTTAATTATTATTTTAACGTTACTTGCTCTGTATAATAAAGTATTGTAATTAGGTAAAGATAGTATTATTATATAATTTATAATCGCCCAGTTTTGTATGTCACGTTTTTCTATTTATTATACGTTTTCTAAATAAATCGTGTTCTATTGAACTCTTGTTTTATTCTTGGAGTAGGTATTTTTTGTTGCCATTGCCGATGGGCACATATCGGAGCATCAGATCGGGGGTAGAACTTGCGTACGTAACACACTATCAATCACAATCTGAATCATTTTGAAGGATACTGCTAATCCATTGGTTCATCTATTCGAAAAGTTTGCCTGCTCAACAACGTAAATAACGCAATGAATGTTGTGGAACTGTCAAAATGAAACCCATTGCTACTGTTAGTGTGTTATGCGATGACCCCGCTGGGTGAGGCTGGCACAGGAACGTGGAGATTGGCACAAGAAGAGAGGCCTGTGCTCAGAAGTGAGTGGATGACGATTTTTAATAACAAATAGCTGTAATGGATAGTAAATTACAAAAAATAATAGGTACAATTTCTTTCTAAATAAGCAATAAATTTATTTAATCTAATATACACCAATAAACAATGCTTATAATTAACTTTATATACATTATGATCTCATGAAGGTAGGTACTCGAATAAATACATACTTTTCAAACCATTGTCATATTTATCCCCAGCTTGAGAGCATCGAGACGACGTAAAGATTTATTATTAGGTTTCTGTTCATGTAGGTACGCTGCCAATGAATTTGCACATTACACTGCGTCCCCATTTGTAAAGCTAAGGTTTCCTAAGATATACTCTAATACCTAAGACTTCAGTTAACGACACATAGCGTCCGCAATTTACCGTCGAATGACGTCACTGAAACGTTAATTATGCAAGTAAGTTTGTGTGTTTCGCTAGAGAGCGTTTTTTGACACCGTAAAGTCAAACCCAGATGCCATCTTTTTAATTCATGACGGCTGTCACGAGTGACGGCGTCACTGCGGACGTTATATGGCGACCACCGGTGTCGTAGGAAACCTAAACTTAAAACACGCCAACAAAGTGTCCAACATGTTACGCATAATGTGGACTGGGGTTTAATCATTTCACACCATACGAACTGTTAATCCAACAATTTTACACAAAGAAAACATAATCTACTTGTATTACATGTTTAATTTGAGAGACTGCACCAAATCTGAGAGCCTATTCGGCCCATATGCAGTTTGCCTTTAGTAATGTCCCTGACATACGCCATAATTAATTTAAAATTATAAATGAATCAATAAAAACTACTCTCTTCCTCTCTTACACACAGTGAACATTTCTACAAGTTGAATTCAATTCTAAATGCGACATACTGCTTGAAGTGGTGAAAGAACAATATTCTTCTAAGATGGAATGAATGAGTATTCTTTATACAAACTTAGTTAATAACAATATAATATGATGTAACAGTAAATATTTAAATAGTTTTATATATTCTGCAGTAATAAATGAATATATTCACCAGGATTTTGTATCAGATCTTTCATATTTTAATTATATTTGTAGCTAAGACTGTTCACTATTCTGTAGACCACATGCTTGCCATGGCATTAAAGCCTTAATAATATCCCTGTAACTGGCACTGCAGTTTGTTAGTTGCATGCATGCCATTGCAACTTTCACCAATCGAAAGTTGTTATGTCACATTCAGCACCAGTCCTGTTGACAATGGGCGCCGAAAGACAATATCGCTCTACCCTGATTAAGGGCCAGGGCCGCGCTGGGCACATTAGCATGCAAGTTACTACTGGTCAGAAAATATGATTGTCTATTACTGCAGTATTCATAAGTATATTACATACAATTTACACTAAACATAGACATAGCCAAGATTTCATAGAAAAGGCAGACTGAACAGCTTTTTTACATAAAATAATTTTTACCACTTGGTATTTACTTACATACTTTTTTTATAAAGTTGATAAAACATGATGAGGACTAAGAAGGGTCTTAGTGATCAAGAATCCTCATCATCAACAATTATTTTGCATTACACATACACTGAAAATACGAGTGTTGTGTTATTCTGATGAGAAAATACTGGATTGTAGAGGTCAGATAGGTAGTCGCTCCATGTAAAAATACTGGAATTCAGCTGCATCTAGTTAGACTGGAAGCCGACCCCAAGATAAAGAGGCACCTCTTAACTTACCAGTAACCACATTCTCCATGTATATTGTATCCTGGCTATGTCCTCAGCTGTGTGATTACAAACAGTTATTCTAAGGAGTTGAGCATGAGCAGCTGCTTCAGGACTTTAGTCTGTGACGTCTCTCGGATCTCGCCCGCTAAGAACATCTCATCTACCACTGTGTATACCTGGAAATTGTTGAAAAAATATGTTTAGGGGAGTACTCTTAATAGTTATGTATTAGAAAGGGGTTGTTGAAACTCTGACAACCAGTAATACCAAGGGGTATTGTATTACCCAGTAACTAGGTTGTGGAGGTCAGATAGGTATGCAATGTGAGTGGGTTACACAATTACCCCGCAGCTTTCCATAATCCAAATGTCTATCTATTCTTTGTTATGTATCGTCCATTAGGTATAAATTTTGCATATCTTTGAGTAGTCTAACTCGTGTACAAGGCAACGAGATTGCTTTCATTGGAACATCACACCAATCTGTTATGTCTGAGTTAGGTATTTTTCTTCATTAGTCTTTCGGTTCATGTAAAATACTGGTATTCAGCTGCATCCGGTTAGACTGGAAGCCGACCCCAACATAGTTGGGAAAAGGCTAGGCAGATGATGATTAGAAAAGGGTTGTTCTAGCATGTCATGTTTTAATTTGTGTTGTTGTTTTTTTTTATTTAGACTAAGTAATACTAAGCAATGTTCAGACAAGTGGGCAGTGAAAATTTTGTTAGTAGTATATTATCAATTTATCATTCATATTTGGTGAGTGACTAATATTATGTCTGGCATGATATAACAAAATTCCTTTGCCATGGTTTGATATAACATGTTTGTAAGAGTAATCTTGTTAAAATTTTACATTTTAGCTACTGTAGGTTTATTTACCTTATAGAAGTTGAACACCAGGTCCAGTTCACAAACATTGTGAAAGTATTCATTCAGGACCTCTACGAAATTGTGTATAGCTTCCAAATAGCACAGGTTGTTGTCGTTCACGTCCACGCATATGCAGAAGTACAGTCCCGCGTACCTTCTGTATACTATTTTGAAGTTCCTGAACTGTAAAAATATGAATTTTGAATAATATGTTCAATAATACAACTACTCTTGTAGGTCTTTTTTTTTTGTTTTTTAAGCTGCTTACCTCGACGAAATTGGTGTGCTTAGCGTCTCTGACGGTTACTACGGCGTGCACCTCCTCGATGAGCTTCTGTTTCTCGTCATCATCAAAGTTCATGTACCATTTTGCTAATCTAGTTTTACCTGCACGGTTTTGGATCAGTATGAAGCGAATCTGTGAATAATGTACATCAAATGAAATGTCTGCTAGAGAAGATTGTATTAGCTGCAAAGCAGAATAAGTTTAGATGTTTACCATTTTGTAATTGTGAAATTAAAATGATATAATTTGTAAAATGTAGCCGTCGACGCCTCCTCTTCCTTTCAATTTTGACAACTCAGAAGATAAAAAACTAAATGTCAATTTGGTATTGTCTATGCAGCAATATTGATTGCGCGTTCCAAGTTCCAGTCCTGTTATATCGCGCATCTGTAGCTTTTGCCAAGCTGAAAATAAAAATATAAATACTATGACATACTTAATTTTAGTGATAGAGGAAAATTAAAATGAGCTCGAGTAAAACAATTTAAAAATAATATAAGAAACTTAAAAACATACGTAAACATAAAAAAACTCTATGGTTTTGGTATGTGTTGCCATTCTAACACTATGGTATGTTTCGAACAAATCTTACCAACGACTGTAATTTACGAGAATTATACAAATTGATATTTAACCCGCCCAATAATAATAATATTAAATACTAATATAGTTAGTTAATTTTCATCATATTCTCAATTGTATTACCAAAAAATTTATTATCTAACTCCTTTTACTTGAATTTGGAAACCTTTTAAAACCTTACAATGGCAACACAAATATCGAATTGTTTTTCAATTTTCCAGTGGATTTTTGACGTTGCTACTACTTGCTCGTTTTTATCAAGTTTTCCTCCATGTAGTGCATAGGTTTCCATAATGTTTCTAATATAAGTAGTTCTGTAGGAAAATAAACCATATAAATCTTAAATGACGCCCACGAAAACTACAAAAACCGAAGTAGAAATGGTGATACGGAATAGAAAAACTGTTATGAAAGACGGGATTATGACAATGTCTGGCATCGGCGAGCCCTCCGTGTTCCACGCTCTGGTCGTGATATTCCTGGAATTCTTCGCGTGGGGACTGCTCACGATGCCGATCATCTCGGTGCTGAACGTTACGTTCCCGGATCACACGTTTTTGATGAACGGTTTAATAATGGGTATCAAGGGCATCCTGTCGTTCCTGTCTGCGCCCTTGATCGGCGCGCTGTCCGACGTGTGGGGCCGCAAGTTCTTCCTGTTGGTGACAGTGTTCTTTACGTGTGCACCCATCCCGCTGATGACCATTAACACGTGGTGGTTCTTCGCCATGATCAGCATCAGCGGAGTGTTCGCCGTGACGTTCTCCATCGTGTTCGCGTACGTGGCCGACGTCACCACGGAGGCGGAGCGCTCGCGCGCCTACGGGCTCGTGTCCGCCACCTTCGCGGCCAGCATGGTGATCTCGCCTGCGCTGGGCGCCTACCTGATGGACCTGTACGGCGAGGCGCTCGTGGTCGCTGCCGCGACCGCGGTCGCTATTCTGGACGTATTCTTCATTATGGTTGCAGTGCCTGAGAGCCTCCCAGAGAAGGTCAGACCCAGCGGCTGGGGCCCCGCTATCAGTTGGGAGCAAGCTGACCCCTTTGCAGCATTGAGGAAAGTTGGTGCGGAACGTACAGTGCTAATGTTGTGTGTGGCAGTGTTCCTCTCGTACTTACCAGAGGCCGGACAGTATTCGTGCATATTTGTGTACTTGAAGTTAGTGATGGGCTTTGGTGTAGTCCAAGTGGCAATATTTATTGCAATTGTAGGAGTGCTCAGTATTGGTGTACAAGTTGTTCTCGGATTCTTGATGAGATCGCTCGGAGCTAAACATACCATCATGATGGGACTACTGTTTGAGATGCTGCAGCTCATGTGGTATGGCTTCGGTAGCCGTACGTGGATGATGTGGGCTGCCGGAGTGCTAGCTGCCCTGGGGTCAGTCACATATCCAGCGATCAGTGCATATGTGTCAGTGAACAGCCGGGCAGACAGACAGGGCGTGGTGCAGGGCATGGTGACGGGCGTGCGCGGGCTGTGCAACGGCCTAGGCCCCGCCATGTTCGGCGTGATCTTCTACCTGTTCCATGTGGACCTAAACGAGGAGCACGCGGGCGCGGGCAAACCGGAGCAGGAGAAGTACGTGCGCATGGTACCCGGGCCGCCCTTTGTTCTGGGCGCGCTGCTGGTGATCTGCGCGCTGCTGGTGGCGGCGTTCCTGCCCGAGGACGGCGCGGCCAGCCGGCGCGCGCCGCCCGACCTGCGCTTCGAGCTGGAGCGCGGGCGGCGCGTGGCGGGCCCGCTGTCACCGCTCATGGCGCCCGAGTCCGCCGCGCTCTAGCTGGCGGTGAAGGCCGGCCGCGCGGCCAGCGTTTGACTCTCAGTGCTGTGTCTGCGACAGCGACCCGTGCATTTACGAGGTACCAAAGCTAACTCGAGTGAGTGACCGTGATCCCTAACGTTACGCCGACGACACCGATACATTCCCGCGTCGATACAGCTTAATCATCGTGTTTTTTAAGCTTTGTATTATATTTTTATGTGTTTTGGAGTCGCCGCTGGGGTGTGTACATATTTGTCTGAATAAAATCACTGAAATCGTTGTTAAACACTATGTTTTCATGTTCCGAGCGGAGCATCACACAATAGGTCGGGTTAGTGCTACATTTCATATTACCTATGAGTCACTGAGTCACACTATTTACAGTCATAATAATAATTGCGTGGGGATGTTAATGTTGTCATAACTTGCCTCAAAATAATAATATTCCACTTGTAGATAAGGTCAATAGTTAAGTAAATAATGAGTAGCCAATTGAAACTAAACATTATGATAATCATCTACAAAGATGTATCGTGTCCGTAGGTAAAAGAAAATATTTTGTATAAATTGAGAAAAGTAAAATTTATAAATAGAGTCACATCTGGAAGGAAGTTTAGGTAAAATATGTAAATTGGAAATGTTTCAAATGATGATATATTATAGGTAGGTATCGTGCGCGTCCTCTGGCTGCCTTTGTGGCTAGTTGACGGTCAATTCATAGCTTCTAAAGTAGTCCTAACTATCCATAAGTAAAACTAATAGAAACTTAACACTCATCAACTAATAGGGATCTCATTATAAATAAACACAATAGGTACTATAAGATGTAATAAAGCTACCTAGATACAAATTAAATAACTGCTGGTATAATGCCGCGCGTCGCATTTTTCGAAGTCTATCTCACAAAGTATGTATATGAATCGATGCCATTCTGCAGTCGCCCGTTTATGTAGTGTTTTGATATGTTTCGTGAATATAAAAGATTCGATAAAAGTCGTAACATTTGCCTGTTCGGTTATGGTTTTTATTCCCCCACATATTGGCAAGGGTCAAAGTATTTCAGAGCAAAATGATAATCTGAAAAATTACAGTTTCGTTTTAGCATTTCAAATCATTTGTGTCCCTTTGTAGAATGACGTCGGTGCAAATCGGCGACACTTGAATAAATCCAAAGATCAAACCTAATAAAACGATAGTTAAATATCATGTAGGTACCTAGAACTATCCTAAAAATAATTTAATTTTTTCTACATAAGTAATTCAACCCACAAGACGTCTGATAAATGCCGATTCTCAGACTTTCTAATCTGCATAGATATATATCTACCTACATCAGAACATCTGCAAGGCAATCTGGCAAATTATATTACAGTAACTGTTCACATAATTTCATAGACAATAGACTATCAACATTTACCTAACCACGCATTACTTCCCTGAACCCGTTATTTACTGGTTTGCGATATTCGCGGCTTAACAGTACCTTTTGCAGTTCGAAAGTATAGTCATCAATGGTGTGCCGTTTTAATTTTTAACCGACTTCTAAAAAAAAGGAGGAGGTTCTCAATTCGAATGTTTGTATTTTTTTTTTTTTTTTTTTTTTTTTAGGTTTGTTCGCGCATAACTCCGTCGCTTGCCAACCGATTTGAAAAATTCTTTTTTTGTTGGAAAGGGTATACTTCCCAAATGGTCCCATAGTCAACAAGTCGGGATCTGATGATGGGATCTTAGAGAAATCGAGGGCAACCCTCAAATTTTATAGGCTCACTTATTGTTTTTCGCATATTTTATGAAGTATCTTGTGTATTTGCGTATGGTTGTCACCATCTCAGGTAGCTGAGCTGATGATGGAAGGTACAACTTCTTAACAGTAAGAAGTTACTCGAACAGGCAAGGGTCCCGTTTTAGTAAATTATTTTGATGTTTGGTATGGATAGGGCATTTGCCACATTTGGTCTCATGATCATCATGTCATGACCTGATGCTGCATCAGGATAGTCTGCAGAGTGCCTAACTCCTCGACAACTAACAGCAGATATATCGTGTTTAGGCTCATTGAAAAGGGCTCGATGTGTGGATAAATGTACTGTTAATGAGGAACACGAGAGAGACCTGATGCTGAAGCCAGGACATCAGAAAAAGTACAAACCTTGAAATTACAGCACCGTAGTCGTGTTTGGGCTCATTTTAAACAGGACTAAATTATAAGTTCAATGCAATGTTGACATAAGTCTGGCCTGATGCTGCAGCCAGGATTATCAGCATCTAGTCTAATTAATGAATAAGGTATGCTTCAGAGGTGGTCCCATATAAATTTTATGAACTTTGCTTGGGTAGTTTTGGAATTAGATTCAACAATACGTTTGTTTTCCACTTAGTTTATATTGATGATGTTTATCTTCCTGTCACTAATATTCACATAGCAATTAGTGTTATATGAATTTGTATTATGGAATAGGTACAACTAAAAAGCGAAAAATAAAAACTTTTTTACAAAAAAAAACAACCGACTTCCAAAAAAAAACACTACAAAGTGAAAAATAACTTTAATTTCGGAAGTCGGTGTCAAAAAAACGAAAATGTGGAACCAACGACACCAACTTCCAAAATTAAAGTTATTTTTCACTTTGTAGTGTTTTTTTTGGAAGTCGGTTGTTTTTTTTTGTAAAAAAGTTTTTTTTAATTCAAAATTTGGCAGTTCCATGATTAGTAATTGTTTTCACCAATAAGCAAGCATTCCCGGCGAAGGTTCGTGAAGACAGTTGAGTGTCTTTAATGAACAGCTCCGCTAATTCGTGCGATGACCTTGCTGTAATAGGGCAAGTGTTTGTTTAGGCGCGTAACATCAAATTTGTTGCTGTGGAGCACCAGATGTCTTGGCTTTAAGTTTTTTCATTATTAACTCAGGTGCAGAAACAAAGCCTTTCTGTCGTAATAACTATTGGTTTTTCTAATAATAAGAAGATAGCAACTGAATTAACTAACTGCTAATTCTAAACTGCCACTGACTATGTACCTACTCATAACATTGTTTGCATATATATTACACATTAGCTTCAAAAACAACTTAAACTTGAAATCGCGAGATTAAAACAAACAAGACAATCGCGGTTTTAATTTCGTACTAGCAATAGACACAACAATAGGTCTATCCAACCAAAGAGTATTGACAATACGTCATCTCTTTATAATGATTGTTCGAAGTCATGCAGCGCGTTCTTAAACTAAACTATATGCGACACTTGATATTATTTTCCTGTTCGAATAATGCTAATAATATATACGTTAATAAGTTAGTATTGCATTTAATTGAGTGTTGAACTCAGGGCTTCCCCATAGATCATTAGGAGACGAGCTAATTGTTGATCGTAGTACGATGTGCACAGCCCGGATATCATTGCCGCTTACCAGTGGCGAAGGTACCATACAACTCGATTCTCACCGGCTTCCCTTCGAAAATTCAGAACATAACCACTCTATAGTCAATTCGTCATTGAAATTTTCTTTTGGCTTTTTTTTGCTCCGGCCTATCTCTGTCATAAATTCACCCTTCGCCACTGCCGCTTACCATAACGAAATATTTCCGTTTACAAAACTGTTGGGGCGGCTAACGAATCAATAACTAATGTTGATTGGTCTACAAATACCTATTATTCTTCGTGTCGCTGGCATGACAGTATTTCAAATCTTGCTGGCCCTAAACTTCGCCACTACCACGGCAACGATGGCAGCGTAGAAGTCGCTTTCACGGAATGGTTTGTGACAGCTCCACATCCACACCCTGCTGCCAATCCATCGAGATAGACTTTACCAGGTTACATCGTCCCACTTGGGTCCACAAATACCAATAAAAAGTATTTACCTTGACACTTCTCCCAAAAACCTCAACCGTGTCGATTGGTAGTTAAAACCATAAACGAATTGATAAAAAGTTTCAAGAACAAATATCAGAGGCATTAAAGTTAGAAGAGGCTATAAAATTCTTGATCGAAACCGCGAAAGTTGTGCTAGCCAATCTGTCGAGCCTCTTTGTGCTTTATTTGATATGTGGGGAATATGGGGTCACGCAAGGTTTCTTACGCACACACCAGAGACAAGAAACTTGGATAACGCCAGACTTGTTAGAAACAAAGATATAATAAAAAGAGCTATCTATCCATAAGTACTGTTGGACTTTTTTTATGAAATACGGGCGTATCCTGCGTATTGTTATGCGACATATTTGGTATTACGGTTCTAAATATTGGTTATCAATGTCATTATGACTTGACGGATTTAGAATCATTTCCACATAGCTACATGATTGAATGGAAATACTAAATATTTCGTTGAAAAATAAAATAAATATTTAATGCATTCTGATCATTTTCTACTCCGTTAACCACTCGCACTCGATTGAGCCTCTATCATGGTTCTATTGCCCTGTAGCAACATGTTTATTTGATCTTCATCACTCGTAACATTACTTTAGTTTGATTTGAATGTCCTTTATTCTAAAACACAGAATCAGAGCGTGATTTGACGTAATCCAGAGGATTCCAGTTCATTATTCAATTCTATTCCACGTAAAAGGTCAGCCTGCGAAAATTAGAGATTTGATTTGATTTATTTCTATTAAATATAATCCTAAGTAATTTCGGAGATTATTTGGGGCAGATACTTAACTGAGATTTTCACGTTACCGAACAGAGTTTTAATTAAAATGTTCAATCTCTGTAGAACGACAAAGGAAAATAATAAACTCTAGATGCCAGGTAAATAAATGTAGAGATAAGGAGTTGTCTGTGTTATTTTCCGTGACGTGTTCCGTCGGTGCAGTGTCATTGCCATCCGATGTTCCCTCAATGCTCCGTCGAGATGCTCTTTGCAAATGCAACATAATTTAATAAACTATCGCACACACAAATATACTGACATTCATTCATGTTAGTCAAGAATGGACTTAATTGTTGCCTATACCATGTAGTCGCTTACTAAATGAAGGTCTGTAATTGACTAGTATTTCGGATTTGACGAATCACTACTTAAGTAATTAACTGAATGATTACATAACTTGAATTTAACTTACAATGGCCGCCAATCTCAAAATGATTGCACGAAACTTACTGATGCATATCTTTACTCTGCGCTCAAAAACCTTCGCTTTAGCGAAATGAAATAAGTACAAATGATTCGGGTTTTTAGCTCCTATTCGGTCTGCACCTTTAACGATTGAAAATGGTTGAATATCTTTTGTGACCTAAATAGCGGTAATCTAACTACAAAGACTTATGACCTCATCAGCCTTTTCCATTCAACAAAGCTTCTGAAATTCCAGATATCTTAACACTTTTTCGTCCCTCGCAATTTCCTTGCTGTATTGTACTCTGAAGTGCCATAGAACCTCTATTATGTTATCATTTTTACAACGAACCTCCTCCCAAGGCCTTAATTCAATAGAGGACCCACTTGAGAAAAAAAAATAGAATGTCAAAAAATGGCGGGTGAAGTTTGAACTGCGAAACGTTGTTGAATTCAATCGAAATTATTTTTTTCTTATTTCTAGTCGTTATTCAGGCAGAACGTGCCTATGTTGGCAAGATTATTTCGCCAGTGGCCTGCCAGAACAGCCTCCCACACCGCACTTCAGCGCCACGCTAGCAATTATTACGTAATTGCACAGCAGCATGGCGACCTTGATTTATTCTTAGTTGAATTCGTTTTTTTGCTCAGATGCTTCATTTGAGTGAATGCATATTCGAATGATGCTTAGCATTTAAAATAAATAACATGAACCACGGGAATTTTAATCGATATTAGAAGCATTTTTAGTAGATTGTTTTTCTGTTTCGAAAACAATACTGCTTGCTTAATTTCGTCCGCCATTTCTTGGCACTATTTTGAAGTACTTCCGTGACTCCATTATACGTTGTGCAGAACCTCGAAGGTTTTATAAAATGCTAATGATGAAACAATCCACACTAATATTATAAATGCGAAAGTGTGTCTGTCTGTCTGTTACCTCTTCACGCTTAAACCGTTGAACCGATTTAGATGAAATTTAGTATAGAGATAGTTTGAGTCCCGGGAAAGGACATAGGATAGTTTTTAACCCGATATTCCCACGGGAAACTTATGCGGGTGAAACCGCGGGGCGCTACAAAATAACATCGTTGTTTTTAAACTTTTTATACAGTAGTCATGGAATTCAACTATGCCAGATAGATAACATATCTAATAACATTAAAATATATTAACATTGCTTGTCCAGGCGAAGGAAATTCTTCGAATTCAACACGAATTCCCTATATTTTATCAAGACTTAACCTCGATTAAATGTAGATCGATATTATAAGTGCTAATGCTTTGGCTTGAGGTTCAACAATTGCATCCACTTGTCTGAACACATACTCTAACGTACATAATCCAATCCACGTGCACTGTTCTAACACCTAAAAACAAAATAATTCCACCCGAACGTGCAATTGCACGAAATACTTTAAAATAATAATCATAATGATTTATTTCCTGAATCAATCCAGCTAAACGTGACCGATTGAATTCACCAGCGCGCGCGCACTCTATTGTTTTAACTCTCTAATATGCAGGTTTGTTGCACACGGTATGAATCACTGGAATTGTTTATGAGCTTGTGTCAATGGAGGTGGGTTTCACCAGTTACTGGCTATGTTAAATTGGCAGTATTCACATGCCATCATTGAGAGAAGCTGATGCCATCATACTACTGTTATTTTTTACTGCCTCGTATTATCTGTGTCCTTTCTTCATTCTACAAATAAATAGCAGTACGAAATCAGGAGTAAAAAAATCTTTGACAAACTCTTACCATCACTACAATAGAACGGGCTCATCTTTCCAATTTAGGATAAAAAAGAAAACAAATAAAATAGAACACTATTAAAGCTGGCATGCTGGCTGGACTTTTGTCCCTCCAGATTAAAATATTATGAAGCAACTTTGTAAAGTTTTAAAATAAACTTCTGTAATTTTTTATTATTAGAAGAGTCGTCATAATTATGTGACAGAATATCCTATGCTGTTGAATAAATTATAAAATCTCCAACAATCAAAACTCGTTTGATGATGAACTTAGTACTGTGTTAGTAGTCTCATCTTCAGCCAAAATTATTGCATCTACATATTTTAAATACGAAGCGAGTAAGCTACCACGTCTAACTTACATAAGTAAAAATCTAGTATTTAAATGAGTTAAATGGTCACAGTCACATAAAATAACACGATATATACCAATGAATTACAGTGAGGTTATTAGATACCATAATGTACCACCAAAAATATACCATGATAACTGAAGGTCAGGCCGAATAGTAAATGATTAGACAAGTGGATGGTCTAGTCTAACTGGAACTAATTATATAACTTACTAACGAAGTTAAATGTTGTCTGAAATGTGTTGGATATGCTATCATAATAATAATTTAGACGTTAAAAACTACCTCCATTTATCCTGCTCCATTTAGCTCGTCTTTAGTACGCTCATGTTTGGGTAGTACCTACAATACGCAGAATTTTGGTTAGACGTAGTGGAAGTTGGCTGTAAATTCTATGTCACTATAGAGTAGGACTCCCTCTTTCTTTTCAGCCTCCTTTCACCTGCTGAATGTATGCCCTGTCTGCCTTCCGCCGTGTTTTGGTCCTGTCTTCCTGAGCTTCACCTCCTGCTGTTTTTGCGACTTCGGACCTTGATGGTAGTATTCATGAGAACCACTGAATTGCGTTTGTATGCTAACGTGTCAAATGATTTAACTACAGTTTGCAATCAATGTGGGCACAAACTTTGCAAATGCCACGCTATTTTACCAACGCTAAATGCACGGTATCAGGTATCACTCAGTCACACTTAGCATAACATATAGGTACGTAAATACTTATCCTGCTTGCGATATCTAACGGATTATTGGAAGTCACGTTTCGCATCAAATAGTGGGTTTATACCAAAGGCAAACACAAAAGCCAGGGGTTAAAATGTGGATGTATTATGCTGTGACAGGTTATCATCAATAATACCCTTTTTATTAGGTCGACAACCCTTTCGCTGGTTTACGATGGCAGGGAACCTAAAGGCGGGAGCAACGATAACTTAAGTCGCTGACATATCGTATTCTCTTCTTTATGGTCTAGTCAGCGTGCAAGAGCACTTTTTTTCAATGTAACTGTAGGTGTAGCAAAGACATCAATTATTGATTTTTACGGCCAACGCGATGGCTGCCTGAGGTAGCGCGACCGATAAGCGTGTTATCAGCCAGTGACTAATGTGCCGGCACTTGTTTCTGAAGAACAAGACCTATTTGATTGCAGTTAACGGAAGTTTTACACTTTTACAGTGTCTCCGGCGACATTGAAAGTTGATACTGTTGTCGATACGAACTATGATAATTATGGTTGAGTTAGTCGCTAGATTTTATCATTACATTTGGCCAGTGTCAGTAACTCAGTATGTACTTACTTCTCACCACTTCCCACTTGGCTCACTCTCTCTGAGAGGAGGCCTGCGTCCCAGAAATGGGAACATTATAGGCTGATTATAAGTATGCACTTCCTAATTCTGGTAAAGGTTATAAACACTATGTTAAGTTGATGCATTCTTTAGAAACAAAAGAAAGACAAATCTCTTCTAGTTAAATAATATTTTGATAATAGCTATGCTATATCTTGCGCAAATAAGTCCTCAATGTGTAATAGTCGATATTATCCGATTATTCAATTTATTTATTGAAGATTACTGGAATTTTATTTTTTATCACTTTTTATTAAAGAAAGAAAAAGCGCTACAAACTTGAGATCCGCACATTAAAATGAGTTCATTTTCTATCTAATCGATTTACAATCAGTATTTTCCGCATATTTCTTATTACCTACTTTATATCTACGATAATGGAAAAAGTTAAAAATGAATGTACCCAATTCGTCGTATTTAGGCATGAAATTCGCGAAGAGGTACCCAACTACGAATTATACCTAAATATCTTACTGTAGGCTCTAGGGACTACTGACTGGGAATAGGAAACAAGAGTATTGCAAAAACCCCAGGTATTTAAAAACTGCGAGCTTCTGTCCAAGCAGTCCCGGGAACCGAATCCTGAGTCAGAATGTCATGCTTGAAAGCTAAACAAGCGCTTCATGAAAACTAGGGCAGGCGATCTACAAAATTTACATTTACTTACATTATTTTTAATACGCTCGATGTAGGAGATTGTCTGTCTTCCTTTTTAGCTCTCATCATCAGCCTACAGCAGTCCACTGTTGGTGATAGGCCTCTCCAATTGCACACCATCCAGCTCGATTCTCGGCAACTCTCATCCAGCTGCTACCAGCCACCATTTTGCCTTCAGTGTAGGTACACTTAATAAAACTGAAATGAACAGTTCTGGCAATTTCAAGACATTTCAAGACATTCCAACAGTGGACAACTTTGTTGGAGGTACCAATTCTATTGCTATGATTCCCAAATTAGTTTCGTTAGAGAAAGTTTATAGACCAGGTATTATAAAATGTTAAAACAATAGGTTTATTCAACCGAGAATATCTAAGAAATGCTCTGATAGTCAGCATGATAAGAATGACGTCACGAAACTGCTAATTTTAATTAAAACCCCCATTTAATCGTGGCTTTAATAAAATAATAATTTAAGTATTTGTTACAAATTCGTCTACGGTTACATCAATTTGCGAGCGTCATTAGAGAGGAAACGAGATGCTTCGTAATTAATTGCCTTCTTGATTGTTAACTATTTTGTTAATAATTAACAAAATTGTCAATAAATGAATTGTTGATTATTATTCCTTTTGAAGGATATTGGGAAGTAACTTTTTTAAGTAAATGATTATACGTGGGACACTCAGAAAGTTTTGCGAAAATAAAAAAGGCTCTACTTATACTTACGTAAATATTTTTTTATTAAATCTTTTCAAAGTACTCTCCACTAGCCTCTTACAAAGTTTCATGCATCTGAACCAGACTTTTTCCAGTCCGCTGCAGACACCTCGTTTACAGCCTGCTTGAACGCTGACAGCGCATCTTCCGGCGACGAAAATTGTATGCCTTTGAGCTGATTTTTTATTTTCGGAAATAAAAAAAAGTCACACGGTGCTAGGTCAGGGCTGTAAGGAGGGTGACCCAGGAGTTCGACCGGCGTGCTGTCCAGGAGGTCCCTCGTTTTGAGCGCGGTGTGCGAAGGCGCGTTGTCGTGGTGGAGCAGTAGCCCGCGGAGCCCTGAGTTTGGGCGCTTGTTGTTCCCAACAGAGAAAACTTCTGCCAAGCATTTGGTAGTATACTATTCAGCGTTGATGCTTCCTTGGTTCCGTAAAGGAATTAACACTAAGTAGCCAGTCAAATTGAAAAAGCTCGCGATCAAAATCTTCCCCCGCTTCTAGATCGCTTCACTTTGGTAGGCGTTGATTCGTTTTGAAACACCCAAACCGTTGACTGGCGCTTCGTTTCTGGATCGTATTGATAAATCCAAGACTCATCACCTGTAATGATGTCGTAAACACGCTGATACGAGCCTGCTTCATATTTGTTTATCATATCTCAGCACCATTCCATCCGGGCTTGCTTCTGAGCATCGGTGAGGTTGTGCGGCACCCAGCGTGAAACTATCCTCCTCACGCGAAAATGCACGTGTAGAATTTCGTGAAGGCTTCCCGATCCAACATGCAGTATGTGCTGAATCTCTTGATACGTAACTCGCCTATTGTCTTGGATTAAATTTTTCACTGATAGCACGTTTTTTTTCCGTAACAGCCGTCATAGGGCGACCACTTCTTTCTTCATCCCCCAAAGTTAGTCGACCGCGCTTGAATTCGTTATACCAACGATACACGGTTGCCTTAGAAGGGCCTTCATCCATGAATGCCATTTGAAGTCTATCGTACGATTCGTCCGCTTTCAGGCGACACTGTCTTGAAATCGTAAAAAATCATAGTGCGAAAATGTTCCCGGGCGCAGATCCGTTTTTTAATGAGACACGATAATTTAAATTAGCTTGCAAAAATGCAAACAAAGTGGACGGAAATTTTGAAATTGGAACGTACCTATTTTTACTTAGAAATAATCATATTTTCTCTCATGCATAAAAACTTTTTTTCGCAATTCTTTCTGAGTAGCCTGGTAGTCATCATCAGTCAGGCTTGACTGATGATGACTACCAGGCCACTCAGCTTGCAGGCTTGCTTGGCTTGCTATTCAAATGGCTCTATAGCGTTATTATAGCATTTTTGAGCACCTAAGTATAATAATGATCTCAACATTCTCAACACAATAAGGAAAAACGCTACAAGGTTATTTTGGCGCGTAGCCAAAATCGGAACTAACGCCATCTTGTTTTTTAGGGCTCCGTACGGTTCAAAAGGAAAAACGGAACCCTAAGATCACTTCGTTGTTCGTCTTTCTGTGTCAGTTAAGCCCCTTTTTCTCAGGAACGCGTGGAGTTATCAAGTTGAAATTAATATCAAACACTCAGGGATGCAATCCCTTGAAGCAGTAAAAAAATCAAACTTTAAGTCAACGCAATTAAAAGATACGGGCTTTTGTGTTCCGAAATCAAAACCTATAGGGTACTTCCCGTTGACCTAGAATCATGAAATTTGGTAAGAAGCAATGTCATCTAATTGTGCTACATGAGTCATGTAGCACAAGTAAAGGAAAAAATCCGAAAAATTTGTAGTTAAGTACGTTACAAAAAAAATAATTTTAAAACTGTTTACATACTTACTACTACTTTGTACGGAGCTTTCGGTACGCGAGTCCGACTCGCACTTGAGCGGTTTTTTTAAATAAATTTTCACAAAAATTTTACATAAAACGCCCCCCTATCAATGTAATTTAGGCGCCAAAAGATTGTTGCTGCATTTTTGCTGCCAGTAACGGATGCCATAAGCTCAGTCATAGATTTTCGTACGAAAACCAAGACCGACAATCCACCGCGCATTCGCTTCCAGCACGTGGCAAGTATGACGATGTTCTAGATGAGTCAAGATTTTTCAAGTATGACTTAGCAAGAGTTTGCCACGCCATTTAACAATATTCAAGTATGATTTAAATCTTTTTGGCTCCCAATGAATATATTATTTACTTCAGTTCAGCGTTTTTCTGCCCTTGAGTCTTGTTCAATGGTATATCAATAGAACTTATCGCGATCACTGGTTTTTGACGTCAATTCGATATTTTCACTTTACCTTGTGAAGTAAAGCCATTTTGGATCTTGCAATACACTTTCCCTTGTAAGTTTTTTTTTTCTTTTAAGCAAAATATCTTTCGGTAAGTAATCATAATAAATGATTTCAATGAATTCTGATCTAGGCCTTAACTCCTGTACTTATTATGTAAACAACGAATGTACAAAAGATTTTAATAATTTTATCAAAGGAATGCCAAGTACTTAAGTTTTTTCATTTATTTAAATATCACAAAAAAGAGAGCAAAACACTTTTAGACAGCCTGCCACGAACCATCTGGCGACGGACAGTAAATAGACTGTATTTCTTATTACTTCAATTGGATTAATAAAAAAAATGTAGCGAACTTCAAAGTCTAGCCTTACTTTCTGAAACCTTTTTGCTTAAGAACTTTCCATTAATTAAAATAAGACCTTTGTTAGTATTATTGGCGCCGGTTTGTCTCAATTCTGACCTACATGTATTGAATAGCTTCTTGTCTTTACTGCTACAAAGGATTACTGCCTCCGCCTACGTCGCACTGGCTTATTAGGCATGTCATCGATTACGCAATAGTAAATAATTAGTCATCCTATTTAATTATGATTTTTACCAACTGGAGTAAATAGCGTTAATTTAAGGTTCCCCGAAAAGATCAATTGCAAAAAAAAATGCCAGTTCCAATTATTGATCGTTTCAGAAACCCTTTTAACTTGTGGGAACAACAGCAGCCTCAGCGGTCACCACTCTCAAGGGAAACTATTCTAGTTGGGAAGACTGTATGAATACAAACTGAAACTGTTCACTTAGTTTTAATCCTGCTCTCCAATTGGCCCACGACATCGGGCGATACTAGTGTCGTAATCCAATCGTAGAGCGATTTATTTTTCCGCCATGCACCAATCAATATTAAATGAAGGGTTGATGGGTTGATATTCCCAAACAATAGAAATTAATCGTTTACGCAGTATTCCTTTGATAATATTTAAAATATATATTTATATAATAAAACAAGAATCCTAACAAAAACTCATTTTAACAATTATCTTTAAAAACATAAGCCTATCAGTGGCGAAGGGCGAATTTATGACAGAGGTAGGCCGGAGAAAAAAAAAATGCCAAAAGAAAATTTCAATGATGAATTGACTATAGAGTGGTTATGTTCTGAATTTTCGAAGGGAAGCCGGTGGGAATCGAGTTGTATGGTGCCTTCGCCACTGAAGCCTATACCTATTTATTAAAAAGAAACAAAACCTAACACTAGTAGGTAACTATCATCGTTTGTGCTTTGCCATAGCTTCATTAAAACAAGACTAATAAAACAGTAACTAGCTGGCATCTAATCTACAGCTTACCGCAACGAAATTACGTGGCACCACCCGCGCCCGAAGAAATTGAGTAATTTATTGAACGGAGCTAAAAAAAAAACAAAAACGAGTCAGTAATAATTTCAGACTCGTCATATTATTCTCGTTAATGTCAAATCAATAAACAAACCATTTTGATGAATCTTAATCATCAGTTGTTGCGTTTTTAAATGGTAAATTAATTAAGACGATACGAGTTGACTGCTACCCAGAAAATACATTTTGATATAACCACTATAATACTCGTAATTAGCTATATTATTATAGTGGTTATATCAAAATGTATTTTTATTCAACTGTTCTGTAAGTAGGTACTGAGTGCCCCAATGTTAACAGAGAGGTTAGCGTTAAGTGAAAGGCTTCAGTTTCGCACTGCGATGACAATTGACAGTCGCCATCTTTATTGCAGAATGAAGTTCCTGTTGGGTAATTTACTGGTTGGATTTTAAATTAACAGCCATTTCTACTTTCTACTACGTATACAACGTAATTTTTTGTGCAATTTATGTCGAAAATAAACCTCTTTAGACGCTCATCACGCTCACTTGCGTTTCAAAAACACGTACAAACTGCCATCATTTCCAATACCTACCTATGTTTTGAAAAGAATTTTGCTTCCAGTATTTCCCAATAACAAAACAAACGAAATAGCAATCTATTAGAACAATCTGTGTGAGTCATGCTACGCGTACAATGTGGAGGACCAGTAGTGCATAATAAACAAACTGTCTTGACATCCACACGTATCTGTCTTACTCATAAGTCATAGGTAGGTCATATCACGTCTAACCTATTTTCTCATAGGCAGAAAAGGAATAACTTATGCATCTATTAAGCTTTTGCTCGCGGTTCGCCCGCGTGGAAATTATCTTACGGGAATTTAGTATTGGGATAAAAAAAGTATCATTATATATTGTATTAATCTCGGTTATAAACTATATGTGTGCCAAATTTCATCTAAATCCGTTCAGCCATTTTTGCGTGATTGAATATCAAACATATACAATCTTTCACATATTTTATAATTTTAGTAGGCTGCTTCAAAATTTAGATTTTGTAATTATTCATACACGAGGAGGTGCATTTTCGTAACACTAATAACAGCGTTATTTGTATACATTATCGTGTTATCTTTTATTACAAAATTAAACAAATATTTCAATGTGATTACGTTCGGTGTCACGTTTCCTTACCACGGCACAACAAGCTAACGCTATGACAGCTTCTATAGACGTCATTTTAACTCAGACTCAAGATTCACTTTTTATTAACCGACTTCAAAAAAGGAGGTTCTGTATTCGACCCGTATGTAAATGTATGTATGTATGTATGTTTGTTTGTCCGCGATTTTCTCAAAAACCAATGAACCGATTTTGATAATTCTTTCACTAATGTGATCTACATACTTTCAGGAAGGTTTTAGTATATAATACATTATATAATTATTCTTATGTACGATGTTATATGCATAAATGTACTTCATCTCCGGCATTTCTATGCGAATTTTGATGATTCTTCTAGTCGGTGTCTTCAATTCCTCAATGCACTAGTGTTATTTGAATTTGTGTGGAGTAAGTAGGTACAACTAAAAAGTGAAAAATAAAAACTTTTTTACAAAAAAAACTACAAAGTGATAAATAACTTTAATTTCGGAAGTCGGTGTCAAAAAACGAAAATGCGGAACCAACGACACCGACTTCCGAAATTAAAGTTATTTATCACTTTGTAGTTTTTTTTGAAGTCTGTTGTTTTTTTTGTAAAAAAGTTTTTGTTTAATTCATTCTTGACTTTGGCAGAATCATCGTTTATTTTGGAGATGTATCGAAGAAACGTTTAATACGAATCTCTATTTAAAACTTGATAAATAAACGCATCTCGAATTATAGATAAAAATTGCCACCTAACAGTAGAACACGAAACGTCATAAAGTCGTTGTCATAAGCACAGAGTACTTTTTAGACTGAAAGTCATAAGTATTTGATAATGTTTCATCTTCAGTCATCTTTGGCTCTAAGCCGAAGTTATGAAATGTATGCATAACATCACGTCTGTATTCTTCGAAGGGTTAGGCAGAGGTGTAGGTACCTTAGTTATGTTTGAAGTCCCATGTAATAGAAAGCGAGCCTATTGCCATCAACCGGGCACAAATGTATCCTGTTGATAGTTGACACTGGTTAATACGCGACCGTCGTCGTAGACCTTTTGCCAATCTTGTCTCGTTCAATATAGGGCTTCTAGACCAAGTAATAGGGCTTTTAGACCACAGGCAAAGCCAACTAGCCCCAACAAATAGGGACCTTCATCGTTAGTTAACTGGCCGGTAAGCGAACGAAGGCCAAAGAACGTTCAATGGCGCTGGATTGTAGTAACATTTGATCCTTGGTGTTTGCTTTATGGTAATCGTTAATTTAATCGTCCAAAACAGTATTGATGGAGGCATTTTATCTCAATTACCTGTATCTACTATCTACCCGATGTCACCCCGAGACCTTTGGCGTTAGTAAGTACTATTAGTTATTCTGTGAATAAAATAATGGCTTCCATCGGTTGTATGGAGTTATTTTTCCTTTCATAGTAAATCACTTTATTCCAAAAATATTCACGAGACGTAAATACGAAGTCTTTTATATTTAACCTCCTTGAATAAATATCTAGTCAAAGTCAAAGTCAAAGCATTTATTTCAATTAAACCATTTACAGGCACTTTTGAATTGTCAAGAAGTCGGTCAGTCAAAAATAAAATGAAGCTAGTTGCCCATTCCAAAGCGTAGGTACCTATGGAGAAGAACGGGCAAGAAACTCCATGGACACTCTTTTAAATTATATTTTTACAAAAATATTAGTTACATCATTAATGTTGAATTTATAATAATATGTGAGAACGATGTAAAAAAAGACATATGCGTTAAAAGCGTCCAGAGTACAGCAAATAGTAAATAATAATAAAAAAAAAAAACAACAATCCAAAAATAAAATAATTAAAAATAAAAATAAGCCGAGGCAGCCGAGTGATGACCAGCCCCAACTGACGGCGCCCGTTCACGAACATGACGCATAGATTAGCACCATTCAGCTCAACCATTTTGAAGGGAGCTAAATGATCCAACACACACGCCACCGTCAGCGAGACAATTGTGTGAGCATGACATACTATCAGCTGCCAGGGCATATTCAAGTCAATGAAAGACATATTACCCGGTAAATGGTAGCTCTACAGTACATAGAACTCACATCTGTGCTATGCAATTATACAATACAAAGGAAATTGAGTTTATACAATGCAAAGATAGTCTTACAATCTTCAGCAGCTCCAACAGTATTTTCAAGTGTTAATCGATTAGTTGTGGTTGTGGAGCAGGACCAGCAATGAGCCAGGCATTTTTATCAGCGATGTAATCCCCTAACTTATAATATGCCTGCCTGCATAGTGTGCGTTTTATACAAGACTTGAATTTTGTTTCATTCAGTTGAAGAATGTGGGGAGGTATCTTATTATAACATTTTAAACAGTACCCCATAAAAGATGAGTCTACTTTAGCCAGTCTGAAACCTGGTTGAACCAATAGGTCCCTATTTCTAGTACTATAATTATGTCTTTCTCCTCTTTTACTAAAAAGATGTAAATTTTTCCTTACATACATGATATTTTCGTAGATATATTGACAAGGTACCGTCATGATGTTAATTTCCTTAAACAGTTCCCTTAGAGAATCGCGCCCGCGGAGATTATATATGGCTCTGATGGCTCTTTTCTGCAGAATAAAAATAGAATCGATGTCTGCAGCCCGTCCCCAAAGTAAAATACCGTATGACATGATACTATGAAAATAACTAAAATAGACTAGTCTCGCAGTATCTACATCAGTTAATTGACGGATTTTTCTGACAGCATAAGCTGCTGAACTTAGACGTCCTGCAAGAGATGTTAAATGAGGACCCCATTGAAGCCTTGAATCGAGCGTGATCCCCAGGAAAACAGTTTTATCGACGAATTCTAGTTTCTCTTGATTCAATATTATCTCACAATTACTACCCTTGACATTTGGTAAAGAAAATCTTATGCACTTAGTTTTTTTTCCATTTAATACTAAATTATTAGCAGTGAACCAATTTTGGACCTGCAGTAGGGCGTTATTTACGTCGTCAAAATTTGTAGCACGTCTATTTACCTTAAAAATTAAGGAAGTGTCATCAGCAAATAACACCATTTGTGGTTGATTTTTTAATAAATGCAGTAGATCATTAATATACACTAAAAAGAGGAAAGGACCCAATATCGAGCCTTGTGGCACACCCATTTTTACTGTTAAACCATGTGAATTGACACCATTTATGTGAACTTGCTGTTGTCTATCATTTAAATAAGAACTAACTAAACTGAGCGCAAGTTTTCCAAGTCCGTAATGCTCGAGTTTCAAAAGCAAGGTGTAGTAACAAAACAATATGTGTGTCTTTCCCACTGTATGAGTATGTGAGACGAATTGAATGCATTTACAAAGAAACTATACAACACAATCAGTCAATTACCTACAGTTTTTCAAGACTGTATCCAATACGGTTGCTTACTCGGCATTACCTTCATAAAAAAAAACTGTGCCAACTTGCTGGTTGGAACTTAGTATTTCCACGGTTATTCGAGAATGAAATTGAATTGAACTCGAATTTTTCTTTCTTGCTTCTTCCAAGACTAACTAAGCTCTATAAAACTAACGAAGTTTGTGATTTTGTTCTTTGATAACAAACTGAGGTCACCCATTTTGTCGAGTATTACTTACGAGTCTTCATATAACTCGTGCCAATTCATTGTGCGTTTGAAGTAGGTAACACTTTTTTTTTTCCAAAGACAGAGAACAGCCTTCACCATATTCATGAGGTGTCATTCATAGACTATTATTTTCCGTATATAAAAAGTACTCTTTGACTATTATCCTTTACTTCATTTTACTCTTATTTCTACAGCCTTGTTATAATGCCACGCTTGCATCGCTTGATGTGTTATCCTTGTGGGAATAACGCTGAGTGGATTTTGCCTCTTTATTAATTCACTGTCTCAGTTACAAGTTACCGTGACTTAACCATGACTCATTAATTCTCGTGATTATTCAATGGCCCTTCATATTAGGTAATTGGAGCAGAGAAATACAACCATTATTTTTTTCATCATGTTGACTTTATGACTAACCTCTTTGTATAAATTTTCCCGCTCGCTCAAATGAAAATGCGCAAACAGACAATGTCGGGTAACCTTGTGGTGTATTGCCGTTTTATTATCATAGAACATTAAACTGGTAGATAATTAATAAGACGTTTGTCAATAACATCAAAGTAAATTCAGCAATAATTTCATTTTTTAGCAGACTAAATAAGAAAAAAATACATGTCACGCTCACACTGCCGTTAAATAAAGAATACCGTAGGTACTGCGTTTATTAAAAAAAACAGTAGCACTCCAGGAGTGCCGACAGAAGTGAAAACAAAACACAAACAGAATACTTTGCCATCACTCACTGAAATATCGGATATAAGTACATTAAAACCGAGTACATCTCGAGGACAGCCTAACACATCCGAAGCGGTGTCGGTTACGGTAACAGTGGCGCGAATTCAATGGTTCTTTCCCATCTCAAAAATGTCCAACGTGCCTAAAGAAGTTTTCACTTCAAAAAAACAAGAAACGCAGGATAGGTTCATAAAAAAAAAACCTACCAGATTTCGAAGTTCTCATAAAAATCGGCTAACAATACAAGAAATTCGATATTCTTCCTCAAATCCAAGACAATCATAGACTCAACAGCCTTTTTGCTGTCAATGTTGTTGTCGTTAAACGGCTCGTCGGGTAGTAAAGACGGCAAAACGTCGCCATCTTAAGAGCGCTATTACAAAATCGAAGTGCTCAGTTTTAGGTAAATTTGACGGCGCGCGGCGGCGGATGCGCACGTGTGCGTCTAGTGAAGTACGCTACGCACACATGCAAACCGCTATGCGTCGGATGCCAGGACCAAACCAACAAGAGCCTTTGCTACTTTTTTTTTTAGTAAATTAAGTTCATGAAATATTATTTGTACCGATGAATGTTACCAAGAACGGTTTGAGTTACAACAGGGTCATAAAAATTTACTTCATTTTTTAATTTTTGTTTTATATCACTAAAGTGACAAAATAGCATGCGGCGTGCTTGATGGTGTGTCCGTGTGTAGTTATCGCAGCCTATAGACGCTTGCAATGCCAGAAGCATTACTTGCGCGTTGCCAGCTTCCAACACTTTTTTTGCTACTTATATAAATACTTTTTGTACCTATTTTTTTTACGAAGTTTCTTTAAGTACTCGTATATGTTTTTATTCGGCAGGTAGGTATACATTTTAGTACTTATTTATAGATATAAATGCAATGTGAGTTGTTTCTTCAGTTTGGATAAAAAGAAAGTAAAAAAGACAAATCAAAAGTCATTTATTCAAATTAGGCTGAGAATCATATTCTTCTATTTTCCCCATTATTGTGAACTACTTATGTCTGAAATTAATTAATTAAATTAAAGTTGGAGATTACAATAAATAAATAAATCAGAAAAAGAAAAACAACAACTAGGTATATTTACGTATGTTTTTTTTTTCCTATAATACAAGATATAATATTTGCATTGAAATATCACAGGAAAATACTTATAATATACATTACAATCAGAAACTAACTAAAAAAAAAAAAAATTACTTGAATCAAGAACTGTTAGTCGCGCTTTATTCTTGACGAATTGGCGAGCGAGACCACGTGACGGCAACAGCGAACGAGCGATACGTCCTCCCTCTGGAAGCGCTCGGCGCGGATTGAAGCTAAGACCGCGCGTCCCGAGATTTATATTGATTTATAGTATTGCATACAACAATTGTTTAAAAATATTATTTTACTTTAAAATAGAGTAATTTTTTTTTTCAAGCAAGCTGACAAAGTGACCTTAGTTATTAAATACTTTTTGTTTGAATTTCTATTAAATATTCATAGATAAAAAATATAATTTCGGACGAAAGATTATCATTAACTCCCTGTTTTACGGAATTAATTTTGGTGTATTACTTTATGAAACATAAAAATTGATTTATGCATACGAAAGTAGAAGATACAATTGTACCATGGGCATTTTTTAAAATGAATAAACTATTATATCTTCGATGTAACAAAGCATCGGAAGATGCCCGAAAGTAAAATTTTATGAAACAGCCTTTGCAGAAACAAGGTTTTTACTGATTTATTTAAACAAACTGAAATATTTATTTAATACACTCCCAAAAGAACGAATGAAACTTTCTCGGGCATGTATTTTTTTTACTATTGTGCCTTTAGTCAAACCATAATCCGACATCAAAACTCGAGTCAAACAAGAAAAATTGTGATAGCACTCTTAAGTAAATAACGTCGTTCGCAAAACCACAGGTGCCGCGCCGCGTAATCACAAATATGCTAGGTTTTATTCGGTGAACTTTATGTTTAAATTCAATGTAAATACACTTACCTCGGTTGAAGTGTCACCCTTCTCCTACTACTTATTTGGATTGTTTGTGTACAGACGCCAGCACATCAAGCTACTACAATCTGTCAATTTTCAACTTTATCGCTAAGGCAATTACTATGGACTGCATTGTCTGAAATAAATCATTTTTATTTTTTTTAATTAGGTTCAAGGTTGTTTGGGAAAATTTGACAGTTTCGGGTAGCTTGATGTGCTGGCGTCTGTTCATGAATTTACTGACAAACATTGACATTTTGGGGTGATTCGGGCGGAAAATAAAATGCCTGCAATTTTAAGTGTCTCATTGTTGCTTATAAATTAGTTATTAAGTTGCTATGTGTAGTTGTTTGTCAATTTTTTTTTCTTCCGCGTCTCAGAACGGCCTTGATCGTCAGTTCTCTCAGTCAGTTCTAGAGGATCTAGATTTAAAAAATTGTCTATTACTGCAAAAAATTTTCTCCTTTGTCGATGCAGAAAAATGGTCACCCCTTCTTTGTGCTGACTGGATTACAAACGTAAGAAAACTAGGTAGTGTGGAGGCTTGTTTGTTTACGTTTATCGTTCAGGTTCAGTTACGAACTCTTTTGTTTCCAGCACCGAGCACATAATTGGCCACTTTTTTTGACCTTAGCATTGTAACTGGCTAGAATACGGTCTCGAATACTTTGCTCTTGAAAATTTAGATAATGTGATACACATGGACCTATAAAAAAAGGCGGACGGAACTTCGCTAAGAAACAACTGAAGCACCAAAATGGCGGCGGCGTAACTGTGTGTGCGTGAGTACTTCGGAGCGTAATGGCCGACGGCAGACCGACTATGGTGTGAATGTGTGCGTGCTGGCTTGTCTATATATTAGCGCGCTGACCGACTTAGGGTGCTTCAGTTATTGTTAAAGGAGACGGCGTCCGCCTTTTTTTATAGGTCCATGGTGATACAATGATTTTAAGTCAAAAAGGCGATCTTCTTTTTGCAAAGCTGAAGTTATTGAATTCTTTACCACCTTACCAAACCTTCATTTAATAAAAAAGCTGGAAGAGCTGGTTTTGATCAAATCTTTAATTAGGGCATCTGCCTAATTAACGACCCGCGACTGGTATCTACCAGTCGCGGGTACGGAAACAATACAAATACCAGTTGGTTTCTCATATATATAAAAATCCCATTCTATTATGTCCTCAATCTCGTTCCCATAAAGTCTGCCTACTAAATATTTGTTAAGTACCCACTTATACTTATTACCTACTTCTAAGTTTTTAACCTTCTACTTTTTCGTACCATGGAAAGACAGCGTTAATATCTTGTCCAGATACATTTCAGATCTATTGATAAGCTTACTAGCAGCGCCCTGCGGTTTTACCCGCGTAAGTTTCGATCCCGTGGGAATATCGGGATAAAAACTATCCTATGTCCTTTCCCGGGACTCGACAAACTATCTCTATACCTACTTACCAAAATTCATCTAAATCGGTTCAGCGGTTTAAGCGTGAAGAGGTAACAGACAGACACACTTTCGAATTTATAATGTTAGTATGGTATGGATGCAAGCCATGATCAACTCACGAATTTGAATCACTATACCTAATAACGATGAATATGATGCAGCAAAACACATGGAAAACGAAAATAAACAGTACCTACAAAAAGGAGTCTTTATCGTACCTACCTAGTGTTTTTTCTGTCGCGGTTAGGTCAAAATTTAGACTTTTTCCTAAAATTTGTTCACTACGCAAGACTGGGTCAAAGTTTTTACTGTCCTCATGTTAAATCCAAGCGCTTACCATATTAGTTATTATTTTTCCAGTATAATTTTATTCTGCTGTTCATTTTTACTTTCGATACTTTAACATCACAGAGTACATTATATGGGTAGCGGGATCGTCCGAAAGGGTTACCGCTGCCCCGGAACATAAAGGGCTAAGGAAGGAACACGGGTGGGTTTTAGTCAGTAAGAGTCTGACACTCCCTTCCGCTCCACCCAGAGCGGGAGGAGTCATTAGATGATTTCCCATCCAAAAAAAAAAAAAAAAAAAAAAAAAAAAGAGTACATTATATTATATTTAACATCATCGTCGGCCATGACAGCGGAAGCATTGACAAAATTACGGCGAACGTTGAAAATAATTTTGCTTACATCCTGCCGATTATTTGATAGCAGCGATGCATATATTGTTGCAAAAAATAAATACATAAGAGCTTACGTACTTCTATATTTATAGTGTTTGGAAATATTCTGTTCGTTCAATATTTCGAAGCAAGCAATGATTTCAAAAGTACCTATATATTAGTCAATGGAGGCAAAAGTAAGATACGGATTTCTAGGAAAACGTACCACCTGAACGAAAAGGTTCCCTTTTGACATAATAACTTTCCAAAATTCCGTCGAGACCGTGGCTAAGTAAGATAAAACTAATTTCACTTATACTAAAAGGAATACCAATATAATGAGAAGAAATATATCTAACAAAACGACGGATTTTTAAATAATTGCGCCGCCATTTGCCGCCCAAACTGAATTACTTACTTAACCTATTTGGAACAGAACATCTAAATATGCTTTTAACCAATGCTTACATTGCACTGTTGCAACAAACAGAACTTAAAAAAAAAACGAAGAATCCTATCAGTGTTTAAAATGGCCATTATTTATGTCTATGGTAATAAATCCCTGGACTATGCAATTGGTATAGATAATAGAAATTGTAGAACTTCCAAGGTACTAACCTCAGCATAGTTATAAAAAAACCTTGCATTAGTAGTTTCCTCAGTAAACTGGTTCAACCATGGTTCAACAAAGTCTAATGTTGTCCTGAGAATGGGGGCAAGTAGTGCCACCTGTCAACTTGACCGTGAATTATAGTCGCGACGCGGAACGCAAGCAAATCATTTTCTTTACTGAGTGGATGGCATACGAACAATTTTGGTATATATTCGTCGGAGGACGAAACAAATAGCAATTGTTGCCAGCTTATGGTAATATTGCTTTTTTTCATAAAAAAATTGTGCTGGTTAGAATATCCATAATGATGTCATGGCTGGGGACGTGCGTTGCTAGTGGAAAAATTAAGCTCTGCATTATTACTGTGCGACTTCCGTGTCAGTAAAAAGGGTAATGGAAAGCCTATAAAAGTTGTTAAACGAAATACCGTCGAAGCGCGTTTAAGAATTTATCACTTTACCGGCCTACTGTGCTCGTAAATAATCAAAACATATGGAAAAGCTCTGTAAAATTTTAAACGCTTTTGGTGTTGGCCAGTTGGCTACTGTAGCTGTGGCGCCATTAAAAAGTAAAAATATTTGCCTTGTTGTCAACCAATTTATTATTGTTTATTAGGTAACGGTTTTTTGGAAATGTTGACTTGTCAAATTCTAGCGGCGTGCGCGCTGTCTTTAGGTACCTACTTGTAGTAAAAACGTCAAGTCTCAACGCTCGTTATCATCATCGTCTTCTCTGCCCTTCACCCACGTTACTTGGGGTCGACGCAACACGTTTTCTTCTTCCATTCCCCCCTGTCAGTCTCAAACGACCGTCACATCAATTAAATGTGATTGAACTCTTGACAGCCATGTTATTTATTTGTAATGACATTTGTGCTAGCAATACCGCTATCTTTTGATCAATATTCATATACACCTACCCACGTAAAGAACGAGTCGTATTGTTATAACTTATAACCGAGCTACCGTAGCTAAATAGCCTCCATATCGAATGTTCAATAACTACAAAGTAAGGCTGAATTGGCTAAACGATGAATTCCTAGGTTTGACAGCCTATGTTAGATTATTGTCAATAGGATTAGATTCGTTAAACCATTTATCGATATCGGTTCGTTTACAAGCTCACTAATTACTACAATGGTTGCAGAAATAAACTTGTGATAATTATAACTTCGCAGCTACCTACCAATTACTTCAAGTGTAACTGATAACCACATTGTTTGCCTACATTCCATATTGTAAACTCAGACCAAATGTAAACGTGTTTTTATTTTAAAACGCTTCTGCAACATTTTTTTTTAAACAATAAGTCTCTCTGTATTTCATGCAAGAAAGTATTGAAATCGTGGCTCTACCATTAACAACTACTGAACGTAATTTTTTACTGATAGAGCTTTATTTATATATTCATTCTTGATCAAAGGTTTTATCCATCAATCTGGGCATCCGCACCGCATCCCTAAAATTGCAACTTGAAAACACACTGGTGTTCAGGTATTTAAATCATAAATAAAGGATAAACGAATGAAACCCTGTGTGACTAGTCAGTTCCTCTGTCTACGCTACTCAGACTCAAGTCTAGTTGTTTATGATCTAGCTAGCTAACAACCACCCGGCATTGATCGGAAACTTTTCAAGGACGGTGATTACAGACCAAGAACAAGAATTAATTTAAAATTACTTCACGCGGGAGATTTATTGTAGCCGGCTATGACATTATTACGAAGTTAATTCATTTTATTATTAGTAAACGGGTAGAACACCAATCTTGGGCATTAGAGCCAAAGAGCTGTTTTAAATGCAGAATCTTTGTCGCAATAGCGTTTAAATATTGCTTTTATGCCCCAAACAAACAGGAAATTAACACAATTTATTCAAGAAAACAAATGACAGTAATAACAAATTACTTATGACGTAATTAACTGCACAATGATCTGAATATTATTAAATTAAATAGTTGTTAAACTAACACGTATTATGCCATACAACAAATCAATTTACTGTTTAATTTTACTTGATACACTGACATAATTTTTTTTATTCACTGCTACAAGGATCTTTTGGCGCTCGAATAACGTTGATAGAGGGCGCTGTTGGTAAACATTTGTGAAATGTCACTTGGAATGTATTCAAAAAACAACATGGCGGCGTTAGTTTCGCTTTTGGCCACGCGCGCGCCAAAATAACCTTGCTTCATTAAATAAAAACTGGCTAAAAGTTAGCTAAAAGCAAAGAAAGGCCGACCCAGTTTCAACGTAAAAACTTTTAAATCAATTTTTTATCAACAAGATGTTGCTACGTCACTGTTATTGTTGTAACCCAAAGTGCATAAATTATATCATTTGGCTAAATGAAATTATGTGGCGTTGGCGTAATGGCAGTCCGGACTAAGCCTGCCCGGATGACATCACAGGCTAATTACGAGAGCGCCTGGGATTGCATCGAGGTCATAGCGATGTATCGAAATGCCGACTACATGACAAATAATACAAATAATTCCGATGGTGTAGGCGGATTCCTGAATTTAGGTAGGTACTTAATGCATAAAACGTAGGATCATAAACTTTGATTACAGTGAATACTTTTTAACGTTCATTAAGATCAAACAATTACTAAAGTTGGGACTGTCTGCATGTTCACGTTAGTTTTTCAAACTCCTATAGATATTGGTATTTTGTTCTCTCTTTCTAATGAATTCTTCATTAAATTACTGAAATGCTGTTTGATGGCGAGTGTTTTCATTCAGTTCATGTTCACCAATTAAATACTGTTTTGTTATTGTTACACTGAGAAACCTGTTTTGTACCAGAACATCGAGTCTATCTCTCGCCTAAACCCTTTAGAGCCTTGCACATAAGATGATTTAATATCTAAACGAGGACCTTGAATAGAAAACGAAGTCTCCGTGAATCCTTGACCAGTCTTGGTCCACTTCTTGAAATAATGCTGCTAGCCGTTTTTTTAAGTCATAATTCAATTATTTCTAGCCAAATTACATAGCCCTCAAATGCGCTCAAGGATGGCTCGTACTCATAAGCTCTGAGACTCTCAGCAAAAACAAAAGTCAAAAATAACGAATGAAACCGGTTGAGAAGCAAATCCGGATTGTCTACTCTAGACGCCTTGCAGAAATGCAGCGTAAAAAATATAAAAATCTCGCATGAGGCTTGTAATGGTTCCCAATGTTGCAAACTGCAAAATTAATTATGATTCCAACGGTCTTAAACGTGGTGGATTTAACCTACTAAAACAAAACTATTGTAACTATTTTTCAGGCTGCTAATGATTTTATATCTACTCGCATTTTAGTCAAAAGTCGCGAGTCTATCTCGCTTCCAAAATAAACGCTGACTGTTCTTTCAAGCTGCAAGTCAATTTGTCAAAAGCCTATGCTAAAGTAACCCGTCCTCTCAATAGAAATAACGATTTATGATCAATCAGGATAAAGGGATCACATTCCATTTAATGGTAGGCAAAGATTTATGTCTTCAGATATCAAGACGTCTTATTTGAAACATTTCGTTTGCTAAGAATTTATTTGATTTTCAGATTTAAATGATAAAAATGATGATGATGATGATGATGATGAGAAGTTAAATAATATTTAGGTGAACGTCCTATTCCGACCTACCTCATATAACTGGCCCTTTAATAATGCCTATAAACACTTTGGTGGGCCTAAAAATATCTTCCGCATCATTTGAAGCCTTCTACATTGTAATATTATGCAAATGATATACTGGCCAGTGATCTTGAGACAGATCCAGTTTAAATATTGAAGTTAATTTCAATAAAAACAAGGTATGATTAAGACACCTTAAATTCTTTTTATGAAACGTTTTCTGAATCGTCGAATATTCGATGTTTTGTGTGATGTAAGCTCCGCTTTGTCTGTTATTTTAATCTATGCTGTTTCACGTTATTTTTATGGTTCTACTTCTTGTTTATTTTAGAACATTGACCTCCTTTGAGCTTCTCTGTAAATATGAGAACCTCTCATGTGTGATTTAAGAAGGTTGACTATTTTAGTTTAGTTTTTTCCTATTTTATGATTTAAATATCCTAAGCCCAAATTGCGTGTTGTTTTAAGCTTCTACTACTTATACCTATTTTTAAATATTTGTGAAATTAGCTTTTTTACGATGACTGTTAGAAATCTATATAACTATGCATTGACATTCAAGGAACATGTATTTTATATCGACTTCCATAAAAAGTAATGCTTATGTCTCCTTACCTGTGGCTTAATATTTCTAGTTCTATCTACTACGATCAACGGGTAATTCTTATGACATTGACATTGGAAACCCGTTTGTGAGAGGAATGTTAGAATTATTTGTGTGGCATAAGCTACAGCCAGCGTGAAGTGTAAGTGAATAAATGAGTATATCATCAATGTATCAATTCTTGGGCTACTTCAAGTTCAACAAGGTGATGACAAATGAACGATTAATTATTTATACTATCGGACATTTCTAAAAGTGCATATTTATCGTTGTTATGTAATACATTTTCTTTTGTTTCTGGCAAAATTCGCTTGCCATGTTATTTATTAGCCTCGATAAAGTGCCCAAAAGAAAAAATTCCTTGTGCTGTCCCTAAATGCAGGGTGAGCTTACAAAAGCTATAACAAGGATGTAAAATGTGTATTATTTTTGTGTAAATAAAATATATGTAAGATAACTCTGTTTCCTTTAGAATAAGTGTTGAAAACATTCACATTTTAATTGTGTTGAAAAAAAAAACTCCGAGTAATGTTGAGAGTGTTTTAACAAAAGGTGCGTACTTATTTGTGAATGTACTAAATTAGGGTTAAAATAATTGTGACATCTGGACATTGACAGTTAGGAATGTCAAACGGCTCAACATAAACAAACACGTTTGTATTCTCACAAATGAGTGAACACCGCATTTCATCTTCTTGTGCTCTACTGTAGCTAAGATCCTATTATAGCTAATTAGGTGCCTGAGCGTACTGTAACATAGTGAGATAAATGTATGTAGAATTATTTTTAATATTAAATGTATATATAATACTAGCAGGGGTTTGAAGCGAGTGGCAGACGACTGCGTAGGCAACGAAGATTGGAAATTCTTCTAGATTAATCCTAACAAGCCCACTTGATGCGCCAGCCGAGCTAAACTATCGGAGCTGCGTACATATCTATCTACTCCTAGCGTTTGTTATTGGCTATAAAGAACTGAGTCTTAATCAACATAGCTGTGATCAAATTGAGAGACAAATTCACATTGTGTCATCGCTCTATTAATCGAGAATTTTCGAAGCTCATTTGTCTCTTAGGAACTCTGCCGCTTACTCCAAAGCTCTATTTTGATCACTGAAAGTATTTTTGTTATTGAGTATAATGTTGCACATATCTATGAAACCGACCTTCAATTGAAAGCTGCGCTGGCTTCCAATACAGCAAAATATTGTATCTTTTACTACAGCAATGTTTTGTTTTTTTTTAATTATATCTACACTGGACTGTTTGCGACGATATTCAGAAATAAGTAGTAGTAGTGTATCCTCAAGGTTATCGACGAGCACTTCCAAAAATTAAATTATATTACTAGGTATTGGAAAAGGCAGGTCTCATAAATGAAAAAATAATCGACTCTCCATCTTC
Organism: Hydraecia micacea; assembly: GCA_914767645.1. NCBI lineage: Eukaryota > Metazoa > Arthropoda > Insecta > Lepidoptera > Noctuidae > Hydraecia > Hydraecia micacea. Next base: position 763,771 of record OU611793.1, on the reverse strand, counting down.
TGCAGCTGCGCGCCCGCGCCCTATGTTAGATATTTGAAATTGATATTAGCGTTAGCGCTTCTCATTTTTCAACGACAAAATATTAAAAAGCTGGATTATAATGACATACGATGCTACACAACAAAATCCTTAACCATAACAAAAGAAAAATAAATATAAATGCGAATTGGCGTGTGCCTTGTTAGCATCTGAAGCACAAAATTACCTTTCTGTTTTGTGTCTGAAGCCGCAAGCCACGCGAATCGAATCTCGTAGCCAGTCGTAGCGAACTTGCACCGCCACACTTTCCCGACGGCCACGACCTTAGTAACACGATGTTTCCATACATTATCCGTGCGACCCTGAACTGTGCAAGCCGATATTCTCGCTACTGCACAGATAACTGGATAATATGTAGGTATACATATTCTAAAGCCTTTTACGACATTTCTACGACAAATGCTACCTTGAACAGGAAATAAAAAGATTTTTCAACGTCATAAATTCCGCAATGTTTCGCAAACTGTCCCTCTGCGCTGCGTTATGATATGAGCAGTGTCGCATCATTTTACGTCATAACAACAAATTAATGGTCATTTTAAACAATATTTCCTTTGCTCTTTAGCGCCTCGTCGTTTTGGAGCGAAATACCTGTAAATAAAACCGTATTTTCCAACATGTCTGGTTCATAACATAACTCATCTCATCTTCTTATCTATAACGTTTGGATAACTCAACCAAGTTTAAATTCAGCAGACTTATTGAAGGAATATTTAATATGTTTCACTATCGTCGCAAAGATATCGTGTGCAGATTAACTTTAATAATTAGATTACCTACTAGATGTATTTTTTAAATCAAAAGTTGTGGACAGCAGAAAAAAATACAATTATAGGTACCTAATAGGTAGTTAGGTTTCAGAACCGTATTTTAGTTTTACTGATTGTTTTCTTTTGCTCTACTTTGGTAGGTATATTTAAAATGCTTAGTTTTTTATTTGTTTCTTTTTTATGAAATGCCAAACTGTAGTGAACCTAGTGTAATTATCTATAAATAATAGAAAGTATTATTATACGTAGCCATTCAGTATCATAAAAGTGGACTGTATGATATGGTCAATTAACTCCATTGAGGCACAAAAATGGGCAACCGATGACCATATGCTATTACTGTGGGTTGCGTTGGCAAAATTACATAAAGCGCGTTCGCTTTTAATGCAAAATGCCTACTTTTGACAATCACTGAATGTCTTCCCCCTTTTATGCGAAATAATGCAGTGCCAATAAAGTATTGTTGGATGTCTTATAGAGATCAGCCGATTTATTATGTAGCAGGCTGGCAGGTTTTACAAAGCTAGATTCAGACATTACTAGCCGGTCCGAGTTTACAGCTTTCAGCGACAGCCAAGCTGTTTAAACGTGCCTTGAATATATCGAGTTGGCTGTCATTATTTCAGCAGTTTAGTTTCGCGTGAAGCTAGCGTTCAATAGAATGTTATTGAGTTTGAATGCTTTTGTTAAATTACTTAACTCCGTAAGTAGTTATTTGTTTTAGAACGCGTTTAACGGATTTCAATTAACATTGAAGTCAAATTACGTCATCGTCGCAACCAGTGATACATTCAACTTTGAGATCAATCAATAGGTCGTCACAGACGTTAATCCCAGTCGGGTTCTAAAAGTAGATTCCTATGAGGATGAGATGTAAGGCAAAATTGTCTAAAACTGTTGTCTGTCTACGTCATGTCAGATTTATTGGGCACTTGAAATCGAATCTTGAGCTATTTAGCTGCATTAAATGCAGAAAACCTGGGGAAAAACTCATAAAATTAAGCGACTCAGTTAGCAACTATTAACTCTTCAAAGCGATCTACATGCTGCATAATATCGTCAGTTTGACCTTTAACGTGACACGGCACGAGAGTTGTTCACTCAGCAAATATTTCTGTGACGTCATCTTAGCGATAATATGACGCGCGCGTGTTTTACTGTAACGTGTCTTTGTACGAGTGTTTTTCCCTTAAGAGGGTACAGTACTCGGCAAGATTTTATTCAGGGAATTCCTATACTTCTTTCTAGACTCATTTACGGACGCAGGTGGAGTTTGGCAAGAGCTGTAATGAACGGAACACAAAAGAATCGATTCATTTCGCTCTGAAGAATTGTTTGGCTCTGTCGTTATTTTTTCCTTTTTGGAAAGATTATTATTATCTCCATTGAGGCAATATTAATAATATACAATCGAGAAAATACAAATATAGCAAATACCAATCGGTACAAATTCCAATGTTATCAACATCGATCTACAACATAAATAAAACTAAACCGATGACATACCGACATTGAAATCATGTGTAGGATGTGAAACGTGCCCTGATATAGTAATACCGCGATTCTATTTGTTATTAAGTTTTTATCATATTCTTGAGCCCTAAAGTGCGTCATGACAATTCTTGTGGCTAGCGTATACCTCTTTATATTAGATCACGCTTACATATTTGTTGGAAGTTGGAACAAATAGATGCATAAAACCCAGCTCTAAAATGCCCGTGTCCATAGTTTTAATTTACTTTTTCATCGTAGCCAGCTGAAAGGAAATTCTGCCAACAATGCATATTCCGCCATTGGCAACGTTTTGATTTTGACAGTTCAATCAACAATGGTTCGAAAAAGAATGGGAGTATTTTAAAAGCTACAAATATTTTTAGACTGGGAAACTAATTATGCAGTTTTTCCACAATCAGTAGGTAGGTACTGCAACTTTAGTTTCTTTATAACGTATCGATTTGATGGCAGTATTGCCGACAATGCGACATTAACCTCCTCCTTTTTTTGAAGTCGGTTAAAAACACTTTCCATTGCCTACTTAGCGCTTGTAAATGAGAAAGTTATTACGCCTTTTGATTCGCGAAACGCAAAACGTCTGACCTTAAATAGGTAAGTATTTAGGGTGAGGTCGTATTTTCTCTTCAAAGCACGAAAAACTTGCATCTTCTTCCTGTTTAACGCTAAATATGCACAAATATTTATATTTTAAGGCGAATAAATGAATATGAAAATAAAAGTTTAAGTAAGCATTTCCGAGTGCCCTGTATTTCGCGTGTTCCATCTCTAGAAAAGATTGAGACGAACCGTAAAGATGGCCCCTCGACTCCTCAAGTCCACGTAGGTAGTCCAATTATTCCATATCAAATAGGTGCTCGACGAAGCCCCGTGGCGTTTTTTCCTTATTACTAACAGACTCCCAGTATTTTTTAAAGAATCTGTCTTTGAAAAATACTGGGAGTCTACCAATTTTGCTTTACCTACATCTTTCCTTTTCAAGTTCCACTCAACCGAAGTTTGGTACAGTTTCTCTGAATAATGTAGGTACCTATCAACGACTGTCGTTACGGAGTCTTACAATCGGCCTAACTTTAGTCCTAGAATGTCAAAATCTCAGTCCTATTTGGGACAGCTACACAGAATATACATATAGGTAATAGTAGATACTAGACGTAACAGCGGACAGATGGCAATCGCTCATATTTCGACATTTCCTTTTCATGATTCAGATTACACGGACGCATTTTCTAAATCTGGACGGCCACTGCAGTCTACTGTTCTGAAGAAAATTAATACTTAAATAGGTAGGTATGTTAAATTGCTGATGTGTAATTTTAATGTATTCCAAAAGATCCTTGACTGCGAACATGTACCTACAAGTTAAGTTACCTACCTATTCATAAAATTCAATAATGGTAACTTAATTAATTGTGTTTACCCTTGAATTACATACCTACCTACAACAGTCGCTAATTTGGAAAGGTATTGAACTTGGCAGCCCCACCCATCGCTACGGAGTCAGCAAAACCACAGCAGTAAAAGTTCAAGGTTGAGCTGTTAGATAATTATATTTGAAAAATAAATATACCTAATTTGTAACGACACGCGCGAACGTTGACCCGTCAAAATTGTTCCAAGATGGCGGATTTTGGCGCCAAGTGATTGGTAAAGCGAAAGTAAAATTTTGCGAGTATCTTTTGATGTTTTGTTACCTACTGTTAATGTGATTTTAATTGTATAAGTACCTATACCATTTATGTCATTATTTAGGTACCAGTCCTCCTAAACTCGTGTCGTACCTACCTACTTATAAAATGTAATTCGCGGAATAAATACCTATTGTATTGATATTCATAGACAATAGCCTGGCTAGGTGCTATTACAGCTTTGTGTTGAATCTTAGGTACCTACTCTATACCTAATAGGTAACATAAACCCGCGTTACTTGAGGTTACTTCGAATAATGCCAATGCCTAATTCATCCAAAGGGTATAGGTAAAGTTCCGAACGAATCAAGTAGGCCTTCTGAAATATTCATTTTATTGTACCATAAAACTAAAGTTGATATGGTCCGCAAATAAAAGTTCCACAAGATTATTTCGTCACTGGCAATATCTTTAGGACATGACATATAAATTACTAATGAAAAATTACTCTCTATTTGCGTCAGCTGGTGATCTAGAACTAGAACTAGACTGAATGAACACGACGGTTTGAATCCTACGTACCTACCTAATCAAGTACCTACCTAGGTACTTTATCATGATTTCGTTTTATGTAATTTTAATATTCTGGGAATATAGGTACCGTCGAATATACCTATAGAATCCTAAGTAATTTAGATAATTCGTTTGGGAGATCATAAAGATGGAGCAGGTTTTTATTTCACTAAGTAAGTAAGAACATCCCAACAACGGGAGAGTTTCTCCTCTCTGAATTAATTTTATTTTAAAATTTTAATTTTAAAATTGACAAATAAACGAGCACCGATAAACTTTGCCGTTAGTTCTAATTAGTTCCACGTGTGTCTACTCGCATTAAGATAAAAGTACCTGCGGTTTGATAAGTTAATTTTTACTTGATAAAACTTATTTATAGAGCCAGTTGTTTGTGCCTGACGCAACCCACAGTAAAGGTAACGCAACGATAGAAGAATGGAAAAGCAAATATTTTATATACTGTACAATGAAAGCTAAGCATTTCCACTAGAGTGAGATATTTATTTTCCCTAACAATGTATTTAAATTGTATTTTAATAGAATAACAGTACAAGTGTTTATTGTGATTGTTTGATTTTCAATAAGGTGAGATTGTAAAGTGCACAAGGGGTAATTTTATAAAGAAAATTGTTCAGTCATTACGTAGGTGGACGCCTGGCAGAATGTATCGGGCCTTTGTCTATTGTTACAACTGTTAAAACAATGAGACATTGGTGTTTATCTCTATTAATAATAGGTACGTGAAATAAAATTATGTATATAAAATAAAAACGAATAAGATAAGTTTTTCACGATCTTGATACTACTTACTTACTACTTAGCAACTTTATTAATGCCTTAAAAGAGGCATTCTTCATTGAATAATCTTATATTATTTCTTTATCATAGACAATTTTTTAAGTTCTTGATTTAATTCAGCCTGCGTAATGACTGTAATGAATGTAAAGTAGGTATATTTATCATAATAAGAGCAGTGTGCGGCGACGCCACGTGAAGACACTCGTCGTGTCATCGTGTGACGTGTAGACAGGGTGTGCTCCGTAATACCATGCTGTGCTTCTATGTTGAGAACATTAAATAAATCTGATTGTAGTCATCACTTTGTTTCTTTTATTGATTCCCTGTATTTTTAGGTATGACCAAGGGAAAAGACATCAACTATTTAGGTACATATTTATTTACTTTCTTGAAGCTACTTTTAATTGGCTCCAGATTCCAGTTACTACGCTTAGTAGGTAATTATGCTACGGGTCACGGGTTCGAGTTCAAATCGTGTCCGGTGTTGGAAAAAGAGATCAGAGAACAAAAACGTTGCCAGTGCGCTGCGTAGGCGCAGTTTGCGTGTGGTGGGTTTAATTCCCTTAAAATAATAAAACAAATGTGTGTATTAACTGAAAAACATGGTTTGATTTACTCCTTCATCCGCTGTTCTTTTCAGATTCATTTCGTTGCGGAGCCAACTTTCCAAGACAGTAAAATAGTTTTTCCGGGACTCGTCGTCCGTCGAGCACCATTGCCTCGGCATTTTTCTGATGGTCGCCACTGATTCCGTCTTTCAGGAGTTGCAGCGATTGGCAATTTCAAAAATTACATTGTACATTTTTGAAGGTAGAGTAAGTGCGCCAATTATGGACCACCATAAGGATTTTGTGAAATAAAACTCAGAATTATAAAGATTAATCAGCCTTATATATTTTGAACAGTTCGATAATTATTTGGTATCAAAAACGAATATCAGAATTCTTAAGAGACATGAACATCTTAGAAATAATCAACATTTTCTAAAATATAAGATTATTTTGCATTTGCAAAAAGTGGACAAAATATGGACCACATGGTTTTAAATATGGACCACAGTAAATTGGGTTCAAAATTATATAAAAAAATGGACGTGTTGCCTAAAATTAAATCAGAAATTAAATCATCTTTATCCCATGTTTGTCTGATCTTGCCTTTAGCTGTAGAATTTGTAGACCTTTCCCCTAGTTTAATCCACTTTCCCAAACAGTAATATTTGCTGAAATTATGAGCTTACGAAATTAGGTAAAAAATTACATCGCGCGTTGATAAAAACGAAAAATGACTGCAGTGAACACGCGCGCTCTCTCTGCCGACCGGCAAGCGATTAGCGAGGCGCGGGAGGGGTGGAGCTTAGCGCGCGGCGATCGGTGGCTTAATACGACGGACGGTTTCTGAGAAATGAAGGTAGTCCATATTACAAAACCAGTCCATATTTGGCGCACTTACTCTAAATAAATTTGGCTGATTACTAACCTTTTAAGCGCTTGGCCAAATATTCATTGCCGTGCCCCTAGCGCCCGGCTACAAATCGATAAAATACTTAATACCTACAATAAATAAGGAGGAGAAATCGTTGTATTGATTAAAAAATAGTCAAAAAGTTTTTTTCTCTATTTAATAATGGTTTTAGTTGTACCACGCAGTTACTAGGACAAAAATAAAACGAAAAAATCATGAATGTCTCTGTCGCATAAATACAACACGAGCGGTGGGGGCACGGGAAGCGGTTAAAAGGTTAATAAAGGATCGATATCAAAAGCTGCTTTACTTTTTTCAATCCGTCTCGTGATCTCGTTGCTTGCAATCACACAACCACATTTTAGCGATAAGAACACAGGGCAGTGCCAATGAACAGAAACTATCAGCCTCAGGTTCATTCCTGGCGAAAATACAGGGTTAGATATAGATATAACAAATTATAGAATAATTTAGAATATAATTTTTATTATACTTACATTTAGAGCAGCTCTGGAGTCACGACTTTAATGACAAACAAAATTTTTCAAAACTACCCACAAAACGGTATCGATGAAGATTTTATTTGATCGAATATAGGGCTAGTCAGAAATTCAAACTGCAAAAATATAAAACTGTTTTAATTTACTTTGCAACATTTTCCCACACGAGTCTAGCGCTAGTTTTTAACGTAGGTAATAGGCTAGGCTGACTCTAGGACTACAATAGGAACTTTACTTAGATGTGCAATAATGTACTTAGGTTTTACATTGTTAAAAGCTTCTCAACACCATAGTAACCTAATTCTCATCGGGTGACACAACATCGCGGAGAGATGAATACTTTTATTGTACGATTGTGATGTAATATGTGTAGTGACAGACCAAAACACGATATTCAGCCGAAACCCTTGGTTTAGGGCTGATTTTTCAATAGTCAGTTAACTTTATTCACTTCACTTCACGAATGGATCCAAAACAGGTAGTGGCACAGGTGCTGGAATCTTCTCGGAGGACTTCAATATACATATAGCCACACCATTGGGGGTCCATAACACAGTGTTCCAGGCTGAATGCATGGGAATTTTCTAGCCGCTTCTGCCATTATGGCCAGGAAAGTAAAGGACCACTCAATCCGCATACCTACTCTCAGACAGCATGGCTGTTCTGCAAGCGCTGAACAGTTATACAGTTGACTCTGGGCTAATATATGTGTGTCACCAGCGCCTCAACCAGGTGGGTATACTCAATAAAATAACCATTTAATGGAACAAAGGACACAGCGGTTCGCTAGGTAACGATGCAGCCTACGAGCTTGCCAGAAGGGGGTCGAGCATGGCACCAGTGGGACATGAGCCCGTCGCGCCACTCCCCTTCGGGTATATACGCACTCTGGTAAAGAAACGTACCAGAGACCAACATGACAAACTTTGGACGGACCAAGGTGAATGCAGGCAGGCTAGGGAAGCACTTCCCACATTGGATGGCCGCCTCACGAAACAGGTTCTCCGTCTAACTAAACAAAAGCTGCGTATAGTTACTGCAACTTTAACTGGCCACGGGTCATATAATAAACACCTCTTTGTCATAGGAGTAACAGACAGTCCGCTGTGCAGGGCCTGCATGGAGGACGACGAGACAGCGGCACATGTGCTTCTAAACTACCCGGTGGTCGCCACGTACAGGGAAAGTACTTCGGTAACCCAGGTACCCTACGTGAGACGGTCAGTAACATCAACGCGTTGCTGGCCTTCCTTGAGGAGCTGGGGTGGATCGAATAATCGATTTTCCCACCCGTACGCAAAATACGCGCATTGACGTGGGGTTGCGGACACCAGCTCGTATTACCTATTATTGTAAATACAATTTTCAATTTCACAAATGTTCGTAATTATTGTTTACTAACACCGCCTAGGGTATTATTAGTATTATGTGAACAACGCCCCCATGTTAATGCCATTTAGGCGTTAAAGGTTCCATGTAGCACTTTAGTTTGGAAATCGTCTACAGATTTATTATATGTATATATATGAACTATGTTGCTTGATAATTTTTATTCGTAGAATAACATTAACATCTAACAGATTTTGTACGGAAGAACTGTCAAGAATTCAAAATTATTCCTCGGATAAAAATATCTAGCGTTGGAAAAATCAGCCCGTATTAAACATAAAACATTCAAGCCCACAAAGCGTCATACAAAAAACATGATGGGTCATTCATAACTTTGTGAATATAAGCCCAGAAGCATGCAGATCGAATAACAACTATATAGATTGTCACACGGGTTGCGGGCTGCGCGTTTATCAATAAAACCACAACACTTAAAATGGAATCGTTTAATCTGTTAGATATCTATAGAACACAATATCAATACATGATTATGATGGCACTATCTCACATGCCTATGAACAGTGTTAATAATAACATCATATTCTCTAAAGTTATAATTAATAGTCAAAATTAAAGGCTCTATTGTTAATACTGTTAAGTTCTGTCTTACTTGGCAAAGCGGCACGAATTAATAAATGGTCGTTATGGAGTGTGTAGGCGTAGAGAAGACGTCATCAAATGAGAAGCAACCCCGGCAACCCACCCACGCACTACAAACTTCTTGCAGGTTTTCAACGCACCGCTTTGCGCCTCTCCAGTAGAATAAACGTTTAATCTATATAGAAAGAAGTTGTGAAATATTTGTATAAAAAATAGAGTTATAAAGTGATTAGTAAATATGGCACCGTCTGAAAAACTATGGGGCACTTATCAAAACAGAATTTTATGTAAAACTAAACACGAAAATAATACGAAAAGACTGTGTTACAAATTTGACTAAAACACGCAAAAATAACCAGATTTTAACATGAAAATTAGCAATTTCGTCACAGTGAGCTAAAGCTAACTTAAAAATAATTGTAATGTTATCGCCCCGTAAAATTCGACCATAATATCATTTATTATCACGTAAGTCACGCTTCTCTGTCCATTTTTACACAGAAAAGCGTGACTTAAGTGCGCGTTTAGGTCACACGAGCTATAAAATAGTATACAAATTAGAAATATATTATAGAATTAATTAGCTAAACGCCGGTGCATTAATAGACCACTTAAGTGACACGTATCGTAATGTACTGTTATTAGCTCACCTTCCCCTTAAGGGAACTATTCTACAAGTCTACAACTACCCGACTTAGTCTATATTCCTCATCTGCATCTGTAATTCGAACCTTCTGTTAGTTCTGACGCCTTTGATAACGGTTCTATTTTCATTTCTCTTCACATTTCGTCTGTCTGTGAACGACTTTTCTCTCATAACCGTAAGCTTGGCTACTTCACGCCTGGCGGACGTGGCACCAGCCAACGATGGTAATATTCCCTGCCTAGGAACTATTCCATTGGATTTCGCAACAGGTTTTTCTTTCGGTTTCTCAGCCGTCTTGCTCGGAATGCTGAACGGGTTCACGTCGAGGTTCAATTTGAACCCGAATCTGGTGAAGCCTGGTCGTAAAGACTCTAGGGTGGGTAACTTCTTTATAGGGGTGTCGGTTTTCTCTTTGGGTTTAGCTAACTCTTTGCTCTTTTTTGGTGATTCTGTGTTATCTGCAAATTAAAAGCCGAATATTAGATATTTATTTAAGCGTTAAAATTATGAATGCAGGACTCTTGCTGTTCGTCCAGCAAGTTTTCAAGGCTTAACTATCAAATGATTCTGATGAATAGCTAAATAGTTTGGGAGTCTGGAAAAGACTTTTCATTCTAAAATATTAAAGACTACACGCTAGGCTAGCACAGCTATTCTAGATGTGACCTGAAACTGAAGCATATTATTATGACCTATATCAGCTGCGCGGAGCATCCGCCTCGTGTCCTAGGCCGGCAGGATACGATATCCACATAACATTGCATGGGTAATGACACCGATGGTCTACCTAGGATCACATTTCAAGGTAATGGAACCCCGGGAAACACGTTATTTTCTTAATATCAAACTTTATTCTGTATGGTCAGTAATGAACCACAACCTCAGTTTTTTCTTAATGAGAAAAATATTTTATGAAAATCGGAAATAAAGAATGAAAGAGAAAGAAAGGATATACATTTATTTAGCAAAATTTTAGTTTTATTTTTTTAAATGAAGTAAAATTTAAATAATATTCACTATTAGCAACTATATTCATAATGAAATGCTGAAAAAGTTTTCTCTAATATTTTTTTGTCATTTTTAGGGTTCCGTACCGTACCTCAAAAGGAAAAACAGAACCCTTATCAAGATCACTTCGTTGTCCGTCTGTCTGTCCGTCTGGCAAGGCCCCTTTTCTCAGAAACGCGTGGAGTTGTCAAGTTGAAATTAATATCAAATACTTAGGGCTGCAATCCCTTGAAGCAGTGAAAAAATCATACTTCTAAGTCAACGCAATCAAAAGATACGGGTGTTTATGTTCCATTTATGCGGCATATTTTCATACTCACAAGGAAATCAAAACTTATAGGGTACTTCCCGTTGACCTAGAATCATGAAATTTGGCATGAAGCAATGTCATGTAGCACAAGTAAAGGGAAAAATCTGAAGACCGTAAAGTTGTTACATACCTAAAGTACGGAACCCTCCGTGCGCGAGTCCGACTCGCACTTGACCGGTTTTTTATGATGTGCATGGGTAAACGTGACAGTGTACACGCGGACAAACGCGACATCTTACAAGCTACTGAGGTTCAGTGTGGATTTAACATACATGACATAAAATTGGATTACTCCCTGGTACATTTCGATTACAGTCACTGGTATTTAGGTTAAGATTGTAAAGAGATTTGTTAGGATTGCTAACCACTTATCGAGAGAGCGAGGTGACTCACGCTTGCGATATCACAGATAAGCTTTATCTATTTATGGCATCACGAATCGATATCGATTTCATCTGACTCAGTAAATTTAACAGGACAACGACAGCCTTTTTGGCAAATCTAATCTGCATTACCAAAAAACTATAATACTCTACCTACTCTTCATATATTGAGTATTATGACGTGGAGGTAGAGTATACTATTGTCCGTCGCGCGTCGCGTCGTCGTGTGTGCCAATGAACTGCGACGCATTCGCAGGTTGTCTGTTTAAGGCTTAACAGTATTAGGGCCCGATCACATGTACCACAGCGACAACTAGTGGACGGGCGCTAATTTGAATGAGAATGAATAGTTTATTCACACGGACCCCGTTTGACCGTCAAAATCATCGTATGGGCGATACCGACCATATCAAGGCCATGTCGCAGCCACAACGCAACCTCCAGCGAGACCTCGCACTAGCGCCCAGCGACATCGCAAACACAACAAACTGTCTGTCACCACACAACTACATCGCAACTACTAGCGACAACGCAACTATGCAAGAAGTTGCAGCGACACTATCCACACGTAACCACTGCTTGCCCACATTTTGTCGCTGGGTATATGGTGTGTTTGTGGTACGTGTGAACGGGCTCTTACAGTAACTATAAATATATTATGTATTTATGTTTGGGTACATTAAGTCGTCGTTCGATTAATTGAACTACTGCCATGAGTTCTGTGTATTGTATTATATTTTTGGATTACAACACGAAATCATTCAAACTCAAAGCATTTATTTCAATTAAACCATGTACAGGCACTTTTGAGTTGTCAATTGAATAGTCGGTCAGTTAGTCAGAAAGTTGAAGCTAGGTAGTTGCCCATTCCAAAACGTAGATCTCTATGGCAAGAAACTCCATCGACACTCTTTTCCATCAAGATATTACAAAATCCTGGGTACATTATTCTTGTTGCTTCTACAGGGTGAAATTGTAATCACCGTTTTCCTCTTTAGGGGTCCTTGTACTCATCATTATGAAGAGCTTTTACTATGGGACCAAACATGAAATCGCGAAAAAAAATCAGCTGTTCCCTACATTTTGATGAGATAAGCGAACATAAATGTAGGGAATAGCTGTTTTTTTTTCACGATTTCTGGTTTGGTACCATAGTAAAAGTTGTTCATAATGATGAGTACACTGACCCCTTACGAGGAAAATGGTGATTACAATTTCACCCTGTATATGTGCGAACAATGTAAATAAAACACACAAATGAACAAAACAATTAAAAATATAAGATTAAAAAACTTTTTTACAAAAAATAAAACAACCAACTTCAAAAAAAAAACTACAAAGTGATAAATAACTTTAATTTCGGAAGTCGGTGTCGTTGGTTCCGCATTTTCGTTTATCGACACCGACTTCCGAAATTAAAGTTATTTATAACTTTGTAGTTTTTTTTTGAAGTCGGTTGTTTTTTTTTGTAAAAAAAGTTTTTATTTTTTACTTTTTAGTTGTACCTACTCCACACAAATTCAAATAACACTAGTGCATTGAAGAATTAAAGACACCGACTAGAAGAATCATCAAAATTAGCATAGAAATGCCGGAGATGCAGTACATTTATGCATATAAGATCGTATATAAGAATAATTACATAATGTATTATATACTAAAACCTTCCAGCCATGCTATTCTGTAGAAATCTCACCGTGAAAACTTAGGTGAAGTGAGTTTAAAGTGAGCTGTCAATAGTGTCAATCCCTAGCATCAGGTGAAATGACAGCTCACTTTAAGCTCACTTCACCTAAGTTATCACGGTGATATTTTTACAGAATAGCACCGCTGAAAGTATGTAGATCACATTAGTGAAAGAATTATCAAAATTGGTTCATGACTTTTTGAGAAAATCGCGGACATACAAACATACATACATACATACGGGTCGAATACAGAACCTCCTTTTTTGAAGTCGGTTAAAAATAAGCCTTGGAGTCTCAACCAACGGCGCCCGTTCACGAACATGACTATGTGATTATTACTCCAAAGGTAATTAGAGTTATTAGTAACGCACTATTTCGAATGTTTACATGGTAGGAAATATTTTTTTCAAAAATTACAAAACTAAGTATTGTTCCCGAAAAAAATTATATCTATAAGGTTATCTTTCCAGCGATGATTACGATGATCATCAGTAAATCGCTTTGCAAAATGTTTGACGGCCTGCTGTCGCAATTTAGGATGTTGATTATCCTATTGATAACTGATGGCCTAATATTTATGTATTGTAATAATAATTATATATTACTCCAGGTTATATGGATTTGTGAAGACAAATTCTTCCTAATTTGGACGTTTGATATCATCACTCACCAAAAAGTCCAAAATTAAAAAAAAAAATTAAATCAATCTAATTTTTCAGACTGGCTCGTTGGTCTAGCGAACGCAAGCGCTACTGCTGATCAAGAGGTCCTGGGTTCTATTTGTCCATCAGTAATTTCTCAGTAGCTGCCCGGAGTCTTGATTTGTGCTGATGGTAATAGGGTCGCCCCCTGTTACATAGGACTTTAACATAACTGGCGAAATGTGGGTGTACAACTGTACACCTCTGCCTAACTCTTCGGGGATTACAGGCGTGATGTTATGTCATTCAACAAAACATACCTAAGTATTTCAAACCTTTGTTTGCATCAAACTTGCTTACACGGAGCAACAGATGAACAGCTCGCGCACTTAATTAATCAACTTCACCGGATGTCGGCTCCCGCGGCGTCCGTATTAAGTGAGGGATGACATTACACGCGTGTGTGACGTCTTTCTGTTTGAGTTAGTATCTGAACTCTACAGGTTACTTGGTTAGCTTATAAATGAATTTGATTGTAAAAGAACAATGGTGCCGTTAAAAAAGTTCCTAAGACCGTGAACTCGGGACAGCTTGCAGCGTGCCGGTTAATGAAACTGCTCATATAACGCGACGCGGCCAGCCTAGCTGCTCCGCACCTTATAACCCTTCAGATACGTCAGAGTGAACTAAAGTTTCCTTATCTACTGCAGGATCCCAAGAAAGGACCTGGAAATCATGTGCGCAAAAGAGTCTCGTCGCAGTGATTGACGTAGTATCTGTGAGTCGACTTAGCGGTTGATATAGGACAATCATGGCGGCGCGTCCCCTCATTCATGGATTTATGATTCATGTTTCAGAGCTGTCGGCATTTTACACGTTATCAGACTTCACTACCTACTACTTCATAATATCAACCTATTACAGTCCCACTGCTGGGCAAAGGCCTGTTCTCACACTGAGAAGGCACGAGCATTGATCGCCACGCTTGCTCAAGACGGGTTGACGATTTAAGAATCATATTAACTACTAGCTGTGCCCGCGACTTCGTCCGCATGGAATAGTGACTTTTCGGGCAGCATATTTTGAATTACATATACCGTCGTTTGGGTAGCTAAAAATTTACTTTACAGTAATGCTTCTCTGTATACGATATTTGACGTATGGCCATCGGGGATGAAAGCATAGGTACAGGCTCCTAGGATTGCTAACCCGTGACAGAGCCACATACAACTGACCGTGCGAGAAACAGCTGATACTTAGATCTACACCCACAACTTTCAGCGTCTGACCTTGGGCTTTATTAATTGTCATCGCAAAACATAGGCTGACTGGAAACTGGACTCGTTTAAAACTAAATGGAAAATTGTTTGGAATGAGAGGAATCCGAGGAATGACAACACTTTCACCTTTTCCACACCCTGTTAAAATCTCTGCTTCTATCAGATTTCGTTGTAAATTTGTCACTTTTAACCTGGTGCCATTGCAAAGTTTTGGGGGGCTTAAATTTCTAAGAAGCATTATGGGTACGCCTATTTTTAATTTTATACTTAAAGAAAATTAAGAAAAAGAACCAAACCCTAAAATATAAATAAATTAAATATGCAAACAGTCAGTATTCAAGTGAATCGCAATAATCGAATGCAACTATTCGCCTATACTCTCCAGGATACGTGCGTTCGCTACGAATAACTGAATCCTTATGGCAGCGGCACGTTTTTTTTTTTTTTTGTGAATGGCATCTCGCAGTTCAACCTATGAGGTTGTCGTCTGCTTAACCGGACTTGCCTGTGGATTCCTCAAAATTAAGGCCTCC
Organism: Hydraecia micacea; assembly: GCA_914767645.1. Taxonomy (NCBI): domain Eukaryota; kingdom Metazoa; phylum Arthropoda; class Insecta; order Lepidoptera; family Noctuidae; genus Hydraecia; species Hydraecia micacea. The sequence goes on along the minus strand of OU611793.1, from coordinate 748,012 downwards.
AGCCAGGGCTTGAAAACTTAAAAGCTAAGCAACTACACGCTAAGGGCACCCCCTGTGGGGTGCGGACCTCGGCTTAGGGCGTCGCTGGGGGAGGGCAGCAAGGGACAGGCTGGATCGGAGTTGATGGCAGCGGCGCGACTCTCAGCGTCAGCGCGCTTTATATAGCCACGGACGCGCAGGAGCGAGGCGTGTACTTACTCTGATAGAATACCTTAACAAATGTTCGCCGTGATTCTTTAAATTGACATAACTTTTTTATTTATGAACCGATTGACATGAAATAAACACTAACTGTTAAGTGAAGCTTACTATAATATATTAGTGAAAACCGCATCTAAATCGAATAAGCCGTTTCTGATATTAGCGTGCACAAACACACAGACAAACAGATAAACCGACAAACAGATAAACAGACAAACAGACAAAAAAAAAAGTAATTACAATTTCGGGTTCGGCATCGATATAATAACAACCCCTGCTACTTTTTTTTTATATATTTCCATTGTACAGACACGACTTTTCTATAATTTTATTATATGTATATATATATATAGATAGTCCAGGTTTCCTCTCGATGTTTTCCTTCGCCGATGTCAGTACTGTCCAAGATAAATTCAGAAAGTACATATGAATTGAAAAAGTCACATTGGTACTTCCCCGGACCCACAACCAGGCCTCAACCTCTGGGCCACTACGACAACCTTTCTACTTACATGACGTAAACTCTTTCGGTGACTCAATCCAACTTCAGTGAAAACCCAGTTATAATACTGTTGTGTTTTTCCTTCCAAAATACGTAGACATAGATACGAAACACGTGTCGACTGCGCTTACCCACATGTTCGGCCGCTGCCGGTGATAAGATACGCTTCTAGGGAGCCCATACTATCGGTACCTCGATTGCAGCCAGTGTCGCGCCGATTGATATCAATATGATAACGTAAAGTATTATGTATGAATTGGGATTACACACTCGACTTAACCATAAATCTCTCCAGCATTATATATTAAAGTGAAATGTTGGTTTTTCTATTAGTAGTCAAAAACTCAAAACCACCTTCCAATGTTAATTAATGATTCGGTCAATGAATTGGGCTTCAATAACGAAAAGCGAGGAATTGTATAGAAAATGTGTGAGCGATTGCGAAACAAACCACATACAACCAAGTATATTGATAACAACATCACTAATTTCTATGTAAAGGCATGTTTACGGGTTGGCAGATGCAGGTGATCGCAGTATGCTTGCTGGAGCCCTTCCATATCAGCGACAGGACAGCACGGCAAAGGATTATTTAAGATGGAGTTATATTAAATTTCATTTTAATAACCTAAGCATTCGTAATTCGACAATGTCAACGAACAGCTCTTACATTAGCTCCAATGTTTTTGGACTCTTCCATAGCGCACTAAGACTAAGGCACGTCGAATAATGAGCGCTAAGGATTAAAATAGGAATAATTTCAGCTTATGGTCCCATTATCTGGAAGAACTGGCCTTTAGTCACTCAGAGGAGTAAAAATAATCTTCCTTACTCTTAGGACTGATCCTCTCCAACAATCCAGGGGGTGCAGTAGGCGTCAGCAGCTGCTTGGCTCGCTTGGCCCTCCTCTCCTGGCACTCGTCCAGCGACTCCATCTTGTCAAATTGCTTCTGGTGCAAGGCGGCGAAGTTCGGCAACTTCGTGCGAGGCGCTTTGCCTTCAGACTTCTGCTTGGATGGAGGCGGCGGCTTCTTTGGGGTGGGTACTGCGAGTTTGCCTGTAAAGTTTTAGTTGGTTTAATGGTGAGTGTGTAAAAATGTGAAACGAAAGTCATTGTGCCTTGAAAGTTTATAATGTTCAATGACATGAGTCAGTGACGAAAGTTCATTAATCGTTTTGAAATTTCGATAAGTATTTCATATGGCGGTTGGGTGACTCAGACTGGGCAAACAGTAAGTTTTCACATTCGGTTTTCACAAACAAATGGAGGTCGTATCGTGTAGACTGCAATTTTGCCCTATTACTTATTATAATTATAAATTAATTCTTTCAACATTCATATTATTTAACCATCTTTGACGACAACCTTCAAAGCCTTGGTGTTATGATTGGACGCAGCAACTAATAGAGTTTAAAAATCCAGAAAAAATAAAGTAGCCCGATTGTGGAAGCCCAAATCGAATTACTTAACAACAACAAAAATACGTTTCCTGGAGTACCTTTATCCTAATCATGAAACCAACTTATTCTAAGTCAGGACCATAAATTATTTCTACACCCATAAAACATTGAAATAAATTTATAACAATAAAACAAGGTAATTACAGCTGTTATCGACTAAGTAGCGAAGGTGGCGAGGTGGCGAGTGATAACACAACACGTAGCGGAATATCTATTGGTTATCTGATGTGACTAATCGAACTACTTGGCGGTGTGGGAGCTAGGCAATGATGTTATTGGTATTATGTGTATTATATTAATAACAGTTGTATATACGAAAGGAAGGGGTACTGCTGAGATTATGATCTGCATGGTTTGTGGCATACAACCTTTTCCAGTACTTATAGAATAATGGCATACAATTATGAGATAAACGCTATTACGAATTTACAAGGCAGAAAAATAGTCTAGCTGACAAACGCATGAGATAAAAATATAAAATTAAAAAAATAAAACAATAGCACTCCGGGAGTGCCGAAAGAAGTGAAAACAAAACACAAACAATACTTTGCCATCACTCACTGACATATCGGATTTAAATTAAAACCGAGTACATCCCGAGGACAGCCAAACATATCCGAAGCGGTGTCGGTTACGGTAACAGTGGCGCGAATTCAATGGTTTTTTCCCATCTTCAAAAATACGTTATAAAAGTAAATCAGGCGTTGGAGCTCCGCACTCCACATATTATCAGGCACCAAGTGTCGTTTAGCTTACGTTTTGTCTATGCAATGAGGTCGGCACGGTTATTACATTTCAAACTTTCTGTATCTATTGGTATTAAACACAACATAAGAAACGTGACGTGGGAAAACCTTAGACTTCACTCCCAAGGTGTATTAGCCAAATACTCACATATTTCCTCCCTCAAACCGACACAAACACAAAGAGAGGAAAGTCAGTCCTAAACGGAACTCATGCTTGACGAATTAATGTAGGCGCTTACCACAAATTATTACGAACAAAAGTTTCGAATGTTCCTCATAAATCATCATCTGCCTGGCCTTTTCCCAACAATTTTCGGGTTCGGCTTCCAGTCTAACCGGATGCAGCTGAATAACAGTATTTTACGTGGAGCGACTGTCTGTCTGACCTCTCAACCCAGTTATTGGGTAACACGATACCCCTTGGTAAGACTGGTTCTCAGACTTTCGGGCTTCTGGCGACCCTTAACGACTGTCAAACATCCACGAATGACAGCCGGGACCAACAGCTTAACGTGCTATTCGAGGCACGAAGTGGTCTCTGTATGTAAAGATGGTCACCCATCCACGGACCGACCGCGGCACGCGTAGCTTAACCTGATCGATCAACCAGTGCGGCTGTTATTGCTTATATTCCTCATACCTATTATTCGAAAATCATTAATAAACTTAGATATCACTTTGCTACCGACTAACTAATTTTCTAGTTTGTTTATGATGCTTGTTTGTGTATTAGCATACGTTTAACCGCAAGGCGCGTCGAACTACCTACATATTTTATTGAAACTAACACATTGTTATCGACTAATGGACATTATTATTGTGCGATAATCCCCATAGTAATAGGTCTGTAGGTCCAATGATGTGTCTGTAAATCCCAGGCTTACCGCAGAGCAACGGTTATACTTATAAGACCCGCCACTATGGAAGATGTATTATAATTGTAGTGTAGCGTCATAAATTCTATTAAAAACATTACCCTCCTTTTGGGCTCCGCTGCAGTCGGTTAAAAACATTCGAGGTTAATCCCAGAATCGGTTGAAATTCCCAGGGAAAGAGTAAAGTATTAAAAACAGCTAGATTTGCTCTGTCGCTCTCCAAAGAACAATGCGTTACAGCAAGTAGACCTACATAAATAGAGCCAGCATTACCTAATTGCTGCCCACGGCACAGGTAACTTCTTAGCTTCGTCTTGTACGAAATATAGTAAGTATATGTATGCGAGATCTTCCACTGTGACTGCGACCCCAGACACGCTACGTACGGAAGCATGGCTGACAAAGAAATAAACCCGCGCAGCTAGCGCGCGTTATCTTTCTGTGCTTCCCTTTAAAGGCGCAATAGAACTGTGCCAATTGAATTACGCCTTTAAGAGGACTACATGACCTAAAGCGCGGTCGGTCTGCATAGAAAAGAAAGAGAAGCGCGATGCCACAACGCTGGTAATTTATTGCAAAATATGAAGCAATTATCGATTTACGAAAAATCTAGTCTTTGGACAAAAAATCTAAAACACTATAGTTTTAGTATGTTGCTTGTAGAATAATCTGACAAAAAAATCATAATGATTGTATGTATATCAGTATGAATTTTGTTGTAAATAAAAAGTTTTTAGAGGTACCTTCATGATTTTTTTCTATCGTACCAAATAAGTTGTATTATGTTTTCAACACACTATCATCCTAGCATTTATCCTGAAGAATATCATATATTTTTTTGTTTTTTTTTACTGTAGGCGATCATTTACTTTTATTGTTTCTAAAACTTGCGTTTTTAGCGTTTAGGTCCTGTAAGCCCCTTAAGAGGAACGCAGTACGGTAGCCCGTGAAATTCAATTTCAGAGAGTTGCATTGGTGATTTTAATGATTATAATTCTGTAATTACATATTTATGTGTTACGGTCGCAAATCATATTTTGATCAACATACAACCCGGTACTGACCTGCAACCTGCAAATTGCAATAAACGTAAGAAAATATGAATTTTGCAGGCTACCTTGGAGCTTTCGTCAATACCTGTGGCACTAGCAGTCCTGGGTCTGGACAGGCGGTCCACCGAATGCTGCAGGTCTTCTGTGAGTCGTGTGCGCTTGACGCGGGAGTCGTCCGCATCGTTCTGGGTGTAGGAGCGCTTGCGGCCCGGGCGCGACATTGAAGCTGCAACGAGATTGTGTGCTTGTAAATATATTATGAGGCTGAGACTCCCCAGCACCCGTGGCGGTCTCCCCGGCTGTCACTCTCCGGTCGAGTCGGATTGTCGTCCCTCGGACTATGAGAGTGAGGCAAGGACAAGTGCACCTGTGTCTTGTGCACTATATCTCCTGCGTCGAAAGCTAGTCTCCGCTGAGATTGGTCTTTATGGCCGAAATTCTGTCTGGAGGACTATTTATATGGCAGAGATCTATACAGCGAAATTTGACTTTACTTAGGCTAAGTATAGTAGCGTTTCATTAAAAAATGAACCTTATTCATATAAAGTTAAAGTTCGTATTTGTTTGAAAAGTTCGTTCACAGTCGCTTATACGAATATGCACATTAGCTTCATAGTCAATAAGGTAAATTTTCAAATGAAAAGCTTAAGTTAAGACAAGTACAGTGCGCCTTTCAAAGTAGTCTAAGTAGGGTTATAGATGTCTACCAAACAGTCAATTCAAGTAGCTTAACTTGCTTCTGGTATGAGAAAATCATACTTTCTTACTGGTTTCTAAGGGTAAAAAGTGTACTTTTTCCACAGTAAAGAATACACAATAATACAACTTATTTAGCTTTGAATTGAACTTCTTCATACTGATAGGTACAAGGTACGAGATGTCCCTCATAGCCATAAGGAAAAACCCCCCAAATTGGCTCCTTGTTTTGAAAATGGCTTTCATATTTACATTAGAAATTGTTAAAGGTTTCGGTTGGCCATCCTGTTGGCATAAAACCATAGGAGGACATTAATGTAATTTTTCTATGGTTGACCCATTATTATTACATTTATTATTGGGTCAAACTCAAAATTTGCCAAAGGCAATGGAGCAAAGCTTAATAGGTGGTTAGCGTACAGATCTAGTTAGAAACATCACGCTGCGCTCCGTAACTCAATCCGTAACGGATGCTGGAGATAAAACAGCCAGGCTGAGGTGGGAGTGAGCCGGACATGTTTCACGAATACACCCGGAGAGATGGGCAAAGATCGTCACTCAGCTGAACAGGTTTCGATGAAATTTGACACACAGGTAAACCTGGATTAGGACATAGGATACTTTTCACCACTGGTCCCCAAGGCATAATTTCCAACCTCCACGCGTGTGAAGCCGCGGGCAAAAGCTAGAGTAAAATAAATAAAAACTCACCATTCTCATCAAAAAAGAAGCTCTTGTTAGACCCCTTGAGATTGGACTTAATTATTTTCTTCTTCTCCTGTGTCAACATGGCCGGGTTGTCGACTGGGCTGCAGAACATCACCCTGGTCAGTCTCGGAGTTGGGTCCACCATAGCTTGGACACCCTTCTCTAGCGACCGAGTCACGTTCATCATACTCTTTTTCTGAGAACTCTTTGTAACATGGTATGGAGTGCAACCTGCTGTTGGGATTGATTTACGTTTGGTTGGAGTCTCTAATTCAGTTTCAGTTGGCACTTCTGGAACATCTTTGGTAAATGTCCCTTCTCTTTTTAGAGGAGTTTGTGGTTTTGGACTCTCTGGTTTGCTGATAGATATGTGAGATTCATCAATACTGCTCTCTATGAGTAATGGAGTGGTATTGACTATGTTCTCGAGGTGTTCTGAGGTATCATCACTTGTTATGCTGATGCGGGAGATATTGGACTTGTCCGCAACACTGCTGTTGTCTGAACTGATTAGGGAAGACTTTGAACTAGAAATGAGGGTTTCTTTTCTTTCGTTAGTGCTTTCTTTCTCAAATGTTGTATTCAGTACGGTCTGAATGTCAGGCGTCTTTGATAATCTGGGCGACTTTCTTTTCATTTCATTATTATCAGTATTTTCTGTTTTCTCATATGTTGTATTGACAGCATTCTCCGAAATAGTATCATTTTTATCAAAAGTGCGTCTGATAGAACTTCTCTTCGTAGCAGAAATGGATATGATATTGTTATCTTTGTCAAAGTCTTCCTTAGTTAGACTGGCGATGGAAAAGTTACTTTTATCAAAAGATGCATCTCTGATACTTGATTTTCTGGACATTGCACATTTTTTGAAAGCATCAAAAGAGTTGGACATGTCTTTCTCAAATGTTGTTTCTTCAGCTTTGTCCGTCTTATCATAAGTTGTGTTCACACTGGATTTCTTTTCCTTTCTTTTAGAAGTTGATGTATCTTTTTCATAAGTTGCATCTAGATGTTTATTGTTATCATTCTCCGTTTCTTTATCAAATGTTGTGTTCAGTACACTTTCTTGTTTATCAAAAGTTGAATCCTTTACGTTTGATTTCCTTCTCTTTAGCTGCTTATTTGAAATGTTAGATACATTTAAATCAGGTTCAGTATCTTTTACAATGTTGTTAACATTTGTTATGGAAGCATTGCTTTTGTCAAATGTAGAATCTTTTGAAATAGATTTTCTGGTTAAATGCTTTTTAGAAACATTTAAATCAACTTCCTCAACTAGACCTTCTTTTACAATTGATGCATTACTTTTATCAAAGGTGCTGTCACTTATCGTAGATCTTCTATTTTTGTGTTTGTTAGAAATATTGGAAACATTTATATAAGTATCAACTTCTTTTGCATTACTTATATCAAATGTGTTATCTTTTATCATTGATCTTTTGGTTTTAAGAAGTTTGTTAGAAATGTTGGAAACATTCAAATCAGTATCAACATTGTTATCAACAATTTCTTCAGCAATTGATGCACTACCTTTATCAAATGTGTTATCTTTCACCATAGATCTCAGAGTTTTAAGGTGTTTGTTCGAAATATTGAAAACATCCACATCTGCATTGTTATCTACTATTTCTTTTGTAATAGATGCATTACTTTTGTCAAAAGTAACATCTTTTACAACCAAATTTCTTCTCCGTTCCTTGTCAAAGGTATCATTATTAATAACATCATCTACATCCTCCAACATATTTTCTGGCAGGGATACTTCCATTTCTTTTAAATTCGATTTTCTTCTCTTTACTTGTCCATTGTTGACATTAGAAACATTTAAATTACTTTGCACATCTTTCTCAAGATTTGTTGAAATATTACTTTTATCTAATGTGGCATTTCTTGTGTTAGATTTCTTTCTCCTTAGTTCTCCGTTGAACAAAAGGGACACATTTAAAATATCTTCAAGACCTTTTTCAAGATTGTCTCTGACCACTGAGACAAAACATTTATCTGAAGACATCTTTTCGGACACAGGCTTTCTTTTTTTAGTAGCTTTGTTAATATTTATATTTTCATCAATTTTATCAATTTCCATATTGACTAATTCATCCTTTTTGTCAAAAGTGTTGTTGTTACTATTTTTGTTATTTTTTCTGTTAGTTTTAGGTTTGTTAATTTCTTCAGTTTTCTCCAATGTGTTATTAACTTTGTCTGGTACCATAACTATATTTTCATTTTTTAAAGGGCTGCCTGCAGCGCTATGAAATGAATCAACAGACATGACACTTCTATTGAATATACCATTTTTAGAATTATTATTCTGTGGGATATCTTCAACAATCATGGAACTTGTTCTTTTCCCTTTCTTCTTCTTCTTTTTGGACTTCTTAGCAGGTGCTTCTTCAGGAGGATTGTCAATTACTGCCTCTACTTTCTTCATTTTCTTACTTTTCTTTGATTTTGGCACTTCTGTAACCTCAGCTGGTACATTTTCGTGGTTCTCAGTCTCCTCGACGTCATCTCCTCTCTTCAAGCGACGCGACTTTCTAATAACACTCTTCGCTTCAGTCTCTGACTCTACTTGGTTACTATTTTCAACAGGGTTATGTTCTTTTAGAGCATTTTTGCGTAAAGCTCGGGTTGGCTTCGTCTGACCTTCGTTTTTAGTCGCAGTATCTCCGAGTAATTCGTCGTCAGTAGGGTAACTCACATAATTGCTACGTTTTTTGTTTTTAAATATTGAGACGCTTAGCTCGTCCAAGTTCTCTTTCACTCGCTTGCTCCGAGTCTTCTTTTCACTCTTCACAGCCGGTTCTTGCTCGGTCGTGGCTGTGTCTTCAAGCAAAGAAGTGTGAATCCCTGAAATACGCGGTAAAGCTCAGTTACTCCAACGCGTCTCATAAAATACACAAAACTAATCACAATGAAACCACTATTTAACAAAAACTTACGTTTCCCGGATCTGGTAGACATATTTAGTAAATCGTTTGAGTATAATACAGTATTTTTTTAATGTTTATCCACACTGTTTACATTACAATACAATTTAATTGAAATTCTATTCGGTTTCGACCGTTTAACGTTTACAAAATTTCAAACTTTGACGTTAACTAACTAACGTCATTCATTGACGAACTTGACAGATAAGGTACAGTCCACTCTCCACTCCACCTTACCCACTGAGTTGGGAGAACTATGGAGACGGCATATTCTACTATAGAAATAATAGTTATACAAATATCTGTCATATCGACACACACATGTCATAAAGCGTTTTGTTTCTTTTTAACTAATCAAGAGCTGCATATGAAAAGAGAGATGTCAAATGTTTGTCAAGTACTAAATTTGGCAACACTTTTGTGTGACGTCAAAATCATTTCTATGCGTGGTCGGTCGCCATGTTAACTGCCGAGGTTTTTCCTCTATGATGCCGAGTTTTGTGGTAGATGTGCTGTCAAACGGTTGATTGCTAGTGTTGGGTAAATAGTCGGATGCTTTTAGTTATTATCGATTATAATCCATAAGTGTCCATTAATAGCCTTGCAATGGATGATAATCCTGCTATTATATGATAATCTTGTGTAATAAGGAGGAGTTGTGTGTGTTTCGAATTTTTCATTACCTAGTTGTGGTTGTGGTGATTGTTTATACTTTGTCTCAAGCCAAGTTAAACAAGGTATACATTTGCCGATTCGCGATCTCAATGGTTTTTGTATATATTCTGTTAAATATAGTCGAATAGATGACCGCAACTATGTATTTTTTTAGCAATCTAGTATTATTTAAATGCCATTAATGTAATAACAAAAGTAATAATTAATAATCGAAGTTCGACCCGAGTATTGAACCTAGGACCCCAAACTTAGCAATCGGTCTTGCGACCACTAGAAAATAAATAATAATATTTTGTTGCCAGTCACGACATCATAAGTCTCCTGGTCCTGGTTAGTGTGTAAGCTCGTATGAACAATACTCTACACCTGTAGTAAGTAGGTAAATATATTACGAGAATATTGGCCTTCTGATATTGAATGAAGCTTGAGCAAGGTGACAAGTTACAACGTCTTATAAAACCAAGAAACATAAAACACCCACAACTTCTAAAATTCTTGTCACTTCAGCTGCATTACATTACAAGGCTAATTCGAAAAATTTAAATAAATAATAGAAAACAAATTCATGTAGGTTAAATAATGTCGATATCCGCTGCGCATGTTGCTCGCAGTTACAACCCTACGAAAGGCGGCCATCTTAACTGCCCGATTTTTGTAGGTATACACGCTAATTTTGTAGGTATGACAAGTCCATAAGTTTTATTAGTCATTGACCTTACCGGCAGTAAACCCTAGGAATGAATCTTATAAAACCTTGTTGGACTCGAAAATGAAGAAAATGTATCTATTAGATACATTTACAAAATTAATGATGAATAACCATGAAAAAGATATTTCAACGATTAGTGTTATCTCAATATATTAGGTTGACATCTACTTTACTACCTACAATAAGTACGAAACGTTTTATTATATTAAATAAATAATTATAGTATTTGAAAATAAAGATTGGTTCTTCTATAGGACGGTGTTCTTTAGTAGAAAATAAAAAAAAAGAAAATAATATTCTGTTATAATTCAGTAGCAAGTAGCAACACCTGTTGATATCTGTCAAAATAATAACGAACCACAGAGTACTTTTTGTGTAACGAACGAACCAACAAGCAACGCGGTACGATTTTTTAGTAACTTTAATTATTAATTGTTAAGTTCCAGTATTACACAATGATGTACGTCATGTTCTATAAATACTCTGCAACCGTGAATTTCCAGTTCCCTAAACGGGTGTTGTAATAAAGGTATTTGTGTTTCGGGCGTTTACAAAACGTCAAGTGGGCTTGAATGAGTCAACTACACATTGGAACACAATGGAGAGACAGTGTTACATATTTGTGTTGTTATTGTTGTGCTCGTGGGGCTGCAGTGGCGACCGAGGCGACTACATCGGCTGCTACAAGCTAATGGTAGAAAATGTGCTGAACACTCACACTGGGCAGTCCGTGGACGTCTGTTTGTCGGCTTGCGAGCAAGTGTACTACAAATACGCTATCATAGGTAACGAGTCGACGTGCTTCTGTGGTAACGCACCCGGAAAGTTCCAACTGCCTCAAGATTCTTGCGGTACTCAATGCCCTAAGAATGACAGTCAAAAATGCGGCGGAGAGAACGCCGCAAGTGTGTATGACACCGATGTTTTCTCCCCAGGCCCGCCAGCATCCATAAACATTACTAACATAACTGAGACAACAGTGAGGGTGCGCTGGACCGCCCCCAATGCATTCACATCTATATCTGATTATGTAATAAGAGCCATTGTTGTTGAGACCTACACTGACGCTGCCTTGATAGATCTTGAATGGAGAGTATCGAATAAAACCTTTTACACTGAACTATTGAACCTCCAACCAGGTTCTAAGTACCAGATAGGAGTGGTTGCAGTCAATGCTGGTTTTGAAGGGCCTAATATCACAACTACAGTAGACACAGTGATAGGTACTCCAGACCCCAGCCCACCGGACATAGAGATTAGAGAGAGGAGAGGAGACAGGATGGTGGTGCACATCCCTGAAGCTAAGAATGTGAATGGACCTGTGTCTATGTACAGGATTGTAGTCTCTATTGAGTTATATCAGCAAGGGTTTATTGTTGCTACCCTTGGGAATTACACATATGCCAATCATAACGGCCTCCCCTACTACATCACCGCTGAGTTAGACCCTGATGACATTGCACATGATTTCATAATTGGAGACAGAAGTACTTACAATGGTTTCTACAATGCTCCTCTGCCATTAACTAATGATATAGATGTGTCATTAGGAGTTGTCAGTGAAAAAAATCATGTGAAAAGAATCAGGTATGCAGAATCAGCTAAGAAAATTATTTTAAATATAAATGAGCCTGAAGAGTATTCCCCGATGGTGATAGCACTAGGAGCAGCCATAGCTATCAGTGTGGTCCTGCTGCTGATTGGAGTAGGGCTGCTCATCATTCTACGAAAGAGGATACATATAGTAAGATCACAGAGAGGCTCCCAATCCATGCCTTTGAGTATGAGTGAACCATGCATGGAGATTGAAAACTCAAGTTTCCTTCAAGAAGATGATGAAAGAGTAGATTATTACAGCAACTTAAAAAGAAAGCTATGGAACATACCGAGAAACCTCATAGACATTGATATTTCCTGCATAGTTGGTGTTGGCAGTTACGGCAAGTTTACTAGAGGCAAAGTACAACAGCATGGGGCACAGACTCCAGGGCTCGTGCAAGTGGTGGCCGACAGGGAGCTGGAGAGACCCGATAAGAAGCAGATGTTGCAGGAACTGGACCAACTCATCAAGTCCAGTGAACATGAGAATGTGATCTCACTGATAGGCTTCTGTGAAACTAATACAACCTTATTTGTGGTCCTAGAAGATAATAAACATAGCTTGAAAGACTTGCTTCTTCAGAGCAGACACAGGGATCTTCAAAATAACAAATTCTGTCTTATTCCTGAAAACAGATTACTTCAGTACTTGGTTGATGTCGCTCGAGGCATGGAATACTTGCACAGTAAGAAAATTTTACACAAACGCCTGAGTTGTCGTAACATCGCGCTCGCAGACAACGGCGTCGCGAAACTGTCCGGTTTTGGCTTGTCCCACATGAGACCCTTGCATGAAACCCCAGATTACACCAGATGGACTTCCCACGAGATGTTACGACAGACGAGGTTCAACCCTAAGGCCGATGTTTGGTCGTTTGGTGTCCTCATATGGGAGGCGCTGACGATAGGCGCCACTCCTTACTTCCATAGCGCTAATAAAGACGTCACGGCGCGCATCCTGCGCGGCATGCGGCCGTCGCAGCCCTCCTACGTGGGCGACGAGCTCTTCCAGCTGTGTCTGCAGTGCTGGCAGGTGGACCCGGACGAGAGACCATCGTTCCCCAGCCTGGTTCAGGAACTGAAGCCATTCGCCGAAGCTCCTGGCTGCAGGAGTCTAAGCTTTACTCATTACAATGGTTTCGATTTCGAACCGCATGTACCGCAGTACGAAATCGTCTCATAGTATTTAGGAAACTAACCAAAATATAGTTTTATTAGGATCCAAAGAGTTATATTTGATACTCGGATGTTAGAGGCGAAGTCAACGGGAATGGTATTTAGATAGAAATCGCAATATTTTACCATAAAAGAATTGAAAAACATTTAAGTCATAAGTATCCTTTTAGACCTCTTTATTAATATGTATAAGTATTGTTTCTTCTCTATTCATGCTAACGATTGGGGCGACTAGCGGTTGTAGTCACGCGGAACAAATGCTCACGCGCGGTCGACCGCTCACGACTCCTATAATAAGCACCCATTGGCTCTCGGTGAATGGCTGATTCTATACAGCTAATGCTCTTGAAACAAAAGACAGCTAATTTAGGTAAATGTAAACTATAATTTTGTGGCACTGAGTACCTATTGTGTTGATCTGATTATTGTGAATGCATTTCTAGGATTTTATTTTTCCGTAGCTTTTATATAAGTAGAAAATATGTATAAAGTATTGAATAACTTATTAACTTCGTACAGAAAAGTATTACTTCGTCACTGCGCTTACTAACCAAGTATAACAATACTACTAAACTATGTAGATTTTATAATAGCACATTGTAGTCGCTATACGTAGGTACCTTTGTTACCTTTCTCGTGAACATAGACTTTATAATAATATATTAGTTTTAACTAAGCTAGTATGGAAGACTTCAATATTGTATAAGAGAAGCATCATCAAGGAGGTTTGGAATGATCGTGTAGCTGTCGCAACTGATGTGGATGGATCTTTATTATGAGTGACCAACTGATGTGGATGGATCTTTATTATGAGTGACCAACTGATGTGGATGGATCTTTATTATGAGTGACCAACTGATGTGGATGGATCTTTATTATGAGTGTAGCTGTCGCAACTGATGTGGATGGATCTTTATTATGAGTGACCAATTCACTACTTACTCATGTGGGTAACTATCTGATTGATTAACACTAGTGCACAATTTTTGGACGAAAAGCTTTCGAACATTTCAAAGCTCCAATAAAACTACACTGAACTGGACGAATCTACTTACTTAGAATGATATAGTACTTATAGTTAGCGCCACGAAAGATGAGACTTGACCCCGCCTGCCGCGATCTTTCCGCCGCCCCCCGGTATCTTATCGTAGTCTTTGGCCGCCCCTATGACGTCCGGTCCCGTACCGCGCTCAGACCTCATACGGCATACCGCTAAAAAGAGACCATAAGGCCCTGCGCAGACGACAGACTATCCGTGACGCACTTTTTAGTCTGTGAAAATAGAACCTATGCAATTATATGCAGTAACGCACACGACGCGCAAAAAGTCCGGCGCACAAAAAATCCGTGTAATTCGGGCAGACCGCACCGCGCCGCGGCGCGCCGCTCCGCACAAAAAGTGTGTGAAAAAAATTGAACGTTTGCTTCAACGCGCGCTAACGCAGACGGCGCACACTTTAGTCGGCAATCTGCATTTGCTAGGGGTGGACGTAACGCACGCGATCTATTATCATGGCGCCAGAGGTCAATGTAACTATGTTAATTCAAGAAATACAAAACAGACCAGCAATTTATGATACTTCTAAGGCAGAATATCATGATAGACATTTAACAAAATGATCGAAGATGTGCGTCGTGTGCGTTGAGTCTGTGAAAAATCCGCGACCGACTTTTTGCGCGCCATGCAGACTTTTTGTGCGCCGCAGACTCGATCGCACAAAAAGTGTGCCGTCTGCGCAGGGCCTTATCGTGTACTGCGCAAGTCAAACCACGTGGTGTGTCAAGTCTCATCTTTCGTGGTGCTAACTATACATAAGTTGAGGGTAGTGTTACTTTTACACAGTCTGTATGTGTTTTATCTCAGTGGAAAGTTTAACAAATTCTCAAATATCGAATTAATAGTTTAGCGTGAATGCTTGTAAAAATCATGGCGAATTAAGCGATAAATGAAATCGATAATCAACAAGATTCGCGTATTTTTTTATTGTTTTTAATTTGGCTTGCGACGGCGGCGACGATTAGATATACTTTCTTCGGCCAGTTCACTGCAGTTTAGAAAAAAAATAAACATAACTTTATGTAGTTTATATAACTTAAGTAAAATAATTGTAAATAAGTCAAGCAATTTATTTTCTTGATACTTATGTTAGTTATAATCAAAAAATCAAAAGTCCCTTGGAAAAAAACGTGCGGAACCATTTCAGTGTTAAGTTTTACCTTATATTTGATTTTAAGGTTTTATTGAAGGAAGAATCTCAGAAATTTTGCTGTTTTGATATGATAGAGATCTATTTATCGTATTGATTTTATTTATTAATTTAAATATTTGCCCACTGCTAATAATCGCAGTCGGATAAAGCGAAAAACGCTCTATCGTTGCTAGGCGAAAGCAAACAGACGTACGGGCTATAAATTTCCATGCGCTTGCGCACAAGTGTCAAGCTGAAGCGTAAAAGGCACAGCACGGCGCATTATCACATATTCTCAAAAAATGACGAAAGATTTAATGCAGCAAATTTTTATAGTGCCGAGTTCACCCATGTTCATCAGAGCATACGGCATGTTCACTTAAACACTCGGTGCCTCTGCCAGTATCTCCGGAAATAAATTATTTGAATGTACCTTCTTATCGGTCTAAACTCTAATGTACCAAGTGCAATGTTTAAAAATAATCTACCACCATTTTGTATGTAACTTTTGGCAGCTCTTGTTTTGAAATACACGTTAATTTTATTATTGTACCTACTTTATTTAAATCGTATATTATTTAGTTATTTAAGTTTTTTACTTAGTTATTGTGTGATCTGAAATAAGGAATTCCGTCCATTTCTTCGTATTTTTGTACGAAATCTCATTTTTGCGTAAACTTTATATTATGTATGCAAGTGACATTTTTGATAATAAAAATGATAACCAACGTACAACTTGTTTTGTTGGACATATTTACCCGCCTTTCCTGCAAACGTACACAGAATACATATCAACCGAAACACGAGAACTTGGGTGTGATCCCCAGTATATCCCCGATAAGTTTGCAGTTTTAAAAGTTCTCAGCCTGTTGCCTGGCGAAAAAATTACTTGTGCTTGCTGGCTTTACTGGTATTGAGCTATTTTGAATAATATAAACGTATCGGTCTAGTCTCGTTGGTATAGTGGTCGCAAGCGCTACTGCTGAGGGCATGAGGTCCTGTCCTGGGTTCGATTCCCGGGCCGGGCAGTGTTATTGGATTTTTCCATCTGGAATTTCTCAGTAGCAGTCCGGATTTGTGTCTGGGAGCGGTGAATGCTTATACGAATCCCGCATCGCCGGCCATAGGTAGAGGTGTAACACCGCGGTGGTTTTAGTCGGTAAGAGTCCGGCATGCCCCTGTGTCACCCCCACGATGAAGTCCATGAAGATTTCCACCGCGCACCAAAAAAAAAAGATTGCTTGCTATAGGCTCGCCCCAATTACACGGAACTTAAACAAATAGGGAGGGCGCCCTCGACGAGCAACTTTTATATCTCTGTCACTGTCTTCTCGCTGAAATTTGGACGATGCGTCCACGGGAGCGACGGCAACGCTACATTTTTGTTAAATTTTCAGTTGAGCGGCAACTGGCTAGCCGGCAACTTATTTGCCGCCGTGCGCGCACTTACATTGCAACCATAGATATATGAAGGAAGGAGATTTGCCCGGTAGTTGAAAATGTATCAGAACCCGATGTCGCTAGGTTGGCCCCACCACCACGCCACAACTACACATGTAGTTCAGTAAAAGCAATAGATACAAAGTCGCGCACACACTTGCAATTCATAAATCGGAACGTACTACACAATCAATTATAAACCTTAAGGACCTTAACTCATAAAACACAGCGTGTATTTACCATGCACGGTACAACTTAGGTACTCACACAAAAACATCGTCGCTATCGTTGTGTGGATTTAAACATCATCTTTACAGGTCTTCTAACCGGGTTAAAACGGTTGAAAAATTAACTATAATAGCAATATATTCGTTGGGCAATCGACATTGTTGTCGATAGTCTACGTTAGTGGAACTTCACAACCACATCACTATCTTGCCGCAAGACACAGCGGCTGTACTATGCGACGCGCGACGCTCCGCAAAAATAAAGTAACGTTTTTGTAATTTTTACGTTGCTTGTCCAGTCACTTAGCGTCATAGGTACTTAGGTAGTGGTTAAGGAACAATGTACTATGCGACGCGCGACGCTCCGCAAAAATAAAGTAACGTTTTTGTAATTTTTACGTTGCTTGTCCAGTCACTTAGCGTCATACTTAGGTAGTGGTTAAGGAACAATGTATTTGCTGCAAAAATAGTACAGTCGCTGCGATATATGAAAACAAAAATAACGTGGTAAAAGCAAGAAATATTTTACCATTTGTTGTTTTCATGATTTTAAAGACAAATACAGTAAAATACTTTTATTTACATTATGGTATGTGATTCCATGAGATACGAAGTTTTTATTTTGACTTCGCTTTTTACAGGAAACCACTGAAGAACTCGGCATTTTTATATTTTATCACTATCACGGTCGAAAGCGCACTAGTTCGCGGAGACGGCCATTTGCTTAGTACAGACCCATGTTGCTCACGCCCCCTTGCAGTTCTCCTGTATTTTACATTTCTATGATTGCAACCAATAGACGGGCGACAGTTGCGTCTAAACCCGCGGACAAAAATGTCTCCCAGCTGTCGCGTCGCTACATGCGCGCACTTTCATACAAACGCGTAAACTCGATGTGAGAGTCAAATTAGTTGCGGAGACAAAAGTTGCTCTTGGGCGCCCTCCCATATGCTATAAGAGCACCTCTGCCAAACCCTTCAGGGAATACAGGCGTGATGTCATGTGGTGTGTGTGAGTGTGTGTGTGTGTGTGAACTTATAGGTCTTTGGTACGTTCATGTACCTACTTTGCCACAAAGACCGATACGTTCATATACCTACTTTGCCATAGTAGTCTAGCTTATGCCAAGAATGCTAAAGGTCTAGCCTAGATCATTATTGGGTACCTATTTGCAGATAGTGAAAGGAACGACTTTGTACAAAGGAGTGCCTGTATACTGTACCTGTATAGGTGTCTTGGCACAGTCTCGCGACAAATCGCTTCAGTTGAATAGAACCTAGAGGATAGATGTTGCATAGTAAATTAAACGACACATTTAGTTTTTGCATTTATTAATGTTAATATAATATAGACAATGTTCAAGGTACCTTTCAATTGGTTTCGAGCTTTTAAACACTAAGACATTGTAACCTTCCATTTTTACCTCTTATCATTTACAACATTGCAAAATAACACTTCATTAGAAAATCAATCTGACAGTACAACTAACTAAACAATAATAAACATTGACTAAAATATAGTGAATTTTAAATTCAAAACATATTTATTATTCAACATTGTTTTTTAAATTCAAACTTAATTAAAAATTATATTCTCGTTACATAACATTGCAGACCCGTTTATCGTAAACCAAGTTAACAAAAAATATTAATAATAAAAAATAAAAATTCCATCACTGAACTGTACAGCAACAAATGTTATCAACTTATGACATTTACACATAACGTACGGAGCCGGAGCTCGCTCTATACATACTTATAATACGCAACAAGTTATAATTCAATAGAATTAGTATAACATATCAATCTCAACATGTGTAAAGGTTGATGAGACAACGACTGATCGGCGCTCGAGAGGCCGAGAGGCCGGCACGCGCGCCGGCGCGGCGCCGTCGCGCACGCGCCGCGCGACAGACGCCGCGGCGTCGCCACACCGTACACTCGCAGCTGCGGCCAGCTATGGGAATCTTCAACTTGGGCGTTAACAATAAAACTGACGTGTAACAATCAAAACGTTAAACACCGCGAGTGTACTGCGGGAATCGCACACGACTGCGCTCTGGCGAGCGAGCCCACATGAAACCGAGCGAAATTTTTATTTTAATGATTAATAAACAATTATATATTACAATTAATCCCTACCGTTTGGGACGCGTTCGTGACGATGTCAATATGCGCGAGTTGATTCCTCAGTCTTTAATAAATTGATGACAATGAGCAAGGAGAATAACGTAAATGAAAAATGTTATGCAATTATATACAGATAGTGAGTGGAGCGCGCGCCGAGCCGCCGGCGCCGAGCGGCGAGCGCCGAGAGCGAGCTCCGGGCGGCGAGCGCCGGCACCGAACGCCGAGCGGCGAGCGCGCGAGCGTCGTGTGCGATTCGCGCCCATCAGAAACAAGCGTTATGGTGATGTCTTAATGTTGAGTTCGACTTGAACGCACAGCCATTTTCCTAAACACAGTATCGAACCTTACTCTAGCCTAGCGCACCCAACGGCTGCCACCTTCGCGTGTATACCCACTAAACTACCTATAGTAATTACAATAAACCACTCTATCAACAAATTCAACAACATTTAGCTATTAAACTTAAAACGGGAGGATGAGATGCGCGGCCACCGGGCGGAGGAGCCGGCGGCGGCGTCGTGCCAACTGAAACCTCTCCGTTAGATCCGAACAATGAAGAATGACAACTAGCTACCTTATCCTACAACATTGAAATTCCTTAATCGTAACAGCATTACATAATGATCTTGAGAGTGCGGGAGTGGTACGCGGGTGCCGGGACTGCCGGGACTGCCGCGCGCGTGGACCCGCTGCAGTACTTCTACTCTACTGAACGGAGCTCTATATAATTTGACACAACCTGTAACAGACACAGTGCTCGGTCCGTGTGCGGGCGGGTGCGGGGTGCGGGTGCGGGTGCGGGCGTGCTACAAGCGTGCGGTGATGCGTGCACTCAGTATCACAGAACAGTCCGGAGCGGTGGACAGTGGCGGCAGAGCGAGTCTACCGCCATGCACTATTACAAGTATCGGGACGACGTTGCACTATTTATTATCTTCCACGCGATAAACTTCATCCAGATAATGATTACCGCACTAAAATTATTATTCTGTACTCACGTTAATATACTCTCAAATATTGTAACAACTTCAGTATAACAACATTAACATTTCCCAGTAATTTTAATTTAAAAATTATCTAATTATACCCATTATATTGATTTTTAAATATGTTAATTATAACTAACTAGAATTCCATTGATAACTATCATAATGTCGGCGCGGCGGTCGCGATGTGTCGAGATAAGACGCGCTTTGTACAGCCAGTGAGGATACAGACAAATTATGAATGTACGAGGACAGTGACTGTCTCAACAGACGTCTTACTTCCTTCGAAACATGAAAACGAAAGACCGCGTCGTGGTGCGCAGTGTCATGACACGCGCATACTACCGCCCTCTACGAGAAACACTTAACTCTAGCCGGAATGTGTCCGACACACGACGACACCGCCCCGAGCAACAATAGAGGCAAGTAACTTAGAAAGAGAGAGAGAGAGAGAGTGAAGAAACGAGACGGAAACTATGTCTACCCCCAGAGCTCGCCCGAACCGTGAAATGATATCTTTTTTTGGAAACCATACATTTCTTTTAATTGACGCATTTGACTTATACGTACCGACTAATCGAGATTTAGTTCCGATAAAATTGAGCTTGTTAAATCGACGTGACAGGCGATACGCGTTCAGACTGTGGCCGACACGACCGTCGCTTGTGTGTTCGCGATCACTACACTCGGTACACTCCTCACGTCACGCATACTCCCCAATCCCCATCCCGTATTACTACCATTACCTAAACACACGAACATTTCTAAATCCATTTCTTAAAAATCAGTTCAATCAATTCTACTCGATTATATTATGCATAGTCCGAAACGTACGTTTCATTTTACTTCGAAGTATCCATTCAGTTCTTAACTTATTTCCATACTTTAGCCACCGCGAACGCACAAACAGACATTTTATTAATTGACACAAGACGATATCTGTACCTACCCCCAATATACATAGTTTAGATGAGAAAAATTCGAAAAACACCGGAAATTTATCCAACAGCGTTACCTATACACTTTAAAGATTGAATATATATTAACTAGCTACTGTAATGCCACACTACACTGCGCAATGTTAACTACATAACACACGTATATATGTAATAGATCAGTTAACAATATCCACAACTTGTATCATCGAGATGTCGTCGCAGTGCGACGCGGCCGCCCGCGCGCGCGCCTCGCACGTGGGGGCGTGGGACAGGTTGGAGTCGGTAGGTCGCACGCACGCGACGCGCGCGCATGGGCGGGGCTTCGCTCGGAGAAAACTTACAACAACGTTATTATCACTATTATTTTTCACTTTTCACGGAAGTACGAGGTTATGGCGAATCGATCGTGCTCACTTCCCTAATAATTAATTAGTTAAAAATATTTATATACTTTTTATTTTATTATTTATAATCGCGTAATTGTGAATGAATTAGCTGAGAAATTGTCTCTCAATTCCGATTTCTTAAACACTATCGTACATTAACTTTCATCATTAAGCCGATTTCAAATTATTATATTTTATTATGATTACGTTTTCTTTTGTACTTCATACGTTTATTCACATTTGATAGTATCGCCGCCTTCGTAGTAAGTTATCACCCATTAGTATTGCATGTACTTGTCGTAACCGGAATACGCGTTGGCGCCCAACGCGGGGCCGGAGTTGTACACGAAAATAGTTTTATAGCGGGTAGTTGAAACATTTGATTGTAAGCTGTCGGCGGCTTGAGATGTTCGTGAAAGCTACTACATTATATCAAGGGTCCCCAGCTGTAACAAGTCACAATCAAACGCAACGCACCGCGCATGTATGAACACTGAACATGTGAAGAGGCTCACCTCACTAATCCTGTAGAACGATGGCACTTCTGAGGTAAACGAACACAACTTATAACTACCCTCCGGCGAAGCACCGAACGGCTTCTACACTAAGTGGAGACTGACACGTAGTACCTTGACAATGTCGACGAAAACAATCACAGTTTATAATATTATGTAAATCTAACGTACAGCGCACGCACACGACTTCTAGACGAAACAAAGTTCATCGAAAAGTATAATTTATCTTGTTATGATTGAACTATTAGTCGATCAGTTTCTGCGCGACCACAGGCTGTGCAGACGCTGATGCGACTGAGTCGTGTGACCAAAAGTCGTCGGCGTGCGGACACTAACAGACACTAAAAGAACGTCTTGGTTAAACGACGGCGCAAAAAATAAAATATTCAATCATATAGTAACTGTAAATAAGAATATATCATTTATATTGTCATCTCGATATATAGAAATCTGCATTTAAAATGTTTAAAATATTTTTTTTTATTATTTTTCATCTACTATTCTGGACATGCATTTTATTATTATTTAAATTGTACTTATATCGTAAGACAAATTTAGACCGACGACAAATGAATAACTATGAAACATTCCTAATAAAAAAAATGAAAACGATTAGATAATTATTATTTTGTTTATAAATGTATAAAAAAATAAAGATCTTTACCGAGAGAAAATCAGGAATGAAAAACTCTGCTAGCCAAAATTCGAAGATATTAAACAAGGGTGACACTTGAACTAAGTTTAGTGAAACGGCGTGCAATGAAACGTTCGGGTCTTGTACTTGCGGCGCACCGGCTTGACGACTACCCTCATCTTGTTAACGAATTACACGAAACTCTATTGCAAGAACAGGCATCCCAGCTATATAAGTAATTCAAATCTGAACAAGCCAGAATATGGTACGTCTGATTATGAACTTATCATAAGCATGCATGCTATCTCAAGCACATAATCAGAGAATTTTTTCCAAACTACCACACTCTGGTTGGTTTTGGTTTGAATGTACAGTACAAGGGCCATAACCAAGTCGATGCTTGTCATATATTATGTCAGTAAATTAAACAACTTTGGTAGGATTTAGCTCCTAAACTCCCGTAGTGCTGCGAAGGATATCGATAACATCTCCCAGCGAGACGTACCTGTGTCGATAGAGTTATCAAATAACCACATCATTAATCCTAATAAACTAAAGAAAAATAACTTATCAATGGTAACATTTACAATGAAATCAACTTTGTAAATAAAAAAAATGTATGCTGTGGTGAATAATATACAAAAATAATATGTGTATGGAATAGGAATTTCCGTGATAGGAGATATCACAATATTTCATTATTATATCTTAATCAACAATAACCGTCTGCTAGGCAGAACAAAATAATTACTTGTCATCACGATAAGAACGTAAAATATAGTGTGGCGGGGAGCGACGCCGGGCGTGCTCGCTAGTATTGTACTTTCATATTATTATGTGCAACAACCCAGTGGCGCGTTGAACTGATTTAGTCAGCAGTAGAACATTTGTCTTCCCGAGCCACTATCTCACAGCGGGCACATCCCCGCCACTTCAACACTATGTTACATGCATAAAATTAATATACATAAAATTGTATTATTGTAAATAGGTAACTATGTGTCGATATGCGTCGCGGCGCGCGCAGAGTCCCGGCTGCGCGCGACGCATATCGAGAGCTGCATAAATTATATCCTCCGTCAGATAAAACAAAACAAAACTTCTTAACTAGAGTCAGGTAACTCGCGCCAATGTTAACGGTGACGACGCAGTAACGCGGTCTGTGATCCAACAGTGTTTGACTAGAACTAGATACTACGCTAGAACGAGATAGAGGAGGCGGTACGGGCGGGGCGTACCGTGCGAGGCGTGTTACTGCATGAGGCCGGAGATGGCGTTGTGGCGCGTGCGCTTCAGCTCCTCCTCCTGGATCTTCTGCTCGATGAGGTACTGCGCGTTGGAGATGGCCGTGGGCGTGCCCGTGATGGTGACGATGCGGTTGCGCGTGCCCGGCGCGAACGTGCCCTTCTTGGAGATCTGGATGTTGGCGCCCGACATCTGCTGGATCTCCACCAGGCTGCGCCCGCCGGGGCCTGCGGAGAGCAACGGTACAAGGGTCAGCGGGTCACTTTATCAACGTTTTTAGAAAAATATCGTAATGCTTGGAGAATTTGATTGGGCTGGTAACACAACGTTTATCTACTGGGTTTCCACTGGAAAAAAATTGTTTTTTTTCCGGGACTACCACAATATTTTCGAAGAGGTTATACAGGGTTAAATTAACTGAGCTCGCTAAACTTCACAGAGGTGATGGGTATCGATAAAATATTGTAAACTCATAATTTCAACTAACTATAGCCTTGTAAAAGTATGGTAATATGATGGTGTGTGTGTGTGTATGTTTTATCTATAAGTGTAATTCATGAGTAACTGACCTAGTATGGCCCCGACGATGACCTCGGCGATCTCCACATTCTTGGAGTCCTTGGCTCCCGCGTCGGCGGGCGTGGGACTCTTGGACAGCGGCAGCAGCGAGGCCGAGGGGAAGCCGGCCACGCCGCCCACGCCTCCCACGCCGCCCACGCCGCCCACGCCGGCCGACAGCGAGATGGGCGCCACGGCTGGGGGGCGAAGCGCCTCGAATGCAACCTCCGCGAAACGCTCTAAGGAGCCGCCGCGCGCGCCGCCTGCGGGCCGTCATACGTCACGCGCCGTCACTCGCCCGCTCGCCGGGCCGGCGCGACCCGACGACCTTACATTAGAACGTTTCGCGCTGTTGCGGACAGAGCACGCGTTAGCGATAGCGGTAGCGGCCCACAGCGCCCGCAGACACGCCGCACCGCGCGTGCTAGCCTAAGTAGTAAGTACTCAACGCGACGTCTATGGCTCCTTATCCTTCCGAGTTTCTAGTGTTACTACCGACCGTGATTTAATTTACCAGCTCTAATTATACTCAAAATAAGGGACTTCATATTTCAGCGTGCATTGATAATTATTAGCTAAACTATAAAATAAAAATTATATTCCAATTTTTCCAGCAATTAACAAAATTAGCTGACATTTTAGCAATTTAAAGATTTTTAAGAGTAAGAATATCAGGATTTGAGATAAACCAATTGGAATCATATTATTGAAGATATTAATAATAAAATTTAACTTTATCTTTAGGCTATCTTCATCGTATTAGGATAACTAGCTCTTGGCTCAAAGGTACATACAAAGATAGGTACTTAAAGTATACCAAATCCAATAGTGCAAACCGTAAAAATGCACAAAGAAATGACTTGTGAATGGAAAAAATATCTTTGTTAGGAAAAAGTATTGTACACGCTGAAATATTACAGTTGTAAGAATTGTGACTAAGTGAGTCTACGTATACTGTACTGTCATGCATCGGGTAGTGTTGTGACAGCGACTACTCTAGCGCAGTGCGGCATGTGACTGTGCGACTACGAGCCGCGCGGGGCGCTGTCGCGGACAGAAGATACATGATACAACACAAAAGAACAACTTTACCGATTACCATATTTTTTGGTGTTTCATAGAAAAAACTTAACTTTACTTACATTTTTTTTTTTTACAATTTCGCTAGGTCTAGACAAAACTATAATACGATCCAAATAAAAATATTATATAAAGTTGTGTAATAATCTTTTTACAGAGAGTAATTTACATAAATACATTTCAGTTTACAGAACTTTGTTCTAATTTAGAACATTTTACTCTAAAGTTGTTCTTTCTATTATTTGGGTCATGGACCGGACTTGGTTTGAAAAAGGGTCAAAATGTTGAAGTTAAAGAAATCAATAACAGCCAAAACCACTGTTATTGAATAATCACAATGAGAAAATCCAGCCAACAATGTATTTATACAATTTACTAATTAAAGTTTTAATCAACTTTAAAATTTCGGCACCCATTTCCATAATCTGGTCATAAATGTTGGGTCATATAATTTGAATATTAAGGTCCGTCCATGACACAAGCTCATGTTATGTATTGCCGACAGAATGGTATGGTAAAGCGATGGTCAAGAATTTGGAAAAGACTTTAAGATAGATATTAAATAAACAAAAAATAAAACTGTAAGCCAATTGTGTTATTTGGATCAGCAATACAACACTTGAAACACCATAAAAAATATCTAAGCATGCAATTATAACGATATAGTATACATAGTCTTGTCTTAGTAAATAACCGTGTTTCGTTTCAAAAGTCATTATATTCACGCCCCACTGGATTTTACTAGATGCCTGATATGTTTTAGTCTTTTTGGTAACACTTATAGGCCCACATCATTTGCTGTGTGTAATCTGAAATCACATCCACACCTGAAAAACGTCTGTGAATTAGACACCTATGTTCCGGGACAACGTGTGTATCACCCGGAATGCGGACACCTCGTACTCAATTTGGATCACATGCAGTTGTAATGCGCTCAATCAAGCTAGGTTTCGTCTAAACAACCCTTTTTGATTTAATCTCGTATTGGAACCAGACAACAACAGAAAAAAAATAAACAAAAACGGTTTGAACTTCTCATTTGAAATAAAACACGGCAGAGTGAGAACAAAAGCATAATTGAAAGTTATTATTGTCACGACAGCCAATCAGATACCAAGACAGAATGACAAGCGTTGTGAAATTTAGAATTTGGAAGCGTGTGAGGTATGGTACCATAGCCGGTGCGCCATGATCCATCATCTGCGCTAGGCGGGGCGAGCGCCGGCCCGGACAGAACTCAATTTTGGAAAAACGTTTGGTTCAACTATACTGTTCAAAATGTTTAGAGGAATTTTCGGTAGAACTATGCTGAAATTGTGGTCATTTCGTCATAACATGATCATTTCCGGATTTCAGTATATTTCTGTCATTATTAAGTTCAAAATGAAAAAGTCATATTATACAAGTTTTCTGTAGAGAATAATTTACCATCAATATTATATTGAGGATACATAGACGGTTACAAGAGAGAGATGGCAAGCATTTTACGAGTATACTCTATATTTTAAACAATTTGAGATTTTTTCTTGGAAAAACAACGAAACTATTCTCCACAGAACGTAATTTATTGATAAAACCAGTAACAAATACAGTAGTTACAAAATTATTGTTATCCGTAAACAGTACATAATTATCTTCAAGGTCTAGTTAGAGTGATGTAATTAGGTAGTATGATTGTAATTACGTTACATAATTACTGGTCTTATCAAGACACATATTGTAATATTAAATCGTAGAGGTTGCCAACTGTATGCCAGATTTTATTATATTATAATGTTTGGTCTAATTAGGAACTGTAGTTTTATTAATACATTTGAATAAGTAGGGAATTATATTTTGTGGAGGAAGCATTTTTATTTCAGCAAATTTTACAATAAAGAAAGATTTGGAATTTATTTTGTAATTGATATGATTGTATGAAAGATAAATAAGAGAGATTTTAAAAGGGCTTGTGCTGTCGTACAAAAAGTACGGCAATATACAGCGTTTATAAATTAATTATACGCCGTTGGCATGTTAGCTTGTAAAGTCGCGACTGCGGCGCGTGTTTCGTAACAGTAAAATGTTGTGCTTTTCTTATAGTATAAGAGTACATTTTCATCTATACAGTGCAGTACTGTACGCTACACGCACCGCAGTCACGGTGCTGTGGTCTGAGGGTAATTTTAGAGCAACGCTTATGCGCCTTTAAGTATTTTCTTTTTTTATCAATTTATTTTGTAAATGCATTCTGAAACGAGCCTCATTCCAGCAGCTACTAAGAGCGAATTTCACCGATAAAGCTAAACGCAACCAGTACAATAAAGACTAGTTCAGGAGCTGTCAGTTTCATAATTGACACTGACAGCTCTAGAACGCGGTTTAGTCGTGCTGATCGCGTTCAGTTTCATTGGTGGAATACGCAGTAAAATGTAGGTGGTATATTAGGCTACATAGGTACTAAGTGTGTCCGAACCTGAGTACATACCGAGCGGGACCTGCCCGATGGGCCCGAACACGGCGGGGGGGTCCTGCGCCGGCAGCGGGAAGTAGGCGGCCGACAGCGGCGGCGCGGGCAGCGCGGCCGGCAGCGCCAGCCCCAGCACGCCGTGCTTCACCAGCAGCGCCAGCGCCGCGCCGATCTCGCTGATGCCGGCCTCGCTGTAGCCCGCCTGGCGCAGCGCCACCTACCGACAACACATACATATGCCACTCATTTCAAATCACTTCACGTAACTTCCTTTCTGGCTCATATGTTTTCTACGGCGAGTGCTAGTGCCTTTTTTAGTTGTTTGTGCTCATGCGAGTTTATCTATCCGTTGGCTTACATTTTTCTTCACGATTGATTTACAATTATCTTCACAAAAAACAAACTGCACTCATTATTTGTGATTTCGGAAAAATAATCTTAATACCTAACAAATAGCTTTCCGCGTGTTTTAATACCCCTTATTATACAACAGTTGCATAAATAACTATTATAATAGTCTCAATTATACTTAATTTCAATCAATAAGGCCCATTTCCATTACTATTCACTGAATAAGTTTAACTTTAAACGAATTAAAATCACTGTTCTATTCCTATCAATCGTTTGAACTTGACGCAGACAGAATGATGTTTTAAATTTGTTCAGCATTAAATGTAATTAACTGATTTGTGGTGCTAGTGAGCCTAAAAAGTTCATCAGTTAATTGGAAATAAGGTGAATTTAAAACCAGAAGTGTGGAGTACCTTGA
This sequence comes from Hydraecia micacea, assembly GCA_914767645.1. Classification (NCBI taxonomy): domain Eukaryota; kingdom Metazoa; phylum Arthropoda; class Insecta; order Lepidoptera; family Noctuidae; genus Hydraecia; species Hydraecia micacea. Next base: position 719,137 of record OU611793.1, on the reverse strand, counting down.
TGTGGTCGAGCGTGTGCTGCGAGATGGGCGCGGGCGGCTGGCTGCCGGGCGGCGCGAGGCTGAGGCTGAGGCTGAGCGCGCCCAGCCCGCCGCCGCCCACGCCGCCGTTGACCAGCACGCCGCCCACGCCGCCGCCCAGCGCGTGGTTCTGTAACATGTCCATGCCCTGTGACAGGAGGCGAGGGGAGGGTGAATACATAACAATGATTGGTACAATGATTTTTGGTAACAGAACAACACAGATGTGTGAGACTTCATACCGGTTTCCGGAATGAAAATTATCGACGCGTCTGAATTAAACGCAAGTCAAGTGGTGCTGTTCATAATTCATTCATTCGCTTGAAAATTTCCCATTAATTTAGCGATTATTTTTGTTCCAGAAACTGGGCGTAAGACCCACTTCCAACAAAAATCACTAAATGCGTTTAACGCTAAACATATTTAAAACATAATCTTGTCTCTGTCATCTTCAAACGATTGAAAGAAACAGAACGATGTTTTAAATTCGTTTAGCGTTATAGGTGTTGAGCGATTTGTGGTGCAAGTGGGCTTAACGGTGCAACTAGACTAGTCGATCTGCGATGACCAGTCGATAATAATCACTTTAAAAGAGGTCACTATGTACAGAGACAAATAAATTAGATGGCGAAACTTAACAAAGCTAAAAATACATACTTTTGACTTATATTGACCTAAATCTGCTACAAATCAGAGACAAAAAATCACAGATTTCGCCAAATAATTACATAAGACGTCATTGATCGTCCACAATCTAGTTACACCCAAGATCAGTTACCAGTGCTGGGCGAGAAAGCTAGGAAAAATCAACAAACAAATCTATGCTATTGCTAGTATTTTTCCTAGCTTCCTCACATAGCACTGGTAGATAACCAGCCTTATGCACCGAGGTAACTGGCAAGCTATATTGCTTACATGATTTTTTTTTCTTGGCAATTTTAACTACTTATCACACTCTGATGTGGATGTGAACTTGCAAGTGGCCATAGTGCTTAACACTGGTTTTCGTACAATTACATATAAACTACAATAGATATTAATGTGTTCGTGTAAGTTTTGTAAAACAATCCAAAAGGAACTAAAACCCCATAGAAAATTCTCCTCGAAAATTTTAGTGTTTGATTAAAATTCCCCAAATATTATTTCATCTTGTATTAGAAAGGTAGGGTGAAAAATATTTGTTTCTTCACCGAGCAACCCCAAAGTGTATAGGTAAGAGTTAGTATAGTGTACAGACGCCAGCACATCAAGCTACTACAATCTGTCAAATTTCTTTATCAGATTTTCAACTTTATCGCTAAAGTATAAGGTTCAAAGTTGATTGGGATAATTTGACAGTTTCGGGTAGCTTGATGTGCTGGCGTCTGTACAAGTACTAGTGTACACCTTGTGTAAGCGGTTAGTGTCACAGTGTCACTAGCTACTCCATACAGTAGCCCACCACGTGTTTTTTTATGAAACCATATTAAAGTTACTGCACACACAGGATAATTGGACAAAACAGTAAAAGCTTTGTGCACTATTTTTTTTTTACTTCTCCCTTTTTTAAGTCGTCATCTGACAGGGTTTCGCATTGCTTGTGCTTCGTTCACCGAGTAGGATGATAAAACTAGTAAACTAGCAACTAGCAGGCTAGTGACTGTGGGCTAGTGCACGGAGCGCAGTGCGGCGTGTGGAGCGAGTCGGTCGCCGGAGCAACCACTTGCACACGCTCACGTGCCACACGTCCGGGGGGCGTCCACTCACTGGACCGGCGAGGTGCAGCGGTCACGAACATTTGCGATTCAATCATTAAAGTAATGGTGTTTGTTATGTGGTATTAGTAGTTTCAGGTACAGATAGACATTCTCTTCTTATTGCAAGAGGCGACGGAGAGAAATTCAAATAACAAACAGTTCCAAAATGTGATAAAAAAAGGATAAATATCCGTATTAGCACATGTTCCTTGGTTATTTTAGTTCATAACGAATAACCAACTCAAAACAATTTCACAGATTTGATTGTCATATCAAATGAATGCGCAATTAATTAATTTCTTAGAGAATTTTATTTTTAAAGGGTTCAGGGGAATTAATTGAATTTATTTTGTAAACCTACATGCACGCACTCACTTACGGAGCGCACTTTTACGAGCCTTGCCTCTGAAACTACTATACTACACACTGACAACAGCAAACTAGACATCAATCTGCAAAACCCTACTCATCATTCAAGAGCCAGTTCCACACCAGCCGTTGAACCGTCTGCGGAGCACCCCCGCAAGCTCAGGGCCACAGGTCACGACAAAGGAGCGTGTACGAGAGGTCACCTCTTTCACCTCAGCGGTGGGCACGGCGTACGGCGAGCCGGTCGGGTTGTAGTTGGCGACCGGGCCGGCCACGTCGGCGTACGACACGTTCGGGCAGGAGCCGGACTGAGGATCGTCGACGACCTTCTGTAGGATCATCAGGCAGGCCTTCTTGTTGTTCTCTTTCTCGCCTGCAAGGAGAATATAAATATCATCAGTGAGTACTTCAACGAGCTAGAAAGAAATTATGGATGGCATTGTTGCCTTTAGATAGGGAAAGATATTTCGAGAAATCTTGCTCTTTGATTTAGCCTTTAATTCAATGGCCCAGCAAGCTAGCATTGTTTTATTTGTCATTCATGTTAATATTATAAATTCGAAAGTAACTCTGTCTGTATGTTACCTTTTCACGCCTAAACCACTGACGATCATCACGTCATCATAACCAAGTCACATCCACTGAACGTGACATCCTAGGGAACGACATAGGCTACTTTTTGTCCCGGTAGCATGTTCCCGTGGGACAATTTTGAATTAAAACATCTCGGTCTCCAATATTTCTATCACGTTTTCGACGAATTGTTGTAATCTTCCATATCTATTAAAGGCAAGTGACTGCACATCAGCTGTTACACGCGCCGCTCATACTCCGTATATAACCTGATATAAATGCGCTATACTATAGCATGGCGCAACCGGGCAGGCGGCCAGCAGCGCGCAAGTTCTGCACTATTTCATGCATTGTTTCTACTAATGTGTTCACACCCGGCCATACACTCATAGCTAGCTAAGTAGCTATCACATTCTTAAATTCATTTAAATACAGTCAGGTAAATCGACACTCTACGTCAATTTACCGTGTTATAGACATTACATACCACTGTCAGAGGATGACAGTTAAGATTTGAATATACGGACAATTTAAGTTGGTAGGCAATTTGCTGACCAATGAATTTCCTTTAGTTTATATAGGCAGAGTTGCATAGTACACCCCTATTACGTCGATAATACTTCAGTCCCAAGTAATAGGCGAGCCTATTATTATCCAAGGCACAAATCCAGACTCCGGTCTTCTACTGAGAAATTCATTAACAAAAAACCTGACCTAAGGATCGAAGGTCAAACCCAGGGCATGTGTAGCAGTCCACTAGCTATACTAGATCAACATATTGAACAATTTTCACAAATTAAACATGTTTGCACGTCGGCAAATAGAACATGGTACACATAGTAGTACAACCTTGGATACACATCGGAATATGTCATTAGTCATTGTCACCACACGTTGTTATTTGACCTCTAGCACTGCCTGTACCTGTCGTTGGAATAGCGCGTATTTACAGGCAATACATACGATTGTATAAATTACTTTAACCGTTGAATCTTGGTTGCTAATATTGAATACTGACGCGATTTTAGACCAACAAGAACTTCATGATATACGTCAAAAAATAAGATTTTTATCAGCTATACCTGCATTATTGCTTACGACGCTTAGTTAAGGCGACTACACGACCTAAAGCGCGGTCTTTGTCGGACTGCATAAAAAAGAAAGAGAAGCGCGATGACACAACGCTGGTAATTTATTGCAAATATGAAGCAATTATCTATTTACAAAAAATCTATTGTTTGGACTAAAAAATTAAAACACTAGTGCTTTAGATGTTGCTTGTTGAATAATCTGACAAAAAATCATAATGATTGTATGTATATTAGTATGGTTTTTATTGTAAAAATAAAGTTTTTAGAGGTATCTTCATTATTTTTTTCTATCGTATCAAATTAGTTTTATTATGTTTTCAACACACTATCTACCTAGCATATATCCTGAAGAATATCATATATTTTTCTGATTTTGTTTACTGTACTCTATCATATACTTTTATTGTTTCTAAAACTTGCATTTTTTGCGTTTAGGTCCTGTAAGCCCCTTAACACGTTCAGTGCCGGGGCCCTCCTGGAGGGTTCACTCAAATCCCTTATGGGATGCCGGGAGCCCTCGCGGAGGGCTCATTTTAAATGTACGTTTTTCTTAGCGAATAAAGCATTATAAACTATGAAAATAAAATTTGTCGTATATTTTAACAAGATTTATTAGTATATTCGTTGGTTTTCAAATACCAGCATTTTTATTTTTAAAAATAATTGGGAGCTATTTCAGGGGTGGTAAACCATTTTACGGTTACAAATATTCACTAAAAATAAAAATATTTATTTTGAGACTATAAATTACGAGGATGACTTTAAAAATAGAAGCTTTTCAGGGTTCCGTATCAAAATGGTAAAAAAGAATACCCATAGTGCAACTTCGTTTGTCATTCATTCATTTTTGTCCTCTATGGTTTCTGACAGTAATCTTCTACATCATAATAATATTTTCACTTCTCATGCTCTAAAAGTTCGTCTTTATGTTGTGCTTAGGCGACATAAAATCGCTTTTTATGTTCTAGTGCATAAAGTAATTTTTTTTCTAAGACTAAGATAATGGCCCAACAGCCACACGAACAATATTTTTATTTTTATTTATACCGCTTCCGTGTTTTCTATCGTTAATTTAATAAAATCAGATAAAATAGTTGTCATTTATTATTTAAAAATACAAAGAAACGTTTTTATGACTTGGCAGTATGAAGTACCCAAGTCGAATGACACATGTTGAAAATTAAAAAATCACCTTTAAAAAGTTTCGTGACGGGAATTAGCTATGCTTTGCAACATTTTTGATGAACTGCTATATATTTTATGCCTGTTTCATTTTCTCGCAATTAATTTTCAAACACCATTTGTAACCTTTACTTACCTAATATCTATAATAAAATATACGTTTTTTTAAACAAACTTTTCCTTTGACACTGAAAACTAAATAAAAGTTGTATGTAAACATAGGACTTAGATTTTCTTTAATTTTATTTACTTCAAAAGTTTCTAAACAGTATATTACTTCGTCTCCTTCTGATAGCTTATAAGTTATTAGGTTCGTTTTACTGATAAAAATTATAAAACCGTAAAACGAACCTACTCTATAGTGATATTCATAGATATAAGAAAGAAACGTTCTGTAATTTCTAAGAGAAAATTAACAGCCACACAAACAAATGTCTAATGTAATAATACATAACCTCACGAACCCGAAAACGCATACTTATCAATGTACTCGTATATACATGGATAAGTATGCGTTTTGGGGTTCGTGTATATGTATCACACCAATAGGCATAGGTATTGTATATGTATTACACCAATAGGTAGTGTATGATTTCCGTTTGTCGTCGTTCACGTAATGATGCTACCTACGGAATGAGTAAATGACGCGGTGTCGTGATGTTTGTAGACATAGTTTATAGCTGGAATAACTTAAGGTAATGTCAGGCAAAGGAAGCACGGGAGCGAAGCTACAAGTAAAAGTAGTTATACATTAATCAGTTCTTATCTCAATCGGAGTTTTTTCGTAATTATTTTATACGTACTTTCTCAATTAACATTATATGAATAACGACTGAAAGTAGGTAATTCCAGAGTGAATCATTACCGTCAAGTAAATAATAGAACACTACCTAATCTTTAATAAGCTGTTACAAAATAATTACGTTTTCATTACATAAACAACTACTAATATTGCATAATGTAACTGTTTGTTGTTCATTAATAAAATAAAATAAAAAATTATTACGTGTTTGAAAATTTCAGAAGAGGTTGAATACCCCTGTCTCGGGACCAAAGCGAGCGATTATACTTTTCTTGATTTTTTTATTTTTTAATATTTCACGTTTCCACCCCACTAGTACATGTAAATACCCCCAGAGATACTAAATATAGCAACAAGACGTTTTGAAAACACAATTTTACTTCTTTTTACAGTGTTTTATAATACGGTTTCAAACCTAATGCCGACGACCCTCCTCGAGGGTTCACTTTAGCGCAAACGTAATGCCGGTGACCCTCCTGGAGGGTCCATTTGCAATATGTATGGCGGCATGGCGTATGAGCTCTATGAAAAGTGGGTGGAGTCGAAAGTGTTAAGGACTAGCCTATATGCTCATATCTATCTTAATCAGTATAAGGTGGTCTCTTACCATTTACAGTTACCTACAACCTTCAATTTGGTAGGTACTTCCAACAAAATATTTTGAATCGATAAAAAAAATGTTACCAAAAATAAAAATTCGTCCGCTTAAAAAGCGCTATCAGCGTCGATAAAACTGCAGTAAGTGGAGGTACTACCACCTACACATATTTCTTATTTCCCAGTTTACGTTTCATCTTATCGGATACAAATTCAGAGCCCGCGGCGGTAACGGCTAACCGCACGGTTACCTATCCGGCGCAATCCGGCACAATTTCCTGCCGCATCCGTACCGCAGCGATATGGATGCCGCAAATCCAATATCAGATAATCTGGCTTTCAGCTAGTCAGCCGCTTATTCAAGTTTTATAAAATATCAGCAAATATCGAGGAGTTTTATCGGTAAACTTGACTTGTTGGGTGATTGAAAAATGCTTGAGAACGAAATAATATGTATGTATATTAGATTTTCTATTAATACACGATTATAATCATTGTAAAGATTATTTTTGTTGCAATCTGTCCACCTATTGACATTCAGCATCTTTTGTGTTGTTTTAGGGCCTTATCACACTGGCGATTTGCAAGCGAGTCCATAGCGAACTCGCGGCGAGCTCGCTGCGCACTCGCCTCGCTTGCTAATCGCCAGTGTGATAAGGCCCTTAGTCATTCTTGGTATGCATCCACTGGCTCATCCATATCACTCTATATTCACATAAAAATAATCAAAGAGGTCCTCTTCTTCGCCGTGCTTATAGCATGACAGTGTATTAAATGTTGGCTCTCAAAGCTTCGCCGGTTCTATAATAAAGAGGTAGATTGTTTGTTTGTAAGAGGTATCTCTGGAAGTACTGATCCGATTACAAAACTTCTTTCACTGATTTCCTATTGCACTATTGCCATAGATTATGTGTAATGGTATAAATACACAGTTTACTTCCGCGCGGACGAAAGTCGCGGTTCGAGTGTAATGCTGCCCGTGAGAAAATTTACACCATTAACAATCAGTAAACAAAATGTCATAAAAAATCGTAAATACAAGGTTTACAGCGTACAATATGTAAATAATGATGTTGGTAACAAAAACGATACTGCATACAATTAGGGCTTCAATGTGACCTCGCGCACGTGAAGGGCACTAGCCAAAAAACTAACGATTTCTATGCGTTCGCCCTTTACCTACATTAAAATATAGTTGAAACGTTTTTCGTGATGTTTTATAGTGATGTAATAGTTTATATTATGAAACATTAATTTGATGAATAAAGTGGTCAAAGGTTGACCAATTAATTTTATTATAGCAACTCGTTTCAAAATCAGTTCTTCCTTTTCAAAAGTTTTTCTTAACGTGTCACGAAATCGTCAAGTTACAATCATAGACAAAATTTTTAAAAAGCAAAACCACTGATCCGTAAAGCGTAGACTAGACGCGGTTGTGTAAGCCGATACATCCTCTCACTCCGTGGACACATTTGGCAGACAATTGCGACACTATCCGTGGTTAACATAACAGTAATAAAACCTACGACTATTTTATGAATACTTTCTCTTTTGTTTAGCAAAAGTTGAGGATCATTATAAACACTAGAAATCCATATACCTACATCCTGCCATAATATCTCGTTGGAACACTAGCGACGCGCCACTTCGCACGGTTTTTACGACTTGACAAAACGCCGCGTTTACTTTATTATATCATAGTTTAATATTAATTTATTATACACATAAATCTTCCGAAATAAATTCTCTAAATGATGGTGGAAACAACATCGCAACCCGCTACGTAGTTTAGAAGAACAACGCGGTCACACAGTCGACAAGCGGCTTAAATGTATAATATACTAGCTGACCCGGCGAACTCCGAACCGCCTCAGAATTATTCTTCATTACTTTTTCTTTCGTGAATATTTACCATGTTATTAATAGTCATTCTGCTATTCGGGGCGGTGACAAATCCAACAAAATAAAGATCATGAAAATTGGTCCAGCCATTCTTGAGTTATAAATGGTGTAACTAATCCGAATTTGTTTTATTTACTTATATAGATAGATATAGCAGATGGCAATAAATGCCTGGAAAATTAATAATAAATATCTTTGAAAGGGGGAGCCACCCACGTCTTCCGCTACAAAAACTCATTCAAGGAGATAATCCTCGTGTCTCCCTTATGAAGAGTAAACGTGACTATTATTGATCGATGTGGTGTTACGTGTCGCAACTGCGGACATTTGGCTGGGTACCTATTGCGTGCGAAGTCCAATGAAGTAAACACATCCGCCACTGTCTACAATTGCTGTCCGCGAAAAAATACCAAAATTAGACTGGAACTTACACTAAGCCCCTATACCTATCGTAAAGTATCGAGAAGAAGAGAAAGGAAGTCCGTTTTTTATGTAATCTGAAGAAATAAACTACGAACAACTTGCTTTAAATCATGGACCATTATAAAATAATGGTCTTAAAAACTCTGTTGTGAGTACAGAAACTCTTTAAACTCTTCCTAAAACTAAGGGCGCATTTCTAAAATAAAACTGAGCGCGATCAGCACATCTAAACCGCGTTCAAGAGCTGTAAGTGTACTTAATTAAGACGTTGGCAGCTTTTGAACGCGGTTTATATGTGCTGATCAAGTTCAACTAGAATTTAAGTAATGTTCTATCAAGATTTTTCTTTGTATCAGTCTAACAGGAATCCTATATGTTCGACAATGCAGATTTGCTTGGCTAATAAGCCAATCTAAAAGCAGCCTTAACATTCAAGATAAGGATCAGGTCTACTAGGCCAACATAAAGCTCTAGCGTTGAACTTATATTTATAGTTAATCTCCGGTCAGGACCTTCTATTTCATCGCCTTTTTTATGGCCTAGATTTAGGCAGATAGGACATTCAGACGAAATTTAGTATGATTTACTAAGAGATGAAAAATGATGAACCAGATAGGATTAGGTTAAGCCAAGCTTATGCGTGCTTTATATTCCAAGAGATGGAAGATCGACAAGGAAGTGTGTTAAAGCAGGTTGATATGGAATCGGAATACTCTATTCTGTTAACTGTTTTATCTTAAACAATTCATTAAAAGCAAGACACATAGTGGTATTATTAATATGACATGCAAAGCAATTGTCATCTGAACTTGTGCAATTAAATCACACAGGAGGAACCGATATTGTAAAGTGCGACCCGGAGTGAAACTTCCGGGCTTATCACTGTCTGTAACGACTGTCATTGGCACAGCTCTGCGTGTCATAACGGGGACAGGCTGCTCAACGTGCCCCGAGACACTTATTGTACTCCCATAACATTATAAATAGAATAGGATTGCGAGTGGGAAGATGGGAAGCGCCTAACTAATAACCCCTTCAATTCAAATGAAAGCCCTACAGTGGGGTACCGAGACACTGAATGTACAACACTTATCTGTGAATAATAAAGATAGGATAATTCGGTGAATTGCAAATGAACGCTTTAAGGGGCTGCTTATCTAATGAGGCTCGCCGTGATCCCAGATATCCACCCGCAGTCCATTAATATTTAATTATTTGAGCACCTATTTTCACCTGGGTAGAAGAGCACCCACTTAATTACAATAATTAAAGGTACCCTTCGTCGTTAATGTTCAAGGAGACTTGTATGCTTGTTTTGGAGTCTAGACTAGTCTAGAGAATAGGTAGTACTATTTGCTAATAATAAAACACGACGATCAACAACCCTTTCCAAGCTGATTATGATGATGTGGGATCAGTCGTAGCAGTTGTGTAAAGCCTGTCATGGAGTTTTGGATCTGATAATGATGATGGTGGTTACTGGTACCTCGATACTCACCGACAACAGTGATGCACCTCTCCTGCAGCGACAGCTCCTTGGCCTTCTGCGAGATCTGCACGTAGCTGCCGCTCTGTTCCTTGATCTGCTTGATGTAGTTGCCTCCCTTGCCGATGATCATGCCGGCCGTCGAGTTCGGCACCAGGATCTTCACCTGGAAAGAAGACGTGGCAGTGGTAATGGAAATGTTAAGAGGCGAATGAGAAGACGTGATTGCTGTGGTTATAATGTTGACTGACCGTGAGTGGAACCCGCGATTTTGACCCAACGATACAAGCTTTTTGCGTGAATTTATGCGTAGATAGAAAGAAACCTATAAAATGGAAGGTTACTAGATGGCGAATAAACTTAAGGTAGAGGCAAAAAGTTAAGGTAGTTAGTGTGCTATCGCACTCAAGGATGCCCGCTGGCTAATCTAAGCTTTTTCTAAAAGAAATCATTAATTACGTTAGTTTCCTACGACGATCCAAACGAGCTAGAATAAAACCAACGCTACGGGCTGGCGTTTAAACTCCATTTTATGTAGGCCTCTTAAAGCTGAAACGTTTCGCTTTTATGAATTTCAATGGAAGGTACGGTAGACTAAAGGGTGAATAAAAGTTAAATACACAGTAAACTTGATTTTATGTTAAATGGCATTTACGTAAACAGGCAATATTGCTAAGAAACCATAATGTTGAAGGATCCGTCGCTGCCGCGGGAATGTCTAATTATCATTGTTGAATTTAATATAGCATTCTTAATTGCTGTTTATGAATTATTAAGCAGTTCTGAATGTCATTTGATGGTCGGAAGATTGGAAACAGATTTTTTTTTTCCTGGCATTATTACCAGTCTCTGTTTTCCGGTGTCTATAAAAAATTATACTCAAGCGATTTCTTAATACAATGCATACTCAATTCCATAAAAAAAAAATGTTAAAACATAACAAAGAGAATACGAATATGAACGGCAAGCATCACGTTCAAAGATACGCCCTACTCAATTACTCCGACTGGCAGACCTACAAGTGCTAACTTAATAATTGCTTGTTTAGATTTCCGAGAGCAATTTAATTTTTTTGACATTCACGAATCTAAGAAATTCTTCGTCGAAAATGTCCAGATAAAATATTGCGATTGTTGTTACGTGCAATCTCTGACTCTGCAGCTATAACTAGCATCACGTTCACCTGAACGTTTAGTGGTTAGCAGAATTATGGTAATAACACACTGATATAATCCCTCCGTACATATTCTCTTACTGGTATTTACGGTGGCTGTTAGTCGTTAATTTATAGTCTTGCGACACACGATCTGATGTATAACGATGCAGACGCACGGCAGCCTGCACAAAGTAAAGCGATACTGTTCTATGCGTGTTTATTGTAATTGATTTAATTAGGTCTAGGCTAGGCCGTCTTTAGCAGGGAGCGGTGAATGCTTATGCGAATCCCGCACCCCCGGCCATAGGTAGAGGTGGAACACCGCGGTGGTTTTAGCCGGTAAGAGTCCGGCATGCCCCTCTGTCCCCCCCACGACGGAGGAAGTCCATGAGGATTTCCACCGCGCAACAAAAAAAAAAAAAAAAAAAGGCCGTCTTTAGCAACTGAATAATCCTTGATCTTCTGCCCAACCGTGCCTGCAAAATGATTGAGAACTAGTTTTGAAGTCGTCTATAATTTACAGCTTTACATAGTGCCTATAAATACATACATTCGTTATTCTTTTGGGGAGAAATATTTTCACTCTAACAATTTGTCGAGATTGGGGTCGCAATTACTCTAAAGTTAACATCCGCATTGCCCACAGCAGGACCCTCCCACAAATGATGTAACGACCGCAGAGTTCTCCCGCATCGTATCGCCAAAAAACCAAAGAGTAGCTACACTATACAGACGATATAGGAACGTATAGTCACAGCACTCAACTGCGGTTGCATTGCTGGGATATTGTCTTCGTTTTTCTTTGTGCTCGGCGCCAGCAGGCACCCAGGCACTCGTACCTTTCCCCGCACGCTATTGATCTATGACCCTGCACGTCCGCACGTCACCGCACGTGTTCGGTCACACTCGGTACTGAATGGCGACATCGAGCACTGTTCCGCTGACTCTAATCAGCCGAGAAGATAATCATTCAGAAACAAACTTTATCGCTTATGTTACATAACTTATGGTGTAATGTGTCTTTGAATGGTTCTAACTGTTGGTTTTACTTGTTTTCAGGGTGTTAATTGACCTGTGGAGAACTGTATTGTGTACTAACCAGTCCCTAATGGTTGAATACCATCAGACAAAAATTTACGGATGTGAGGCTAGCCCACAATTTTAAAAACGTTTTTCGGCTAATATGATGATAGATTAACAAATATTTGAGATGTCTCTGCACCCTAATTGAAATATCTTGGACATCGAAAGCGAAGATTTTATTACAAGCAACACCTTTTCATAGAGAACCACACGTTTAGCCGACCCCTGAAGGATTACATGGAGTTAAGAGTCATACCCAAGTAAATACGCGACAACGCGCAACGTATTTAGAGGCCGTACGTCTTTGAATACCTACCTCCTTAAGACCCTGGGAACTGCTGGAGAAATTGTTCAGGACAATATTAAAGGGATCTCTAGGGCCTAGCAATATGTAATTGTTGATACAACATAGATTCAGACACGCAGCGAGGTGTTTATCGCGGCGCACTAATGAATTAAGTACGCCGCGCCGCCCGATAGTGTCGGAACGTGATTCGCCTGCGTTTGACCTTGCGACGACCACTTAGCTTGTACCACTAACTAGTTCTAATGTACTTCGGTGCAGTTACAATGTCCTGCAGATTAAATGCAACAGTCCGGCGATTTTATGATCAGTTTTATGAAGTTTTGGGCTCTAAAGATGGCAAAATAGCTGTGCTCCTTTCTAACCAGTATTCTCTAGGTTGATAAGGTATCTGGAAGTGTCGAAGCTGTCGCCTATGAGGAGCTAGCCAACTAACATACTAATAAGGGACTAAAAGCTTGAACTAGGACTAGGATCAATATGCCTTTTTCGGAAGCGAATGTTTTGTTGCTATTAGTGGTTATGTAATAATGACATCACTTCTTCTAACAACATCATTTTACTGTACATTTCCATTTCAGACCGCAAATATAACCGGCTCATGTAATTAACAATACGATAAATCATCGTTCGATCGCATCGACCTACGACACATAGGTACACTATGGGTACACTGTACATGGTCTATTTGTACGTGTCCCTTGCAAGCCTTACGTGATTTATGTTTTTTCTCCCTGCAAGCAGAACGGAAGCTCATGCATATTATAAATATGCATTTAGTGGTTTCACGACCGCACATAGCTTACTTCATAATTCAGACTTCATTTTGTGACGTAGGTGGTTCCGACTGTGGTGATTCTGTAATAGCATTTTAATTTGTGAGTACTTTAAATGTTTAATGGTGTGGTTTTTTTATGAATTGAAACGTTTCATATACCTTAATAGTTATTTAATTTAGATAGCCTAATTACACTCTTAAATTCTTAGTTTTAGTTATCACTAGCTAGCATATACATATGAAATGTAAAATATTGAACTTTAACCTATGATAGTATCTCTGTCCCTTTCTAATTTCCACGCTCATAAGTATCAAGTGGGTAGTATTGATTAGCAGTTAGATACATCCATACATGTTCGTTATATAAAGAGCACAGTTATGTACACCACTGATAAGCTAATATAGATAACACGTAACGTTCTATTTACATTATCATTAAGTAGCTCTACTGAAAGTAGGGAAAGGTTGTCGAAGAATTAAATCGAGCGGATTTTGTTTGTCCCCTTTTGTAACAAAAAGATAAGATTATTTTTTATTGTGAAACAAGATCATTAAAATCAGCTCTTGTTAGCTGGGAACAAAGATGGATTAATACATGCCGATAACGATCGCAGTAATGGGCAACGCCCTGCTGCCAAAGTTTTGCCACGCTTTCAAAGGTTAGCTTTGAAAGCGTAATTTTCCCATGACGATCAAAATGAACGAAATTCTTGCACAGTGTTACCTCCACTCTGATAATAACGACAATATAACAACAGTAATAATAAATCACTCGTGATGGATGTGATTCCGTCCGCGAAAGTGTTTTCACGCGATGCTTCCAAATTGTTATATTGAGGTTAACTGTGACCTCTATACACCCTCCAAGTGTTCAAACTTTGCAGGTATTTCACAGATTACACTGAATAATAGACTAAGTTTGTGTTAAAATATCTGGCTTGAAAGGTCAGAAGTTAAGAAAATGGCTAAGTTAGATGCCTCTAGAGCAAATTGTTTTTGCCGGTGTTAATTTTAGGCATAATTATGTTTACGAAAGAAATACAAAGTATAGTGTTGTGTACAGTTGGGCGACGGTTGATCAATTTTGTTTGAACATAGAAGTAGTGTACACTCGAAATGCAATCTAAACAATCGAATGGTGGATAATATGCAGGGAGCCTCAGTACAGAAATGATGAGCTGAGTAGTTAGGATACGCCGGTTCTGGCTCACTCCTGAGTCACCGCCCTCATCGGTCGTCAACGGACACGAATCCTAAAAAAAAAAAAAAAAAAAAAAAAAAGTTTGGTATGGTTGGTATGGTTTTGATGTGCTCTGAGCTCGAATCTGCGGTCCATTTTTGTGTAGGATGCACGGTTTCGGAGATGTGCAGATCGATTTACTCGTATCTAATTGAGTCATTAGCGTCCCATTATCTCTGATCGATTTACTCGTATCTAATTGAGTCATTAGCGTCCCATTATCTCTTACGATCTACCTCGCTTTTCTGAATCATCAATAAAACACATTCCTTCATTTTACTACCATTTTTATTTCCAAAATGTTGTTGCTTATACTCGTATAACAACTGGCTTGTGTAAAAATAATTATTGATGAACATTTAAATTGTAGCCTTGTCTACTTATAAAATAGGAGCGAAACATCTCATCCACTAAAATATCGTTGTACAGTGTGTTCCCTGTAAATATGCTCGTAAAACTATGCATTGAACGTCCCTGAAACTTAAATAGCAAATACATTAAGCAATATTCACCACAAACTGAAGTCCAATCATTCTGAATCCTATCAACATTCCAGTCCCATCTCTTACAATTCCTTTTCAAAAACTGGAGATGAAATCGCTCAGGTGTACGTCCATATGAATCAAAATATTGACCGATGTTATTCGTATCGATATGTACAGCTACCCAGTGTGAACCTGGTTTATCATCCGCATCCAAATTGCATATTATATACGTTGGTACATGGGTATACATAGGCAGTCTATTAGCAGCATAAACATTATTTTCTAGACTGGGATGAATCTTTTTCATATGTTTTTGTAATTCTAGTGTATCCATGATTTTACTGTTATTAGCAGATTATTACAGTACCAATCTATTCAATGGTTGTCATAGGAATGTTCAATTATAGTGATTTGTAAATATTAAATCGCATTCTTTGTGTGAGTCACAAAACAGGTTGATGATTCATAGAGTTAATTACTATCAGTTTCGTTTTGTGAATATTTAATTATAGTGATTTGTAAATATTAAATCGCATATTATAGTGATTTGTAAATATTAAATCGCATATTATAGTGATTTGTAAATATTAAATCGTATATTATAGTGATTTGTAAATATTAAATCGCATTCTTTGTGTGAGTCACAAAACAGGTTGATGATTCATAGAGTTAATTACTATCAGTTTCGTTTTGTGAATATTTAATTATAGTGATTTGTAATTATTAAATCGCATTCTTTGTGTGAGTCACAAAACAGGTTGATGATTCATAGAGTTAATTACTATCAGTTTCGTTTTGTGAATATTTAATTATAGTGATTTGTAATTATTAAATCGCATTCTTTGTGTGAGTCACAAAACAGGTTGATGATTCATAGAGTTAATTACTATCAGTTTCGTTTTGTGAATATTTAATTATAGTGATTTGTAAATATTAAATCGCATTCTTTGTTGGTGCTATATAAGATCGAACAGTTGCAGTCATGCAGTCAGTCTATGGTCGTTTGACCACAGTGGATTGTATACGTCTACCAATACTACGTTTGTGTTACTTCAACGCATCAATGACCATGGAGGTAAGTGTTTATTCTATTGACAAACTTACTTTTATTTCTATTGTTGTTTCCTTACGTGTGTATGTGATTAAGTGTAAACAAATTGATATTAACGTGATAACTCTGTTGTTGCAGAAATCATTCAACTTCGATGAAAATACCTATAAACAGTATTACTACTCGCCACTCTCCCCTCAGCACGAAGAAGAGAGTGACGACATCGTCATTAAGAACACATGCGCTGATGGAAAAAGGAAATCGCAGTCGATTGATCAATTTTTTGAAGTAGAATCAAAAATGAAAAAGAGCAAAAAGCTGTTATCGTCAACCGTCGCACGAGCCGCTAGAGATGGTGTATCATACATTTCTACTAATTCTGACGACGGAGACCAAGCGACGCATCTCATAAAAATTGAAAATATAAAGTATATTATTGATGTAGATGGGTTTCAGATGTTAAAGAATATGTACTTTAAAGAAGTGGCAATTTACAATGTTCAGGATAAAATTCTTTATTTGTTTTATATAAAACTCCCAACATGGTTATTAAATTATAAACATGATAAAACCATCATGTTTGTCACAAGATATATTCACGGTATGCAGTTAAAAAATTTTGACAATGATATTAGTTTTTCAGAGTTTGTAGAACGAATAAAGAGTTTTGACCCAAACAAACAGTTCACATGGGCTTACAAAGGGGGGTTAATTGAAAGAGATTTTTTAACAAGTTTAGGGTTTATATCATATAATTTAGAAACAATTAATTGTCCGAAGGTAGAAGTAGTTATAGAAAATTTAAAATTACACCACCTTAAGAATTGTACGAGGCATGTGGTATATAAAGGAAAACCACCTCGCACCTGTCACTGTAGTGGTGTAGAGGTGCGAGCATTCTCAATGTGGTTAGAACACCATCTACTTAATCGATAAGTGTAGCATTTTTTTTTTTTTTTTTTTTTTGTGTAGGTAGGTATCTAGTTGTTTTTTTTTTTTTCATAATTTGTATCTAGTTCATTTATATTGACTAGAAAATTATTTAGTATAAATTGGTAGCCTGTTGGTACCTATTATGTGTTTCACATGTATATCTAATAATAATAAACATTTAACTTTTGTCTATACCTAATTAACTGTTATTATTAAGTCTTTTTTTATATAATAATAATAATAAGGTTTTGTATTTTAGATATATCAAAAACCTTAATGTATGATTTTCATTATAAATATATGATTCAAAAGTTTAGTAAAATCAAATTATTGTATACAGATACGGATAGTTTAGTATATCACATATTTACAGATGATTTTTACACTGATATAAAACCTGACCTTTCCTCGTACTTCGATACCTCAGATTATGATTCAAATAACATTTTTGAATATCCAAAATTGAATAAAAAGAAATTAGGTTTTTTCAAAGATGAAAATAATGGTAAAATCATGAAAGAATTTGTAGGTTTACGATCTAAAATGTACGCTTTTAACTTAGAGAACAAGACTATAGCCAAGGCAAAAGGGGTAAATAAATGTATCACTAAAAAGATGACAATGAATTGTTATAAGTCTTCTCTTTTTAATAAAAAAGTGCAATATTACAGTATGCTTAGATTTAAATCAATTAAACACACAAAAATTAAATAAGATTGGTTTATCGTATAATGACACAAAGAGGTATATTTTAGATAATAACATTGAAACATTAGCTTGGGGTCATTATAAATTGCGTTAAATGTTAATATTTTTTACTTTTATGTCTGTGTGTAAATAAAATTTGTATTGATTGTAAAATTTAATTATTGTTTGATTGTAAATAATGTAAGATAATTGTGGTTTCTATTTGTGTGTATACATTTGAGTTGATTGTAAAATTCTGATGTACTAATTATTGTGTTAGAAATAGTATTCAAATCATTCTGTTTTATAATATAATTTTAACATGATATATATATTATTTTTTTAAACAACACTTTCATTTCTTATTTCATCCCTCTGAACTTTAGACGTGTGTAATGTTCCACTTTATCCATCCGTTTACTGCTATTGTGGCGGGGCCAAGTGGATGTGGGAAGTCAAATTTTGTAACAAATTTCATAAAATCAGTTACAGAAATATGTAATTGTGATTTTAATCAAATCACATGGTGCTTTGATGAAATGCAACCTTTATATAATTTACCAAATGTTAACTATCATCAAGGAATTCCAAATCTTAATATGTTTGATGGTGAAAACCCACATCTTGTCATTATTGATGATCTAATGCGAGAGTCTGATGGACGAATTGTGGATATATTTACAAAAGGTAGTCATCACAGGAATCTTAGCGTATTTTATTTGACACAAAATTTATTTCATCAAGGTAAAGGACAAAGAGACATTTCTTTAAATTCAAGTTATATAATATATTTCAAAAATCCTCGAGATAAAACTCAAATAAGATATTTAGCGCGACAAGTGTCACCAGATAATCCAAAATTTATCGAAGATGCCTACAGGGATGCAACTTTAGAAGCGCATGGATATTTAATGGTAGATTTAAAACAGAATACAAATGATTTTTGTCGTATCAAGACAAATGTATTCCCATTTAATGGTTACTGCACAGTCTACGTCCCCACGAAAGAGTTTAAATACACCAAGAATCAAACAATTCAAATCATTTCTAAATGATGCATCGTCGACTCACAACGCATAAACATTTGCTAAACGCTTTGCATACGCTTAAACCAAAATATCAAAGAGCGTTACTTAAAACGTGTGATGAAGAAGAAATAAATTGTATTTGTGAATGTATTCATAACGTTTTACAAGGAAAGATACCTCTTAAAGATCAAGATAAACAAAAATTGAATAAACACAAAAATATACTCCGTAAACTGGTGCATAAGTGTAAACATAAACTAAGAAAAAATATTATTATACAAAAAGGAGGGGCTTTCTTACCAATAATATTAGGTGCAATATTGAGTGGATTAGTAAGTGGACTAGCCAGTTAACATGGAAAATGCTAAGAAAATGATACTTATTGAACCTGGATTGATTGAAAAATTAAAACAAGAAAATAAGGTTACTAGTAATTTGTCTCGATTAGATATTGAAATGCAAAATATTATGAATAGTAAGACGGAAGACCGAAAAAAGTGGATGTTATATTTACAAACACTACAAAGATACCTTCACTTTACCGAAGAGGATCGTCAACCACTCAGATTACCAATTTATTCTGATACATCTAATGAAGATTCAAATGGGTCTAAAATTGGTTTTAAAAATAAAGATAGAGATCTAAAAAGTTCAGTTGATGCTGAATCTTTGTTGGAAGAGAAAGGATCCATTAAAAGTATAGAAAGTGAGGCAAATCCGCTGTATTCACCCACACAAATACTCAGTTTAATACCAAAAACTTATAATAAAAAAGGTGAGTCATTATTAAACTTAATTGGAATAAGTAACAGTAAAATACGTTGGGATAATGAAGGTACAATCATAATTGATAATGAAAAAATTCCAGGAAGTAATATTGTTGATTTAGTAAATGATTCACTAAGACCCTTAAAAAAAAGTGATCCGATAGGGTGGGATAGATTTGCTAAAGCATTAAAAGATATTAAAGTACCACTTACTTATATTGGAAATCCAAAGAGATGTGAGTTTATTAAACAACTTCAAGCAAAAGATCTGAACAAAACCTCTGAGATTGAAGTTCAAGAGTTTTCTACACCGAGCAGTGGAGATAAAAGATCTATAACTAAAATACGTAAAAAGATCGATTGGGAAAAATGGACCCCGTACTAGAAGAAATTAACAGGATTTATTATGATCCATCTAACCCCGCTGGTTTTGGTAGTATTGATAAATTATCAAAAGCTATGAAGGGTAAAATGGATAATAAGCAAGTAAAGGAATGGTTACAATCACAAGAAACATATACATTACATAAACCCATTCGGAAAAAATTCCCGCGTAATAGGTACATTCTATCAAATATTAATGAGCTGTGGCAAGCTGATTTAAGTGATATGCGAACTTATTCTCAATATAATGATGGTTTCAACTACATACTTTGTGTTATTGATGTATTTAGTAAATATGCTTTTGTAAGACCAATGAAAAAGAAAAACTCAGAAACAACTAAAGAATGTTTTGAAAGTATATTTACTGAAAGTAATTCAACACCTACTCACATACAATCTGATAAAGGTACAGAGTTTGTTTCAAAAGATGTACAAAAATACTTTAAATCCAAAAAGATAAATTACTATACCACTAACAATCCTGATATTAAGGCTAGTATTGTTGAAAGATTTCAAAGAACTCTAAAAATGAAAATGTGGCGTTATTTCACTCATAATAATACTTATAGATATATAGATGTTTTACAAGATTTAATGTACTCTTATAATCACAGCATTCACTCGAGTATTAAGATGTGCCCATGTGATGTAAGTTCCAACAATATTATGACAGTTTGGACTAATCTTTATGATAGAGGTTCAAACAAACTTTCCTTAGAAAATCCAAAACCAAATTTCAACGTGGGTGATTATGTTCGAATAACTAAATATAAACATGTTTTCCAAAAAGGATATGAATCAAATTGGAGTGATGAAATATTTATTATATCTTCAATAATTGATAGATCTCCATGGGTTGTTTATACAATAACAGATTTACAAAATGAACCAATAGTTGGTACTTTTTATGAAAGAGAATTACAGAAGGTCACTTACAACCCCACCTCACAATATAAAATAGATAAAATAATCGGCACTCGTTATTCGGGTAACAGAAAAGAAGTATTAGTGAAGTGGAAAGGTTATCCAGATAAATTTAACAGTTGGATTTTAGCTTCTAGTTTAAAAGAAATATGAATAAAGAAAGTTTTTATTTAACTTTGCTCAGCAATAGTTCAATGGAATACTTTCCTGATAACAAGACCACAAATTTTTCAACAAAATTACCAAAAGCTATGAAATTAGAAGGTGAATGGTCGGTTGGAGTTGTTGAGTTTCAATATCCATGCACCATGTTTACTGTTCAAGATCATGAAAATGTTGTATACATCACAAAAACCATGTTAATGCCTAATGAAGATAAACAGTCAACAGTGTACTACAAAAAACATATTCCCGCTACCAACTACGATAACGTTGAACATATTTTAAGAGCGTTAAATGGTATTAGAGAGAACTTGAAATTTCGTTATGATGAAATAACAAAATTTGTGTCTGTTTCTGTTTTGGATAAAAATATAAAATCCGTAACATTATCACCCAAATTAAGTTTACAACTAGGTTATGAACCAAATATAAATCTCCTAGACAGAAATTTTGGGAAGTGTCCTGCTAATTTACACTTAGGGTTACCATCTCAACTATTTCTATATTGCGACATTATCGACCCTCAGATTGTGGGTGATGTTATGACTCCGCTATTAAGAGTAATTTCATTAGATCCTTCAAAATACATTTATGGTGCGAATAAAATGCACGTTTTCTCTCCACCTCACTACTTACCTGTTATGCGAAGAGAGTTCGATACACTGGAAATAGATATAAGATCGAGCACAGGACAAAAAATACCATTCCAGTTTGGAACCGTGTGTATTAAACTACATTTCCGCAAATTATAATAATGTATTCTCCTCATGATCATCATAAATGTCCATATGAAAATTATTATTCACATCAAGCTGGATCAGGAGTTGGAGTAATTTATAAGGGTTCACCATACCAACGTGGTCATGGTATTGGGAGCTTCTTAGGAGGGTTATTTAGATCAGTTTTACCTTTACTTTCAAGTGGTGCTCGAGTGGTTGGTAAGGAGGCATTAAACGCTGGAGTAGGACTTTTATCAGATATGGTTCAAGCCCGTCCTATGGAAGCCTCAATAAAAGATCGCCTAAAGCAAGTTAGTACGAACTTAAAACGAAAGGCTGATGACAAAATTGATCGATTTAACATGACAGGATCTGGGTATATAACTAAAAGAAAACGATTGGCCTCGTTCATTCCACCACTAACAGCTAAAGTGAAAGCTACGAAAAAATTTGGTCTAAAACCAAAAAACATCAAAGATATATTTTCAAATTAAGTATGTCTTTCCTTCATAATCATTCTTGTGAGTGCGTTAAGTCAGAATTAGATTTGTTTGCATTACCGTCTACACAAACAAGCATTGAAAATGGATTGTGGATTCACTATAATCCAATTTCATCTCTTGCTGATGATGGACCTATCGAGTTTCAAGTTCCTGGAACAGGCGATGACTACATAGATTTGTCTCATACATTACTCCACATAAAGGCAAAAGTATTAAATCAAGATTCAACAAACTTGATATCAGCTACAGCAGTAGCACCTGTAAATAATTGGTTGCATTCACTTTTTAGTCAACTCGATGTTTATTTAAACCAAAAACTTGTATCACCACCTAATAATACCTATGCCTATCGAGCATACGTGGAAACCCTTTTAAACTATGCTCCTGCTGCTAAACAATCTCATCTTACTTGTAGTCTTTGGTATGAGGATACAGCCGGAAAAATGGATTCCACAGATGGTAAAAACATAGGATTTGTTAAAAGACAGGAATTAGTTAATGAAAGCAGGGAAATAGAAATGATTGGTCATCTTCATGGTGACATTTTCAATCAAGATAAATTTTTAATTAATGGTGTTGAAATGAGTGTAAAATTAGTTAGGTCAAGAGAGAGTTTTAATTTAATTGCTGGTTCAAATGATGTAAAGTTTAAAGTTTGCATTACGGACGCAACTCTTATTGTTCGAAGAGCACGAATTAATCCAAGTGTATTACTCGCACATCAGAAAGTTTTAGCTTCTACCACTGCTAAATATCCTATTACTCGTGCTGAAGTTAAAGTTTTAACAATTCCATCAGGTGTTCAAGGAAAAACTCTTGATAATATATTCTTAGGACAGGTACCCAAAAGATGTATTATTGGATTTGTGAGCAATTCCGCATTTAATGGTTCACTTACTAAAAATCCATTTAACTTTGAAAACTATGGTATTAACTCTTTCAGCTTATATATTGATGGTCAACAAATACCTTCAAAAGCTTTGCAACCATCTTTTAATAATAATATATTTACATCGGCATATCATACTCTATTCTCGGGGACTGGTATTCACTTTCTTAATGAAGGAAATGCAATCTCTCGTGAACAGTATGCCAAAGGCTACTGTCTTTTAGCATTTGATTTAACTCCTGATTTATCAGCTAACTCATCAGCTCATTGGAATCTCATAAAGCATGGTAGTGTAAGATTAGAAGTACGATTTGAATCCTCACTAATACAAACAATTAACTGTATTGTTTATGCTGAGTTTGATAATATTATTGAAATAGATAAAAATAGAAATGTTACTGTAGACTATAGTAGTTAAGGTTATAATGTGTGTTGTGTTTTAGATTTATGTGTTATGCTTAATACATTTTGTGTATATGTAACTAAAGGAAACATTATAAAATTAAATAAAACAAATTGTATGCAATGTATTATTTTTTATTTCTTTATAAACTCCCTATTTAATCTTAAACAAAACATTGTTCGAGTTTAAACTTTACATAAGCACACTGACTAAACCACTGAACATGCTGCTGCCAAGGATCATCATCATCTTCCCAATCTTTTAAACCACCACCACAATGGAAACACATGGTCCTGTCTCCATGACCAGTATAAAAGAAACCGGCTTCTGCAAGATCTTCAGGCTTCTGTTGCATAACGAGAGGCCAGTTTTCGAAACTGATCAACCGTCTAGATTTTGAACTGAAAAATGGATATTCAGCTCTTGGGTACTGCATATTCTTCACTTTTTCTTCTCCAATCAGTTTTGTAGTTTTGCTTTTCCATGAAGTGTTCTGTACACGTATACCACACTCATCTCTTCCTTCTGCTCTTGTTTTTCTCTCAGCATCACAAGACGACAGCTCCTTGGATCTAATGAGTACACAGAAGTACTTTAAGTGAACAGAATCACATTCACTAATGATCATTGTTAAAAAAGTATTTTTTAACTTTTTCACTTTCTGCTATTGTCTTTGTAATATTGTATACGAGGGCGTTTGTGTTGTCGTAGATGCTATCGTTATTATTCTTTACATAATATTTAATTCTCGTGGTAGCATGTTTCCAATGATCAGTAGTTGGAATCTTGCATAGCTTTTTCATATCGTACATTTCAATTTTTATGAGATGCGTCGCTTGGTCTCCGTCGTCAGAATTAGTAGAAATGTATGATACACCATCTCTAGCGGCTCGTGCGACGGTTGACGATAACAGCTTTTTGCTCTTTTTCATTTTTGATTCTACTTCAAAAAATTGATCAATCGACTGCGATTTCCTTTTTCCATCAGCGCATGTGTTCTTAATGACGATGTCGTCACTCTCTTCTTCGTGCTGAGGGGAGAGTGGCGAGTAGTAATACTGTTTATAGGTATTTTCATCGAAGTTGAATGATTTCTGCAACAACAGAGTTATCACGTTAATATCAATTTGTTTACACTTAATCACATACACACGTAAGGAAACAACAATAGAAATAAAAGTAAGTTTGTCAATAGAATAAACACTTACCTCCATGGTCATTGATGCGTTGAAGTAACACAAACGTAGTATTGGTAGACGTATACAATCCACTGTGGTCAAACGACCATAGACTGACTGCATGACTGCAACTGTTCGATCTTATATAGCACCAACAAAGAATGCGATTTAATATTTACAAATCACTATAATTAAATATTCACAAAACGAAACTGATAGTAATTAACTCTATGAATCATCAACCTGTTTTGTGACTCACACAAAGAATGCGATTTAATAATTACAAATCACTATAATTAAATATTCACAAAACGAAACTGATAGTAATTAACTCTATGAATCATCAACCTGTTTTGTGACTCACACAAAGAATGCGATTTAATAATTACAAATCACTATAATTAAATATTCACAAAACGAAACTGATAGTAATTAACTCTATGAATCATCAACCTGTTTTGTGACTCACACAAAGAATGCGATTTAATATTTACAAATCACTATAATATACGATTTAATATTTACAAATCACTATAATATGCGATTTAATATTTACAAATCACTATAATATGCGATTTAATATTTACAAATCACTATAATTAAATATTCACAAAACGAAACTGATAGTAATTAACTCTATGAATCATCAACCTGTTTTGTGACTCACACAAAGAATGCGATTTAATATTTACAAATCACTATAATTGAACATTCCTATGACAACCATTGAATAGATTGGTACTGTAATAATCTGCTAATAACAGTAAAATCATGGATACACTAGAATTACAAAAACATATGAAAAAGATTCATCCCAGTCTAGAAAATAATGTTTATGCTGCTAATAGACTGCCTATGTATACCCATGTACCAACGTATATAATATGCAATTTGGATGCGGATGATAAACCAGGTTCACACTGGGTAGCTGTACATATCGATACGAATAACATCGGTCAATATTTTGATTCATATGGACGTACACCTGAGCGATTTCATCTCCAGTTTTTGAAAAGGAATTGTAAGAGATGGGACTGGAATGTTGATAGGATTCAGAATGATTGGACTTCAGTTTGTGGTGAATATTGCTTAATGTATTTGCTATTTAAGTTTCAGGGACGTTCAATGCATAGTTTTACGAGCATATTTACAGGGAACACACTGTACAACGATATTTTAGTGGATGAGATGTTTCGCTCCTATTTTATAAGTAGACAAGGCTACAATTTAAATGTTCATCAATAATTATTTTTACACAAGCCAGTTGTTATACGAGTATAAGCAACAACATTTTGGAAATAAAAATGGTAGTAAAATGAAGGAATGTGTTTTATTGATGATTCAGAAAAGCGAGGTAGATCGTAAGAGATAATGGGACGCTAATGACTCAATTAGATACGAGTAAATCGATCAGAGATAATGGGACGCTAATGACTCAATTAGATACGAGTAAATCGATCTGCACATCTCCGAAACCGTGCATCCTACACAAAAATGGACCGCAGATTCGAGCTCAGAGCACATCAAAACCATACCAACCATACCAAACTTTTTTTTTTTTTTTTTTTTTTTTTTTTTTAGGATTCGTCGTCCGTTGACGACCGATGAGGGCGGTGACTCAGGAGTGAGCCAGAACCGGCGTATCCTAACTACTGAGCTGACAATGTTTACCTGTACCAAACAGTCGACGGAACAAGGTTGGAAGCAGATGTGCGTCAGTTACAACATACTGAGATCTCCAGCATGCCTGCCAAGCGTTAGATTACGGCAATATTAGTTCTATGAACGAAGCTTTGGAGTGTTATATTATGCGGGCCATATTTAGCATTATGATCTAACTCTAAAGGCTGTCCACCCATTTCCGAGATTGAAACTAAAATATTCTGAAGCTTAACGCAAAGCCTGCCGCAGCTGACCTGTCTGTACCACGTGCCACTGAAATTCCGTTTCTAGGGAAGTCTGTAAAGGTCATTCGATAGGTATTCGTTTCATAGTGAAGCCTTTGTAAACCAACTTTTTCCTTCGGCTAGCCGAAAATTATCGGGACAGTAACACTAAAGAATGAAACCATAATTATATTTATGCTAAATGGTGGACGCGGCATCACATTCTTCTGAAACCGTCCAGAACACAAAGTGGTCTATCTCAATAAATAAAGAAAAATACTCTTCTCTATGAATACAAAGTTGGCCCTTAACTGCGGGCGACCATTTGCATGCAAATCGTCTGATATGGAGGCCTAACGGTTTCTGCTTACAATCACAATTTGATTTTCATTTGGCTAACCTGCTGCAAACACAGGATAATGTTCTCACATCAAATTACTGCGCGTAATCACTTTCCATTGGCTCTATCACTGATGAGCGCTAAATGGAACAGAAACATTCATGGTTATGTGTTCACTGATTACAACTCCACTGAATCTGTTATTTTACGTAAAAGTGGAACAGTTTTCGAAGATGAGAAATATTATTTCTACATAAAATAAAGTGTTGAGATAGCTCTCAACCTAACCTCGTTCAAATAAAATTTCCCTCGTCGTTTTCCGTCGTTACCGATACAATACGATATTATTATATTGGAGCGAGCGCGTATCCGAAAGGCTTTTCCCTTTCGTTGGAATAGCGTCAGAGCTACCGCTTCTTAGCGTAAAATGATGCCTTCCTTTTAAGGCAACATAAAAATTACCAATTATGTAGAAATGTACA
The DNA here is from genome assembly GCA_914767645.1 of Hydraecia micacea. Taxonomy (NCBI): domain Eukaryota; kingdom Metazoa; phylum Arthropoda; class Insecta; order Lepidoptera; family Noctuidae; genus Hydraecia; species Hydraecia micacea. The sequence goes on along the minus strand of OU611793.1, from coordinate 691,576 downwards.
GACTGGCGCGCCATAGTATTTCTTACCTAACTGCTCCATGCAAGGATTTTCGGAAAGGCGCATGGAGCCAACAAATCGTCCGATTTAAAAAGATCGAACACATCACGGATGTAATAAAGTCTTAAGAAAAACTAACGCGACTACTTAGATGTGTTCATGAGAGATTTGTCAGAAAAGATAACACGACAATGTGGAAGACTATGGAAGCGATCAATGCGGCAGTAGTAGAACAGTATCAGTGATGAAAGGTCGGATAGACTGAATACTCGTGAATTTAGACTGGATGTGGGAGCCCGATAGAGGTGCATAACATAACATAAGGCCTGTATTCCTCGAAGGGTAAAGCAGAGGTGCATCTATAGTGCATGTAAGTGATAGGGCGATGGAGGTGCAGTTGGGTAGAAAATAATGTCCAGGTCCACTACTGGTTCTGGTACAGCGACAGTTTGAGATGATGCAGTCCTAAAAAAGTCCGTAAATAAGTTGATCAAGCACACAATATGTAGTAAAAAGGCGACTGTTAATTTTATCTAATGCAACAGTGCCGGCTGTGTTGATAAGCTGCACTAACATAAACTCATTTTATGTTCGCCACATGACATTAATGCTGTTTCTGTACTACCCAACATTAAAACATCGTTTGTTTTGCTTGATATCTACTACTAGGAGAATATTCTCTCTACAACTATGTATATAGGTACGTAAGGATTTTTTGGCCTCGAATGACGTTGACAGGGGGGGCTGTTGGTGAGCATATTGTTACGAGCTTGGGGTTCGTGACAATAAAAACTGCCGATTAAATAACCAAAAATAAACACTTTAATTAACAACACCAATAAAAACACAAATACACTAATTATAAAACACAATCGCACTACTGATCACTCTTAAGTCGCACTTGAAGATCGCTTCGAATGTTATCGCTTGTATCGCAGAACCAATACTGACCCAGTCGCGGGCCATACCGGCCTTATATAGGGCCTCAGATAGTTCCAGAACTTTCTACTGTAGAAACATCTAGAATGTTCGAGTACATACCGGCCCCGACTGACCCGATGTCGATAGTTCTAGAATGTTCTAGTATCGAACGTTCTGGAAGCATCTCGACCTACTAGTTCTGCTACTCGATACTAGATGGCGCTAGTGGTAGCTTATGTCAGGCATTAATTGTGGCGCATAACACTGCCCCCTCCTAAGACATGCTCGTCCCGAGCATTATCGGCCCCGTAATAACGCGCCAGTCGATCCACATGGACGATCTTAGGAGTACCTCTTGCACCTTTCTGTATCCGGTAGGTTACGTCATTGATCTTTGTCACAATCCGGTACGGTCCGTCCCATTTAGCTTGAAGCTTAGGAGATTTCCCTTTGCTGCGGACTGGATTGTGCAACCACACTAGTGAACCTTCGTCAAACCCTTTATTGTTCATTTTGCGGTCAAAACGGGTTTTCATCTTTTCAGACATTTGCTGGCCTGATTGTCTGACGTGCTCATAAATGTCATTCATTTTGTTCCGCAAGTCATTCGCATAATCGGTTATACTGCGTGGGGCATCAGGTGGTATTCCGGTGATCAGGTCTGCAGGCAGCCGTAATTCCCTTCCAAAGTTTGCGAAAGCTGGTGTCACCGATGTACTTTCGTGAACAGCACTTCGATATGACAACAAAAACGGTTGTATGTGCTTGTCCCAATCTCGTTGCCGATTTTCCACAACTTTTGCCAGGTATCTCTCCAAGGTTTGATTAAATCGTTCCACCATTCCATCCGATTGTGGGTGGTAAGAAGTTGTTCTCGTTTTATGAGTACCCATGACTCGGCAAGTTTCCTGGAATATTTGGGACTCAAAATTCCTTCCCTGATCGCTGTGAATCTCCAAGGGTACTCCAAAACGGCAGAAGACTTCATGAACCAGTTTATCTGCAACTGTTGAAGCTTCTTGGTTTGGAATGGCGAAGACTTCCGGCCACTTAGTGAAGTAATCCATTACAACCATGAAATACTTGTTACCACTTTCACTTTCCGGAAACGGCCCCGCAACGTCAAGGGCTATCCTCTCCCATGGTGCACCAACATTGTACAATTTCAATGCACCTCTACTACGAGTCTGAGGTCCCTTTACAGCTGCACAACTCGTACATTTGCGACACCAGTCCTCGACATCGCACTATGGACGGAAAAACTAACTCCCCTTTCGTAGGATTTTTGAAAAATAAAATGTTTTATTTGATAGTTTCAAGTATACAGTTTTGTCGAGTACATTAAAACATTGAATAAATTAGTAGTTACAGGTTTTTTTTTTCAATCTATACCATCAAAAAATGACTTTATATATTTCAAATGTATGAAAATGGAATTTGTTTTCCTCATAACTTTTGTTTGTCTTGGATTGTAAAGCTGAAATTTTCAGGTATTGTTGCCGAGCTTATACCAAAGCCACGTGACCTTTGACCTTGACCCCGAACTTCCCCGTTCAAAAGATATGAATGTATTAAAAATGCATATTTGGACGATATTTAATACGCGGTAATGTACCTCAAATATATGTATATATAATTTTTTTTTTACCCAGTATTGAGCCCTGATAGATAACAATCATATGTGACTATTGATGTTGACGAAAAACGTGCTTATTCAAAACGTATGAATTAATTAAAATTTTATATTTTGAAAATTTAGTTATGGTAAAAATGGTTGTTAAAGCCGCAATATTGTATTCAGTTACTAAGAATTCCTTAACTTTTTACCGTCGGCCAATTTATTTCAAATTCGCAAAAGAAATCGATTTGAATATTAAAGAAGAAATGGCGTCAATTGAAACAGAAATTGATGCTCTACGGCCAATTGTTATTGAAGGTGCAAATGTGACACACAAACTACATTATGACCATGATCGATGGCAAGATAACCTCACATCTATCAGGTACCTCCACAGCGACATGTGATATCTGCAAAGCGACACCGAAAGGGATGAATAATATCGACATGGTATCACAGAGAAGTAATTTTGTCGACAAGTTTAAGTTTGGTCTGTCTACACTTCATGCACATATTATATGCATGGAATGCATCTTGCACATTGCTTACCGCCTCGAGTTCAAGAAATGGCAAGCTAAAGATGATTTAAAAATACAATTGGCCACAAAAAAAAATTCGAGAACGATTTCGGTATGAAATGGGACTGCTTGTGGATATAGTTAAACAAGGTGCAGGAACTACCAATGATGGAAACACTGGCAGAAGATTTTTTGGAAATCCCGAAGTGACAGCGCAGATCACAGGTGTTGATGAAGAACTTATTAGAAGGTTTGGAGTGATTCTTCAGGTAGTCTCATGTGGAGAGTTTATAGACGTGGAAAAGTTTCGGCAATATTGTGATACAACAGTTTATAGATATGTTGAGCTCTATGCATGGTAATATATGCCCTCAAGTGTGCATAAATGAGACATGCATGCCGACATAATTGAGCATAATGACTTTATTCCAATCGGTAAACTTTCTGAAGAGGCATCCGAAGCTCGCAACAAAGATTTAAAAAAAATCAGAACCTTCTACTCGCGGAAAACTAACAGAATCGCAACAAATGAGGATATTATCCATAATTTGCTGATATCCTCTGACCCATATCTCTCTAGTTTCAGACCTAAGATAAGGCAACTTCGTAGTAAACCTCTATCAGATGAAGCCAAATTGTTATTGTTATTAACTTCTAGTTCAGATATAGAAAATGTAGACTTTGCAGACATAGGAAACCTGTCTGACTGTGACATTGACTAATTTAATTATGATTGGGCCTTCTACTGAATCATTGAATTCATATCGCATTATTTGTTGTATAAATTCAATTATTAATTCATTCATACGTTTTGAATAAGCACGTTTTTCGTCAACATCAATAGTCACATATGATTGTTATCTATCAGGGCGCAATACTATGTAAAAAAAAAATATATGTACATATATTTGAGGTACATTACCGCGTATTAAACATCGTCCAAATATGCAATTTTAATTCATTCATATCTTTTGAACGGGGAAGTTCGGGGTCAAGGTCAAAGGTCAGGTGGCTTTGGTATAAGCTCGGCAACAATACCTAAAAGTTTCAGCTTTACAATCCAAGACAGACAAAAGTTATGAGGAAAACAAATTCCATTTTCATACATTTGAAATATATAAAGTCATTTTTTGATGGTATAGATTGAAAAAAAAAACCTGTAACTACTCATTTATTCAATGTTTTAATGTACTCGACAAAACTGTATACTTGAAACTATCAAATAAAACATTTTATTTTTCAAAAATCCTACGAAAGGGGAGCTAGTTTTTCCGTCCATAGTGCATCGTCCCGACAGTGGACCCAGTAAAACCGTTCTCGTATCTTCAGTAGAGTCCGTTTTACTCCCAGATGGCCTCCTGAACAACCATTATGGTACAGCTGTAGAACATCCGGTACTTTAGCTTTAGGGACAACCATTTGCAAATGACAGCTGTCCCCCCGAGCATTTTCCCATTTCCGGCACAGGACTCCATCCTGAACCACCAAGCTGTCCCATTGGGCCCAATAGCTTTTTGTGGTCGAACTCATCGCTGAGACGTCGCTCCATCTGGGCTTAGGTGCACTGGCCTTCATCCACTCTAGAATCGGCTTGAGGTCTGAATCTTCCTGCTGTGCACGTTGTAAACTTTCTTTCCACTCATCGCTGAGGTCTGTTCTGAGCATCCTCACAGGTACCACTTCCTTACCCTCTTGCCTAGTACAATGCTTGCAGTCTTCAGGACAAGGTCTTCTTGATAATGCATCTGCGTTGCCATGAGATTTCCCGCTGCGATGTTCGACCACAAAGTCGTATTCCTGCAGTAGCTCAATCCATCTCGCAACTTGTCCTTCTGGATTTTTGAACTGCAATAGCCATTTCAGTGCAGCATGGTCAGTTCGTAAATGGAATTTCCGCCCCAGAAGATATTTGCTAAAATGCTGCAATGACTTTACCACAGCAAGCAATTCCCGTCTCGTGACACAATAATTCCTTTCCGGCTTTAACAACGACTTGCTGAAGTACGCTATCACAACCTCTTGATCACCATTCCGTTGAGACAACACACCACCAAGTCCTATGTCACTTGCGTCTGTGTCAACTATAAATTCCTTGCCTGCATCAGGATACCCCAAAATAGGTGTTATGCACAGTCGGTCCTTTAACTCCTGGAACGCGATGTCGCAACTTTCATCCCAGCAGAAATGTCGCTTCTCCTCGGTTAGCTTGTGCAGGGGTTTGGCTATATCCGCAAAGTTCTTAACAAATCGCCGATAATAAGAGCACAAACCCAAAAATGCTCTGACCTGCGTCTTGTCTTTTGGAACTGGCCAATCCTTGACAGCGGCGATTTTCTCTGGATCCGTGCGGATACCTTCTTCCGACACTACATACCCCAAAAAGCTAACTTGCCGTTTGAATAGTGAACATTTCTTTGGACTCAACTTGAGGTTGGCACTCTGGATCTTCATGAGCACGCGTTCCAGGTTTTGAAGATGTTCTTCAAACGTACGGCCTACGATGATGATGTCATCCAAGTAGACCAGACAGGCATCACCAATTAACCCGGTTAGTACAAGTTCCATCAGCCTTTCAAACGTTGCCGGAGCGTTGCACAATCCGAACGGCATAACTTTAAATTGCCACAGACCCTTTCCTGTCGAGAATGCAGTTTTCTCCTTGTCCTTAGGATCAATTTCAACTTGCCAGTAGCCACTTTTCAGGTCCAGCGTGCTAAACCACTTTACCCCAGTAAGCATGTCCAGCGTGTCATCTATTCTTGGCAAAGGGTAGCTGTCCTTCTTCGTAACGTCATTCAGACGACGATAGTCAACACAAAACCGCATGCTGCCGTCCTTCTTCCTTACCAGCACTACAGGTGAACACCATGGACTAGATGAAGGTTCAATAACACCATCCTTCACCATTCCCTCAATCATGGTTTCCACTTCCTTTTCACGTGCTACCGGTAATCTCCTTGGCCGCTGACGGATAGGCAATTCTTCTCCTGTGTTTATTTTGTGTTGAACTAAGCCAGTCTTCCCGATGTCAGCATCGTTTGACGAGAAAACATCGGCGTACTTGAGTAACATCTTCTTCGCCTTGACCATTTCATTTTGGGACAGAGCGCTGCGGCAGTCTTCTAAAAGTGTGGACACTTTTGTTTGTGCATCCTTGCTGAGGGTACCAGTCGATAGATATTGGCATCGACGCAACCAATCCACTTCCTCGCAAGTACCAACTAGTGTGCCTTTTTCTATAATCTGTTCCTGATCACAAAGGTTCAGCACACGTACCCCTGAGATGTCGGTGGCTCTGACCAAAGTTCGTGCCACTTTCCATGGAAGGTCATTGTCTACCCTTTCCACGAGTACACAACGATGAGTTTGGCCAGGATTCCGAGGAAGACTAACCGGCACCATCGTTTCTGATCTCGGCGGAAGTACAATCTTCTTAAGGCTGTACACATTCCCTGGTAACGCCCCTTCCATAAAAAGTTCTTCTTGTCCACATTTCAAAACACCTTGCTTGACGTCAATCTCACAACAATTCTTCCTCATAAAGTCAAGACCCAAGATGCAATCGTCCATTATATCAGCCACGATGACATTATGCAGGTAGAATCTGTTACCTAGCTTGAACTCCATCTTCTTCTCTCCATGGACGGTTATGCGCTGACCGGTGGCTGTTACCAAATTAATGCGTTCTCGGTTGTATGCGGAGTCCCCAAGGAACCGACTTGTAAGTTGGGAACTAACGACCGTACGAGAGGCTCCTGTATCTATGGTCAGCTTACAAGGCGTTCCGTTGACCTCGCCCTTGATGATTAAACTGTTCCCGTCATGGGTTTGCGTGATCGAAATCCTTGGGGCTCTTTGAACACCAGCCAGCACCCGCCCCGCAGTCCTGGCTATTACTCGTTTCCCTGCTGCTGGTGCTGGGCGGTGCTGTTAGCCGCACTGCCCTCTGGAGATCGGCCGTCTTCTCTTTCTGCAGTCCGCTTAGGGCAACTGGATCTAAGGTGGCCCCTTTCCCCACAGCCGTAGCACCTAGGGCTGTATCCTTTATTGCGGTCGCGAACTGTAGCCGCTGCAACCTCCCTGACGCGATGGGAACGATGATCCTGCCGCACAGCTTCCACCTCCAATGCATGGGCCAAGGCGTCCTTAAGTGTCCCGTGATGACCGAGCCTCACAGCAGCTCTAACTTCAAGGTCGCGGATGCCATCGATGAATACCTGCACCAGGTTCCCATGAATAAGCGCAGGTACAGACTGGTATGCTTTCCGAACCAGCTTCTCCACTTCAAGGGCCCACTGCTGCAGGTTTTCATTACTGCGTTGCACGCGATCCTTTAGCTGCGCACGAAACACGTGTTCCAGGTGAGCGTCGCCATACCGAACCTCCAATGCCTCAAGGAGCTGCTCGTAAGTCACTTCCTTACCGAGAGCTTCCAGGACAGTTAAGGCCTGGTCACGCAGGCCTAGGGTGAGGGCAGTCATGGCCTGACTTTCATTCCACCCGTTCGCCTTCATGACAGCCTCAAACTGGATTTTGTAGGCCGACCAGGAAGAATTTCCGTCGAATGGTGGTACTTTAAATCCACGTAGCGAAGGTGTTGTAGCTACGGGAGCTGCGATTCCATCCCCAAGATGAAGGTAATCCAGCGTTTTCTTCACGTCAGCCATCACGGTTTTCTTCACGTCAGCCATCACGTTGTCAACCCGATTATTCACTTGGTCGATTCGGGTTTCAGCTTCGGACAGGCGGTTGTCATGTTGAGCAACCTTATCCTTCACCTCCTTCATGTCTTTCCCGAAGGTAGCATGAAGGTCCTTCATAAGGAGCATCTGCTCTTCCTGTCGGCGGGCCTGTTCCTCCTTATCACGCTGGAGCTGTTCTTCCAGCCGACGAGCCTGTTCCTCCTGACGGAGGGCCTGTTCCTCCTGACGGCGGGCCTGTTCCTCCTTATCGCGCTGGAGCTGTTCTTCCAGCCGACGAGCCTGTTCCTCTTGACGGCGGGCCTGTTCCTCCTTATCGCGCTGGAGCTGCTCTTCCAGCCGACGAGCCTGTTCCTCCTGTCGGCGAGCCTGCTCCTGCAGCATCATCATCAGAGCAGCCAAATCTGGTGCTGATGATGCTGGAGCAGCTGTGGACGGGCCAGCCTCCGTGGTCGGCAGCTGGCCCTCCGACATCTGTGGCGTAGCTCCACCAAAACGTCTCTGGTCCGTCTCTTGTTGACGTTGACTCCGGGTACGGATACCCTCCGTGTCGTCTTTGGGTAAAATCGGCATGATTTTAATCCTTGCTTCTGACACCAATTGTTACGAGCTTGGGGTTCGTGACAATAAAAACTGCCGATTAAATAACCAAAAATAAACACTTTAATTAACAACACCAATAAAAACACAAATACACTAATTATAAAACACAATCGCACTACTGATCACTCTTAAGTCGCACTTGAAGATCGCTTCGAATGTTATCGCTTGTATCGCAGAACCAATACTGACCCAGTCGCGGGCCATACCGGCCTTATATAGGGCCTCAGATAGTTCCAGAACTTTCTACTGTAGAAACATCTAGAATGTTCGAGTACATACCGGCCCCGACTGACCCGATGTCGATAGTTCTAGAATGTTCTAGTATCGAACGTTCTGGAAGCATCTCGACCTACTAGTTCTGCTACTCGATACTAGATGGCGCTAGTGGTAGCTTATGTCAGGCATTAATTGTGGCGCATAACAATATTTTGTGAAATTGTTTTGTGACATGTAGTAAACAAACCGGCCTAGTGCGAGTCGGACTCGCACATGAACGGTCCCGTACCACAAGGCAAAAAACGCCAAACAAAAACGCACGTTTCTTGTATGAAGACCCCCATTGATATTATTTTATTGTTATTATTTGTTGTTACAGCGGCAATAGAAATACACTCTGTGAAAATGTCAACTGACTACCTATTACGGTTCATGAGATACCTACATACAGCCCGCTGATAGGACGGACGGACAGACAGCGAGGCTTAGTAATACGGTATTACGGTTCCGTTGGCACCCTTTGGGTACGGAACCCTAAAAACAAGATGGTGGTGTTAGTTCCGATTTCACGTCACGCGCCGAAAGACCCTTGTGCAGCTATAAAAGGATAATAGTATCAAAAGTGTCTAATTGAAATGTAAGGAATATTGAATTTCGGCTGAAAATGTCGGTCACGATATTACAGATATTCGGTGTCAGTTTCGAGCAGCCTTTGTTTCGGCCGCACGTTAATTGAAAGTAACCAGCCATCGGACCACACTATCCGAGTGTTTGGTAGCGCTCGCATCGAGTCGACCTAGATCAGAGATCGCAAACCTTTTAGTATTACCATATCTACCTAGTATCTATGTACGTTTTTAATATTTTACGTGACTGTCGAATCACAAAAACAAAAACATATTACCAATTATTTCGATATTACATCCTTTATTCATGGCGTGCACGTTCGCAAGAGAAGGTTCTATACAAAGTGTTAAAAAATTAACCTTACAAACTTTAAGAGGTGCTTTAGACCATCGAACTGAACAACTTTCACTATGGGACCAACTCTGAAATCACGAAAAAAAATCAGCTGTTTCATACATTTTGGTCAAGTAGGTATTGAACTTTTGTATGAAACAGCTGACTTTTTTTCGTGATTTCAGAGTTGGTCCCATAGTGAAAGTTGTTCAGTTCGATGGTCTAAACCACCTCTTAAAGTTTGTAGGTTAATTTTTTAACACCTTATATACATATACACTGCAAAAACAATTTCTATAAAAAAACGTTTATAAAACAATGTTTCCACATTACACAATTATTATGATTTATTGATCATTGTGATCAGTAAGCCGGGCACGTGTTCCGAGCACGTGGCGCGCCCTCGGTCGGCGCTAATTTAATATGCCAGTGTTGATACCGTTTAAAATCGTTCACACCATCGATCGCATCGCGGGAAACAACGTGAAGAAAAATTGTTTTAATTTTTAATAGGCGTCTATTATGATGAGTTAATCGATATCGTGTTCTTGGAATGTAGACCACAGTCTACTTCATCGATAACAGAAACATTTTGTTTCTCTGTTCGCGCACATAAAAATTAAAAGCCATGAAAAGTAGGGCGTAAAAAGGACTTTCTTTTTCTCAATTTCCAAATGTACGCTTGATGTTCTATTTCATACACATGCTAGATTTTTTTTTGTACATCTATTTTTACTTGACTGTTCTAAAGTCAGCTTGACCTCTTCTGAATTATCATCGCAGAATCTGCTTTCAAAAGATACTTGCTAAATTTGGAAAATCTAAAAGCACGTCTCAGCTCATTTGATCGTATAAAAAACCATAGATATAGATATTATATTAGTTAGTTGTTTATTAATTATAATTAAACTACATACTTTGAATAAAAGAGTCATTTTCAATAGGGTTTCCATCTTTGAGTGAAACGAATCTATTAAAAATATATTTGAATCATTTAATTGTTTTTTCGCAAGCTACAATGTTTTCAGGTTTCCCGTCAATCAAGTGATTGACTGTCTGTGTACTAGCAGGAGTATAACAATAGAAACAGTTGCAGGAAGGAGGCCAAACAATTTTTTTGATCGTAAAGTTCTCTCTAATGCTTCGCATTATGAGTCGTGCAATAATAGTTTATAATATTAAACGAGCAGAAGAAGCACCCTCTCAACTGATAGCTTAGCGTTAATGACTTTAAATTTCAAGAGTGAAAGGCTGGGCTTGCCGCACAGACAAGCCGGGCTGCCTTGTAAGTTGAGCACCACTGGCTTAAACGATTCTGAGGAAGTTTCCCCACAATGAATGAAATGTTTCACTTGAAACAAATTGTTTATACAGGCAGTTTGTAGCTGAATAGCAAAGAATATTGTTTTAGTGAAGATGCTTATGTACTAGTTGTTAAGAAGTTAATTAGCGGTAATGAAAAGAGAATTGACTCGACTGCTGAATATGGACTTCATGTGAATGATTATAGAGAAAGATTCCCATAATCAGAATCACCATATTAAAACAAATGATCAGTCTATCAACAAACGCACGAACGCACCTACAGTTTTGCCAATCTCTACTTCATGGTTTAAAGAGTAATCTTATTCTTATATGTATCGACATGTAGAAATCCAGACGAAAGTTGGAAGGACTATAAGAATTCTCAAATCATCGAAATCTAACTCTAGGTCGCACCTACCCGCAGTAGCACAAAGACTTCTACGAAACTGAATTTCTGGCTCGGATCTACCACCCTGACATACATAGTACCTACGCTTCACATAGTATACACAACAATGTAACGAAGAGGCTGAACAAATATGTAAATATAACAGTTTTGGCACAGCGCGGCGCGAGCATTCAAGGCGCAGTACTCGGGAATGGGTATAAGTACGAGTACATAATTGTTACATTTCGGTACAATTGTTCGGCTGTTTTTTTACGCTGTGTACTTTATGTTTCGATGTAATACAAAATGTTTATAACCCTTTACATTGTATGATGAATTTTATGCAGTACTTACTAACAGCAAAATTAGGAGCCGTTAAAATTCGGATGTGGTAATGATGTAGGTATTTGCGAATAAACTGTACTGCTAGGAGTTCACATTTATAAGGACCCAATAGAAGCAAGAGCAATATAAAATTGAAGCTTTACAGGGATAATTTATTCCATAAAAAAGAGACGAATAAAATCGGAGAAACCCACATATTCCACACTTCCTAAATCTAAAATCCGTATCAAATAATGGCACGATACACGAGACGAGCCCAACATTACACTTATTTAGGGGTTTCGTGTAAACGGCTGCCATTTGTCTCGGTTTCGTACCGTGCCGTTGGTTAAAATTTTATTTATGCGCCACTCCAGTTCCCGTGTGCGGACGTCATGACAGGCGCAATGCGATGATTGAAGACCGAAGATACCCCATTTTTTGCTTACGTGTCGAGACATTATCAAATATGGTTTGGAGGTTATCCAAGTCGAAAAACAGGACGGAAGCTGGCTAATTTATGCACGGTAAAAAGGTCACATCCGTACATTAGAATACCCAAAGTGACCCTTAATGTTTTGTTGTAAGAATGTCTGCTTGGCCTCGTTATGTAAAAGGCTGCCGGTTCCGAAATGTCTAAAACAGTTTTCCATATTATGTCTTTCTCAACCTAGTAAAGTTTTGCTGGGGAAGCACGCACACAAGCAAACACTTACTGTAAAAGTTTGCCGGAGTTTGATCTCTTCACGATCGTAAGATGCTCAGTGTCGCACGTTTGCTTTTACTACTTTCCTGTCTGTATTTCCTCGTAGCTTGAAACTGCGTTACAATTTAGTATCGATTTATTACAACATACCCCTCGTATTCACCATCTAAAATTTTCTACCGTAAGTGTTAAGTCATACCTGCTTATCCCTATCCTGAGGCATCTTCGTGTCGACGCCTTCTGGGAAGGGTTTGACTAGCTCTGGCTTCTCCTTGATCTTGTCCATGATGAAGTCCAGGACCACCATGATACCATCGACGGAGCCGGTGATGAGGCATGCTCTCTCTGTTGTGCCTGTTGACAAGAGACAAAAAGACCAGGTTATTGGAGTCCATTTAGAAATAAGAGATACAGAAATTGCTGTTCCAACAAGACCATGTTCAAATACTTTGTTTAATACAGATTTACGGAAAGCCGCATAAACAGAATCGTATTGTTTGTTATCTAATGATTGTTTTTGTTAATGCTCCTGCGAACTGGAATAAAACAACCGGTTATTTTCTGGTCCTTCTGTTCGCAAAGGGCTGCAAGGAAAGATAAGCGTTAATTTATCCGCCTAAGAAAATTTTGTTTTATCTCAAGGGTCCGTAAGGATTTCAAACATCCATACATCTTACGAAACGCATAAGTTTATTTCTAAAATTTAAGGACTGTCCCAACCCAAGTTTTTTTATTTAGTTAGCGTATATTCGCATCTAAACAGGAAAACGAATATATCTGTTCAACTACCGGAAAATGTGAAGAACTCTTGTAATAAATAAGGTAATGTTGATGATTGCGATGAGAATATACCATTCATTTGAACCCAAGCAAAAGCTGCAAATAATTACGAGATCAATTTTAAATATTAATTCTATGAAAGCATATTTGATTATACAAATCTTCTGAATATGTTCCGCTTGATGTAATTTTTAATCAATTAATGTTTCAATCTAGAATTCAATATAATTTAAAGTCAACTGAGGAGCTTTCAGAGTTGTGACATCTTAGTGTGCATGCAGCAAGTATTCAGGACTTCCCTTGAATTCTGGACTGCATTCAGCAGGTTAGGAATACATTTCGGTTAATTGAAATGCATTTTTGTACCACCAGTCAGATTTCAGTCTTTGAAGTGTATCCCGTAAGGAAGACACATTTGCACACCCATAAGAATCTTTAAACGATCATTTCATGGACGTTTATGAAACTGCGCTTTCCACAAATAGAGCACTTACCTCCAATTTATAAATAGTCCCAAAAATGACGAATAGCGATCAAACGCTGGCCAGAATCTGGCAGACTATCGAGATACGGCTCGGTGCGGTACCGGGGTAGTGCAGTGAGTTATGATGAGCCCATTAAAATTGGTACACTTCATTTGCAAAGAGGAAATTTTGACATTAATTGAAAGGAATGTTGATGTGATGTAATATATTTTATTGAAGAAGCATTTTTAATTAAAACTTTTAACGTTCCATAGTTCTAAAGGTATTTGCGAATTATCCTAACGAGTTAAAAGTTAAAAGACGTAAACAAAATTTATTATTGACGGCTGCAGGGCTATCACCGCCTTTTCTTTGTTCGGAATATAAATTGCGACACGCCTCAGATGAAAATCTATTTCCATTCGGAATTATACTGAACCGTAAAAGGGAAAATGTGACTTAAATAAAATACATATTATCAATTGCTTCAGGAAGCTCCAAATCGTACAATTATATTTCAGATTCCAATTATCTTAATCCCTTTTGTGGAGGTCCAAGCTAATCAAGGTTTAGAGGCACCTATCAGCGCTGGAGGGTTATGGGGAACGGCACCCGGTGTTTCGCCATTATTGATCGCGCGGCCTTGCAGGCCAGCTTTGTGCCCAAACGAAATAGGCCACCGTCACGCGTTATTTGTGCTAAAGTTTTATTGTGATTTTATCAAGACTTCATTTTGCTAAGTTCGATGGAAGATTAATGATGATTGTTACTAATGTTTCCATGTGAATTAATGATAGAGATAAATGCTTTTGAGTTCAATACTATATATTCTTTGTTTAAGAATGTTTAGCGATCTTCAGAGTCGTCCTAAGTGGTTATTACATGCCTAAAAGAGTGGGAACTCAAGCAAACATTTCATTTCCTTTACGCTATCTTGGTATTTCCTCAACAAAGGAATTATCAAAAGGTTTCATGACTGTAGCTGTTTAATGAATCGTATCAGCCACATCGCAATACAAGTAACACTACAGGCGTGTTTCTCAATATTTCTGGGTGATGAGCTAATTTGTTCCTCTTGATGATGCAACGCTTACGTTACACCTGCCGTGTAAACGCGTGTTTCTATTACTACAACTTGCTTAGAATATCAATGACGGAGCTTGTTGCAATTTAATTTGACCAATTTACTGCAATTTTCTGTCGTTTAAAGAATAAAATTTAATTGAATCATTACATTTAATGGACTTTGTGTTTGTATATAAAAATTAAACGTTGGGATAGCCTTTGATCTCCGAAATGTTAAATTACTTGATCAAATTCTTGCCCATTCCGGGATGCGACTCCAAAGTCTCATGACATTTAGAGAATACAATAATAACCATAAATGCAATGATATCTTAGGTATTGTTAACTTAGATTATTATTAGCGAATGTTGCTGGAATTAGTTAATTACCTCGATAGCGTCTATAAACATATTATACAGCCAAATTAACATTTATATTTTCCTGTTTCGAGCGCCTTGATCGAGGCATAATGTTCTCGACTTTGGAATAATACTAATTCTGCCCTCGATGAGTTTTATATTTCCTTATAGATATGGCCCTTAACTTCCACTTGGGTTAGAATCTCGTCCATTATTTATCACCAGGACATAAACTTGCACTAATCGGCATAGGCTGCGCCTGCCCTCTACGAGTCTAGTAGACACGTTGTGTAAAGCACAACGTTGGACACGTCGTGTATTATTAATGGTAGTAACATGTCATTTTACGATTTGTTGAAAATGTTTGT
Organism: Hydraecia micacea; assembly: GCA_914767645.1. Classification (NCBI taxonomy): domain Eukaryota; kingdom Metazoa; phylum Arthropoda; class Insecta; order Lepidoptera; family Noctuidae; genus Hydraecia; species Hydraecia micacea. The sequence goes on along the minus strand of OU611793.1, from coordinate 676,284 downwards.
CTAAATAATGTTCTGTCAACATATTCTATTTTTTTAAGCCCAGGGCTTGCTCACTGTACGCTTTGGATAAGGTAGACTCTGGAAGTGAGATCACTTTCGGTAAAATCTTCTGGAACGGCTTACTGCTAGACACATTTTGTTTTGGGATAATAACGAGCTGTAGAAGTGGATGGCAAAAAAATTCCAAAGCGCTAAACACTTTCAGGAGCTACAGAGCTAAAGTAAGAGACTAGTACCTAGATTTTCAATCGATAAGAACAAAGTGCAATGTTATCGACTGACGCTATAAAAATAATAGCTGTTGTATCCAAGGCCGTTGCTATGAGGCACCGGCTACTGTGCTACATCACAAATACTTTTTTTACCACGTTTTTGTACTTGTCAAACACAGTTGCTTGTTTATTCACCCGCAGATAAACCTGGACCTTAGCATAACTTGCGGCTTGCGTCAAATCCGCCACATTCGAATAGGAAAACTTAAAGCAGTCTCGCATAAAAACGGTTTTATTGATGCGTAAAATGGAAGAAATATAGAAACGAGTATTTTGAGACATCTTTGGCGTCGGCGGGCGTCGTGAACACAAACCGCGGGAAATTATGCAACGAACAGACAGTGTCATACACAACCGGTCTTAGTCTTATTGAGTAACTCCCTTGACCTTGGAAGCATTGGTAGCTAACACAAACAATTCTAAATCTTATCAATAAAACATTAAAGCCTATTATCGTTAACATGTCATTATCGCTTGGTATTAGTCCAATGCTATGATAATTGAGAACAGTGGGCCAAAAAACGGTACCGAGTTAGAAATAGGTAGGTTGGTAATGCGTTGGCACAAATGTGAGCAGTATTAAAATCTGTCGCCGCATTTGGCTCAAACATTTGTTTGGTGCAGTTCTGCTAAATTATAATGTTGTGTAGTTGCATCGTGCTGTGAGCGCGCGGCGTTGCCATCGCACTCGGCCGGGTTGCCGGACGGTCAGCGCAAGGCCGCGCTCATAAAGAAAGATTATCACTATTATCCAATTATACAGGCTATTGAATTATTGTAGTACTTCGCAAAGATATTCCGCGTGTTTACACACTCCGTTACGAAACACTCGAATATCAAGTGGATTGCTATAAATCATTTGTAACACTCATATTATTTAGGTCAGCTATTCACATATTCAGAACATTTTTTATTTTCATAGTTACCGTGAGCAATGTCAAACGTCGTAGCTATGAACTAGTATTTCACCGAGGAATTTTCGTTTTTGTTATAATATTTATAACATTTTATTTTTTGAGGGAGCTGGTTATGTTAATATTTCCTGCTTTATGTAAGAAACTTGTTAAGTTCTATTATTTCTAAGTCAGTTAACAGATGGCAGCACATAGCACGCTGATAGTGTTATAAAACCCCGAAATCGAGGGTTTACAATAAACCTGTTTAAAAGAACATAGCTATTCGGTCTATTTGCAATCGACTGGAAAGTAGAATACTGTATAACTCGATTAAATGAGAAACGATCCCTTACTTATTCATTACTATGCTTACAAAAATAGATCAAGGCAACGAATCCGAATTAATTGCTGTATCGGGTGCAAATATTGTCTTTTATTTTGCATAGCTTTGGTACATACCTACAGCTGAAAAATTTCATGAATATGTGACGGAGTGGTTCGCGTTACGCTCTGACGTTGTTTCATAACCGCCCCCGGCTTCATGCGCGCCTAGTAGGTAAAACTGAAAGTGATCTTCGCAGCAGAACAATAGCTCTCATACATTCGTGAACAAAAAGTATTCTAGACTTCGATGTCACGGTGTCAAGACAAATGTTTTGTTATTTTTGGGTCAAGGTCTCGAAAAGTAAGCCAGCAGCCAACTTGCAGTTCTATATTTCTAATATTTCTTCGAGCGACGTGCGAATGACAAGTCTGTTGACGAATGACGAACACACTCGCAGTCGCACAAGCTTTGAACATTTTAGTTTTTTTTACGGCTCATTTGAATGTGCTCGGTCAAGGTGATTCGGTAAATACCAATTTAAATATTTTTATTAGTGTGTCACATGACTGAAAGTTAGAATGTTGTAATATTTGTGACATTTATATGTCAATTTAAATAATAAAGACACTGGCGATGAAACCCTGGTTCTGAGATAGTGTGAACAAAATGATGATCAAGGAAGCCGGAGACATTTACACAGTGTGACCAACAAGTGATTAAATGTTGTCTTCTACATTGTGAACCTCATCATCGTAATTTGTCACCACCGGACGACTGTCATTAAAACAAATATGATTTATAGTAGATATAGAAGATAGTTTATCTGTAGTACTTAGAGTGCATTTATTCATAGTAAAACGTTCTAGCGTAACATTGGCGTGAGTTTCGACGATCACATAAAAATAAATGTTTATACAACGCTTGTCATATATTTTTACCGTTTATTTATTTGAACCAGTTAATATTATTATAAGTTCATGAAATAAATTTTGATAAAATCATTTTCTAGGAAAAAAAAATACAAGATGTAAAAGTTTAGTTTTTCCCATTTAGCTGTTATCCCGCCGAAGCTTGAAAAAAACTTGGCGACTACTTATAACTATTTGTAAGATATGGGCCTGTTATGTACATATTAGCTAAACTAAAAAGAGGAAAAAGAACCATTTGAATGAAAAAGATGAAAATTATTTTCGTGGTTATACAATTTTCCCCGCTCAGTTGTTCGACAATACTGTACAAATACCATAATTCACCCCCGCTTTTACATACCTGCACGAATTTAAATACAAAACAATACAAATTATTTATAGAATTACGTACCTTCCTACGTTTACAATACCCAGTTTTCATAACTTACTATTGAACCAGAAACATCCGAAAGGAATGTGAATGAAAAATACATGAAACTTCAACCAAAGAGAATACAAAATGGAGAGATCTCATTAGTTTTACATTTCCAATCTTCTCAAAAAATTTCTTCTCCTAATCCTGATTCAGTGATAGTGTTCGTCCTTTGGGTGATAAGCTTCCGGTACAATTTATTCTGCCTGTGGTCACTACTGACTACAACCCTTTTACCTCCTATTTAAGGCCAGAATCGTCCAGCACCGTTCAAATAGGGCCGAGGATAATCCCTTATTGTCATGCATGATTACATTTTCATTCCAACCAAGCATGACAAAAGATATCAGATCCAATGTCGCTTTTATGTAACACTGATGGCTCTGTAGCCTACATTATACAAAGGAACCTGAATAATAGTATTAAAAAATGCTTGTATACGTAAACCATCTAGTTTTTACGACGACTGAACGATGGAACAAACATATCGTCGAGTTCAGGAGGCAACATTAATTTGTAATTAACCTTTATTGTTCGAACGAGTTCTAATGTCATTATTACAGGCGAGGACTGATGGAAAAACCTGTAGTAGTTATGTAGGTAGTGATAATTGTGAGGCACAGTGTGAGATGTGCATCAATCTTGGTGATATTACAACTTACAATGAAGGAATGAAGTGGAATAATTTATTTGTTTCTGCTATGATTACTGGTCACTAGACGAACGAAACTGGTAATGAGATGACAGTCGCATTATGCAATGTATTGATAAATTAGATATTATTCAACAGAACATTGCTAATGCCCAAGTTTTTAACTCTTGGCCTTTTATCCCCAATAACATCATTCATTAAAATAAGTTTAATTTGATTTATTTCTTGACTGTCATGTTCATGGAAAGAAGGTTAAAAGAAGAAAGAAGGTTAAAGAACATTAGGTAATATCAATAGTGTCCCACTAACCGACGCCGACGTTTTAAAATCATGATTAAATAACAAACTGTTAACTATTGAGTCAAAGCCACATCAGTCGAATTAAAAATCAAATTCTTTCGCCATTTGCAAATGACGAAATTAACACTAGCCTCTCTCGGCAAACTATTAAACATTTTAAAACGTTAGCAGTTAGCAGGTATGTATTCACTTTTATTTTAGCAACGGTGACATCAGGGTTAGGTACGCCTCGCTTTGACTCTTCATTGGAAGATTGCAGTATTTAGAAAGGATTTCGCATATTAAATTTCTGCAATATTACTTACTGAAATATGTTTCGTAATGCGTCTTCGTTAGCGCCATGTGAGTTGGAGCTCATCTTCGTTATTCGTGGTGTCGTAAGAGAGGGTTCAAACGGATTACTTATACAAATTGGATGAGCGTCTGCATGTCAGTTGAGTGATGAAGTTACATATTTAGGAAACTTGTCGTGTTTTAGGAAACTTGTCGTGGTTAAGAAAATTGTTGAAAATATACTCATATTTCCGGCCTATTTTAAAAATTAATTTGTTTGAATAAAGATACCTATGCTAGAGGCAAAAAGTATATTTTTAATTAACCACATCACTCGTAACAATAACTGGAAATTAAGTAACAGATGAGTAAGTAAACCTTTTGAATTCCCAGAAAGAATGCAGGGACTGTCGGGCGGCCCAATGCAAATATTTGCAACCTTTTTCCTCAATCACTTACGATTTGCACGCGAGATAAACCACAGGTACACTATGAGCATAGCATTGTAAATATTTATATTTCTTATTAGAATTTTGGTCTGGTAGATGCCATATTTTACTTAGCAAATTACCGGACTGCTGAACTACGTATGTCATCCAGATAGGTCGACATTGAAACACTGGCTGGTCAGAAATATTCGAAACATAAACGTTCCGTACCTAGGGTAACTTCGAAACATAAACGTTCCGTACCTAGGGTAACATTCGACACATTCCTTTCTAACTCTAAAAACCAGAGAGCTTGATAAATATATCTGAAATCCCGTAATCCCCTTTGGAGCCCGTAATGACTTAAGTCCGCAGCCATCTACTTAATGGCTGACTTACTTTGAAGCACAGTTACGTCGAAGGAAACACTTGTACGAATCGGAGTAATAATGCGGTGATCTCTGGAGACGAGTCTCAGACTTATCCGCATTAGATCGATCGTATCAAATCTGAATTTTGACGACCACTCACGAACACTAAATCTTAATTTTATAGACCACGGATGTGTCAACGATATTTCTTTCTTTCTTTCGAAATTACAATTTCGGATGTGAATTTGGACATTCGAAATAAACTGATAAGGTTGAGTAGCATATCGACGGAGTATTGCGTGTTCTGGATCAACTTTATGAGACAGAATCGAATTGGATCATATTAATTGGAATCGGAGCACCCTTACACGAGTCATTCAAAAAGCTTTTGACGCGTTGGTTCGTGTCCAATTAATGTACAGAATAGGTTATACCTAAATGTTTTTCTGTAATGTTTTAATTGATGTCGGTCGACGCTTCGATAATTCTCACGCCCGTGTTGGTTTAATGTAATGATGACGCAACTACATGTGTCATGTATTGGAATCAAATGTTCCGTAAACATTACTTATTTTGCTTTAGCTTCACTTATATAATACTTTAAATGAAGAACGGTTAAAGCACCAACATATTCTGTATTCTTTTGTATGCCTAATTAGGTTAATGTTACATCAAAATCCAAAGTGGATTTTCAAGTAACACGAGTAAAAACGGAAATGTTAATAATGTTTTACTTATTCGTCTATTAGTATTAAATGTACATTGGCAGTATTCTTTGTATAATTTTCAAAAACTGGGAAAAAACACTCCAGTAATTTTTCGGTCTACAACAAGTTTTAATGATCATTGACATAGACTAGATTACTGAAAGAAATAGAGACGGGAAAAAAAAGAGAATGAAAATAATTGAAAAGAATATAGAATAAAGTACGAAAAGATATTATGGTAATAAAGCAGACTTATCTTCGGTAGTGAAGTTAGAGGGAACAATATAAGATTGTTCAACGACCGCGGACTGCTCGCGACAACTGTGACGCAACCCAATTGATATGCGAATACATTTCGATTAAATTACACAAAAACCTACCACGATCTGTGCGATTCTTGTATTTGAACTATTTCAAAACACAAATGATTATCATCCTTATGACGGAGATGATAAGGCAGAAAAATGTAAAGTGCTGATGAGTGTGCCTACTCATTGGGTTTGAATAAAGAATATTTTAAATGTCAAAACTTGTGCTAACATTTACATTTATGATCGATAGGCGGATTTAACTTTTATATAATGTTTTAAGAAATTGTGAACAGTCTCTGGTAAATTATGAAGAAATAGTTATTATGAAAATAAAAACAGAATGTCCAAAAAGTAGAGATGAAAAGAAACCTAATATAAAACATCCGATAAATATACTTAGCAGTATAATGTTAAAAATAGCATCAGGTCAGTCAAAGGTGAAACCGTCGACAGTGAAGTAAATCATCGCAATAACAAAACTTCTTATAAGAATTTCGTGTATGGACGACGACATGCGCTTTTTAATGAGAATGGAAAGAAAGATGAAGAAATTTTGTACAGAAACAGAATCGTTTAGAAAGGAAACACAGGTTCAAACAGAACAGGTTTTATCTATTACCGCATTCGACCGTCGCCTTTGTCAATTAATGTTAATTTCCCTTTCAGCGTTATGGTCTGTGCGCCTGCGCGGCCATTAGTTAAATAGTCGCCGGTTATAACGGCAGTTACTGTAACGTCAGTCTTAACTAGCTGCAAGGCCAGCTGGGGATTATTTGTGACAAAACGATTAAGCCGGGCAAGAAAACGTGGCATTTGTTGAATTGGATTTGCACTTGCAGTGTTTTGAATATAAATAGCTGCTCAAAGCTAAGTTAATTCTCGTGTGACACATTGTTTGTATTCACGGGTTACTTGAAGGTATCTCTTAGCTATTAAGTTCTATCAAAAAGGAATGTTGCCTTTGTGTCTTTGAAACTAAACAGTGACAGCGGACGATTTTAGACATCTTTTTGAAATGGTTGCTTTTGCAGCTGTCTTGTAGGGCTAAAGGAGACAAGAATAATTTATCACCGTGATTGCCACTAAACTGGCCGTTTCTCTCTACTTACTCTCTGTTTTCCGTAAAAATACTTCATAAAGTTATTTTGTTAAATAAAAACACGGTCCGAGAGTTGGACGTGAGAAGGGTAGCAAGCGAAATGTCAGCAACAACACTAGTCAGGATTGTTTCAAACATTTCAGCTTTGACCCGAGCGCACAAAAATAACGTTTTAATCTTCGTTTTACATATGAATGCTGTATGAAGCAAAATACTTGTCTTAGTATACTCGCTCAAATAGTCTGAAAGGTCAACAACGACCCGCAACTAAAGGACTGGCATTTTATAAAATCTGGACACTGAACCATTTGTGGAGTTATTTTGAGCATAAATACAAAGCTCAACTGGTACTGATTCTACTCTGACACTTTCGGTCTCTGGCCATGGCTTCGGACGCTAAAACCACGGTCAACGCGTGAAAGTGAATAGGTTCAATTGACATAGTCTACATTTGGATCTGCCCAAAACAAAAAGACTTGACTTGAATATAAACGTACAAAAGCTGACTTCATATAGGAGCAGTCGAAATGAGCCATCATCGCAAAGCAATCCAAGATGTAAGGTCTTTCTATGATCAAGTCCTCCTTTTGCGAATATGTTATAGTCTAGTGAATAGTTTGTATATTATTCAAAACTTGACACTATGAAATCCTTCGATGTGTCATAAATAATAAAGTATTTGCACGATCTTTAACCTAAGCATCGCTAATGAAGAACCTGTTGTGAAGCTCCCAGCCACAAGGTGACGTATTGATGACATCGCCGTAGCCAAGGCTACACCACCTTCAATCTTGAATACCGGAGCCGGAGTTTTATCTCAATAATGAACGACTAGGTATACGATAATATTTGTTCAAATGTTTTTCCTGCATGTTGTTGATCGCTTTTTTGTTCGCCTGCCACTGCATGGCGAGTTTCCGGTTTCGTACGGAGCAATCTGAGCTTTACAAAATCGGACAATCTAGATTTTTAAACTAGTCATGAAAATTCACATAACTGCTACTTCTTTACTTATTCCATGCCTTTCTTATTCTTTCTTGGTGTTTATTGTGCTTATGCCAATTACCGCATTTTTTTTCATTTCTTTCAGCACCCATGATAGACAACGACATGGCACATTTTGAAGCTACTTCTCCAAACTGGGCCACCTTTTTACGTATACAAGGACCTCGGGCTGGCGTGCTCACATCGTCGATGGCTGGCCATCATACATCACTCATATGAGCAGAGTGCCCAAGTGTATAAATAAAGCTACAAATAATACGAGTGCTAGTCACGCCAACACCGCCGATATGCACCAGGTCTAACTACAGTCGTTCTTGTTTTTTCCAAGCTCAGCAGATTACACGCGCTTTTAGCGTCGGTCAAGGCCAGGCCGAGTTAATTATGAATTTATTTTACAGTTAATAACGTGTGTTGAGCAAGGAAAAGGTGTGTCAACTCTTGAAGGTCTCGAGTTTTGCACTCTTTAGAAATAAATTAGTTGAGATTAGAGAATGAAAATAGTACACAGTCTGTACTTAGATTTGGACGAAGCATTTTCAATGACAACTTGGCGACATCATTGTGAATGGAATGTTGATGACAGTCCCTTACATTTGTTTCTTTCGCATTAACCTTTATCTAGATAGATAATCTACGGATCTCGTACAGAGAAGAACGGCAACAATTTGTGTATAGTAAATTCATTGTCTCTTCTTCTAACTAGTCTTACGTCATGAATTATTTGTTTGTTGCTCGAGATACGTCTTACTAACTCCTAAGGGTTGAGTAACCGTGGCATTAATACCAACATAAACACTTCACATAGCCCACAGTAGGATTATCTCGTGTCGTGACTCGTGGGAGTCGTTACGAGCACAAATCACGTACACAAACATGCACATACGGAATGTACATCTGTACTCTGTAGGATCATAAAAAAATCTGACGCGGGAATAAAATTCACAACACGGAGCAGACGTAAACCATTGCACCATTTAGGTCGAAATTAATGCGACGAAGGAATCAGAAACATCTTACTTTTTTACCGGATACACTACCAAAGTTCGGGCTGCTACTTATTTATTTGCGAATTAATGAGTGATGCTACATAAGTACGTCCGGCTAAGATGGCCTAGACAGACAGAACAGTAACCCACATAACAAAATTGCTTATGAAGCAAAACACGAGAAAAGGAAAAGAAGCCTGATACAGGACAATCCCTAACAGTCATAAAAACAAGCTTCTACTCAATAAATCTTCTTAATGTTCCACCAATAAATTATATGACACAATATCACTGCAGCACTAATATTACTAACAAACAGACTAGCGGCTTGTTTAGTCTATATTCTATCCGCGCCTACTCAACAAGCACTATTAACTGGGCGTGAACCAACGTAGAGCACATCGTTTCGACATTGACATAATTCGCAACATCAAAGTAAATAGGAGCTATCAATCCTTACACTTAATGTGTACTTGTGGACTTTTGTTCACTTAGTTAATGGTTAGTGTCAATAAATTAGGCGATATTGGATATTTGATGACCGAAACATCTTAGTGTTCTACTCTTAACTAACAATGTCAGTTTCTTTCATAAAATATGAAACAAGATTAGAACGTAGAGCATTTCAGTCGTAATATTCTTGTAGATGTAGTAAATTAAGATAACGTCGGTCTAGCATTAAATAGGAATAGTACTGGACAGAAGGAAATAGCTCGATCAAGCGAAGGCTTACAACCAGGTCGACGTGGTTACCGTTGAAGATGAATATTACTTGTGCTCTAAATAATTCAGATGGATGTTTTTTTGCCAAAACTGTCCTACCATTAAAAACGCCGCAGCATCCGTTATAGGTGTTTACCGTTTATTTCCAGACGACCCAATCAGCAAATGAGTGGAGTTAACCAGTTAACCTAAATTTTTGACAAAACTACATCAACCAATTTGGCACAGGACACACGGTCAGGATAATTAATGTCATTCATTGCGCGTGCGCTGGTCATTGCTATTTTTTACTCCGACTATTTTGTTGATAATGTATTTTGTATAAATAGGATGCCCCCGCGACTTGTTTCGTTATAATTATGGCATTTGTGATATGTGTACTAATATAGTTTGTTTTAAAAATGTAATGAAAGTTGACAGGATGCCAGCATCCATAACATTCATCTACATACATAATTACCTATGTTATCGCAACAGGAATCTTTCTACTTTACATGACCATCATGTCATTCTATGATTCTCATCCTGTGTTCTGGGACAATATGAAAGTTAAAATTGTACTACATGCACGAGTATATCACAAGTATCACAACGTTGGTCATACACAAATTAAGGAGCAACGAGCAAAAACTGGGCTATACCGACTGAGGTGCAAATCAATGTTCAAGGACTACAATGCGGTGAAGAAAGCAAAATACTTAGTGAGCCAGATATAGAAATATAGGTAAACAAAACAATAGATGCTTTATTGACTATGTAGATATGAGCATGAGTCAGAAGTATATTCACAGTCGTTTCCATCTGGGTTCGTAATTCGTACCGCAATTTTATGAAACAAATCGACAGTGTAAAATAGACAGTTGTCGCTAACGCACAGATTTCTACATTTATGATATATTTCTTTCATTAAATGAAACAAGTCACTTTCTTCCAATCACAATTAAAAACAAAACAACACACAAGTAAAAGAAACTACGGCGTAAAACAATAAATAATTAAATCTGTGACAGAATGCCTCGGAAATAGTAGCGAGTGACGTAATCTGATGTTGTAAATGCAATATACTGTGCGATATGTAGCCTGCACGCATGGACATTATACTTTATGCAATAAATAGTATAATGGTAACCTACCCACACGAAATCAACTTTAATATAAGTGGTTATATTTAAGTTTGTTGATCAACTGAAGCAACGAGAATCTTATTGAGTATCCATCTGAGTAGTAGGGCTAGGCTCTGTTAATATTTGAGTTAATTATTTTTTGTTTGAGTTTTAGTATTTTCTTTTGTGTTTTTACTGGGTAAACCAAGGGGATGATTTTGATAACGAATATAGAGACAGAGAATTTGATAGTGGAGGAAGATACATTATTTTTAAAGACGTGCATTCGCAGCTGAATAAATTGTCCAAGTTTAAAATGTTTCAGCTTGATAAATGGTGCAAGGGTCTCACCGCATCATACATAACGGATTCACTCCCTATGGCAAATACTGGTGCAGTATTTTCTATCTTCTATTTCCTTATTAGAATCCATTTTTATCCAATAATAAAAAAATATAGAAAAATCCACATGAATGACAATATTAGCGCGAAACAAGGCGACATGACCAATCAGAGCTACTTGACTATGCGCATCGCTGCGAGGCAATGGCTCGGAAATCGAACCTGACACTATGACCTACATTCTAATGAAGCGTACTGTGTCGTACTGCGCATTATTATTTCTATGTTACGTTTTGTAGTAAAGCTCGTGTGTGCAGATGTTTTGTTGAAAATCGTGGGTGCATAGAGGCAAAATATCCGTTCTATTGTTTCAAATCTGTATTATTTTCCAGCTTGGTTCCAGTTTCTGTTGCATGACGAGGATAAGCTACGACTCTCTTTATTATTATTTATAATACTAATTGATAAAGCATCATATTGGATCTTTTCTCGAGAGATTTTACATCTTACACAATGAAGAACCCACTATCATCATAACGTGTCGATCATGACCTTCACAGTCCATTAAATATACATTTCCTAATGCAGAATTTACCATAGAATATGCATTAACTCTTTGTCTATTTACACTTACTAAAAACACTTCTAATTCTTACAATTCTTTGTAGTGTAAATCTGATCACACGTCTCGAGGCCTTGACACACCTAAACTATTTGAAGCCCAAGTCTCGCATGATGTAAGCTGAATGGACCTCAAGATGTTATCAAACCTTGTTAGCCTGATTGCCGACGTTTGAAAACTGTTGTGGAAATAATTTCACTCCAACGACTCGTGATTGGAGATAAGGTTTAAAGGATCACCGTAAATGGAAAATTATGTGAAAGTCGCCGAATTTTGATGTTCAGAAGAGTAATGGTTTCGCTTGAGTTTGTTTTGTTCTTTTTTATTGTTTCTCGACGATAATCCATAATTATTTTTTCTATGTTGTTGGTACGGCTACAAATTCTTTTTCCTTTTCACGTTGTTCAGATAATATATTTTTTTAACATTTCTCGATCATGACATGATCTTGTCGGTTTTTAGCAATTTCCATATATACTTACATAGTTGTAATGTAATTCGCATAATTTGTATCAATGATTTTCGAATAATAAAAAACCACTTACCAGGATAGAAGTCATGGGACTTGGACATCTTGACCCTGGCGCCAGTGTCCTTCTGCAGCTGGGCGATGGTCTCGCCACCCTTGCCGATGATGGCGCCGGCCACCATGGACGGCACCAGCACCTTGAAGTGGTATGTCGGCTCCACGGCTGCAGACCATAAGTAGCATAATGAGAAGAGTTCAAAGTTAATATCAGAAACTGAGCACTGTGTTTCGTTACGGAAAAATAAATAAGCGAATAAAGAAAATCTAATTTAGAAAGCTCTAGTATTGGTACAACATAAAATGGTTTGTTGAAATGAAATGATTTTCATTAAAAATAAACAAAAGAACTGTTGAGAGCAAACGTTTTGCGTAGAACGCTATATTCTAAGAGAGATAGCTACATAATGTCGAAATTCGGACCGTATGCTCCAAACTAGAGGTTCCAAATTACATTACAATTGGAAGTTGGTAATAAATCAATACGACGAATTTACAGCCCACACCCCTTCGATGATTAGACGTAACACCAGATTATTCTAATCAACAATATTCTCCCGGCTCCCAATATAAATTAACCCGGGATTTACATAGGTAATTAAGAAAATACAACCCTGATTAAAAGAAAGGGTTGAATAAATTGACTAGCTTCGTTGAAAAGGAATCCAATAAATGGACCGTGGATAACATACAACAAAACACAGTGCTCAGATTCATTCGGCTACATTTAAATGAGGTTTCATGGGATTATGTGAATATTGCAGCTTCATTTCGACCATGAAATCCTAATTTATATGTAAAATATTTCAGCGTAGAGGCTGGTGATCAAAAGCGTGAGAAATTCGAACTTTGGAGCACCAGTTCCGGTACAGCTATCGCATGAGTCAGTGTGATGTGCATTATTATGTATGTAATATGTATGTATTGTAAACCACACCTGCAGGACCTGTGCTAATGTCAGTCGCAATGACGGTGTATGAAGATTCAATAGCCAACATCAAAAATAAATTATTATTATATTAATTAGCACCAACATTAGCGTGTTTGGTGACGAATTAATTTCGCAAGTTTGTTTTGGCACGTTATGTGACTTTCAACGTGCCAGTGTTAGATGTGTTTGCTTTAATGCTTTTAATTTTAATTTGAAGGCAAATAGTACAGCTTTTAATTGTATAGTTATTAACATGCAATTTATTTCGCTGATTAATGCTAGAGCTAACACAGATGGAGAATACGACGAAGAAGAAGCCTAAATGATTGATGATAGAAATAAAATTATCCCTACTTCGAAAACTCGTCCAAGTAAGAATGGGATTGTGGTGAAATCGAGACCCGTACATGAAACATTTTGAAGAAAGATATCAAGTGTAGACCAGAAAGTTTTGAAGTTTTGATATTTCCCGGAGGGATGAACAAGTTGAATTTGACAAAGAGAACGGACAAAGTTGGCAGAAGCACAAACGAAGTACCTACACGACAAGTTTCACTTGTTTGTTTCTATAGTTCATTTAATAATTACGCACCAAACCGCTGAGCACGTTCCACTTAGAAAGTTACTTAGCCAAAATGTAAAGCACTGAAACACTCTAATCTCTAAAGTAAACTGCATTATGATTGAGTTTTTTTAACGCAATAACTCAATTTTAAAGTAGTCCTTGAGGGACGCCTCGTGGCTTTTGTCAAGAGTCATAAATCAGGTGTATAACGAAGCACCGTTGTGCATAACAATGTGAAGAAGCTAGCGTGCCACCTACATTCAATATGTTTCAATTGAGTGGCATCCCACCGTCTGACGCCGCGTCTCATTTGACCTCATTTCAAATGGAGCATGGCAGTTCACCTGCCACATCTAGCACCGCAAGATATGAGCGACAACACTCCAGCTACTATTTTTCCTTCAATCTATTTGCTAGTCTGTCCACGCCAGTAAAAACACAAGTTATTTTTTAACGAGTCCCAGGAAAACAGGCGGTTAAATAAATTTGAGTAAAATTTTCACAACTTTGCGGGAGTGCGGTCGGTTCGTGGTATTCTGCGATTAAATATTGTTACATCTGAGCTTTATCTAAATTGTATATACTTCTTCGTTTAAAACTGCAATTTAAAACATAGCTCACCTTAAAAGTTAGTAGGTAGATTTCACAAGCAGCTTAACCAAAATAGGTGAACTTCTTGAAAATATAAAACAGTACCTCTAAATGAAAAGTGAGGAGTGTCTATGAAAAACTGTCCCGATAAAAATAACGTTACGGAGGACGGCAAGATTCTGAGATGGAAAGATAATATAGTGTCTGCGGTCCAATATTCTTTTAAAGGAGAAAGTACTAAGGAAATACGTCTCAACGACAAGAACAATGAAGATTATTTTTCTAGAGAAGCATTTTCTAAAACGAATTAGAACGCGAGTGATGCAAATCATATTCTTTACAAACATCGTGCGGTATAAAAAGGGTTGTCATTGATTTATAGATCTTCATGACGTAGCCAAACGCCGCAGTGATGAATTTATTATAGAGCTTTCTCTGCGTCATCATTATGTATCATGGGCGATAATTGGCTATTATTTTATTACGTTACTGCTAAACCAATATGATTTTTGGTGACATACATTATTGAACAACAAAGGATAGGTACGGAGTTACGGACTTGCATCTAACCAAAAAATCCAATTGTTTTCAAGGAACTCCGACTGGACTCTAAAACAAATTGCTTTATTTAATTTCTGCACAACAGGAAAAGCTTCATTAATTAACTCGGGAAAAATTGCGATACCAGAGATATACAGCTACGATATTACGGCCATTATATTTTTTCATCATTTAAATTAAAACAATACTTGGAATATTTTTCATCTACGAGCTGCACCCATTCACGTCAAAATAAAGAGACATGGACAAAGGCAAAGAATTTTTCCGAGAGAAAGATTTCTATGTACAATCTCGTCATTATCTGAATAACGGAGGAGGGCAGGCAAAAAGGCTTATTCTTCCTACCCCACATCGACAATGGAGATCTGAGGCTTATCCGACCGCTTCGGAAGCTGATAATCTAGACCGGGCTGACCACTGACGAATTATTTCGACAGGGTTACGCCGAGATTAATTTCGTACTCAATTTGGCATTCTCTTCATTCCAATAACGTCGACTTATCAAAGATTACAAACCTTTGTAGCTTTCGGGAGGTTTCTAACAAAAGATTTTTTCTGTTTAGAAATAATAATAAGCTCGAATTCGGAAGTCAGCTCGCTCTTTGACAAAGGAGCTTATTTAATGGCACGCTCGTGTACGTTCGTGTTCTCATTTTTCGCATCAATTATTTTTTAATAACTGTCTTCCTTAGAAAGTTGTTCGTGTCGGTCGTCATAGAAATCAGAGGATTATAAATAGGTGAGTTTGCCGCACCGCTACCGCACCTCTACCGTGTTCTAGGTCGCGACCTTACGGACACACGTTGCCAAGCGCCGCATTTGGCAATGCTAAGCCTTTAAAAAGTTTGGCGATGCAAACTTTTCGACACGAATATATATTGCTTTCGCTATACATGATCATGTAACCGATGTTACGTCTAACGAAATCTGACGGGTAGGGAAGATTCTTAATTGGCCTAGCCGCATCAAGAATGACAGTATTTTCTCTCTTTAGTACTTTACTCGATGGCGGAATCAAACTGCGAATAGGTCATCATCACATATGACATGGGCTCGTGGAGACTTAATTTGTCTGAAATCACGTAGTGGTTTGTAAAGATAACGTAACGTTGAAACTGGCTATTCCCTTATTATTTCGAAGCATAGTATTATGAGCTTTGTGTCCTTGTTAAGTCTGAGCAATAATTCATTTGTTCAGCAGTGATACGTAATGAGAATTTGTTGCGAGCCACTGACCACAATAGCTAACACAACATAGTATTTGGATATCTCTAAGCTCTAACTAGTAATATTCTCTGCTTTGTGTTCAAATTCCTCATTATTTAAACGTCAAGGTTCTAGACGTAACATAAATTGAAAATTAGTAGTTATGTTTGCAAAAACTGACGTAAACATTATACGTTTGTATTGTTCTCTAGATTTATTGGTAAGATCCGCGTTGAATATTAGAATTGATCATTAAGAAGCTACTGTAGCTAAATACCAGAGTCTCATCATTCGAAGATTTGAACAGACCACTTAGGTACTTTAACTATCGTAGTCCATGTAAATGCGTTTAAGAGAAATCACGTTACAAAGCAGCATATAAACCCGTCAATTTACTGCATGGAAAGCTAGCAATCACATCTTGTCAATCAATTTGCTTCAGTTGACTTGCAACAGTCGCAACAGAAGAGCATTGCTGGCTGCCATGAGCCGATTGTTCTAACCGAGCACTCGGCGACATTGACGACCAATCGATACTAACAAGTAACAATCCACTTTGACGTCAAGCTGCCTTTCATCGCCTGTTAACTGCCGCTTTAATATTCTAAACTCTGCAACGAAATCTGTGTCAGTGGCGTCCCGGTTTTTTTTTTTGTTCTTTTTTAAAGACCGGACACACGGCCTGAAAGAGGGCGGAAGGCACGAGTGACGAGAGGCCTTTACCCACCAGTGGGTGAATGTAGGCCGAATAGATAGGAATCTTTTGTCAGGTCGCTAGCCAAGATCGAATTTGCTGTGTATTCAAATTTTGTTACTCCTACACACTTTTCTAAATCGGTAAGCACTAATTTTTAAGGCTTCGAAGGAGTCTCTAAGCTTTTTAGTATTTATAATTTTGTATGTGAAAACAGATGTGTTTTCTGTGTATGATAGAATACTTTTTGTTTGGCCAGTCTAAAATTGAAACAAAGTATATCTGTGAATGCAGCTACGTAGTTAGATTTCTAGAATGCTCTCTATATTGAGACTATTGAGAGTCTTATGCTATGAGTGAACAATCGAAGATATTAAAGGAAACCATAAAAATGCGCATATTGTTATAACTGGCTCAAGATTAAAGTAGCATCGAGCACCTACATTATATGAATATGGTTCTCGACGTGTTCCCATTCCAGAAGGTACTCGGTTTGCACAAAGCTGCTGGCGTTTCATCTTTGTGCTTTGATCTGGAGCTGCTGCCGAGATTAATGACGACTTTGTCTCTCTCATCATACCTCTACACAGCATATAGCTGCAAATTTTTTCCCAACATCCAAGTAATTAGTGATTATTATGAGGAGAATGATTTTTCACAACATTTGTTAAAGCTTATAAGACATTGCGGCAACACTTAGCGTAATAATCAGCAACAAAGAAATAAGGTTTATAAATTCCCGGATCAACTTGGCTGCACAACTTTCCCAAACGTTTTAATCTTCCTTAAAGTTTATCTAAAGCGGGAGGTACGTAAGGACGGTATTTATTTTTACCGCATTTTAGCAAAATGGCCGCGCATGGCTCTAATAAATCACGCGTGATCCGATCACTCGGCGGTGTCCGTCCCGCGGGGCTCTGAGGTTATCTGCGGGCTCTGCGGCTATCTAAAAAAGGCCCACGATGGCACAAAGATAGCCCGCTTGCGCATCAAGCATGTATTATGCATGAAATTTATCCAACCTACTTACCACAACAAACAGAATATGAATATATTGAGGTTAGAGTAATCTATTGAAAATATGTTGGTTTTTGCACATTGCTCATCCGCTTAGGTACTTTTGTTGACATTTCCTCGTAACGAGCTCTTCAATAATTAAGAACATGAACAATCTGATACAGGACAACAGCTATTTCAGAACTCGGTGGAATTATGCGAAGTTTCGGGTTGTCTAAACAAACCCTTTGCGTTAGAACAGCAGCTATTTAGCACAATGCTGGAATGGCCGGGCAAATTCAGGACACTAAACGAAGTAATGCAAATACCGAAGGTAGAACACGAACGGAAATGACGCAAGAGGGAGGGGGTACGGCTCGGATACAGCTGTCAATAACGCAGACATGCTGTATAAAGGCAGCTTTGAAAAACAGACGCGTCCCTTGCCGAGAGTCCCTTTAACCACAGCTTTAACTGGAAAAATATAAAATTGGAAAACCATTATGCCTCATTTATAAAACTTATCGGCGTCTGCCGCAAATTCGTAGAAATGGGTCTGGAGAACTTTTTACGGTCGTTAGCTTTCTATTATGTGAATTATATGGAAGAAGCCATATTTATGGACTTCACAAATGTCGCAATTTCATGCCCAATTTTCTAACCAAAGTTACACCTGCCTTCTCGGCAAACTGAAACATCTATATAATACGTCGCCCGTAAAATTCATGTTCAACGTTACGTGACGTAACGCCGTCTCCGCACTTCTGATTTAAATAGGGACTTATATTATTTCCTTCTGCTCATTTTTCCTATAGACTGATGCAGAGCATGCTTGGATTCAAACTCACGTCTGAACTGATATTGCGTTTCTGACAGATACCCCAACGTCACAAGGTTATACCTAATTGTTTTAATATTTCTTTTGAAGATACTGTGTGCGCCAGTAATAAATCATTCACCCGGAAAATTATCACGTTAGTAGGTAACCTAGCAACTAGATTAAAAAATGGGAATGTAAATTCGAGATGTCCCAAATATTTTATTGATGGAGCTAAAGACGTTGGAGGGCGGGGGGACTTATAATTAAATGTCTATTACAATAAATTAAGGTACAGTAAGGCTTCTTTTCTTTACATTTCATATTTTTTATGCAAGATCTTTTAGATCGCACCATTTTTTTCCTTGTTTATCGATAAGGTCAACTTTATTGTACATCTTTCTACATGAGCAGGCTGTGGGTTTCATACACGCGCGGACAGTACAAACGCCTTTTTTTTTATGGATGGGAAATCATCTAATGACTCCTTCCGCTCTGGGTGGAGCGGAAGGGAGTGTCAGACTCTTACTGACTAAAACCCACCTGTGTTCCTTCCTTAGCCCTTTATGTTCCGGGCAGCGGTAACCCTTTCGGACAATCCCGCTACCCACAGTACAACGCCTTGCGTGTGCAATATAATAATGCATTCAGGGTGCTGATGGGGCTGCCCCGATTCTGTAGCGCATCAGATATGTTCGCCGAGTCGCAAGTAGACTTTTGATTCTACTATACGAAAACGATGCACATCCCTGGTGCGCAGGGTATATGTTTATGGTTTATGTCTTCCTTTTAATATTTATGTGTTTTTGTTTAATTTTTGTATTTTTTTTTGTGCCTACTATGATCCTGTGTTGGTCGAAATAAACGATTTATTATTATATTATTATAGAGCTTCCAGGAGTCCCGCAGTGTTGAAATATTAAAAAAAAAAACATCGTGTAGTAAAATACAATTTTATTCAAATTTTCTCTAGACAAATTAACTATGGGTAGAGGAGTGGGCTGACCTTAGTTTATAAGAATGCTGCAGACCAGTATAATATTTCCAGACAACTTTTCAAAATAACAGAAAAGCAGAAATTACCATCTGATGGCACAGCTCACAAAACCGTAGATCAAAAAGATGAATAAATCAAACACGATTCAGACATCTATAATATAAAGAGCCAAATAGTGAAATGCAAACAAACAACTAATAGTAATATCGTAAAACATGATTGGACAAGATTGCACAGCCGGTGCACGAGCGTGTGGAGCACCCAGCATTTGTCACAGCGTCGTAAAGACGAAACAATTTACAATACCCTGTTATACTCACATGAATTTACGACTTGAGCAGCCTTAGCAAGAAACTGAATGTAATGGAGGTATGTTGGCAGACTTTAATGAACGCGACTACATGATTAATGATGATAGTTTAACGTTATTAGTGGAATTCATTTCGATCATTAGTTCTAATCTGCGGACATCCGAATGAGTTTCGATTTTCGAAAAACATGGGTTAAATTAAGGATGCGCCTATTCTTCAAGTAATATGGTTATCTTTTAATTAAAATAAACTAGATATTACGTGACGAAGCAACATATACATAGATACGAGAAACAGAAAAATTCCGATCCTAGCAACAAGCCGATAAGAAATGAGATAAATTAAACTAAAGAGAACAGAATTGACGTTATAAAGAATTGTGGACGGCGGGAGTTCGGCCCAGAAGCGCAGAGCCCCGGCGCAGAGCCCGGTGGAGAGATGACCTGCAACCTAATTGCGTAAAACACTATCAATCTCAATCTGAATCATTTTGAACGATATTGCTAATCCATTGCTCCATACGTTCGAAAAATGTGTCCGCTCAACAACGCTAATAACGCAATGAATGTTTTTGGACTGTCAAAATGAAACCCATTGCTACTGATAGTGTGTTACACAATTACACCGTTGGATGCGTTCCGCGAGGGCTGGTTCGAGCTGGTGCTGGAAAAGAGTTCCAGGAAGGACTTATGGGAGGCCTTTGCCCAGTAGTGGGATAGTAAACGTTAAAGAAAAATATTGTGAAAAATGCATTCCGAAAAAAAAAAACCAGTATGAAAATGGAACTCGTTTGCGGAATTAAGACGCCCTAATCGCTTTCAGAGTCGAAGGGTTCACGAATGACGTCAGATCAAATGTTAACCTCGTTAAGGTCTACGCCCATATCGGTGAATATTGTGTTCAAATAGCCAATCTCACTTCTGATTAGGATAGCACTCAACCAAATTGGACTATGATAGGACTGGCGCCACACACGGAAGCTCCTCGCGATATCCCATATTGTGCTAATAAAATTAATCAACGGAACAATTTAACGACGTCCCAAATAAATACAAACAATAAAACTTAGTTAAACTGAGATTAGGAACACCTAAGATACAATTTTAAAGTTTCCCACAAAAAATCGCAAGTTCGCAACTCGTATGTTGTAGACGTTACTGCGGTCCGACTCCAAAGAGTTCTCACATAAAACATGAAACTATACGCTGTTAAAATAATAAAATGAGGATAATTCATTTCTCTTTTATGTCAGTCATTACATATTCAATTACACTTTACGGTTGGCGGGATCCAGGGTATTTTTATAGAGAAATGCTCGTACATTTATCCGTACATTTATCCGTTGGCGAGGGCGCACTTCCTTTGGCGCTTGTGCCAGATAAAAAGTCGCACTCCAGAAGCTCTTGACAGGCTCTTTAGCTTCATCAACGCTTTTCACAGATGCTCGCTCGTCGGCATTCAAATATGGCGGTTTAGCCAGTGATTATCCCGCATTGACGTATTTGCTCTGCGCTTTGCATAAGTCTCAACTTCCATCACATAGTTATTTTTCGTCTTGGTTTCTAAATCAATAAAAGCTTCAAAGGACGGGTTTTAGCAAGCACCATTGGGGACATTCATTCAGGTATTTATGTAGATATTGTAACTAAATTGGTGATGAGCATCCAATTTTGTTTGATAACCTCGTTTTATATCAAACATGAGACAGAATAGGTACCATGATTTACCAACTAGTACTACTCTACCAGTATCTCGCTTAACTACAAAATTTTACACCGTGACGAGTTATGTAAAACAATTTGAACGCTTCGTTTCTATTTAAATCACGTGTTGGGCCTTAAACCTTGAATCTTATTCACGAATGAAGTACAGCGACCGTAAAACCAGTTGTCTCTAAAGACTACATAGTGAGACACCTATAGTTGTAGAAAATATTGTATTTTTATTGAATTTCTTCGCAATAAACCGGTCACAAAATAGTGGGTCGTGCTTCAATCCACTAGCTGTGACCTACTTCAGTGCTTGTCAAAGGCTTACAGTTTGATTCCGTGGTAAAGTGCACATCGGACACCAAGTGAGATATGAGAGAGGAAGCTCGTGTCATGTGGCGTCAACGATTTTTTGGGACGTGTTTCATTTGTGAATTTGATCGAGCACGCTTCCAAAATTACGAAACAAAAATTGTTATTTTAAGCTATCGCTGCGAATGGCAGGAATCTAAACTTTCAGATCCATCAAAAATTCTCTCGACACACAACATTTTCAGCAACATTTATTTCGAAACTGTAGAACTTCAACAAAGTGAGCTCAAACTCGGTACACAAGTGTACCGTCAGCACAATGGCGTCAACAGCCGTGGACGTGCCTTTTGTTACATCACTTTAAAAATAACTAAGTTGTTAACTACCATTTTATTCAGCCATATTTTAAGTCATTTCGACATGGCCATTAGGCGCAAAATCTGAAATATTCTTTGTACCGTCCGTAGTAAAGATATTTTAATACAATTGTAATAAATTGCAATTCACGTCCTAATTCTCATTTTAATTGTAGCGTAAAACGAATTTATGTTTCTGTTCACAAATAATATAAGTTGTTTTAAACCGTATAGAAGTTTAGTATTGAGGTCGCTCATGATTATTTAAAAATTGATAAACGCTATATGTCATGCGTGAATGAGTGTTTTTATAATATCTGAAGAGTTGTTTGAACTTAAAAAGTAGGATGAACGATATCTACAAAGAAATGTTTTCTGGGTGAGCTTCAACCTTTTTGCAAACTACGTAGCATGTGCGCAATGGGGTGAATTGGGATAAACTTTCCTGGATAGATTTCGTCGGAAGCTGAACTAGGCTGTCAAAACTACGAAAAACATGGGAGAGGTGCCAGTACCGGGCAGTGGCGGCATCTTCTTCGATTTCCGTGACGTAACTTTGTCTTGAATCGTCCGCATAGAGTTGTTCATGTCCCAAATCTTTGGCCCGAATCTGAGTCACATAGCTGATCGGAATCAGTACAATTTCGTGACACGGCCGACTTAATGCACTTTCCGTGATAGCTGTTCAGGATTTCACAACATAAGCGTGGCGCGGGCGTGGGGCGGCTCGCACGCGACACAATGGCGTACAATCGACGTGTGCTGCACTAACCGTTCAATTTATTGATACACAAGGCCACTGTGAGCGTGGAGGGAGTTTCAGACTGCCAACATAATTGGACTATGCACGATATTGATTCAAATCATAGCGCAACAGAGACATTACAGCCTATGATGAATGTTATCCGCATACAGTTTGATCAACAAGATCAAAGCAAACACAAGGAATGTACTTACATATTTGCGAGGATGATCCAACGAATTCAAACGTTCGATGATCCTCGAATAAACCCGAGCGAGCAAACCTACTATTTGTTTGATTTACGTAAGTACGTATGTCACTATGTCGCATTTACCTACAAAGGGCGGATCTGGCCAAAACTGAGACAAACATTTGAATCTGGCAAAAGTAAGATCTATTTACAAAAGAGTCTAAAAATGAGAATGCTAAGCCTGGAATGCCCGGGAGGAGTTCTGGCAACTTACTAAAATAACTGAATAAACTTGAAACAAAAACAACGGAGCATCCGATTTCAGTCCGCCCTTAAAACAAAGCCTCCGCTTTAACTCTTCAATTAGAAACTTTACACCGTCTGTCAGTGAAAGTCTCCCAAAATAAAGAATGTAGGCCTCTAAAGTCATAGTGTAAGAGTTGCGTAAGCGTGTACGTACACTTGGATAAAAACGAAAGTGCCTAGCGCGCCTGCGCATCCAAACGGCTCTAATAAACACTTATTGTGTTCGATAACATTACATCGTGCTAGTGATTGTGTACTTGTTTCTGATACTTGTTATAAGTGGAGAACGCTAGTTTTATTGCTGTACATTTTCCATCAGTAAAATATAATTCTGTTGTCCCCGTGACGGGGACAACGGGAATATGGGATTTTCTCTGCTTCTAAGAGTAAAAGTATTTATTTTGGGTATATTCGCGGAATCTATGCCACTGAAGATCAAACTATTGCTTGAATAAAACTGGAAATTATTTGGCAAAATGGAACAAAATATTTATTTTTTTCAGCATATCTTTTATATAGGTACTTAATTTAAACATGATTTTTTCTTTATTATGAAGAGGATATCAGGTTTCTAAGCCTCACGAGGTAAATTGAAAAGATTTTCCTCATAGACCCTAATTCTTTCGTTTGGCGTAGTAACTGCTTTCTTTCTTCATACGGGTACTACAGTCCGTCAAATCTAAGAAGTACCGTTTGACAGTTCTGACAATTGAATGATAGGGATGGGATGAAAAAATCGATTACTATAATATCCGAACTTTAAGAGATCGATTACTATAATATCCGAATTTTAAGAAATCAATTGTTATAATTAAATAAAAGAAATGTTTAGGATATTTTTTTATTCACTACTAGTACTAGTATCGTCGTCTTCGTCATCATCGTCATTTAAATTAATGACCAGTTGATTGTCCATTACATTATCAAAGTGTACGTCTCTTTCGAAGTCGTCCATTATTATTTTCTTTGTTTTTTGTACTACTTTACTCCAATCTTCCTGTGTAACTTGGGCACATGCTTCCTTTAATAAACCTTCCATTTTCTTGACACTGAAGGGTGGTTTTGTGTTGTGTCTTGCTGCATAACCTGTAAAACAATAATGTAACTATTTGATAGCAGACGAAAACCATTGTTTAAATTATAAATGTTAGAAGTACTCGTGTTATTATTATAATATTATAAAATATTACCTTTAACTTGGGCCCAAATCAGTTCAATGGCATTATATTGGCAATGGTACGGAGGAAGTCGTATGACTTTGGTGAATGGGTTTTATCTCATATTTTACGATTACATAACTATTTAGTTATGTAATCGTAATATGTGAGATAAATCCCATTCACATGAAAAAATATTTGTTTGGTTGTCAAGTGTAATTTGTAAATAATACATTCGATTTTTCGTATATGTAAACGATTTTTTTGCATACAAGTGTATCCGAAGAGTCGCAACACTACGTGCAGTGACCTAACTACGTAACTTTGTAATGAGGTCAAGAATATAACTATTAGAAATTATTTACTGTGTAAATATGTGTTATTTTGCTTTGTTTGAATGTTTTCAATTACATTTAGATATTAAGAATTGTACATTTTTAGATACAATAATGAAATCTTTCTAAATTCATGGTTTTATGAAAAAGGTTATCGAAACTGAATAATGTACGTATGAACAAAGTTGTTTCGGTTTGAAAAATATGAAACGTCAAACGGTACTTCTTAGATTTGACGGACTGTAGGACCAAAACCATTAAGTACACAAGCATTTATTTATCCGCAATTAATAGGAAGTAAGCGAACATACCGCAAAACAAATATAAGACATATTTTGGCCAGAGCGCGCAATTACAGTAGCGATTGATAAGATAAAGTATATCAAATAGGTTACTTGCTCTTGGGTCAAAGCGGCACGTTTTGCGACACTGCCTATTTTTAGTTATGTTGTTAAGGATAAACGTGGGTGTGACGCCAATACAATATCAGACGTTCGACAAGATTATTGGCGATGAGAAGTATCTCGTAGACTACAGATTTGAGACACGCCCGCGCCGTGTCCCTGGCCGAGACCAACACCACTCTTCGTGAATTTTCATGAAAGTGAGGCGATTGTAATGACAAGATTGCCAAAAAGGCGCTTTGAAAATGTAAATTTTAATTAATTCCGAATCTTTAGATTCTTTTAAGGTAGCAGAGGTCCGAATATAGATCCTTTGCGAAACCATGAAACTAGTTAATGAAATCATATGAACTAACGCAATTTTGACTGATACGAAATCGGTCATAGACGGCAGCCAAATACAAGATAAGCGAAGAATCTTCATCCGTAATATTGCTCGCTCTTAAGGAAAAGAACGCACCTACGTCCTCGCAATATCGAAATAGAAAAGTTCCCTGACACTATTCTACAAGTTACGAACGATTACAACTGCCGTGCAACTTTTATAGCTACATGACAGTTACGGGTTGATTTATCAACCCGATAATCAAAACTACTGTACATTGGTACTAGGAACATGAATAATCAAATCTATTTGGCATATCATTTTTGTATTCGGTAAGAGATATTTGTGTCGTACGAATAAGTATTAGAATTCATCAAGGATGATGAGACAGTTACAAGCTGACCAGTTTCCTCTCACTTTCAATCTCAAAGATACATTCGATTTTTGCTTATTCGCTGTATTATAATATACTAAGTACCTACTGTTAGATCTTGCTTGATATAAACCCTTAGTCACCGAACACGACGCCCACCGGAAAGGACGGAGTATAAATTCTTGGTCGGGGACCATATCGTCACGAAATATCGTCGCGATAAATGTTTATGACCACCGTATCCCTATTTACAAGCATCGTGACAGGTGCCGAGTCCTATCGCCGACCCGTTCGACTTTGTGTACTAAATAATGTCCGATTGACATGATGAACTCGATCTAGGGATTAGTTTGAAGGATATTTCCTACACTTCAAAACGTTACAAGGGTCTACCTCTACACGTGGGAGCCGGAGATTCGAGCTGAGAAACTCGTTACAATGTCATGCCGGAGCCGGTAGAATATTACCGCATAGGTTGTGTTGCCGCACGAACACCTTCGGACCGATGACATTGGAATGAGTAACCGCTGTGCAACTGAGCGTATCACTCTAACAGTCGATCTGAGAAGGCATTAGTTGCTTTAGCAAAACTAATGGATGCTTCAGATGGTCGGTCGGACGTGACTGGGTTTCTTTCTAGTGAGTGCCAGACACTGACAGTTCACAATACATTTGTTACGCAGAAGAAACCTTGCTAGAACCGCCATGGTGACCTATGACCGTTCAATGTCGTGGTTCTCGAAGTCCTGTCATCAGCTACACGTAACACTTTGCCAGCTGTCGTGTGCTATTTCTGTTGCTTGTATTAATAGGTCAATGAGAGTCACAATTGAGTTCAGTGCGCGTGGGCCGTGGGGGTAATTTGTTAATTTTTGTTTCCGAATGCTCCGTCGATATTATTTCAATGGTATGACTAGCTTGATGAGTTGACAGTTTTTATATTCGTTTTTCTATTCACGTTTTCTGGCTATGTACTTATTTTGTTTATTTTTAGGGTTCCGTACCCAAAGGGTAAAAACGGGACCCTATTACTAAGACTCCACTGTCCGTCTGTCTGTCATCATGCTGTATCTCATGAACCGTGATAGCTAGACAGTTGAAATTTTCACAGATAATGTATTTCTGTTGCCGCTATAACAACAAATACTAAAAACAGAATAACATCAATATTTAAGGGGGGCTCCCATACAACAAACGTGATTTTTTTGCCGTTATGTGCTCGATATTAATAACGGCAACAGGTAGACGCTTGAAATATTCACAGAATATTTAGTTGTATATTCACTTTAAAAATAAATAAAATAAATATTTAAGTGGGGCTCCCATACAACGGACGTGATTTTTTTGCCGTTTTGCGATATAATAGTACGGAACCCATCGTGCGCGAGTCCGACTCGCACTTGGCTGCTTATTTTTTAATTTGTCACTTGTGGTAGAGACGGTTAAATCTGCCACCAATTATAGCCTTTAACAGCTTACATGAAAGATTACGAAGTCGTCAATTTTATGACTTTATTGATAACCATAGGACTACAAGAAGTAATCAAAGTTAGCTGTCGTTAACGCGAAAGCCTCTTGTAATTTGAGAGTTTACACGACTTTGCTGGAAATCATAGGAACGTGTCGTTTTTCTAAGTACGCGTGTAGCCATTGATTGGCGTGCCGTAAGTTCCTTATGACAGCAAAATTGCAATATGAACACAATCAAGAGTCAATTTATATCACGAAAGTACACTAGTGTTTCAATTGCAATAAATCAGTACTAACAACTAATGGGAACAAATCAAAATGGTCGCTTATAGTAATTCAGCTGGCGATTGCGCCTGCGCATGGCTATTGTGACAATTCCATTGGCAATGCGCATCGATTACCGCTGATAAACGCTCCCGATAAAATAAAAACTTTAGATTATTATTCTTACGTCGAAAAGTGAGTTCTAAAACATTAACACTCGGTTCAATTTCGATTGATTGTGTGGGTAGAGATAAAACGTTGTTATGATAAACAAACTGAATGTTACGATTATTGCTTTATTAGATGTACAGTATTTTAAAGAATTTAATTGTTGAATGTATTGTGCTAGTATAAATACAACTAGTTTTTATACGACGACTGAGAAACTATCGCTCTAGTAATTCGGGCTCAAAATTGAGATTTATTTTATACAGTATCAACAGTCTATAAATCGGATTTAAGCGCCTTTGTTTTTTCCTACGTAAGTACCTACGTACAATTTTAGCTTAATACGTAACCGGGTTATCAGACAGCTAAACCAAATCCTATGGACCAACAGCACCACAAAATTCAGAGCCCCAGAACAACAATATTTTGCTTCAAATTCGAAGTTTCTAGACACTAAACACAAATCCGTCGAAGTATACCTGCTCTCAGCTTTAATAGCATGAATACTAACAACAACCGACGCTCAGAATGCTAAACAGCCGGTCGAGATCGATTTGAAACCTTTTGCGTAGCAAAGGACCATTTTAAAATATAATAAGCATTCAGATTCAGTTCAGACACGCACAAAATTGCACCTAGGAAGGTGCAATTTTGTGCGTGTCAAAAAGGTATGTTGATTTTAAAAGCGAAACGGGCGTTCATGTCCCTCGACGATAGGTATATATATATACAGTGCTATTCCCAATTGCGTCATGATCAGGGGGTGACACTTTCTTACAGGGGCAGTTACAACGGAAAATTCTGATGGGTGTAGAACCAAGTTCTTGAGGTGCTTGCGATTTTCCAAAATTCCGACCAACAAGACGGACTTCACTTGGGTGGAAGAACCAATTCAAAATTAAATTATCGCTTAAGAATGCACTTTAACAAAAACTAGGCGATCGTAATTACCAATCAATTTACAGGTTTAAAGATATACTTGGTCGCAGATAAGATAGCGTTATCAGCATGCTTATCGACAAATTGTAGAATAATATGAGAGCTCGTTATCACAGTTTGGATTGTGTTGATAAATATAATGTAACTGTTATCTTTAGGAAGCGTCTATGTGGCCCTAAGAATAAGTAATAATACTTATTCGTAGATATATGGCCACGTCGACGCTTCCTAAAGATACAGCTTATATCTAAAATAAAAAGATTTAAACTGTTGTTAGGCAAGGTTATTTTACTGATGGGTTGAGTAAGTCATAGTTTTCAAAATTGTATGAGATTTTCTCCCGTAAACTTTCCTTAGATTGTGTTGTAAAATTAATTAAATAGCTATGTGTGTGTTGAATGTTTACGCTCATAGAGCGACGCTAGCTTTATCTAAGTTATTTTTAATATAACCTCCTCCGTTTTTTCGTCGGTTAAAAAATGAGATATAAAGGACGCTTTTGTTTTGAACATATCCCAGACACGGTCTTTTTGTGATCCCGGGGCACAATCCTTTGAGAATACATGCTGTATTTGTTTAGCGAAACTATTCCTTTATCCAGCTTAGAGCAAGACATTTACTACGTGAATAAATTATTATATTCACTCCGACATAGAAATACAGAGGAGTGTTCGTACTTTGGGAAAATCTGACAAACACATCGTAAACGGTTCCGGATTTATTTAATTTGTTGGAGGGATATAAGAGTAATAATACCCGAAACTGTATTTCGTTATAAACAACACTGCCCAGTATTGTTTAACAACGAAAGAAAACGGAATGTTGAGCAAATATATTGGAAAATTATCCATACGATAATACGACGATGGACAAGAAACGACCACTCAGTGCATGTCAATATAAAGAAAGATACGAAGAAACATGTACAGGAGAATAACAAAATGATATTTTCCTTTATTTAAATATTTATGATTGGATCAACAAGCATTTTGTGGGGCTGGGGACAGGTTCGGAGCCTCAGGCCACAAATCTTCTGCGCAAAACATTCTTAGTAAATAATACATAGCCCACAATACTTATGTATAGCTAGAGGTATTTCCGTTGCGATCGGAAAGATGCGAATATTGACTTGGTTGAATTCGAGGAGAAACCTGTGCAAACACAAATATTATTGGACATATTTAAATAGGGTGGCTCGAGGAGTGTGGAGTTAGAAGTTGGTGACTGACTTTTGGTCGATTTTCGCCAAATATAATTTAATTTTATCATCGTAAAACATCACAGCAGCAATGATTTTCAAGCTTTTCATGAAATTAGGACTACGCCCATTAAATACTCTTTCAAAGACCAAAACTAGGTAAAAATTCAACATCTGAAGGTAGCATTACAAACAATGAACCTTTCTTTTCTAAGGGCCTCGCCCACGACTCCCCCGAGATATCCACTGACTAGCGTACAAATTGCTAGCCAAAACAAATATTTATTTCGACACAATACCTCTTTACAGCGGCCTGTTTACACGTAGTTACGAACTTATGATACGGGCTCTTGTGTTTATCATACGTCGTTAAACGCCCGGTTTAATGTTAATTGGCAGTTAGGTTTGTGTTGACGCTGCTTTGTTATCAACACACCCTCTCGGTTGATAGGTACGCTGAACGTTCGAGATCATCAATTTGTTAGGTGCTTCCTAGATCTAGGAAATGGGATCGGTCGTCGGTTACCGGAAACCGACTTTAGCCACAACCGTTCGGAATTCGGATACATGCGGTTTTACCCTGCCCGACCCGATCCGGATGTCGATGTTCATAATCCGGAAATACGAATGTTTTGTGCGTTTGGATGTATATAAAAAAATAATTTGTACGCCTCATCAGGCAAAACATGTACGGACTTGTTACCTATATTTAAGATCATGCATGCTTGATTTGTATGTAAACGCATGTTTCACAAATAAATTATCTTTATCTTTAATATAACTTTTTGGACTACATAATAGATGATTCTTGGGTGGGTTCGCCATTGACGGCCTTTACAAAGTTTGCGTGGCTATCTAAAAAGCCCGATAAAATGAATAATAAAAACTTGAAAAATATACTTTAGTCAAAGTTGGAAGTTTAAGCACATCACGAAATCGTAAATTTTTGCGAAGGGATAAATAACACGCAAGCCAAACTGCGGTTAATAATGAAACACATTTTTAGTGATTCTGTCCGAATTTAACGAGAGGCTCAAAAAACGTCTTCAAGAACACTAAGCAAAAATTTCACATAGGCTTTTAATAAGAAAACTATTTGGAGGGCAAAGGGAAAACCACCAACACAAAACTTCGATTAATTAACATTTTCGTTTAAAATACTTAAGTATACTTTTCTCCCTATGGAAATACTTTGATCTGGGTCAAATGTTAGGGTGTCCCAAGGGTGCGGACTCCGCTTTTGGACCTCTCACGTAGCGCGAAATGGTTCGTGGTCCTTATAGGCAAAGAGCTGACGTGTAAACTTACGGGAATGTAGAATTATACTGAGAAACCGACCGTATAATTTAATTATTAATGTTTCTGTAAATCAGACCCGATTTCGTCAGGATTGAAAAAATGAGTAAACAATTTCTGACAACATTTGGACAGATATATTAAATACGCCTGTCTGTCTAATCGTTATTTATTTTAGTCGGCTCCGAACGTTATTTTATTTATTTTACGCACGCCTAATAAATAATTAAATTTTCATGTCAAATCATTACGAGTACGGCTATCTAACCGCGTAGTGATTAATTGTGCAGCCAAAAAGGTTACAATTCCCTTGACATTTAGTATGTGTGGTTACCTCGGCCGCTGCCGACGAACCGTCCGCGGGAAGTGCGGTAATTATGTGCGTTGTGGCGAGCGCATTAGTTTCATAAAATTAATTAATGGAGTATCATTACCGCACATTAAAAGCGTGCTAATTAAAGATGCTTGTGTGCGGGATGGGCTGCGCACTCAACTATAGTTTATTGTTTACTCAAATAATACAATTTTATCAGGCAAATGGGATTTTGCACTGCACATTCAACTTGCTATAAAAACTGAAATACGTAGAAACAGAATAGTGTTCAAAAAGACTGTAGCCAAACCTTCTCTAGCACTCTCTGATGAACCAATCAAATGGAGTGTATGAAACCACAACATCGTCCTACCAAAGCATTTAGTTCAAGTCTACACGATCTAAACCAACACGTTACACTGCGTAAACATTTGACACGTAACCCAAGAGACAACACTTGACAAATTGCTGCCAACCTTCAGGCCAATCAAGCGCCCCACGATAGACAATAGACTCTAACCCAAAGCCATTCAACTTAGAATCATATAGCGAGGCAGAATGTGCAGTCAGTACCGGTAATGACCTTGCCTGTCATCAATCTGGTGTCAGCAAGACCTTCACATAGTTACTAAACTTATTGCTTTTAATATACGTTTGTAGCAATATTACGTAATTCTTTGGATAATTCATAAAGAATTCCTTTGTAAAATCTAGTGTATAACGAAGGCCGAATAGATTGGCTATCGAAAATTACTGATGAGACTGCCAGAACTAATTTGGCAAAAATTTGGGGAAGTTCCGTAATATTTTCCCACAAATATTAAGCCAATATTGATGCCTGCTTATCGTGGTATTTTATAAAGAACATAATATCCTAGAAAATAGTGTGGTTAACAACACGACATAATTATACTTTATCAGTAAGTGCATGCTATTGTAATTTTTCCATATCGCATTGAGTCGAATTTCCACGTAGGATGAAGTGCGGAAGATTTTCAATATAATCCGTCTTTTATTTCAGGGGTTAAACAGCTCTTGAAAACTCGTCGGGTGGCACAATGGGCCGGGCTTGCTGATCTGGGCAATACCGCCGCTCGTAATTAAGGAACAAGGGCCCAAATGATATCCCCGCCTACAAACTCGTAACAGCTGATACTGTGGAATGGAAAAGCGGAATGTTTTTGCATCTCTCAGATTCCGAATGTTCTGAAAATCTCCCTAAAAGACGGAATAACTCCTGATAACGAGAGAGGGATATTTTTTCGGCATTTCATCTCTGATGCTGTTCTGCATGCCAGCAGAACACAATCCTAATTAAAAAGAATATAGCTATACTTATTATAATGAACACAACGACATTCTACCGTCCAATAGATTACAGATGCTCAAGGCAGCAGTAGATCACATTTACTGCAGTGATCAAGTCAGTGATAAACAACTTACAGCCTTGCTGTTCCAGATAGCAAGTATAATAATAAACTTAAGCTAATTAGATTTTTTAATCAATGGTGATACAGTGCCAATCTATATTACTTGTGTTGTGGTATTTAAATTTTTAATGATCTGATAATGCAAAATAAATAATGTTAATTGTTCCAATTGTTAGTTTTCATTTAAGCCAATAAAAATGAAAGCAAAAAAATAAACACTTTTGTCAAAGAAGAAGAAGAATGAGAAGAATACACCAAAATAATAAATGGTAGAGATTCTGTACATTGAAGTGGATGTTCACACCAACGATGCAACGACTAAGCCATGGGTGGATCGGTGTGAGGCTAAGTACGACATGGCTCACGACAACGAGGCAATGTATACTGTGCACGATGGACGATTTAACGATAAACGCTAACACCTACGCTGCCCGCTCACACTCTGCTGATGTGTTGTACTACTTAGCACACATTATTACTTTATTATCACATTTACGAGCAATTTCAATTGATGAGAAGCCAATATCTAAGAAAATTTACAAGCCAACATTATTATATTTAATTTGAATACACAGATGTTTGACTACACCTTTTCTAAATCCTTAAGATTAATGATTTTGCACAATATTAAAAGCATGATTTATTCATATTAATCATTTTTTGCATCTCTCTTTTTGCAAAAAATATTACTTAACACTACACTGTTGATTAGGCAATGACCTGCATTGCTCAACATTGGAATGGCCTCTAGGGTCTACTTTAAAGTTCGAGGTCTAATCAAATTAGTGTGGCCTTTATAACTATCTATTAAAAATCTAGTGAGAGTAGCTACAGAATAGGTCAATAGGTTGGTTTTATTGGTGACTAATAAGATTCTTATATGAATGGTCAGGAAATCTATTATAGGTGAAGTGAAGTGATTGTGTTCATGAAGGCGGTGGACATCAGCAGAGGTGATGAGCGCGAGAGAGTGCGCGCGTGAGGCATGCGCGCCGCAACAACCACAAAGCCGATGAGGGAACATTATGCGTTGACTGTCGACTCACCGAAATGAGACGTTATATTGCCATGGCCGTTGGCCAGAGGCAACGCGGTCACCAAGTCTTGCACTAAAAAACAACGACTATCTTTTAACATTGCATAAATTCATACTACACATGAGGCGGCCGGCCCGGCCGTCCCCGTCTTATCAAACGTACGGCGAAATTACTCAGATAATTTGTGCCTATAATTCTTCAACTTATCAACGGAATTATACTCGTTAAATTACAGCAATAAAGTGGCATTAACTACACAGTATATTTTATCTCACTATGCTTTTTTAAAGTTTAATAATTCGATACATTATGACCTCACAATCACAGAAAAATAGGTCAAAATGATAACAAGTGTATACTGATAAGAATCTAGTTGGAGCCCAGCTGCGTGCGGCTGAATCGACCACAAGTTCGCTGTGTCAATGTTATGCCCGCCTTGCCAAGTACGCAATGAAGTAAAGACAACTAAACATAACTATGTATAGTGTGCAGGTAAATAATGCGCTACTCACCCGAGCTAAAGTGTGATCTCTTTACGTCTCCATTCTCCGAGTCGCCGTCGAGCGGCCGTTTCCTCGAGTCCGTGATTTCCGGACTGGGGCAAGTATCCATCCCTGTGTCAGCGGCCATGTTGAATTTCAGGGCAAAACTTTAAACTTGTCTAGCATAATTCCCATTACGTAATTGCTTCAAAATATGTACGATTATGCGGCACTATGCATTATTTAATCATAATAATGGTAACACTTAACACTTAAACAACTAGAAACGAAGGAAAATTGAAGTTTTGAATGGTGTAGTTAATGAAATAAGAAGAGAAGTGACACTGTGGTTGTTACGTCTAAACGTTTTGTGAACGTTTGTCGATACTGCGGCTGTTTGTGGCGCACGGCCAACGTGAAGCTAGTCGCAAGTATCACGCCGTTATGTTGGCCGCACTGTATTATGACAGTAACCAGCTGATTGTGTTAGTGCTGTGCGCAGGTATTTATCGAACGTAATCGATAGGACACCATATCATGTAAAAAAACTTTAAGGCAAAATTGTCCTGCACCCTAATTGCGTAACAAACTATCAATCTCAATCTGAATAATTTTGAAGGATATTGGTAACCCATTGCTCCACATGTTCGAAAACTTTGTCTGATCAACAACGTAATAACGCAATGAATGTTGTTGAACTGTTAAAATGAAAGCCATAGCTACTGATAGTGTGTTACGCAATTACCCCGCTATATCATAATAATATATTTTTATTGAAGTTGGACTCATTTGATTAGATGGTACATTTTTCAAAAACCAGTTTTTCCAAAAAAGTGTCTGTTATATTTTATGAAAAAGCTTTCGTTATTGTAAATGGCGTTACTAAAAATAACTAACCTTACTATCATGTTTACATCTCTATCGTTTTCTTTGTGCGTGTAAAACGTAAGGTGTGTCATCTTTATCGATACATTTATTTATCTAAGCTGCACAACACTATATATACATAATGCGCCAAGGTCGTTCAGGAACCAATCAGCATTCGCTATGAATTTCATTACTATTAGAAGACGAACGGAGGTGCGCGGCTTTCAAAAAATAATACTAAATGTAAGTAAAATATCGGTTCCTTTCTTCTTTCCTTTTTAAAAAGCCTATGTAACACAAGCTTTTGCAAGAAATTTAATTTTATTGTTGTTTTTTTAAAACCCTAACTTATTCTCGTTAACTGAGATCAGATGCAGTTGATATTTTAATTATTTGCACTAAAATAACCGATTGTAAGTTATAGTTCAAGAGGAACTAATTACACTCCATTTAAAGTATTCTGTTTAATTGTGTTTTTACCTTTTAATTTCTTTAACATTTCAAATGTGGCGCCTTTTATGGACCTAGCAAAATAGCTCAAATCTAGGTCAAGGACCAAGGTAAGTATTTCTGTCTCATTTCAGCAACTAGATCAAGAGACTTTTAGGTCATATAGGAATGGGAAACTTTCAGAAGCTGGATTAACCTACAAAATGAAACCTTTTTTGAAAATTCGCCCATTTAAACGTCTGTGGATACTCGGAAATTACGTCACTAACTGTATTTTTGTTATTATTATAACTTTTTATCTTAAAATGTGAATTTATTGTCAAGCATAGGTAGTTAACGTGATGATATTTTATTTTGAGTTCGAAGTCCCTAGTCTTATATCAATTTTTGCCGCATAGCTTCTAGGTAGCGCAATGCGGGTAAACCTAGCGCCATCTTTTATCTAAAATCATGAACTAAAGTTAATTGTTTCTCAGTTTATTCTAGTACTATCAGGAAACTAAATAAATTCTAATGATTGAATGAGTACTGTAGAAAAAATAATCACAAAGCCTACCTTGATATTTTAATTTTACGTTCAAGCCTTGTTATCTACAGATTAGGCAGAAATTCAAGCGATGAATATGGCTACTGAAATATAATAACAGATCCTAATTCATACCTACCGGTGTTCTGTAGTTTCTGTCTTCCTTTTTACACCCATGGGGGCTCCATGGGAAAAAGGTGTGAGTATGTATGTATGTGTAGACTGTAGATACCCACCGACTTAAATCAGCTTTTAAATTCAATGCCCAGTGACTGGGATTTTATAGACGTGATTTAATGTTAGAAACGATTCAATAGAACTCTGTAACTACTTTCCTTATACAAATTACAAATATTTTTTGTCTTCCACAAAAGAGAAAGTTCGATAAACACGAAAACAAAGTTATCATACATTTTGTAAATGGCTGTAATTAATAGCAATTAGTATTTAGAGCGGTTAGCAATGCGATCAAAGTTATTTTGTAAATGAACAAACAATACCTACCAAATAAGTTCGCTTTACGATAACGACTTTCAAAATAAATAATACTTATCGGTGTTTCTATCCCACTGTAACTCATAACAAACAGAAGTAAATGAGCATTTTATTTGGTCACCACGATATTTCCTTCGTGATTTAATTCCTCGCCGGATCCATAGACTAAGAGTTTCGCGTAAGTGTCTTAGATACCTACTACCTACACTAATGCTCCTTTTCACTAACACTAGGCATTAATTTAGGTGCCTTTGTCAAACAAAGCAGGCTTTTGTCACTCACCTGTAGGTATTAAAGATAGTCAAATAGATACCTAGAAAACTTTAACGACAGTCAAAATTGAGGTGCCTCAAAAAAACCTAGCTAAAGCAATAAAACCTCAATATGACTTTATTGTGCGAGCATTCCATAAGCTATTACAGACAAGGTAACCTCGTGGTGATTGCCGGCAGCCGCCACGCCTTCAGCTCAGTCTGGAGTGGCACGCAGGGCGCAGCTCCGTGCGTGTCGGCAGAGTTTGAACGAGTCACGAACCATGCCGTGGGCTGAGTTGCCAAATTATCGCAATCAAACCAATTTCGGTTAATGGTTGTGTTCTGGGGATTATTTTGATAAATCTTGATGACACGATATCATTGAATTAGGTACTTTACAAAAGATTTATATGTTACTTTGACCTAACGACTAAATAATTAACTGAATTGGTTATGATTGTGTCGATCCATTGCGTAAAGAACATGCCATGACTTGGTCATATCATGGCCCTTCGGTCATCCCATACACCTTAATTGTGACCATTTTCAGGCACCGTAATTACACATTGCACATTTAAAAGAAAATGATACACAAGCACCAATGGCAAGCAGCAATTTAAGGCTATCAGAGTATTGAATGTGAATGTCTGAATTTTCCTTTTGGTAACTTCCTGTGTGTTATAAATCGCAGATGTACGCAACGCAACGCATGGTTGTTAATGATCGCAAACAGTTTCACAATTAACGCGTGTGATGCGCGACCCGCGAGCTCGTTGTGCTGACCCACCAGCGAACGTAGCGAGCGCGATAGGTATGGTGTTACTATTATATTACCTGCTGTGCTATCAGTTTCACTTTACTAAGGCGATGTAAAAGGGCTTAGCTCGAAGACATTCCGAATCAAGACTTGAACCCCGGACCTCTCGAATCACTATATATGCAGCCGCGATTGTAACTACTGCACCACCAACCATACACGTATTTTATGAAACTGTAAATTGATTTTGTGTTGTTTCGATTACACACGCACGCACATTCGTAAAGCTGCAGTTTCTAATAAATGCTTGTTAATTAGGTAGGTATTTTTAGGTAGGTACCTTCTTTTATGAATGTGCAGTGATGGGCAAATAATATTAGATAACGATGCTGGTGTTTTTACGTATTGTGACCGTTTGTTTATGCATTTACAATCTTTAGGCATAATAGGCACATCTGTCCATACGGCCAAAAAAGGTGGATAAGTATTTTGAGGACGTCTTAGCCCACCTGCTGTTAGTTAAGTGCCTGTTAACTTTGCCTAATACGTCCAACAGAGGACGTGTCTAATGTCTACGTGCATGCAATGTTTGCTTTATAAGTGCTCACCTAGACAAAATTAAAATATTGAGCATTATAACAAATAGGATTTTTTTTTTGTCCATTCTGTTATATTGTATAATTTACATTTCAGTGCCTATTTACTCAAATATCTTCCATACTCTTACGTGGGGCTTGTGGCTAAGTAATAACAGCCGCACGGGTCAATCGATTAGGTTAAGCTACGCTTGACGCGGTTGGCCCATGGATGGGTGACCATCTTTACATACCAAGACCCCTCGTTGGTTCCGGCTGTCATTCGTGGAACTGTAATTGTCGTTACGGGTCGTCAGAAGCCCGAAAGTCTGACAACCAGTCTTACTAAGGGGTATCGTATTACCCAGTAACTGGGTTGTGAAGGTCAGATAGGCAGTCGCTCCATGTAATACTGGTATTCAGCTGCGTCCAGTTGAACTGAAAGCCAACCCCTACAGAGTTGAGAAAAGGCAGGCAGATGATGAACTTCCAGTCTTATGTATTGCAAGTTGATTTTTGATTGACTATTTGCACAGACACATTATTTGTAATAAAGTTATTATAGGTTATTACCTATGTTACAGATAACAAAGATCAAATTATATTTAATTTGATCTTTGTTATCTGTGACATTGATTTTTGTGACATTCACAGATAACAAAGAACAAATTATATTTAATTTGATCTTTGTTATCTGTGACATTGCTATTCCAAAACGTTATAATCATCTCAGATTATGAATTCAAATATAGGTGTAAATAACATGAATAATCCTGAAGATAAAAAATTAACCACGTTCAATATAAAACTAGCCTTTAATATTGCATTGAATTAGTACAAAATACATGCTCATTGCACGCATACAGCTCAGCTGTAAGGAATAGTTCTCGGTCGCCATGTAGAGGACATTTATACAGGGTGTTAGGTTAAACGAGGGACACACTGTAAGGGAGTGTGTACTCATGAAAATGAACACCTTTTACAATGGGACCAACTCTGAAATAAGAAAAAAGAAACCTCCTGGCCCCTACATTTCGATCG
Organism: Hydraecia micacea; assembly: GCA_914767645.1. Taxonomy (NCBI): domain Eukaryota; kingdom Metazoa; phylum Arthropoda; class Insecta; order Lepidoptera; family Noctuidae; genus Hydraecia; species Hydraecia micacea. The sequence goes on along the minus strand of OU611793.1, from coordinate 636,562 downwards.
CGTAGGGAACAGATTTCTTTTATTTCATATTTTTAAGAATGTTCGTCTTTCAAACTAACACCCTGTTTAAATTATAAGTTTCATAATTATAAGCACTTTCATAAAGTAATATCTTAGGAGTTTAACCGGTAGTTACGGATATTTCTAAGTATTAAACGTAGCTTGGTGCTTACTTAGGTGACCATAGTTTAAAATATATTATTTATAAAAAAAAAAAAAAACTATTTGGATTGATAAGTTTGTACGAAATATTTTGGAAATATGCATGGATCTGTTACCTGCCTTCACTTTCCTGTTACTAGCTTAGTACAGGGGCCTTTCTATGACGTATTAATGTCACCATTTTTCCAGTGTGAGAAAGAGACAGAGCTATACAAGGCCAATAGCACCATCCCGTTTTCGCATTGAAATAATGATGTTGTTAATACTTTTTTCGTGTTATTTGCCCCTCTTGTTGATTATTGACAGGTCCACACATACTCCTGCTAGATTATATTAATAAATATAATATTGGCACAACAATACAAATATCTTGATCCCTTCTCTAGGTAAGCAGGCAGCTACGTCTCTCATTCACTAACATAACATCCCGGTAGGTCGCCACCGGACGTAAATAACAACGAGCTTTAGAAAGAGACGGCCACATAGGATTGGGGCCCTTTCAGAATACCAGCGCAACGGCTGTAGCATTATGCCTTTTGGGCATCGCACGGGTCCTTTTTAATTTTTAATGTTATTCTTATTAGTTTTAAATACTTTTTACTGTTTGTATTTCCTGTGCGTGTCCCAAATAAAATATTTTTCTTCCTTTCTTTCTTTGTATGAGTGACAAAGACGACGTCTTACAAGCCGAACTTTTTCTAATAGTCGATGTGATATTTACGGCCAGGTACTGCAGATGTTGGAATATTGTCACACTGTGGTCATAGCTCGGACAGGCGGAAGGTATGTTACGGGTTGACCAGTATATCTTGAGACACGGTGGAACAGGAAACTAAATCATGATTTGACATTGTATTGTACAAGCATCACCATGGAACATCAAGTTATGCTGGTCACTTCGTATGTATTGATGAATTCCATCGAATCGAAGGTGAAGGTGTCTATACACCCAAGCCTCCGGGTGCCGGCGGGTTAGCCGACGGTTGGCTTTAGTCGACGGAAGAAAAGACAAAATTACAGATTTCTTTAGAAATGTCTCTACAATCGGTCATTTTGTCTGTTCGTCCGTCGAAAAAACTCATTTCTATGGTGGTCATGCTACGCGTGCAGAACGTTGCAAGTCGGACAACTTTTGTATAAAATGATCCGGGCGGGTTGGGCCGCAGCGGCTTTGGTGTGTAGACACCCTTAAACACTTGATTTCTTGTAACATTATCTACCTCTCGTAAATATAATATTATCTAGAGATTCCTAATATTATTCTTATTATGGAAGAAATAAGGTTCATTTTTATTTAAACATATTTTGCATTTTTTGTTTTGCAACTTTAAACTTTATCGTCATATAAAATAGTTTCAGTTTCAGTTTGTAGCATGTTCACGGTTACTTTGAAATGTAACAGAGTGTTGAATGTTGTAGATGCTTCATAAAATACATTAATTTTAGATCGTCTCCACATGTTAGTGTTACGAAACCTTTTCTTAAAGATGAGAGGTAGAAAATGTTACATATCTAACAGTAATGAAGCAGTTATAAAATCAATATAATATTTGTATTTACACAACTCTCACAATTTGTTTCAGACTATATGCTGACACAGGGGTCACAGGTTCGTTCCCGAGTCGAGTCGAATGGAAGTAAATGCGTGACGATTGTAACACGATGTATCAGCATTACTTACACAGCAGCGGGCTCTAACTGTTCTGTAACTAAGTTATCTATTAATAATCTTAATTTATCTTATTAAATTAAATCAAAAGAGTATGAGACATGATTTTTCGTAAGCTAAAAGTTGGCGTACTGGGAAGTGGACGCAAAATGCGCAAAACACCAATAGTTAAGTCCGGATACAGACAAAACAGGCTTATAATCAAAATTAATTATAATAATTTATTTGTGCCCACAAAATACTCAAAACTCGCACAGTCCAGCCCTTTTACATCTGAATAAAAAGCAATAAACGTTAAAATTCATTCATCTATTTACAAAGAACAGTGAGATCCCGCGCCGATGGCTAAGTATCTAAGTGTCCGCCCGCGCTGGCCGCTACGCGGGCGCGGCGGCCGGCACCAGGTGGTAGGTGAGCCACCAGGACAGCAGCGGCTGCGTGACGGCCACGAACAGCAGGAAGTACACTCTCCGCTTGGTGCCGCCTGCGGTGGGCTTGTTCCAGTTCTCTGCGTAAGGGTTGGGCGAGTAGCCCGGAGTGTAGCCGTACGCGGCTTGTTGTTGCTCTGGTGCGTGCGAGCCCGATAGGAGCTGTAGTCGCAGGGTTTTTACCTGGAAAAGATTGATGAAAATCAAACTAATATTATAAAGGCGAAAGTTTGTGAGTATGTGTGTATGTGTGTTTATATGTTTGTTACTTCTTCACGCTCAAACGGCTGCACCAATTTTGATAAAATTTTGTATGGAGGTAGCTGACACCCTGGATTAACATATAGGCTACTTTTTATCCCGATATTCCCACGGGATCGACATTTACGCGGGTGAAACCGCGGGGCGCAGCTAGTAGTTTATAATTACCTATATCAAATTAGATTAATCCTCAGCAAATTATGTACAGACGCCAGCACATCAAGCTACCCGAAACTGTCAAATTTTCCCAATCAACTTTGAACCTTATGCTTCAGCGATAAAGTTGAAAATCTATTAAGGAAATTTGACAGATTGTCGTAGCTTGATATGCTGGCATCTGTACACTACTACAAGGATCATATGGCGCTCAACTAACTTTGAATGGGAGCGCTGTTGGTAAACATTTGTCTCTGACTTTTGTGCAATTGTTTTTGGAACTATTTAAAAAAAAAAAAGGCGGCGTTAGTTCCGATACTGGCCACGCGCCTAAAGAAACTTGTAGTGCTATAGGTATGTATTTGTAGTGTATTCCATATAACTGTGCTCTTGTATTTTGTGTTGATGCTCTGAATAAATGACTTATCTCGATAATATTTTAGTCATACATAAAAAAACAACGTAATGACAGCGTCGTTGGTTTAGTGGTCGCAATACTGCTGCGCATGGGGTCTTGGGTTCGACGCCGGTTGGGGCAGTGTTTGAAATTCTCATTAGCAGTCCGGAGTCTGGATGTTAGTCCAATTGATAGCAATAGGGGCGCTTCTATTACATGGGCCTTATAACATATATACCTTTGGGAACCAGAGACGTGATGCTTCTCATCACTATCTTAGGCTTTACAGGCACGGGTGGGCTTTAGCCTGGTCGAGTATACTTCTCCATTGCAACCTATTCATATCTACATTTATCATGTTATGCTTATGCTAAACCATAATTAATAAAAAAACAACTCACCAAAAAATAAGACAGCGCAAAGCTAGTATATACAAGACTGCAGTAGTACCCCGTCTTGCCCAGCATCAGCCCGGCTAAGAGGCTGCCGATCATGATGATGTACTTATACCCCGAGAAGGCTAGCAGGTCCAGGGTCTTCAGGTGTGTGCTGGTGTTGGTCACGTACAGCGTCACCAGGTACATTATCATCTCGAAGAGGATGTAGGCGAGCGCTGAGGAGGCCTGCATGCCTATCTGTTCAGGGGAGAAGCGGTGTTGGAGACCTGGAATGAAAAATAAAATGTGTAAAGCATGTGTTTATTTGTAAGAGATTTCAATAATGAGACACGAGCGGGTCTCAAACCCCACAACCTCTGCTGGCATACCATACTATTGCTGACTCTGACTACCGAGCTACCGCTTACCCATCCACATAACTTACTGCAGTTAAATAATAAACTCTTTCCATTGTATTGTGAAATTTGACGTTGTTTATCAAATATTTCCTGTGGTGATAACAATTTTAGTAAAATAATAACTATATTAATTAATAAACAACTTCAGGCATATTATTGTGAAATACATATTTTTAATTGCCCAGAAGGATAGCAACAGGGACCTCAGGATACCCTGTAAATCATCATCATCATTTCAGGCGAAAGACTTCCACTGCTGGACTTAAGGCTTCCCCCAAGCGTCGCCACATCGACCGTTCCTGTCACGATACGATTCCTGCGGCCTTCACATGGTCATCAGTCCATCTTGTGGGAGGCCTTCTAACGCTACGTCTTTCGGTACGCGGTCGCCACTCCAGTACCTTTCGGCCTTATCGGCCATATGTTCTATGAACCATGTTACGCCTGCCCACTGCCACTTAAGTTTGGCAATTCTACGGGCTACGTCGGTGACCATCACTTACCTAGCATGAAGCCACATAGCAGCACATAAGTGACGTAGCCCATGGAGGGTATGTAGAGGTCCGGCGCGTTGATGTCGTACCGAGGCTGCACCGGCGTGTCCTGGTCGTATTTCACCATCCATTCCTGGAAATATACAGTTTATGTTAGCAAATATTTGAGGAATGTGGCGGTGAATCAGGGTCACCAGGTCGTAAGTACAATCACGAGCACTAACATGTTCACAATTAGCATTTATTTTATATTTAGTTCACATTTTTCCTTGCATAAATTACGCAGCAACGATAGCCGAAATCGAAGCGCCTGTCGTAGCCGCGCGCACTCAGATTTACATGTTTCTTAATGTGACGTAGGTAGGTACCTATATTCCTAAATAAATTGATGCCGTGCGCAAATTATTCTGTCGCGTGCTATCGGTTCGCCATCCCTGCCCTATTACATCTATCATTCATTACAGAGTAACCTACTATAGTGTAAACTTTTAACTCTTATTACAACTTATTATTTTTACAATAAGTAATTTCATTTTGTAACTTTTTACAAACAATGCATTCTTTGTGAATTCGCTCAGAGAATAACAGAACAGATCCGTATTGTGAAACATTGTATCCAATGAATACTTAAACTTAATAAAGTAGTACCAATCTAGTACTAACCTTATGTGTATAAGGGAACATGATGAGAAGTAACTTCCTCAGCACGTATCTCGAGTCGACCGCGAAGTAGTACCGCAGGCGTGACACGGGCACGTACTTGTTGATCTCGCGCTGAACCACCTCGCGGCCCTGCGCCGCCAGCTGGTTGCCATACTGCAACGCCATGTCCTGCGAGGGGAGGGGCAGGCTAATAAACTAGTGGAGGACAGGGTTAGGAAGTACTGTATTGTGTACAAGCTATTTCCCATCAGAAAAATTTACGAAGTTCCATATGAACTTTCATCACCTATTTAACACCTTTAGGGGATGAATTTTTAAAAATTCTACTTTAGTGCTGACTTTCGTAATACATATAAGGAACTTTTGTACAATAGGAACATGCTTCTAGACACAGCGGTTTTGGCTGTGCATCGTCTGTCTGTGAATGAATTGAAGATAGATGTGTCATTGTTGCTGTAGTAGTGTAGTACATCAAAATAATGGTCTCTGCTGACCTCTAATTTAATCTGGTGTTAAATATTATTCTGGTTGATGGTTTTTATTTGCAACCTTTGGCAGCAAAATAACTAACAAATCTTTCATATGGCATTTGATACTGAGACAAAGACACTTTTCTTCACTTCAAATGCATTTCACATATCAAACACCTACTTTTTGCCAAAACTAGACTACACTTTATGTTTTTTGAAGTTCAGCCTAGATAACAGGTTGGTTCTACTTTTATTAAAACATGCAAGTTACCTGTACAATAGGCTGGTGTAGCATTGAACCTAGTTGTGCTGGGTTTGGCATTGGAGACTGCGGGTATCCACCCATGTAACCAAAATCTGAAACACAAAATATTTTCAGCATTATTAAATCATCTTCACTGTTTACAGTTTTTTTTTAATTAAATTCTCCTAAGAATGTGTACGTAAAAGGTAAGGTACAACAAGTGTTAATGGGTAACAATATTGGAATGATGGCAAACTTAACAAAAACATTCTGTAAACTAAGTTCAAAGATACAAAGCTTAATCACTTATTACAGACCGAAACAGCTGTGTGTTTTATTGCAAGAAATTCAGCTACAGCAATTTTAAATATTTCAGAATTTGTGCTGGTTTATAATAAGTAGTTATATTAACAAAACAAACTTACTCCCAGTTGGTGCAGCAGGAGCGCCAAAGTCCTGTGAGGTGTCTAATTGGATTCCTTCTTGGTATGGAGGTGGGGGTCCTGCGGGTTGGTACCCAGGAGTGTATGCTGGAGGTGCCGGACTGAAGGCGGGGCTCGGCGCCGGCACCCCCATCGCCGCTACATCACTCACGCGCTTCGCCTTGCGAATCCCGCCCGCCTGACCCACTGCAAACAAACATTGTGAAATGCCTATTATTTTAAATGCTTTATATTATGGCTCAGGGAAAGAATAAGACTGAGCTGTTAGTTAGTAAGTTAAAAAACTACAACTGTGTACATAGTTAGAGCTAATTGACTAAATAAGGACTGCTGTTACTCAGCAACAGTTTCTAACAAGGCTTGTGATGCAGTCGTAAATTTAGAATATATCCATAAGATTTAGATCACTTGAGAAGATTAATGTGTAGAAGGTGTTGCGAAAGATATAGTGTGATCAGTTCACTTGAATGCAATGAGAACTTTACGAGCAATTGTTAGATTAAGGCCGAGCATGTCGGTAACAGGTGACAATGTTGTTTACATAGAAAAAACCTCTTACCGTTTCTGGAAGCGTTGAAATTCATTATTTTAGTTCACTATCAGTCTAATGGGAAGGCAATGACATAGTAAATTGTTCAAATAACACGATTTATTTCTGATTTTACTGATTGAAACACATCACCAACGTCCAAGTTGTCGCAATTTGACATTTCATTTTGACAGCTGTGACAGAATTCTGTTTTTACGATTCTTTACGCAGTGGGATGAGTTCTCGGACTTTTAAACAAGAGATTAACATAAAATATATGAAAATCTCTTGTTTTATCATCATCATCTGTCTAGCCTTTTCTCCAACTATGTTGGGGTCGGCTTTCTTCTTCTTTCTTTTATATATATCTCTTGATAAACTGATAAATACAAAAAAAAAAAAAAATTATTATAAAGAAACCAAAAAATTTAAAAAATCATAAAGTCACATTTACCCTGAAACAAACAAAAACGTATTCTTTTCAGTGTAAAATTTGTTACAGTTGTCTGCGTATTTGGTCAATTCATGAGCTGAAATCTTGCATAGCATGTTTTTGATATTTCGATTCAACATGCAGTAGAATAAATTCGATTCATCATTGTCATCATTTCAGTCGAAAGACGACTAATGGACGTAGGCATCGCCAACTTAGCGCCACTTCGACCGGTTCTCGGGTTCACATCACTACATGTCAATCAAAAATGTCATTTCAATATTTTCAATTTGTGCGAAGCAAGTATTTAATCTGAGGAAGCAAGGAGTATATGTGTTCTGTGGTGCGAAGGTCTTGAATGTCAGCTTTGTTTTGTGTTTTCCTCAAATATAATTCAGATCCAGACTGTTCAGCCTCTTTTCGTAATTATCTTATCGTGTAAAATCTGTGAGTGCATTAGCTAACGTCATGGCTCTGACGAACGTGTTACTCCTGAGTCAAATAGCAGGCTATGTGATCGGGCTGATACTGTCGCTTTGTATCATAGTGCCGATGAGCATGCACCAGGATGAATTCATGTAAGCTGGACAACACACTGATCTCCCTTCTTAAAATAAAAAACACAGATCAAGTTCTAACTACAGTTAAAAAGATCTGTTTTGGGCTGTATTGTTATAATAATACCTACTTATAAAATAGGTACCTACTTACCAAAAATTGTTTATAAAAGAATGTTATTTATCTTAGTTGGTTTCCATATCATCATCACGATGGTGTTAATCAGATTTGAGAATAGATTTTAAATAATTTATTATTTTCTGAGATTATCATTGTATTCAAGATTGCGTTTATCCTCCTTTGTGGTTTATTATTTTAACAGATACCTAATTAGGTTTTAACTTTGTGCATTGTATCGGCTCCACTATAATAAAGGCTAGGTATTTTAGTGATACAGTAGACTTGAGTTTGACCACAATTACTAATAATTATTAGTTATTATTATTAATTCTTTGATGGTAAGCAATGATGTGGTTAATGATGGTGCACTTCACTTTATTATATTTCCTTCCATATGGTTGATTTTTGCTGGATTTTAAAAATTGAACTTAACAGAATAAAGAACCAATAAAAATGAAAAACCTAAATCTTACAATTCGTAACATCTGAGTTTGTATCTACCTATACATTATGTGCTTAGAATGTGACAACAGACTGTATTTACCTAATAATAATATTTTTAAACAAACCAATATTGTAGTTTTCATAAAGTTTAATTTCTTTCAGGGGTCACTGCTTGCTCTTCTCTCAAGGTCAATGGGACCAAGATGGTCAGCTCTCCGTCCACTGGGCACACCGGGCTTACTGTGACTATGTCATTGTGGTCGGAGTACTCATGTTCTTGACGTGCAGCATTCAGATCTACAGGTATGGTGATACCTGCTGTTATTGAAGGGCTTTATACTAGCAAATCCGTTCTGCTGTTGGTAAACCAGATAAGCTTTGTCTCACTATGTAAGGTGATAATATGGTTTCTTAATGAATTTTGTTTGAACTGTCAAAACGAAAGCCATTGCTACTATTAGTGTGTTATGCAATTACCCCACTGAAAAGAGCAGAAAGGTTGTCAGGGTCTGACTGCCTTGGGTGTGCTAGACATGCTATAATATTAACACAAGTGGAGGCTCTTTATATGCACTCAAGAAAAACCCATTATCAAGTACTATGGATTGGTTTATCAGGGTAGAGAATATATGCCCAAAAAGCTATAAATAGCAAAAATTATTTGGCACATAGGCACTAATTATTACTAAATTTTTATTTTTTTAAATACAACTACTTTTAAAATTTGGGGTCTTACAATATAAGCTCTGAATGACAATGTTCTATTTTTTAGCTACACTTGAGTCACACTCAATTAAATGTTGACTTTGTTCTGTCTGTCTGTGCATAGGTAACACTAGTGTGAATCACTCCTTATCTCATATTTTCATTCAAGTTTATTTATTTAATAAAGAACAGCGTTATACATGTTGCAAGTTATTTATTATATTCATTTGGTAATTTCATACAATAAAATTACATAAAATAGTAAGGTGTAATATGTTGTAGAATGTCAAAATAAGGATAATTCACAACTACTCCGGGCATGTTGCCACAGATTGGGCGAAAATGCGCGTATGTTCAGGCAGTCGATCTGATGGAGCTGGGTGTATCATTAGGATTAGAACTTTCAAAGTAACGACAGTAGTTTAGTTCATAATGCGCTTCCGACCGCGTCGATAGCACCGACGGGTGCAGGTAAACCACCGTTACAAATATTCTGGAATGGTCAGTTCTTAGGGTTCTATACCTCAAAAGTAAAAATGGAACCCTTATATGATCACTTTGATGTCAGTCTGTCCGTCGGCGTCGGTCAACACCATTTTTCTCAGGAGCGCGTGGAGTTATCAAATTGAAATTAATATCAAATACTCAGGGGCTGCAATCCTTTGAAGCAGTGAAAAAAATCAAACTTCTAAGTCAACGCAATCAAAAGATACGGGTGTTTATGTTCTGGAATCAATAACTAAAGGGTACTTTCCATTGACCTAGCATCATGTTTGGCAAGAAGCAATGTCTTGTAGCACAAGTAAAGGAAAAAATCCGAAAACCGTGTTTGTAAGTAGTTACATTACAAAAACAAATATTTTCTCGTGATAAACTATGTATTTACATACGGAACCCTCGCGTCCTCGGTGCGCAAGTCCGACTCGCACTTGACCGGTTTTTTTTACAACCAAAAGCATTTAATAAACGTGTTGTGTTCGTTTTCCTCTACGATTTTTCCTGGCAACAACACAACCATATAAATAATTGTTCTAGCCTATTTTCGTGTAACAATATTTTTTATTTAAAACAGTGTCCATGGAGTCTCTTGCCCGTTCTTCTCCATAGTCAGATACCTGCTACGCTTTGGAATGGACAATTAGCTTCATATTTCTGACTAACAGAGTCCTTGATAATTCGTAAGTGCCGGTGCCTGTAAATGGTTTAATTAAAATAAATGCTTTGAGTTTGATGTTAATTTGTCCTCAGGCTGTCGATGTTCATGTACAAGGGTCTGGACAGCTCGTTCCTGTCTGCTTTCCTGGAGGCCGTGGGCTGCATGATGTTGTGCGGGCTGGCCGTGTCCGCCGCCATCATAGTCACCCTCGGCTTCATGACCTGGTGCCAGAACATCGTCGAGAGGTTCCCCAGGTGAGCAACAAAAAAAAAAAAACCTAGTATCACCAGAGATAGAAATGGGTAATCGTTTCTTTACAGGGACCCCTTAAATAGGAATAAGGTTCTTTTTGTTACGAATGTATTCAAAATGCGATAAACAATTTGTAATTTCATAAATCTCGGGATGAAAACATGACTACCATGACGGGATTTTAGAGAAGGTATTATCCACTCTTCTTAGGTACTTCCTTGAAGGTTAGGTAGATTCTCGACCTATCCCGATCTCTGTTCATCACCTATCGGTTGGTCTAGTGGTCCCAAGCGCTACTATTGAACATGAGGTCCTGGGTTCGAATCCTGGAACAGGATTTGTGACCGGTTACATGAGACTTAAACATAACTGGTGAAATATGGGTGTGGGTATGCTAAAGGTAAACCTCTGCATTCCCTCTCACAGAGAGGAGGCCTGTGTGTCCCAGCAGTGGGAACATTATAGGCTGATTAAGTTGCCCATACCTTCGGGAAAAGCAGGCGTGATGATTTGCTATATAGTAAATACGTGATGTTTTATTTTTAGTTGTGAAGACGCGGCCGGCCAGAACATAGATAAGCGCGATAACATCACCACTAGCGGTTTCTACATGGAGATCGGCACATCACAGGTAACAACAAACCATATCTGCTTAACCCAGAATAATAATAATGTATGTTTATCGTAATGTGTTTATTGCAAAAAACTTCGCGGGCCGTTCTGGCGCTTTTGCTTTAGAGTGTAGGCGCTCCACAGACGGCGGACATTATGTCCGCGAATAACCGCGAGCGCGAGAGATATCATTCGACAAGCATCGATCGGCGTGGCGACGGCGCGGTCGTTTCCCTTCAGTGTGCGGTATTGCATAGATTTCCATACGTTCTACTATCGTCGCAGATAAATAATTGTACATCGTCAGCTCAGCGTCTTCGGGTCCGATTTTTCTATCTTCACAGAACTTTTATCGGAGGGAAAAAAAATCGGTTTTCAGGTAAAAGTTATCTGGCGATAGAAGAATCGATCTTAAGGGCTGATTTTTCCAACGCCAGATAATTTTATCCGAGGAATAATTTTGAATTGTTGACAGTTCTTCCATATAAAAACTGTCAGATGTCAATTTTATTCGACGAATAAGAAATATCTGTCGATTGAAAAATCAGCCCTTAGTTAAGTAATTTCTCTGTTCTACTACTCAGTTGTCCTGTAAGGCAATATTGAATGCAGACCTACTTGGTGTGTTCCAAAAGTATCTCATGAAAGTGTACACAAACCCTGTTCAGGAAAGAATGACTAACATATTTATCTGTATTTAAAAAGTTTCAACATTATATCTCACACCAATTTTCCTACAAATATTGTTTGAATAACATCGACGAAAATTTAGATTATAAAATTAACCTCAATTGTCTAATGAAAGATATTTATAAGGTGATTTAAAAGTAGAATTTCGGGTTTGAGTATTTCATTAATCAAATCAAACCACTCAATTTGTAAGTGGCACTACAAATTGGCGTCCATGGCTACGTTTTCTGATTGATTTGTTTACATTTTCATCAGATGCTGTTGGAATAGACCACAACCTGTGTATAAGGAAATGATGAGAAGCAACTTCCTCAGCACATATTTTGTATCCACCCGCGAAGAAGTACCGCAGGCGACTTTTGGAACAAACAAATACTTATGTATAAAAATCATTGTTTTCGTCTACCAGTTCGGCACATGGGCAGCGTTCGCGACGTGGGTCGGCCTGGCAGTGTTCTCGACCATCAAGGTGTGCCGGTACCACCAGCTGGAGAACATCCAGGTCTCGATGTACCGCGAGCGACAGCGGCTGGTGAACGAGAGCGGCTCGCCCACCACGCAGGACGGACGCTCCACGCCGCCCATCGACATTGCACATTAACATCGCTGTCACAAGAGTATGTATAAAGAAATTGGCTAAGTTATATTTTAGGGAGGTGTCATTTATCTTAGCATTGAGTATCGTATGTCGCTCGTACGTCAGTCGTAACACTTAACTACGAAAACCGCTCGTAATACTACGAAATAAGAGCGCTGTCGTAGTCACTCTTATATTGGAGGTGCAGTGACTGTACAATCTGTGTAACTAAATTAACTGGCTATTTATTTGAGCGTCATATAAGCTATGCGAGATTATTTGGCCAATCTTGTCCTAATTCTGTAGTGGAATCTTGTCTAATATCATTTGTATAATATTGAACTGTATAAATGGTACACACGGCTCACATCAAGCTATACATAACCACTATAAGCTGACTTGTGATTGTACGAAACACTTATACAATGCGAGGTCAGCTAAAACTGGAAATGTATAGCTTGATGTGTAGCCGTGTGTACAGAAGGACATCGACGCGCGGCCGCAACTTGTAACCATGAATTTAGCTAATAGTCCTAGTGTAGAAATTTTTCGCCAGTTATTAAAAAAAAAATGATGTTTCATACATTTTGTCCGCGTAGGTATGAAAAAGCAATTTCTTTTTTGATAAGTGACAAACTATTTCTGCACTAGGTCTAGGATCATGTGCTGAATCGTCGATGTCCCTGCCAGCCTGGATAAAAGGAAATAACACCTGGTGTCAGAATTGAGAATTTGAAGTTGAAAATTTGTCTAACTCTACTTTAGCATTATTGAAGGTGATTCCTTTTATATAGCCCACGAAACCTAACATTTCTTTGCAGTAACCGTAAGAAGTTTTGTACAAAAATAGAATTTTACAAGCTTTCAACTTCATATTCCGACGGGTTAAGCCTCCTACCTGACCTGCATTTAAACCAGGATTAAAGTCAGAGGCTGATGAAAATGAACTGATTGTTATGTATTAGAAATGAGGTAATATTACTTGCCTATAGTTGAGTAAAACGTGTTAAATTGTTATGTGGAACAGGCAGGCAACAAGTTAAATGAAAATGGTAAAGTTTTGATTTCGGCTGTTGACATTCCTGTTAAAAACCTCGTAAAATTATAGAGAACAGGAAAACGTCACTTTAGTTACAACATTATTAAAAGGGAAATGGCTTTGACTTTCCTGTTTATATTGATTTTGTGAAACGTAAAGTTCGATTAAATATCGGAGTTGCGGACATCAGCACGCTTTAGCAACCTACATAGTTAATTTTTTAAATTATAAATTTAAATAGTTAATTTAACTTAAATTATTTGAGTCTTAAACAAATCCATTATTATTCGATCAAATTGGAAGCTCAGTCTACTCAAAACAATCAGACAGATTCATGTTTTTCATGTAATACTTATGCCAAATGACATTTTAATATATAAAATTTTATTTATAGGAAACTAATTGGTTGCCACCCCGGGTGCGACTCATATCATATAAAGTTATTTGGTATTTTTTAATTTCAATAACTTTCACAAGATATAATAAACGTGAGATATACCAACTGTTGATATAATTTCTTTACATATAACATTTATATACTGTAAAACTTATTTCGTATAACTTTATTGGATATAACATTTATTTAATCGAAAATCATTAGGTCTCATCATCTGCCTAGCCTTTTCCCAACTAACCACCAGTCCAACCAGTCCAGTCCAGTCCAACCGGTTATAGCTGAATACCAGAATTTTACATGGAGCGACTGCCTATCTGACCCCCACAACCCAGTTACTGGGTACGATACCCCTTGGTAAGACTGGTTGTCAGAATTTTGGGCTTCTGACGACCTGTAACGATTGTCAAAGATCCACGAATGACAGCCGGGACCAACGGCTTAACGTGCTTTCCCATCCACGGACCAGTAGCGGCAAGCATAGCTTCACCGGATCGATCTAGCCGTGCAGCTGTTATTACTTAGTCACAAGCCAAATTATTAAGTCTATCGTTTAGAATATATAATATATTGATACCGTCATTATGGTTAACACCCCGATTCAGAGCATTCCGACTCGGATAGGTTAGGTTAGAAGGCCTTCGTGGCTTCGTGGATGAAAATATTGTCTTATGTTGTGCTGCAAAAGATAGTGACAGAAACGAATCGCTGCCAAACCGACTCCACTTAGTCTTGTTTGCCCTAACACTAGTGTAACTTAAGCTCGCGTAGGCGCGGAGGGGGGGGGGGGGGCGGTCCCGCTGCTGCGGTGGTGAGCGTTAAAACTATCTGCGACGATAAGCTCGCGTGGGACCGCTTGAGCTCCGTAGCGCCGGAGCCGTGACAGAAACCATGCCTGCTCGCTTGCATGCTGCATACTTGCTAGCATGCATGGTGCATGATGCCATTATGGTTAACACCTCGATTCAGAGCAATCCGACTCGGATAGGTTAGGTTAGAAGGCTAGCATTCGTTGTTATTTTTTTATAGCCACCCAGAAAAAGGAACCCCGCCAAGCGGGGCTCCGTCGAGCTATCTTGGCAGGTGGTAATCAGTTACTAGGTATACTATGATACAAATTACAAAAAAAAAGTTTTTATCATATTAGACTAAATAGGTTTTATGTCTTTTGAGTGGTATATCAAACGATTTTATATTGTCTGTTATGCTTATAGAAATTAGTTACTTTAAAATTATATCAATCGTTTATTATATTTATTAACTGATCATTATCATCATCTGCCTAGCCTTTTCCCAACCATGTTGGGGTCAGCTTCCAGTCTAACCGGATGCAGCTGAATACCAGTATTTTACATGGAGCGACTGCCTATCTGACCTCCACAACCCAGCCACTGGGTAATACGATACCCCTTGGTAAGACTGGTTGTCAGACTTTCGGGCTTCTGACTACCCGTAACGACTGTCAAAGGTCCACGAATGACAGCCGGGACCAACGGCTTAAAGTGCTTTCCGAGGCACAATCAAATAAAATTATAGGTTTTATAATTATATCATATATCACTTACCCAGTCACCCCACCAAAGTTGAGGAGGCTGGGCTGAAGACAATGTATAGAAAGATAATTATCGTTATAATTAACTATGTGATAGTAACTTAGTTTTCAGTTATTTTGTACAAACTAATGCTTTTAGACATTGTCTACAAACTATGAAATAATGTAATATTTAAATCTGGAATAAGATTTATTACTCAAGTATTAATCATGTCTTTTATCCGTTATTATTATTCTTTACGGAAAGTTTTAGTTTTCATTTACATACATTATTGCATTTTGGGATGCAGGTTGTTAGCAACACTTCAATAATGGAATGGAATTTATTGCAATTGCGAAGGTGTTTTTACAACCGTTACAAAAACACGTCCTGAATCTGAAAGTAAATAAACTAAACTGCAAAATATGTAAGAACACGATTAATGTCTACAGTACTAATGTATTCGTCCGTCTCAGTAACTTATTGTTGTTTGTGTAATGTTATCGTATTAAATAGTTTTATATTTACCACTAAGATACGATTAAAACAAATAAAGGAATCAAGATTATAATATCGTTTTTATTTCTATCTTGGAAAGTTGGAATCTAAGGCTAACTTATACAGCTTATTAAGTTAACTATACCTACTACTTGAAAACAAGACTATGAAATGTTTGACCGGCCGAACCTTATGTTGTACTCTATTTTAATTTGGTTGGAGCCTTGGAGGTAGACATGAACATATTTAAATTGAATTCTTATAATAGAGCATATATACCTAAATGATAATACAATAGTATACCTAAAGTAAAAGAAATAGGGTGTACCTAAGGGTCTAAACAGACTGACTGCATTTCAGCTGTAACATCGCAGTTTGCATGCAGTTGACTTAACTGCTTCGAAACCTAGTTATGTCAACTGCATCCAAACTGCGATGTTGCAGCTGGCATGCAGTTCAAATGCAGTCCGTCTGTTTAGACCCTAAGTTCACATTGTACTTAGAATGCAATAAATATATTGAGCCTATGTTACGCTGGTTTAAAGAACACCAAAAATGAGTAATGTAACCTACGTCTTCAAAGTCTTTCTTTGAGTTACACTCAATTTGCAGCTAGCGAAATATTATCACAATGGTTGTTACGAAAAATAAATAAGTAACTAACTATATTTACCAATTGCTTGCGCATTTTTTTGTCAGAATATACAAACATGAGCTGTGGCAGCAAACAATATCAGAAGAAACGCTAAAGTTACAGGAAGAAAGGGACTTCTTGGAATTAAAAGTATATCTAAAGAAGTAAGACAGAAAATAACAAAAAAAAAATTAAAAAAAATACATACCATGATGAGAAAATACAGACAGTCACATACAAAAAATTTTTTGAAGAATATTCTTCAAAAAATTTCCGTCTTCACTCCTCAAGTTTGGTTGACCTAATTATGTAAACCAAAC
The DNA here is from genome assembly GCA_914767645.1 of Hydraecia micacea. NCBI lineage: Eukaryota > Metazoa > Arthropoda > Insecta > Lepidoptera > Noctuidae > Hydraecia > Hydraecia micacea. Next base: position 619,886 of record OU611793.1, on the reverse strand, counting down.
ATGTGGAGTGAAGACGGCAATAAAATGGTTAGTAGAGATGAAAGACTGGATACCGAAAATATGAAAAACAAAAAAGGAGAAGTGAAGACGGTAATTATAATCAGAACAGAGTCAATATCTATAGATGATTATGATAGTCATATTAGATGACCCAACTGGCGAACCACCCATCATACTGATAGAGATACAATATTGGGCAAAGTTTAATAACTAGCCATTACATGGAGAACAAAGCTGCTATGCTAGTAAGGGTAGTAGAGCAGGCTTTGAAATCACAAAAATGGGACAATTGATAGCAACAAAAAACGTCATTACATCACCACACCGTTATAACGAAGTATTAATAACAGGAGCTAGACTTACGCAGTGGACTACGTCCATTTTCATTCTTATACATAAAAAAGGGGAGACAGAAGCGATGTAGACAACTATCGCCCAATAAGTGTAATGTCAAATATATATCAAGTTAAAAGCTATAATTATTCTCGAGTCGCATCACAAAAGTAACCAACCGAGAGAACAAGCGGCCTTCAGAAGAAAGTACTCTATAGACAGCGGTTGTCCATGTCGACGATAAAACTAGAAAAGGAAGGAGAGAGCATTAACATAGAAATGGGTATACGACAAGGGGACATCATCAAAATTCTTCACAACAGTGATGAAAGATTTTCAGACAGTTTGAGTGGACCGACCGTGGCTTAAAAATTGATGGTGTTTCTAAGACAACTTAAGATTTGACGATGACATCATCCTATTGGCAAAGTCGTCTAAAAACTGCAAGAAATGTTGACTGACTTAGACACGCACATGAACACACACACAAACTCGCGCCTCATTCCCATACCCTCCGTAGGACCATTTTCTTTTAGCACTTTTTATATGGAGGGGGAGAAACTACAGAATGCTACCTGCTACAATCCTTACATACTCTATATACAATATAAACAAAACTGAAAGTCAAAAGCAATTCGACTTTGTTGTAAATAAAATAACATAACTAGAGGCGTGAGTTTATGTTTTTGATGTTTGCTTAAACAATCGAATTTATCCTCCGCGGGGTTACACAATGTGCGCCGGACGCTCGCGGACAGGGCCGGGGCGGCCGCTGCTAGTGTGTAGCAGCCTCTACTTAGATCCTTTCCTAACATTGGTCGAGTGCTGCTTCGTAGTGTGCACTTTCAAATACCGCAGCTGAGCGAATTTCTGTCCACATTTATCACAGGTGAAGTTCCCTGCGGTGTGCGTGCGCGTGTGCCGCAGCAGATCGCTCCGCACACTGAACCCGCGCCCGCACGTGTCACAGACATGCCCCTTCTCCGCCGCGTGCCTCTTCATGTGCCTCTGCAGCTGCGTCTTCCATCTGAACGACGTCTCGCAATGGCTGCACGACCACGACTTCTTACCGCTGTGCGTCTGCTGGTGGATGTAAAGGCTCGCTTTAGTCTTGAACTGTTTCTGACACTGCTGGCATTCGAACTCGTACTGTGCAGCGTGTATGGCCATGTGTTGCGTCAAGCAGGATCTGGTGTTGAACTTTCTGCCGCATACTTCGCATTCGTGGTCCTTGCTTTTTTTGTGGACGTATTTCAGGTGGTAGAAGTAGCTGGACGCTGCTCTGCATTCTTTAGGACAGAAGGGACACTTTCGTATCTTCTGGTTCTTCTTCTCCTTTTCGTCAGTCGAGTGATTACCACTAGTACTGGCGTCAGTAGTAGGGGGGGTTTTATTGGCTGGATTGTTGTTTACTTTACTATTTTTAATTGCGACATTCATTTGGGCACAATTATTTATATTGATTGGCTTTATAACTACTGAACAATTATTAAATTTATAATTTTTCTCCAAACTCGGGGCAGGATTACTTAAATTATTGTTTTCGGGTTGTGAAGATATTTTGGACTCGTCTCTGTGTGGCTGATTCTCAGGCGTGTGAGCGGTATTATCTGCTAAATGCTGGCCGTCTTGTGAGTCCTCGATAGCTTCGAACAGTGACTCAGGTAGAGGTTCGAAGCCGTCCATATCACTGTGGTCTGAAAACTCATTCTCTTGGACACTCGCTTTGGTTTTAACCACCACGGGGGGATTTATATCTTCTGTTTTAATGATTGGTTTACTTTCGATTTTCGGTGCGAACTGTGGACTTTCGGTTTTCGGTGAAGCCTGTGGATTTTCCGTTTTCGGTGCGCACTGTTGACTTTGGGTTTTCAGTGAAGCCTGTGGAGTTTCGGTTTCCGGTGCGCACTGTAGACTTTGGGTTATCGGTGGACACTGTGGAGCACGGGCTGGAGGCACTGTGCTGGGAATCTGCCTGACAATATCTTCCTTCTTCTTAAATTTCTTTCTGTTAATGCCCTTTGCGGTGTAGTGTAGGGCGTGGAAGGACATGTGCACGACGAAGTCCTTCCTGTCGACGAAGGTGTCGCACTCCTCGCAGTGGAACAACCGGTGGGAGTGCTCCACGACGAGGTGCTTCCGGTAGGAGGCGACGGGGTGCGTGCTCGCGCAGTACACGCATGTGCGGTATTGCTGCGGCTGCGGACGAGAGAACTCAGGCTTCAACCTGCAACAAAGTTCTCTGTTACAGCTGGTGGATATGCCAGTTGAACTAAAATGAACAATTTTTTTTTAAGTTAATAGGATAGTTTTGAAAATGTACCTTTTTGTGTTGATTTTGATGTTTCGAGGGTTCTGCAAGCCTTTTGCATCTTCAACTTGGACCTTATAAATTTGCATCATATAATATCTCAGTTTACCCCAGCTGCTTGCCTTCTCTAGTAATCTGTCTTTTTTCGATATTGTACTACAGATCAATATGAGCGTCTTATAGTGGATTCATATTTCTCTTCATTGTTTTACTATCGTAAAGTTCAGATTGCCAATTCACCTTTCTTATTAATACTAAGTTAAGTTCTTAGTTTAAATAATCGTTCAGGTTTCTGTCTGCCACATAATAATATGTAGTGGCGTAGCTAGTCCTAAAGGGGCCCTGTATCAAAATTACCTTTTCACCTGACTGCGGCGAAGCTCTAAAGGTGGGGATTGTTTTAAAAAAATAAATAAAATAGCGTACTGACTTGAAACGTAAAGCTGTTATTAAGATCTTACTAAGAGAATGCATGACCGAGCGAAGTGAGCTGGAAAATTGGAGCATCCTACCACGGATATTGGGTTAAGCTAGCGCTGTGGTTTTAGTAAGAGAATGCAAGAGCGAGCGAAGCGGGAATGCAAGAGCGAGCGAAGCGAGCTCAAAATTTGAGCACCCTGATATAGATAAGTAGGTTAGATTTTATGTGCGCTTTTACTAAACGAATACGTGAGCTTAAGAATTCGACCGAGTCTGTAGTTTGAAGCCATAAACAAACAACGTTAATTATCATATTTTCATTGGGAGTGAATATCACTCATTACAGGGTTCTTATTGATAATTAAGAATATGATGTTTTGGATTTTATGTTAACACACGTCACGTCGGGAGGCCCCTGTAGTTCAGTGGCCCCGTATGTACGGCCGATCCTGCGGTAACTACGCCCCTAATAATAAATCTGTCCGTTTAACTAAACGCTGCCTTAACTCACTACCAATTTTAAAACGAAAATCATTGAATTTCGTCTTCGCATAACCCTAGTGTGTTGCTAGCATTGGTTAGCTCTTCCATTTCCTGCTCCCGTGTTTTTTGATGCACTCTAGTATGTGCTGTCAGCTGACTTCGCAATCGGAAAGTTTTCCCGCAGTGGCAGACATGTGCCTTTTCCCCGGTATGCACAGACATGTGCGCGTTCAGCTCACCGCGCCGCTTGAACCGTGCGCCACACTGCACGCACGGGAACCGGCATGCATCGTGCGTGCGCGCGTGCATGCGAAGTGCTGCGCTTGATTTGGATCCCTTCCCGCATATATCACACACGAATGTCCTACTCTCTGAATGAGACTTTACGTGGTCATCCAGGTGAGATTTCCGTGAGAATGCTTTAGGGCACGTGGGGCAGGCGTGTGGTCGTTGCTTGGAGTGTATGGCCCGCGTGTGGCGCGCCAGGTTGCCGCTGTCGTTGAAGGCGAGCCCGCACGTGTGGCAGCTGTGGCGCCTCTCGCCGCGGTGCGCGCGCATGTGCCGCGTCCACCCCCCCACGGACACACTCTTGTGACACACGCCACACTTCGCGTATCGCTTTCCATTCTCGCTTATTGTAAACTCCGGTTTCTCAATAATTTCGACTTTATTTTTGTCGTCTTCTTGGACGCTTTCTTCTGGCATTACCGTTCTGGAAAGGGAAAGGATGGGACCGGTGTAATGATATTGTCATATAAGTTCGTAAAGTATATTATGGTAACATCTAGTAGTGCGTAACGTTGTAGGCGATTTCGGGAGGCTCCGCGTCGTGCACGCGCCGCACGTGGTGCCGCAGCGCGCGACGCTGGCGGAAGGCGCGCGGGCAGGCGGTGCAGGCGTGCGGCGCGGCACCGCTGTGCGCGAGGCTGTGCGTCGTGAGCTCGTGTCTCTGCCGGAAGCCCTTGCCGCACGTCGCGCACACGTGCGGCCGCTCGCCCGTGTGCTTCAGTCTGTGCCGCACCAGCCCCGACCGCAGTCTGAACTTAGCCCCGCACTCCGCGCACTCATAAGGAAAGTGTTCACTGTGTGTCTTCAGATGCACGTGTAACGAACCACTCTGAGTGAACCTCTTCCCGCAGTGAGAACACACGAAAGGCTTCTCTCCGGTGTGTATCCGTAAGTGTTGCTTGAGATTCTGGGAGTTGGCAAAGTTCTTGGTACAGAGTGAACAGTTGTACCGGCGTATGCGCTCGTGCGTCTCCGTGAGGTGCCGCTGCAGTCCGTTGGGCGCGCGGAACTGCTTGCCGCACACGTGGCACACGCACGGCCGCTCGCCCGTGTGGATGCGCTTGTGGAACAGGTACGTGTGTGCAGAGCTCAGATTCTTGCTGCAGATCTTACACGTATAGTATGTCTTGTTATCGATTTTGTTCTGCACTTCTCTCAGCTCTAGCCTCGTCTCCTCGTCCAATCTGTCTCGCCTCATGTTGCACTGCGTTAGGTCGTCGAACCTGTCCACGTCATTCTCTTCAGCATCAGACACACTCGAGTCGGTGAAGTCAGGATAATCCTCATGATGTTTATCATTAACAAAATGGTCTCTAAAGTTCACGAGTGCTCTGTAGAAGTTGGTATAAAGTTTCGCGGGCTTTTTGGTAGCGAACGTGGCCAGCGGCTCGTCATCGGACAGCTCGGACAGGTCAGAGGGGGCACTGCGGGGATCCTCGGGCAAGTCGCAAGGGCTCCTGCAACAAATAATGCCCGTTGTTACTTCATGTGCGTCTTTACGTGGTAGTCCAGGTGGCTTTTCTTCCGGAACTTTTTGGGGCAGATTTCGCACTCGTATTTGCGTATGCCTGCGTGTATCTCGAGGTGTCGTGTGAGCGTGTTCTTGGCGCGATACGACTTGCCGCAGTGCGGGCACTTGTAGGGCGTCTCTCCCGAGTGTATGCGCGCGTGTATGTCGCGCTCTGACCGACTGGGGAACGCTTCCCCACACTCTACGCATATGAAGTTGAGTATTCCCTGGTGCGCAAGCCTCTTGTGATGGGTAAGGTTCCCCTGGTTGCGGTAGGTCCGGGTGCACTTGTCGCACGGGTAGACCGCAGTGTGTGTATGACTGCGCATGTGCGCGAACATGTTGTACTTGTTGGAGAACGTCTTGTTACAATCGGGGCACACCGCTGGGATGTACTTTTGGTTGTTTGGACTCTCTACTTTTTTCTCTTTCGCACTTTTCACATCGTTGTGCGCGTCTTTATAATGCTGTCTCATTTCTTCGCCATGGCTTGCGGTGAAGCCACAGCTGACGCACACTGGCACTGGGTCGTCGGCTGTCCTGTCGACATGTGCCTCCTGCAAGTGTTGCACGAAGTGTTTCTTGTCGCTGTAGACGAGGTCGCAGCATTTGGCGCCGGCCGCCATGCTCACCTCCACGTGTTTGTTGAGATGGTACACGAGCCGCGTGGCCGAAGAGAACACACTCGCGCAGAACGGACAGTGCAGACTCGGCAGAACTATTTGGGACTTCTCTTTAGTGTCTGATTGTGTTTCTCTGTCAGAATCCTCCGCTAGCACTTGTTCGAACGTTATGTAGTTGGTGATGAATATTTTAACAGTATTGTCGAGTGTGTCAGAAGAGTGGTCGTGTCGGATGTGTTCAGCGAGGCTGTGCACAGTGGTCAACGCTGGCTTCTCTACACACTTTTGGCAAACAAACTCTACGTCCGTATCATCTTCATCCAGATCAATATGAAAGTCAATGAGAGCATTTCTGACACTCATGTAAAACAACCTGAAATACGAATATGTGTGGCAAATTCTGTAGAACCAACAATACTAAGGTAATGACATATACTCACTTGCTCTGTGCTTCCTCTTCTACACTTGAACTTGATTTAACGGTAATGTTAGGTGAATTTGTTTTCTGAAAATAAAAAAGCCTTAATTATTGCAAAGTTTATGAAATATTGTAAATACCTACTTCAGTCTTAAGAACGGTCAGCGACGCGAAGTCGATTAACACTGCTACTTTTACACATCATCTGAATTGACGCAAAATAATTCAATACATTTGTAAGACCACTCTTGCTTGCTTACATGTGTTAAGTTGAGATGTATGAAAACTAATCTTGCGGTATTCTTGATAAATAATTTATTTACGGTCAAAAGTGTACTCAATAATATTAGTAACTAGCAGCGCTCAGTGGTTTCACCCGCATAAGTGTTGATCCCGTGGGAATATCGGGATAAAAAGTAGCTTATGTGTTAATCCAAGGTGTATTGGTCAGACTGTATCGAGTGGACTGTATTTTTATTAAAACTCCTGATTTTGATCTCTTCATTTATTTCTTGTTGACTCTTAATGATCTGCTAGCGTACTACAAAATTTACTGGATCCCGCGCCCCTTATTATAGCCGGGTACGTGGGCGCAAGTGGCGGGTACACGTCGGTGTAAAATACATTAATTTTGTGTGACCCGCCAATCCAGTTCGTTTGGTTGGTGTCTGGTCCCCGACAGGTTTCGACCTGTCTCGACTTGTGTCGATCCTGCTGGAGGCCAGACTTCGCCAACCAATCACAATCGTTTCTTATAATTAGTTACATGCCAGTACTATTCCTAACTTCTAGACAATTCTATAGCGAGCTCGGCGTCCGTAACAATTCTCCCCCCGGCGTAGCTCGCGAAGCCTCTTCTCTCTTCTCAAGGACGACGAGTCTGCTCACTGGTCGTCGGAAGGTTCCGGTTCTAGTCCGTATTTCGACTACACGGATGCTGCCATCAGTGGCGGGGTATGTTCGCTCGACGATCCCCATTGGCCAGGTGTTCCGGGGCAGCGTGTTGTCGACTATCAGGACTACGTCGCCAACTTGCAGTGGTCTCGCGTTGTTCTTCGGCTCGCCGCGGGGTACCAATGTGGGCAGGTATTCACGTAGCCAACGTCGCCAGAAGTGGTCGGCGAGCGCTTGGCTAGCTCGCCATGTTCGTCGGTCGTCCTCTTTGCACGGCCCTGTCGTGGGTAGGCCATTTGAAGACCCCAACAGGAAGTGGTTGGGGGTCAGGGCCTCAGGATCGTTCGGGTCCACGCTGACATGGGTTAAGGGTCGTGCGTTTATGGAAAACTCCGCTTCTGTGAGGAGCGTGCTGAGGACTTCTTCAGCTGGTGCCTTTTCTCGTAGGGTGACTTTGAGGGCTGCCTTGACGGATCGTACCATTCTCTCCCACGCGCCGCCTTGATTGGGCGCGCCGGGAGGTATAAAACGCCACTCCATTCGGTGATGCAGCCCCTCGTCATTCAGGGCGGGTAGCCACTCAGCATACGCGTTGCGGAGCTCCTGGTCTGCCCCTCGGAAGTTGGTCGCATTATCCGAGTACATGAGCTGCGGCCAACCTCTGCGTGCAGCCATTCTTCTTAGTGCCATTATTGCGGAGTCCGTTGACAGGGATGCGACGAGCTCAATATGCACGGCGCGGGAGGTGAGGCATGTAAATAAGGCACCCCACCTTTTCTCACGACGGCGGCCCACCTTGACCATCATGGGTCCAAAATAGTCCACCCCGCAATTTGTGAACGGGCGGTGGAAGGGATCTAGGCGGGCGTGTGGCAGGTCTCCTGTAGCCGGCGTTCGTGGTGTCCCCTTTTGCCTCTTGCAATAAGCACAGCTTCTCTCGATTGTTCGTACGGTAGGTCGTAAATGTATGATCCAATACCGTTGACGTAAGTCATTAGTCACGCGCTCACGGTTGGCGTGACCCGCAGCGCAGTGTTCCCGTAGTACTAGAAGCTTCGTTATTCGGTGGCGGCCGTCCAGTATAATCGGCCTTTTTGCCTCTAGTGGTGCTGCTGATGCTTCGATGCGGCCTCGTACTCGCAGGAGGCCGTCTTCTAAGACTGGGTCGAGCTTGTACAGTCTGCTCGTTTTTGTGAGAGGACGAGCTGACTGCATCCGCTTTATCTCTTCGCCGAAGCTTTCCTGTTGCGCTCGCTGCAGGAGTTCTTTCTCGGCGCGCTGGATGTGTCTGTGTTCCAGTCTCGTAGCGGTGCGTCGACACATGTCGATGAACGCCAGGGCTCTTGCCGCCGTTCTTACTAGCGTTTCATACTTTGAGAAGCGGGCAGGGTCGGGTAGCCAGCTGTCTCGTAGATCTTCGATGACGTGCAGAATTCCTTGTTCATCGTCTTCTGTGGGTGGCGGTTTCCCGGGCCATTGCTCCTCGGGTAACTGTAAGAAGCTAGGCCCCTGGAACCACCGATCGTTTAGGTGGATCGGCGCATTGGTAAGTCGGGTGGCGTCGTCGGCTATGTTTTGGTCGGTTGGTAGCCAGCGCCACTCTTCCTTCGAGGTGAGCTCGGCGATCTCTCCCAGTCGATGCGCGACGAATGGCGTGTATCGTCGCATGTCGTGCTTTATCCAGTGCACGACGGTGGAAGAGTCTGTCCAGTACACTGTTCTGCTGACCTCGATGCGATGTTCCTTTCGGAGGGTGTCTGCGAGTCTAGCCCCTATGACCGCCGCTTGTAGTTCCAGTCTGGGAATAGTTTGCGCCCGTCGTGGTGCCACCTTAGCCTTGGCGGCGTTCAACACGATGTTCACGGTGTCATCGCAGTTCTCTATTCTCCAGTAGGCGACGGCCGCGTAGGCCTGTTCACTCGCATCGCATAGTACATGTAATTCTATGTTCTTGTACCTTTTCGACGTGTAGTTTCTCGGTAGTCGAAGCTGGGTGATATCGGTGAGTTGAGCGAGCCAGGTTGTGAAGAGCTCGTTCTCCTCGTCCGGTATCGGTTCATCCCATGCTATTTGAAGGCGCCACAAGCTTTGCAGTATGATCTTTGCTCGTATTGTGAAGTGGCTCAGCAGTCCTAGAGGGTCGTAAATGGACATTACTGCGCTGAGTGCTTCTCTCTTGCTCGGTGCGCGCTTTCGTTCTCGTACCGGAGCGGGGACTCGGTTCATTGAGGTATTGAAGCCGAGTTCGTCCCGTTCCGCGCTCCAGTACAGCCCGAGTATTTTGTTGGCGGGCTGCTCTCCCCCCAGTTGCGTGGGTGTGGTGGCATGCAACTCACGGGGTACGTCGCGTAGCACTGTTTCGTCGTTCGCGCTCCATCCACGTAGAGTGAACCCGGCGACCGCATGCACCTGTCTTACTTCTTGTATTGCCTTCAGGGCTTCTTCCTGGTCATCGTAACTCGCTACCAGGTCATCCATGTAGTGGCTGTTCTTGATGGCTTCTAGCGCGCGTGGGCATTCTTGTCCGTGTATGTCCGCATTATAATTTCGGACATAATGGGCCATGTATGGAGAGCTGGCCGCGCCGAATATCATACTTGTCATCTTGTAGTGGCGCGGAGGCTCTGTTCTGTTGGTGCCTCTCCACAGGAACTGCTGTGCCGGTTGATCCTCAGTTCTTATTTTGATTCGTAAGAACATTTCTTGGATGTCTGCCGTGACTGCTATCGCCTTTTCTCTGAAGCGGAATATGATTCCTGGTAACGATAGCAGCAGGTCCGGGCCTTCTAGTAGTCTGTCATTCAGGCACACGTCGTGACTTCTTGCCGCTGCGTCGAACACTAATCTCTGCTTGCCGGGCTTATTCGGGTTTTGTACGGCGAAGTGAGGCAGGTACCAGCAGACGGCACTTGATTGTTCTGTGCCGTCGCATGGCGCTGCATACCCCTTTTCCAGCAGGTTGTTGATTTGGGCGCTATACTGTTCGGCGAAGTCGGATGACGCATCCATTTTCTGTTCGATTTTTCTTAATCGGCGGAGCGCTGCACCGTAACTTGGTGGCATGGTGACGTTGTCGTGTCGCCATGGCAGTCCGACTTCGTAGCCACCGTCGATCTTCTTTATAGTTCTTTCGACGATAGCTGTCGCTCGTTGGTCAGCTTCACTTACGCGTGGTTCTCGCGCAATACCCAGTGCTTCGATTTTGAAGTGAGCTTCCACTAGGTCGTGAAGCCGCTGGTGGTTGTGTTGCTGTTCCTCGCTCTCATAGAGATGCAACACGTTGTCTACGTTCATGATGATGTTTCGTGGTGCGGTCCCGTGCACTACCCAGCCGAGCTGCGTTAGGGATGCAGCTGGTTGGTTGGGGCCGCCGACTCGGAGTTCTCTTGACACGATGCATTCCCAGTGGTCTGTCCCCACTAGGAGTCCGGGGCGTGTTGGTTCATAACACACCTCGTTTGTTGGGAGGTCGCGCAGGTGCTCATACTCCAGCAGCGAGTTCGGAATTGACTGCTGGTGAAGCCTCAGGTTCTTCATGGTTCTTGCCTGAAGCTTGTGTGATGCGCTATTACTGCTGATACCCTTCACTTGCACCGTGACGGTCTTACTTTCTTGTTCTCGTGACGTCATATTCACCCCATGTATGTGTAGTGGTTGTGACGTCCCTTCGGCACCAATGCTGGTAGCCAGGTCTTCGTCAATGAGGGTAATGGTGGCTCCCTCATCGAAGAGTGCGTGAGTCTTTACCTCCCCCCGTGGACCTGTGATGACCACGGGGCACATCTTGAGGAGGACAGCCTTCGGGCCGGTGGTTGTTAGGGTAGCCACCGACATGACTGCCTCCTCCTTTGTGGGTTCTTCAGACTTATGTTCAGTCGCTGACTTTACTTCGGGCGACTCCTTTCTCTCTTGATGCAGCGTGGCGTGGTGAGGCCGGCGGCACTGGTTCACACCGCACGGTTTCGCCTTGCACGTGATGCGCCTGTGTTTCTTCTGGGCGCACTTAAAGCATATCTTATGCTCTTTCACTAGTTCCCAGCGTTGGTCCACGGTCATAGATTTATATTTCGGGCACTGAGTTAATATGTGGTTTTGCTTACAGTTGGGGCACTTATCCTCCTCGGTCTCTTCAACCGTTGCGTACACTGTGTTGGGCTTCTTCTTCACTGTTATGGCAGGCCTGGTCTCCTTCTTGTGTGGCGTGGTCGCGGCGCTCGTTGCCGGGGCGTATGTGTATCGTAACGCCCTATCTGCCTCACGCATTAAGAAGCGAGATAGTATCACTATTTCTGGCTCTGCTGTCCCTTCGTTGTCACAGGCGAAGTCGCACCACCGGGATCGGAGATGAGGACTTAACTTTTCAAGCACTTCACGGGTTAGCAAGGGATTATAGAGGTACCCCTTGCGGTCGATTGTCTTTAACACACATATTGTATTTTGAATCTTGATCGCGAAACTGTTTAGATCACTGGCTGAGGCACTAGGTTTTGGCATCTTCTTCAGGTCGTCCAGCGCTTTGTCTATGATCACCTCTGGTCGGCCAAAGCACTGCTCCAACGTCTTCATGACAGCGTCCGGTTCTGTGGCCGCGTGCAGAAGTGCCGCTACTGTTTCTCGTGCTTCGCCTTTGAGGCAACTTCTAAGTCGCTGGAGGTTCTCTGCCGGTGACACGTTGTACATATTGGTCGTGTCGTAGTAGGATGCCTTGAACGGTAACCACTCACTGGCTGCACCAGAGAAAGTCGGTAGATCTGTGTGCCGAAGTCGTGGTCTCGCCATCTTCTCCAGGGTCGCAGCTAACTGGTCAATGCTGTTTCTGGCTCTCGTTGGCGTCGGTGACCTTCCTCGTGGCACATCAAACCTTTGTTGCTTCGGGTTTTCTTTGGCTTCTGCATTTGCGTCCCCCTCCCCCCGTGTACTGATGGGGTGGGTGCGTAGCCATTGGTCCACCTTCTGGTGCTGGTGTTCTTCTTGAAGTAGATCTTCATGGACGCTTTCTTGGTCATCCTGGATCACGGAGACCTCAGCAGCCAGTCTTTTCTTCACTAGATCTGCTTCAATTTCCAGCTCCTTTCTTCTGATAGTTGCTAGCTTCTCGGCCGCCTCAAGTTCGGCCAATCGTAGCCGCGTAGTCGCGCTTGTGGTAGACTTCATTGATCGCGGCGGCGACCTTATACGTCGCTGTTCTGACGATGGTCCCGCTGTAGCTACGTCTGCGGCGGTGGTAGGTCCGGCCATGCTTTCGACGTGAGGCGACGCCGGTGGATCAAGCGATAGTCGTCGTAGTCGCTCTCGTTCGATTCGTTCCGCTTCCCTGCGACGTACTGCTGTTCGCAGCTCTTCGTCCCTTCGTTCTAGGGCTCGCCGCTGTTCTTCCATTTCTGCTAAGTCACTTTGACTACGGGTGACTACCATCGCGTTCGGTTGATGGCGCACAGTGACACAGCGGAAATATACAGCGGAAATATACAGCAGAAATATGCAGCAGGTAAGTTATCACTGGTTCAACTTACGAATTTCTTCTTGCTTGATCCGGGTTCGGAGGACCAGAACTGTATTGGTCAGACTGTATCGAGTGGACTGTATTTTTATTAAAACTCCTGATTTTGATCTCTTCATTTATTTCTTGTTGACTCTTAATGATCTGCTAGCGTACTACAAAATTTACTGGATCCCGCGCCCCTTATTATAGCCGGGTACGTGGGCGCAAGTGGCGGGTACACGTCGGTGTAAAATACATTAATTTTGTGTGACCCGCCAATCCAGTTCGTTTGGTTGGTGTCTGGTCCCCGACAGGTTTCGACCTGTCTCGACTTGTGTCGATCCTGCTGGAGGCCAGACTTCGCCAACCAATCACAATCGTTTCTTATAATTAGTTACATGCCAGTACTATTCCTAACTTCTAGACAATTCTATAGCGAGCTCGGCGTCCGTAACACAAGGTGTCAGCTACCTCCATACAAAATTTTATGAAAATTGGTCCAGCCGTTTGAGCGTGAAGTAACAAACATATAAACACAAACACACACACAAACTTTCGCCTTTATAATATTAGTGTGATATACAGGGTGTCCCTGGAAGTATGGATCAAATCAAATAGGGGCGTGGGCAAGGTCATTTCCAAACTTTTTAACCCTGAGAATGTTGGTGAATTTTTTTACGGTTTAAAAGTTATGACCTAGGTAAGTTGAGCGTTACCCATCCGACTAGGATGGGTAACGCTCAACTTACCTAGTTTTTGAAATATGATTGACATGTAAAAGTGTTTGTATAAACCTACCTACAGAAATAAAATCATTAAATTATCATCTATCCGGATTTATATGGAATGTGTGTGTAAGTCAGAACTTGCACGCTTGCCGAGTGAAGTAGCCAACCAAAACTAGACAATTAGTAACAGTATTCATTTTATGCAAAATACAGTCAACTGTCAATAATATATAGGGTGACTGGTAATTAGTGACCGATACTTAAACACGTGATTGTACTCATGATAACAAACAACTTTTAGTATGGGACCAAACCTGAAATCGCGAAAAAAAAATCAGCTGTTCCCTACATTTTGACGAGTTATACGAACATAAATGTAGGAAACAGCTGATTTTTTTTTCGGTCACTAATTACCAGTCACCCTATATAAATATGGCCATTATAAAAAAGAAAGGAAAATAGATTTATTTGACACTGAAACACGTGCATACTAAAAGATAACTCAAATAATAAGAAAGATAAAATAAAAAATATATTTATGTATTAGATGTAATCACGCGCACAGAACAGAAATACTCGGCAGCTGCACGTCGTGGCTGTGACGTGAAGAAATAATCTTTTGCAGTGAAATTGCTTAAAAAATAAACAAAGTACCTTTGTGCTCAAAAGTTAATAATAATAATAATATGTTATGCTCTATCTCTAATTATTTTACTGTGTGTACACAAATAATGAAATAAAACGTTTTCCGTAGAACAGAGGGATGCCGATATAAAGATGGTCACTAATCCACGGATCGACCGCGGCAAGCGTAGCGAAGCAAGCAAGCGTGGCGCGTCGATCAACTCGTGTTATTTATGACTAATTTTATAAATAAATATCTTATGAACAACAGATACCCGTTGGCTGGAGATCTTTGCACGCAGGGCTGCATCGGCCTGTATGGAACACTTCACCAGCTCATGCCATGCCAGCAGGGTGCTCGAACACTGGTAGCACACCACCAGTGGTAGCTCGTCGTTCTCCTGTACCTGGTGTGATATATGAATTGAATGTATAGGAAACTCGATGGAATACTCTTTATTGCACACGCAAACAAGAATATGACTAAATAAGGGAATTGGTAACAACTTATATCTAACTAGCCCCTGCCCTCGACTTCGTCCGCGTGAAATTTCTTATTCCCCTGACCGACCCACCCCGTCACATCGCAACGCCTGCCCATGCTATTACTCGCTTAGCTTTTCTTTCTTACTGTTTATCTTATTGCTCGGTTCCTAAGAGTCCTAGCGTGATGTGAAATATATAATATAATATGCCTATAGCTTTCCTCAAGAATTGGGCTATCAAATGCAAAAATAATTTTTCAATTCCGACTGGTAGTTCCAGAGATTAGTGCGTGCAAATAAACAAACTCTTCAGCTTTATTATTAGTATAGACATGTACTTTTCAGTCGCTTAGCCACAACAGTTATGTCCACAAAATAAAATAATTGCATAGCTTGGTTCTTAAATAATAGTTAACACAATTATGTATTTTTCAGATTCAAGCATTACTTAAAACTAATTTCAACCAATGAAATGACTTTTAACTAGTTTTAAATAATGGCCTAAGATTCATTACACAAATTATATGTACTCACCTGTATTGGTAGGTGTCTCTTTATTTTATCAGCTAAGTCGTTCTGCAGCCCTTCTCCACTGAATATGGGCATAACGAACTCTGTGATGGTAGCGCATGTCCGACACACATTAGAGAAGTCTCGGACATCTGCAAATAATGTTGCAATTAATTGTTATTCAAGAAATGGATCAGGTTTCCTACCTACTTAGTAATAGCTATATAATTTGACATTGTTACACACAACAATCCTATTCCTACTTCAAAATTGTGTCCTACTTCACAGCAAAGAACAGCTAGTTACGACCGTGCCAATGAGCCGAATACAGGCATGGTCCTAAACATGGGCATGGAAACTATGAGTTGTAGCTTGAAAACAAAATAATCTTCTTTCTATTGAGAATAAGTTGGCCCCTAAGATGAGCTGACTCAAGGGTCCCATGACTAGTCTAAATTAATATAATATTGTTTTTATGTGTAAATTGAAATGGTTAACTTGACCAAATTTTTTTTTTTTGTACGCTATAAAAGGCAAAACATGTAGATCCTGTTCCCGAATGTTATTGATCATGCAAATCTATTGTAGTACTCGTTTTACAAAAATAAATATCTTATCTCATAATAATTTTTATATATAAGGGGTAATTTACGGAACCACTGATAAGATTCCGAAATATTCTTTAACTAATGGGAAGCTACAGTACTGCAGAGTGCCCTATGATATATTATTTTATGTTAAAACAAGAAATTTCACAAATGCGTCTGCCTCACTAATACTCTTTAGCGAGGTCTGCCTGCAATGGTGTTCATTAGCGACTGCGTTACTAACGCAGCTTTATTGAAGTGAAACTAATGACGCAACACTGTCCTTCTCCGGAAATATTCTAAAAGAATACAAACAACTGAAGAACACAAGTTTTATGTTACTCACTACTAAGGTTCGTGGGCGAGTTGAGCAACGGTACCAGAATGCTCATCTTCTGCGCGATGGCCGGAGACTGGTTCGGTAGTAAAAGTATTGGGTCATTTTTATTACTCATTGTTGTTATTTATTTATTTGAATAACACAGAATTACAAACGATTCTATGATTCCATGAATGACAACTAACTACTGAACTGACTGAAGACAGAAGACTTCAGAAGAGAGCACAGCACACGCACAGGCCATTGACATACAAAAGTATGGACTGGAAATACCTACGAAAAAAGGGTGCATACCTACAACTGGTATTGTCGCATAAAATGGCTGCCATTGCTAGTGTTGCGTCTATCAAGGAACATAGGTGTTACTATAACTAGTATCGATACTAAATACGAGTCTTACTAGTTATCACGTTTAGATCATACCTAATATTATGTATACAAATTCCGTTGTAATTGTAACAGAAAAAGATGAGTAGGTTATCTTACTTTCCGTTATCTATAAAAATAAATAAAATTGAAGTGTCTGTTGGTACTGTCAAAATAACAGCTTTTTACTAAATGCTTATAAAAGTGTAAACAGTACTATTAACAAAATGGCATTTTTAAACTATTAGGCATAGCTTTTATCTTGGGCTTTGAGCGCGGCGACCGAATGAAGAAATTCCGTAACGAAAATAAACCTAAGCATCGTCTAACGTCGTATCAGTTCGGCAGACTTCGGCACGGTGTTTGTGTGCGTTGCTATGCAATAGCTTTACCGCGGCAGTCCCCGAGTGCCACACGTATTTTTATTTTTGTCTGTCTGTCTGTCTGTTTGTTCCGGCTAATCTGAAACGGCTGGACCAATTTTGACGGGACTTTCACTGACAGATATGTTACAAGGAGTAACTTAGGCTACCTTTATTTTAGAAAAATAATTAGGGTTCCGCGCAAAAAAAATGCCATGCATAAATTATTTTTGCGTTTGGTAGCCAGGATGGTTATAGGCTATTTAACATCACGTTACGACCCTTAGGAGCCGAGAAAAACGAACGCTAAGTGAAAACGAAATAATAGCGCGGGCGGGCGATGCAATGCGGCCGGTCGGGGGACGAATGAGTTTTATTAGTGTGGCTGTTATTTTAGTATACTGTGTATCTTACGACTTCTATGCGAAGTCGCGGGGCATAGCTAGTCTGAGAATAAAATCCATGTCATGAAAAAAAAAACATGCTTGCAGAAAATGTGCTTTCGCAAAAGCCAATTATTTTTAAAAGAGCAAACGTGGAGTTTCTTACCGTTTCTTCTCCATAGGAAACAACCAATTGGAACCGTGCACCTAGCTTCTGACGTTTCATAAAAGTGTCCATGTAGGTTTATGTGGAATATTTTGATTTTGGTGCTGTGAAGTGTGAACCACAGGCCGGACCTAGCAAGGTCACTCGGACTGAATAAGACGCAGGATTATTTATGTTAACATCGCAGAATATACCGGTATCGTTTCAGCGGAGGAACTAGTTTCGGAAACTATTACGCCAAGTCGGCAACGGTACAACACTATTCCATTATGACATATTATTGTAAACAAACGAACGAATTAACAAATATAATAGAAAGGCCTGTTATACGGAAATGAACCCAAATATCAATACTTTAGCCATAAATTCATGATCACGTTACAATTGCATCATCGAATGTGTATTATTGTAATGTATTAATGCATGAAAACCGGCTACTAACCTGTGCAAAGACAATTGAGGTTGATTTTCATTCTTTCTTGCACCACACTTCACAATACAACACACAGGCATGTTGAATTTCTGTTTTCCAACATTTACATGCAGTTTTAACAGGTAAAATCCTCGTAATTTTCTCGCAATCCTCAATAATACAAAAAATAAACAACCATTTGACAGCAAAACTACCACGAAACTCATAGCATAAGATGGCTGCTATGGCACTTACCTACAACTGTCACTACGTCACGATAAAATATTGCCATAATGAGCAACAACTAAAATATTGTTGTCTCTTTTATCAAATAAAATTATCTCATTAGAAAGAATGAGACATAATGATGTTTCACATTCTGAATCATATTTCACTCATATTTGTATAAGCAAATGTATGTATAGAATAACGCGGCATCTCCATGTTTTATGTACAGACGCCAGCACATCAACCTACTACAATCTGTCAGATTTCTGTAATAGATTTTCAACTTTATCGCTAAAGCATAAGGTTCAATGTTGATTGGGAAAATTTGACAGTTAGGTGTAGGTTGATGTGCTGGCGTCTGTACCTCAATGGCACAGGCGCACAGCGTAGTACACTCTATAGTCTATAGTTACTTTACTCTTTGGTAGTAGTACAGTACCATAGACTACATAAGAGAGTAAAGCATAGCTTGAACTGCGAGACGCCATCCATTCACAAAAAAAAAAAATTGAATAGACGTGGTGTAGTGGTAGTGCGTATTGTACAGACGCCAGCACATCAACCTACTACAATCTGTCAGATTTCTGTAATAGATTTTCAACTTTATCGCTAAAGCATAGGTTGATGTGCTGGCGTCTGTACTTTTGTGCGTACTGCGTCGCATCTAGTGTTACCAACCATGCCAAACTAAAAAAAATAGCAAATAAACCATAAAACAAACAGTAAACATCTGTTTTTTACATTTCTATGGTAAAAATAGTCATTTCCTACGGTAATTTCTGAACAGCAATATATTAAAGTAATTCTACTATCAAACATAAGAAAAAGAATAAAAAAAGTTTAAAAATCCGAAAATGCATACCTTCAGCACTTACTTTTTTATAAATTTTGAGTTAAATACCAGAATCAGAATAGACCTTGTTTGTACGCATATGAAAAGCAAGAAACACGCATTTTGGATTTTATCTTCAGGTGGCATCTAAAACACAAAAAAAGTAGAAAATGGACTAAAACAGGGATGCCATTAAAAAAACAGTAGATCATCATTCTCCTGCCCTTATCCCAATTTATTTGGGGTCGGCGTAACATGTCTTTTTCTTCCATACTTCTCTATTAGTTGTCATCTCGGTAGTCACCCCCTTTCTGACCATATCATCATTTACACATTCCATCCATCGTTTCTTTGGTCTTCCCCTACTCTTATAGCCATCGAAATCCATACACAAAACTCTCCTCACGACATTTTCCTCATTTCTCCGTAACACATGCATGCCCATACCATGACAACCGATTTCCGCACAACTTTTCAGTTACCGGTACCACTTTCAAACTTCCTCTTATGTATTAATTTCATATTCTAACCATTCGTGTAACACCACACATCCCTCTTAGCATTCTCATCTCAGCTGCATGCAATTTCCTTTCATTCATCCCTTTTGTGGCCAAACATTATGATCCATATGTTTTATATATCTTATATCTTCCCCTTAAGTTTAAGGGGAATGCGGGAGTCACAGATTGTTCCCGGCCGTGACCTGCCGCCATTTCATCCATCCAGTGTTGATTCTGTGCTTAACCGTTCGATCTACTTCGCCATCGCTTTGCATGAGTGAACCGAGATACCAAAAGTTGGAGCAGACTTGGAGAAGTGTGCTATCAAGCGCTATGGCTCCAGAACTGGAGAGACCTCCGAAATCGCAGAACATATTATTGTTATAAAAAAACAGTAGATCTACTATTAATACAATGGGATTGGCAACACTGGTCGAACGAACTGCACCACTTTGTTTTCCTGTTTTCTTTTCTACTCTCAATCGCAAAAGCTACTTCTTTCTTAGTACTTATTCTGTTTCTCATTCATTCGCTCTTTACAAAAGCGGGAACACAAAAAGAACTTGATTTGATGTTTTATTTTTTACACACAACAAGATTATGTGAGTATTACCTACATAATATTCAGATCCATCTGGAGAATTAGGAACATATTAAAAGAAAGGTCAATATTTTATAAAACATTTAATAAAAACCAAAGTAAGTACTTATTAAGTATTTTCATCAATGATGTCCATGATGTGTGAACACGTTACGTCCGGAGGATACCATCAGCGGCGCCACCATCATCGCTTTTTGCTTGTAGGTCTGGATCACTTGCTGCAAATAATACGTCATTAATTCTCACAAATAAGACATAGTTTTTTACTCTTATGAGCTCATAAGTAGGAACCCCGTGATTATCCTACAGAATCTTAAAATAAAATAACTACTTTTATTTTAATTCCTTCCGTGCAATGGAGCAGTGCAGTGGTTGAGTGGAAACGGCCGCCACGTTTACGAGTTGTAGGTCGTAGGTTCGAAACCTGACAGGCTTTTTTTTGTAAATTATTTCATCACCACTGCTCTCAAAACGGCGAAGGAAAACATCGTAAGGAAACCGGCATGTCCTAGAACCAAAAATTGGAAGACCTGACATCTACCAACCAGCACCCATGGGTCCGCGTGGGGACGGTCCACTCCCTCTCACCGAGAGGAGCCCCGTGTCCCATCAGTGGGAACATTATAGGCTGATTATGCTATGCTATGCTTAACGTGGACACAAGTACAGGTTCCGAATGAATTGGATGAAGATAAAAAGACGAGGCTAGTGAAGGTCTTTACTGTATCTTGTCTTGGTCTTTCTTGTATCTGTATCTTTTTTTCTCAACATCATATGACGGGCACACACAGTTAATAAAATACACAATCTTAAATAGAGAAAGGTGTCTGAGGTAAGAGGGTCCTGAGTCAAATCATTATTAGAAATGGGCTCGAACAACCTAAAGTTTATCATAGCCACACGTACCAGCACCAGTTTGATGAGGAAAACGGCGAAGGTAAGGAAGGATATGGTCATGAGCGCACTCTCTGATGAGGGGAACTGCACATGACCGTGACCGCGGGGCGACGGCGACGCATGCGCAGACCGCGAGTGACGCCGCGCGCCGGCGCTGTCGTCGTCCGGCCATGTTGTATCTATGCGCTCCTCTGGAATATGACAGTCATGCATGTAAACTTATCAAGTCAATCGCACATCAGTGGTAATGCTTACATAGACATAATCAGCCTATATTATTCCCACTGCTGGGACACAGGCCTCCTCTTAGTGAGAGGGTGGGCCGTAATCCACCACGCGGGCCCAGTGCGGGTTGGCAGATGTCACATGTCTTCGAATTTTTTGTTCTAGGACATGCCGGTTTCCTCACGATGTTTTCCTTCACCGTTTTGAGAGCAGTGGTGATGAAATAATTTACACAAAGTAAAGCACCTGACTGGATTCGAACCTGCGACCTACAACTCGTAAGTCGCGGCCGTTACCACTTGGCCACCACTGCTCTCACTGGTACTGCTTGCACTACCAATATCACCCTTTATTGTATCATGGTTTTTGAGAAAGAATTTGTAACGGTAACAGACATTAGGCGGTCGCAGAGACAAAAGAAAACGATAGTCTTGGCAGTGACACTGGTGCAACTGCAAAAGAAACGCAAATCCACTAGATACCTAGAAGATTTTTTTTAAATACAACAACAACAAACAACTACAATAAAAAAAAAACTTTTTAGTTTTTATTTAAAACTACCTATACCTAAGTACATATTTTTATTCTTATTTAATTTTTAGGGCTAATTGTTCAATCGGCAGATAATTTTAATCGTGGAATAAAATTGACTTGACAGATTTTGTATGGAAGAACTGTAAAAAATTCAAAATTATTTCTCGGATAAAATAATCTGTCGTTGGAAAAATCAGCCCTTAGTGTAGTAGGTATATTCTTCATATAATTAATAAGTCTAAAGTCAACGCTCAAGTTATGACTTGAGCGGTTTACTAGTGGCCACTGAAGAGTTCCACTGTCCACGTCCTGGCTCCATCAATTCCACCATCACCCTCGTTATACCAAGCCCAATTTATTGGACTCGTCAAAACGAATCATATGAGCCGTAAATAATTTAATGTCTTTGCTTTTTATAGTAAACCCATCGAGTTTGGCCTCATACAAAGACATTAGATTATTTTTACTAGAAGCCACTGAAGAGTTTCACTATCCACCTCCTGGCTCCATCATCAGAAAATTATTGTATTGTCATCAGTCCTTGATACGTGTATAATTTTAAAGTTGGTGAAAATTACGTTGAAAGATTATAGATAGGTAGGTATAAAAATGCGTTAAAAATTAATGCCAAGCAAGGTGATATTGGGTCTACATTCATCACTACAATATCATCACAGTAGCTAATTACTGATTTCACTTACCAATGTTTGCCAGGATGGACTCCTTCAGCTCGTGTAAATACTGCATCTTACCGCCAAAACTCCTGCGAGAGTTCTTGGATATTGTGTCCGCGACTACTCTCATGAATTTGATCACATTCTCCATTGTGTTCACTTTATTCTTCTCCGCTTTGGTGTAGGGTGGTACTTCGTCGTTTTTGTCCTTGGTTTCTTTTTTGTATGCGTGATCTTGCTTTGGTCTGTCGTTGTTTCCTTTTTGTTTCGCGTTATGGTCATTGACCATAGGATTTGCTAGTTTTTCGTCGTTTCTCGACACTTGAACGTTATTTTCGTGTGATTTCGCTTTGAAATCATTTATGTTTTTATGAACATTGCTTCTATTAGCTTTTGCTGTGGTAGATTTAGTAAGTTTAGGGGTTTTAGTAACTATGTCTTCATCAGTTTCAATAAGTTCTGTAGTATAGAAGTTGTTTGAGTCAGTCACTTCGGAAGATTTACTGTTAGTGATCTTATAAAACCTAGTCTGCTGAGTTTCGTACTTGGTGAAATCTTCAGATTCAGTAATTAAAGTTGGTTTCGTCGAGTAAAAATCTCTTACAGTAGTATGATTCTTGAATTCCTGTTTTGACCTTTCTGTATTAAAAGTTATTTCTTCGGTAAATGATGAATCTTCGTCATTATCTGGTGGAAATGTGGCCGTTCTTTCAGTTCCATGAGGATTTTTCACTTTATTTACGTAAATTCGTCTAAATGCTTCAGTACTCTTTTTATGTTTAAAGTCATTTGCTCCATCATTATCATGATCATGTGGTACATTCTCATGTAGATTGTTCGAATATTTCTCTCTGTCTCCCCTGTAATTAGGGGGTGATTTGACGGGGCTATTACTCAACTGAACACGTTTAATATTGCCTACATTTGGAACTCTTTCGATCGTACCTTTTTGTTTGTCTTTTAATTCTATTGTTGCTCTCGTTGGGCCGTAGTTTGGTCTAAGTTCATAATCTCTAAAATCAACATGTAAATCAAGATCATCTTCTTCTAGTTTAACTTTTTCAGTTGTTTTTACAGTACTATCAATGTGTTGCACACGTTTCACATTCCCGATGCTTGATGGTCTTGCAGGGTCTTTGTTCCAGTTGTACTCAGTAACACTGCGGTTCTTGTAGGTCCAGGGTTTTATGGTGACCTCGACGTCTATGACTTTTTCTGGTGTGGTGAAGGGGCTGTGTGTCCTGATGGGCTTCCTATAGTGCTGCTGTGAGATCTCGACCCACTCTGCTTTTAATTGGGCGATGAGAAGCAATGTTAGTAGGCGTGTCATTGTCGTGTGTGACTGTTGAGATGTTTGTCTGGTTGTGAAGCGTCGTGTGACGTGTGACGCGCTTCGCTTCGTGTGTTACTGTTAGGTCAGGGGTGCTCTACGAGAAAACTTTTTAAGATAAGTACTTACCTTATATTTTTTATATTTAGTTAAGAACTAGATGGAAGAAATATGAACTTCGTGGCGTAGGTAAAGACATCTTGAAATTATGATTTAAAATAAATTCTCAAGATAACCCATTATGGCGTTGCAGTAATCAATTCTACGCACAAAATATACCAAAGATACCTGGGATTGTTAGGACCTTGGTACCTAAAAATCGCACGCTTTTTCAGAAGTTAAAATTATGAAAAGTCGTTCAGATACGTATTTGCCTAGAAAATATTATATC
Organism: Hydraecia micacea; assembly: GCA_914767645.1. Classification (NCBI taxonomy): domain Eukaryota; kingdom Metazoa; phylum Arthropoda; class Insecta; order Lepidoptera; family Noctuidae; genus Hydraecia; species Hydraecia micacea. Next base: position 595,949 of record OU611793.1, on the reverse strand, counting down.
TAACGCGAAATGTTTGTAACATCGCGCTAAAGCAGCTATTATCCGCTCCACGCGCTTGGTCCGCAAGTCACCCATCAACCGAGCCGTGAAGTTTGTCCACCTCATAGTCATGAAGTTGAGAACGTTTTGATCTTGTACTGGCGTTGTCATGTCACCCGTGGCTGATTCTGTGTCACTGGGTGACAGATTACATTTGTTGACCATGCATGCATGCATTCATTGACCTTGTCATGATTAATGCATTTTGGTAGCATACATTTCAAATAAGTACCTAAGTACTTACTTAAATAATTGAAAATTATAAAAAAAAAAATTAATAATTAAAATATTATTCAGGTCCATTTAAAAACATTATGCAATAGGTACCTACTATAAAAATTATGATAAACAATATCCTCTCGAAATAAAAATTAACAAATGCTTGACCTTGTCATGCATTGTTTTAGTATACTTAATGTAATTGGTACTTACAAATTATGGACAAAAATGTTCTTTTTATTATATTTTATTGAAAGATTGAACTTGAACCAGTTCCACTAGCTGACTTATTAGCGCAAACATAATCCAACCATCAGTGCAGCAGGAGAGGTGCAAGAGATAAAGTATTACTGTAGAGATTTAGGTTTAACAGCATAAAGGTACAGACGCCAGCACATCAAGCAACCCGAAACATAAAGGTACAGACGCCAGCACATCAAGGTACAGACGCCAGCACATCAAGGTACAGACGCCAGCACATCAAGCTACCCGAAACTGTAAAATTTTCCCAATCAACTTTGCACCTTAGCGATAAAGTTGAAAATCTATTAAAGAAATTTGACAGATTGTAGCAGCTGGATGTGCTGGCGTCTGTACATAAATAAAGTTCATGTCTGTAATACTTATAAATATTTGGAATATATCTACCGAATGTTAATAAAAACTAAATAATTATATTCAAAACGGCATTTATTATTTAAATAATTAATAATAACACAATTTGTAAATCGATCTGTCACAATATTAATCTCTTATGCAAAAACATCAACATATCGGAGCCAACAAGTGGGTTGTGCTCACCATATTTAAACTTTACAGGCAAAATAAATTCCTTTTCCGTAAAGCGTTTCGTTACTACCCCGAGTACAAAAACGTTCAAATATGCAACATACATTATCACATCACAACATTATTTTGTATGGAGCAGCGACTGACCGCATTCAGCTTACAATTATGTAAATTCAAGATCTGATCGTGATATTGTTCAAATGTGACTTAGTCTAATATGACATGTAACTAACCCCGGAAAGCCGGACAAATACGATTTTCAAGCGCGTCAAAAATAAAACGTTTTCGATATTTTGAAGTCGATGTTATAAGAAAATATCAACTGCTTATCGTAGGAAATATTGTAAAATGCAGCTGCATTTTTCGAACATTTTCATTTGTAAATGTTGCTTAAAGTTAAGTAATGATTAGCGACTGTTTAACCATACATTTTTGACGTTCAAACGTCTCTTAACTTTAAGTAACGTTTATAAATAAACTCCTATAGGTTTAGACTGCCAAACTTTTACAAACAGTTTCATCTTCGTAGCGATATCCGACCCTGTGACCAGTACAATGCTACCACGCTGCATGCTCTCAGCTGGCGAGCACAACACACCATTCCCTCCCAGCATCAAACAAGCACTCACTTAGGTGTACTCTTAACACATCATGGTTGCCATGGTTTAAGCTCGAGTACACAATGGTTCAGGCTGGTCAATATTTTATAGGGTGGCCAGTCCATGGTGTGGAATCTTATCAACAATTTTTTTTTTAAATCATTGACTGCCACCGCGGTCACCGGTGACCGCCAACAATAGATTTTCTATTGTGTCTGTTATCTGGCAGTCAACGTTTTAAGTAGTCTAATATTTTTTTTCCAATTCATGATAACTTGATTTATTTTGAGTTTAGTGCCAGTTACCCAAGGTCCAAATTATTGTATTAACTCGCCTGTCTTTGTGGGATTAGGTACTTCTCATAAAATGTAGAATTCATCTAATTCCCCTGTGACTATGAGATTTTGGGACGCAAGTCAAAATGAGGCCATGGAAGTCCATTGTGTGCTTAAACCATTACACATATCGATCATCATTCCCTTTGACACTTGTTATGTACTAAAGTTATATTTGCGACCAAATGTGTTAGTTGAACTTATAACAAAATAAGTATCCCCAAAGGATACTTAATTTTCACGCAGTTTTTGTATAATAAATTGCTAAGTTAGATAATTAGCTAGACCGCTATCATTTTCTGAAGCCCTACACTGCTTAGGTCGATTCATAGATTGACACAAACCCAGGGGTATAGTGTCCTCTGGATTCAATCGACATGAAAGCGGCACTGAGGTCACACGTATTTACGGAACATTTCTATGAATAAAATCAGTTCTGGACTTTTTTAATTGGCACAAAAATGGCAGAATATATTTATGCTTTTCATGCTGAGGGTCAAACTTTTATTCTTTATTTACTGCTTTTTAAAGTTCGTCCTAACACATTTGGATGCTGCACATATTTGGATGATATATTTATATGTTACAACTTTACACTATATGATTACAAACCTGGATTTGGTCCAAAATTCACCATTTATAACATAACATAAATTTGAATCAAGAATATAAAATAAAATATACATCGGAATTTATTTAGTTTGCCCGTTGTTTTGAAACTATTTCTTTTAAGTTTTAGGAAACATAATTAGGAAGCAGTTCATAATTTGTGATTGTCAATTTTCAATAACGAATTAAAATATATTTTGTAAACTTATTGTCTGGCTGTCGTGACAATTATTGGACCAATTTTGATTGAAGCATTTCAAAATAACGGACACCCAAATAAATAATAGACACGACAATAATAATACTAATACAGTAAGCGTTTGTAATTGCATTCACATTGAAACACTTGAGTAAAACAACCAGCACCTACTTAGTAACAGGCCAGAATTGACGCTTGAAATGTATAGATTTGTATACGAACTTGCGTATGAAGAGACGTACCTATGTATTTTAAAATATACATTCTTACGCAGTAATTGCAACAGCTTCAACAATACGCCAGGAAATTCGCAAATTTGCATAATTTAAAATATTAATATAGATGAACAAACATTACACAGACAACATATACGTACACCTAGATATATAATGTATAATTATTTGATTAAAAATAATATTTCATGAGCTAGTTGCGAGTAACGTAACGCCGTAAAGAGATCACAGAAAATGGAAGCTTGTATTGCAAAATGTAAAGTGTATAAAAATAAAAAATAAATGTATAAAATCACAGCTTCAATTTAATATGCGACCGGGGGACACGTCTTGAGGGTTATTAGTGCGTTTTTTTAGTTTTCTCATTATATTTCTGTGTATTAAAAAAAAAAGAGCACAGACAGTCAGCATGGGAATGTTATTTACAACTAAACCGTACAACAAATATCAAATATGACAGAATGAGTCAGTGATGTAACAACGACCCCAGGGCTTTTTTTTTTTTTTGGATGGGATATCATCTAATGACTCCTCCCGCTCTGGGTGGAGCGGAAGGGAGTGTCAGACTCTTACCCAGGGCTCACGTAACTTTTAGTACTTAATCATAAAAGAAGTTGGACATAAAAATAAAGCCTAAACCCACTCAGACCACCCCAGTTCGCTTCTCTCTTGGAATGACGGCTCGAGACGAGAACAGTGACATATAGATACACACACACATCACGACGTATACGCTTAACTTAGGTCCCTTCTTGTCACGTATCTCTAGCATTACCCCCGCTCTCTATCGCATCTACCACAGTACCACGCACCGCAGCGGCAAGACACATGTCCTGGAATCTGTCAGATCTCGCGTGTAACTCGACAAAATAGTGTGACACATGTCTTGTCACTTTTAGTCTTCAAGACATATAATTAAGACTCAATTTATGTACTACCTACGTATAATGCTGATGATCGCTCCTTTCCAATTCTATATTTATCGATATACTTGCGTTACGATTAAATTTTCCTAAAATAGAATGTGATGAGAGCGTTAAAACTATCGATATTGTGTCGATAAAATAGTATTGGGATTAAATTCCAAAAAAATGAAGAATCCAAGAGTGGAGCGATATCAGCGTTATTATTTTAAAATGTGTTTTGCATTGACTGTACTTACTTATTAATAATATAATCTGTAAATTAAGTAACAAAATGGGGAAGACTGCCATTACAATATTAAAATGCATTTATAAGTTATATTAAAATATTTGATGTAACATTCCTTACATATCTCATTCAAAATGGTATATATTTACAAAATGTTTATGTGTGTGGTACAAATGTAAAATGTTGGCACTACTGTAATTTTGTCACTCGGGTTGATAAAATAGAATTAAGATTTATACCGATTCTATCGTGTATCGATCTCTTTTTCGACCGCACCATACGTGGGGCTACCCTAACATTAACAAAAAATACAAGTCTCTACAAGATGCCTTCGTGTGACCATTTCATATCGACGGTATTTAAATTAATTTAAAGTAGAGTAGGTATAACATTTAGGCCGCCATGTCGTAGGCTCATACACTCACTACACGGGATCTATAAGAGCGCGATGCACTAACGTGATTGTGATGTATTGTGGATATTCTTGCACGAATCGTACACCGTAAGTTTGTCAGTAACCCTATAACGTTCCGATCAACGTAAGGTTTGTTTTCGAGAAAAAATACGATGTAATAATAAAAAAAGGCTTCCATATGTTTTTAAATTTCTCGTGTTCTGAATAATACAGTTAGAGATACAATCTAGCGGTCAGATAGCGAATTTCTTAGTAGATTCTACAAAATCAATGTCCTAATAGTATTTTATTTTATAACTTATTGTTAGTTAGACGATAGAGTTCAATTTCTTATAGACTAGGAGTTCGCTTAAGATTAAGAAGTGAGTTAGAAACAGTTAGTTGAACTCATTGTAGTTAGCTGTGAGTTCAGCCTGAGTTACGTCTATTAGAAATTTATGATAGCTACTTTAATACAGGAAAAATATCTATTCAATTGTTACAATTTGATGATTTTTAAGTAACGGACTGAATGGAAACACAATTTGCGTATATAGATAACGTTTAGGGTTTTATTTTATTTAAATTAAAGGCTGCATTCGTAACATGTACTTATTGATTTGTGACTTACGTAGTATTACAAAAGTATTAACATTCTTACTGCAGGAAACTAATCGATCGACTGCAGTAAGTAACGTTCTCTAGCATATCTATTTGTGACATCAAAATATTGGGCAATAACCCTCTCCACGTAACACTTAAAAATAATTAACTTAAAATAATATTTGTTCACAACATATAAACGCAAAATGTTAATATTTTTAATTTAAACTATGTTACGTAAGAAAACCCTCCGCAATAATAAATTAAAAAATAGCTAAACAATAAAAATAGTTTAAAAATCATTTTAATAGGGTATCCGCCGGCAGATTTATCTTCGATCAATGTGGCGAGGTGTCGGTTTTGTTATCACTTTGATATCGGATGATTAAAGCATGGTCCGTCAAACCAATTGATATGGACGTAGGTACAGAAGTTTAGAGAAACTGGATCAGTCGGAAATGAGCCTCGGCCTGACGGGTTTAAAAAAGACATCAGTTCATAAAATTATTTAAAAAAAATTGAAGTTCCATCCATATAAGCTCCAAATCATCCAACAGTTGAATGAGGATGACTTCATAAAAAGGCAGAATTATGCTAAGAGCCGTTCTGCAACGATTTTCTACGTCTACGCGGTTATGTAACATCTTTTTCAGTGACGAGGCGCATTTTCGCATTGGAGGATATATTAATAAACAGAATATGCGTTATTGGAGTGCGAGCATTCCTAAAGAAATTCATGAAAAGCCCTTCCACAGCCCGAAGACCACAGTTTGGTGCGTCATTTCTGAAAATGACATAATTGGACCTTATTTTACGGCAGAGGCGAAACCGTTAACGCACAACGATACTGCGCGATGCTGGACAAATTTTTTATACCGGAGCTGCTCCGTCATGCTAGCTAAAATAATAGAACCCACTTACAGCTAGATGGGGCTACGGCACACACCTCCAGGGACTCAATGACTACAGTCCGTCAAATCTAAGAAGTACCGTTTGACGTTTCATATTTTTCAACTTTGTTCATACGAATTCATCATAAAACCATGAATTTAGAAAGATTTCATTATTGTATCTAAAAATGTACAATTCTTAATATCTAAATGTAATTGAAAACTTTCAAACAAAGCAAAATAACACATATTTATAACTGTCAAACGGTACTTCTTAGATTTGACGGACTGTAAACTTAGACAACTTTTCCCGGAAAATTTATAAGTCGCTTTGGCGACATAGTTTGGCCCCCTAGATCACCTGATTCTGTGGGGATACCTCAAATCTCGCGTTTACAGCAATTCGCCATCACCAATAAAGGCCCTGCAAGAAAATATCCGAAGCCAGATTGCGGCTATCAGTCCAGAATTTTGCAAGCGAGTTTTCGCCAACATGAAAGAAAGATTGCAAGAATGTTTGCGGCTAGAAGGGCGCCATTTGAGTGGAGTGATTTTTAAAACCTAAAATCCGCATTATTATTTTGTAAGATGTTAAAAATAACTTTGTTTTTCTTTATATTTTTATTTCATTTCGTTTTTTATTTAAGTATAAAATCTGCCGGCGGACAACCTGTACGTAGGAATGCAGTTATTAGACAACCATTGAGGTACCATAAAGTGGTACATTTTGTGACAGAACGAAGTTTGTCGAACATACAGAAATAACGTTAGTCTCTCCTTGTACAGTGTACACATCTCAAATAACACATCTTTAAAATATAAAATTCACCTTAACTTTAACATGCTACATTTCACCTATTGTCAGGTTAATTAGATTTTCATTACATTTCTGTAAGCTTCTTTATAAAACCATATCGCTATTATGATAAAAAAATACATCTTTGTGAATTATTATATCGTCTATTTATTCGATTCTTATGTTTTTCAACCGGCAAGACGTTATTGTAAAATGCTGAAATGTCTCATAATCCACATCAATCACTGAATGCAGGTAGGCGTCGCCGGGACACTTTTTATCTATAAATTGTATAAGCGGCCATGACACTACCGGGTTTAATTTTAAGTCTGTCACAAGCGTTCCATTCTGTCTTCCTAGAATTTAAATGAAGTCTGATGATATCACCAAGCTGCGTTGCTGAGGAGTTACGATGAGGTGGTATCAGTGTGAGGGCGTGAAGGTCTACCTGACGCGGATGAATAGCTTCTTCCATCGCAGGCGAGCACAGCGCACGCGCAGCCGCCCGGAACTTGGCGCCTCTACAGGAGGCTTGGGGGACGATCTGGTACACGGCAATAGATATTATTTAATAATTTTTTACATTCCACGTTGCATATGTTCTTAGGTGGTAATTTAACATTTAATGAGATCTTTATGACCCGGTCGGGCACAGCACAATATAGTAGTATTTGAATAAATGACTTTTGATTTTGATTTGTTATACAGTATAGGTATTAGTTAAGGTGTGTTAGAGGGGATACTTTAAATTGTTGGTTAAAGTTTCAGGTGTAACTCCTTGGATTCACCCTTGCACTGGCCCGTGCCGTGGTACGACAAGCCCAACCACGGTTTACCCAAATGTGTTTATCTATGAAACTACGCCCTTACAATAAAACGCGCAATGCTACTAATGTAATGTTTCTGGTGAAATGGAACTTCCAGCATCTGTACTCACAGTCAGCGCTGTTGCCAGCGCGCGTCGTCGCTGGCGTGCGTGAGGTAGCGCGAGCCCACGCGGGCCTCGAGCGCGCGCAGGTCGAGCCACGCGCTGCGCGTCTGGAGCCACGCATGCGCCACCGACTTGTCCACCGACAGGCGCTTGCGCTGCTTCACTTGTAGCAAGTTGTTGATTAGGTCGATCGCTGTACAGACAAACAAAGAAATAATTTAAAAAACAGAAGAATTGCTATTTAATTCATAATTTTACGGTCTTGAATTCTAAATAAGTGAAAAATAAAACATGTATATTCTCTATTGCGTAACACAGAATGAATCAGATTGACGACGCTCATTGATGTGCTCGTGCTCGGACACACCCACAAGAGTGACACGACTCACCCTCTGCGGAGATCTCCCTCCAGGGTGTGGGCGGGTACATGAAGGCGGCATTCTGTATCTGCTCGTTGATATCTTCATCCTCGTTGAAGGGGAAGGTGCCGGACAGCGACACGTAGATGATGACGCCCACCGACCACATGTCCAGGGAACGATTGTAGCCTTTGTTGCGAAGGACTTCCGGGGCTGGGGAATGAAGATGTTTTTTCAGGAAAGGACAGGCTGCACGACGTAATAATAGGGAACCTCACAGCTCACTGTCGATTTCTCCCGCTAGAGGGCACCACCGTATTATATAAAAACTGGTAATATACTTATCATAAAAGGTTGAAGTTATATACCTAATCGTTTTAAATTGTATAAAAAGACCGTACTATCGCATTAGGTAATTAAACCTATAAGGCCCTCTGTACACACAAGCACACACGTTTTTCTTGCTGTGAAAAACTACAATTGATTCGCCGCGTGTAGGCGCGGTCGTCAGTGTTGTATGGATCACTATGGAAGCTTGTTAACGACACGGATGGCACTACAGTAGTACCTAGGCAGAACTTTTTTTACAATTACTTTTCAAAATCAATGAGGAACAACGAATAACAATATTTTTTCCCGCGTTGAAGTCTTCATTTGTTTTTTTTTTTCAATTTCAAGCCAATTCGAAATTTAAATAAAACCTTTGATAAGTTACCTCCTTGGTTGCCATGTTTTGGAGTAAAAGATCGTTCCAGTTTAAATTACACGACAGATATGAGTTTACTATGTAATTTATTTGGCCGCTAAACCACGACAGATATGGATTTTCATACAACTTTTGCCGGCCGCTGCTCGCATGTATTTGGTCAGTACAGCAATTTCGATTTATCTCGAAGAAGGTTGTCAAAATAATGCTCAAATTTCCAAGCATGTTTGAGAAAAACAGTTTTTTTAGAAATTGTTTCTATTGTACTTTGTGCAAGTGAAATGCTATGAGAATGCTGAGCGTTCATTTGCGGCTAACGCTGCATCATACGAATAAAACGATTGTATAATATCTTTTCCGTTGGCGTATTCTCCTGTTCGAAAATATCATACTTCCTCAATGAACCTATTTTACCTAAGCTTCACTAAACTCACCAAGATACGCGGGCGTGCCGACTACGGACCGTCTGAAAGACTTCTCTCCAATGATCCTCGCGAAGCCGAAGTCGCACAGCTTGACCTGCGGGAACTCCTCATCCGTGGACAGTAGCACGTTCTCCGGCTTCAGGTCGCAGTGCACGATGTTCTTCTCATGCAGGTGCTTCAAGGCTACCAGGATCTGAGGTGTAGGAGTTTTGTTAAAAGGATTGTATGTTTGGAGAATTGTGAGGCGAGCTGTTGAATATTACCTGAGGAGTGTGTTTTTAAATATTAATTTTTTACTTATTTTAAAGCTTTAGGATAAAAAAGTGGTTATTCGATCATCAATTGTTTAACGCAATTTATTTCTATAAATTATGTGACTAATATTTTGATTAAAAAGAGTGTCCATGGAGTTTCTTGCCCGTTCTACTCTATAGGAGGTGATATGAGTCGGTCGGTCGGACCGATTCTTTGACAATTCAAAAGTGTAAGTAGTTTAATTAAAATACATACAACTTTTAGTTTGAAAGATACAGACGTACAGCGTAGGCTGTTTTCATCTTTTGGGTCCGTAAAAGTGAAATCCTAACAATAATAACGTGTTTTTCACCATACCTGTGCTACCAAAAATTTAGTAATCCTCTCAGTCAGCCTTCCATTCTCATGAGACAAGATCATCTCCAACATATCCCCCTTGAGCTTCTCCATCACGACGAAGATCCTCTCAGGGGTCTCGAACATCCTCTCGAGGTTCACCACGCCGGGGTGCGACAGGTTCTGAAGGATGGCTACTTCGTTCTTCAGCTGCGCTTCTTGCTTCGTCGGGAAACGGAGCTTGTCTATCACCTGGGGAGGAGAAGAATGGAAAATGTGAAGTTTATCTAGATATGGAGTGATAGTGTGTGAATGGATGAGATCTGCGCAAACTTTGCGCGTATTCCGATTAAGGGTAACTTCGCTTGTTTAATGTTAGGACTTAGGAATATTAAAAAAATATCTTTGTGAAAATAATACCCTTCTTTAGGGCTTCGCCGAAGTCGGGTATAAATCTAGTAACATCACAAACCAAGGTGAAACCTAGGCTAGCAGATTTTTTCAGACATTAGCTTCTATCCAGAAGAGACTATAAGACATACCTTGATGGCCACGGGTCTCTTGGACCTTCTGTGCAGGCCTCCGTACACGATGCCGAACTGGCCCGAGCCCAGCACCTCGTCAGGATAGATCTGGTACAGCTGCGCCATGTCCGTCACCCTCTCTTCTGTGCTGCCTTCGCCTTCCGCTTCGGCTACTGCACAGCCGCGAGCCTCCGCTAGAAAGAGAAACGAAATATGTAGAATAATTAAATTGTCATTTTTTTTTGTTAAATTTATCTGTATTTAGTGGCATGCGTATTTGCTTACGTAAGCGGGTTTGGCACGAATGCGTGAAAAAACAAAATCATGAAACAAAATAAAGTGCAAATCCCGCATCCATGCGTTTTACACGATTACACCGCTGTAAAACGCATGCCGGCCGATCCCATGTAAGCAAATCAGCAAGGCACTCAAAACGCTTCTAAAACGGTCATGTTTTTTTTGTCACGAATTAATTCAATGCCTTAGTACTTTATTATTAAAATTGATTTATTTTATCCTGCAGGCAGTCTCCCACGAGCGCGCCAGGTAGGCCACGTTAGGAGCGTGTTACTTACCCGAGTGATGTGTGACAGGCATGAGCGCCTGTCGCACGGCAGTCTCCCACGAGCGCGCCAGGTAGGCCACGTTAGGAGCGTGTTACTTACCCGAGTGATGTGTGACAGGCATGAGCGCCTGTCGCACGGCAGTCTCCCACGAGCGCGCCAGGTAGGCCACGTTAGGAGCGTGTTACTTACCCGAGTGATGTGTGACAGGCATGAGCGCCTGTCGCACGGCAGTCTCCCACGAGCGCGCCAGGTAGGCCACGTTAGGAGCGTGTTACTTACCCGAGTGATGTGTGACAGGCATGAGCGCCTGTCGCACGGCAGTCTCCCACGAGCGCGCCAGGTAGGCCACGTTAGGAGCGTGTTACTTACCCGAGTGATGTGTGACAGGCATGAGCGCCTGTCGCACGGCAGTCTCCCACGAGCGCGCCAGGTAGGCCACGTTAGGAGCGTGTTACTTACCCGAGTGATGTGTGACAGGCATGAGCGCCTGTCGCACGGCAGTCTCCCACGAGCGCGCCAGGTAGGCCACGTTAGGAGCGTGTTACTTACCCGAGTGATGTGTGACAGGCATGAGCGCCTGTCGCACGGCAGTCTCCCACGAGCGCGCCAGGTAGGCCACGTTAGGAGCGTGTTACTTACCCGAGTGATGTGTGACAGGCATGAGCGCCTGTCGCACGGCAGTCTCCCACGAGCGCGCCAGGTAGGCCACGTTAGGAGCGTGTTACTTACCCGAGTGATGTGTGACAGGCATGAGCGCCTGTCGCACGGCAGTCTCCCACGAGCGCGCCAGGTAGGCCACGTTAGGAGCGTGTTACTTACCCGAGTGATGTGTGACAGGCATGAGCGCCTGTCGCACGGCAGTCTCCCACGAGCGCGCCAGGTAGGCCACGTTAGGAGCGTGTTACTTACCCGAGTGATGTGTGACAGGCATGAGCGCCTGTCGCACGGCAGTCTCCCACGAGCGCGCCAGGTAGGCCACGTTAGGAGCGTGTTACTTACCCGAGTGATGTGTGACAGGCATGAGCGCCTGTCGCACGGCAGTCTCCCACGAGCGCGCCAGGTAGGCCACGTTAGGAGCGTGTTACTTACCCGAGTGATGTGTGACAGGCATGAGCGCCTGTCGCACGGCAGTCTCCCACGAGCGCGCCAGGTAGGCCACGTTAGGAGCGTGTTACTTACCCGAGTGATGTGTGACAGGCATGAGCGCCTGTCGCACGGCAGTCTCCCACGAGCGCGCCAGGTAGGCCACGTTAGGAGCGTGTTACTTACCCGAGTGATGTGTGACAGGCATGAGCGCCTGTCGCACGGCAGTCTCCCACGAGCGCGCCAGGTAGGCCACGTTAGGAGCGTGTTACTTACCCGAGTGATGTGTGACAGGCATGAGCGCCTGTCGCACGGCAGTCTCCCACGAGCGCGCCAGGTAGGCCACGTTAGGAGCGTGTTACTTACCCGAGTGATGTGTGACAGGCATGAGCGCCTGTCGCACGGCAGTCTCCCACGAGCGCGCCAGGTAGGCCACGTTAGGAGCGTGTTACTTACCCGAGTGATGTGTGACAGGCATGAGCGCCTGTCGCACGGCAGTCTCCCACGAGCGCGCCAGGTAGGCCACGTTAGGAGCGTGTTACTTACCCGAGTGATGTGTGACAGGCATGAGCGCCTGTCGCACGGCAGTCTCCCACGAGCGCGCCAGGTAGGCCACGTTAGGAGCGTGTTACTTACCCGAGTGATGTGTGACAGGCATGAGCGCCTGTCGCACGGCAGTCTCCCACGAGCGCGCCAGGTAGGCCACGTTAGGAGCGTGTTACTTACCCGAGTGATGTGTGACAGGCATGAGCGCCTGTCGCACGGCAGTCTCCCACGAGCGCGCCAGGTAGGCCACGTTAGGAGCGTGTTACTTACCCGAGTGATGTGTGACAGGCATGAGCGCCTGTCGCACGGCAGTCTCCCACGAGCGCGCCAGGTAGGCCACGTTAGGAGCGTGTTACTTACCCGAGTGATGTGTGACAGGCATGAGCGCCTGTCGCACGGCAGTCTCCCACGAGCGCGCCAGGTAGGCCACGTTAGGAGCGTGTTACTTACCCGAGTGATGTGTGACAGGCATGAGCGCCTGTCGCACGGCAGTCTCCCACGAGCGCGCCAGGTAGGCCACGTTAGGAGCGTGTTACTTACCCGAGTGATGTGTGACAGGCATGAGCGCCTGTCGCACGGCAGTCTCCCACGAGCGCGCCAGGTAGGCCACGTTAGGAGCGTGTTACTTACCCGAGTGATGTGTGACAGGCATGAGCGCCTGTCGCACGGCAGTCTCCCACGAGCGCGCCAGGTAGGCCACGTTAGGAGCGTGTTACTTACCCGAGTGATGTGTGACAGGCATGAGCGCCTGTCGCACGGCAGTCTCCCACGAGCGCGCCAGGTAGGCCACGTTAGGAGCGTGTTACTTACCCGAGTGATGTGTGACAGGCATGAGCGCCTGTCGCACGGCAGTCTCCCACGAGCGCGCCAGGTAGGCCACGTTAGGAGCGTGTTACTTACCCGAGTGATGTGTGACAGGCATGAGCGCCTGTCGCACGGCAGTCTCCCACGAGCGCGCCAGGTAGGCCACGTTAGGAGCGTGTTACTTACCCGAGTGATGTGTGACAGGCATGAGCGCCTGTCGCACGGCAGTCTCCCACGAGCGCGCCAGGTAGGCCCCCAGGCCGGAGTCGGGCGGAGGGGGCGCGCCGCCCGCCCAGGCCTCCTCCACGCCCACCAGGTAGTCCACGTTAGCCGTGCGCACCTCGAAGCAGTGCATCACGTCTGCAACACCACATGTCATTTAACAGCATGTTTATACAAAGAAAAGAAGAGAAACAAACAAAAAAAAAACAACACGAAAATTTAAGACAATAAAAAACGAAGGGTAATATTTAATTTGTAACTCTACCAAAGCTTGTGTGCATTACATCGTAAAGCATATGGAAAAGATCACTTTTTTGTTAAAAGAAAGCAGGTTTTGTGTAACAAATTGTTAATATTGCACAACAAGTAACTTCAACTGGGCGTTAATGTCGTCGCATGAAATATCAATCAGATAAGTATCAATCGGTCCAGTAGTTTTGGAGGCAAACGGTAACAGACGTACACACAAACGCACAGACACGCCCTCTTACCCCAAACGCATACCTATACCGTCTCCATCCCGTCGAGAGTAACAGCAGCTTTCATTTATTTGACCCTTTCGAAATTGTGCTTTGCAATTTTTGCAAGGAATCGCCTTGTCGCGGCGCACATCTGGTATAAGTAACATAAAGTTAATGATTTCCCCATATACATACAGGGTACTTTTCACAATTAGGAATATTTTTTGTTGGTAGTCCCTTCTCCCTTCGCCGGACCTTGACCGACCGAAGGTTCGGTGGTTTTGATTTCAGCCAGTTTCGGCCAAAACATCTGGTCTGGGCCGCAGTTTCGGTTCGGCCCGACCGAAAGTGGCATATGGCGTTTGTGAGCTGTTGACAGACAGCGTGGACTTAGCTATGAGGTCCCGTTTTCATCCTTTTTTTGTACAAAACACAAAAAATAAGTGTTGACTTATAAATAGAAGTCATTTAGTTTCTGAACATGCTGCTTTTAGTATCAGCGAGTACGAATTTATTCGTTTTCTGGAAAAATGTATACAAGTTCTAAGGGCAGCAGATTCTATGCATCTTACTGACTGTTCGTTCGGTTAGATTAGCAAAATCACACGAAAAACGACGGGTCTCGGAAAATATAATAATGTCATTTAATGAAGTAACTTTTTCTTAGCATCAAAAGTTTCGGTTTCGGCCGAAACTAGAAAAGGAGTCGGTTTCGGCTGAAAATCGTGTTTCGGTCGGACACTACTTATTTTTCTGTATAAATGGTCAAAAGAAAATCAACGAAAGGTGATGACGATCACAGTCATAAGTATCTTCGTACCTAGACATAATCATAATGAATTCTATAATCAGTTTTTACTATTCTGTGTCAACCTCTAATGTACTCATTAAATACATTTTTTTTTGGTATTTCTGCTTCTCTGTATAACATATAAATAATTACGTGACGAAAAAATGTATCTAATGGTACAACAAAATTGTGGTCGCTGCCATCGGCCTTCGAGATCGATAGATCGATGCTGTGGTATATGTTACCTAGATCTAGACAGTCACAGGAAGATACACCTGGTTTTGGAGTAAAATAACATAACATTACACCTGTGTACCGGAAGGGACAGAAGTGTACTTATAGAGCACCGAGCATATTGCCATCAACCGGGCCTACATCCAGATTGCGGGCTGCTACTGAGAAGTGCCTTATGGAAATACCCAATAACATTTCGCCCGACCAGGAATCAAACCCAGGGTTTCATGCTCAGCAGTAGCACTTACGACCGCTAGACCAACGAGGCAATCAATACTCTGAATATAAATATGAACGTGTGAGAAGTCTTTTATGTTTTTGGTCATAAGGATATATCATTTTTTGTTTACTTTTTGCAATTTCGCAATGTGAGGCGATTAACATCGAATGCTTGACGTCGATCGACCGAAATCTAGTTACTCCGTATCAAGTAAGTTCACCTACCTGTGCCTGCATGCGGCTGTCTCGCGGTGTCGATGGCGAGGATCTCGTTGAGCGGGATCTCCTTGTAGTACTTGCTGCCTTGCTCCGAAGTGAATAGCGTGATGGACTTGCTGTCCAAACGCCAGTAGTGACGTTTTAACTGCAAAACAACATGGCATTTTTATTTTTCTTTTTTCGCTCTTTTATGCGACAACATCCTATCATATAATAATAAAGTTTTTTTTTTCAAATATTTTTGGATGGCAAACAAGTCGACGGTTCAACGCCAACTATGGGCATCTGCAATAATAGAGACATCACAGATGTGCTGCCATGCCAGCGTTAAAGCTGAAATATTTCATGTGCCCCGTAATGCCACCGGCACCCATACCCCATACTCTTCAAACTGGAACTCCGCAACGATGTTTGACGGCAATACTTACAGTTTTATCCTTGTTAGTGAAGTGCACGAGCCAGCCCTCCTTGAGCCACTGCCCCTCCCGTTTCTTGGTGTGCTTGACGGACTGCACGATGCGCATGAGCGGGATGTTGGCGCTGGGCGAGGAGGACGAGCTGTAACGTGCGGACGAGTCAGATCTACTAGGCCGGGGGGTTGGGGGAGCGTCGAGGGCGGGCTATGTGTGGTGGTGGGTTACGATCTCTTCCTGGATTAATTTTTGTCGTTTTTCATGTTTTGTATGTGTGTACAATATATAGGGTGACTGGTAATTAGTGACCGATACTTAAGGGGCTTACAGGACCTAAACGCAAAAAACGCAAGTTTTAGAAACAATAAAAGTAAATGATCGCCTACAGTAAAAAAAACCAAAAAAATATATGATATTCTTCAGGATAAATGCTAGGATGATAGTGTGTTGAAAACATAATACAACTTATTTGGTACGATAGAAAAAAATCATGAAGATACCTCTAAAAACTTTTTATTTACAACAAAATTCATACTAATATACATACAATCATTATGATTTTTTGTCAGATTATTCTACATGCAACATACTAAAATTATAGTGTTTTAGTTTTTTTGTCCAAAGACTAGATTTTTCGTAAATCGATAATTGCTTCATATTTTGCAATAAATTACCAGCGTTGTGGCATCGCGCTTCTCTTTCTTTTCTATGCAGACCGACAAAGACCGCGCTTTAGGTCATGTAGTCCTCTTAAACACGTGATTGTACTCATGATAACAAACAACTTTTACTATGGGACCAAACCTGAAATCGCGAAAAAATAATCAGCTGTTCCCTACATTTTGACGAGTTATACGAACATAAATGTAGGGAACAGCTGATTTTTTTGTGAATAAAATCAAATTTCTATGTCAACGCAATCAAAAGATACGGGCGTTTATGTTCCGAAATCAAAACCTATAGGGTACTTCCCGTTGACCTAGAATTCTGAAATTTGGCAAGAAGCAATGTCATGTAGCACAAGTAAAGAAAAAAATCCGAAAACCGTAAATCCGTAGTTACATTACAAAAAAAATAATTTTAGAACTATTTACATACCTACACATTTGTACGGAGCCCTCGGTGCGCGAGTCCGACTCGCACTTGTCCGGTTTTTTATTATTCAATACATGTACATATTATTATTATCTATATGTATCTATAGTCTGTTAGCGTATATATTATGTAAATATTATCTTGTTTGAAAATAAAGGTTGAATAACTTGTGAAATAATTAAATAGATGTATACGGGCCGGTTGTTTCCAACGATTGGTTAACGTAACATACGTACGTCAAATATTAACGACTACGTAATCGTAATTATGTGACGTAAGTCAAGGCCATAATCGCCGCGGGAGACGCTACGGGCGTCGGGAGCCGCGTGACGACTCCCGGCCACCGTAGGCGCGGGCCTGCGGACGGAGAGTAATGGGTAGCTCTCCGTCCGATCAGGACCAGGCCCGTGCCGGACGGCGCGTATGTGTTCCACGCGCGCCTCAAAGAGATGTCAGCATAAAGGAAGGGGCCCGCCAGGGCCGAAGCCTGCCGGGGTAGCGGGATCGTCCGAAAGGGTTACCGCTGCCCCGAAACATAAAGGGCTAAGGAAGGAACACGGGTGGGTTTTAGTCAGTAAGAGTCTGACACTCCCTTCCGCTCCACCCAGAGCGGGAGGAGTCATTAGATGATTTCCCATCCAAAAAAAAAAAAAAAAAGGCAATAATTCTATAATTGTAATTTGAAACAACGCTTTTTTTGGTTTGACGATAGTTCCCGCCATTTTGGACGTATACGCGTGCGTCAAGGGGACGTGAAACAACCCGCCATAAGTGTGCTTCCTTATCATTTCATCGACATATATAATTATAAAGCGTTTAGAGGTGCCTAGATTGTGTGAGTGAAGCGGTTTTTTGTAGTCATTTTTATAGTATCAAACAGATAAGTCGAAAATAACACTTAAAATCATTTTAGTCTTAAACACAAACAAAGTAGGTAAGTAAGACAGCGAAGTTCAAAGCGGAAATCCTACATTCTTAGGTACTATAAAATTCCTTAGGTACGAGTACTATAAGATTTTTATAGTACCTAAGGAATTTTGATAGATCCCTTAGTTAAACTAAAACTTATACGAGTTTCACATCTTTATTTTTTTATTAACAATTCGGAGTGTATCTAGACTGCGGCCGATTGGAGACCTCGTAACATAACACAACATAGCGCCTGTAATCCCCTAAAGGTTACGCAGAGGTGTACCTTTAGTATACCTATATTTCGCCAGTTACGTTTAAGTCCCTTATAATTGGGGGCGAGCCCATTGCCTTCAACCAGGCACAAATCCAGACATCGCACCAAATTTTCAGAATTACTAACATCGCTGTCCACCACCGCAATTTAGGTGCATCTTTTTGGATCTTTTTGATCTTTAGACCAACACACAAGATATTTTCACAGCAGAAACTGTCACACACACTAACACAAAGCGCATCCCATAAAGCTGCTCATAATAAGAATCGGACACCTATACAAGTATATGCGATAGTAGAGACGTTACAGGGTAACAGAAAGCGTACAGGCCCACCACCACACACGGTTGTATAGACAGGAGCGCGTCTCACCTGCTGGGGCGGCTGGCCGAGCGCTCCGGCAGTGTGTCGCGCTGCGGCTCGTCCTCGCGACGACGGAGCTCCACCTGTGGGTCAACATTACATGGTTACTTGCAAAGACTATAATATGTATAAGGTGTTAAAAAATTAACCTTACAAACTTTAAGAGGTGCTTTAGACCATCGAACTGAACAACTTTCACTATGGGACCAACTCTAAAATCACGAAAAAAAATCAGCTGTTTCATACATTTTGGTCAAGTAGGTATTGAACTTTTGTATGAAACAGTTGATTACATTGAGGATCGTTACAGAAGTACTGAACCGCCAGAAGCCCAACATTCTGACAACCAGTCTTACCAAGGCGTATCGTATTACCCAGTAACTGGGTTGTGGAGATCAGATAGGCAGTCGCTCCATGTAAAATACTGGTATTCAGCTGTATCTGATATGACTGGACTGGAAGCCGACCCCAACATTGTTGGAAAAAGTCTAGGCAGATTAATACTTAGCTGTCTTTATTGTCTTGTAAATTTTGACGTCGCCGTTTTATCGTAAAGCTACTAGTTGTGGTCAAGCCCGGCCCGCACGTTACCTCTCCGTCGTCCCCGGCGGCGCTCTCCGCGGCCTCGGCGCCGCCGTCGTCGGACTCGTCGTCCGGCAGGCGCGCCGACTCCGACAGCTCGCTGCCGCCGCTGCTGTCCTGGTACTCGCCTGGTATTAACGTGCAATAATATATCTTACTTGGTGACAGTTTTAAGCTAAGTGATTCTATGTGGCTTCAATTGGAATAGTTATATTGTATAACTAGTGCATTAAAGAAGCCATGTCAGCCCGAGACGTTTATATCCACCCGAGCCGCAGGCGAGGGTGGATAGTTAAGTCGAAGGTCGACGACTATAATTCTGTAAATACATATCTGTTATAGTCGCGAATCATATTTTGATCAAGATACAACCTGATACTGACCTGCAAATTGCAAACTCTCTGCTTACAACATAGCACACATGTATCATAATGTACAGACGCCAGCACATCAAGCTACCCGAAGCTGTCAAATTTACCCAATCAACTTTGAACCTTATGCTTTAGCGTTAAAGTTGAAAATCTATTAAATAAATTTGACAGATTGTAGTAGGTTGATGTGCTGGCGTCTGTACTATTATGTCAATAAAACAATTTATTATGTAACTGTACCGGTACGTAGTCTAAACATATTGTCATATGCCAGCGGAAATCTATTTGTGATGTTCTATTTTAGAAACTTCCACTAGTCCAATACAGCACCAAAGAGGATACGGTAAAGCGTCCACGATTTTATTTCAAAAAACACAATGTTGATATTTTTTCGACATTGAAAAAGTGATCACTGCGCTTTGTCAGGTCTGATAGATAATCGATGTAAGTTGAATAATTTACCAAAATAAATATGTTCATACATAATTTATAAGTAATTTCGTTTTGACATTAGAACAAACAAAGAGTTAAAGCAGCAATACTCACTATGTTGATCCCGAATCTCTCCATTACAGTCCTTCGGTATGAAAGGAATACACTTGCGATGCGCATTATAGTGGCAGTCCTTGCACTGGAAGCCCTGCTTGAAGAGGCCGCGCAGGAGCTTCTTGCAGTGGCGGCACACCGTGGGGCGCGTGTAGGAGTGCACCTCGAACGTGTGCGGGATGGCCGCGCCCGCCTGCGAGCCCGCGCTGGCCGCGCTGGCCGCGCTCCAGCCGCCCAGCGACCCCGTGCGCGACGGCGAGCGGGACTGCTTGCCCATCTGTAGGGGTCAACGTTGCAGGGGATTTAGGGCTGACATTCAAAAGCGATGTGACATTGCAAAATTCCTGCCTCTTTCAAAATTCATTGCATTGTGGAAAATATTGCGTTCGTTACGACACCGATGTCACATTGATGCGTAGCGACCTTTATGTACTGATTGTACTATTTTAGTACGTGTCAGTTTACTGTGACACAGAAAAAAATACAGTGGCACTCCAGGAATAGGATAGAAAATAATTCTAACTTTACAACAAGGAAAGTTAATAAAGCGCTCTTCCTCTCTCTACTTATTTAAAAATTTGCTGTGCCCGACAGGGTCCATAATTGTTTCTATTATTTTTTATTTACCACCTGTAATTGTACATTATGGATTGCAATAATGAGATTTGAGGAATGCCGACAGAAGTGAAAACAATTACAATCAGAATATTTTGCCATCACTCACTGAAAATCGGATATACATTAAAACCGAGTACATCCCGAGGACAGCCGAACACATCGAGCCTTTTCAGGAAGAAGATCGTAACCGCCATTTTGCATATTTTACAGGAGAAGGTGATGCAAAATGCAAAATCAGTTGATCTGGCGATTAATATTAAAACAGTTTTTTGGGATTTTTGGCGCTTACGATGTTCTTCCTGAAAAGGCTCGACATCCGAAGCGGTGTCGCGAATTCAATAGTTTTTCCCATCTTAAAAAATGCCCAACGCGCCTAAAAAAGTTTTCACTTCAAAAATTACAGTAATTATACTAGTTTATTATTGTCCCACTGCAGGGGGAAGACCTCTTCTCATACAGAGAAGGCACGAGCATTGATCGGCAAGCTTGTTCCAGACGGGTTGACGATTTCACACTTCCAAATAAAAATTGGTGTAAGGTAGAACCGAGCACGTCTGATAGCCCGCCGGGCACGGTGACGGTGTTACGGCCCACGACTCGAACATTTGCATCGGAAGGAACACGGCTAAGAGTTTAATATTATTCTTCAAAAGAGTTGCAGGTTGATAGAGCGAATGGTCCTCGAAGTATGTAACCCATGTATCACAAATAAACGATTTGATTTGAAGTATGTGCCCTGATCTCCGACTTACACGCTCGTCAATCTGTCCATGTAACTACACTTCTGGACACATCTATTGGCCCACCTTAGAGTTTAGGTTTCGATGGCCCCTACCGAAATATGATTGCTAGATTGAACAAAAACTGTTGATGCAGTTTTAAACCTGATACATTTTACCATCTTTTTCGATCGTATTGTTTTAAATTTGAATTCAGAATACCATACGACATGGAGCTACGCCTAACAAGTCGGATATGCGCCTTGTTAAAGGCAATTGATTTTTGAATAAAAAACATGTTTTATCAAATAAAGGTTTAATTTAATAACGCGTGTTGCCTCCATGGGCATCTACCACAGCTCTCATACGATTAGGCATAGAGTTTATCAACCGCTCTATGAGATTTTGAGGGATCATCTCCCATTCCTCTTCTATGGCAGTTTTCAACTCCTGCATCGTCTGGGCAACTGGCTGACGAGCCCTAACACGTCTTTTTAGCTCGTCCCACATGTGCTCAATGGGGTTCATGTCTGGGCTTCTGGCTGGCCAGTCCATAACTGTGATGTTCACATCCCGAAGATATTCCCTGACGATGCCGGCCGCATGGGCTCTTGCATTATCATGCATAAAAAGGAAATTTGGGCCCACATAGTCCGCGTATGGTATCACGTGAGGTTCTAAGCACTCACGAATGTACCTTTCAGCATTTAATGTTGGCAGCCGTGGTCCTGTAACAACCTCAAGTTGAGTTTTGCCGCTCGCGGATATACCGCCCCAGACAGTCCATGAGCCACCGCCATAAGCAACCCTCTCTTCAAAGCAGCATTGTGCGAAACGCTCTCCCTTACGTTGGTAGACCTTCTTCCTTCCATCATTGCCATGTAACACAATTTTAGACTCATCAGAAAAGAGTACATGGCTCTAATCTTGCTGTGTCCAATTTAAATGACTGCGTGCGAAATGAAGGCGCGCTGTTCGGTGGGCTCGCGTTAGTTTGGGCCCATTAGCTGGCTTGTGTGGTACCATATCGCGTTCTTTTAACCTTCTCCGAACAGTTCGAGCGCTCACAGATACTCCGTGGAAGTCGTGAAGTTGGTTTTGTATCTCAATGGAGGTAAGGTGACGATTTCTCAAGCTGGTCGTCACGATGAATCGATCCTGCCTTTCAGTTGTGACCCCAGATCGTGGCCTTCCTTGGCGACGAACAAAGCCGCCAGTCTCTAGGTACCTCTGATAAACATTTCGGACCGCAGATCGACTTAAATTAAGTTGAGCACTCACGTTTCTTTGGCTGTGTCCGGCCTGAATAAGTGCCACAGCTTGGGCGGCGACTTCAGGTGAAGTATCCATAGATTATTGATAGAACCTCACCTTAATGTTAAGAATAAGTAATGTTTGTGGCAAAACCAAAGATATCAATCACTTTTTTAAGAATTAAATCCAAGTAAACCAATAAAACCAAGTTTTCTTAGTATTCGATTGTTTGATATCAACAAACAGGCTCCAAATTGTCTTTTGTTTCTTTAAATTCTGTGTTCGAAATTCAAAAAAAGACTATTGAATGAAATTGTGAATGTGCCAGGTTCAAAACTGCATAAAAACTTTTTGCTCGACCTAATATAAAATTTTAGCTAGGACCAAACGAAACTGAAAATACAAGGTGGGCCAATAGATGTGTCCAGAAGTGTATAAGTCCAGGTCTCCTCTCGATGTTTTCCTTCGCCGATGTCAATAATGTCCAAGATAAAGTCAGAAAGTATATGAATTGAAAACAGTCATATTGGTAGGTACTTGCCTGGATTTGAACCCACAAACTCGTGCCTTAACTACTCATGTCCTCTCATAATCAGTCTATAATGTCCCCACTGTTGGGACACAGGCCTCCTCTCTGTGAGAGATAATATCCTCTCGTTTAACTTGATTTGTTATAATTGTAATTTATTGCCAGTATTATTATTTAATAGCAGATCAATACTGCTTGACGATATAAAAACGCATAAGCATTACTTTGGGCGAGCTTACAAGACCTCGACTTTTACTTTTTACCCGACTTCGGCGAAGCCCAAAAGGAGGGTTATGTGTTTGACCTGTATGACTGTATGTATGTCCGTTTCTTTGTTGCTTCGCAACTCCTAAACGAATGAACGGATTTGGATAAATTATACGTCTTTAGATTTGTCTTAGTGGCGCGAGTGTCACTGACTACATGAAAATCAAAAACAAAGTAAAATGGCGGATTTGAGGTGCCATAATCGTGGATTTCAAAAATTTTTTTTCTTCTGATCCCATCGAGAGGGATATCAAAATGAAGGGTTTTAAAAGGTGATAACAAAAATATATACAACTTATATGTTTAAAAGTAATTCGAAGTGACAAAATGTAAAAAACGAAATAAAAAAAAAGTAATTAAAAAAACAAAAAATCCCGACTGCGATAAAAAACTTAAGTTGAGAAAAACTGAAAAGCTAAAAACAAGCCCATTTTAAATTAAATAAAAGTTAGAAGCAGGCGGGACCCATACCATTTTTATATTTTCAAACTCGCATGGGTCCCGCCTGCTTCTAACTTTTATTTAATTTAAAATGGGCTTGTTTTTAGCTTCTCAGTTTTTCTCAACTTAAGTTTTATATCGCAGCCGGATTTTTTAGTTTTTTTTCATTACTTTTTATAAAAGTTCTCACATTTTAAGTTCCATGTTAAAGAATCTGCTAATCGCGGCTGTATTTTGGACCAAACTGGTTTGCCCAAGACTTGGTCATAATTTGTCAATTTTCGAATTGGATGATGGGTAACATGGGAATTGTAAATAAAACGAAGTAATTCATAATAAGTCATTTATTTAAAACAAATATATATCTTTCCACAAATGCTACCCACCACCCGATTCTTGTTAGTTTTATACAAAATAAAGTAAATAGTATACAATGGTTGTACAAAACCTAAATTCTTTTAGTACTATAAAGTAAAGAAAATACTTAAGTATTTTGGACGGATATAAAATACTCAACATAAGTTACTTACTAACTAAAACTGCGTAAATGTTCTACCATGTTCACAGAGAGAATAAAATCAACTTCTTGAACATAATGGACTTGCTACTAAGGCAGAAAGCAGCAGGAAAATAGAATATTCCTAACATAATTAATTATTGTAATAACATTTATGTATTTAAAAATGCAAATTAAAAAAAGTTGATTCTATTTTCTTGTTTATTTTTGTACAGCTTGAACCGTGTGACAAATCCACAAGACAAAATAATGAAGTATTAAAACAATAATTACATTAATTTGTATTATTTTAACATAATTATCATATAATGAATTTAATTGTACCTAAAATTGTATACAAAACATTTGGCGACGTAAAAATAGCATCCTCCTTGTAAATAATTCATGATTTAAATAACAAAAATAGTGACTACTTTCTGGAATGTTTGTCTATCTCATTCTTATATCTAACTAATAATATCAAAACATACAGATAACTGTGACAAGTTAACTTGATATAGTTCACTAAACATTAAAGTCAGATCTACAAAACTAATGTTACTCTCTTGTGTATATAGCTTTATTTAAAATAGTTGTGTGCATAGTTATGCTTATGACCTATGACTATAATATAATAAACACATATAAAATATAAGTAATACTTTTGACACATCCATTTGTCACTTATTATTATTACAATACGAATTGATATTAATTTTTTTTTTTGTATTTAATACTGCAAGTATTTCATATGTGCTGTAGTCATATTCATTAGAATCATAAATCTAATTGGATTAATGAACTCAATCTGTAAGTTTAATCAGGATTTGAATAATAATAAGTACAGACGCCAGCACATCAAGCTACCCGAAACTGTCAAATTTTCCCAATCAACTTTGAACCTTATGCCTTAGCAATAAAGTTGAAAATCTATTAAATATATTTGACAGATTGTAGTTGCTTGATGTGCTGGCGTTTGTACATTCTAAGTTGTAACAATTAATAAATGCGAAATTATCTTTAAAGAGATTGCATTTAACCACTTTTGATAAACTTTCTCTCAGAGATTCCCCCCTCCTTTTCTAACCGTTATTCCTACATAAATAGGTATGACATGAACCAATATAATTTAAATATGATTTTAAGATCTGGAAAAAGTTTGACTTTATAATCATCGATCCCTAGCCAATACGCATAAAAACATCCAGAAGGCCAATTCTCGTAATAAAAAAACGTTCAAATCAAGTCGCAATCTCATTTCAGCGACAATAAATGTCTCTCTCTCTCTCTGTGTTCGTCAATGCCTCACCAAAAAAAATATATTAAAGTAATTTAAATTAGACATATTTTTAACAGATTGAGACTTGAGATTAAAATGCGAACGTTCTTAAAATACGGGAATGCCCCTATGACATTGGTTCACCAGAGATTCCCCCCACCCCCCATTCCTTGCCTACGCAACTCCTCATAACTCCTCCACGTCTCTTTCTAGTTGTCTTTATCAGTGACGAGCCTGGCGAGGCGCCTTACCAGCGACGTGGCGTCGTCGTGCGAGGCGTGGCTGTGCGTGGAGCCGCGCGACGGGCTGCGCGCGCCGCCGCCCGACACGCGGCGTGCGCTCGCGCCGCCGCCCAGGCAGCTCGCGCCCGGCGTCACGGGCGAGGTGCAGTTTGACGGGACTTTGACAGCGCAACGCTTGTGGTAGTTTAGGCCACATCCTGGAAGTAATTGATGAGAGGTCAAATTCACATAAAGATCTACAGACGCCAGCACATCAAGCTACTACAATCTGTCAAATTTCTTTGATAGATTTTCAACTTTATCGCTAAGGCGTGAGATTCAAAGTTGATTGGGAAAATTTGACAGTTTCGGGTAGCTTGATGTGCTGGCGTCTGTACAATAGGTCAGAAATTGGATCTTCTTTAGGCGGTTATCACACTGCACCGGGCATCGCTCAGGTGTGGTGCTGTTTTAACTTTGACTGTAGAATCTTGATTTGTATACAAAAACCGCAGGGTATATTATAACACACTCACACCGCATCTCCGTGCGGTCTACAGTTAAAGTTCAATACAGCACCGCACACCGGAGCGGTGTCTAGGGCCCTAATTAACGATTCCTTACCGAAACCACGTCAATTCCTTAGCTGATCCCGTTAATCTCGCGATGATTTCACGCGGTTTTGTTCATTGGGTCATAGAGAATTATGGCCCTCTGCAGTGTGATATCCGCCTTATCCAGAATCTTTAGATAGATGTTGAGATCTTAAAAACTGAGATTACCGATTCTTTTGCATACTGATAGAATTTAGTCACAATGTTTTTTTGTTTAGCGGAGGTCATTTTCAATCTGTCCGTAAGTTTCAATCCGTTGTCATCCAATAATGGGAGTTAACTCAGTTGAAACGGAAACTTTGCAGAGCAAGGCGCAATCTACAATTCTTATAGTCTTACCTTCACATTTGAGTC
This sequence comes from Hydraecia micacea, assembly GCA_914767645.1. Classification (NCBI taxonomy): domain Eukaryota; kingdom Metazoa; phylum Arthropoda; class Insecta; order Lepidoptera; family Noctuidae; genus Hydraecia; species Hydraecia micacea. The sequence goes on along the minus strand of OU611793.1, from coordinate 569,065 downwards.
CCTGCCTCACTAGTCCGAACAGCATCTCACCGCAGAAGTCGCAGAAAGTGGGCGCCTTGTACGAGTGCACGGCCAGCGCGTGCGGCCGCGGCACCGGCGCAGCCTCCGCGCCGCCGTCGCATAGCAATGCTAGAACGACATCATTGTGTATTGTAGGTATAATGGTACGGGTTGGCAATTTGGCATGTACGATCTGAATGATCCCAGTTATTAAGATTGGTGTCTATTTATTTATTTCAAAACATTTTGTAGACTACAGACCTACCCAAGACATCTACAAACAGCTTACTATGGAGACGGATAACTTGAGTACGTAAAGCGCTAAATAGGACGCTACCTACATTATGCTCTAGTAAACAAAGAGATCATTAATGAATTCTATAATTTTAGCAAAAGAAGATGGAACTAAATAATGCTGACGCCCTAACATGTCAAAGTATCTGCTTACTAATCGAATTCTAGAAGAGCTTTCATTTAACGTTTAAATTGCATATTAACATAGTGCCATCATCGATGAGCAAAAGGTTAATGAGTTCCATTGAAATGTCTCTTCCGTACTGACATCCATACTCACGGTTGGCGGTGAGCACGATCTCGACGAGCGTCTCGTCGGTGACGTCAGAGGCGGAGTTGATCAGCTGCAGCACGTTGGGCGAGCAGTAGTCGTGCCGGAACAGCAGGATGCGGTCCGACAGACGGTTCAGGCCGTTGTCCGGGATCTGTACAGATGGTACCAGTTATTAATATAGACAGGTTAGCAAATGAAGTAGTGGCTTTTAGGTCGGAATCTAATGTTTGGCTCAGGTATTGTTTTTTTGCACTGATGCCACCGTGGCGCGCTCGGTGATGGCTTTTATCGGAGATACTTAAACTTTAGCTAAGTCACCAGAGAGCTTACGAAAGGAAAAAGAAATGTCAGGGTCGCTGTCGCCGGATACGGTGAAGAGGACTTTAATTGTACTCAAATTCAAACATTTCATTCATACAAATATATAAAATGGAAGTGTCTGTTTGTTATGTCAAAATAAGAGCTTTTTACTAAATGCTTATGAAAGTTTATACGATACTTATAACAAAAAAACAATTTTTGTCTGTCTGTTTGTTCTGGCTAATCTTCGAAACGGCTGTAGTGTGTTGAACTAAAATTTTACAACTTCCAACAGATACTTTGAACCCTGGGGAATGACATAGGGCACTTTTGATGGACATACCAGGCGGCGACTAGTTTCACATAAAACTACAGGAGCACTTATGAAACGTCAGAATCTAGATGCGTGGTTCTAATTGGTATAATCCTTTTGTCGTTTACTATATACTAAAGCTCTATTGTATGCCCTGTAGAAGAACGCGCAGAGATGAATTGATTGGCATCTCAATGAGGGCTACACCACTGACTGACACACACACACACACACACACACACACACACACACACTGGGGTGGTCTGAGGGAACCAGGACTATATTGATTGCTTTAAGGCACTTTGTACACGTCACGGTTTCTTTACGGTCGTAGAATATCGTGTGACCATGTCGTCAACAAACTTCCATATAGTGATCCAAACAACTCTCACTACCGAACCTACACACGGCGAATAAACCGTAGTTGTTCACGTTAAGAAAAACGAGTGTACAAAGGGCCTTAACCGAAACCTAAAGAGCTTCAAAGAGCTTCTCTTCCATAAACTTTGTTGCAGTCAGCGGGGTATTGCGTAACACACGTTTGTGTTTCATTTTGACAGTTCAACAACATTCATTGCGTTATTTACGTTGTTGAGCAGATACATTTTTTGAACATATGAAGCAATATCCTTCGAAATGATTCAGATTGAGATTGATAGTGTGTTACGCAATTAGGGTGCAGGACCATTTGGATCTTACCTTATCGTGCACGAACTTGACGGCGAGGTCTTTCAGGTGCGCCAGTGTAAGCAAATGCGCGGGCGCCGCCACCGCGTCGCGCACCACGCCCAGCTGGAACAGGAACGTCACGTCGTCCTCCATGCCGCCGCCTCACCGCTCCGCTGATGACAACAATGCTGTTAGAGTGGTAAGAAACAATACAAAATATGCAAAGAAATAAAAATAAGAGAGAGAGAGAGAGATAGGATGGAAAAATGCAAGGGGATTTTAGGATCGGTTGAATAGCTATTGCGAATATTTATTTATTGATCAATCTTAAGTTATACAATAATTTAATTGGTCTTTACACAATTTTACTGCACCATCTCAGGGACGTCCTGATTAGTTGTATTCATATTTTAATGATAGGTTTCTTCAGACGAAATTTCATCATTTGGTTATTTATTTAAACGTTTCGCACAAAAAGGTACAAAGGCGGACTTAATGCCTTTTTTTTTGGATGGGAAATCATCTAATGACTCCTCCCGCTCTGGGTGGATCGGAGGGGAGTGTCAGACTTTTACTGACTAAAACCCACCCGTGTTCCTTCCTTAGCCCTTTATGTTCCGGGGCAGCGGTAACCCTTTCGGACGATCCCGCTACCCCGGGGACTTAATGTCTTAGGCAATCTCTACCAGTCAACCAAGGGTGGTGAAGAGATTAGATGGCAGGTGCTTTGGTTGAGAGGAAAAATGATAAAAAAAAAACTATTAAAACTACTACTACTATTACTTACAATTTTTTTTATTATTTTGGATACTTTCAAAACCCTGTTTTGGTCATACCAAGACCCCTCCGTGCCTCGGAAAGCACGTTAAGCCGATGGTCCCAGCTGTCATTCGTAGATCTTTGACAGTAAGAAGCCCGAAAATCTAACAACCAGTCTTACCAAGGGGTATCGTATTACCCAATAAGTGGGCTGTGGAGGTCAGATATGCAGTCGCTCCGTGTAAAATACTGGTATTCAGCTGCAGGTGCTGGTTTAGACTGGAAGCCGACCCCAACTTAGTTGGGAAGATGCAGATGATGATGATTTTGGTTATCCCAAAAGCTTCGATATCCATAGAGCGTTAACTTAAAGTGTGATAAACTATAAATCGGGGAGATCCAAGTTCTTGAGAGGATGGTGAAGGGCAGATATGTATAGGAAAGTTTATCATGTGTTGTTCAACAATGGCATCACAACAAGTTAAAAAAACAAGTCACTTTCTATATTATAATACCACCTTATCATTACGAAAATATTTTTAATGCATTATTTATTTTGTGTGGCCGGACGTTCTGCGCCTGCGCACTAACCTTGTGCGGACTAATTATGACGTTGTTGCATCTGATAAATATATGATTGCGTTTCAGTGCACATGTACTTGTTCTAAATCAAAATCATTTATAGACAGGACAAGGGTCAACCTGGATAACTTGTCTAGTTGGATTTTATCTTACTTTTAGATGTGTTGATCAATCACATCCTTTTAATCAAGTTTTATTAGGAGAGTTATTTAAGGCTTCTACCATAAACAGCGAAACGACGGATTCTTCAGCAGGTACTCCACAAATTGGAATAGGTAGTTGGATGCTCAAACATTTTTTCAGATATCATTTCTCCACACACTTAAAGATCTACGAAATTGCTACGACACCTCGTAGTCCCGTAATTTCGTAGGAGATTACATGGCAGGCCAGCATGTTCGTAGACCGTCGTAGCCATGAAGATATCTATGGTCGTAGCAGTATTCGCAGTATTGAGCAAGGTACGCTTTAGCACAACTTGAAAGTGGGTTCCCCTATCTGGCAGAATCTTGATGCTCCGAAATTTATCTCCGAACTTATGGTTAGTTACTGATTAATTTAATGTTTATGCCATGATTCTGATTGTGTTGCGCCTCCCCCAAATAGATAGCTTGGGACAAAGGCAGGAAGATGATGATGATGATGCCATTATTGGAATTGTATAAGAAATGCCTTAAACAATCCAACAGGGCGATTTTGTTTACTTGTAGGCATTTATTTAGGCGTTGCGCAGAGATAGTGAAAACGGGCATATTTGTAGCAGTTTACTAAGAGATCCTTGTATTTAGACACCTGTAACCTTTTCCCTAACATAGTTTCATTTTAGTTTGTATTGGTTCGAAATATAGGACTGATTACGCACAGGGGCGGCGCTAGATCAGGCGTAGACGGCGGCTACATCATCATCTTTGCGAGTCCTCTTTCATTTCCCAGCCAGAAATAAAACGTTTAATTGAATGAGCTGAATTATACAGGTTTATTGGAAAAACATTAACAACCTCTTAAGAGGTCACTGCACTCATAATTATGAACAACTTTTACTATGGGACCAAACCTAAAATCGCGAAAAAAAAATCAGCTGTTCCCTACATTTATGTTCGTAGGTATAACCCGTATAACTCGTCAAAATGGAGGGAATAGTTGTTTTTTTTTTTGCGATTTCAGGGTTGGTACCATAATAAAAGTTGTACATAATGATGAGTACAATGACCTCTTACGAGCTTGTTGATGTTTTTCCAATAACCCTGTATACACTAACTAGCGGCCCGCTCCAGCTTCGCACTGGTGCAATTTTTTTTTTTTCGAATTTCCCAAATTTTCTTTCATACAAACCTTGTCCTGGCAATATCGAACACAACAAAAAAATAATGATCCAATTTGGTGCAGTCATTTGGAAGTTATGCGCGTACTTACATTTCTGTGACTTTGTTTTATACTAACCCCCTTACTAATAAACGTTGTATAGCGTCTGTATAGTTACACAACGCTTTGTCTTCTTCTTTCGAAAGTCAAATTACTGACGACTGAAAGAGAGAAATCGGTGTGTAACTATTCATCTGATATAATACGTTTATTAGTAAGGGGGTAAGTATGTAAGGATGTATAATTATGAGTTTTACTGCTAATTATTATGATGACAAAAATTAATTAAAATTCCGGACGCCGCCGCCCATACATATATTTCTATGGATTACGCAGTGCAGTGGTATGCAGATTATCAAGTCATTGGGAGAAACGTCTATTTGCTTTTGATATACACCACTCTAATCTATATCTATACTAATAATAAAGCTGAAGAGTTTGTTTGAACGCACTAATCTCTCTAAATCTGGAACTACCAGTAGGATTTGAAACAATCTTTTTTAATTTGATTACCTAATTCTTTTGAAAGGCTATAAGCTATGTAATATCACGCTAGGACTCTTAAGGAGCTGAGCAAAAATAAAAAGTAAGAAAGAACGCGAAAACAAACAAATAGCGCGGGCAGGCGATGCGATACGACGGGGTGGTTCGGGGGCCAAGAAATTTTACGCGGACGTTGTCGCGGGCAGAAGCTAGTTTAATATAAATGCAATATATTTTTGTTTACAACATACGATCATTTAGTAGACAAAACAAGATTTCGCCGGTTAAGGATCAGGGTCCGTGGCGGTCAGGGATTATCTCACCAATAGTACTCGCTAGTATTTCCATTTGCTCGCTGAATAATTATTATCTGCTCACTGAAAAGCTGATAGTTATGTTTGACATGCTATTTATGTACCGATCGATGGTAATGTCTGACAACCAGACATACCAAGGGGTATCATATTACCCAGTAACTGGGTTGTGGAGGTCAGATAGGTAATCACTCCATGTACAATACTGGTATTCAGCTGCATCCGGTTAGACTGGAAGCCGACCCAACAGATAATGATCGTAATGTTACTGGAACGAAAGCAACGGGTACAGTCAGGGTGGTGTTTATCAAATGGACACTACGTCAATTTGACGTGTTAAGTATAGCAATATCATACAACTGTCAAAGAATGACAGTTGTGATTCGAATATCATCATCATCATGGATACTTTAAGTTGGCAGTCAATTTGCTAAGCAAGCTATTTCCCTGAGTACTTTAGTACATGGATTCTGATTCTGAGGAGCACCTAGGCTTACTCACACACTTGACCTTAGTCGATGTTGTTGTTCATGTAGCATTGAGAGGTTAGGACTTTGGAAGCATGATACTTACTCTCGATAATGTAGTAAAGAACAGTAAACGCTCGTCAGAATGAAACTAGTTTGCATATGATTCTATTAAGTCCTCTCATTATGGTGGGTTGTCTTTCAGGGCTGTAATTCCTAATAATTTGTTTTTAATTAGTTCTGTTGATATTTGTAAATAATTTTAGTTCAAAAGAATCGATTAAGAAATAAGGCTTAGTTTCAAATAATTGGGATATAACACAAGGTTTAAACAAATTCATTCTAATTTACACGAGTACGGTGCATTCAGTAACTAATTCCTTTTGAGGTATTTGTTATTATGAACTTTGGTTCATAAGAAATGCAATACCCAATCCCTTCGGAGTGTCGGTACAATGCTTAAGTGCAATTCCTGTTGCTGTCGTGTCTACCGTACGTCACTTTATCGCGAACTAATGATGTAACACGATCAACTGTGGCTTCATTTATTCGGCTTCGTCTGGTCAGGGTTGGAATATGAGATATTTTACTACTGACACTATGTAATACTATGTATATTACGACACTATACCAACATCAGATGTGTTGTGGTGGTTCGAACTTCGAGTGTGGTTTACATTAATCAGTTGTCTGACTTAGTTTAGGTGCTCACTAAGCAGATGCATTTTTTTAGTAAACGCTTTAATTATTGTGGGATTACAGTGCCGCATTATGGAACATATTTAGTATCTAAGTATCAGAGAGATTTGAAGCCAGAATGTTTACTCTAAACTCTGTCCGACTCGTATAGTTATCATTTAATTAGCTACTAATGAGCTCGTTAATGCCTGCTAATGGAGAAGGGTTACGCTACTTAAACTGACGCAGCCTTGGTCGCCCGTGTCGTAAGTACTTACTGCAATGTGAGGAGGTTAAATAGCACAGATTAGCTCTGCTATCGGATACCTTTGCTCTTTCCTATTCGGTAGATTTTGTATTCACTCTCATTACTAGCAACACGTTTTAGAACAGCCTCTATACGATTGGTGACACCATAGATCGGGTGATACTTATGTAAATGATTACCGCCGCTGTCTGGGCAGCCAGCTTGTACCACTTTGCTAAAGCCTAATTACCACCATGCAACTTTCTTGCCTGTGGCATATAAGAAGTGACTTGGATCGTCAATGCAGTTGCACCGTCTGAACACTGTTTAGACGGTGCAATTTTTATAGTTGTTTTAACTTATTGCATGCTACTGGCAATTAAATCGCACTGTGTATATCAGACTTTATAGTTTACAGGCATGATCTATTCTCATATAAGTAGGGAGGCCAGTAAGTACAAGAGCTAATGTACTTCCATGCTTCCACCTACTACTAAGAAAATGTTTAAAAGTAGTCCTTGTACAGGAATTGTGCTACATTTGTTTTAAAAAATATGGGTTATGGAGAATCGCAGATAGCGTAAGTGCTAATTTGAAAGCAGTCGTTGTTGTCAGAATGTGTTTTTGACGAATTCAATCAGCCGTCTCTTAGATAAGCCCCTAGAATATACTATACCCCGTGTATATTATGGTTGTCACATACGTCAACAGTAAATGTTTTCATGACCGTGCCCCTATATTCTGTGCCGTGTATATTATGTTTGTCACATACGTCAACCGTAAATGTTTTCATGACCGTGCCCCTATATGCTGTGCATACCCAGATATGTAGGCAGGCAGTACTTTCTGTCCAGACTGATCATACACGTGGCACAACTGCACTTATCAACTTAATTTCATAGATGTAATTATTTATATGCAAACTTTTGGGAGTTCTTTTTGGTATAAATCGTCACGTAACGAAAAAGCATTAAGGCTCCATGCGACTTTCTTTCTCTTTATAGTTTTTGTGGTTTTCGAGGGTGAGGTGAAAATGGAAATCCAAGCCATTTGGATTATCATTTTGACCTTACTATCGATAACAGTATTTTTAAATATAATCATCATGGGTATCGTTTTCAGGCGGTTCGAGGGTGCGAAAACCGATAGTGAGGTCAAAATGAAAATCCAAGATGGCGCCAAGTTTAGGAGAGCTTTTAAAAAGCTTTTACTACATGGATCTGTATAAAAAACCCGTATTAAATTCACGCGTTATCTCTGTCTCTTTCTATTATATACGAGTGTGTGTGCGCGCGAGTATCGCGTAAGGAACTTCGTTCCCAACGGCGGTGGAGGTGACGCCCGCATACATTTTTATTTGTTCACTTACGAGTACACCAAACCAACAGCTCGAAGCCTAGAGCAAGAGCTAAAGCTCCCGGTCTGATCCTTTGTTACATTATTTATCTTATATTATCAGTGCAAAAGTCAATGCTGCGGTCAAATTATCTGATGCAAAAGGATGGGCTACTTGTACTAAGTGACCGTCGTGGCATATTAACTAAATGATAATAATATCTAACCTCGATTCAGATTCATTAGTAATAGACTCAGCACGCTTATCTTAGTATTGTTAACTTTCACTGCTCACTCGTGATTATTATTTTGTACAGATACAATAATTACACATTGTTATACAATTAATTGCATGCGTCACGTCTCGGGTGACCCAGGACCGCACAAACACGGGCTCGACTCCCGCGCATGTCAACACGTCAGCGGCAGCCGGTGGCGCTATTGTTGTTATTGTTTCGTGCTTGTCTGTTGAGTGGGCAGAATTGGTTTTTAGCAGTCACAAAATTGCATTTTATAGTATTTAATTCATTGTCTGAATTGTTTGAAGAAAACTCTCTGGTAGTGTTGAAAGCTCTCTGATAGTTAGCAGTAGATCGGTACCACAATGGGAGAGCAATTTTCTGCGTAGAATTCCTGACCACCGTCTTCCCCGGACGAAGACGGGTATCTTGAAGGTTCACAAATTAGAACAGGAATTATTATTATCAGCCATTAATTTCTGGGCAAAGGCCTGGCTACTCTCGTTCCACCTCTCTCTGTGTAGAGCTGTCAAGGTCAAGGACCAAACTTTATTAAAGAAGTCCAGCTCATCCCGCCATCTCCGTCTGGTCCTGTCCCGCTTATCGGGACCCCGCTACTACTGGGTCTTAAGTTTGGTCCATTGATTGTTTGACATGCGGCAGATGTGTCCAGCCCAATTCCATTTAAGCGTGGCAGCTTTCCAGGTGAACAATTGTTGGACTCAAGACTGAACTCATGTCTTTTCAAAAGCTCAGCATCGTACTGTATCCCTATTGTGAAAATATAATTGATTAGGTAGGTAGTAACAATGCTGTGAAAGTGTATGACGTGAAGAGGCGCTGTATGTGTGTGTTGTGTGTAAACAAAAAAGAGAATCGTGCGGATCGTGATTCGTGGACTTGTAATACATATTATATGATTAGGCACTATTACTGTTCGCTAACTGAAAACGTACGTATTTGCTGAAGCAATATTTACGTCTTCACTTTAGAAATTGGCCTGTGTGTTACCAACGCACTTCAACGTAGCTCATACTTGAGTTAGGCGTTTTTCGACATTTTTCTTTCTTTGCCCTGAGATCGACATAATTTAGGAAAATATGATAGGGTTATAAAAAAGAATGGACTCCTTTGATAAAGATTGGTCCTTGGCAGCTCTGGACAGAGAGAGGTGGAAAGAGAGTAGTGAGGCCTTTGCCCAACAGTGGGACATTAACGGATAAAATAATAATAATAATAGAGCATAGCGCAATTACTTAGTCCCCTTTTGGATATCTCTTTAGTGGCAAAAATCAATAAATGAAAACTAAAATGACAGTAGGTAATAGTTTGTTTACAGTTCGTAAAGATAAAAAAATTACACTTACATTGTAACTTCACTCCAGTAAACAAAGTGCTATAAGCGTCTCATGCTCTCGCGAATGCATGGCAACAGTAAAACAATACAGATAATATTCACAACATGATTGATTGACAATGGATCACTTTGTTTGTCCCCTTATCTATATTTAGCACCACGAGTCGCGGCTGATAGCTGCGCGGGCGCTGCTAACCGTGAAACACACTGACCCAGTCCTGCGAGATCACGGGACCAAGACAACAGAGTTACTTCAACGATTAAGTTATTATTAGCAGAGATAAGGTGGTGCACTGGGTTGCAGCTAACACCCCCATCAGTGTTGCACAACAATATTCATTTGGTGGAAGCCCCCAAACATTTTGAGGAGGGCTCTATGTGGACAGCTAGATGCACTATAAAACCGGCCGAGGTAGACGGACTATAAAAGCGGCCGAGGAAAACGGGTTGTTGTGGCACAACTCCTGTGTCGTAGTCGTTCAGTTAACACCATCAAAATCTGGAATGCATGATACTGCTGCATTTACGAAAATATTTTCTTCTGCGTTGTGATCAAATCGAGCTCTTATAACGGTGAATGTTGGATGATTGACTGAACATTATTTTCAGCCCGATGTCACTTTTTTCAGCATTTGTTTTTGAATAAATTCAATCGACACCTAAAAGTTTTCGCACCATATACACGCGCCCCTAGGCTGTTGTTAGCTGAAACTTTAAATGCTACGCGTACTTATCCCGTTTGATAAGTTCGTGTTATAAACAGGGCCGATGCGATATCATGGCGGCGTCAGCAGGTCGTGTATCCTTCAAGTAAGTTGTTATGACTCGATACTTTCCATACACGTGCCGAGATAACTATTGTTTGAGCTATTAACGAGATTCGCCTGTTTTTCTCTAGATATCTGCTGAGCGTGTGTATGCCATTACATATGAGATACGTAACCCGTAATATCAGCTGCTGAACATAAAATCAATATTCCTACAGTTTTTATGTATTTACAGACGTAGGCTCTTTGTACACACAAGTTTTTCTTGTCGTGAAAAACTACGGTTTATTCGCCTTGTGCAGGCACGGTCGTTAGTGTTGTATGGATCATTATGGAAACTTGTTGACAAGTTGACAGACACGTTTTTCCTACGGCGCGGTTTATGCGCCGCACCGTAAAGAAACCGTGCCGTGTACAAAGGGCCTTACAGTTACTTTCTGTTAATTCTTGCGAACTGCCTGTTTTTTCCTGGCAGTTGCATTTTGTCTTGTTTTCAGGGGATCAGGGGATTTTTAAAGCTTGTGTTCAAACTCTTTACTATTATTATCTTCTAAATAATCTCTTTTTCTCAAACATGCTTGGAAATTTGAGCATTATTTTGGCTGGCTTGCAAATAGAAAGCTGTTTATTAAAAAAAAAAACAAATGAACACATTAACGCGGGAAAAATTATTGTTGTTCGTCTTTGATTTTGAAAAGTAATTGTAGGTATTTGACAAAAACGTTCTTAATTTCCGCGCATTATTTGAGAAAAGCACTATACTCGCACAAGCCTTGGCCACAACTATGCATTGATGGACTTACCTACGTATGTGTGACTCGGCTTCGCCTCGGCCCATATTTACACGTTCGTCCATCAATGCTTCTTTTGCTGGCCGCTACAGTCATGTACTATATCATACCTGTATACGTGCATCGCTAAACATAGGCTATATTGTGTTACTAGCGGACGCTGTTATTGAGTGATTAGCTTGTCAATGCCAGGAATGCTCTTCAGAAATTGAATAAAAACTTAATAAAAATAATAATTGTTTGTCTTATTTTGACTAAAGCAAATAGCGTTTATTTCCACCCTTATTTGTTGTTATTAATGAACACGAAACAAATGATGGTTAACAAATCTTAATATGAGGAAATATGTTAAATGAAATGAAATTGTCCATTTCACATGTCATATATAAAAAAAAAAACTTTCTTTGCTGTCGTACAGTCGGGCAAACAGGTAGGTACCCAGCGGTAGGTAGGCAGGCAATGTACAAATGAGCATATTTCCATTTTTTATTCAGTAAACCTGTCGCAGTGTAGATGTACCTTAAAGTACATTCCCTTAGCTTACTAGACATAGTGGAATTTTACAAGAAGATAATTAGGTATATGGATTGGCACTAGAGGTTAAGGGCGTTCTGTAAAAAATAACACTTTAGGTTTGTTTTACAATTAATTACAGTAAAACAACATCGGGTAATTACTTTAGCCCCACCTTGAATAATGAAATCCTTAAGTTATCGGTTGCGACAGAAGCATGGGGTGAGCGTTAAGTTATTTTTAATTTGTTGTAGAAAACTTACTTAAAGACCGGGATGGGTAAAATCTATTTCTTATTATTAACTGGCAAGCTGACCCGACAGACGTCCTATCAAAATTTCAATATGGAAATTCTATGGGAGTTTGTATGAACTCGAGACTTTTCGAGAACTCGAGATTTTCCCAAATTTCCCAATGTTCGGGGCCACTTTTCCTTTCCATAAAAACCTTATGTGATGAGTTACAAACTAAAAAATCACACACAAAGACCATTTAATAATCCGGAGTCACACGTCATGTAATTAAGGGGGTATCGAACCGATTACGTGTAACTTCGGACCTTTTTAGTTGGCGTTTTAACTTATATTATTATTTTTCAATTATTTTGGGGTTTTGGATCATTGAAGGTACACTTCCCGCTCAATTCTTTGATTTGGGAAAATTTAACATTAATATTTACCAATATATTTTCAGTAAAGTACTCCCTAAGACCTTTCATTAGATACCGAACAAGATATATTAATCTTAAATAATAATTTGTTTTCGCTCAAACTCAAAGCATTTATTTCAATTAAACCATTTACCTACAGGCACTTTTGAATTGTCAAGGAGACGGTCAGTCAGAAATATGAAGCTAGTTGCCCATTTCAAAGCGTAGTAGGTACCCATGGAGAAGAACCGGCAAGAAACTCGATGGACACTCTTTTAAATTATATTATATTGTTACAAAAATATTAGTTACAATACCCCTTACCAACAAACCTACAATCATTATTATGTTGTTTTCATAGTAGGTAAAGCTGGCTGTTATGTAAGGATAGATGGAGAATTCGAAACAAAAGCAATTCCCACCATCGAAAGAATTCGTATATGATAACAGCCGCAGCATGTTGTGTCTGCCTGCTCGGACTTCGCGACCCTGATGATACGTCACGCTCGGGATTCAGTGCCACGTGTCCAACTTTCAGATAACCTTCCTTTGGCGGTTGCACTAAGATTTTCGCAAACCATGCGTTGGCAGTTAAGATAGTTTCAGATAGATATTATCACATGGCCCGGAAAGACCTCTTATAAATAGCATCAACTCCTATCACCAGGAGTAACAATCTGAATTATTTTGAATGATATTGCTAATGCATTGCTTCATATGTTTGAAAAATGTATCTGCACCTCTAACAACGTATATAACGCAATGAATGTTGTTGAACCGTCAACATGAAAGCCATTGCTACTGTTAGTGTGTTACGTAATTACCCCGCAGGTAAGAGTCCCAAGAGAGAGAGAGAGAGGAGAGCGGAGAGAGTCAGTTGGGTTCCTTTAGCCTGAAGAATGAGCATAAATGTCTAGGATTGTGCGGACTAAATAAGGTTCATAAACAATTTAGACTCAAAATCAAACACATTCCATCCCCAAGCTGTCCGCCGTAATATTTGCGCCGGAGCATATTGCTAGACACATGACAAAGGTCACGTAGCTGATTAATGCACTTTTCGATATTTACCTTAATTAAGTAGTGACATCTGACCTGGTGATAAGTTATTATTGACAATAAGTGCGGTATAGTGAGATTACTAGGAGTACGATTAGCTTAATATATTACGCCACGATCGCTGCTGAACATAGGTATCCCTAGGAGCCAAACAGAAAACTATATTGACGTACTATGGGCACCATTACTATGCGACGAGACGTCTCCGTCAGAAATTGTTAACAAAATTTACTCGATGACTTCATTAGTTCATTAGTTGCAATTAAACAGAGAAAATGAACTGTGCATAATATGATAAAGAGATGTAAAGTGGTAAATGCCGACCTTGAATATCCTGCACCGAAATGCAAACCCTTCCAAATTTTTGAAGTGAAAACTTCTTTAGCGGCGTTGTACACTTTTTTGTAATGGGTAAAATGATAAACTCGCGTCAGGACACGTGGCCTGATCGAAAATTCGTAAGACGGATGGAGAGTAGACAGCCGGCGCGGCGTAGGAGTATCCCCCTCTCTTTCTACGGCGCGGCGAAAATGTATAACCGACACCGCTTCGGATGTGTTCGGCTGTCCTCGAGATGTACTCGGTTTTAATGTATATACTCGTATATCCGATATGTCAGTGAATGATGGCAAAGTATTCTGATTGTGTTTTGTTTTCACTTCTGTCGGCACTCCCGGAGTGCTACTGTTTTTTTTCAATCCACTGCTCTAATACCTAGTTGAGTAATTTTTTTACTTCCTACAAGGAACAATAAAATTCCAACTCAAGTTTTGCAAACTGCACCATGTCGATGTCTCCACCGGCCACGTGTCGACTTTACTTGCTTGCTGGGCAGATTTATGAGTAAACAGTAAAGATATAATGGACAAAAAACAGGCCAAGTGCGAGTCGGACTCGCGCACGAAGGGTTCCGTACCATTGATTAGGTAAACAACAGTAGGTACCCAAATTTCATATTGCTTGCTTTTTATAGTTTCTCGTGTCCTGGTGTCTCTCTGTAACCATGGAGTCTGGCTGTAACCAAATCTTGTAAGCAAAATTTGACAAAAAATGGCGTTTTTTGTATGGGAGCCTACTTAAATATTTATTTTTATTATTTATTATTAAAGTAAAAATACAACTGAGTATTTTGTGAATATTTCAAGTGCCTACCTGTTGCCATTATTGATATCGAGCAAAAAAATCGCGTTTATTGTATGGGAAAATAAATATTAAATAGTATTTGTTGTTATAGCGGCAACAGAAATTCATAATTTGTGAAAATTTCAATTGTCTATCTATCGCGGTTCTTGAGATACAGCCTGGTGACAGACAGACGGACGGACAGACAGCGAAGTCTTAGTAATAGGGTCCCGTTTTTACCCATTGGGTACGGAACCCTAAAAATGAGAATTATGGTTTCGACAATATTTTTTGGAGCCGCCTTGTCTATGAAGTACAGAAGCGATAGTGATGGCGCCACGAGTCTGATACATGAGATTACTCTTTTCCGCATAGCAACAGCGGCTCGCGGGTAGACGTGTGCGCCGCGCCGATCCGCCGCCGCCGCCGACATTTTTTCGACGCCGCCGCCGCCGACCGCGCCGGTCGGCGCGGCCGGCGTGAAATTGGCGCGAGTTCTAAATGTTTTAGAACTTACATATTGAGAAATCCCTACAACATCATCACTCACACTATTCTATACTGAATTGTTGACTTTCGAACATAGACATGTCAAGTACCTACCGACCGTTGCCCATTCATATTCCATATTTCCATACCATAAATTACAAAAAAAAAAAAACGTCGATATGAAGTTACACCTTAAGCGAAGATATCCCGGACGTCAGCCTGTACGAGATTAGGATGGCTCTGAAGCAGCTCAAAAACAACAAGGCGGCGGCCACGGGTGATGACAGAATTACGGCCGAGCTCCTGAAGGCCGGCGGAAAACCCGTTCTTAAGGCCCTTCAGAAGCTGTTTCGGTCCGTCATACTCGAGGGTAAAACACCTGACACCACAGGCATGGAACAGAGGTGTGGCGATACTTTTCTTTACAGGCCCATCTCACTTCTGAGCCAAGTCTACAAGCTGTTTTCAAGAGTCATCATGAACCGTCTCGCGCGCAGGTTTGACGACTTCCAGCCTCCCGAACAAGCAGGATTCCGTAAAGGCTTTAGCACCGTAGTCTACATTCATACGCTGCGACAGGTTATACAGAAGACCGAAGAGTATAACCTGCCTCTCTGCTTAGTGTTTGTGGACTACGAGAAAGCCTTTGATTTGATCGAGACGTGGGCTGTACTGCAGTCTCTTCAACGGTGCCAGATCGACTATCGGTACATCGACGTGTTGAAGTGTCTCACTATGTCAGTCTGACTCCAGGACCAGACCTCGAAACCTATCCTTCTGAAGCGAGGTGTGAGACAGGGAGACGTTATCTCTCCGAAACTGTTCACCGCTGCACTGGAAGATGTCTTCAAGGTTCTGGACTGGAAAGAGGCTGGCATTAAGATCAATTGCGAGTACATAACTCACCTTCGGTTTGCCGACGATATCGTAGTCATGGCTGAGACTATGGAGGCCCTCGGTACAATGCTCGATGACCTTTTTTTTTATGGATGGGAAATCATCTAATGACACCTCCGGCTCTGGGTGGAGCGGAAGGGAGAGTCAGACTCTTACTGACTAAAACCCACCCGTGTTCCTTCCTTAGCCCTTTATGTTCCGGGCAGCGGTAACCCTTTCGGACAATCCCGCTACCCCAGCAGGCTTCGGCCCTAACGGGCCCCTTCCCTTATGCTGACATCTCTTTGAGGCGCGCGTGGAACACATACGCGCCGTCCGGCATGGGCCTGGTCCTGATCGAACGGTGAGCTACCCATTACTCTCCGTCCGCAGGCCCGCGCCTACGGTGGCCGGGAGTTATCACGCGGCTCCCGACGCCCGGAGCGTCTCCCGCGGCGGCTAGGACGTGAGGCTCTATCCCTCAGCCATCCCGCCACCTCCTTCGCTAGCATGACTGCTTCGCAGAAGGAGGTGACTGCCTCCCACTCCCTCTCGCTCCGGACCATGGCTTGAACCAGGGCCGGACGCGAGAGGTCGCCGCCGCTGCCGATCGCCTCTACGAGGACACGGCGGTGCTCCGCCCAAGCGGGGCAGACCTCCACCGTATGCTCCACCGTGTCCTCTGGGCGATCCTCGCAATGGCGACACCCGGGCGTCTCCTCCCGCCTGATGATGTGCAGGAACCTCCCGAAACATCCGTCACCATCCGTCCACTATGAGATCGCGCCGGAGGTCCGTCCGCTCCGCCGCGATTTTTCGCGGAAGCGGAGTTTCCCTCCGGCGTAGTACCTCCGCGCGCCACACATACAGGCGCGCGAGGACTATCGCCTCCAGATCCCATGGCGGCATTCCGGCAAGGAGGCTTGCCGCCTCGCCCGAGATCGATGCTCGATGACCTCACTAGAGCCTCCGAAAGAGTGGGTCTGAAAATGAACATGGACAAAACAAAGGTCATGTCAAATGCCCATGTAACACCCACTCTCATGAAGATCGGAGACGCTACACTCGAAGTCGTGGACGAGTATATTTACCTAGGACAAACTGTCCAGTTAGGTAGGTCCAACTTCGAGAAAGAGGTCAATCGTCGAATCCGACTCGACTGGGCAGCGTTCGGGAAGCTACGCAATATCTTCTCGTCCTACATACCGCAGTGTCTCAAGACGAAAGTCTTTGACCAGTGCGTGTTGCCAGTGATGACATATGGCAATGAAACGTGGTCGCTCACAATGGGCCTTAATAGAAGGCTACAAGTCACCCAAAGAGCAATGGAGAGGGCTATGCTTGGAGTTTCCCTGCGTGATCGAATCAGAAATGAGGAGATCCGCAGGAAGACCAAAGTAACCGACATAGCCCGAAGAATTGCCAAACTTAAGTGGCAGTGGGCAGGGCACATTGCTTGCAGAACAGATGGCCGATGGGGCCGAAAGGTTCTGGAGTGGCGACCGCGTACCGGACCGGAAGACGTATCGTTGGAAGGCCTCCCACAAGGTGGACCGACGACCTTGTGAAGGCCGCAGGAGGCAGGAACTCGTTGGATGCGAGAAGCACAAAACCGGTCGAGGTGGAGGTGCTTGGGGGAGGTCTATGTCCAGCAGTGGACGTCTTGGGGTCGACAAAATTATTTTTGTTCACGACAATTACAGCAGTTGCAAGGCAGCCGTTAATTAAAAATAGTTTTATTTTGCTGTTTTTGTTGATTGTTGATTTATGTTTGTGATTTTTTTAAATTATATTAGATTTTTTAATAAAAACTATATTACAAGCTAGACAGTTTTAATAAAATTCTCCGCGCCGATTCCACGCCGATTTCACGCCGCCGCCGCCGATTTTTGACCGGCGCCCGCCGCCGGAGATTTTAGAATCGGCGCACACGTCTACTCGCGGGTCATAAGCCACGATACGATATCAGTGCATGTTATCTGACTCAAGTGGGATATTTTTGCTGCGTTTAATTAGTCTGATCGGTTATCGAAAAGCAATGCATCGTTTATTGGCAAAACATTCGGAAGATAAGAAAAACTGAAATGATAGCAGAATACCTATTAATTTCGGGGTTTAATTTTTATGAGAGGAAAAGTTTCAGAAATAATAATAAGATCTGAAAGCCAATAAGTTTAAAAAGTTCGAAACGTTCTAGTCGCAGTCTTATCTCAGTGATAAACAAATGTCAAAAACTTGTCAAAATGTAGGGAAATTAGAGGTATTTTTGACAGATTGAGACTGAGATCAGATTGTTAATGTTCTTAAAATTACGAGAATTGCCCCTCAGATGTTCATCCGAGACATTAGGAACTCAAACTCAAAGCATTTATTTCAATTAAACCATGTACAGGCACTTTTAAATTGTCAAAATTAAATAGTCAGTCAGAAAGTTGAAGCTAGTTGCCCACTCCAAAACGTAGATCTCTATGGAGAAGAACGGGCAAGAAACTTCATGGACACTCTTTTAAATCAAGATATTACTAAATCCTGGGTACATTATTCTTGTTGCTTCTATATGTGAGAACAATGTAAAAAAAAACACAAAGAAACAATTAAAAATAAGCCTTGGCAGTTAAGAGATGACCAGTCTCAACCGACGGCGCCAGTTCACGAACATGACGCGTGGATCAGCACCATCCAGCGCAACCATTTTGTAGGAATTAGAAAAGCTACTATTTCGTATCCCTCACCTGTAGATGTTGGCATAAATATGTTGTATATGCTAATGATGAGGTTCTCTACATCGATTCCACAACGGAAACACTAACACGCGATTTATAAACTTTTGCGTTAGGAAAAAATATCTGTTGTTTAATCTTTCTAAAGCCTCGTAGGTAGTTATAATAGAATTTCGGGACTGAATTTTCGGTCTAGATGTATGAACTTTTATCCTTGGAACTTGTTGGCATATTGAACATTTCAGCGTATACCGTAATCATGCCCTGAAACATGTTACATCCTAATGTAGCCATTACTCGCTAACCCGGAACAAATAATATGTAGGTCATAAAAACATTTCTCATCTCCGATAATTCAGCGATAATAAAGTAAGCGCTCTCTAGTGCGCCAGGCTCCTCGCTCAAGGTCAGGATATCCACGTGCGAATCATAGCCACGTGTAGCTGTCTCCAACTTGTTACCTCTTTCAATAAGATCTGTGAAATACCGGCGCTGACTTACTGACTGCGACATTGACCGTACGATAACATATAGCTTTGACAACAATAGCTTTACATAAAACATTGCAATTTGAACTTCAACTGCAGGTAGTAGCGTTTAAAATAGGTTGTTTTGAGTTGAATTTTGGTCTTTTTTTATATTTACAAATAGATTTCGCGCATTTTGGTAATCTTTTACCTGAATATACGTTTGTTTTCGGTAAAACCAGAGATGTAGTCACTTCTTAATTGAGAGTGAGTGACAAGCAATTCACTTTATCTTTTCATGACTTTTTAATTCTGTGTAAGTAGGTTAAAATAAATCTGGTTCATCTTTCTGCCTAAAATACTGGATGAAGTTACGAAATAATTGTAAGTATTAGTTTGCTTTTACTCTAACTTGATTATGATTCTACGATTTCTGAATACTTGATTATATGAGGTAATTTTTACCGATGTTTTATTTATTTTTTTAACTTTATTTAACACGGTTGAAAAACCAATTACAATAATTAAAGGCAGGGACAGATACCAATGTACACATAGAAAAGAAAATTAAAAAATTCTGATAAGAACATTTAGTCAACTCATCCCGCGGGATAAGTTCGAGCGGCCTCAGTTGACTAAAGAGCCATGCTTTCATGAATCTCTCTCTCAGTAATTCTGACATGCTAATAAAATCTACGTCCATTCATTAGCAAACAGATCGTTTGTTGGATATAGAATCCAAGAGATCATTAAGTGCGGCCGAGTGCGAAGTACTGTACTGGGGACTTAGCGTTAGCACGAGCAACAGTACGACACAGTACGACACAGGGGCACAGCAAGCAGCCTGTGCTTTCTGCCGCGCCAGTAATTGTCTGGTGCAAAGAAACGAGCCAGCACAGCATGCAGATCAGGCGCATGGATAGTGCCACGGAGCGTCTTGCATGCTACGGTGAGCTGATCTCGTGCTCACATTATCTCAAATTTTGACATTACGGTGTCAAAAACCCTCTTTATTCGTCGGTTGTCATGATATAACCGCGCCACCACGGTTCTAGGAAACCCGAAATTTTGGTATAGTAGTAAAGAAGTAAAAAAATATTGAGTACTTGTCAAATGTTCAAAGAAAATTAATATTTCTTCAAAAAATATTTCATAAAATAAAATAGTATCAAACAATCAATCAGTAGATAAAACAATCGTAAAACACGAGCTCAACAATATATTTTTCGTCGCATAATTCTCAAAATTTTGAGCGTAAACTATCATATTTTATGTAATGATAATAAAGGGACCGTCAACTAATGAAATACCTAAAAATTATTCCACTGAGTCGTGCATTTATTTTTTAATTTAATTAAAACTGCAAAATTGCTTTTATTTTGGTGGTAATTCCATTCAACTAACATCAAGCGCCTCGCTACTTTATATAGCTTATATTTGCTGCCGCGATGCGCTATTGTCGTTTGTTCGTCTTTTTGCTTCTACTTCTACCGCGCCTAATAATAAAACCTAATAAGTATCTATCTATACAAAATATATCAGCCTTGCATCCGCTATTCCCTTCTGGAATCGTAGGCAAAAATAGCGACCTACGTGCAGCATGTCTGCGTCTCTGCATATTCTTTGATCTTAGTTTTAGTGTAGTGCGCCACCGCACGCGTTTTACGTATTCGGGAGTAGGGCGTTTGGCTCCGCCCACATGCACAAGGTCAGTGGGCCTTCTATACACCTTAATAATAATAACATAATTCAGTCATCAAGTTAAGATTTGGAAAGTTTATTGTAGCTGTTTTTGAGACGCCTATACTTAGGAGTTTAGGGATAGCTGCAAGAAAATCGTTGAGTATGAAAACGTATTAGAAACTGCAAGGAGTGTGTCACCATAATCATCAGAGAATTTGTTTATGCACAATTTATTGTCTATATTTTTGCCATAATTTAACATTAACGTAGGCTTCGGGAACTGTGGGTTTAACCGCAAGCTTTTTGAGGCAGAATTGCACTCATTCATGTCACCATCGATTGTTCTTTCTCTTTTGTTGTCTTATGTTCTATGTTGTAAGTGTTGGGTATTTATAAACGCGGTAGGTAGCTAACAAGTAACTTGGTAAAAAACCAATGACTTATTTTATGAATGAATTTTTCTCTTGTTCACCTATTTATACTTATTGTACCATTAAATGTTATCTGACCACCAATGACAATTAATTAAAATACAACTAACCACAAACCACAACAATTAATTGAAATTGTTTATCCTGAATCCTTATTTATTTATACATTTACCCCCTTACTAATGAACGTTGTATAGCGTCTGTATAGTTACACAACGCTTTGTCTTCTTCTTTCGAAAGTCAAATTACTGACGACTGAAAGAGGGAAATCGGTGTGTAACTATTCATCTGATATAATATGTTTATTAGTAAGGGGGGTAAGCACATACAATGTACACAGACGGACTTAAGGCCGTGTGCTTTTGTGTGTTGTTGCTATTTCTTTTGTGTGCACTAAATAAATAATTTCTCTATCTTCTATCTATCTACCTTAGACATTTTCTAAAAGACAATCATTCAACCTTTGCGTGAACGAGACAAACAATGGTAGGCGCAATTTGGAAAAATCTGGAATAAATAACTTATGCAAATGAAAAGATATACGTCAGATAGGAAACGCCGACCTCATCTAGTTTTTAAAATATGATTGATGTGTAAAAGTGTTTGTGCAAACCTACTTACAGAAACAAAATCATTTATCATTTGTCTATTAAAATTACCCAATACAACCAGAATGATGAACAAATAATTAATACTTAGTTGGTTAACCAAAATAACTTTGATAACTTGAGCGCGATCAATGTTTCGGGCGCTGCTGTGGTACCTATCTAAGTTTTGCTTCAATGCTGATGGTCAAGGTAACAAAGTTTATTTTTACAGCTACGTGATTATGCAATGATGTATATGCAGATTGTTTATATTGATCACAAGAAGTAATTATTAATTATGCTGTGTCTAAAATGTTAACAATGCACGCTCTTCTGTAAGCTTGTCTCCAATTTCCTTCCGAGGGCATTGGCTCTTGTAACACTGGGTCACCAGACCACCTAGCACAGGTGTGCGACACTTCAGACAATTTGTAATCACTTACTTATTTAATAATGATTATAAAACATTATCTTATCATTTCACTTTCCTACAGAATTAGTTGTAAGTACGGAATAGGCTTATACGTTACTGTGATTACCTACTAAAAAAGGTCAATCTATGGATAATTAATAATTGGGTGTTTATTAGTTACAGGACCTAAAACACCCCCTTGCAGTAAATGAAAGGGGTACTTGCCCCTACCCTTTAATTTTCATAATTTTGGAAAAGGCTTCGACAAAAAAGGCTTTTGCGATTAGAAGATTTTAGCAAACGAGTTTGCTTAATATACTCGTACTGAAGCTAAAAGCTTTCATGCCAACCTTGTCGAAAGCTTGAGAGCAGAATTTTCTTCTTAAATTTTTATTTTAGTTATTTTGTGGGCCTGGTCATATTGAGAAGTGCTTTATCAGATTCAATAATTGTTGCTTGAATCAGCAAAAAATGTTACGTGTCTTCACATAAAATAGGACTAGTCTGACATTCATGGCGATAAGAAATACGTGCTAAGTTGAGGTATACGTGGATAGTCATTTTACAACAATGTTGTTGTCGATATTGAAAAACTATGTCACATCACAAACCTCTATCAGATGTAATAGACCAGAGAATTATGAATTTTATCTGATAGATTTTTTCAGCAACAACCTTTAGCAATCTGCACTAATGACAAGATTGCGTCACCCAGAAAACCCTTAGGTACTCATCTTGCACTAGTCATACACGTGCAGACCGATAGTTACTCGATATGTTTTTTCAGGTCATTTTAAAATTAATTACTTCTTGTTTTTTACCCGACGAAGGAGTTTATGATTTTAACAGGTTATGTATGTCAAGCATCATATGTATGATTTTCCCTCATAACTACATCGTATTTTGACAACCGAGGTATCGTTGGAAGCGTGGTTTTGTTCCGTTGGTTATAGACTATACGATATTACATAAAATCTAAGATGGCGGTTTATAGCAGATGTAAAGTGCTACCGAAAAAAAGACGTTTGGCATCTAATGAATTCTGAAAATACTTAAATATTGGTTATCTGTAATTATTCCTACCAAATATGAATGAAACAATTATATTTCACTCATGCTGGTTTTCAATATAAAAACCCTTTTAAAAAGTTATGAAGGCTGCTTAACCACTTAGGTAAGAATCAAATTCCATTTGCTACCACTCCCATCAATGGTCCTTTACTCCAAAACAATTAAAATAAAAAGAATGTAAGTAATAAACTATAACCCAACTACGACGTGTGACTTCGGTTATACGAATACCGAGATCGATTTTATTTTGTTACTATGTCTTGTATCGTTGTATCCCTTTTTGGTAGGCGTTTTTGTCGTACTTGGGTTTTAGTTTCTAAACGACATTATTCAAGTGTCGAACATTTTATAACCTAAAATGAAAGTCGGCGGCCAGAATAAAAAGTACCTACTATTTAAAAAAATGCTTGTAACTTGTATATGCCATGCCATCCACAAATGATCACGTACATAATATATATTTTCCGTCACCTTCACGACAGATATTAATGGATGAATCATGAAATCAGATATGCAGATTATTGCCGAGCTGTCCGTAGTAATATATTTATGCTCGTGACTGTACTTCGATTCTAGTTGCGGATACAAGATACAATGCTATCTGTCTATATTTTGAAATCGATTGTTTATTTAAATTCAAGTGCAGAAATAAGCACAGTGACTTGTAATTTGTGGTTACCTATTTTTAACCAACTTCATTTGGTAAACTAATTGCATCAGCATCAACGACATAGCTGAACTTGTGCACAATGTTTTTAACATCTTATTTTAGGTTTTTTTTTTTTAAGATATGGCCAAAATTTACCAATCTTAGCCTAACTTTTTTAAACTCATGTAATGGAAAGTGTAACTTATACATATTGAAGTTTCTTCATGCCACTACCACTACATAATATGGGCAGGTCGTGCAGGTGCAACAATGCAATATGAAATACCTTAGTAGTCTGTAGCTGTGTGCAGGTGCAGCGGGCAGGCTGTCGAAACGGAAAGCAACAACATTTACCTGAAAAAGAAAAATCCTAAGTAAATGCCTTATACAGTATGTTAACTAACAGAGGGCGTTCCCGTTAACCCGCAATAGTATAGCATCCATACATGCTAAAAAAATATTAACATTCGAAAATAAAATGTTTTTATATTTTTTTATATTAAAATATTCACTGAAATGTTAAATTGATACGTAAAAGAAACACTGTACACGCGTACTTGAAGGACGGCAACGTCGCAATTTATTTATGAATGACGGGATCAATTTAACATTTTTAGTGAATATTTTAATATAAAAAAATATAAAAACATTTTATTTTCGAATGGTAATATTTTTTTTAGCATGTATGGATGCTATACTATTGCGGGTTAACGGCAACGCCCTCTGTTAGTTAACATACTGTATATATATATATTCGAAAAAAAAGAGCCTGAGGTTTTGAAAAGTGGAATAGAGAAGAATAAAGAAGACTAAGCGAAAACGAAGTAACAGCGCGGGCAGGCGATGCGTTGCGACGGGGTGGGTCGGGGGACACGACATCTCACGCGTAGGAAGTCGCGGGCAGAAGCTATATTTAATAATAATATAACAACACACGCACAGTAAACAGGATATTAAAAGATCCAGTCAAAACTAGTTCTAATAATAATTTATTTACGAAAACAAGTCAATGACTTAACTAATAAGTCATTGACTTATTTTCGCGAAACAAGTTCAGGTCGAGGTGTAAAATATATGTAATACTTTAAACAACCGGCTTATAATTGGCAAGACAAGTTTAGGCGCGTGAGAATTGATTTTGAAATGATAAGAATAAAACATATTATTAAGTACAAGGATGTTTGTTACGTTGTCATGTGGCAGGCTTGATGAGGAGATGAGAGGACTTGTAGAAACTGCTTTAACGTAACGTTTCCAGCTTTGGGCTGCCTTTCCACCACAGCAAAGTGGTGTTGCAAAACGGGTTAGGTGTGCTTTGCTCGTATGCGAAAATCAAACGATCCTATTGGTTGATGTAATACACATCCATCGCTACGCAGCAGCACATCTCTGGTGGACCTGCAGCCTAATATGGGTCTCTTAAATATCTGGTACATTTACGGGCATGGGGAATATTAAAGTTGTCATGTTGTCACTTAAGACCCGCCATGCACGATGTTACTCAAAAGTAACTGCTAATTAGTGATTTAAGTTTGTAACATGTTACTTCGAGTAGCGCTGTGGACGATGGGCCTTAGATTGGATCGATCAATAAAACTAAAAACTGCTGCTTACTCTCTTGTTTGACGTAATACCACAAAATCAAATAAAAAAGTAATTTATTCAAAGTATGCTGAGAATCAACATTTTTCGAACGTAAAAATGACATAAGACAGTTCCCCGGCACGCCCGCCCTTCACCACTTCCTAGTTCTTTCGCTGGGGAGAAGAAGTGGCGCAACAAACTCCCAACCAGCACAGCTGTCTGTTCAGTTAAAACAACTTCTATACAATAGTAGGTAAGTATGCAAAGTAATTAACATCACGAGACACTGAACATTAAATTAAATTATTTGCCATATGTCAGCTAGCCACGCCACAGTCAGCACAATAACTATAATTTACGTATTTTTTTACCAAAACATAAAGTAAGAATGATGCTATCGATAACGTAACTCAAACTGCATTTGACTACAGTTGAAACACTCCTGCGCCGTCATGTCGATATTGCCATGGAAATAGGCAATAAATTACAGTTAATACTTGCACTCAAAAACATGAATAGACAATGAATCCTTATGTACGGCGTACGGTGCAAATATTAGACACTTAGGTAATATTACCATAGAACAGAACACATAATTATCCTTGTTTACGAGCAGTGTGAATAAAACCGTTAATTGACACATCACAGTATGTTCAGCAGTAACGTGTACGGGCTAAATTATGTGATATAATCAATGTTGTCATTTTATGTGTTAGTTTTATCTTTACTCTTTATTAGTTAACTATAGCAGCGCCCCGAGGTTTCACCCGCATAAGTTTTGATCCCGTGGGAATATCGCGATAAAAGTATCCTATGTGTTAATCCTGGTTATAAACTATCTGCGTGCCAAATTTCATACAAATGTCTGCTGCAGTTTTTGCGTGAAAGAGTTACAAACATCCATCCATCCTCACAGACTTTCGCGTTTTTAATTTTATAAATAGGATTATCATCATCATCTGTCTTTTCCCAATTAAGTTGGGGTCGGTTTCCAGCCTAACCGGATGCAGTTGAATACCAGTATTTTACATGGAGCGACTGCCTATCTGACATCCACAACCCAGTTACTGGGCAACACGATATCCCTTGGTAAGACTGGTTGTCCGACTTTTAGGCTTCTGACTACCTGTAACGACTGTCAAAGATCTACCTACAAATGACAGCCGGGACCAACGGCTTAACGTGCTTTCCGAGGCACGGAGGGGTCTCAGTATGTAATGGATAGTCACCCATCTACGGACCGACCGCGGCAAGCATAGCTTAACCTTCGAGCGACCTCTTTATTAGTTAACTAGCTGCGCCCCGCTGTTTCACCCGCGTAAATGTCGATCCCGTGGGAATATCGCGATAAAAAGTAGCCTATATGTTAATCCAGGGTGTCAGCTACGTCCAAACAAAATTTTATCAAAATTGGTCCAGCCGTTTGAGCGTGAAGAAGTAACAAAGATATAAAAAAACACACACTCAAAAACTTTCGCCTTGATAATATTATATAGTGTGACTGCGAAGAGTGATTACGTGGAGGATTAGAGCTATGTAGGTAGATCTATAGACGCCACAAGCTATGTGGTTAAAATAATGTAGACAGTGGACAATTGTGGAAAGAAAACCTCAAAGCAAAAATGTGATTGAAAAGCAGAAGCAGCAGGTGTCTAGCTAGACGTTAATCTATAGCAAGTCAATTGAGTAGTTTCCATCAATGAATAGAAATAAATAAAGTGGGTGAAAGAGCCACGCTTCCGAAGGCTCCACGTGCACGCTACATAAGCTGTCGAGCTGCACACGCGCGGTGTATTTATAGAGGTGCGCCATTAAAAGTTTGCGCACGTGGGCGACTGGTGGAAATACTATTGTCCTGTCACGTCAGACGAAATAAGAGTGACTTTTTGGTGTGACGTTTCTAAAACTGCAGTTCAGTGGTGATAGGTGAAAAATCTGTTGAATTTCACTAATTCAAGTGAAGTTTTGAGGTCCGAAGTGGTAGCAAAAGTTGAAAATACAGCGATTTTTGTAAACGGTGTGCTGTTATTTGTGGTCGGTGTCCATGAGTCATCAACGGAGGGGTCATGGACCATGACCCCTCCGTATTAGAGAAGAATGGAAGAAAAAGACATGTTGCGTGGACCCCAAATAAATTGGGATAAGGGCACGAGAATGATGATGTTGTCCATGACCCTTGTTTTGCTATTAGGAAATGGTCCATATGTGTGCCCACTTTTTAACGAAATTTAAATAGTGATGTGACAAAATAATCGATTCATTCAAATAACTTTCAGTTCAAAATCGATCAATGTTAAATTGATTTTATAAAAGAGGATAATATTATTAGAGGGCAATATTTATAATGAAATTAATGTTAATATAAGTTTAAAATAAAATAAAAAAATGCGCAATGCTTAATTATTGTTTTGTCATCACATCAGTGATCGTATTGGATTTATAAAACCCATTAATTGTAATCACATGCATTTCTTTTAAATATTCTTATTTTTGAGGTTTTTGGTGTTGAAAACTTTAATTTATTAAAAAACTTGATTTCTTAAATCTATATAGGTAGTAGGATTTTTAGAGTAAAAAACCGGTCAAGTGCGTGTCGGACCACGGATCTATGCGTCATGTTCGTGTACGGGCGCCGCCAGTTGGGGCTGGTCATCACTTAGCACTGCCTCGGCTTATTTTTAATTATTTTATTTTTTGATTGTTGTTTTGTTACTATTTGCTCAGGACGCTTTTAACGCGTACGACTTTTTATTTTTATATCGTTCTCACATATAATTATAAATTCAACATTAATGGTGTGTGTGTGGAGTTTCTTCCATGGAGTTTCTTGCACGCTTTGGAATGGGCAACTAGCGTCATATTTTCTGACTGACTGCCTTCTTGATAATTCAAAAGTGCCTGTAAATGGTAGTGCCTGTTAATATAGGTATATTTTTATCCGATTAATACAAAGAATATTTGATTGTTTACGGTTAAATCAAAATTTTACAATTCAAATACCTAAATTATAACGATGTTTCATTGCGTTGTGATCACACCACCAGTAGAGATAGTGTGGCAACATTTTTTTACGATATGGCAGTAAGAAGTGTCACTTTACTGCAGCTAATTAAAAATCCGATCTTATTATAACCAAAATGACTGTACCAATTCCGTTCTTTTGTTTTTAGGTCGATTTGCTATTAATAGGACGTTTTGCTAGCGCCTGGAATGCGGTTAAAATCTGAATATTTTAGGTGGCAATTGTGAGTGAAAAGGTAATTATAGTGAACTAACATTTCTTATGAATGAGCTGTTTAACTTGTTCCACGTGCAAAGTCAGGATCTCGTAAGAAAATCTCGAAATCGTGTAGATACACTACATTATGAACAATGGAAATATGCGATAATCTTATTACAGCACAAACAGCATGTTATGTGATGTCCACTGTTGCTATGATCAGTAAAGTAAGCATCAAGTTGCAAGCTTTCAACATTATAAATTCAACTGTTTCTCTTTTCAAAATTTTAGTTCTGCCCATTCATTAATTAATTAATTAATTTTAGGACTGGCCAGTAATAGGGTGGGTGGTATTGAAATAGAGGCTAGGTTGATTTCATTTTTTAAATGGAGCGAGTGTGCACGTGCGGGACTCAGTGTGGCATATATACGGCGGTGGCCGCGGCGGCCGGCCAGTGTGGTGAGCGACTCGTACCCGACATGACCACGCATTGGATCGCGCTCGCCTTCGCCTTGCACGGTGAGTTCACACGAGATAGCGGTGCAGTGATTGGACAATACTGAAACTTCGTGTTGAAGTTTTTTTTCTTGTTGAGTGATTTTTCAGTGGTGCTGTTTGAGAAACATTTTCTGTTTTTCAAGCACTTGTATTGTTAGTTTTTGGTTTTGTGGATTTTGACAAGTTTTTATGTGATCTTCATTACGACTTAAGTAGAGTTTAATTTTTTATTAATTACTATTGTTTTCAAGATAATAACAAAAGTTTTGAAAACCATAACATCCACCCAAAAGCAGACTAAAAATCAAACTAAATCATGTTTTGACGAGCTTGCAATATTTTGAACATTGCACCCGGTACAGTTGTTCGCCCTACCCTGTAGGTTCGTGATAATATTCCATTACAACTTTGTAAAATAAATGACACTCGACCTTTACTGACCCAGAAAGAGCAGAAAAAGCAACCAAGCAAATTGATATCTTATTTATTAATTGTAACTTTGTATTTTCCAACGTCACGGCTCACCGGTCGACGCAAGCGCAAGTGTCTTACACTGAAAATATTATTCAATTTAAAACAATTATGTGAAAAACTTTGTGTGTTAAATTACGGTTTCTTTGGTGAATAGTAGAATTATTTTAAAGGGAATAGTAGGTACTTTCGGAAAATGTATGTCAGCTTATCGACTGTAAGGAATCAGTTATTTTTGCTCGTTATAACAACATGGCAACTACCTATACCTGATAAATAGGTAGCGCATGAAATAAATGCGATATAATGTTGCTAGAAAATCTCTAAAAACTGTACTTAAAGATTTTTTTTTCTTTGAATTGACAACGTTTGTTTTAGCACCTAGAACTACATATTAAAGTCGCTCTTTCGTGTAGCTATCTGTGTGATCGCTTTGTTCTTCTAAACTTACGGATTTTGATGCAGTTTTCACAATCATTTAGAGATTTTATTTAGGATGGTTTATGTTTATAACAAACATTGATATTATTCCATTCTGAAACTGGGTCATGAGTAGTCAAATGTGTTGTGTCAATTTGTTTACATAGTGTATACAGGGATAATCGTCGGTAGGTGCCTCCTCATCATTTAAAATTGTCTAAGGTGCCTCTGCGAGTTGGATTCGGTCCCTGGTACGCCTTCCAAAGGTCCGGGACCCCAGGGTCCCGACATATGTCAAAGACAAAATATAATTAAAACATCTTTTAAAAATGGTATCATTATACAAAGAGATAACCGTTTACCGGTATTTTTCTAAGTCTCGTAGCAGTCGTAGCCAGTTGCTACGGAGTACGGACGGGCTACGAGCTACGTCACGCCAGCTCATCAGATTCGACGACGTAACATAGAGACATAATAATTATGTGTTTTGTAGATTATGTTAATTTATTGAAATCATATTGGAATTTATTAAAGTAGTATTGAATATATTGCCATGAAATTATAAGAGACCTTGAGTTTCTTTTTTTGCTTTTTTTGCTTTTTTTATTAGATTATAGGTACAACAAAGCCAGAATAAGCTGGTCTCGTATTCTATTGTAACTCCGAACTACGCTAGGCCGTGGTCACAGTGTGACGTCAGACGTGTGGCGTGCAGCCTCCTGTACGGCATAAGTACTTTACATTAAAATTAATTTGTGACAGGTATTTGCTTATTGATATTTTTTTTATTTATTGGATCACCAACAGAGGCTACACAGTTACATGCATGTTGACATGAGCAGGGAAAAATACCAGTGTGCGCTTCCAATTATAGGCGACCACATAATTCACTTAACATCTAGGTAGGTACAACAAGTTTGACAAGGACGAACACATTAAAATAAACCACAATACAATACACTAAAATTATAGAAAGGAAAACAAAATTAAAAGCTATCCGGAATAAATCAAAGCAAAAAGTACGGGTGCAAAATAAAAGTAAAAAAAGAATACAACCTAATTTCAAACAAATTCAAATAAAATAAACGAATAATTAAAGAACAACCATAGATCAACAGAAAAAAAAATTACTGGGATACTAGGACTTTTAGGTCTTTTTTTAAATTTTATAGTTTAATAATAATAATTTATAGCCCTGACCGCCGCCGGTAGCTTGGACCCTGTTCCCGATAGCGGTGGGCTACAATTTTTTATATTTTTAAATGTTTTTCTATATTTTATATGCTAATATTTAAAAATATAATTTATATGTAAATAATGAAATAAAGGAATAATTTATTGCTTAAACAAGAATCACATTGCACTGCATACATTCAATTGACATAATTCAATACAACTTTAGCATAGGAAGGAGTACAATAATTTTAAACTCTATCCCTTAAACTAGGTCTGGCCTGTATCTTAAGAGATAGGGTTCAGACTACTACTACTACTACTACTAGGTACTAGGGTTGGACTAAATGGACTAAATATTAAATTTATGAAAAGACATCAACAAGTGAAACCAGCGACGATGTGTTATCTAAAATGTTTGCATATCCAATTCGTTATGCTTCGATACTTCTTCATACTGCCAGAGAGCCTTGGCAAAACGGCAAAGTGTCCGAGGTTTGTTTTGGATCCCGGCACATAGAAAACGTTATAGTTACATTTCCGCGGCAAGCGAGATGGTGCACCTATATGCAGCTTTCCAAGGAGCTCGCTACAGCAGGTCGATCATACAATACATAGGTACAAACTAATTTAAATACGTTCAGTACCTATTATGGTTGGCATAATCCACTTAGAAACTTGAAATATTCTCAGATTGTTACTCTAATAATTATTACCTCAATTAGTTCCTATCTCTGGAGCCTTGACCGCCGGTAGCTTGGACCCTGTTCCCGATACCGGTGGGCTACTATTTTTTATATTTCTAAATGTTTTTATATATATTTGTTATATTCTAATATTTAAAAATATAATTTATATGTATTTAGATGAATAAAGGACATAATAATTACCTCATACATTGTGTTATTTAAGGATTAGATAATAGAAACACCTCTCTCTATCCTTTGTTGCCCTAGTTACTACCAGTTGTAATATCGTTAATTTTGATTAGCCTTCCTAGTACTCCAGGATTGAGCTGTTAGAAGGAAACAATTAGAAAGCCCGTGTTACTATAGGTTCTCCTCTGCCTTACCCTTCGGGACTACAGGCGTGATGTTTGTGCAGGATTGTCTGTTCGTTGAGTTTTTATTTATGTAACGAAAAGTAGGTTAAAATAATTTCTTTGCTTTCTTACAACTTACTAATCTATAAAATAATCATAAGGATAATGATGATCATAGCTAATGGTTGAGGTTAGTGATAAATCAATGCAACAAAAACTGTGGTTTGTCGAAGTGATCTTCACAAATAAGTACGATTATTAAGTTACTTTTGTATACGAGATTAAATGAGGTTATGTCTCGTCGTCAGATTAGGAAGCGGTTTTGTGGTAAATCATAACATACATAAATTGATTAGTTACAATATATACCTTGATATATATAAAGGTATATAACCTATATCAATGTGTAGGTGCATCTTAGCTTTCGTCAAGAATCAATTGATTTTGAAAATGTTTTTTAACTTTGATTAAAATGATTGATCTCATAGATTTTTGTTAGTTAAGTACTTATTTTAGTTTACGCAAGCACGTCTGAGCGTGGGGTTCTGTGTTCGATATTATCGCATCTGTTTGAGTAATCCGAGTTAATAATATTTTTTTGATTGTATGAAAATAAATAAATAGTATTGTTCGATCAGCTAGGAGTGTAGATGACCCCTGGGAGGTCACCACTGTGCGACACACGAACATGTGTACAAGAGATTCGGTTACACGTGCGCGTAACAACACTGACAAGGTCCTTCCGTTTAATACCGACCGGTTTTATGACTGACAAAAAAACCTTACGCCATCGCCATTCCGCATGGCTCCGCAGTTAATGTGTCTATGGGGTTAGAGTTTGTGTACCTAGTGCCGGTTTTAATTAGTTACTGAGTATAGTTTGGCGAAATATAAAGTTGCTAAATAAACTCCCACTTCACCTGTCAGTCATTATTTTATTGAATTGTTTAGTTGTTGATGGTGAAGAGCTTTAAAAATAAAACAAACAGCTATTAGTTATTATACTGTTCACTATTGGCCAAATATGCAATGTATCTTATATGTGTTAAAAGTGTGGAGTTCGTATTTTATTCCTTGGCAGTGTTTAGTATCTATAGAAAAGAAATCACTTCATCTAGCAGCTGTAGCTCAAATCATGACCACCTACAAGATTAGCTTATGTTTGGTTAGAACCCACCTGCCAACTTGGTGTCTGAGTGTCTCAAACACTTCCACATCACATTTGGCAGTCAGTATTGGTTCAGGTCACAGCCATTTGCCCCTCTCCCTCATTCAGCAATACCTCATCATAGTCTCCAAACGTCTTAGGCCAAACATGGACCCCAATACCGTTCGGAGTCGACAATATTACCGTCACATCACAAGTAGTCCTTCGCATAGCTCCAAATGTTGTGTGACATATAGACTTCCATTTCTATTAATTTGCAACACTAAAGTATTGCAAATATGGTAGAACCTGTTACTATTGTGTGCAGAATATCAAGTACGTAACTGTTTTAAGGTCTCGCGCCAAATATGTGGAAACGGACCGGGTAGACTTGGTCTATCCGGTTCGTTTCCGCATATTTGATGGTTGATGGTAAATAAACGTCGTTGATCTTAGACTAAGCATAGACGCCTGAAACTAAGTGACAACGACATTCCGAGCCTTTTCAGGAAGAACATCGTAAGCGCCAAAAATCCCAAAAAACTGTTTTAATATTAATCGCCAGATCAACTGATTTTGCATTTTGCATCACCTTCTCCTGTAAAATATGCAAAATGGCGGTTACGATCTTCTTCCTGAAAAGGCTCGATTCATTTTAGGAGTTTTAAGAGAGTACGAAGCAATATTAATACGTAGTAATGCAACCTGCTAATACAATTCTACGAGGAGTCTGAATGCAATCATTTTTTGAATTTCATAATGATTGTCATGAATAAATCAAATCAGCATCTCAAGAGAAGGTCCTTGCACCATCTTGATTTACTTATAGTAATGTTTAATTCTTTAATAATATTTAAATACTAATCTCTCATAAACCTAAAGTAGTAATTTTATATTATGTACAGACGCCAGCACATCAAGCTACTACAATCTGTCAAATTCCTTTAATAGATTTTCAACTTTATCGCTAAAGCATAAGGTTCAAAGTTGATTGGGAAAATTTGGCAGTTTCGGGTAGCTTGATGTGCTGGCATCTGTACCTAAAATATAAAAGTATATATGCTCGTAAAACCAAATAAGCGCGCATTATCAGACAGTTTTTATTATAGTCTAATTTAATTGTCTTGTTAAGGTCATCATTTATTTATAGCCCGCTATATAATGTTGAAAAAAGCCAGTTTTTTTATGTTTTTGCGAGATTTTTTATGTAATCCACGTGTATCCGTGTTGTTCTATAGCAACTGGAAAAATATGTATCACTTTATTAATAAGTAATACGAGTATACGACCTTATCGTACAAGCTTCAATAAATTGAATGTGACCTGTCACATAAAATATCTTGGCACCTGTGCATGCCAAGATATTTTTTGGGTATTAAAATAGGCGTCAGTTCATCTAGTTATACTAGTAGTTTTTTTACGTCTTCATCTGTTATTAAAAAACTTAGTGCAATATTTGAGTTGGTTTACCGTCCTTGGGCAAAGCCTTGTCTTTATTCCTTCTATTTCTCGCAATCCCGCGCTAACTCCTTCCAATTTTGACGAAGTCCATCCTGATCTTCCCACCATTTCCTTCGTGTCCTGCTGCGACCCGTCTCTCGGGCTCAGGGCATCAGGTCTGTGCAGTCTGAGCCTACAGGTTGTCCAGCACTTGTCATGCGGCAGACATGTTCTTCTTCTTAGCGTATCGATGAAAAATGTTCAGATGTTTGACCCAAAATTTAGATTCGCGTACTTCGATAAATTACATGTACTAATCGTACTGAATAGCATCTTTCTCCGTTCCAGCATGCACAGCGCTTGCGTCGCCGCAGTCGCCATGCCGAGTAGGTGTGCCTGCATACACCGACGCGGGAGTGGTCTGTGGCGCAGTGCGCTCCGCGGAGGACGGCGTGTCGTACGCCAGCTTCCGAGGAGTGCCCTACGCTAAGCAGCCCTTAGGAGAGCTCAGGTTTAAGGTGAGAATAGCAAATCCTTACCACCAAGATGACAGATTTATGTTTGCAAAAGTAGCTTTCATGATGGCGGATTCTAGGAGATTAGTTCAGAATGTCAGAAGGAAGGCTGTACTATTTCTTTAAAATACATTGATCTGTACTTTAGTTAAGTAGGTAGTTGTAGCCCAGCTTTATTAGACAGACTACTTTGTGCTAATATAATCTGTCAATTCCAGGGGGTAAGTAATAGATGATATAAGAACAAAATCTCTAATATTAACAACATATAACAACGGAACCTATAATTTTATTTAATATAGCGATTAGTTAAT
Source organism: Hydraecia micacea (assembly GCA_914767645.1). Lineage (NCBI taxonomy): Eukaryota > Metazoa > Arthropoda > Insecta > Lepidoptera > Noctuidae > Hydraecia > Hydraecia micacea. The sequence continues at coordinate 533,281 of OU611793.1, read as the reverse complement.
ATAATGAACGATTGATATAATTTTAAAATAACTAATTTTTATAAGCATAACATACATTAAATATAAAATCGTTTGACATACCACTCAAAAGATATAAAACTTATTTGGTCTAATATGATGAAAACGCCTACATAAAAACACAAAGCAAAATTGCATAGACACGGGTTAGTTTAAAAAAACAATAACTTGGTATTTTTTTTAATAAACATTTAAAAGTATTTTTTCTTTGTTTTATTCTTTGTAAATTCTATCGTAGTTATAGGTAATAGTAACCTAAGTAGATATTAAACATAACTAGTAACTGATTACCACCTGCGCTAAGATAGGTCGACGGAGCCCCGCGATGCGGGGCTCCTATTTCTGGGTGGTTTAAAAAAAAATAACCACGAAGGCTAAGGCGGGAGCTCCGCTCCGCTTCGCTCCCGCCTTAGCCTTCTAACCTAACCTATCCGAGTCGGGGTACTCTGAGTTGGGGTGTTAACCATAATGATGTTTTTTTATATAATATATTAAACGTTAGACCTAATGATTTTCGATTAAATAAACAATATACATATTAAACGTTAGACCAAATGATTTTCGATTACATAAACGTTATGTCAAACAACGTTATACTAATTAAGTTTTAGAATAAATAAATGTTATATGTAAAGAAATTATATCAACAGTTGGTATATTTCACGTTGATTATATCTTATGAACGATAATAAAATGAAATTAGACCAAATGAGTTTATACGTTATGAGACGCACCCATTCCAGGAGCTCGAACCTCCAGAACATTGGAGCGTTCTCGACGCAACAAACGAAGGTCCGATATGCCTCCAAACGGATGTGCTGTACGGGAGGATGATGCACCAGCCCCAGGTGCAGAGCGAGGCCTGCATACACGCCAACATCCACGTGCCAATGGAGGCCCTCCCTCTGGACGGTCGCAGACTGGTCAGGGAGCTCCAACCACCGTACCCAGAGGAAGTCACGTCTCCTGGACTACCGATCCTGGTATTCATACATGGTGGAGCATTCGCCTTCGGATCTGGTGACGCAGATGTACATGGTCCAGAATATCTGGTCAGTAAGAAAGTCATCGTCATCACGTTTAATTATAGGTAAGTTTAACTGCACTTTACGTCTGATTATTAAATTCATTACTCTCGCAGCATAGACCAAATACATCGGTTATAATTTACACTAATATATATTAGCACTACACTGCAATTTCGTCATCATTCATCGGGTGTCAGATCACAAACCATCAGTTCCCCATTATTAAGGGACTTGTCTCAATGTTCCAGGTTGAACGTGTTCGGTTTCCTGTCTATGAACACGACACAGATCCCCGGCAACGCTGGTCTCCGGGACCAGGTGACGTTGCTGCGCTGGGTGCAGACGAACGCGAAGAGCTTCGGCGGAGACCCAAATGATGTCACGATCGCGGGGCAGAGCGCAGGCGCTGCAGCCGCGCATTTACTCACATTGTCGAAAGCTACTGAAGGGCTGTTTAGGAGGTAGGTTTATCCAATGCTTCCATCTGTCAAATTATTTGACTGTGTTTGATATGTGTCAATATCGAGTCGGCCCATCGTACAAACGCTGCTCAACAGTAACGTGTTATAAACTGAAATCACCAATAAGTAACCAAAATGGCACAGCACTAGTATTTCAATGGCGGTCCGTTCATGATGTGAGTTACTAAAGCGTTTTCAAATAGTTTGTGATTGGTGGCGTCGCGCGTCGCTTCGGAAATGTATCGTAATTGGAGAATTAAAATAACACATATTTAAATATGTATTATGTAATTAAAAATTACTTATGGTATGCCATCCTTGTTCTTTCCCGTATACTTTGTGCAAGTTAGAGCGGTGTAGATACAGTACAGAATAAATTATAGGTAATTATTTACGACATAGGCCGCGGTATCAACCCGTCACAGATGCAACGTTTTTGACATGGATCAATCCGTGACTCAATTCACAGAACTCACAGATGGGAGCTTTTTGACAGATATCGGCCCGTGATACACTCACAGACGAGAAAATATTATCTTTTTTCTGGAAATTCATTTTGACTAACTTTATGCTCATTATCTACTTTCTAATTTCAGAGCGATACTAATGAGTGGGACAGCCGTTTCTTCATTCTACAGCCCCTCTCCAGCTTTCGCCGATATAATCTCCAAGCAGCTCTTGACCATCCTGGGCATCACCTCCACTGACCCCGACGCCATACATCGCCAGCTCATCGAGTTACCCGCAGAGAAACTCAGCGAAGCCAACAAAATCCTTCTAGAAAATATTGGCCTCACCTCCTTCGTTCCCACCGTGGAGTCGCCACTACCTGGAGTCACGACCATCATTGATGATGACCCAGAAGTCTTAGTTGCAAACGGACGCGGCAAGAACATTCCACTCCTTATGGGATACACGAGCGCTGAATGCGAGACCTTCCGCAACCGACTCGAACAGTTTCACTTAGTCAAGAAGATCCAAGAGAGTTCTGCTATTATAGTACCGCCCAAGATTATATTCATGACTCCACAAAAGTTCCTGGTGGATTTGACGAAAAAAATCGATAGAAAATATTATAACGGTACGACTAATGTAGATAATTTCGTGAAGTCCTGTTCGGACGGCTTCTACGAGTATCCTGCGTTGAAGCTGGCACAGAAACGTGCAGAAACTGGTGGAGCTCCGGTTTACCTGTACCGGTTCGCGTATGAGGGCCAGAGCAACGTCATTAAGGAGGCGACGGGCCTCAACTACGAGGGCGTCGGCCATATTGAGGACCTCACGTACGTGTTCAAGGTGAACTCTGTCCTCAACGCACAGGGTGCCAGCCCGCCAACTGTTGACGATATTAACATGAAGAATTTAATGACGGACTTCATCGTCAACTTCATGAAGTGCAGGTAATTGATGTAATAGTTTATTATTTTTTAATAATTTGAAGACTAATGAGATACTTCTTTCTTAATATAAAATAACGGAAGGCGTACCTAACAATGCCGTATGGTAGCCGCCCTGAATATCATCATCATTTCAGCCAAAAGACGTCCACTGCTGCACATAGGCCTCCCCCAAGCAACTCCACTTCGACCGGTTTTGTGCTTCTCGCTTCCAACGAGTTACCAGTACTAGTGGAAATTGAAATTCTTTCATTAACTACTTTCAAATGTATGTTTAAAACGTCACTATTTCAACAATATCCATAACATTAAACTATCATTGTGTCTCTTCCAGTAAACCAATCTGCGAGGACAACCACTCAATATGGCCAGCAGACAACGGCCACCAGTTCGAAGACATCGAGTCTCCCACGATGTTCCAGAGCAAGGACATCACAGCGAGACAGCAAGACGTCATCGACTTCTTTGACAGCTTGACTAGCAGAAAGGGACTGATATAAACAGACTGACGTTACTGTGCTTGGTGTAAATATTTGACAGACAGTGGAGTGCCCTCGTGGAGCAGTGGAAGTGTCCGACCTAAAAGGTCTGAGTGCGTTTAATATTGTCATATCAGGAACGATCATTCGGGATGCGGTTTTGCTTTAGCATTAATTTATTTAGAGTAAGTTCAAATCTAGTCGGTAACTGATGTAATTTCTTGCCTTCCTTGGTACAATTAGCTAATATTAAAAACATAAGAGAGTTATTGTACTTTGGATGGTTTTTGAAGTGAAACTTCTTTACGCACGCTTGACTTGGGGAGTAAGCTGGCAAACGCGTGACGTAAGCGTTACGAAAAGTGTGATCGGGCGAGGCGAACGGGAGTTGAGTGGGGGATATAAGCAAGAGACAGCAGTGCGCGCGCACATTTTCTTTCTGTCTTCCTCCCATAGCCAAATACGCAATACTGAAGTTTCACTTCAGTCGTGTGGTCATAAGCACACTAGTTTTTTTTCTATGTAAATGTTGTTTGCAATAATAAATTCTCAAATAGTGTCTAATAATAAACCTTTGAAATGAAATCAGTTTGACTGACGTCGTTGATTTCAACGAGGATTTAATAATTGTTTTAGTTATACGGATTTGTTAGTAACAGCTAGATTGTCTTTAGACCTAGTATTGTTTTACGAAGCAATTTTAATAAAAGTTGAGCTATAATGAAGCTTATCTGTGGTTCCTGTTTGTTGTAGAGCTACGGTTGAGCTCTAGAGCCCGGAGGATCGATCTCATGAAACTTAACTAGGCTTCATATCACAAAATCAATCGGCCCGCAAATATTTACTTTTAAGTTAGCGTAAGTAATTTTTGTAAAAAGAATATGTTTGTACGAAAGATCACGAGGCAGAAATTCTAAACTGTACAAGAAACTATCATACTTAATTGGAATTAAGTTATTTAAAATTAATTTGTCCTTACAGTTACACAAATCAACGATGTTCTATCTAACAATTTATGGTTTTGAAAGATTTATTTTGACTTTCAGTTCGACAGTACGTCGAAGTTACTAAGACAAAAAGTATTTTGTTTCAGTTTTCGTACAGTAAGACCAACTTCTGTTTCCCCAATAACTTTGGGACAATATGTTCAGTATAGAATGAACTGTCAGTTTAGTATATCTGCTCCGTGATCCAGGTACTCCCGATGCGTAATGAAGCGACTGATGTAACGTATTATTATTTAAGTCAACTGTACTGTTAGTTCACAACGCGTTTGTAAATACTTCACTTTCTAATGTAATGACGCTGAGAGTACAATGATCGTGTGGTCGCGTGCCGTGTGGCGTTGGATTCAATGTTCCAATTAAATAATTGCGGTGGACGGACGTGGATATTGTATTTTTATTTCAATAGATTGTTAAGTTTAGGGATTTTTCAGGGTTGGTACCCAATGCACTAAAATTCATAATGCTCTGGGGAAACCGTTATAAGAATTTAAAACGATGACTGCATGTCATCAATATCCGTTTAAGTTTTTCCTAGCTTGAACTTCATTTATGCTAATGAGATGAAACATATTTTAGAAAACGATATTTATTCAACAAAATCACCATGGCATCTCAGACGTGATGTCTTGCAGAAGTGAACGGACACGGCCAAGGCAGCAAGGCTAATAAACTAGCCAGCATGCTGTATCATCGAGTGTGGACCCTGAATCATCGGTGCAGATAACGAGGGAGATCTAAACGATACTGCATATAATACAGTTAGTCGGTAACATTACAAAATTGAAAAAACCTAACATTTTCACATTGTGTGAAAATGCTGGGATTTCCCACTGTCTCGCGTGGCGACAGACCAGAGTATTTTCACAAACGTACAGTTGATTTTTACATGTTGAGCGACACAAGCTAAATCATATTTTTTGTACTAACGGAATTTTATTTTATATTATAATACCAAATTACCAATTTAGATTCAATTATTAAACAATTTTGATTATTTTTTAACGTTTCGTGTCTTCAAAAATGTTGTCTTACAAATTGGTGGTGATATTACAAATGATGATGATGAGCAGGCAGGATGTGATCAGCATTGCGCAGGGGATGGTACGTGGAGTGGCAAGGAATGGATACGTGTCCTACACAGGGATACCTTATGCCAATATTACAGGCTCGATGGGCAGGTTCAAGGTTAGTTTCTGTAAATTAATTTTATAAGCAGGTATGAGTTTTACTTAGATCGGATAACTATTTAAAGACCCGTTGATTCCCGAAAGCGCCACGAAGGTCATTTACTGTATCTCATTAGTCAAGGTTTGATAAAGAAGGACCAATAATTAACAATTGAAATATTGGAACAGCAAGGTGATCATTTCCATAATAGGGGAACAGAACATTTTCTTTTAACTAAGTAGTGTTAATATTCTTAACAGTAACCCGATATTTCATCAAAACTTTCAGAGAGCTGGTATCGCTCCACTGTGGTCCGAAACCAGAAACTCCAAATCGATGACTTGTTCGTTGGTCTCCAATGCCGAAGACTGCTTACAGCTGGACGTACACGCGCCCACGGCAGTAGGAGGCAGCTGGCCTGTGCTGGTGTGGGTCACGGGAGGAAGCGGGCCGTACGACCCTGGGATGATGGTACGGGCGGGGATTATTGTGGTTATTGTTTATCATAGGTGCGTTTATTATTTAGAGATACGTCACATGTTTGTTCGTTCGAAGATCTCCCGAAATCTTGACTACCTTTTCAAAACTTTTTCAGAATGGGGCCTTTAGGGTTCCTATGCTTGGGAGATGATGAAATACCAGGCAACGCCGGCGTGAAAGATGTTGTTCTAGCCTTACGATGGGTGAGCGATAACATAGTCGCTTTTAAAGGAAACTCAGCCAAAGTAGTGGTTGCTGGACAAAGTTTCGGCGCAGCCATGGTAGAGGCTGTAGTATTATCTCGTATGGCCAATGGGCTGTACCATGGAGCTATACTACAGAGTGGAAGCGCTCTATGCCCTTGGTCCTTTAACTATGACGCAGAAGACCGAGCCAAGGCTCTGGGCATCTTTTTCGGCGATGAAAACGTCCTATCATTGCTTGATGCTAAAATTGAGGATTTAGTAGCCAGTGCAAATAAACTGAATGTCCCCTATTTTCCTTTTGCGATGTGCGTTGAGAACCCTTCGAAGAAAGAAGAAAGACTCTTATTTGAAGCACCATACGACTTATTATCAAGTAATAAGGGTAATTCAGTTCCAATGATGATTGGATATAACGACAATGAAGCTTATGTGTTTGTGTCGATTTTGAGAGAAGCTAATGTTCTCAGGAGAATGTCCAGGGGTGCGAGTTTTTTAGTACCAGATGATTTAAAGTTTCTGAACGAGAGGGAACGGAAACAAACTGGAAGACTGATTGAGGACATGTATTTCAAGAAAAATATTACTATGGCTTCTGTGTTAGGATATCACAGGTAAAGTCAAAACCCATTTTTTACACAGTTATGTAAATTAACTAAAATAATAATAAATAATAGGCATGCGTGACGTCTTACAGTTAAAACAATAGTACCTACTGCTATTTTTTATAAGTACTTTATTTTTGATCAAGTCAAGGTTTTTGATAACATCACGCTTATATTCCTTAAGGCGCTGTACTTAGTCAAAATAGACTTCACAAAACAGTTTTTTAGCCAAATGTATACATTTTAGAGCAGCAAAAAAAAAATATGTTAATCTTGATCATATTTATGAGTGGACCATTGTTTTTAAAACACGTTTTCGGTAAATTTTCTCGATAGAAAAAAATCATAAAACAACCATTAAAATTGAAATCGTTGCAATTGTAACTGTATTATTTATAAACAAATCTTGATAAAATTAATAACAGTGATGTAATATATAATAATAAAGGGAACTGTTGTTTTTATTTATCGATTTAAATAAGACATTTGTAAGGATTAATGCATTTAATGATAAATAACTCTAACGAGTCGAACGAAACGTCGCGCCATCGCGGCGTCTTTTCGCTTCTCTTTCATTTCTACGCGGAGCGACAGTGACCGCTGAGTCGCGCTGCTTGATGGACCTATGTCAGTTTGTTCCGCTCGCCGGCGCCGCTAAAAAAATAATCATTTACGTATCTGTTTGTTGATGAAAGCTGTTTATTATATTTTATTTTATGATTAGTTTTTCTAAGTTCTGTTTTTGGTGTAAATTTGTGTTCGGTTTCTGTTCTAGTCATAAGTTGTGTAAATAAACAATTCATTTTTTCTAAGTTGTGCTGTAAGTTGGTGTAAATTTTTGTTCGATTTCGATTTTAGTCATAAGTTGTATAAATTTTAATAAACATCAGTGTATAAAAAATGGGCAACAAGAAAAATAAACGGCGGGCAATAAAGAGATGTTATTCGACGAAACAAAAACACATGATGGAAGTTGTAAAGTAAGTACCTACCTTTTTGTGCACACCTTATTTTGTTTGTATAGATTATTTTTCACTTTGTAGTGTTTTTTTTTGGAAGTCGGTTGTTTTTTTTGTAAAAAAGTTTTTTGTTTGTATAGATTATCTATAGATGCGTAATTTCGACGTACACTTTCATAGCTCGATTGGTTTAGCGGTCTCGTGCATTGGGGAAGTTTTCTGCATCAGTGACTAACGCCCCGGGTTCAAACCCCGCCATTCATTGTATATTCTTTTTGTTGGTTTTCTTATTTGAATTATATTTTTTTTAATTACTATTATAGTTTTTGCCGATTTTCTTGTTTGAAAAATTGTTTCAGTAATTATTAATTTTGTTGATTTTATTATTTTTGTAACAATTATAATGCAATTTTATTGTTTTTCCTTTATAGTAAAAAGAAACGGTTGGCGAGCAATCCGTCACCAGATGAACCATCGGAGAAAACTTTTCATGAGTAAGCGTATACATGGTGTTACAGAATATTGTAGTAACTAGTAATGCGACAGGAGGTCATTGAACTCATCTTTATGAACAACGTTTGAAAAAGAAAAAGGACATTCACCTGCGACAAAAAGACCATAGTTTGTTGATTGGCGCCACAGTAAAAGTTGTCTATAATGATGACTGCAATGACTCCTTTTCGCATTTCTACACTCTTCTGTAAGACCTTGTAAATAATTTGTAAATTATCAACTAAAATAAATACCTACTATTTATAACATAACACAACGGGCTAAGCGCATAAGGACCACTTCTCAAAATGACTTAGTGGGCTTATGCGCAAAATGATAAATTCTCAACATGGCTAACAATATAAAGTGAATAAATTGAAATTGACATACGAGTCTCAAAATGCAAAATTCTAAAAATGCCTAATTCTCAAAATGGCAAATGGATATTCCTCATTTTCTCAAAAAAATCACATGATATAAAAATAATCATGTTCTCTCAATTTTAGATTACAAAAGGATTCTGAGCACGAAAACCCTGGGACATCATTTTCAATTGCAACAGTTGTAACTCCAGGAACCAATCCAAAATCAAATTATGATGAGTAAGTATCAACAGATGGGTGAAGATCGTCACACAATGGGAGCCGACGGATAACCGATGACTCCGCGGTCGACTTCCAAAGGGGCATGACAAACTTCGCCAGAATCACTGTCCACAACTGTCGACCCATCTGTCTGTCCACGCATTGTATTCGTATACATCGCGTAATTGCCATGATTTGGAATTATTTTGTTTCTTTTTGTTTATAATAAAATAAAAAATTACGTGTTTTTTATTACAGAGAAATCACTGACGATGTACTATTCGATGAACCGTCGACCGAATCTCAAGAAGGTAATATATACCCACCAGTTCATGGTCGAAGAGTCGTTGACATAATGCATTTTATCCAGCAGCTGCAAACTATATCCGGCCATAGTTCTTTGTTCAACTGCAATTTCTCACAAATGTCACTCATAGGAGAAAAAAGGATCGGCTTGATCTCTAGATTCAAGTTTAGATGCAATATGTGTAAAGACGACTTTATTATCACAAGCGAAGATTTATCAAGTACACATAATGTTAATGCTAACGTGGGTGCCGTTACAGGAATTACTTCTGCTGGTATCGGTTTTTCGCAATTTGAAGAAATAACAGCATGTATGGACGTACCCATATTTACGAAAACAACTTATGCTCAAGTTCAAAACATAGTTTATGAAAAATGGGAGTCAACATCTGTCGAATCCATGGCAGCAGCAGCTATGCGTGAGCGTGATGCAGCAGTAGCTGAAGGAACATTGAGCAAAGATGGCATACCTCTAATAGACGTATATGCCGATGCCTGTTGGTCATCGCGATCCTACGGCAATAATTATAAGGCATTGTCCGGCGCTGCAGCAATCGTAGGTCGCAGATATGGTGAAGTGTTGTTTTTAGGCATTAAAAACAAATACTGCCTTGTATGTGCTCGTGCAGAGAAAAAACAAACTGCTGCACCAGAACATGTTTGCTTCAAAAACTACACTGGGTCATCTAGCGGAATGGAGTCCGAAATAATTTGTCAAGGATTCGAAACATCTGTATTGATGTACAATGTTATTTATGGCAGGTTAATTGCTGACGGTGACTCCGCTACCTATGCAAAAATCTTGGCGCGTAATCCTTACCAGAATCATACCGTTCAAAAAGTTGAATGCCGAAACCATGTGCTGCGCAATATGTGCAATAAGTTAAGGGCTGTAGCCAAAGACACAAAATATGCCTTGGTGCACAGAAAAATGCTGACTGAACCAAGAATTCTGAGTATCCGAAAGGTTGTTATTGCATCAATAAAAGAGTACAAGCTAGAAAAAGACAAAACGGAAGCAGTAGCAGGTTTTAGAAACGAAATTCAAAATTCTATTCTACATGCTTTCGGTAATCATGAAAATTGTAAGAACTATTATTGTTCCAAAGAAAAAACACAGCAGAGTAATATGGAAATAAAAAACACTACATTTTGGTTCAGGATACAGACAATACTCCAGTCATTGCTTTCAAAATCAAGAAGCATGCTTGAAGACGTGGATACCAATACAGTAGAGCGCTTCAACAGTGTGATTGCAAAGGTTGTGGGGGGAAAGAGAATTAATTTCTCTCTTCGTCGGGGTTACCGCGCGCGTTGCAATGCTGCAGTCGTTTCTTTTAATAACCCCCACCCGAGGCATCTACTACATAAAAAAATTTTAGGGAATAGTCCCAAAAGCATCCTGAAAAAGTTTGAAGAACGAAGACTGATAAAAAGAAAATTAAACAAAGCTAAACCTCATAAAAAAAATCGGATGCTAAAGAAAGACAATGCTGTTCAACATGATTATGGGGCTCAGAGTACTACTCCAGATTTGACACCGGATGAATTAAATGCCGCTAAAGAATCATTCCTTCAAAATCTAAAGCAACTAACTTCTGACAAAGAAAAAATACTAATATCTACTATAAATCAGAGAGATAGCGATGACTGGGTAGAACTAAGAAAAAATATGCTAACAGCATCAAATTTCGGATTAGTAGTGAAAAGAAGAGAGAATACCAGCAAAGCCAAGTTAGTAGAAAATATTTTATATAAATGTAATCTCAGTAATATAGCGGCAATCGCACATGGCGTCGAAAATGAACATCTCGCTTTACAGCAACTTGCCATCCAAGAAAATGTCGCCATTGAGCCGTGCGGGTTGTTCGTGGACCACGAATTTCCCTTTATTGGAGCAACGCCCGATGGTTTGATAGGCCAAGACACAGTAGTGGAAGTAAAATGTCCTTTGGTGGCATTCAAAAAGGATCTAGAAGAATGTATAAAGGAAAACAAGATACAGATATGGAAATACAATAAAAAAAGTGAACTGATTGAAGTGAACAAAAATAGTAATTGGTACCATCAGATTCAAGGACAGCTCCATGTAACACGTAGAGTAAAGTGCTTGTTTGCTGTGTGGAGTGGTGAAAACAAGCCACTAAAAACAGAAATTATAAAAAAAGATGACGATTTTTGGGAAAAAAAGATGAAGGAAAAGCTGGTGTCGTTTTTCATGGACTGGATTTTGCCTGAAATAGTCGATTCTCGGCGAGCTCGGGGGATGCCACTGCGAGAAAAAGAATCTTCATTAGTAGTCACATCAAGTGACGACAACAAAGAAAACGTCCCTTGTTGTAGTAGAAGATTAAATTTTGAAGAATTGTGAGTTGAGTAATTTTTCTTTCCACAATTTATATCTTTACATTTTGCTCCGTATGCGTAAATACGTCAAAAATAATAAAATAAAAAGAATTAGCTTGTTTAAATTTTATGTATCCTTCACCTGTCCATCCATCCGCCCCGTCCGTATGTCCACCCTTTCATTCGTGTCTACATGCATCCGTCTGTCCACGTTGTATTTCTTATACACCGTAGGGGACTACTCACACTTATTCAGCTCTGTTCAGCTTTTGTCCATAGAAAACAACGATTATGTATGAGATGCGTACGCATCCGTTCAACCGCGTAAAGCTGAACGGACTCCATACAAAATTGTTGTTTTCTATGGAAAAAAGCTGAACAGAGCTGAACAAGTGTCAGTGGTCCCTAATTCGCAAAAAAAACTGCTGTTTTATACAAAAAGATTATTCACTCTCGGGAAAAAATGTATGAAACAGCTGTTTTTTTGTGATTTTAGGGCTGGCACAATAGTAAAAGTTGTTCATAATGATGACTACAATGATCTCCTTTGGTAATACTTACACTCTTTTGTAACAAACTGTATATTAATTTTCTTCAGAATCAACCATCAAGCTTGGTGGACGTTTTTATTTTATTTTTATTATATAAGGTGTTAAAAAATTAACCATCGAACTGAACAACTTTCACTATAGGACCAACTGAAATCACGAAAAAAAATCAGCTGTTTCATACATTTTGGTCAAGTAGGTATTTTAACTTTTGTATTAAACAGCTGATTTTTTTTCGTGATTTCAGAGTTGGTCCTGTAGTGAAAGTTGTTCAGTTCGATGGTCTAAAGCACCTCTTAAAGTTTGTTGGGTTAATTTTTTAACACCTTGTATAATGTATTATTTATTACTCTTGATTCTGAAGAAAAATATATCTACAGAAATAAAAATGATTGTTATTATTATAAAATAGCAATTAACTATTGAATTACTTTTTAAAATAACAACACAAAAATATGTAGGTACATAAAATTAAAAAATAAGAAAACAAAAAGTATACGCCTAATGAGATTCGATCCTGGTGATCACTGCGGAAGCACGTTGCAAATCCGGACAGCGACGCGCTGGGCCAATCGTGCACTTTATCTGCATAGCGAAATTGCGCTTCTAAATATAATGGAAGTCGCGCATCGACGAAATTCGCGGGGTGCTCCCCGCAGTAGGCGGGACTATTCGTGTCCCACTTCATCTGCTTCACCCCCTCAAATACATAAAAGTCGTCTATTCACCGCGCCTTAAAAGGTTAGGCAGGGGTTTTAGTAACACTTGCATTTCGCTAGTTGTGCTCTATTTAATAGTTTTTCATAAATTTGTTTATCATCAACAGGGACGCTTACTTCTCGAGCCACATCCACCGCAGCGTTCGTTACCACTCATCAACAGCCCAGGTCTTCTACTACCAGTTCTCCTACTCTGGTGACCTCGGGGTCAGGTCAGAGCCTGGGGTGCCCAAGAAGGGCGCTGCCCATTCGGATGAGCTGGCCTACTTGTTCTATGATGGGGTTATGGAAGGAGAGGAAGGAAATGTGCAGAAACGTGTTGTGAAGCTCTGGACGAATTTTGTTAAGCACTTGTAAGTTGTTTTAGTGTTTGGCCAGACTGGCAGCGCGGGTGCGGCGCGGCGATCTCAAACATATGAACTTCATTTGAGTGTCCATAGTGGGCACGCGGGCGCGGTGAGCGGCGCGGGCTGCGCGGCGCGGGGAGCGCGCGGGCAACTCACGCCATAGTGAGTTCATACAAGTGGCCGCAATGGGTGCGCGGGCGGTCCGCGCGGATACCGGGGTTCTCAAACTAGTTCCAGCGTTTTTCTAGTAAAAATAAGTCTTCTTCATCTATATTTTTACAAACACTGGACACGACAACACGCAGAACGCAACCGCGCTCCAGTGCGGACAGGCAGACCGCGCGCGTTCCCGCACCCGCGCCGCTCCCCGCCCCGCGCTGCCAGTCTGGCCAAGCACTTAGGTGTTATTGAAAGATATACTTAGAACCTTAAAACCGAGGATTGTGTCAGAAGTAGGTTTATATTAGTAACCAGAATTTTCCGAGATATGATTTGTATTCGGTTGTGGAGGTCAGATAGGCAGTCGCTCCGTTTAAAATACTGGTATTCAGCTGCATCCGGTTAGACTGGAAGCCGACCTCAACATAGTTGGGAAAAGGCTTGGCGGAGGATGATGATTTGTATTCGAGTCAACTTTTGTAAAATATTTTTGATTGGTTACGTTTGATCAATATCTCACTAGATGGTGAGTGAAGCGATCCGGTTGAATTCGTAGTGAGTAATTTCTATTTAACTTACGACACCAAAACATTGACCGACCTCCAACTGAAAGTATTTGTTTTTCACACAGCGTAACTTGTGTTTCAGAAACCCGTCTCAAGATAACGAAGTGACGTGGGAGGTGACGAGACCGGGCAGCTTCCGACTGCTGGACATAGGCGCCGAGCTGACGATGATGGACTACCCGCACTCCAAGACGCAGCGCATGTGGGACGACATCTACGACAAGTTCTACTACACGAGGAACCGCATCGCTAATTAACTCACAATTTTGTAATACTTAATTAAGAATGTAAGAACTGAAAAAATAAAACTTTTTATGTTGATCGGAAGTGAAGGACAAGAGTAAATAAGTTCATTTGCTCCACTGGTCCGCTTACGTAGAGGCATCTGGCACATACCTATAAAACTATTAATTGGATGCTATGAGAAATTTATAGTAATATTGACATCTATAGAAGACATAACATCACGCTTTGTTTCCCCGAAGGGTTGGGCAGAGGTGTACATATAGTGCACTCACATTTCGCCAGTTATGTTTAAGTCCCATGTAATAGGAGGCGTGTGTATTGACATCAACCGGGCATAACACAACACGCACATCAGCACACAACCCAGGCTCTGGGTTGCTAATGAGAAAATCCAGATAGAAAACCGCAACAACACTGCCGGGACTAGGAATCGAACACAGGACCTCATGCTCAGCAGTAGCGCTTGCGACCACTACAATAACGAAGCAGTCGTTGAAGAAGATCTATAAAAGAACTTAATTAAAACAATAAAGAATTGATTCAGAGATGACAGTCTTATGATGTTTAATAGACAAAGTAGGTACCTTCAGACGGGTTTAAATCATTAAAACAATATTTCATTCTTGACTTCAGTTTGTCTACACGCTCTGCCAAGTCTCAAGTCTCTATATCCTGAACAAGGGGTTATTAGTTTGATTTATATTCAGTAGTAAATACCCTTCTACAAAGTATTTAATACCAATTAGATTTAAGGTGCTTTGTACTTAATAATATTGTTGGTAGACTAGAGTTTCTGAAATGCTGATCAAGCCTCTGCTGGCAAATCTGATGTGATTGATTGACAGAAATAAAACAGCTTTTATTCAATCACATGATTTCATAGGTGATGTAAGGACTAGAAAAATGAATCTAATAAAAGTTACGAAGCTGTCATTCAAATTCGTATACAAAATGAAATAATAATATGACATTAAAGAATCTGGTCAAGGGAAAAGCGAGCAGCTTTTAGTGAAGGTGACATTTCACATTGCATCAGACATTCGCGACAGCAAGCAGCATGCGGTTGTCGTTTGACCTCCTTAACCCAATTACCGGGCCGCTGATGGCCGGTTCTCTATCACCAACATAAAAGTTAAAATTAAAAGAGCGGTAAGAAACTTGACCCCCCCTCCCGCGCTCTTTTCGCCGCCCCTATGACGCCCGGTTCCGTCCCGCCCTGACCTCATATCGCTAAAGAGACCTAAAATCGTGTACTGCGCTTGTCAAACCAGGTGGTGTGTCAAGTCTCATCTTTCATGGCACGCATTATACATTAATATTAAAGTTACATAATAAAGAATTCTCCATGTTTTGTCAAGCCGTAAAAACCGTGCGAATCAAGGGTGGGTCGCTAGTTAGAAATAAAAGATAGATACAATCATTATGGGGTACACATAAGTAATACTACTAATATTCACAAACTATAAGCAAAACTGGAATGTAACACGGATTCTAGTCTACTCTATGCCTTAAGAGCCGCATAGTATATATATGTAGCTGCCAGGAATCAAGCGTTTTAGTGTGTGTTAATTGAATACAAAATGTTAAGGAGCTACAGTTTGGTGCTGATCATCAATTGTTTGTGGTGTGGTAAGTTTGGCGGCCACTGGCGATACTGAATGAGTTGTTTCTGAGTGAAAAGTGAATCTTAATGCGGAAGCAGTAGATGAGCTTGAGTGTTTAGTTTTTGTCGGAACACAGTTCCTTAACGGGATTTGCGGTAGGAGTTGACTAGTAGAAATTTTCACGTAAGGAAAAAGGGTTATGCCTCCACCATGCAACTTTCTGTCTCCCTGTGTCTCTTTCTATTAGATACGTGTTGTGTGTGTGCGTCCGACGTGACGGGTGTCCCCCGACCGCACACGTTTTCAACTTTTGTTGGTTACCACTTCAGAGTTAATTAATCAGAGTAGAACAAAAAAGGAAACGTCGTAGGTTTACATAATATTGACACATTACACTGATAGTTAACATACTATATTAATGTAGTGCATGATTGGGCTACGCGAAACAGAAACTTTACTTAAAAAAAAACGCAAGCCTCGCTTGTAAAGTGCGAGCCAGTTTCATATTTTTTACAAGTTTGAAAAAAAATACTTTATGCCAGTCAACTCCTACCAAGGAACTTCGTTCCAAAACATTGGTGCAATCAAATTTTTAGCTACACTTGCAACGTCATCCAGTGACTTGAGATGCAACGTGCGCACGCGCATAGAGTCGGGATGGGTGTGCGGACTGCTCAGACGAGGAGAGTATGACGTGGAGTACGCGAGCTTCAGGGGAATCCCGTATGCCCGGCAGCCTCTGCGGGAGCTGCGGTTCAAGGTACGCTGCTTATCATCACATCTAACTTAGGGAGCTGTAATCCAAGGTATTTAAACTTGGTCGAGATTTAAGTGTAAGTATGTAAAATGTGTAGATTGAAAGCAAATTGGCACTTGTTTCATTTAATATGGCCGGCTTCATGATGTCTTAGTCTACTTTTGTGCATTCCAGGAGCTACAACCGGTGCGCCCCTGGCCGCACCACCTGGATGCCACTGAGGAGGGTCCCGTCTGTCCCCAGCACGACGAGCTCTACGGCCGTCTGGTCAAACCCTACAGGGGCATGAGTGAATCCTGTATCTACGCCAACGTGCACGTGCCATTGGAAGCTCTCCCCATAATGAACAGAGCTGATGATCACGAATACTACACAGGTTACGTCAACAATGCAGCCAAGGAAGGAGTTCCCATCTTTGTGTTCATCCACGGCGGAGGCTTTCAAGCAGGATCAGGAGACACTGATCTTCATGGGCCGGAGTATCTCGTCAGCAAAGGAATAATCGTCATCACTTTTAATTACAGGTAATATTTTTGTCTTATATATAATTATCAGATTTACCCAACACCTAAATGTTAATACACACATCAAAAGTGTCTAGGGATCAAGCATTTTTATGCGGATTTCTTGAGATTGAGATGTGGCTTTGTAATAAATTTATGATTTTATAAATTTATATGGATCCTTTTTGGTGCATTTCATAATTTGAATCAGGAACTGTGAATCAAATTCGAGTAAAATATGAAAATCAGCTGTCAATATTTTCCCTATAAAAACATACAACGCATTGAAGACATTATTAGTGCTACTGTTTCCCTACTACTGATTAAAACCAACGTTATTATGGAGCGGCGACGTCATTTAAGCAAGGAAGAAATGCTCAGAGCCGTGGGAATGATAGAAGCTGGTTCCCGGCAACGTACTGTGGCTTTAGCTCTGAATACAAGTCAGAGTGTTATCAGTCGACTTTGGACACGTTACCGAAGCACTGGTACCGTGGCTGAGCGCCATGGAGGACGGTATCGCTGCACCACACGGAGACAAGACCGATACATTCAAATCTTAACTCGAAGAGCTCCAACAATAACCGCCATGATGTTAGCCGTGAGGCTTCATCACTCTTCAGGGAACTTAATTAGCGACCAAACAGTCAGAAACCGCTTGCATGAAGTGAACCTTCATTCCCGAAGACCGCTACGGGTACCACCTATAGCAATGCACAATCGTAGGATTCGATATCAATGGGCTCTTGAACACAGAAATTGGGCAGAAGAACAATGGCGTTTCGTGTGCTTTTCTGATGAGTCTCGTTTTGGTATGAGACCGGATACAAGACGTATACGACACTGGAGAACCCCTGGACGCCAACAGCGATTAAAATCCTGCCAGGAAGTCCATCCTTATAGTGGTGGAACCATCATGGTATGGGCGGGTATTTGGATCGGCGGAAGAACTGAGTTGATTTGGATCAGAGGCAACCTCAACGCTCAAATTTATGCTGAGACGATTGTATCAGACGTCATCGTTCCTCTACAAGTGCAAATCGGTCCCTTATTTCAGTTAATGCATGATAATGCACGACCGCACACCGCAAGAGTTGTAAGACAGACTCTCGCCGCAGCTAACATCAATGTCCTGCCCTGGCCTGCTCAGTCGCCAGACTTGAACCCGATTGAGCATGCATGGGATATGCTACAGAGAAGAGCTCTGCCGAATATGGAGGGTATCCAGTCGCAAGAAGACCTTTTTTTGTTGTTGCAACGAACATGGGCTGCCATTCCACAGCGTGATTTGGATGAACTCATTTTGAGTATGCCAAACCGATGTTCTTGTGTTGTTAGTGTTCGCGGTAGAAACACGGATTATTAATTGTTTAAGTTACCCAATAAAATTTTAAAGAAAACTGTTATTTCAGTCTTTTTTTCGAACTTTTGTGTTAGTGGTTCAAATGTCAAAAATCCCTTTATTAGGAAAATGGCAAATTTCTTTATTAATGCAAAGGTGACTTGGTTTATCGTTACTGTGACAAACGAAAACACTTTATTTGATGAATCCTTAAAGAAAATTTTAATTAATATCAATCAGGAGAAAAGTTATTGCAAAAATATATGTTGATCCCTAGACACTTTTGATGTGTGTATTTACATCAGATGCGATAGTCTGATCTGTGTGCGAGTGTGATCTAAGTGGGTGTAATAATAACCAGGCTCAACGTGTTTGGCTTTCTTTCGCTGAACACTTCCAAGATCCCCGGCAACGCCGGTCTCCGGGACCAGGTGACGCTACTGCGCTGGGTGCAGAGGAACGCGCGAGCCTTCGGCGGAGATCCTAATGACGTCACGATAGCGGGGCAGAGTGCCGGCGCAAGCTGCGCACATTTGTTGTCCTTGTCTAATGCGGTTAAGGGACTTTTCAAAAGGTAAAATGCTTTGGAAACTTCTGCTGGGCTTCAACTAACTAACTTCAAACGTATTATCCTTTTTATTTCAGGGTGATCTTGATGAGCGGCACGGCCGAACAATCGTATTTCACAACCTCTCCGATTTACGCCAGCATGTCTGCCACTAGATACCTTTCAATTTTAGGCATTAACTCTACAGATCCTGACGTCATCCACGACAAACTAGTTAATACTCCACTCGAGGAAATTCTCAATGCTAACAGCGTCTTTCAATATGAAACTGGGTTAGTCTCCTTTGTTCCTGTAGTAGAAGCTAAATACCCAGGGGTTAAGAGAATTATAGACGATGATCCATTAAGACTTATAGAAAGAGGTCGCGGAAACGAATTTCCAATGGTTATCGGCTTCACAACTGACGAGTGTGAATTCTTTAGGAGAAGATTGCTCTACGCAAAGTTTTTGCAAAGGATCGCAGCGGATCCTTCTTTAATTTTGCCAACCAGAATTCCGTTTTCAACGCCTCCTAATGTAGCACGCGAGTTGGGTATAAAAGTGATTGAGCGGTACTTCCACAGAAAGCTGAATATAGAAGAATATTTAGATGTATGCAGAGATGTGTTGGTTGTGTATCCTTCGTTCAAGGTCGCGCAGTGGAGAGCCGAGATGAACGCAGCACCAGTCTACTTGTACCAGTTCTCGTACGAGGCAGACTTCACTCCATTGAAGGCAGGTCTGAACCTGCAGTACAACGGCACTACACACGTTGAAGACTTGACTTATATCTTCCGCGAAAATGCCATTCTCGGCAGCGAGAAGTCGTTCCCGCCAAGAAATAGAGACGATCGAATGAAAGATTGGATGACTCAGTTATTTGTCAATTTTATTCGATGCAAGTAAGTACTTGATTATTGAAAATCTTGACAGCAACGGCAATTTTTGTCCAGTGTTATTAAACATGGAGCCTTAAGATCATTATTATTCTATCAAACCAAGTATGTGCTTTCAAACCACAGCAAATTATGACTGTTATCATTTGAATTGATTTCAGTGAGCCATCTTGCGGCGAGCCATGCTGGGAACCCGTGTACGCGAGACTCCTGAACTATCAGGACATTCACAAACCTGCCGTGTACGACAACACACCACCAACGAAGTACCAGCGAGACATGATCAGGTTCTACGACAGGATCGACCAGGTCGCCAGGTGATCAGAACGTGACATAGCTAACCTTCCTAGGTGAAGCACTTGACAATGAAATACCTACTATATGTTACATTTTATTTTCTTTCAGAAATTTTTCACTGGACGCTTTTACGCCGCTACGGTAGATAGCGAAATGCTTATTGCAATTTTAATAGTGAAAATTAGAAATAATGTATTGTGGCTGTATTTCATAAGATTTTCTTTTTTATATTTTGCTGCATTTTTTCTTTACTCATTATATACGACGGCATGGTTCCCTAGAGGGGCTTGTGGCTAAGTAAGAACAGCCGCACGGGTCGATCGATCAGGTTAAGCTACGCTTACCGCGGTTGATCCGTGGAAGTGTGACCATCTTTACATGACAAGACCCTTCCGTGCCTCGGAAAGCACGTCAAGCCGTTAGTCCCGGCCGTCATTCGTGGATTTTTGACAGTCGTTACGGGTCGTCAGAAGCCCGAAAGTCTGACAACCAGTCTTACCAAGGGGTTTCGTATTACCTAGTAACTGGGTCGTGAAGGTCAGACAGGCAGTCGCTCCATGTAAAATATTGGTACTCAGCTGCATTCGGTTAGACTGCAAGCCAACCCCAAAATTCAGATTTGTTCAGACTGACCATGGCAACGGATCACGCTATATACTATGTGATGGAGCTATACGTACACGTTAAATAGCACCATCACAATAACACTTCATAATCGGCACCAGTTGGTTCTTATAGACGAGTCAATTGTTTGAGATGCGGCGCACGCTATACCAATTACAAATCCAATCAAATGATTTAAATTAAAAACAAACTGTTATTAACTCCTGAATGATATTTTTTGAGCCTTGAAACGTCATTCGTGTATGTTTAGCTTGTTTACTATACTTTCGCTACATAAAACAGAATGTAGAAGCGTGTACGCTCGGGAGGCGGCCTACAGCGGGGTCAGTGCGTAACATACTAACAGTAGGAATGGCATTCATTTTGACAGTTCAACAACATTCATTGCGTTATTTACGTTGTTGAGTAGATCTTTCGAACATATGAAGCAATGGATTAGCAATATCCTTCAAAATGATTCAGATTGTGATTGATAGTGTGTTACGTAATTAGGGTGCAGGTTTGTTCCACGGGTAGTAGCGGTTGGCGATTCGAAAGTGTAGGGGGCTGTGAGTTTAGAGGACTGAATGAGAGCAAAGGCTATTCATCCAAAAGTTAGCCGTAGCTTGGCGCTTACGCCTATTTTAAATAAAATGAATTTTAAAGTCGAACGTATACGAATAACACTTTCCATGACCTAGGGACTCCACGACCATTAAACCACAGAGGCACTCCACAGCCTCGATCAGAAGGTCAACCACAGCAATGACGCTAATTATGACGTATCAGACGTAGGTATAGTATAAGTACTTAGAATACACACATCAAAAGTGTCTAGGGATCAAGCATTTTTATGCGGATTTCTTGAGATTGAGATGTGGCTTTGTAATAAATTTATGATTTTATAAATTTATATGGATCCTTTTTGGTGCATTTCATAATTTGAATCAGGAACTGTGAATCAAATTCGAGTAAAAGATGAAAATCAGCTGTCAATATTTTCCCTATAAAAACATACAACGCATTGAAGACATTATTAGTGCTACTGTTTCCCTACTACTGATTAAAACCAACGTTATTATGGAGCGGCGACGTCATTTAAGCAGGGAAGAAATGCTCAGAGCCGTGGGAATGATAGAAGCTGGTTCCCGGCAACGTACTGTGGCTTTAGCTCTGAATACAAGTCAGAGTGTTATCAGTCGACTTTGGACACGTTACCGAAGCACTGGTACCGTGGCTGAGCGCCATGGAGGACGGTATCGCTGCACCACACGGAGACAAGACCGATACATTCAAATCTTAACTCGAAGAGCTCCAACAATAACCGCCATGATGTTAGCCGTGAGGCTTCATCACTCTTCAGGGAACTTAATTAGCGACCAAACAGTCAGAAACCGCTTGCATGAAGTGAACCTTCATTCCCGAAGACCGCTACGGGTACCACCTATAGCAATGCACAATCGTAGGATTCGATATCAATGGGCTCTTGAACACAGAAATTGGGCAGAAGAACAATGGCGTTTCGTGTGCTTTTCTGATGAGTCTCGTTTTGGTATGAGACCGGATACAAGACGTATACGACACTGGAGAACCCCTGGACGCCAACAGCGATTAAAATCCTGCCAGGAAGTCCATCCTTATAGTGGTGGAACCATCATGGTATGGGCGGGTATTTGGATCGGCGGAAGAACTGAGTTGATTTGGATCAGAGGCAACCTCAACGCTCAAATTTATGCTGAGACGATTGTATCAGACGTCATCGTTCCTCTACAAGTGCAAATCGGTCCCTTATTTCAGTTAATGCATGATAATGCACGACCGCACACCGCAAGAGTTGTAAGACAGACTCTCGCCGCAGCTAACATCAATGTCCTGCCCTGGCCTGCTCAGTCGCCAGACTTGAACCCGATTGAGCATGCATGGGATATGCTACAGAGAAGAGCTCTGCCGAATATGGAGGGTATCCAGTCGCAAGAAGACCTTTTTTTGTTGTTGCAACGAACATGGGCTGCCATTCCACAGCGTGATTTGGATGAACTCATTTTGAGTATGCCAAACCGATGTTCTTGTGTTGTTAGTGTTCGCGGTAGAAACACGGATTATTAATTGTTTAAGTTACCCAATAAAATTTTAAAGAAAACTGTTATTTCAGTCTTTTTTTCGAACTTTTGTGTTAGTGGTTCAAATGTCAAAAATCCCTTTATTAGGAAAATGGCAAATTTCTTTATTAATGCAAAGGTGACTTGGTTTATCGTTACTGTGACAAACGAAAACACTTTATTTGATGAATCCTTAAAGAAAATTTTAATTAATATCAATCAGGAGAAAAGTTATTGCAAAAATATATGTTGATCCCTAGACACTTTTGATGTGTGTATTTATAAACAATGTTAAGAACAAATCTTAGAGAATAAAGCTGTGCTTATTTTGGAATGCGAAGATATAAAAACACTTATTAGTGAGATCTCAGCACCTTTGTAAAGTCCCAAAAAAACTGAACAGACACACTTTCGCATTTATAATATTAGTATGGATGTAGACATGTGACAAAAATTTAAGAGTATAACCAAGCTCTGTGTTCACTGACATTCAAACTACCGGTTAGGTATTATGCCCGATTTTTCAAGGAAATTTTAATTGTACAACTACTTAAATATTTAATTAGTTGATTTAAATGTTGGTGAACACAAGCCTAAGAAGGTTTGGTCATGTTGAGAAGATGAATTAAAGGCACATGTGAGTGAAAACGCCGGGAAAAGTCATAACACGGCGCGCGGCGTGCTTGTAAGACCAGCCGATCTAATCTGGTCTGTAACAATATCACCGTGGAAACTTATGTGAATTGAGCTGTCAATAGTGTCAATCTCTAGCATTAGGTAGGTAGAATGACAGCTGTCTTCACCTAAGTTTTCATGGTGAGGTTTTTACAGATGTATGAAGGTAAACGAAGCAAAAGGAGTGGCTAAGGATCGTAGCAGTTGGCTTTCTGTAGTTACTGCCTACCCCCATGGGAAGAAGGGGTGAGTTGACCTACCAGACCGGCACGCGGCACGCGGCGGACTCGCACAAGAAACAAGAACGACTCTATGTATAGTGGAATATTTGCTCTAATTAAGTGAAACAGATGAACAGTATATTGAAGGGATTAAACAACTATTAACTAGGGATTAAAGAACTAGTTTAGCCCTTGATTACGAAGAATACACTAGCTCTTTTTAAATAGATGTGATATACCTATATATTTTTTTAAACAAGTGTGTTTTTGTCTCGTCAAAACGATTGAAAAGTGCTGCAAGATATTTTTCCCAATTAAACTCTGGGAGCTGACTTTATACGAGTATCCCCGTACAACTTTGGGGTCTTTGTAAAGCTTCCAGAAAGCCCGACGTTCTCGGCGAATAAGCACTTCATTGTTTGAACTGCGACGTGCTCACGCACCTCGACTCTGGCTGGGTTTGCGGGGTGTCCGGACCGCGGACGAAGATGTCAAGTACGCCAGCTTCAGGGGTATGACGTACGCGAAGCAGCCATTGAAAGAGCTACGGTTTAAGGTACACTGTCTTAAATGTGTCGTGACTAATATCACTTATACTCCATTTACTATAGCATTAGACAGAAGTTAAAAAAGGCTCTTTTAGGGGCACACTTTGTAATAAAAGTACAGCAAACATTATTACAGTCAAGATTGATGTGGAGTTTAATATAAATAATCAATCAATTTAAATAAAAGCAGTCACACTTAATTGAACTTATTTAACCTATGTACCTTCTGAAATTACAAGGGTTTCATTTAATATTATTTAGTTTTTACATAAAATATTGTCGTGTCAATGTGTGTACATAAAATAAAATCTAAAAGAAGCATATCAAATACTGTACGAACTCATTTTTCTCCTACCCTTCGTTCGAGCTGGCGGAGTGGAGAGCTTCGCTAGGAGCGGCGCCACTCTACATGTACCTATTTCAATTCGACAGCGACTTTAATGCTGTAAAGTTTGGTAAGATGCTGGGGTACTCAGGAGGAGGGGCCCACCTTGAGGACCAGACATTTGTGATGCGCACCAATTCATTAGTGGACCCGGCCGAAAAGTCTTTTCCGCCTAGAACCAGGGACGACCTCATGAAGCACTGGATGACGACGTTTTTCGTCAACTTTATGCGATGCAAGTACCTAAGATTTTTGGTGGTGGAAGCCATAGGCAGTCCTGATGAAAATATATGATTTCGTGATATCATTCTATACCCGAAGGTCATTTCTTTAAAAATGTGGTGTCTTCCAGCCACCCGCTTTGTGACAGTCAATCGGAATGGCCAGCAGCGGATGAAAAGCAGCTCAACTACCAGTTGATCAAGGAGCCCGTGCTCATATACAACAACATCAACATGACGGGAGCACAGCGAGATATGTTCGACATCCACGACAAGCTCTATGAAATGGCGGGGTAACAACTGAAATATTTTTTATGTATTTTACTTAACTCGAGAGGTTTAAGATACCCGTACCGAGAAGAACCGGCTCACAGGTTCGAAACGTAGCAAGTACACATTTCAACATCAAATTGAAAATTGGCTAAAAAAAACCAGCCGCGCGGCCGGGCGGCCCGTCGCTCGAAGCAGGGGGTCTACTCCCTAAGTCCGTCAACGAAGTAATCGGCCCGTCCGACAGTAGTCCGATACGTCGGACTGAACCCTACTCCCTAACGATTTCGGATTCATCAGTTTCAAACGGAATCATAGACAATATTCGTGAACGAAGGACGCATGGCGATAGAGTTGCACTATTTTACCGGTCGATTACCGATTTACTTATTTTGTAGTTTTCTAGCTTATTAAACAAAAATTAATACTTTTGTCCTTAGAAAATGACCATATTTTTTAAAGTATACTTTTTTATGTCTTAAAAATATAGAATTGAATTATTTTTGCCATTTTTGTCCGGAAACCGGCATCATCCTGTTAATACCTTTGCCTATTTAATTTTTGAAGGAAATTTTCAAATGAAATGTCAAAGTATAGCACGTTTTTTTCTATGGCTATAGTAGGTACGATGTTGATGCTACGCAGTGGGGTATACCGCGTGCGCCGCGACAGAGAGAGAGAACCCCGATCGCGAACGGATAATACGGACGTACAACGGCGATCCTCCGCGACTCTCAGTCGCAAAGCCATTTTTATATTTTGTACACAATGTGTTTTACTCATTGTATGTTAAAAAGCCCATTAAATGATTATTTAAAGAAGTGACTTTAAAAAGTTCATAAACTTTATTAGCCGGGAAGTTTTCTGTATCCTAATTAGCTTTCCATTCCATGGTTAATTGTGTAAAATGTCCCCAACCGCTGCAGCAACTCACGGGCAAATTGAGGCCCTTCTCGATTTTATGGGTGAGAACCAAGAATTGGCTCGCGGATTATTGAGGGGTGCCGACGGGAGAGTTCGCTCAAAACGGCTGTGAGAAAACCTGTGCAGCTCCCTTAACTCAATGGGAAGTTGCACTAAGTCCGTCGAGCAGTGGCACAGGGTGTGGATCTAAAAGTAAACAAAAACCACAGTAAATGGGTGGGACGGATTGGTAATAAAGCTCAATTAGTTGCAGAAACTTTAATATGTCCTTACTTTCATTCTTGGATCAACACCACTTCGGCGTATGTGTTGAGGCAAAAGAGGTATTAAATCCGCACATACGTCTTCGAATAACTGCCGAGTGAGCCTATAGTTCCCTATGAACTCAACGTCGGGAATACTCGCCAACCTAAAATGTTGGCGTAAATAATATCGACGTTGCCTCCGCTCTTCCTGTAAAGCTTCTTCAATCAATAAAAAAGCAGCCATAGTTTGAAATTATTTTATTTTAGTAACTTTCGTCGATAGCACGAGAACTATTTTGATGTCGTACTGACGTAACTATCCGTCAAAACCAGTGTCATGTTCAACTGTTCGGACGGGCAAAAACACATCGGGAGTAGGGACAACAGTTAAATCGCGTTGTCATTCGTTCTTCGCTCGGGCCCCGAACGATTCATCCGTTCGTAGGTCATAGGTAGTAGGAAACGCCCGTAACGAAGCCCGAAGCGACGGACTTCGTGCTTAGGGAGTAGACCCCCTGATGTGTGCTCTAGTGCTCGCAAGCGCTACTGCTGAGCATAACGACCTGGATTCGATTCCCAGATCGGGTAAAGTGTTATTGGGTGTTTCCATCAGGAATTTCTCAGTCTGGCTTCGTGCTCGGTTTATGGGACTTAAACATAGCTGGCGAAATGTGGGTGTACTATTGCTAGCAGGTAAACCTCTGCCTAATCCTTCGGGGATACCATGGCGTGATGTTATGTAAAACAGCGGCACGGGGCGATCGAACATGATAATTGATTGAAATTTGGTTCCATAGCGTATGGTTCATCGGAACTAAATATGTTTTGATCACTGTGGCCTGTACCATATAATTATTGCAGGGCAGTTGAAGTTGACAGTAATAGTTGCATAGCACACGGTTCGAAATGGCTTGGCATTTCACTTTTCGTCATTTATATATAGTGGTTGGTAATCGGTAATCCCCGTATAATATTCATCGCACGTCATATCGATGTTTTTAATTCGCGTGTTTTGTTCCAGAGGTAGCACGAGCGCGTCATCCTAGTGTGACGCAAAACTTATGACGTCAAACGTTCAGCCGCGCTAGTAAAGAACTGTGTATCCACCAGCACGCGTAGCATGACCACCATAGAAACGGGTTTTGTCGACGGAAGAATAGACAAAGATGACGTTTCGTGTAGACAGTACGACGGCAGTAAAGTTGAAAGAGTCAACTGCACTTTTTACAAAATTCACTCTTACATAATTCGGGTTCATGGCTAAATAATAACAGCCGCACAGGTCGATCGATCAGGTTAAGCTACGCTTGCCGCGGTTGGTCTGTGGATGGGTGACCATCTTTACATACCGAGACCCTTCCGTGCCTCGGAAAGTTAGGCAGATACGTATGTAAAGACAACTACAAAAATTTTTCTCAAAGTCTCGAAGTACCGTATTTTGGAACAAAAAAAATATTACAGTAATATTGGCCTTTACCACTTCATTGGTAATGCCCTATTAACTAAATGACGTAAAATAGGAGAAGATAGCTTTGTTCTTCTATTAATTATCACAGTTTTGCGTTCAAAACGCGCTCCTGTAAAATCATGATTTTGTAGATAACCGTATATACTTTGTGGCCGTCGAGTAGAAAGTTTTCTACGGTCTTTAGCATGGCGATGGCAATTACAAAATCTCTTCACTACCTTAGACAACTGTCAGTTGTCAATGTAATTTTGACAGTAGAGATAGAAAACTTTCTTCTGAAATAGTCTACATAAAAAATGACCTAGACAAAGATCGTTAGAAACGAAAGACAAAATGACAGATTGTAGAAGGATTTCTACGGCGCGATGTCAAAAATGGAGAAACGAAATGTCACTTTGTATAGAAAGAGCTATGTCTATTCTTCGTAGACATAGAAAGCGTCATGCTAAGCCTGCAGATAATGATACCTACATTTTTAAGAATTTACTTTTTATTACAGAGAACATAATATAAATTTATTTTCAAGCGTCAGTAATTGTTTAATTATATAAGTACTTACCAAAATGGAAAGGCAGAAAGTGTGAGGCAGGGAGGTGTTACAGAGTTCTTGACTCTTTGTACACAGTACAATATCGCAGTGTTGCTTACCTGTAACAAGTACAATAATAAAGTTACTTTTTTATAGATAAGTTCCGCAAATGATCGACCGACGTGGACATTAACAGTGTGTAGCTTTTTGTTTGGTTATCATATTATTTTCGTACAACAATTTATAAGCATGTTAAACAATTTTGTTGACTTGTCTTATAGCTCTTCTCCTTCTCTCTAAAAGAAGACACAAGTCTAATATTGATTAAAACCCGGAAAACTTGTGAACAGGACTTCATGATCAGTAGCGGCTTTTCAGTGTAATTTTCTTCCTCATCGCAAATTATTGTATTCTTTTCCATAACCTACTTTACGGAAAATGGTGTCAAAATTCTTAGTAAACCTTGAATTTCCCCTCTAGCTATACGTTTCATATAAAATATATTACAGGTGATGTAGCACCAAATAAACAGCAGAGCTTTTGTTATCAAAGCTTCGAGAGCCTGATAAAGAAATGGTATTACTGAATTGCGATAAGTGCTCTAATCTTAGTACTGGCAACACCAAAACCAAAAGTCCAAAACCATAAGAACCTTGAATTAAATATGACCGAGCGAGCTCTCTCCCAGCAGAAGGTAATAATACCAGAGACTCATCATCTGCGGAGCCTTCTCCCAACTATTTTGGGGTTCCAGTCTAACCAGATGCAGCTGAATATACCAGTATTCTACATGAAGCGACTGCCTATCTGACTACAACCCAGTTACAGGGTACCCTTGGTAAGACTGGTTGTCAGACTTTCGGGCTTCTAACGACCCGTAACGGCTGCCAAAGATCTACGAATGACAGACGGGACCAACTGTATAATGTGCTTTCCGAGGCACTGAGGGGTTTTGATATGTAAAGATGGTCACTCATCCACGGACCAACCGCGGCAAGCGTAGCTTAACCTGATCGATCAACCCATGCGGCTGTTATTACTTAGCCACAAGCCCCTCAGGAGACCCAATATAAAGTAAAATTGGTGTGCAGTAATTTATAAAACCCCTCTTAAAGAACCTAACGAGATGAACAAGTTACGGCAGTGTAGCATGAAATCTAATTAAAATATTGCACCGCCCACTCCCGTCTCGTTAATGTAATTTCCAAGTGGCATGGTCGCCCCCGGGAAGGTCATTCGGGATGCGGACGTTCATATAACTTTCACTGTAGGAAATTATTTACTATGGTCTATGCTCCTCGAGGCTGCTTTGTAAACCTGTGGTTAAGTACGTCACTGCTATGAACCTAAGACCGGTTTCACACTACATCCGATCCGAATCCGAATTAAGGATCCCACTTCAATCCGAATTGGGAATGTTCTAAATTCTGACGGATAGAGTTCGGATCTACTGCGGAACCCCTCATATAAATAGGACTACGGTCACTTCGGACCGGCATTTCTCTGATTCGGATCGGACGTAGTACGAAACCGTCCTAACTGTGGTTATGCATGGGCTAAAGGATGATTTCCACCAAACGGCTCGCTTCGCATAGGATCGGAAAGGATACGAACGGATGCAACGACAGCCGATCACGTCCGGCAGCATGTCGACGCATACAATCGGCTCCGTACCGTCGCTTGCGAACGTATCCGTTTCTGTGCCTAGTCAAATAGTTTCATTCCTACCGTGTTGACGTGTTCTAAGTTTTGAAAATGGTTGAAGTTGACGTGGTATTGTTGGCTATTGCATTAGAAGAAGAAAATAATCATAAAACACAGATCTGCAGTGCGTGCACTTTCGAGAATGAGTGGTGTCGCCCGGCCCACCACGGCCACGGCTTTGAGCGTACGCGACGACAGCCGAAAGGATTCGATCGGATACGACGACAGGCGAACGGAGCCGATCGCGCGTCGCAGCATACTTTCGGCTACGATTGTGTGTCGCGGAAGACGCCCGCGGTCAAGTTGTGCGCGGCTTGGTAATAAAGACTTTAAATACCATGTACACGATTTAATATCGCTTGAAGATTGTAAAATCCGTTCCGATCCGATGCGATGCGAGCCGTTTGGTGGAAATCATCCTTTAAAAGCTATGACAGACTGCTTCAAGCTGTATAGTGATACAAGTGGATAATGAGAAGTTAGCAGCAAGGCAAAATGCCGTAGTGCGGCCGAACACTTGCAAGACATGCCGTCCATAGCTATACTCGAGCAGTCTGCGTAGACGTGCCTTTAGGTGACTCCTTAAGGTGGGTCAAGTTGTTATAGTTTGATACCGATATATGTAGTGCCGATAGGATATTGGTCACATAAGGGTTTATTTAATAAACACTGCTTAAATTAAGAGACGTTTAAACGTCAAACATGCATGGTCAAGCAGACGTTAATCTTTACTTAACTGTAAGCAATGTTTATAATAGACTAGCTTCTGCCCGCAGCTTTGCCCGCTTGGATGTCGGAAATTATTCCACAGGAACGTGCTACCGGGACAAAAAGTGGCAATTTGTCCATTTTTATCGAATCCGTTCAGTGGTTTAGACAGAGTTACTTTCGAATTTATAATATTAGTATGGATAAATCCTTTAGTTTACAAGTCATCAACCTTTAAATCCTAATTATACCTCCCAGCCAAAAGTTCCTAATACTTGTTATTTCTAACCAAAAAAGAGAGGGCGTTGATTGATAACCGGCCCCACACCCACAGTCATCCCGATTACATACATTAAACGACACAACGACGTTCAAGGAAACGGAGTCGAAGGACCTAAGCCCCTAAATGTCGATCCGCTCTGTGAAAACTGTAGCAGATAGCAAGTCGGTTTTGTTAGCGACTGCCCAGCGTCATCGATCTCTCCCGTCGAGCCGCGGGCTCGTCAGTGCGGCACCCGCGTCTGATCAGAGCAAGCGACCAGCTACACAGCAACACGAAAAGGTTAGTAAGTTAGACATTTTGTAGCACCTTTCACTGTAAGGGTTAAGTCTCCTATAACCGTCGTCGCCCGCATACAGCATAATCAGCCTATAACGTTTCCACTGCTGGGACACAGGCCTCCTCTCTGTGAGAGGAAGTGGGCCGTAATCCACCACGCGGGTCCAGTGAGAGTTGGTAATGTCACATGTCTATTTTGGTTCTAGGACATGTGGGTTTCCACACTATGTTTACGTTCACCGTTTTTGAAAGCAGTGATGATGAATTAACTTACACAAAGTAAAGCGCCCGTCGGGGTTCGAACCTACGACCTACAACTCGTAAGTCGCGGCCGGTACCACTGGGCCACCACTGCTCTCTGCCGCATACAGCGTTATTTATATATTTATATAAGAGACCCGTCCTTGCTTGCTAGAGTTTTGACGACAAGACAAAACATCGGAGATTGATTTATTATTAAGTTTAACCTTAATGCGTAAAAATTTATTCCGGAAGGTTTATGTGTATACTTACATATTATAAACATTGCGGAATAATATCTAACTGATGGTGAAAACCGCATAAAAATCATAAAGCGGTCACACAGACAAACACGAAAAGCGACTTAATTGTATATTATGGTATACATGTCATTTTTCGTAGACTTCTTATACCTATCCTAAGTTGAGAACTAAGTACCAACATGGCCGTGTCATCATCATCATATACTTAGGAGAATTAGTAACGATTCATTGACATTATAACGATCGAGTCATTCGTTGCGTTACTTAATTTGTCAAATAATGCTATTCAGATGAAATGAATGAAAATGAAAAATGGTGTATTATTTAGCAAGTGAACCTTAAACAAGTAGCTATTGGAGCCTTCTTTTAAGCAGATAAGCCTGTGTTAGGAGACTCCGCTCTTCCATAACTTAATAAGTATCATTTAAGTACTTGTTTCATGCATTACTAAAGGGAATAATAATACATAAAAAAAAGAGAGAAAGCTAAACATGCAGCACGCACGCGGCGAGTGTGAGCGAGGGTGAGTGTGTGTGTGAATGCAAATGCGAGGGTGTGTGAATTTGAACACGAATAAATCAGAGTGTATGCATAAGGTTATGAATGATGCAGGCATTAGGCAGGTGTAGTGTAGGGTTATATTGTGTCCTAGCAGCGCCTCCGTGTCATCATAGCTTAGTGGTTTTATCCAATTAGTTAGGTACCTACATTTTTAAAAACCTCATTTTGCTCCTTATTATATACCTACGTAAATCTCTTTGTTAAGTCTATTGTATAGCGGAGCTGAGCGTTTCTTCTGTTTTTTACACTTCTATGGTTTTCGTATTGTACACGGGCGAACTTTGTTTTGGTTTGAGGAACTTCCGCAGATGCCTGTATGGTTTACGTAAACCAGGGGTTGTTTCTACAAACTGCCTTAGTTTTCGTATAGCCATAACTATAGACGTGTTGCGTAAGACCTGTAAAAAGAGATCAATCAGGATAGTAATATTACAGTATCACTCCTGTAACACAGACTGCGATAAAACGAAAGCCATTAAAAGATTGGGTTTAATATTCAGGTATTTGAAAGTACCTAGATAGTAAAATGAGACGTGCTCCATTAATTAGCCTTTGCAAATTAAATATTCAGAAATTGGACCGTTGCATGACAGTTATTAAATAAAGTGCCTTATTTAAAGGAATGAACAGCGACAACCATTTGCAAATGTGAACAATGCGGTGGGAGACAACGGTCTGGATGAGTGCGGCGCTGGTGATGGCCACGACGGCGCTGCATCTCACCAGGGAACATGACCTCCACAGCGACAAAATGAGCCCTCTTGGTCTCGACACAAATACAAAAAAGGAAATAGTAAGCGGTCCTGAAGAACTTGTCGCCAGAGCTGAGACCAACGGTGAGGAGAAAAAAAATGCATTATCTGAATATTTCTTACGCAATTTATTTGAATCGGATTCAAGTTCCAGTCAATCAAAAACTATATTATTACAAAATGATAAATCGATTAACTCTGTCACCGATTTTAACAGTAAAACTAGTGAGACGAGTGAGGAAGAAGATTATAGGCCTTATTACAAAACAAAGTTTATCTTAACCCCCTTACTAATAAACGTATTACTTATATCAGATGAATACACACCGATTTCTCTCTTTCAGTCGTCAGTAATTTGACTTTCGAATAAAGAAGACAAAGCGTTGTGTAACTACGAGTATACTGACGCTATACAACGTTTATTAGTAAGGGGTTTAGAATAAAGAAGACAAAGCGTTGTGTAACTACGAGTATACTGACGCTATACAACGTTTATTAGTAAGGGGTTTAGAATAAAGAAGACAAAGCGTTGTGTAACTACGAGTATACTGACGCTATACAACGTTTATTAGTAAGGGGTTTAGAATAAAGAAGACAAAGCGTTGTGTAACTACGATTATACTGACGCTATACAACGTTTATTAGTAAGGGGTTTAGAATAAAGAAGACAAAGCGTTGTGTAACTACGAGTATACTGACGCTATACAACGTGTATTAGTAAGGGGTTTAGAATAAAGAAGACAAAGCGTTGTGTAACTACGAGTATACTGACGCTATACAACGTTTATTAGTAAGGGGTTTAGAATAAAGAAGACAAAGCGTTGTGTAACTACGAGTATACTGACGCTATACAACGTGTATTAGTAAGGGGTTTAGAATAAAGAAGACAAAGCGTTGTGTAACTACGAGTATACTGACGCTATACAACGTTTATTAGTAAGGGGTTTAGAATAAAGAAGACAAAGCGTTGTGTAACTACGAGTATACTGACGCTATACAACGTGTATTAGTAAGGGGTTTAGAATAAAGAAGACAAAGCGTTGTGTAACTACGAGTATACTGACGCTATACAACGTTTATTAGTAAGGGGTTTAGAATAAAGAAGACAAAGCGTTGTGTAACTACGAGTATACTGACGCTATACAACGTTTATTAGTAAGGGGTTTAGAATAAAGAAGACAAAGCGTTGTGTAACTACGAGTATACTGACGCTATACAACGTGTATTAGTAAGGGGTTTAGAATAAAGAAGACAAAGCGTTGTGTAACTACGAGTATACTGACGCTATACAACGTTTATTAGTAAGGGGTTTAGAATAAAGAAGACAAAGCGTTGTGTAACTACGAGTATACTGACGCTATACAACGTTTATTAGTAAGGGGTTTAGAATAAAGAAGACAAAGCGTTGTGTAACTACGAGTATACTGACGCTATACAACGTTTATTAGTAAGGGGTTTAGAATAAAGAAGACAAAGCGTTGTGTAACTACGAGTATACTGACGCTATACAACGTTTATTAGTAAGGGGTTTAGACTTAAGTTTAAACCGTCGAGCCATTTTTAAATTTCGGACTATAATCCGACAAAGTTTAAGTTCTTATTACAAAAACTGACGTTAAACCCGAGTCTAACGGCCGGTTGTTTCAAACGGTTGGTTAACATAACATACGTACGTCAAATAATAACGATTACGTAGGTAAAGTCAAGGCCATAATTTTGTAATTGTAATTTGAAACAACGCTTTTTAGGGTTCCGTACCTAAAGGGAAAAAACGGGACCCTAATACTAAGACTTCGCTGTCTGTCTGTCACCAGGCTGTATCTCAAGAACCGCGATAGCTAGACAGTTTAAATTTTTACAAATGATGTACTTATAGCTGTTGCCGCTATAACAACAAATACTAAAAACAAAATAAAATAAATATTTATAAATATTCACAAAAAAAAAAAAAAATATTGACAAATCTTTTACTGTTCAAGCAGTACGGTTATGGAATGACTTGCCCGTGTCGGTAAGGCGTGCTCAATCTTTGTCCACTTTTAAAATTATGATAAAAAAGCACTTCCTCTCTCCTTAAACTTCATCATTATATTTTTCTTTGTTCATGTTTACTATTATATTGTATATATATATATATATGTATATATTTATTTAGATTAGTATAATATACTTTATGTATGTATTTATGGTATTGTGTAAATGGTACACCACAGACTACCTACAGTACTTGTCTGTCCTTCCTCTTTTTAATCCATCCAAAGGTTGTCTTTAAAAGATCGCTTTTAGCGATAAGACCGCCCATTGTGTCACCCATTGTAAAATTTCTATATTTATGTCTGTAATTTATATGGTGTACATAATAAAGAGTATTCTATTCTATTCTATTCTATTCTATTCCCATACAACAAACGCGATTTTTTTGCCCTTTTTTGCTCGATTTCAATAATGGCAACAGGTAGGCACTTGAAATATTCACAAAATACTCAGTTGTATTTTTACTTTAATAATAAATAATAAAATAAATATTTAAGGGGGGCTCCCATACAATAGACGTTATTTTTTTGCCGTTTTTTGTTCCTTGTGGTACGGAACCCTTCGTTTGCGAGTCCGACTCGCACTTGGCCGGTTTTTTTTGGTTAGTCGATAGATAGCGCCATCTTCGACGTATACGCGTGCGTCAAGTGGACGTGAAACAACCCGCCCTAAGTTGACAATTTTGCATTAAGAACTTTACGTTCATCGGAATAGTTTAAAAAAAACCGGCCCAGTGTGAGTCGGACTCGCAAACGAAGGGTTCCGTACCACAAGGAAAAAAAACGGCAAAAAATCACGTCTGTTGTATGGGAGCCCCCCTTAAATATTTATTTTAATTTATTAATTATTTATTTTTAAAGTGAATATACAACTAAATATTCTGAGAATATTTCAAGCGTCTACCTGTTGCCGTTATTAATATCGAGCACATAACGGCAAAAAAATCACGTTTGTTGTATGGGAGCCACCCTTAAATATTTATTTTATTCTGTTTTAGTATTTGTTGTTATAGCGGCAACAGAAATACATCATCTGTGAAAATTTCAACTGTCTAGCTATCACGGTTCATGAGATACAGCCTGGTGACAGACAAACAGACAGACAGACGGACAGTGGGGTCTTAGTAATAGGGTCCCGTTTTTACCCTTTGGGTACGGAACCCTAAAAACAGTAACTGTCTCGCAGATCTAGGCTAGGTCTAAAGTTAGAACTCGCTTTAAAATAAGACGGATTGAGTCTACAGCTAACCCGCCGGGATCGGAACGAGAACAGGCCACAGCCAGCCCTCCGGAACCAGAAGATAATGGATCTAGTGGCGAAGCAGGCATAACCAGCCCTCCGGAACCAGAAGATAATGGATCTAGTGGCGAAGCAGGCATAACCAGCCCTCCGGAACCAGAAGATAATGGATCTAGTGGCGAAGCAGGCATAACCAGCCCTCCGGAACCAGAAGATAATGGATCTAGTGGCGAATCAGCCACAACTAGCCCGCCGGAACCAGAAGATAATGGATCTAGTGGCGAAGCAGGCATAACCAGCCCTCCGGAACCAGAAGATAATGGATCTAGTGGCGAATCAGCCACAACTAGCCCGCCGGAACCAGAAGATAATGGACCTGGTGCCGAATCAGCCACAACCAGCTCGCCGAAACCGGAAGAGAATGGTTATAGTACCGAAGCAGGTATAACCAGCCCGCCGGAACCTGGTGATACAGTTGTAGTAACATCGACCGGCCGCGTTCGTGGACGCGTGTGGCGACAGAATGCAAATATACTTGGCTACATAGATATAAAGTACGGTATCTTCAATAATCATTTCGAGGTATGTATTACATAGCATACAAAAAACAACTTTTGTCGAATGTTTCGCAGTTTATATTCTCTAATTGTTTATTTTCAGGATCCAGTATTTCCGGAGGCGGACGAGAACTCTATCCATGACGAAACAGTTCATAGCAAACGCTGCCCCCAGCTTCAAGGTGATAAAATCGTCGGAGAGCCAGACTGCCTGACTCTAAGCATTTTTAAACCATTTACAGCTGAGCTAAGCGGTGCAAGTGTCCTCGTTCACATCCATGAAGGAAACTTTATTAATGAAAGCGCAGACCCTGATATATACGGTCCCGAATATTTAGTCTCAGAGGAAATAATTCTTGTTCTTCCTAATTATAGACTAGGGCCACTTGGTTTCCTGTGTCTACAAAACGAAACGGCTCCAGGAAATGCCGGTTTAAAAGATCTAGCTTTAGCGTTAAGATGGATAAAGAAAAACATAGAAAAGTTTGGTGGGGATCCTGAAAACATCGCCGTGAGCGGTGAAGGGACGGCGGGAGCTTTAGCCGGATATCTAGCTTTGTCTCCTATGTCTAAAAGTAATGTAAATAAAGTTATCACGGAAAGTGGCTCAGTTCTTTCACATTGGGCAATGAACAGGAACCCTATTGTTGCTGCAACGGATTTAGCCAACACCATAAAGGAACCTTGGCAGTCTATAGACATGGAGAAACTACTGTTAGCAGCAAGAAACATCGTTTGGAGACCTTGCTTAGAAAACAATACAGACGATGGAGTACATTTTATGGTGGAAACTCCATGGGCGATGTTACAAAAGGATGACATTAAGGTCGCGTTCATGATAGGTTCGGCAGAGTACGCAGGCGTACACGAATCATTAAATCATACAGAAGCTAGCATAGAAGAACTTAATGCGAATGTCAATCTCTTACTGCCCAACGACTTACAATTTGAAACAAGCGAAGAAAGGAGCAAAGTAGGGAATAAAGTGAAAGCTCAATATTTTGAGGATGCTATTACCTACGTTAATGTGAAAAATCGAACACGATATTATACGGACATGGCATATCTTGGTCCTGTGATGCGTACCGCGCGATCTCTCGTCAATTCTGGATCGACGGTTTACTTCTATGAGTTCTCTTTTGTCGGAGCTTTAAACAGAGAGTTGGCGACTGTTCAGAACCAAGTTGACGGAGCAGTTAGGGGGGATATCATTGGCTATCTTTTCTATCAAGAAGGAGACATGCCTGATGAAGGTACGCAGGAGAGGAAGATGATTGACCAGCTCATTCAATTCTGGACATCGTTTCTCAAGACTGGGTAAGACATTTCGTTACAGTATTTCGTATGATGACGCTAAAAAGTGAGGTTAACTAACATTTCATGGATGTGAATGAACTAAACTGAAAGTGAAACTAACGTCGCCATCTTTAAAGTCATTTTAATGACAGTTTATTAATTACCTTCCCCTATGGGAAGAAGGCGTGAGTTCATGCGCATGTGTGTAATGTACAAATTATTTCTTGATTACGATATATAACTTTTTCAATTATTTTTGATTTCATTAAATTAGCCACAAGTGAAAAAGAATAATTTACTGGTCCGTTTGAATTGAAACTATTTTTCTGATCTTATTACAGAACGCCCAAAGCGAAGGACATAGAGTGGAACAAGTTTGAGAAAGCGACCGCTGCGCAGGAGCAGTGGTTGTCGATCGGCCCAGAGACAGCCATTAAGAGTGGCGTGCATGTGGACCGCTTGGGCCTCTGGACCGAAATCTACAACGAACACTTCATCGACAGGAGCCTCGGCCTGGCAGTCTCCCCAAGCGTGTACACCGTGCTCGTCCTGCAAGTTGTCTTCTTCATCACCTTCTTCAGAAACGCTTGGCATTTCTTCTAATCCAGTCAACACGTCTTATGTTGCATACTTACTTAGTCGTTTAGTCACCTAATAAAAGCCATGTACTTACTTTAGAAAAATGTGAGTGGTATATTATTTGAAATAAACTACGAACAAAACTGTTGTTTGTTTCATTGAATATTATACAAATTATATTGGTACCGTGGTGATTAAAAGCAACAATAACTCATTCCGTAACTTGATTAACGGTTTAGTATATTGCTACTTACAACCTATTGTTACTTAACCGTTTAGGAATTCCTAACATTGAGTCATAATCACAAATAGTCAAACATTTGACGTGTCAATGTTTTGATTAGACGCCGTCTGTTTTGATAACGAAGCGTAAACTGGATCATCGGACGCGACACACTCGGTTTGCTCGGCTTGTAAAGCTCGGCCATGAGGGTCGGGTGTGTTGGTGCAGTGTCCACAGTGAGTGTGGTGCTGTGTGTGGTGCATGGCCGGCCCACCCCGGTGCCGCGGACGCACCGAGACGTGGCCACCTCGCAGGGCGCGGCCCGCGGGTACCTAGCCCCCGACCCACCCCACTTCGCGTACTTCGGGCTTCCCTACGCGCGCCCGCCCACGCGACGCGACAGGTTTAAGGTCAGCTGATCCATTTGTGGATAGACGTAGATCCCATTTGGTGCTATGTAGATTGGATGGCTATCGCGCGGGAAATTTACTGCCGCTGATAATGTAATTACTTAGTTTGAAGATCCCTTTTTTGTTTTAATGTAATCGGTACCTATCGACCTACGCATTCCGTAATCTCCGTATAACGAATTATTACAACGTATCGAATTATTGAAAAAAAAATACTGAAAAATAACAAATATAAAGCCTAGCTGATTAA
Organism: Hydraecia micacea; assembly: GCA_914767645.1. NCBI lineage: Eukaryota > Metazoa > Arthropoda > Insecta > Lepidoptera > Noctuidae > Hydraecia > Hydraecia micacea. The sequence continues at coordinate 493,655 of OU611793.1, read as the reverse complement.
TTAAATGCTAATTGTCAGGGACAATTGAATAGTATGGTGGTCATAATGTTTGAATTCATCGTATATTTTGATCAGGGTCATGGCAATCCAAATGAAGTACTATTTATGGGAGAAGTCTACTCCCAGTAGTAGAAAACTTGCAAACGTTTAGTTTACTGTCTAGGTAATTGGAACTTCGATTTATATTTATGCTGGCTCGGGAAAGACTCGTCACTAGTCGTCACACGTAAAGTCCCGTTTGTCTAGGCTCCGAAGCCTCCACCTGAATGGGACGGCATCTTCGAGGCCACCCACAAGATCAAGTGCCTTCAACCCAATGCCGACGGTGAGGAGAACTGCCTGGTCGTCAATGTCTTCACACCAGAGCATGCTACATCGCTGCCTGTCCTCGTCTTTGTGCACGACGGAGACTTTCAGAACGGGTAATGTATAACATTCTTAAACTATTTAGTAGATGCGTTTAGATGTTGGTTATACAAATACAGAATATTTTGATGGTAGTCTAAATATGTTACTATTTATATCGAACGTTATGAATTATGATACTCGTGATTTCACTCGCGTTTTAAATATTACGATTGAGAGTGGTCGTAATGTATAACATAATCAGCCTATAATGTTCCCACTGTTGGGACACGGGCCTCGTCTCTGTGAGAGGGAGTGGGCCGTAATCTACCACGCAGGCCCAGTGCGGGTTGGTTGAAGTCACTTTTCTCGAATTTTTTGGTTCTAGGACATGCCGGTTTCCTCACGATGTTTTACTTCACCGTTTTGAGAGTAGTGGTGATACAATTATTTACACAAAGTAAAGCGCCTGTCTGGGGTCAATCCCACGACCTGCAACTCGTAAGTTGGGGCCGTTACCAATGGCCACCACTGCTCTCAATCCCGTAATGTATGTGAAGTGTTAATTTAGAAAACGATGGTTGTAGCATTCTCAATGCTTAATATTTGAACCTACCTAGAGATGAACTTCGACCTCTTTGATTCGGCTGACTAAGATCTGCAACATACAACACAAAACAATAAACACAATCGAGGTATTTTTTACGACATTTTTTTTTGTGTCTCCGAAGTTGTAGGCAGAAAAGACATGGTGGGGTCTTAGTGACTAACTGGGGATTTCCGAAATCAAAATTAACGATTAGGACACGCTAGGAAAAAATGTTCGTGTCGTTGCATTTTAAATACGATAACAAATTCAAATTGAGGATGTAATATCGAAAACGGATCCTCTAAATTGGCTTAGACAAGAAAAAACATTTTATTAGTCATCAACAACTTTTATGTGTCTAAAATAACGAAACATCTGTTTTCAGATGGGGCGCATATCAGGCTCCCAGCATGTTCCTCAACGAGGGTTTCGTGATCGTGACCTTCAACTACCGGCTTGGAGCCCTCGGCTTCTTGTGCCTTAGCACTCCTGAAGCACCAGGGAACGCCGGCTTGAAGGACCAGATCACAGCCCTGTACTGGGTGCACAGAAACATCGCAGAGTTCGGCGGGAACCCTCATGACGTCACTGTCTACGGCACTGGCGCCGGCGCCGCAGCAGTACAGCTGGTCCTCTTGTCCGGATTGGTCGAAGGATTCTTACATAAAGTAGTTCTAGAGTCAGGATCAGCTCTGTCTCCTTCCTCAATGACATATGATCCTATTGCTATAGCTCACAAAGGTGCTAGCTCTTTGGGTTATGAAGGGTCGAATGACCCAGAGGAATTGTATAGCTTCTACCAAGAAGCCTCAGCCAAAGATTTGACTAGCATTCCTGAAATGTTTCTTCCTTGCGTTGACAATATGTCAGACTATTTACACAGTCTCATAGATATAGATCCCATTAATAAACTGAAAGAAGGACACTTCTATAATGTGCCGATGTTGATCACGTTTACTCATAAAGACAAAACATCTATCATTGGAAGTGACACAGAAAAATTTGAGATTCCACCGGACAACTTTGACTATTTACTGCCAAACAATTTAGAATTTGAGAAACATAAAGTCAAACACGGAGTAGGGCAGATTGTGAAGCAGTTTTACTTTAGTGAAGACTTCAGAGGTGACATGGCCCAGAGCTATGCAGACTATATGAATGACATATTAATAGAGTACCCTATAATAAAAATGGCAATGCTGTTTGCAGCTAAAAACACATATTCTGTATATGTCATGAAGTTTACTCTGCCAAGAGTGACAGAGACAGAAGAGTCGGCACAGAGCAGTTTCAATACTTTGCTTGATTATTTATATAAAGAAGAAGAACAAACTGATGTTGTTCTAGAGAAGCTGAAGACATTGTTCAAGAACTTCTTAAAATTGGGGTAAGTAGTATATTTTCAGATGCAGTGTGGTGTAGAGAATATGCTCTGTTAATTTGACGCCTAAATACTGAGCTCCATTGTATGTTGGCAAACCTTGAGTTTGGACTTTTTAATGGTTGTCAAAGACCAAATCTGCGATCCATTATCCAAGGGACATTAGTAGACTGCAACTATTCCGACAGTGGTGTGGCTAAAACTGCACTTGTTTTAGTAGTTAAAAAACAGAATTCATGGTTGCATAATGCATGTTGGTACAAACTGGCATACAAACACAGTAGAGTTCTTATTGTCATTCCTAACATATTGTACTGGACCAAACCCTCCCAAAATCAAAACCAATCACTGCAAATTTGATTAGAATACCTGATGATACTCTTCTGTTTCTGTTCAACCATAGGCAAACGCAACCACCTACATTTACTCTAAAGATATAATTGTTTCAGTGACCCAACACCGCTGACAACAACATTAATCCCAGTAATATGGCAACCAGTGCCCTCTGGGAAAGAGAACTACCACATATCAGATGTGCCGCTGCTGCAGTTTGACACCACGCTGAGGATGAGTGTGCCGCCTCACAACCAGCGGCTGTTGTTCTGGGACAACATCTACAGCCGGTTCTACAAGCCACATGTACTTGAACAAGAAGAAGCGGAAGATTTGGATGACAATGATTAACTCCTGGTTGGTAGTTAAGCCAACAAAGTACAGTTACTTCAGACAATATGTTGAATCACTTATTTATATATAATTATTAGCAGTCGTAAAGTATTATGCAAGTAGAAAACAATGTTTTATTAATTCTGCCTGGACTTAAAAGACAATAGCGCTAAGAAATTTATTTATTTGAATACAAAGTCGAGAATTATTCAAATACCATCAGGCCAGCGCGCCTGTCGTGATCTTGTCACACACACAAGTTCCGCTTCGCGAAATTCAAAGTGTCGCCCAAATTATATGACCACGCAATCGGGTCGTACACAAACATGATTATTTGCAACTACGTTTACTAATTCCCAAGTCAAAGGTCATATATAGAGATTACAATCAATAAAAACCAAACAAGTAAACGTTTCCAAGAAAATATCGACGTTGTCATAAATAAATCCCGTTACCTGAACAATCGGCGGCCGTGGAAGCGTTACGTTGAGTCGCTAACACTGTGTCCACTTACAAAACTATAACATAGCTGTCCCCGCGGCGATATAACAATTGTTCACTAAATTTTCATTAAATTCTTTTAATAAAATCAACAAGTAAATTACAAAAGGCAAAACATGGGGCACCCGTCACATTTTATTTGACATGACATTAGTTCCGTTCGGAAACTGCGCTCAGATGTTCAATTTGGAAAGTTATGTTTTGATCTTTTTTAAAGATTTAATTTAGTGTAACGCAAAATTGGAGCTTTGATACGAAAAAAAATATTTTTCTAAATGAGAACGTGTATAAAACTGTTTAGAACTGTTGTTATTTTTATTTCATGTTCTCAAACATCAACACCACTAATATCCAACAGTTTTTGAACGGATATTAGCGTACACAAACACATGCAAAAGGCAAGTACACATACAAAACACACAAGCGTAACCATGAAAGTAACTTTCATTCATTGATATTATAAATGATAAATTATTAGATATCGATGAGTAATATTACGAATGTTTAATCTATAAATAATAGTAATCTCAACCAGGACTTAAATAATTATTAATTCAGAGCTATATTTACCGATTATTATCGTTAGATAGAGACGCTAGTAGAACCGGACCGGACGCCAGATGTTTTTGGCGACCCCGTTTACACAATATTGTTTACTTATAAATTAGCGAACATGTTAATTTTTTTCAGTTATTCCATACTGACACCCACGTTTAGCACGTCTCGCATTGTTGCTCTACGGTCAGCAACGAAAGACGATTAACATGTCAGATTTTTAAAACATGATTTATTCGAACAGCTGTACCTAAATCAGATACTTAGTATATTAAACCTATTTATGAAATGAGGAAAAGCAGTTTTTCGATTTTTTTTGTGTCCATTTAGGTCACGGTCTCACGGACTTCTTTCTACTTACTTTCTATACCTACTCCGTGATGTAGGTACCTACCTAGATGATTAATAAATTGTAAAAGCAACAATTTTATCGACTTCGTTGCTGACCGTCCCTGTACCGATTAAACAATTATGTTATGCATTCGATGAGTTTTTCAAATGAAATCATTTAAAGTTACCAATAGACATGTTAGTCGTTGGCTGAAGATTTAACATAATAAATAAATGCAGGCGTTCTTGTACCGGTGCAGTAGGGAAAGGCTTGAACTGAGATTCGGATCTATTCGCTCTAATAAGCAATGTGCTCTCGTATGCAGGTGTTAGTTAAATTTGAAGTAAGTAACTGTTTTGTCAATTGTACCTATACATACTACTGTTAGCGATTCACACAAAAAAAAAAAATATAATTATAGTAATAAGTAATTGAAGGTAGAAAGAAAATAAATAAGTTGTTGATTTTTTGACAGATAGTGGCAGAGGACGATTCTAGCGATTTGGAAGGGTGCGCCTAACGCTTATAAAGATTATTGTAAAACAAATAGTTATAGCCTACTGATTAAATCATTTCAGGAAATAGAGGACTGTGTATAATTTGACCTGACACCGATCACAGTCAGAAGTGGTAAGAACTAAGAGTGTTGGAGAAAGTTCTCAGGTACGTTACTTGATTTATTGTTACAATTCACGGTAGTTGACACCTACCTAATTTTATGGTTGGAAATAAACATTTGGCATGCTAATACGCATATTTCAATAAACAATTTTATGCGCCTTGTGATTTGTTTACCTAGTTGTAAAAATGAAGTGCAGCATAATGCAATAAGTTTACTCCGATGTCTGACAGAGTGCGTGGCGTGGGTACCTCAATCTATAGGCAAAAATAAAAGTAGGTCATGGGTTCGCCCGGTCTGTTTATGTCTGAGATGAATGGGGAAAATGTGATACTACCTATCTCCTGTTGAAAAACATTATACGTAGGTCAATGTTACCACGAAATTAGGTACCAGTTTGATTGTTAACAAAAAAAAAAAAAAAAAAAAAAAATGTGGATGTTATTACACTGCTTATCTTATTTATTATTTATGAACAGATATTATGAGAAACAATATTTACAGAAAATTTTATGTTTTGGTTGAGTCATGACGTGTCATGTTACAATACAGCAGACTAACCGCTTGCAGGTAGTTACATAAACTACGCACGGTAGTCACGAATTTTGACTACATCATTAAATTAATACGAGGTCCCTACTAAGGTACCTGGGTGCTGATATAGTCATATATGTTTATGCGTCTTATGGATGAGTTTACATCCAATCACGAAACTATTGCGGCTCACTTTGCGTGTACTTTAATAATTATTTGATTTGAAATTTTGTAACTATTCGTTCGTTTGACGATTCTGTAACTTAGCAGATAGTCGTCATTGTTCGTTACTATAGGTACCTACATTAGCGAAACAGCTGCCGTTAGCAGTGCTAAGTGTGGACACGGTGCAAAATGACTAATAATTGTTTTTATGTTTCTCTTTTCCTTACTAACACTATCACACGATACTAACTTAAACCACGTCGCCACTCCACGATGGGCTAAACAAAAAAAAAAAAAAATTGTTTTGATAATTTATTTATTTGTTATCTTATCAATTATCATACATAGTCTCCGCCTTTAAACATAGTTCTGCACAATGGCCTCGAGTAGTAGGTCTAATTATACTCCACCTCTGGAACCGGATAGACACGGTAGATCATCACGGAATCCAGAGCGTATCCAGGAGCCTAGAAAGAGTAAACGTTCCAGAACAAGGCCGAATCAAAGACAACGGAAACGTGATACCTACCGCAACAGATCTCGTCGCAGAATGGCATCGTATTGCTCTTCTTCGTTATCATATCAGCGTCATAGGAGTAGTAGTACAAATTCAGAAAGCAGTCCGTCAGATTATCATGCGCGACATAGACGCAGGTCTCGTTCTGCCCGACGCAACAAGCGTCGCAGTCGTGAATCTCTCTCGTCGCATAATGACAGTGATGATTCCAGCACTACCGGTTGTGAACACAAAAATCGATATAAGCGAAAACGGGATTCGTCCGATCTCACTGATGATTCGTCGTCCGTAAAACGAAAACGATTCCGTTCGAGAATTCATTCTCACTCGAAACCAAAACGATCCAGTACTCGCAAAGAGGACCACTTTCTAAAAAGATTTTCTAGGATAATTAAAGGCAATCGTTTTGAAGGATCGCAAAATGTAATCTCAGAATTCGATCCGGACGCACATTCACAAACGGCAGAAGACTGGATTCGTAAGGTGAACGAGACTGCAAGAATATATGGGTGGACAGAGAGGCAAATTATCTATTATGCTATACCGAAACTTTCTGGCCATGCAAAGAAATGGTACCAAGGTAGGAGTACGATTGATTTGAGCTGGAAACAGTGGCAAAGAAAGATTATAAAATCTTTCCCAGACGATCGCAACTACGCCGACCGTCTGACGGAAATGCTTAGCAGAAGAAGCAGGAGAGAGGAATCGCTAGAGGAGTATTTCCATGAGAAGGCTAGGCTGGTGAAAATGTGCGGCATTATAGGAAGAAACGCCGTTGATTGCATAATAAGTGGTATCTTTGATAATGGCGTAAGACTAAATGCCCAAGGAGCTAATTTTGTGAGGACATCGGACTTGCTAACATATTTACGCCGAATATCGAAACGAAATCTCATCTCAAAGAGAGACCCCTTATTACTTAAACAAGAACCGCAACATTTAAAGACCTCAGACACAAATCGCAACAACATGTCAAATAAATCTATAACCGCAACTACCCGGACAAGGTCTAGGTCCTTTCAATGTTATAATTGTAGTGATACTGGGCACACGGCTCGTAATTGCAATAAACCATTAAAAAGATGTGATAAGTGTTCACGGCTAGGACATATGACACAAAATTGTGAGCTGATAGGTTCTCGACTAAAAACTGATCAAACACAAGAAAACACGAATCATGATGCTACACAAAACGTTCTACAAATAACAACAAACGGAAAGTCAAACAGTAAGTATTTTAAAACCATTTCTGTTAATGGCATATTGGCCTCAGCGTATGTAGACTTCGGTAGTCAATGTACTTTAGTTCGAGAGTCGGTTGTTAAAGATCTAAATGTAGTTCCAAATAAGATGGCACTTCCTATTATTAGGGGATTCTGCTTTGGAAGTGTCGTACCCATTGCTAGAATATTCGTTACTGTTGTCATAGATGCGGTCCAAGCAGATATAGAGGCATTTATTGTACCGGATCATTTACTTAAGACGGATTTTCTTATTGGACAGTCTTTAACAGAGCTGCCCACTGTTACCGTTCATAAGACTAGCACAAAACTAGTCCTTTATTGTGATGACTCCGATATAGAGAAAATGGATGTTCATAATACTAATGACGTCTCAATCAGAGGGTTACAGGATATAGATGTACATACACAAAATAAGTTTTCAGGACCATTATTTATCCCAGGCAGTGCATGCATGAAACCTGGTAATGAATACATTATATTGCAAGGTGTCTACCAATTTATTAATGGGAGGAGTCGATGTATAGTCATGAATTTATCAGAAAATCCAACTACGCTCACCCATTCCAAATTATTATCACGAGCAATAAAATTAAATAACGTAGGGCCACTTACATCAAAGCATGAACCTTTGGATGTAAATGCTATTCATCTTAATACCCGGTTGTCTGATACTTGTCATAACCCTGACGCTATAAAGGAACCTATTACTTTAGATATGCTAAATATTGGCCCTAAAGTAACTGAGACTGAAAAGAATCAGTTATTAGACCTCCTGAATAAGTTTAGGGACTGTTTTGCATTTAATATGCAGGAGCTTGGACTGACTCATATAACCGAGATGACACTACGTCTCAACGATGATACGCCTGTGATGTATAGACCTTATAGACTCCCTTTTAGTGAGCGCGCAAAGGTACGGGAAATGATAGGTGAAATGTTGGCTAACAATATTATAAGAGAATCACGATCGGCTTATGCCAGCCCAATAGTATTGGTTCGAAAGAAGAACAATGAATTCAGGCTTTGCGTAGATTATCGGGCACTGAATAAAAAGACAGCAAAGGACAGCTATCCGATGCCGGTCATTGACGACCAGCTCGACCGTCTTAGCGGCAAATCATATTTCACAAGCTTAGATTTGGCATCTGGTTACCATCAGATTCCCGTAGCGGAGGAGTCACGTCACGCAACAGCTTTCGTGACTCCTGACGGCCACTACGAGTATATGAGGATGCCATTTGGACTTGTGAATGCCCCTGCAGTATTTCAAAGTATGATCAATAAAGCACTAGGAGCCCAACGATTCGAGCTGGCTATTCCTTATTTAGATGATTTACTATCAACAGGTAGTTCATTTGACGAGGCATTCGGTAAGCTGGAAGCTATCTTGCACCTTTTACGTAACGCCAATCTGACCCTTAATCTGAAAAAATGCTACTTTTTCCAATCGGAGATAGACTATCTGGGGTATGAGATTTCCGAAGCTGGTCTTAAACCTGGCAGTAGGAAAATAAGGGCGGTCTCTGAGTTCCCAAAACCTACAAATGTGCATCAAGTTCGTCAATTTATTGGTTTGGCCAGTTACTTTCGCCGGTTTGTATTTAATTTTGCTTCCATTGCGAGACCACTTACACAACTGACCAAAGCCGATGTTCCCTGGCAGTGGGGTCACGAACAAGACAGTGCATTTGAAGAATTACAATCTAAACTAGTAGTTAGACCTGTACTAGCCCTGTACAACCCAGATCATACCACAGAGGTCCATTGTGACGCCAGTAAATTAGGAATTGGGGGTATCTTACTTCAGAGACTTAATGAAGAATACCCTTTTAGGCCAGTTGCCTATTTCAGTCGCCAAACAACGCGCGAGGAATCATTTTGGCACTCCTATGAACTGGAAACGATGGCAGTGGTACTTACATTAAAGAAATTTAGAGTTTATTTGATTGGTCTAGAATTTAAAGTTATAACAGACTGTAATGCTCTGCGAACCACCTTGGTAAAGCGAGATTTAATACCTAAAATTGCAAGGTGGTGGCTGATGCTACAGGAATATAACTTTACCATCGAGTATCGGCCAGGTCACAATATGCAGCATGTTGATGCTCTGAGCCGGAACCCCATCTCACAAGAAAATATCGCAGAGGAATTAGACGTCTTCAATATTACGACTGAAGACTGGCTGCACACGGTACAGATGACAGATCCGCGAATAAAACATATTAAAACTATTTTAGAAACTAGCGAGGAGGATATAAAAGATGTATCTAACAATTACGTATTGCGTAATGGTAAAATATATAGGCGTGTAGGATCCAAATTAAAATGGGTGGTACCTAACTCGGCGCGGTGGAGAATTTGTCAGCTTAATCATGACGAAGCGGGTCACTTTTCAACTGAGAAAACGATTGAGAAGATAGGAGCCGATTATTGGTTTCCAAAAATGAACCGCTTCGTAAAGAAGTATGTTAATGCCTGCATCAATTGTGCTTATAACAAAGAAATGTCGGGAAAAAAGTCAGGGTATCTAAACCCAATCCCCAAGGTAAACGCTATATTTCACACAATACACATGGATCATTTGGGTCCATTTATAAAAAGTAAAAGAGGAAATGCATACATTCTCGGAGTTATTGACGGGTTCAGCAAATTCATATTTGTGAGACCTGTAAAGAATACTAGGTCTAAGACTACAATTAAAACACTCGAAGATATTTTCGCAACGTTTGGGTGCCCAAAAATTATTATATCAGACCAAGGCACAAGTTTTACGTCTGGCGAATTTAAATGTTTTGTCATGTCGATTGGAGCCAAACATGTCCTAAATGCGGTAGCAACGCCTCGAGCAAATGGACAAATTGAACGCTACAATCGAACAATTCTAAATTCACTAGCCGCCATGAACCATGGTTTGGACGAGAGAGACTGGGACACAAATGTTGCAAAATTACAATGGAGTCTTAATAACACAATACATAAAAGTACTGGAAAATCCCCAACTGAAGTGGTTTTTGGACAAAGAACTACATGTCAGGCGGAAGGAATTCTTAAAGGAGCTTTAGAGACAGACGAACAGATTCCAAATACCGATAGAGATGAATTGAGGAAATCTGTGGAACAAAAAATTATAGAAGGACAGAAAAAGATGAAAGAACACTTTGATAAAACAAGGGCTCCAACTAAGACGTTTCAAGAAGGTGATCTCGTCATGATTCCAAATAATAATCCAGACCGGGGCAAGAGCAAAAAGTTAGCTGCAAAATTCAAAGGTCCATTTAAAGTAACAGCTGTGCTGGAGAAAGACCGGTATGAAGTATCTAGTATTAAGGGTCTTCCTCAAAGACAGTATAAGAACATTTTCCCGGCTGATCAGTTAAAACCGTGGATTAATATAAGTTTATCACCGTTAGTTAGCGATATAAGCGACAATAGCGATTCGGATTCGCAAGAAGAATAGTATAAAACCGAGATGCATTTAGGTTTTCTCTAAATGTTTGTATGTAATTGTATAATTTAATGAATTAATTGTAATTCTACATATATTACGATACCGTAGTAGATGTGCAGTGGTAGTGGCCGGTAGCCCTTCACCCAATTTCCATGTCATTTACAGCTTAGATCAGTGTCGACAACGGAGAATCGGCAATATCCGGTTATTATAATACTGAGCGTCGGATGAGAGAACGCTGATGAGGACAAACTGTTGGTGAACCGTGGCTCTCGGGTGGCTAAACGGCAGATCATTGATTAATGTATATCAAATTGCAAGTTAACGGCTCTCGGGTGGCCTGATAAATGTGATGACCTAAGACGATGAGCAGACCGTGGCTTTCGGATGGCTAAACGGGAGCTTCCTGCAAATTTTGAAAGTATACGGATGTATTGTTACGTGACTACGAGCATCGGCCTCTTCAGTGTACCTACAAGATAATATTTTGTACATCATATTTTATTTTACCTTTTTCATAGAGTTCATAGAATGTCATTCATGTTAAAATTTGTATTATTTCTAGTTAATGGAATCCTTATTTTACTTAATGTAATTATGGCCAATGCCATTGAATGCTATACTGAATAAGACTTATGTTATTTAATTAAGTTATAAATCAATGGTTTTTTTTTTTTTCTTTTGTTGTTCATTTAAATACCTAAGGTATTTGGTATGAGGCCATACCCTGTACGATAGAATGGCCGAGTTGAATTTAGGAATGTGGACCTTCCTATTGCAGAATGGCCGTCTGTTAGCGATTCACACAAAAAAAAAAAATATAATTATAGTAATAAGTAATTGAAGGTAGAAAGAAAATAAATAAGTTGTTGATTTTTTGACAGATAGTGGCAGAGGACGATTCTAGCGATTTGGAAGGGTGCGCCTAACGCTTATAAAGATTATTGTAAAACAAATAGTTATAGCCTACTGATTAAATCATTTCAGGAAATAGAGGACTGTGTATAATTTGACCTGACACCGATCACACTACGTAGGTACACATAAGGTAGGTATTTGGAGCACAGTACAAAAGTGTGTGCTTAAACACAGGTGTAGGTAGGTAATCTCTCTTTCCTTACCCACTCTGTTAGTCCAATGGGACGCACATAGCCAACCTCCTCCTATCTCCCTTTAGCTACCTCATCCTGCTACCCAATAATACGCTACTAGGACTCCACGCTCGACCACCGAACTGGCGAGGGCTGCGACCACTAGAGCGACTTAAGGCACTCACTCAATAGATAATTAAGTAGTATCGAAAAGGGGTACGTCATAGAATTCCATGAATCTTAGAACCTTTCTATGAACTGTTCCAGTACCTACGGACTCTGCACCACATGGGGAGGGAAATAAAAGTGCGTGGTGTTTAAGGTTAGGCGCAGCCGCAATACGATTAATATTACAGTCAAAATATTGCTCTGAACTTGTTTCAGGCTAAATTGAAATAAAATACTTTATGACATGTAACTAATTCTATGCTTGGGGGCGAGGGACTTGTGGCTATGAAATAACAGCCGCACGGTCCTTGCCGCGGTTGGTCCGTGGATGGGTGACCATCTTTACATACCAAGACCCCTCCGTGTCTCGGAAAGCACGTTAAGCCGCTGGCCCCGGCTGTCATTCATGGATCTTTGACAGTCGTTACGAATCGTCAGAAGCCCGAATGTCAACCCGAGGGGTAATTGCGTAACACACTATCAGTAGCAATGGGTTTCATTTTGACAGTTCAACAACATTCATTGCGTTATTTACGTTGTTGAGCAGACACGTTTTTCGAACATACGAAGCAATGGATTAGCAATTTGCTTCAAAATGATTCTGATTCCGATCGATAGTATGTTACGCAATTAGGGTGCAGTCTTACCAAGGGGTACTTATCGTATTACCCAATAACTGGGTTGTGGAGGTCAGATAAGCAGTCGCTCCATGTAAAATACTGGTAGGTATTCAGCTGCATCCGGTTAGACTGGAAAGCCGACCCCAAAATAGTTGGGACAAGACTAGGCAGATGATGATGTATTCTATGCTTCTATACCTAAATTGCATACCTAGGAACTTATCTGTGACAAGCGCAAGCGGTGCGCCCGAAGGGATTTTCCATCAGCAAAAATGACAGACTGAATCCATGAACATTTTCGCACCCTTCACCAAATCTCCTTTTTTAGTGCTCACTTTCTTTATAAGTAGGTACATATAATGAACTCTTGTGCAAAATTTCATGCTTCTACACCCAGCGGTGTAGGCTGTGCGTTATTTCTATCACTTATGTCAGTGAATTTAAGATTTTTATTAAGTAGATAAAACATTGCACCCATTGCACTAGGGGCCGTTGTATCCCTTGTTTGTTCCTGGGAATACAACACAATGTAACCCAACCCTCCAGCTACTTGTAACAATAAATGAATGCCAGGTAAGTACCTACGTGAATCCAGCCATCAGAATGATTGGTATTCTTCTTCTTGTTCGCTTCGCTCTTGATAGAGCGGTCGTGGTCAGGATGGATTGTGTCCAATGGCAGGTGTAGGTAGTCGTTGCTCACCTCACGATCTCTGGAGAGAGATCATAGAGATAACAGAATCAGAACCAGATGGAGATCTGGTTCTGTTAGATGACAGTCGGGCGCATTCATTAACAGGTCCCTCAATTTGATTCGTCTAACTCATCGGTGACCTTCGGTTGGTATTCATTACGTATTAATTTAATTACCTAAGTACCTACCGACTGTGATTAGTTTTTTTTTTTTTTTTTTTTTTTGTTTTGGCAGGAGTGGGAAATCCTCATGGACGCCCAGACTATCTCACTTGTGAGACAGTCTGGGCAGTGCCGGACTCTTACCGGCTAAAACCACACTCCTGCCTTTCTAAGTGTACCCCTGACGTAGTCAGAGACCTTATTGTTTTAATTTTAATTTGTTATTGCATTTTGTTTTTAAATTTTAATGAGTTTTTAATATAGTTTAAGCTTATTAATTTTGAATCTGTTTTATATTTATTTTCTAAAGTTAATGTTTATATTTTCTTTAATTATCTACTTATATATTCTATGCTTTGTCTGTATATATATTTATATATTAAAAGCATAGTTTTATGTTTCTTTATTTCTTTTTATTACTTTTGTGACTATTTCGGTGCAGAATTCTAAAAATATTTCTCTAAGTTTTTTGTTTGTCATTATTTTGCTTATATTGTTTCTATTTATTTCTGTCTCCAGTTCCAGCTCTACATGAAGTCTTTTTGTTCCGAACGCAGGACATTCCGTCAAAATGTGCGGGACTGTTTCCAACGCATCTGGGTCACAGATGCACGATGGGCTTCCTTTACATTTAAAGCGATGCAGATACTCGGAGAACCCACCGTGCCCAGTCAGGATCTGTGTTATCACTCCGGTCGGCTTTACTTTTCTCACAATCCTGAAAGCATCTATCGCGTCTGGTAGGAACATTTTTGTGACGGAGGCTGTTTCGCCGTTTTTGTATCTCCGGTTCCATTCGTCGAGCGACCCCATACGGATCTGCCGCTTGACGAATGAAACCGGGCAGCGGTCATAGTCCGGCTTCTTTTTAGATTTGAGTGCAGCCTCTTTCGCAAGGTGGTCTGCGCGTTCGTTGCCCTGCAACCCAGCGTGAGCCTTCACCCAGAACAAGGAAACATCTTTGCCCTGGGATAAAGCCGCGCCCACGTTAGCTCTCGCCTCCACCGCCAGGGCGTGGAGAGAACCTTGGTTTGTGACTGTTTGAAGTGCCGCCTTTGAGTCACTATAGATTCCAAAGGTTCCCTCTTTGCGCTTGAGAATTTCCCTCGTGGCTACGCATATGGCCAGGAGTTCCGCCTGGTAGACCGTGCAGCACGACGGCAAGCTAAGTTTGAGGGACTTGATCTCAGCCTCACCGTCCCACAGTGACAGTGCTGCTCCGACCTTGCCCTCAATCTTGCTGCCGTCTGTGAAGAATCGGACCGCCTGGTTGTTATGGGTGTCTACATGGGACTGGTCCTCCAGACTCACGAACTCCATGGTCATATGTTCCGCCGGATGTGGAGTCTCCGCAAACGCCACCACGCGCTCCACTTCCCTGTCCGCAAGGGCTGGCTGGGGCACCCCCCTCTTTGCCTCATACAGAGCGGCTGCTTCCTGTATTCGGAGGTCGAGTGGTAGTATCCCAGCCAGCACCAGGGACGCGTTCAGCGAAACGGTGCGGTAGGATCTGCAGAGCTTTTGGGCAAATCCCCGCTGGACAGTGTTGAGCATCTTCTGCACTCCGATCTTCTTTGTTGCCGGCGCCCAGGCACTCGCCGCGTACATCACCACCGGCTCCACCGCCGCCGTGTATATGGTCCGAATGACCTCCGGGTGCAGACCCCAGCTCACCTTGGCCGCTCTCGCCAGCTGTTTATATATGTTTGCAGCTTTTCTGCACACGTTAGCGGCGTGGGTGTTGAAAGTGAGCTGGTGGTCTATTGTGAGCCCCAGTATTTTTATTTCCTTAGACATGCCAATGTCAACCCCGCCCATGCTCAGGAGCGGGACATCGTACTTTAACTTCCTGGTTACTACCATCGCACAGGTTTTGTGTGGCGCAAATTTCAGCTTATTTCGGATGCCCCACTTCCGAACATACTCGAGGGCGGCATTGGCATGTCTTTGAACCTCCAACCCTGTGTCACCGTCAAAGATCATGACCACGTCGTCGGCGAAAGCTGTGATTAGTTGGATATACTTAGGTGCGTGTTCTCCGATCTTCCGTTGAATCTATTCACACCTAACCCAAAACCCATAACCTAACCCCAGGGGTTAGGTGTGAAAAAGATGGGTTGTGAATGGCGCGTATCTACGTGTACCAACAGCTCACAGCGTGATTGGGATTGCAGGTAGGTTGGAAGTAAAAAATGCAGTAAACAATTTTAACAGTTTTTTTTTTCTAAATATATTTAAAAGTCAATGTGTAAGCAGACATGGCAAGAAACTATTGATGCTTCATTATAACTTAATTGTCTTATTATTTATTATACAGGGTGGCGAGGAGATTATTACATTAACCTCTGAAATTCTTTCAATTTTGTTAGTTTGGCGACGCTAGGACAATAGATAAAAATACCTCGTCTGATAGAATTAGAATGTATTTATGTGATACTACGATGTTAGATAAAAGCAACGTCTTTAAGTGTTTTGTTTTGTTTGTGATGGGACACGTACATCCTATATTATTAGTGTTCTTACGTGACGGTTCGTGCGAAATCGGACGCTTGTACCTTTGAACAAAGTTGAGTCGTGATGTACATAGTTAGTATTAAACTTGAGTGAATATTTGGGTATCTACTAATAATACCACATAGTTTGCATTCAATTGTTGATCGATACTATCATCCCACGCGTGCCTGCCTACTGCCCACATGGGCGAGTAGTAACTAATAATTCGTGTCAAATTTTTAACTCTTTATTTTGTTTGAAAAATTCCTTTTTTTATTTATTTCTAGTATATTTCATTATTTTAACAGAGATATTATAATTTATAAACTTTTATTAACTGCTGTACCTGCTATTAAATGTGATAACCTCATTGACACTCTGTATGCAAATACACTCTTAGATGTGTTTTAATTCTAATAGGTAGGTATAAATAAGTAATTGTCTCTGATGATAGATACCTACCTTCCTGAATACTTTATTAATGGTCAATGGTCATTGTTAAAAATTAAAATGTAGGTACTGAATTATACATACCTACCTAATTATACCTAAGTTTGACATTTTCTCTGAACAGTAAGTATAACTTGGCTTTAATTTTTCAATTTAACCAAGGTTAGACAACTTAGACAAATGTCATTTATCATTCGAAGAGACGTAGGGTACTTAGGTATCTAGGTACCTACGAAAACTATCACAATAAAATAAAAAAAATATTCTATCACTATTAAGTTCTTATAAATTAATTGAATATCACATGATACGACTAATGAATGTTTTTGAAATAAGCAAGATGTTTTTCCAATCAGAATTCATATTCATATTATAATTTATTATAGCTTTGTACAAAAAAAGAAGGAATTAACTGTAATCCAGTACAGTAAGTCCTTACTGGATTTTTTATTACAATATGGTTTTCATTTGGTTAAACTATGTAATTTTCCCTCGGTCACATTTTTGGGAAGCAATCCATCAAACAAGAACCTTTATTAAAAATACTTTTCAATCTTAAAATAATAATAATCTAACTAATAATATTGCAAATATAAAATGGAATCCACAGGCAGCAATTAGTACATAACCATATAAATTAATAAATTCGCATCATCATTAACGTTTTTCCAATTATCACTGTAATCAGGATGGCTTTCAGTAAATCGATCTAATAAAATATTTTCACTCATTGCATTGCGATATAATTATTAATAATAAATAATAATGTGTTGGACACATAGCCAATTGGTAGAACCATAGACTTCGTCATTCAATTCAATGGGTGGCGACTGGAGTCACTTTAACATTAAAATTACGACTTATTTAAACTCACTTTGAATAATGTTGAACAAAATTATCAAAAAAAATTCATTTTAGGGTCTTGGAGGCCTACCACAAGCTCTTAACGCGATCCATTTTAGGACCTAAACTGAACTGTTCTTCTAATTCGTACCATGACGTCAGTTTAACGATTCAGTTAAGGCCGTGCCATCTGCTACACTGCTGACAGCGATTGTCCCAAACTGAGTCGCAAGTTTTGGTTTCATTCATACTTGTTTGGTACCATGACGTCCATAGAGCAGCTCAAGCGATGCAGTTTAGGAACCTAAACTGAAATGTCTTGTTTTTGAATCGTTTTTAATTAGATCATGGTAGGCCACCAGTTTTCATAGACTTACTCTCTTTTTTGCAAAAGAATAGAAATCAAGACATATGTTCCAACTCCGAGGATTGTCAGGTGAGTGTTCACCAACATCTGAACTTAACTTTTGAAGATATATGTACTTATAAAGAGTAAGCACAGACCAATACTAAGACCGGCCACACCTTTGCGACTAAGTCGCGCGACGCTTCGTTTCACTGAACATGTACAAACAAAACTAGCTACGCGATGGAGGGCGAACCGAAAGTCGCGTCCAAAAAACTTCTTGATGTAAACTGAAGGTCTGAAGCCAGTCCAGGGTGCTGAGCATCATTGACAGTGCTCGTTGACGTCAACGACGGTGTTCTTGCGCCAGCCAAAGAAGAAGTAGCCCACACCCAGGCCTAGGACCAGCGCTAGGCAGAGCCACACGTTGTAGGTCATAAACACCAGCATGAGGGTGTAGGAGGCTGTGGACTGCAGGAAGTGCAGCACCGTTTGTATCACGTGACCTGATGATAGCATCGTGTATCTGGAAGTTAGAGGGTTTGAGTCAGTTTTGTGTGAAGAGAACTGCAATGTTTCCCGTGTGGGCCCTACAAGTGTGAATAGATCTTGATTATCCAGATCTTTATTTGGTTTTTCAATCGTCCCCTGTTGACTTTGTGGCTGATCAGAAATGCCTTTTACCAATAAAAGATGTCTCAATTTTTTAGGGTTGCGTAGTCAAATTGCAAAAAACGAAACCCTTATGGATTCGTCATGTCTGTCTGTCCGTCCGTATGTCACAGCCACTTTTTTCCGAAACTATAAGAACTATACTATTGAAACTTGGTAATATTCTGTGAACTGCATTAAGATTTTCACACAAAAATAGAAAAAAAAACAATACATTTTATGGCTTCCCCATACTTAGAACTGAAACTCTAATTTTTTTTCCATCAAACCCATACGTGTGAAGTATCTATGGGTAGGTCTTCAAACATGATATGGAGGTTTCTAATATCATTTTTTTCTAAACTGAATAGTTTGCGCGAGAGACACTTCCAAAGTGGTAAAATGTGTGTTCCCCCCCTGTAACTTCTAAAATAAGAGAATGATAAAACTAAAAAAAATATATGATGTACATTACCATGTAAACTTCCACCGAAAATTGGTTTGAATGAGATCTAGTAAGTAGTTTTTTTTTTAATATGTCATAAATCGTAAACCGCAATTTAACTTTCATTCAATCAACTCAAAGTTACAAAGAACTTTTATATTATGTTACTTGCTGCTACGGAACCCTTCATGGGCGAGTCCGACTCGCACTTGGCAGCTTTTTTATATTTATGATCAGTCTGATCAACTAGGACACATGTAGTAACTCTGTTAATACAATTAATTGAAACACGCGACAAACAGGTACGTGTAATTAATATCCAAGGCCTTTCAACTCTCACTTCTCCGTATTTTATATAATTATGTAGGAGACGGTTGTCAATTACAATAATTGTGGGAAGTCAACAGAATTTGTTATGATTAGTTTTCTTATTTGACTATCAATTATTGTCTAATAAATCGGAACATAACTTATTGAGTAGGGGTGTACGCACTAATTGATTTTGGTAACTTATTTCGATTTATTGTAACCGATGATTTTATTCAAAGCAATTGATGACATGTTACTTTCATTTTAAAATGATTTACTTTGTGAAATCACTATTGTTTATTTACGACAAATTATTCTTGTATTATTTGATTAGGCAAGTACTTATAATGTAAGTCTTATAAAGGCGCGTACGCACGTACGAACACGAACATAGCGAACACAAACACCAGACCCGAACATTTGGTTCGTACGTATGGACGGCATATTCGAACACGAACGCAAACATAGTTCGAGTCGAGTTCGCGAACAACAGTCGTGAACTCTATCTTAGTAGCCATGACGGCGCCGTTGGAAGTGGTCGATTGTGAAGTAGCGGAGAATTTTTTGATGTTCGCAGTGATTCACGAAATGTTGTTTCCTAAAGCGGATCCTAGATGGTGGGAAACAGTATTGTACAAAAAACGAAATCGCACCCCGCCCAGATCTAGGTATACGAACAGTTTTGTTGCGTAACATTTATTAAAGCTCTTCGAACACCGTCCATACAGAACACACTACAAGGATCGCCGCGAACATGTTTGACGAACAGAGTGTTCGATGTTCGATAGTGGTACGCACGTGCGAACCAAGTTGTTGCGTATCATGTAACGCAACAAATTTGTTCGTACGTGCGTACGCGCCTTTAGATTTAGCACATGTTTTGTATCAAGTAAACACGATGACGTATTTCCGTATACGCCATTGGACAGAGTTGTTGTGGGGCGAGTGCATGGTGAGGACAAACACTTTATTACTGAGCGCACTCGTTTGTGCTGGCTGTTAAGTTCAGTTTGTGCAGTGAAGCCAATCAGTTCAGTTCAGTCAAGTCAATCAATTCAATTCAGTTCAGTCAGTGGGTCTTCGGACTCGACTCCTGACAGAGCACTAGCTTCCGACAAACCTGTCGGTTTACTAAAGTTCATTTGGGTGACTCCGTCACTATACGAACAGTAGTCGATCCTACGATTTGTCAAGATTCAAGATACTTTATTTGTCAAAACATGAGTACCTACACATACAGAGCATGCAAGTTTTTGAGATAGATTATAATTTCGGACCAGTCATGTTTGGCCTTGGCGGCGTACAAATATTTAAATGTCAGTGAATTAACTATTTAATTATTAAATTATTTCATAAGAACAAAGCAGTATGTCAGTTTAAAGCAAATAGGAAAAAATACAATATATTATGTTCAAAATTACGTAAAAGTTATTATATGTTAATTTAAAGCAAAAGAGAAAAAATACATTACATGGTTAAAATTATGTTAAAAATATTAAATGTCAACTCAAAACACTGGTCATAGCATTAATAGTTTGCTTTTATGTCAAAGATGCAGTGATAACATGGATTCTACATGGCATTAAAAGTTGTCATTAAGAAATTCTGAAATACTGTAGTATGCCTTCTCTTCTAGTAGTATTTTTAATTTATTTTTTAAATGACGGACATTAAGGTCCTTCCAAGTATTTGGGAGTTTATTGAAAATTTTTGGGGCCATACAGAAAACACTTTTGTGCATCAATATTGTTCTAGATCTATGTAGACAGAGAATACTGAGAATATGTAAAATTTTATTTTAATTTTAATTTTAGTTTCTATAATTTAGATTTTTAACTGTTATGTACCAAATATAAACTTTGCTGTGCCCTAACAGGGTCTACAATGGCTCTTAGCTATAAGCTTTTTGTAAACATCTTTTTTACCTTGTGGAACGCAAAATAAATGAATATGAATATGAATACTGTAATCGCGTCTACTATGGGTGCGATCTACCACTTCTGATTGCCGTGGAAATAAATGTCGATTAGATTTAACAAACATTACCATATCTAAAATATAAAGGCAAGGCAGAGTCAATATTTTATATTTGTATTTGTGTTTTTTATATTTGTCCGCAATTACTTTGTTACTGTACATCATTATTTTACTGCGTATCAAGTTGTATCGTGTACCTACAGTGTATGATTTGCTAGTGTCATAAAATTGTTAGTGAAATTATAATTTGATTTGAACTGCAAACCGTTTTTCTATTGCGCAATAACCAACACTACTCACAGTAAGCCCACAGTAATTAAAATATCCTGATAATAACGAGACACAAAACCTATTCCTGATCCAATATATATATCGTATTTATTTACCAAGTGTAATATATCACATTAATTTGATAGTTACAAGTACCTACTCTACAAGGTGAAAATTTGCCTTTTTTGCCTTCACGAAAGACATTCGATATGCAAGTTGATAATTTTTGGAACAGATATATCCATTATCTACCAGATTTAAAGTGCACGTGTAGAATAGAATATGGCAAAGGTATACTATTAGGACACGAATATTGTCCCAGATATCACAAATCCTTAATCTTCTATGTCAGAGATTAGATAAAACCTCCTTACTTAACAACAGCAGTTCCCCCACATGGTCCGTTGGCGCCGCACTCGCTCTTGGTGATGTTCACCCTGGAGTCGCCGGTGGAGGACGAGGCCCTCGCGTGGAGAGCCTCTCGGAAGTACTTCAGTCCCTCGTAGAGCACCCCTGCGAAGAAGATGGCCAGAGCTGATCCGAAGAGCTCCAACGCGTTGGTGGTCATCCAGCCGCTGAACAGGATCTCCTGGCAGACGCCTGCGTGGAACTGGAAGTGGAGAAATTTAAGAATTAGTCAATTAATCTATAAAACTATACAGAAACTAAAATATAGCGTAGAAAAATTCATCTGCATCGCTGTCGACTGGTAATGTACCCAAGAGACTGGCGGCATTAACACGTTGAATAGCAATGCTTGGCCTTTTGGCCACGGTAAAAGCCAGCCCTTTGGTCACGGGAAGTGTCAACCAGCCATTTCGAAATTTCCTTAAAAAGACTGAGCATTCGGACCCCACGGCCCGAGGGTTTCAACTCCTAGTTTTTAGAGTCTGTATACTTATGTAGTATTAGTTAAGTTAGGATTTAATTTTGTTATTTTTATTAATTAATTAGGTATTAGTTATTATTTGCTTGTAGATCTTAATGTACCATATACACTCAGAAATTAAAAAATAATATATTAGTAGATAAGAGATCGGTATGCTCTTCAAATGATGGCATATTGAATGCAACTGATGGAAGTTTGAAAAATTTATGTTACAATAACGAAGCATCTACGTGAAATATCGAGAAACATCAATATGAGTTTAAGCAGAAACATCTTAATTTTTCTGACATACCTAATTTTTTTTTAGGATCAGTTTTATTTATCGTGAATTACTTCATCTTTGCGTGGAAACAGGGCGACTACGGAATCCTGTTTTACATGAACTTATAAGCATAGTTTAAGCAACTAGCACTGAATTTCAAGTCTATCTACTGCATACACAGTGCCCCAAAGTTTTGAAGACATCCATTCAAACTCGTAAGTCTTAGCTAATGAAGGTTTTTAGTATTCCATACTGATCCTTTGGTTTTATTCTCTATAGTTTATTGAGAGTCGCTCAATGTAACATTAATCAACGACACGCAGACGTTTCCTTTTACGAATTTAGCATATAAACGTGATTCCCACGTTCTAAGGTTACTGACGAACTGACACGCTGGTGACGCAGGATGTCGCAGAACTGATGGCGCATTATCACGCATTATACACACACAATAATTTGGTGGAAAGGTCTCTTGTTAGTTTTAATAGCACTACATACTTTTTTCTCTTGATGATAATGCACCTACTTGAATATTTTTTTGAAAATGCTTGGATTTTCGCTTGAGAGAAGATGAGCAGTCTACATGTTATTCTCTCTCTTTTTTGTGCTCTAAATTCGACTTACAATTTTAAAACTGTAGACCAAAACCGCCTAAACCTTCGGCAAAAACCCGCGTGATATAATGTTTATCACGTATGTTTTATGGTGCACCAAATTCAATAAGCCTCATGTTAGCAGGCAAGGTACCTATTTGATCCCCTTTTGTGGCACAGCCTAATCGCCACATCCAATCAAAAATCGATTTATTCCGGTCTGGTGATCGGAGACTGGCATCTTCAGGTGAAAAACAAAACAATGTCGCAGGAAGCGGCGCGCGCCGCCGCATGACAAACAAACACGCTGCCAGTCTGACACACAGACACGAATTTCTTAGTTTCGGTCCAATCGTGAAGGAATGCGACTGTTTATAAATCGTATTCACAGATGTTCTTTATACAGCGACGGGAAATTCGCGTTAAATTACAATGTATGCATATATGCATAAATTAATATACTTATAATCAATTTGAAACACTTGAAAGAGGAAAATAAGAATGAATAATGTAGAAAAGTGTTGGAGTTTTCCTTCTTAGATCGTAGATGGGGAAAGTGGGTCGTGAATACTGTACCTATTGGTTATTTTCGTCTCGGAGACGAAGACAAGAGTATCTGGCACTTATTAGTGTTGATTCACATTGTAGTGTTGTTGCTGAACTGTTGATCAGAAGGTGCGTCGGCTAGTCTACGTTCACTTTCTATAAGGTTTCTTATTGAACGTGAAAACTGTTTGCAGCGTATTAAGTTTTTTCAATAACCTAATTTTTTATTTTTTATTAAAAAGTAGCCTAAACGTAGAAGCTTGGAGAGGATAAGACTCAGGCAGGCATTAACAGTAAAAGTGACAAAAAAAATCTTTCAAGTTATCAATTAGGAGAAATGGTTTTACTCACGTGCATTGCATGCCATGTGCAAAATTTAAATTAGGTACATTCGTATATTGCAACTCATTATCATACATACATCACTTCCGCTCACCGCAAACCAGTGACATTATCATCGTTCACGCGTTCCTAAGTCCCGTAGGTAGGTACTGTTCCGATATCTATGGGAAAGAGTGGTCGCCGCCGACCGCAGGTGATAAGGGCAATGTTTGTAAGGTCCGGCCGCGCTAACATTTATTGTAAGTAATGTTTGTTTTCGTTTAGTTAGCTCGGAAATTTAAACGAAAACAAACATTACTTAAAATAAATGTTCTTGTATATCGATTTTATTCAATTTCGAGCGGCCATTGTTGTTTACATTTTAGCGCGGCCGGACCTTAGCTATTGACATGATACATAGGTACTATTTATGGCGTGATAATGGCTAGTTCAAACTTATAGCTGAGGGCATTGATTACGTAGGTACTCGATGACTGACTACTGATCATGAGCGCCCCACACACGACTAATTGTGGTCGTGGGTTTGAACCCAGCCTAGGCATGCACTTTACTCTGGGTAATATCATCACCACTGCTTTGGTGAAGGAAAACATCGTGATTCATGTCCGAGGACAAGAGGCCGAGTCCCAGCAGTCTGACTACCGAGACATTACTGACGACATGATGTTTTGGATTGATTTATTGAATGTTTCCCTGGGATTCGACATTTTTAAACTTAGATCTGATTCATCTTCATTTACCTTCAGAATTTGATCATCTGCTTGTTGATAATGACAGTAGATGTGTATATAATAGTGTCGGACGCCCCCTAGCTCGATGGACTGACGACCTTCAAAAGGTGGCTGGAACAGACTGGATGTAGAAGGCGGAGGACAGGGTGATGTGACGCAGCTCGAAAGAGGCCTATGTCCTGCAGTGGACTACGATAGGCTGAGTTGATTGATTGAATGACAGTAGGTACTCACCGCCATGGCATGTCCGTGCCCTGCGTGGGCGCACGGGTCGTCGTGCATGTTGTCCATGTCGTGCCCCTCGTGCCCCTCGTGCCCGGCGTGCGCGTGCATGCTGTGGTCCATGTGGTCCATCTTCTACAACTGTCTGGAAAGACATACAAAGTTATGTTAGTCACAATCACAACTTCACAAGTTGGTGAGGTACCTACCGAAGTACCTGGATGTAATTGTAGCTAGTCTATTTTGGTGGCGATTTTCTAGAAAACAAAATGTTCATGATGGGTTTGATTCTCTTTACAGACATAACTGATTATAAAAATACAAAATCCAGATTGGTTTATAAAAGAACCTATACCAATTACCAACAGCTTTGGTGGCAAAACGACATAATCCTTTCACGGCTTTTCATGTAGGTACTCGTAAGTATGCGCCCACATATACACTTATTTACATTTGTAACACGCCAAGAAACCGGTAGTTCTGGCTGAACAGCTAAATAAATACGAGTATGTTTCTATAATATTTGCTTGGCCTCGTTTAGTCCCTTTTTTCAGCTCAATTCTTCATAATTATGTTTCAGACACTAGTTAAATACTTAAATAGGTAAAACATCTTGCAGGAAAGGGTAAATTATCATTTTAACTGGTTTTCTTATAAAACTACTTTTTTATTAAGAACCCAGTTCGTTTTCATTGCAAGTCTGAAAATCACAACAAACATAACATATTAATCAGCCTATAACGTTCCTACTGCTCCTCCTCTGTGATAGTGAGTGCGCCATAATCCACTACGCAGGCGCGGTGCGGGTTGGTGGACGTCACATGTCTTCGAATGTTTGGTTCTAGGACAAGCCGGTTTCCTCACGACACCACCACAAATGGTTCGGGAAAATCCGGTACATTTCCTATAAGTAAACTACGTCTTACTCTTTATTTCACCTACGTAACACAGTCATTACAGATAACTACATCGACAGTAGCATACACAAACATTCACGAAGTACGTTCATGTGTGGTTGACATCACCGTCATTACAATACCCGCCCATTCTCACATAATGACACGATGCCACTAAATAACACTCATTATATAGTTGACGGAGGAAATTCACTATTTTCCTCTCATTGTCAATGTTCTACTCTTTCAGGGGTTATTGTTGATTGGAAGTCTGCTCACCTCATTAATGAATGTGTGAATTGTATTGTATTTATCACATTTTTATGGTAAGTAAGTTTATTTTTTGGTTTTCCGATTGATACAAATCTTTAGTAGGTATGCGCGACTGCACTATCTACGGTTCAACGCGTTACTGGTTATGAAGAGGAATGGCGAAAATCCACAAATTTATGTCTAACGGACTTGCTAAGTTTCCAGCAGGAAAAGAGCAGATTTTTGTCTGTCTTTTTTAGAATTTAAAAGAAATAATATTTCGCAGACGTATATTTCGTACGACGTGTTATTGGGTTTTTTGATCTGGAATTTCTCAGTAGCAGCCCGGAGTCTGTATTGTGCCCGGTTGATGGCAGTAGGCTCGCCCCCTGTTCATGGTACATTGGGATGGGACTTAAACATAACTGGCGAAATGTGGGTGTGTACTATACCTCTGGCCAACCCTTCGGGGCAACAAGGCGTGGTGTTGTTATGTGTATTTCGTACTTACTAATACCGTGGCTTCGCACATGTTCTTTCATAGATAAAATCAACTACTTATTTAGGTTACCATTTTACTACTAATTCGTGTGTTAGCCCATCGTTAGCAAGCTAAACCGTGTCTTATCAAATTCGATAGACCGTCGTTATCGTCGCCTAAGTATTTGTTTAATTAAACAAATTGACACAATGCGTATCTTAATAAAAAAACTAGTTATACACGCCTGGGTAGGCAGAGGTCATCATGGGTCACCATAGCCATAATACCTAAGCCCTTAGAGACTTGACGTCAATATGAGAAATGAAATGATGAATGAAGGTATGTATCTAACGGTATGAATCATATTTATTAATCACTAGCTGCTGCCCGCGACTTCGTCCGCGTGAAATTTCTTCCGACGCACCTCGTCCTCGTCGCATCGCATCGCCTGCCCGCGCTATTACTTCGTTTTCGCGTTCATTCTAACTTTTTTTGTTGTGCTCGGCTCCTAAGGATCCTAGCGAGATGTTAAATAGCCTATAGCCTTCCTCAAGAATGGGGCTATCAAATGCGAAAATAATTTTTCAAATCCGACTGGTCGTTCAAAGCAGTTCGTAGGGAGCCGAGTTATTTTAAAACTATGAAGAAATTAATTTTTAAAATAAGTAATATTTAATTAAGTATTTACATTATAATTATAAGCTATACAAATATAATATCTATGTATATCTAATAAGTACTAAAAATGATATCTATTCATTGAAATCAAATGATGTCAAGGGCAATTTAGTTTATAATGAAATACTTACTTGTGATGAATAACGTAATTTATTTGGATAAGGATTAATATCATGTTTATAAAAACACCTTCACAAATAATGCATTATTTTAGAACAAATTTGATTACCATAAAAAAGCTGAGTCAACCTTAAAAGATAGACATATATGCTGTTGTCGACTTTTTTTTTTAACTTTTAAAGGGGAACAATTCTGTCATACATAATTTTTGCGTGACTTTAACAGTTTACGCAGCGTACGCAATAATTTTTCGCGCTTTTGCACCATTTTTCATGAATGCTCCGCGCCTATTGGTCGTAGCGTGATGTTATATAGCCTATAGCCTTCCTCGATAAATGGACTATCCAACACGTATAAACAATTTTTCAATTCGGACCAGTAGTTTCTGAGATTAGCGCGTTCAACCAAACAAACAAACTAACTAACTCTTCAGCTTTATAATATTAGTATCGTAACTATAATATTATAATATAATAAATATTATAAATGCGAAAGTAAGTTTGTTTGTTTGTGTGTTACCTTTTCACGCCTAAACCACAGAACCGGTCATCCTGAAAATTTGCTTATACATTGTCAGGAGTACAGAAACGGACATAAGGTACCTTTCATCCCGAGAAAAAGTGCTGTTCCCGAGGAAAACAACGATAACGTTATTATAATAATAGATGGCGCCACGTGTATTGAAAACTTATGCGGGTGAAACCGCGGGGCGCTGCTAGTAGAAAATATACAAAAGTGTTGAATTAGGATTTTTGCAACCGTCGGGTTTTACGATCGATTTACAATGAATATTTTGAAGATCAAGTAGAAACGAGGTCCAGTTATCTTATGAGTGATATCTACTGTTTAACATTATAGATATATGAGGAAAACCTTGAGGAAACCCACGCCACGTGATAAAATCTTATAAAAACTGATAGTTTGTGTGTAATGTGCTGGGACTACTGGGAGCGATCAAATGATCACCTGTCATGTTTGTAAGATACAATATCTTTATCTATTGATTATCGTCCGATTGAAATAGAAATACCTACGATGTATTGGTATTGATGAAGACATTCGAAATTGCATTTTCTAAAAATACCTTTATATAGATTGTCTCGTATGTTGCCTATTCTTTCCATAACGGTATAGATAGAATAAAAATCCGTGCACGTGATAATTATCCGCGATAATTTATAGAAAATCATAATACCTATTACCTTTTCCAAATCTCGGCTGCCTTTCCGTTTACTTTCCTTATTTTGTTGCAATCTCGCTAATCGTACATTAAAACCAGGATCATAAAATCAGACCACTGTGCAATTTAATTTATAGTGACTATGCATGAAGTGCATATAATTTCCCACTTTACTCGAGACTTCGCTCTTAGATCTACGGTTGTGCAAGATCGGCTTTCACTGGCGCAGGGCTGCGCCGGCGCATGTTGCACAAACCAAGCCTTGACTCCGATAGATCATACGATGTACTTCCTCGGGTTTCGTCTGTCCTTCTCTTAAATCTTTAAGATAAGCAGATAATTTTATTTCGTTGTGCTAAACATGGATCTCCTCTTACGGGGACAATGTCCGTAGTTGCCAAGTTGTAAGTGTCACATTTATTTAGTGTCCATTCACACTTACTGTTTCTAGCTGTGACCGACATACTGCAGTGCTGGTCATTTCGCCTCGGATTCATTCATTGCCAAGTTTTGACAAGAGATTTACAAACTGATCAGAAACTTGATCGGGTTTTCAGAAGCCAGGCTTTTACAGGTTAGAGAAATCAAGATGATTATATGTACAATCGCGGGTACTGGCGATGGCGGTGAAACAGTTTTCAACCTTATTACTATAAACATAAGGGTGAAAAGTGGTCGACTGCCAAATATATAATATGTCCGCGGTTGTACATAGATTAGTAGGTACCTTTGAAGACGCCAATGGCTTTGGGTTTTACCTACAGCTATTACGGCTTAGTGCCTGCATACAGGTGGGTTGGTGTTCCTCATTAGAACAGGTAATTTGGATTAATCTACTTTAGGTATCTACCTATAAGTTAACACTTCAACTTCTTGTGATAAGTATTGACTTAATAATGTGAAAACATAATAATTGCGATTTACAAATTATTGGTGTCAAATTGAAAACTTGACAGGTAGGTAGAACAAGTAGACGTGGTGGCGAATCGACGTGGCTGGTGGACTCGACGTCAAGGTACTAAATCCCTAGTTACTCAACAATTTCTTGTTTACCTTTGTTTTCGATACATAAACAACAAATAAAATTCAACGCAGCAGTTTTTCGCTGATATTAATTAAAATAAAAAAGAACTACATTCATTAACCACATATCGACCTAGTTATGTAAATTTTTACTGAACCATGCGCAGGCGCAATAACGAATTTTAACGATAAGCAAAGTGAAATGTATGTAAATAACAATTTAGTTATTTTTATGATCGTAGGTAGGTACAGTATTGCTGGGATTTGTTGCGAAACGCTTGAATAACATAACATGTGCGTAGATAGGCAAGTTATAAAATTAAGTACTTATAAAAAGTTAACGGCGCAAGGTAGCCTGCACCAGAAGTGGTCATGTATTAGTGGTTCAGCTTCAATGTCAAGGATTGTGCCGGAATATAGGTGTTCGTCGTGGACGTGGTACGACAGCGGCTCCCCTGACATCATCTCTCATCAGAACACCACCGCCAGTCCGCCACGCAACCATCGATGCGACGC
Organism: Hydraecia micacea; assembly: GCA_914767645.1. Taxonomy (NCBI): domain Eukaryota; kingdom Metazoa; phylum Arthropoda; class Insecta; order Lepidoptera; family Noctuidae; genus Hydraecia; species Hydraecia micacea. The sequence goes on along the minus strand of OU611793.1, from coordinate 463,512 downwards.
TCTGCTAGATTGACTGTCACCTGCCAGTGTCACCTTTTCGGTTGTTCCAGTAACTTCGTAACGAAACTAGACAGCGCCAAGTTATGTTAATGATTTTCAAGGAGAAGATTACTTGATTTTATAATATTGCCACCAACAAACAATAACCTACCGTAGTCTATCAAACAAAGCCTCTTACAAACCGGCCCGGGCCAGGAGATGGCAAGAAACCATATTGTGCTGTATCAACCTTTACGATCAAACTAATAAGAGGCTTGTTTTTAGTTTGGCCAAAGAATAGCATCGCCATGCGAAGGCGATGCAGCCAATCTTTTGAGGCTAGTTGATGAATAGTTTGATGCTCTCTTTTAATCGTTGTTGTATGTACCTAATCATTATATAAAAGTTCATGTTTATCTTAAATTTTGCCGTTGACGTAGAATTAATATAGTAATTAGAGCAATTTCATTGACACAAGTTTCAAACACGCGTCTATCTGGAGGTAATCAACTCCCGGCAGAGGTATACATTGTACGCAGTGCCAGCTGTGTTAGCTGTGTATGGATAATTTTACGATGCTATCATGTCTCGGCGGAGTTAGAACAATCAGTGAAGTGCATTCGGCTGCGCGGGCGCACTTACAGCGACCTTTTGTATGACGGCCCTTTATAAAAATCATCATCATCATCATCATCTGCCCAGCCTTTGAGCCTTTTCTCAAGTATGTTGGGGTCCGCCCTTTATAATATTCTCTTGCATTGGTTCAGAGCTACAGAACCTAACTACATACCTACATTTGGTTTTTAAATTAACGTTTCTTTATTGTCGATGTCGTTTTTAAAATCAATTTTCGTTAATATCAAGTTTTGCCATTTGCCATTGAACCGTAAATCAATCAATTATTCGTCAGTTATTAACGTAAAACATTATAAGAAGCATACCTAACCAGCATTGTTTATTTCATTTTACAGGTTTTTCAATTTCGACGAAATTAAATGCCATGTACCTAGGATTTTTTACCATTTCCAAGCATGCGGTTTATCGGAAACAAAGAGAAATACTTATTAATGTATATTCAATTAAATTGCACCCAACTTCAAGTTTCCTCCGAATTTTATTTGCATTGTCGCCGACCCTTACCTGCGGGATAATTGCATGATACACTAGCAATGGCAATACTTTTCCAAACTGTCATGTTGACAGTTGAATAACATCCATTGCGTTATTTACGTCGAGCAGGCGAATGTTTCGAACTTATGAAGCAATGGGTTAGGAATTTCCTTCAAAATCCTTCGGATTGTTATTCAAAGAGTGTTACTCAATTGGGTTGCTAGATGTTTGATGCACCTGTACTCACCGTCACAAATAAGCAAATGGCCAATCTACACAAGACAGCAGTGACCGCTCGCAGTGTGGCCATGCCCTCCCGGATACATGCAATTGTTTCGATGTGCGTTGCGAGTGATCCCGGCGCGACTGTACTTGCTAATAAACTGGCTTGGAACAGCCATAAGATATTCGATAGAAAGGCTTGAGCGTGTGGGCCGGAGCCCGGGGTTTATTCAAATTTCTTATATGGTGAGCTGTGGGAGCCCCACGTGATTCAAGATAAGAGATTTAGTAACTAGTCCATTGCACGCAAGGCAGTCAGTCACTATCATACTTATACCTAAGCTAGACTCATCATCTAGGTCGGTCGGGTCCCAGTCTAACCGGTTGCAGCTGAATACCAGCATTTTATATGACATGAAGCGACTGCCTATCTGACTTCCACAATACAGTCCTTTTATGAAACATCAGATTAAAAAAAAAACACTTTTCTATGGAAAAGTGCAATACCTACCTACGCGGTCAAAATGTATAGAACAGATATTTTTTTTTATTAACCGACGAAAAATTTCAACGCAAGGGCACAGGCAAAGGGTACAGCATCATGAACTGAAGCCATGGTAGCTTATCAATTAACTATGAATGTGTTCTTCAAACACAATAAAAGGTACTTATGTTATTTTTCCAATAGCTTATAGGTAAGTGTATAGGTCAGCAGTGGAGTAGTGGTGGCCCATTGGTAACGACCGCGACTTAGGAGTTGTAGGTCGTAGGTTCGAACCCAGACAGGCACTTTACTTTGAGTAAATTATTTCATCACTACTGCTCTCAAAACAGTGGAGGAAAACATCGTGAGGAAACCGGCCCGTTTAGGTGGATTACGGCCCACGCCCTCTCACCGCCTGTGTCCCAGCAGTGGGAACATTATAGGCTAATTCTGTATAAGCAGGTCACACTGAATGAATATACACCATGGCAAGTTCTCAGTTCAATAATTCTCTCGAACTTGTTAACATGGGTACTACCTAAGTGAGAAAAGTAGGCAGGCAGGCATCCTAGAATATAGGTCCTGACACGACTGACACGTGGTTTGTGAGCGACTTATGTGAGACAATGACTTCATGCTGCATGTGTGTGTTTGTAAACAACGGGCTTCCGAAAAATTAGCTGGGATATAACTTGCATCCAAAAACGAAGGATTAACTTTCTTTTGAAAGTATTTAGGTCCTTGAAAAGCAAACTGCGATTGCAGAGGCTATGTTCAGCAGCGAACTGGTATAGGCTGATGGTGATAATGAAACATATGGCCCAGGGAACTGATCTCTTAATGAAACTTGTCTTGATAGATCCCACAAGAAAGAGACAAGACCAAAACAATACAATTCCAAAACCGTAGTAAGTAGGCAACATCAAAGTAGTAAGAACAGCGTGCGCCTGCTCATCTACGCTCAACCTCAAGGTGATCCACGTTAGGTATGCGGTATTTACAACTTACAAAACCACCTTGAAATTACAAAACATAATATTTTTACCAAGCTCCATGTATCGTGGAAACCAAAACATAAACTTGTCGCAGATTGTCGCTTTTGTTTGCTTATCTCTTGGAACTCTACTTTTAAGTCTTTAAAACTAACATCTACCAAAGTGCAGGATGCACAAGATCTTCCAAAAAGTTAAATACTTTACACGTAGATTTCATTTCATAGTACCTCTCGAGTTTACTTTGATTTTGTATACACAAAAACATCGGTTTAATTCAAAACATGTGTAAATACGTAATGATGATTAATCATCAAATAGATAATAATTATTATGTTCGTGTTTCTATGGATCGTGCAGTGTCAAGGATGCGCGGGCGCACGACGGCGACGCGCGACGGGACGAACAGTTCGCGTGCTGAATTTAAATAATCATCAACTTTGTAACTACTGTTGTTATGACTATTATTGTAAGTGCTAGACTAGAAAATTGGTGCAATTTGGGTAAAAGGTGTCACCAAAATTTCACAGCGAAACATTTTTTTATGCTCACATTACTTTTTTTGATAATGTAGTCAGTTTTAAATCGCTTCTAATGACTCCCAAAGCAGCAGCAAAAAAGGCAAACACTGAATTTATGGTATCTTCAATGTATGTAGGTAAAAGTCACAAGTCCAAACTAGGATGTACTTTGTCCTGAATTCCTGATAAGGGAAGTGACATCGTGACCTTTCGAACGAAAGGTGAATGTGCCGCCTCTGTGCCATTTAGGTCCTCTAGAAATTAGATGAAATATATTTACAAACGGTACACCGATCCAGCGAGGTGAAATCGCGACAGTTGAGTTCTATAAACTTTACTTAGCATGTAGGTAATGTCGCTAAGCGTTAGTCCTGTCACTGATACACAATAACACAACTGTTAAACTGCGGTGCAAGATGACGGGTAGTCGATGCACTTGCTAAGCAACGTTTATAGATCTCAGCCTTGGACGTATTATAAGATGCATCTCAATGGTCTACATTTCTAATTATGGGCTGTGTGGTGCTCACTAGAATCACTGATTTGGAGCTTGGGGTTTAGAGTAAAACCACCGAATTATCAGTAAATACGTACAACAACTCCAAGGGAACGAAGAGGCGCTACCATTGAGTTGTGTGCTACATTTAATAGTATATCACAGGCTGCACAGTTCCAGAAGAAATGGGGAAAACACACAGTAGTGTGAGTGATGTTTCTGACTCACAATGCTACAGAAACTTTCGTCTTTAGAAAGGGAGAAGTATTTTTTGGAGAGAAAAGTTATTTACTAGCTATCATTCTTCCATAACTACCTGCCGATGCAGATGAGTTTCATGCTCTGATAGCGACCACTAGTAAACAGTTATCTGTTATGTATTTGTTAACACGTAAGACTGTTGGTTCAAGTTGAACTTGAATTTAAAGAAACGCAATGGATTACGGATGACGTAAATAATACAATACATACAGAAATAATGTTTGTTGTTTGAAGAAGGCTCGTATTCGGTGTTTATATTCTTTTAGTTTCCCAGAAATGTAAATGATATGCTTAAGCAATCAATTTACCTCGAATTTAATGTTATAAACGTTTTCTAAAACATATTTAGTAGCAGGAACGTAACTATAGAAATTAATGAAATAATAAAAATTGGTCTCTACTAAATATAAGCCCGTGGGTAGAGGCCATTCTTCTTTGGTGCTACTGAAATTCATCTCTTACCTTCATCTGTTCCATGCTTGTAAATAATCACAAGCATGCTAGTTTTGCTTTATCTTTTTTTATGCACGTGTGAAGACTAATTTTTCTTTCGTTCATTCTAATACGAGATAGAACTACCATCCACCTTTGTTACTAAGCTTGGTTTGTTGTGGTTGTGATCACATCTTTGAAAAAAGAAATCAAACAGACTTTTTGCAAATGGTGTAATAATCAATGGACCAATCAAAGCGAACAATTAAGGACGCTTCAGATTCACTCGCATGATTGCTCTAAACTAACTTATTGTTAACAGTTGCGTTATCAGCAGCATGATTTGTTTTATTAAACGAAACCGTTTAATTGTTTTGATATGCAACAGTTCTAGTGGAATTGTATATCACTTTTTGGATTTATGATGTATTTTTTGGAGAAAAGGACCAATCTTGCCGTCATTGAATGGCTGACATTTCGGAGAGTTTGTCCACACATGCATTGTTCTTCAAAAAAACCTGTTACTAAAACATCGATTGTGTCCACGTTATTGTGTTAAATTCGCATCGTCATGGATATTATGTAGGCAATGACTTGTTGGGCAATGGCCGCTGAGAAATGACTTCATTTTTGACATTGCAAGGTCGCGCAGCTGATCAATTGTTTCTTGAGAAAAAAGCGAAAGTTTCTCACAAAAAAATTAATTGGAATAATGTAGATCATCTGTTCTGGCGATTTGGGTTTGATTTCGATTTCTGGCATACCCGTAAGTACTGGGCGCAGAATTATTTGTTTGATTTCGGTTTATTTCCCAAAACAAGGTATATCCGTAGAATATTGTGACAAACTCCATATTTGTCGTAAATCCACAACATGAACCCACCCGTCGTCCAAAATTGTTTACCAAACATAATAGTATAGTATGTATTACGGATGTTTACTACAACGTTATTGTCGGTGGCCACTGCTTTGTAAATATGGGTGACCTTTGATAGGAGTAACTGTTGCGAAGAGCGGACACGTATATAACGGATGTAAACACACTTTTTTAAACAGGAACATATAGTTTCCGTACATTGCATTTGGACAAACATCCCACAATCCAATTACCATCGTCACAGTTCCAAAAAGTAAGTATGTTCAGTAGGTTCCCCACCATTTTGAAAGCATATTATTTAAAACTAAATAGTTTTTTTAAAACCCCTGAATGATCGAATCAAAAATCGATGAAAATTACAATAGGGCACCCCTCTTGTAATTTTCATGGAATTTTGGTGCATAGGTATGCGTTTTTGAGATTCCACGAAGTGGAGAAGAGCGAAATGAAACGTGGCAAAAAGAGAAAATCTATCTACGTTCAGGTTGAAGTCAAATCCAAGTCAAAACATTGATTGGATCAAAATTAGTAAATACATGTAACATATCAATTAGAAATCCAGGAAACAGAAACGCAACAACGTTTTTGGCAATTTCACACTACACGCGTGTCAGTGACACACTGAACGAACTTCTTTGTTGAGAGAGGTCGCTAACAACACTCTATCGTTCAGACACTTACAACACTAATACGGGTGAAAACAGACTAGTTTCTATTTCGCTTCCGGATAAGAATTTGTTCTTTTGTTTAGATGTTAAGTGGACAAATTTCGCGAAATGAGAATACGAGTGAGACAAAAAAGCACCATTAAAAAAAACTGTTTCTGGTTTCAAACGGTGAAATTAAACTCTACAGTCAGTAGTCACACAACTTTTAGTGGTATGAAAAGTTACCTTAGTACCTATCTACCTATGTTATGTAGGTATATCTAATTGTGATATCAAGAGCTTTTACGAAATACCAACAATCTGTTTACGCTATTGCGACATTGAAGCCTAGTTTTTATTACATTACCGGTATTGTTTGAGCAATTGAACCAAAAGCCCTTATCAGGCAGCAATGGACTACGAAAAGTGGAAAGTGGTCGGCAACTGGTAAACCCAAGGTCGGTTGCTCAACCGATCCGGTCAACCGCTGGTGACCTTTACATTACTACTTCTGGCTGGCATAGATTTGGTGACCGTTTTTTTAAAGGAGTCTAGGCAAAAAAAGAATGGTTATGTAAATTGACGTTTAAATTAATTTTAAATAGGTATTAATAATGAGGAAGTTCTGGTTATTTTAAAGATGTTGAGTTTTAAACTAGCCCGAAAACCGCCTTATTTACTTATTATTATTTTTTAAATTAGTTTGGTAGGTGAAGGACATAATTTCTGCAAACGAATTGAGGTCATTTTCACCTATGCTAACCCAAAAGTTACAAATTATATTTATCAGCGTATCGCTTGTAGTACTTTGTACCTAAGGGCCAGCTAAACACTGCGATAAAAGCGTCCCTAACACGAAGCGAATGCAGTCTGACCTTTAGAAGTGTCGAAAAACAATCTTCAAGTACCTACTTGCTTCACATTCAAAAGAAAAACTTCTTCGCACTTCATTAGCGCAAAAACTATTAATTGAAAACATTAGTTAGTACGGCAGTGAAAAACATGGTGTTATGTGATAGCAGCTAAATGCAGTGGCGTGGCTGTGACGAACGTAACGCGCCGTCACTGCACGCTGCAGGTGGCTGCAGGCTTCGTGGTACTCAAGTGATAAGGTGTTTACATCAGTCGCCATACTGCTGGAGGCTTTAAAATTTAATTATGGCGATGTTAAACTTGAATAATCAATTACTTTTTTGTCCTTTGCCACAAAAGCAATTATTAACAGTTTACAGTATCAGCGCGGTCATCCAGAACCCGCGGTGTCTATCTATCTACATCTCAGTACGGATTTGTGTTGTTTCTTCCGTTTCTTAGTAAATTTGGGTCAAAGTTCATCCTGTCAGTATCAAACGGAGGTAGGTATTCGAAAAACGAGTTCATAAGTGTTGCATAAGGAATAAGTTTTCTCAAAAAAATTGTTTTGCGCCTTTATAAATGTGAAGTGTGCTCGACAATTACATGTTGCATTTGCAGCCGGCAGTGGTAGTTGTAGCTATAACAGGGAAAACTATCTGTTCTAAACTGGTTTGTTGAACCGGAATCTTGAGTTTGCTGCGAGCCTGCGGACTATCCTCTCAGTATCTTAGCATACCTAGTATACTACCTAGGCATCCTAACTAATATTATTGTCTTTGTTGAATAACAATAAAAATGATTTAGTAAAATAATTATTTTACAGTGCTAATAATTTTATGCTCTGTATATTGAAGGAAACCGCGTTTTGTGGTACATAACCGACAAATCTGAGTAAGTAAATTCCCAATCCTTTGTTGCCTACTTCTTTATAAACTGGTCCTTACATCCGAATTCCGCGAATAACGTATAATGTGTCACCACTTTACCATTCGTTATTTTCACAACACGAGGCGAACCATAAGCTAACAAAAGATTTGCAGGAATGGTCACAATTTGAACGAATTTTGTAAATAATGTGACTCCTACAGACCGAAACTGGGGTGTTTTAGTAACATTATTCTTTATTATGACGGTTTCCTACATGATTTGGTGAAATGATAACATTAGTTGCTGAATCGTCAATATTTGAACGTAATTCAGCATGTTTTGTAAATTATGTGCTACTAGCTTTTGTCCGCCGCGCCGCTGCGCCCGCGTAGATCGGAAATGATACCACGGGATCGAACTACCACGACCGGTATAAAAAGGATCCTATGTCCTAACTCGTGAAAAGGTAACAGTGTGACAGAGTTACTTTCGCATGTTTAATATTAAGTATGAATTAGTAATATTAGTATACTCATATACCTAGTATATTAGTATGGATTACGAAAACAGGGTAATATACTTAGGTTTGATTAATTCTGATTTGAAAGCACCGACCAGTACCGACCAGTACCGACCAGTACCGACTAACCAAAACCCTTTCCTATCAGCAAGAAAGCGTTGTGCTTATTCCTAATTCGAACAACAGAAAAAATATTGATTTGCGATTGCTGTGACAATATCTAGTACTAATCTATTGCATCAACTTGTAACCATGTATGAAATGTATTGCTATCAGTTATCAGTACAGTTACATTAACTTGTAATGTCTTATCAGTTTCTGTTACTTGAGTAAAAGAAAGGCTTCAAAAGCACTTGTTATAGTGCTGCCTCCAAAACTTTAAGGCTCGTGTGGAACACCTAGATATGTCAAGATTAACCGAATATAAGATATAAAGAATAGATTTATTTCATCTCAGCACTCATGACACCTGTCCAAAGGTTTTGTCACCGCTGCACCGCGCCGGGTGCAACGAGAGTTGTTGGCCGACTGCAAAAGAGCCATGGTCAACATCTCTTAACGAAGCAACGAAATGTTGGGAAGTTAATAGTTAGGTACCCAATATCTTTTAATCTGCACCTATTAGTTTTAACAACTGCAGTCATTCGCAATTCACACGAATTGCTAGTGACAGCAGTTCACATATAGATAACTGACGTTACCTATATATGTCTTTGTGTACGAATCATGAAACTCGTTCAGTCAATTCTGCTAATTTATATAGAAATAAAGTAAACTAAAAGTTATCTTTATAAAGAATGAAGATAGCAGTCTCAATTAACAAAGATTCAACAATCAAAACGAATTGATTGCCAAAATATATTTCATAAAAACTGTAAATAATTCTGCAACTAGTTTTCTCAACTCATTAACAGATTAGCCAAGAGATCGCGTTGAGGACAATCACACAAGATTTGTGGGTGGTAAGGATAAAGGTAAATCATGATTTTATGGACGTTTGGGTAAACTATCTCCTGACTGGAGTACCGTTGCCATCGATATTAACTCACGGAGTCTGCGAATGTTTCGTTTAAATTAGGTTTCGGTAATCTAGATAAACTTCTACTTACTTCCATTGTTTACCAGCCAAAAGGACCCTTGTTATAGCAAAATGTAGGTACTCAAATGTTTCTGTGTTTTGGTTTTTATACCCAAACTTTCACAAAAGCTAATTTGGTTTCTCAAAAACCAAAATCTTATATTTTTGAGTTGATTTTACTTATTGTAAGTTTGAAACAGTTATGCCATAAAATAAAAATGCTTATAATTAAGTATTATGTATAAAAGTAGGTTGGTATATAGTTTTAAGATGACTTTTCCTGTTTCTACAATGATAAAGTAGGCATGTTATGTACAAAATCTATGCAGTTAGTACCTATAGATATAGATATACCTAACTGTTGCTTTGTGAGTGTAGATTGTTATATACTTGCTATTTAGGTAATTATGTGCTAAGTGAGAGATTTTGTTTAACTCCTTAACTATTGAGTGGGTTGACAGACGTCTCTTTATTATTATTTGATCGGAATTTACGCACATTCTACTTTAACGGTGCGGTTATTGTTGTAATACTTAATCTAGTTTGTCCTATAGATGTAGATACTAAACCAGTTTAATTATTATTTTATTATGTAAATAATATCATAATAAGAGTAGGGGAAGGCAAAGTAAACGATGGATGGACTGTGTGAAAGATGATATGGCTAGCCATATCATCTAATAGAGAAGTAGATATGGAAGAAAGAGACGTGTTGCGCCGACCCCAAGTAAATTGGGATGAGGGCAGGAGAATGATGATGAGGAAGTAAATAACAACATCCGTGATGATCCGTGAGCCTGGCAAGACAATCTTGGTCCTTATATTCGCAATCGTGTTTAAATCAAGTTTATTCTTGATTTATCCGATCATAATATTCCAAATCTTTTCGTCTATGGAGTGTCGGCTCAGTGCGCATGATTGCCGTGCCCCATTTTGTTTCATTTAAAACAATAAAGAGTCCCAATCCCGATCGTGATCGGCGGTGGTCGACGATCGTCGTGTCACCGACTTGTGACGTCACCACGCGGATGTCTGCACTTACACGGCTACGAAGAATATTTTGGCGCTCAAGTGACGTTGACAGGGGGCGCTGTTGGTGAACATTTAATTTTGTGCAATTGTTTTGTGAAATGTATTGAAAATACAAGATGGCGGCGTTAGTTCGGATTTTGGCCACTCCACCTAGTGCTTAGCGCTATAGTCGACTAGATGAGAACATGCAACACAGACGGAAGCCGAGTTTTGTTAAAAATGTTGTGGAAAACTTCACACATGCAGATGTTACATTTATCAAATCTGTGGGAATGACAAAAGAATGCAGGCCTGGTGCCATGTTTATGAAAATACCAGCGCTGTTGTACTAGAGGCAATGTAATTGTGGAAACAGAACGGAAACTATCGCACAATATTGACAGTCTTGACATTGACCGTGGGATTCTTAGCTATTTCCATGAGAATATTTACTACAGCAGCGCTATCAATGAGTACTTTAATACTTTGTTAATTTGTTTAATTACCTTATTACTTACCTACCTGATGAGAGAAATATACTATCTACAGGGTTCTTGGCCGTGACGCGTATATAATAGGTACAAGCCTCCGTAAGTTGCAGTTCCATGTCAATAACATAGAATCATTGCATGGCCATGTCGCAAAAAAGGTATTTGAAAAGATATTATGCAAGACTTGGTCCTTCTTCCCATATTTTATGTTAAAATATCAATATTTACTTAAAGCAAGCAGCCAGCCGCTAGCTTTTTATTCATAGCTTTTTGGGACCAGGCGTGGGTTTATATGTATTATATTGCATGGTTTCAAAATATAAAAAATCTAAACAGCAACATTTCGACGTAGATACCTATCTTATAAAAAGGAACGGAAAATAATTCCAAAATATTTTTATTTAGATAGGTAGGTATGTAAATTAGTTACTAAGCTACTAAAAAAAGGTGAGACATGCTTGGCGGCACCCAAATATTAGCGATAAAAGAGTAAATAAACACGAACTAGACCTTTGGTTATCTTTTTTCATAATAAAGTGAATTTTCTTAGAGATAAGGTGACATATCGAAGATGGTTGTCTCCGGATGTGACTAGATTTTGAGCAGCGAGTGCAAAATACCGTTTTCGCGTGATTGAGTAACAAACGTCCAAACTAACTTCAAAGCAAGAGTGAACAGGGTTGTTATGGGCACGCTCGTTCTATGATCTATCAGGCGTGATCGCGGTCAAGAGCGGACCCATTCAGCAATAAAAAAATAAATTTACAAAACATACAAACGTACAATCTGTTACATTTATAAAAAAATAGGAGTACGATATTAGTATGATTTATTTTCAAGCAAGAGACGTTTTCTTCAGTTCATCAATGCTGCTACCGATGCTACCAATTGATTAAAAAGCTGCTCTACTGCCTACCTCCCGTGACTACCTATAGTGTTCTACTTAAATGAAGTAGGTAAGTAATTATTATTTATTTATTGTAGTGTAGTTAATGCCTTCGGAAAATTCTTTTACTATGTACCTACCTACATATAAAATTGCTTTGACTTTGTCCTTTGTAATAAAAAACACATAAAACAGTTGTTTTCTACTGTATATACTCATTTACTAACACAGCAGTAACTGAACATGAATCATGAAAGTATGTTCTTTCAATATAGAATCTATATTCAATTCGATACTCGTATTCAGTGATATCATTGCGCGACATTAAGCAAAGTTAATTATTGTAGGTATTATGTACATTTATTTACAGTTTGAACAGCTGAAATAGCCTATAGCCAGACAAAGAGCTCCAATGTGCACGTCATCGCATTTGCATATTAATAACGTTATCATTCAATAAAATGTAATGAAAAACAACAAAGAGTAGACTTTGTTACGAACTCTGTAACTACTGAAAATGTTCTCATAGTGAGAAGATACGTCAATTGATCGGTGCGGTCTGTGGTCACGTTGGCGCTGCAAACATTATCAGATCGTCACACTACTTTCACAGATTCGCCATGGTCTTCCTCGACGGCGATGTCCTCCCTCAGACGTCCAATGAGTGACGATCTTTGCCCATCTCTCCGGGTCACGGCTGCATTCGTGCAAGACGTGTCTGGGGTCCTGTTCTCTAAGTCCGTCAACGAAGATACGGGCCCGTTCAAAAGTAAATCTATGTTATGGAGTGACTTCCGAACATAACTTCCGAATAATTAACTTTTTCGGACGGGCAAAAACTCACCAGGTGTAAAGATATAAATGAACGTGTGTGTGTGTTTATTCATTCTTGGTTTGGGCCCCAAACTAATCTTATGTCTGTAGGTGATACGGAGTACGGAGAAACGCCTGTAGTAACGGCCGAAACTACAGCCAGTAGACCTCCCGGGACGCTCTCACTAGAAGTTATTTATTATTATTCTACCTCAGTGATACTTTGACACAACAAACTTTAATATTTTACCATCATTTGAGCGCAAAGTTTTCCAAAACGAAGCTTTGAACTCTGATGAGTTTAGATAACTATGGTACTACCTCTTACCAGCCGACACATAACTGTAAACCTGACCCTCAAGTGACCGTGCATGTAGCTAATATGATTATAATGTAATAATATCGCCTGCTCTATTATTACATACAGTTAAGTACTAAAACTTTAACTGCTTGTGTAGGCACTCAATATCGTGACTCTTCGTTTGAAAAGAACCAAGAACATACAATGAAGGACTCTTATACAAATTAAAAAAAACTAGTTTTAAGGTGAATGCGCAGTGGTAGCCCGCGAAATTCAATTTTTCTTAGGTTTTTTGCAATTTTCAGGTCAGTGTCAGGTTTTATCTTGATCGAAATTAGATTCGCGACTATAACAGGTATATACGTATTTAAAGAATTATAATCATTAGAATCATTAATACATCTTTCTAAGTTAGATTGGTACCATAACAACAAATCTCTTAAAAGTCAATCAATCTTTGAAAAGGAAAGAAATCTCGCTGTTTTGACATGTCCCGATTGCACCCGAGCGAAGCGTGCGCAGGTCCATACCTATTAGCTATAGCAGGTCGCTAGTATATAACAATTTACTAATTGTTTACCATATTGTATCTTCAAATTCTTGAATAAGATTAAAATTACAATACAAAGGAACGTAGAAAATGATAATATTTTGTTGATTTCAATTAAAATTCTAAGTTAATCGCGTTCAACAAATTGCATTCGACCTCGTCTCGAATCGAGTTATTTATACAAACATGTAAATTAATCGCAGTATTTGGACCGAGTTTAGTCACGCGATCTAAATAACAATGTGTAGGTACATATGTTACAGGGTTAAATTACGTTACGTTACGTTATCGTTACGGTAAGTTAAGATGAGTAACGTTACGGCCACCCTTCACCTGATGGTGTCAAATAAGGCAACTAAGAAATTAGGTAGGTACGTTAGATGACGGGCAGCAGCTTCATCCTGTTTGCTAATGACACGTTTGTTAATGAGTATATTATTATGACAGCTGGTTTTGACGATATCTCTGATGTGAAGACATCAACTTCTTGAGATCTCATGGTGCCGTGAAAAGCTGATAGTGCAAATCAGAAATGGAGCTTAATTTAATATTATTACCTACCATTAAATTTGATCAGATCAAAGGGTCATCGGACTAAGATAAGGGTCAAAAACGTGTTTTCAAACGCAAAATATGCACAATAAAAGGATGCTTATCTTCATGAGATCATAGCTTAATTTAATCGTTTTTTTATGGGTTGGGATTCCCATCGTGGCAACAGAGTCTGCCCCAAAAAATGGAAACAGTTTAGATTCTTATAGGCGTATAGCATTTACCCTCTCAAAACACACAGACACACGCACATGATGACACAGAAAAGTTGCTGGTTGTTTTAAGTTGCTGGTTGTTTTAAGTTGCTGGTTGTTTTAAGTTGCTGGTTGTTTTAAGTTGCTGGTTGTTTTAAGTTGCTGGTTGTTTTAAGTTGCTGGTTGTTTTAAGTTGCTGGTTGTTTTAAGCTAAATATTATTTTTAATTCATTATTGTCCTATCATTAGTCTGTTTAGCTACTCACTATTTATTTATATCATCAATCTTAGGAATATTAATGTAATAAGCTAATTTGCACGTATGATACCTGAGATACTTACAGGTTTATACTAGTTCAGCTCGATCCCATTATTATACCTACCACTTTAGTGTAAGGCTTAATATTCTAAATATGCATTATTTAATTAAATAAATAATACATATTTATCAGATTCAAACTTAATGGTCAGTCTACCGAGAGATGTATGTATGTCTGTGTGTTTGTATGTAAACAAACATGTGTACCTGTAGTACCGGCGGGCGCGCCGACTTATGACGTGTGTCGGTGGGAGCTAACAAGTACCCAGCGTTGCCCCCTAAGGTCGCCTGCGCCGGCGCAACACCGTTCACTTCGCTATTCGTTTCTATGGCTACGGTAATAATTGTGTAATGCACCAAGCACCTTATATAATTTCTCATATTATATGACTTGTTCAATTTCGAAATGCATGTAATCATGTTTCTTTTAAATCGATGGTTTTGGCAGGTGGTCATAGAGGCGAAAAGTCCATGCAACTTACTAATATATGTAGTACCTAGGTAAGTTATCTATACGTTATTATTTTTATTGTCATAATCAGAATAAAGAAAATCGTGTTTAAAACCTCAAGGTTAAGGATATAAAGCTTACCATCAACACCTGGACCAGAGCAGTCAACCAGTGAGGATGAGGATACGTGTGGTAAACAATGGCAAGCAGCTTAACAAAACGTTGTACTGTCTTTTGGGAGACAGGTGTTGTTTTTTCAGAATATAGGGACTACGACTAAGGAACCTTAGTATCTAAAGCTTGGGATTTATTGTCCAACGAAGTTAAAAAAGAATATCATAAAAAGTAAATTATTTTCTCACAAAACAACCGCTGGTATTAAAGCCGCAGTCGCAGCCGAAATAACCGCAATTAATTTACAAGGACGAAATAAAATAACACTAAAACTATGTAAGTTTATGTCAACTTACCGAATTATCTCCAAACTAACAAACAAACTTAAACCACTGATAACTGAGATTCTTAAAAAAATGTAAATAAATACACTCGCGTTCACAAGATGCGATCAAACTGACAGCTGTCAAAAAGTGGTGCGAACGTCCGCGGTTCTCGGACAGCGATGGCGGAATGGTGCGGGCGACTGCACGGGCAGCCTGCGCTTGCGATTACAAAGTTACGACACCAACTTGTTATCTGTTCCACCTCATTGCGTATGCGACTACACGGAATAAGTGGTTACTGCGGTTAACTTAAAGGGTAGGTAGGTATAGGTTGCTGAGGTTGTGACCGGTATTGATGACGGCACGGCACGGCCTTGCACCAAATATTTAGGACTTAGGTTTCAGGGCAAGGATACCGTCAATGGGGACAACAGGAATAAATTTTAATTATTTTATTCAGTTCCGCTGTCCCCATTAACAGGGATACCGTCAATGGGGACAACAGGAATACATATGGGGACAGCGTCAATGGGGACAACGCGAATGGATGCAATTGACGGTCAAAAGATAACATATGGTCTGATATTGCAAACAAACGTTTTCGCATTTAAGATTTTAAAATGTTTATTTTTAGTTCCTGCCACAAATTATTACTTGGCTATAAAACTCAAACATGTAACGAACAACAAAAGCGTGGTTCAGGAAATCAGGAAGGAAGGAAACCGGCTTGTGGAGCGGAATCTCACGAGTCATCGACTAAGTACCTGCTCGTAGCACTAGTGTTCCCACGAAGGAAGAGATCCAAAAAGAAAAACAATAGAAAACAAAAACACTGAAACTCGATTGTACATATATGTTTCACGAGAAGAACAGCAACAAAGCACTTGGGGCAGGAAAAATACAAATCGTATGAAATCTTTTTGGAAACACGAGACCCTGCTGTCATTTCATCAGACCGTTCTTTGAAAATTTATTGAATTTTTCCTTAAAAGAAAGAACAGACAATTCCAATCCTTTTCTAGATCCAATTGGCCACCTTCCCCAGAATTATCTCAAAGAAGCTCAGTCTATCACAATACAAAACAATTCAAGCCAGTAAGATAGCCACCCAGAGACATTCTTCCTAGTTCGTAAATACTATCAATCCAAATCACGCTCACAGCCGTTACTTGTCCTTCACCGTTACTGATAACAACTGCACCTACACAAGTTGGTGACATGTAGCCTGCGCCCGCGCATGCTAACGAGAGTGCGCGCAAGGAAGTGACGTAACTCACTCGTGTTGTATTACCTATGCGAGATTAAGATTATGTCACAGTGAAGACGTTACGAAAATTAATGAGAGTTAGTCTTTATTTATTTGGAATTTTAGCGCATTGATTTGGATTAGGTACCTTGTTTGTGAATAATGTGTTTGTGAGACGTGTTAGGTAAACAATAGCGATTTTGGTCCCTTGGTCCGACAAGCGAAAGATTTCATAAAAGGTCGTCTAAATAGGGAGGCCTCCAGTAAGAAGAGATTGTCCAGAAACGATTGTCAGTTTTAGGGCTCCTCCAAGATGTCGAAAATACAAAATCAGGAATAGGAGAAACAAGCAAATAATTACGGTCTGAAGGGATTCTGGGAGAGAAACTTGAATTTAACTTAAAAAAAAACCTTTAACTTTACAAAACTGATCACGGCAAATATGCACCTAATGTTAGTATCATCTTCTCTAAAATTACATATAACAACTTGCCTAGTCACCACAAGTTACGATCATAACTCTCGACTTTATCGAAGTGAGCATAGGCAGTCGTCAATCAATCGGCGCTACACTTTGATGATCAAATGCCATGCTCGCGCGCTGCAGACGGCTCACGACTTCTACTGCATACCTAATATGGTGCTGATATTCTTTTCAAATGCATAGTTTTGATATTGAACCGGTATTTATCTGAAGCACCTATGTTAAAGGTAGTGAGACTGGTTGTAAAAATGCAGAGAAACAGGATTTGGTGCAAATCTTGGGGAAACGCAAGAATATAAGAGAAATATTTTGGTGTAGGTTACTTACGGTGCAAAGATTTTTATTTGACTATTTGTTGGTTTGGAGACATCGTCTAAGTATTGTTACTTACACAGGAAACCACTGGCATAGAGAGGTACAACAAACCCGCGGAGAAAAGCAGAAACAATAGTAAGCCTACACTCAGCAGTAGGTGACTCCGGGCTGAAATGATACATAGTAAATGATACATAGTAAATGATACATAGTAAAAGCTCAAAGGGCATTTAGAAATTATTTAAACCGGCCAGTTCAAGTATGGACATTGTTAATCTTGAATTACAAGGATAAAACTGCTGCATTACTAAACTATTAGTCTAAACCGATAGCTTATCTGCGTGATTACAAAGGACCATGGACTTACACCTGTGCACTGCAGACCTAATGCTACTGTTGCATGGAACCTAGGCAGGTGTGGACACCTACATCTAGGACGTGCAACTCATTGTTCTAAGCAGTTAGCCGTAAGAGGAACACAAAGCAGTATCTACTAGATGGTATATCATGGCATGCCATAGTTCCATATTAGAGAGCATTGTTAATATCTGCTACATTGATTGTATACATACATACATAAACTTACGCCTTCCCTATAGTTTGTATGGTCGCTGTGAATGGTGCGGTATCGCGGTGTTCTCTATTTCTATCTTTGGGCTTTGGGTTCAATACCCGTGTCGACTCAGACGTGAACGTCCGAAGATCTGTGTTAACATTAAAGACAGTTTTTTTCGGAAATCATCGTACTACGTGGAGCCTTAGAATCATTAGAATATTTGATGCTTTTTAGATAATATGCTTTATTACGATTGTATTTAAGTGCAAATTCAATCAGACTGCAGATTCTGATCTTTAAAGAATCTAGACAAGAAGTAGGTACCTAAGTTAGATTGCGTTTTAGGTGTAAACCTCTGCCTCTATCATTAGTACTAGTTTAACATTCAAGTGACGCAGTCATTTGGCAGTCAGCAGGCAGGACAATTGCGATAGAGTAATAACGAATCGCTGACCTTATGTACAATTACTTCTTGAAAAGTCGTAATAATAGTTATAAAGTAAGGCACCTACATCTGAATAAAAAAACCGGATAAGTGCGAGTCGGACTCGCGCAACGAGGGTTCCGTACAAATTTGTAGGTATGTAAATAGTTTATCACGGGATTTTTTTTAATGTCACTACGAATGTACGGTTTTCCGATTTTTTCCTTTGCTACATGACCTTGCTTCTTGCCAAACATGATTCTAGGTCAACGGGAAGTACCCTATACATTTTGATCCCCTTGAGAGTGTCGAAATATACGTTTACTTATAAGTTTGTTTTTTTCACAGCTTCATGGGACCGCATATGGTTTTAATTTCAACTCGATACCTCCACGCGTTCCCGAGATAAAAGGTCTTGACAGACAGACAGACAGACGGACAATAAAGTGATCATTTATAAGGGTTTCGGTTTTCCTTTTGAGGTACGGAACCCTAATAAACGAATAAAACAAGAATTCTACATGCAATAATAATAGACTTGATAAATTTTGCGTAATTTACCCGGTAGGAAATGTCATACAGGTATGAATTTAGATTTAAATGTAGCTTAATTTTGTTTGGAACGTAATTATCGAGTTTCCTAGATGAACCTTGTTAGCTCTCTAATTCAAATAGTTCGCCACCCGGGGCACTGTAAAAGGACCAACAATAGGTACTAACACCCCTTATCACTTCCATGCACTCAATATACCACTAGACAATAATTGATAGGAGACCTACCTTTTGTCCTGTGACGAGCTCGTCCACTCCGCGAGGTCTCCCGGCAGGCACTGCTGTCTGACCCTATTCCAATTTGCTATATACGAATACAACACTATCTTTGTCAGCCATGCGTTACCGAACCGAAGCGATTCGTGCTACAAACTTGTAAATACAACTATTATTGCCAAATGAATGATTTGGAAATAGTGATGAGTGGGGATTTCATTTATGATTGTCACGCTCAATTAATTTGATAAAGATGGATATAAAACGCTTTGTTTGCTTGCACATAACACTTTGGAGTGTTCGTTCTGACGCGGACTCAAACCTTGGACCGGGGCTGGTGAGATCAGCCCGAGAGGTGGTTGTTGGATTCCTTCCAACGTCGGAAACCAGCAAACACTGCTGTATCTGCTTGATTACACGTAGGATACTGGAATTTGTATATTTCAATGCCAGGGATTACGACCCAATGGGTCCCGCTTAATGGCAAACGATATCGCAGCAAGCCCAGACGGAGATGTCGGGATGAGTTGGACTCCTTTCATAAAGATTGGTCCTGGGCAGCTCTGGACAGAGAGAGGTGGAAAAAGTGTAGGGAGGCCTTTGCCCAGCACTGGGTCATTAACGGCGAATAAAAAATAAAAAATGCCAGGGATTACCCTATTTCCTTATACCATCAGGATTACCCTATTTCCTTATACCATCAGGATTACCCTATTTCCTTATACCATCAGGATTACCCTATTTCCTTATACGATCAGGATTACCCTATTTCCTTATACCATCAGGATTACCCTATTTCCTTATACCATCAGGATTTAGAAGCGCATCACCTACTTAAAGAAGAACCAAGTTCACTAAGAAAACCCTCAGAAGACAGAAGACCGGAATGATGCCTTGCAGGACGGGAAAACCCACTTCTTTCTTTTTCAAGATTCTCTTCACGCAAACTCGCTACTTAATTCCTACAACACGATGAAGTGCTCCGGACGCCGGACTACAATATTTAAAGCGATATGGTGAAGGACCACCCACCCGTGACCATGAAGTAACAACGATCATTACAAACAATATGATCAGAAACAACGAAAATAATAATAGTATTAGTGTTATAATGAGCCAAAATAGGCAGCTGAGATCAATCTAGGCTAAATTATGCCTCGTATTGTCGGACGGTACGTGTACTGGGTGCTAATACGCAGACTTTTGAACTTGGGCTAAAAATATCGATGTATTTTTTTGCTCGCAGAATATTTTATATCTGCAAATTTTCTGATTAAAAAAACCCATGAAACATCGTCATTAATATGTATTGCTTGGTATTATATTTTTAGATTCATTGGATTTGTCATGTTATGTCTTTATGCAATGTTAAAAATACTAGTTGGAAAAAAATCTAAATTCTGTTAATAGGATTAATAAATCACTTTAACACGTCATATTAAAAAAAATAAGCTAGATGGAGTCGACATTTCCTATCTGACTACCCCTGAAGAAATGGTGAAACAAACTCTCTTGTTCAGATCATGTGAAGACAATGTAGATCAACGTCCAGAAAGTGTACAGACGCCAGCACATCAAGCTACCCGAAACTGTCTCCCAATGAACCTTGAACCTAATACTTTAACGATAAAGTTGAAAATCTATTAAAGAAATTTTACAGATTGTAGTAACTTGATGTGCTGGCATCTGTACATATATTTTTTTATGATCAGGGTGATGGCCACCTAAATGATAAATTTTCCACTCACGGGTGGCCTGGAGTTTGGAATTACTTTGGAAATGAGATTGTGCGTCCCCGGTGCAATTTTATTACATTCGGGTTTTCCATGATTTGTAAAATTTCTGCATCTTAGACGCATTACAGATCTATATTTAAATTTGATGTAGATCCTGTTACGAGTTCACAACCAGCTGCGTGATCAGATTCGAATCAGCAAGGAGGTTAAATACATATGGAACATCAGAAAAGCAATCTCCCCGGACTATAGAATTGGAGGTCCGAGTGACTCCCGCAGGAAGCACATTGTCACTTCTCTTTATGATACCTTTTCTGTGGGAGTGTCTTCTCAGGGTGGTCTATTCAAACATCGAGCCTACTGCTGCAATGATTCTCTTTATGTGTTCCAATTTAGCAGAAGCAATGATATCAAGCTTTTGGCTACTGCCTTCACTGCAACTGCATATATGTCTATGACAGTTGTAGCGCGGAGTCCCGCAACAGATGATGGAATGGTCAACGTGCATTATTGCACGCAAGCATTACATGACGTAGTATGTTTAGCATATAGATTGTGTATGTGCAGCTTTCAAGACTTGCCTGCGCGCCTAGCTACTGACTAACGGTAGTCACGTGTCTCTGAGCTAGGGGATATTGTTATAATATCCGAAAGTTAGATAAAATATGTAAGATATGCTAGAACTTCTACGAAAATAGCTAGGTAACGTAAAAAGTTTAGGGATGATGTGGTGCCCGATACATTATACATTTTACAACTCTACAAACTTTACTTAACTCTAACAAATAGTTAATCAATCTAGATATGACTCGTGTCCTAAGTAATACAATGCATTGCACGAGAGTCAGGAGAGACTTTCCATAATGTTGTAACCTCCAGATGTATTTAAGTGTACTTTGTGTTTTAGTCTATCTTGAATCTGTACCTACCATATAAAAGATTAGGTAAACGTGTAACGCCGCGAGTAACATGGGATAAGGGCAGGAAAATGACGACTATAATACTATCCATGCGATATTGATTACATATTAGTATACCTACATAAGAAGATAGCACATGGAATCATAGCTGCTATCTTCTTATCAACTCAACCCTACCCCCCCCCCTCTCTTTTCTACTTCAAGTCTTCCAACTATGCTATGATTAAATAAAGTAAGGTACGAGAGTAGGTTCATAACTTTCAATGAACCAATTCATTCAATCATTTGCTTCACTTATTATCTCTACAATGAACATCTACCTCTAGTTCACAAGAAGCGTCTTTGAGCGAAATGAACGTAAAACTTGATGTGTTCGCCATCAGATAGCCGTGCACATAAAGTACTGCACATAAATAAGTAAGTTATGTGTAAACAAAGAGTTATTTTGTCTCGACGTCGTAAAAACTGAAACTGTGCATGTTAGTATGAGTCAGTAACAATCGCTTCTTCCATGATGGTCAGGAATTAAAGATAAATTGTTTTTTTTTGCTGCAGAAAGTATGTATTATAAAGGCGACTATTGACGTCATGGCAATAAAGTCATATAGGCGGCATATGCATACTCATAGGTAACATAATAGGCCGAAACGTCAATTAATAAATTGGTTAGTGTTACATCGTCCTGTTGATAGAAGTCTAGTTTCCTGCTACACAGTTACAGGCGTAAGTATATAATAATAATAATTTATTTAACCAGATCATAGAATCCAATTTGTTAGTATTTTTTTTAATGTTTCCTTTATTGGTCAACCAACAATTAATACACCGTAAATATTTAAATTAACTATACCATAATCTAGGGTTAGTGTAACAATTTCTTACAGATTAGCACCGCATGCCCCATAAACATATTAGGTGTGCCACAAGCACTGTACTTTGAAATTAAAATTAATACTTATCTAATTAACTAAATTTAACTAAAATTTAAAATTAACAAGTTCAAATTAACATTACGTGATGGAATATAAAACTAAAATAAACAGTAAAAGTAAAATTCAATAGAACAAAACAAACAGCGACAAAACAAAATGGAAAAAAAAATGAAAATAAACATGGCTAATAGTTGTTCTATGAAACTTGGCATATGAGTCAAAATGCACGTCGACAAGATTGCTGCAGCTATTTAACAATTTGCAAAGACGAGGAACCACAGAGTTTGCACTGTACCAAGTACTGTTCTGCGAAGTGGAGGGTGTAAAGGACTAATACGAGCACGAGAGAGTCTAGCAGGAGCCCGAAACTGGAACTTGGATAGTAATAGGTAGGGGACAGTCAATTTTGCATCGGAGTAGTTTATATACGAAGCTGGAATCAATTATTATTCTATGTTTCTCAATTGAGACCATCTTAAAATAAGATAGTCGGGCTTCATATGATCGTATCCTTTTTGCATTTCCACTGGCATAGGCTAGATGCCAGAGGAATCTCTTTTGAATTCGCTCTAGCCGGAGGATGTGCGTGGTGTAATTACATACACAACTTAAACACTAGTATTAGTACATACATTTGGCAAATGTTGATAATAATTACTTACTAATTATGTCAAAATAATTAATAATAATGTGAAAATCACTAATAATAATGTCAAAATCACCCTCCACTTCGCAAACCAGTAGTGCTTGACACTAATGATCGCATGGAGGTATGGCAGAGTAAGGAGCTTCACGGGCGCTTTTTCCGGGCCCTACATGGACCCGATGTAGATTTACTAGCGTCCGTAGCCTGGCTGCGTTTCGGTGATCTTTTTGGAGAAACCGAAGGTTTTGTCTGTGCAATTATGGACGAAGTTATGATGACGAACAATTACCGGAGATTTATTGTGAAAGACGGCACGGTTGACATCTGTCGGGCATGCCACCGGCCGGGAGAATCAATCAGGCATATTATCTCCGGGTGTTCTCGTCTAGCTAACGGGGAGTACTTGCATAGACACAACCTTGTAGCCAGGATAATCCATCAGCAACTTGCTCTGAAATACAGCCTTGTGGAATCGGAGGTGCCGTACTATAGGTATGTGCCCGACCCAGTTCTCGAAAATGGAAATATCACATTGTACTGGGATCGATCCATCATCACTGACAGGACTATTGTTGCCAATAAGCCTGATATAGTGGTGATGGATCGATTAGAGAGGCGCGCAATGATTGTTGACATAACCATCCCGCATGATGAAAACCTCGTGAAAGCCGAGAAAGATAAACAAATCAAGTATCTTGACTTGGCTCGCGAGGTTGTCGACATGTGGGATGTTGACTCTGCAATCATTGTGCCAATAGTCGTTACAGCCAATGGATTGATAGCCAAGAGCCTCGACCAACACCTGAGGAGGCTCTCGTTGGCCAGCTGGATCAAGGGCTTGATTCAGAAAGCAGTACTTCTGGACACGGCTCGCATTGTCAGGAGGTTCCTCTCTCTGGAGCCCTGACCACCGGTAGCTTGGACCCTGTTCCCGATACCGGTGGGCTACTATTTTTTATATTTTTGAATGTTTTTATATATTTTTTTTATATTCTAATATTTAAAAATATAAATTATATGTATATACCTAGACGAATAAAGGAAATGTCAAAATCACCATCAATTATGTTAAAATCATTAATAATACAATTATCAAATACAATAAGTACAACATCAATAATCAAAAACGCAATAGGTACAAGAACAACATTACAACATTATTTCAAGGCACGATTTGAAGGCAATACTTGTGTCCTAGTCCAGTGCCTGAGTATTAGTCCTTCCGTCCTATCGGCCACAGTGACCAAGAGGCTGTTGGCGCTGCCCCTCACCCGCCATATCAGAGAGGCTACACGCTTTCGCATGATTGCGTAAAAGTCGTCTATACGTGCCTCTGTGAACATCCCTGTTGCGCTACAGTGTCGTGGCAACCCCAACAGCGCCCTGTATGCGTTTTTGTACTGGACACGTAAGGCGCTGTAAGCTCTCTGCGTGTAGTCGACCCACAGACTGCAAGTGTAAAAAGATTGGCAGTATGCACTAAACAGATTAGTTTTTACACCCCTCGAGCACTTTGCAAACCCACGGATCAACATATTGCTCCTGACTGACAGTGCCCTACGCCCCCCCCCCCCCCTCCGTGTCAACATTGTCCATTTACATTGCAGTGACCCAATGTCTCAGATATGTAAAAGCTTTTACCCACTCTAACGCAGTCCCACCGAGTGTGACAGGCGGCACTTTACGATAGTCTTTAGTGCCTACCTTGAACAACAGACACTCTGTCTTTTTTGCGTTATCTGAGGCCCTAACTAAACCATTAACAACTCTATTTAATATCATGCTGGCGCAAAAGGAAATACCCTGACAATGGACATGCTTAAACATTGTACTTCTGTTAAAAAAGGAGACCCTAAACAAATATCCCACTACAGACCCATAAGTCTCATGTCAAATCTATACAGACTATTCTCGTCGACAGTAGAGTCGATGATTGACAAAAAGCATAGATAAGAATCAACCAGTTGAACAAGCTGGATTTGTAAGTAGCTTCTCTACCATAGACCATAATTATACACTCGTTGAAAATTATCTTAGAAAAATACAACGAATACGATAAACCTTTATATCTGTGTTTCATCGATTACAGTAAAGCGTTTGACTCAATTTAACACAGCTCTATATGGCAAGCTTTATCAGTGCAAGGAGTTAGCAGAATACATCGATCTGGTAAAGGTAATATACAAAAATAGTAACTCTAGAATATTATTCTAGAGAAAACAGGAATTAGTTTTTAAATCGAAAGAGGAGTAAAACAAGGAGACCCACTCTCTCCTAGAATATTTATAGCCGTGCTGGAACAAATCTTTAGAGCGATGAAATGGAAAACAAAGGTCTAATTCTACATGCGAAAAACCTGTCGCATCTAATATTTGCTGACGACATAGTATTACTCTCAGAAGACCCAAAGACATTTGAATATTTAGGTACTGTTGTATGTTTTGTCAATTATCTAATAATTTTCTATTAGACACATTTGGGACAACTTGACGAAAATCAAAATAAATTTTATTTTCATTCTGCAAGTCGTCCCACGTTACTATCAATCCGTCTAAAAAAAACTTTAATAGCTTTAATTTCGAAGTTCAAATCGAATAGATAGAACAAGTATGTAGGAAACTGATGACAGTGGCAGTGGGCTGGCGCTGGCCATGTTTGTAAAGCACCGAAGGCTGATGGAGCAGACGAGTGCAGTGTGGGACGCCCCCCAGCTAGATGGACCGACAGCCCTAAGAAAGTGGCTGGGATAGATTGGATGCGGAAAGCATAGGGTGTTGTGGCGCAGCCTGGGAGAGGACTATGTCCAGCGGAGGACTGTAATAGACTGAGTTGATTGATTGATTGAATCGAATAAGCATTAGAGGGTTATCTTAAAGTTCAAGGGAGGCAGGAAATGGGCGCATCACGTGATCTTCGTTCGCAAGGACAACGGAGCTTCGCTTGATTTCGCAATGTAGCTAGGTACTGTTCCTATCAATTAATATTTCAATAACCACTCTTTTGTCATCCAAAATTTTCATGTTTCTGCAGGAAGGTACGAATCTTGGGCCGGAATTCCTGAAATCCAAGTTATCTTACGCAATACGATAACATCCATATCATCTACATAATTATTGTATATCTCGAGTTCTGGCATCAAACAATTTGAAGTGATAGGCTGATATAGAAAATTATTAGATAATTGACAAAACATACAACAGTACCTAAATATTCAAATGTCCAGTTGCTTCTATCTAAATTGCCTCGTCCTTGAGAACGTTCAACGAAATGAGCCAAAAAATTCCCGCATAACAGATTATTATTAATTAACATTTTGTTATCGTGGAAATGTATATCAAAGAAAATTTATATCTAACGGTGAAGGAAAAGACGACAAGATTACGTGTTGTTTATATTCAGACTAGACGACGAATGCTTCGTTCAATGGTCACTTAACGCTGGGATAAGAAATTACGTAAAGGAGATGAGCAGTAAGCATCCCACTGTCTTGTAACAACAACATTCTACGTTCACCAATATCTCTGTCAACGTCTGACAAGTACGTGCTGACAGTTCTTGACTAACGTCGGCTTATTAGTCGATTCGCATGAATTTACTCGCCCGAAACGGTAAGTATTTAAAAGTGATGATTCGACCTTTAACGTTGTAGAAAAATTATTGAAAGTCTTTGATTAGCAGGAGATTGTTTACAGGATCACTCCAACTTGATGAACAGAAATAAGAAAGGTACGTACGTAGATGTACTTACTGTTATTCAGGAGGTAGTGCACCACTATTTAAGCCCCCTGGTAGTACCTGAGCTCAGCCCACTAACAAACCACGGGAGTTCAAGTCTGTAAACCTACAGTATTAGGTGGTACCTGTACTGAGGACTACGCTGTGTGGCTACGCTCAAGCTACGTGACACCAATACCACTGTCTTATATTGCCATTCAAAGTTTACAAAGGTCTATGACTAGTTAATTACTACGAATCGCACGCACACTTCACTAACTCAGTCGACGCATGACATAGTTAAACTAGGGTAAAATCGGACATCAGATTGTGCTTAAAATGATTTAGTCACGTGATCTGACAAAATATATGAAGGTCAAAAGATTGAACGATTAAAACTGACACGTGTCTGTAAAAAACGTGACATTTCTACAAAGATCACAAAGTACTAGTTATCCTTATCCCTGACATAGAATCTAGATAGGTACATATTATGTATTTTCTCAAACATGCTTGGAAATTGGAGCATTATTTTGATAACCCTTCGAGATTAATCGAAATTGCTGTACTGGCCAAATACATGCGAGCAGCGGCCGGCAAAAGTTGTATGAAAATCCGTATCTTTCGTGTTTTGCGGCCAAATAAATTACATAGTAAACTCATATCTGTCGCGTGTGTGTATTTAAAAATGGAAGGATCTTTTACTCCGAAACATAGCAATCAAGGAGGTAACTTATGAAAGGTTTTATTTAAATTTTGAACTGGCTTGAAAATATAATGCTGTTTATTGAAAAAATAAATAAATGAATAATTAAACGCGGGAAAAATTATTGTTCTTCAATTGTTTATCACTGATTTTGAAAACTAATTTTATTTGACAAAAAAATTCTGCCTAGGTAGGTACTACTTAGTTTTAATTTCCGCGCATTATTTGAGAAAAGTGCTATACAAGCTTTGGCCACAACTTTGACTTACACGTTTGTCCATCAATGCCTCTTTTGCTGGCCGCTGCAGTACTGTAGGTAAGTACTATAAATTAGCTAATTCAAGAACAAAAATGAAAAGATACTAAACCGTATTCATAACTTGATGAAAATATTATTGAATCCATCTTGTTGACTTTCCTGACGCCCATGAGAAGCTCAGACCAAATCCTGTTTCACAAACACTTCATTGCTTTTTCAAAACACCAAACAAGTTTAGTTTCACCAAATACGAAAGTGTTGCAAAAAAACTGCACTCACAGAACCGGATCGTGGGATTTGTATCAAAAGTACAATATACACTCATACGTTTAGTATATAAAAATATGCACTAAAAATGTATCATTTCACTTAGTAGTCAATCACAGCACTATGTTATTTCAGATCTTATGAAATAGGTAATTGAGTAGGTATTACAGGTACCTAAGCTAACGCAATTATGTAACTCAAGTGTTCAAAATCAAAATAAAAAATGTTGACTACTGAATTAATGTTTCAGAGATCCAATTAGTCAAGTAACGACCTACTTAACGGATTATCAAGTTAGGTCATTATTTCTTTTCAAAACACTGATTTAAATTGTATTTTCTTTGTTCCATTAGTAAAATTATTCTTTGATTCACATTTAAAAACTTTTCAACTAAATTATCAATTTCAATAATTAAGTAATACGATTCATTAGTGTAAGCCAATCCGCTGGTACTGATACAGTTCAATGCTTCAGAGATAAGTTGGTTGGGTGCGCACGCACAAGCGTCTGCTACTTCAGCCGTGTGCAATGTTTACAATATGCACGCCGCTCTAACGTGGGGACTGGAGGAAGACAGTTAATAATGAATATGATAAGCATTTTAATTGCTGCCATTTCTATCAATAGAAAACTAATGGGTCTCCCAAACTCCCAACTTGGTTATAAAGCAACACTAGTTGTGCTGTTGTTGTTGTAGTTGTACAGTCGAGTACGTCAGTGTGGTGGTAACACTTCGCACGCACATCCGTATCACCCGTTTCTATCCCCCGCGCCGAAGAACCGTGTACGGAGCAAATTCCCCGCTACCAAGAATGTGTAGACTCATGAACGAGTGCAGTGATCTAGTAGATGTGCATATCGACTCACTCGGTCGGTTCCGATCTAAACTTCTCGATCATTTTGTCTCGCAGTCGCAGGTATCTAATAATAATGTCAGTGCGCTCATTTTTTCTATTTTTCTCTCTACTTTTTGTTAATTATTAAGATATCATAGAAGCACACGATATACGACGGGATATGAGACGGCTGTACCTCTCTTTGTTATGTTCTCTAAAAATAAATGTAACTACTCTACTATCAGATTGTTCGTTTAGTAGGTAATAATAAGAAAATGCTGTATTTACCTGTAATTGTTTGTTACATTTAGTTTTGTATTTTATGTTGTTTCCTGTGATTTCTGTAGTGTATACGAACGTTGGTAAATCTAAATAAATAAACACTTTGACCTTGAGCTGGCCTGGCGTACTCCGGAGTTCATACAACGAGGCCAGCTCGTACTGGTCTTGTTAGCACTGCCGTGCGGCCTACTGCACCCCTGCCTAACCCTGCGGGGACAACAGGCGTGATGTCACGTGATGTTACAGTTAATATAAAACATTTCGTTTTGGGATCTCGAATGCCCTTGTTTTGGTGGTTGGCCTAAGTCATTGCCCATATGACTCTAAGGGAACCTCAAAAAATAAAGTAGAGAACGGGCAACCAGCAAAGGCTTCGTAGGCTTTCAGCCTAGGTCTCGTGAATTTCAATAGTGCATACCAACATAAGTAAGTACCAAGAAACCAATCCATTTGACAAGTGATTGTAGCGATACTAGGAGTATTGTTGTAATCACTTGGCAAAGGAGAAGATGCGACATATAGACTAAATCTGTCATAAGAGCAGTTATGCAGTCTGATTGAGTGGCCAGCAGCATTACATTGTTTGATGGGGTGTAAAACACCAGAAAAAGTCACGCTACACACACTGGTACTCGTCAACTCGAGTGTCACACTCATAGTGGAAGCTAATTATCGAGTGCTCTCCAATATGTGGATCACTATGTAGGTGCTTGATACTTGTTACATTGTATCATGTTGTCAGGCAAAACGTTAAGTTGTAGGTGAATCTGCTTCTTGTTGCAGATCGTCATAATACTGAAAAAGCTCTTCCTGCGCTGAAACAGATCGCTCATATCATTGTAGATAATCTCGAATGATTGTTGATAATGGAAAACCAGTTATCAATAGATAAATATGTTTATGCAGATTTACCTACTGATGCTTTCCTGAAGCAAAAGTCCTGAATTGAAACAAATAAGAAGGTCCATTTACAATACGGCGATGATGGGCAATTTATGAAAGAAGATTATTATATTTTCAGTAGCTCGTATCAGGGGGAGGGGGGGGGGGGTCGCATTCTAATCTTAGTCTCAATCTGACAAAAATACCAATAAATATACCTACATTTTTGCCAAGTTTTGATTGTCACTGAGGTGAGATTACGGGAATTGGATTGCTGAAATATCCAGCGAATTTAGCGTCACGAACACGAGACATGTTAGATAGGTGCCACCGTGCCATGACTGTCACACTCTTACGAGTACCTACCAGGCTATAATATTAACCTACGTAGACTTGCACAATCATTCCTAAAACTCACTCTAAATCTCCTATAATCAGTAATTCATCAAAATTATAACGGGGGAGTCCGTAGATTATCGTCGATATCGGCGCGCACGCAGGTTGCCGTGGCGACCCGAAGTGTCCCGAAGAGCGTGAACAACTCTATCAATGATAGATAATAATTGATAGCAAAGCTGTTGATAAAGACTTGGAGTGGTGCCGCGCGCAAAACACTTAAGGAGACGATTGTTTGTAGAGTTTGTTTGTTTGAGGTGTCAATTTAATGCTTGAAAGACGAAAATCGTGAGGATTTTTGACGAAAGGAGGGAATAAACAAACCCAAGGGTACGATTTACACCCGTTTTCACAATTGAGAACTTGTCAAATTGTATTTACTTAGGTCAGTTTGCTTTATTTTTAAGGTGAAAGCCAGAAAAATCAAAATTTCTTTGAAAATAACGTTAGAAATTTCGAATTTTGCGGCAGTTTTTCATTCACTTTCCGGTTGTTAGTGACAATCATCGAATTTCAAAATAAGCAAACCAAACTCTCGTATTATTAAGGTAGGTAAAATAATTATAGAAATTAGGCTAGTAGGCATCATGTAAAATACATTAAAAGTCGATACGAGGAAAATCCTAGGAAAACACACCACACGTCACACCAAAGGCAAAGGTAGGTAGGTTGGTAGGTAGGTATTACACTAAGTATTTTTCTAATTAAATGAATCATACGAGGCCATACCTACTCATTTGATAGTACAGGGTCATTGATTCGTAAAATGAAGAGTTCTCTATCATTATTATTAGGGTAAATTACCACCAATGATTTCGTACTACACTGAAAAACCAACCTATTATAGGTACCTAAATACAATTTGAAAACTAGCAAGCTACTCCTTAAGTTTCACCCGACACTAAAATTTCTAGTGCCGTGTGCAAAAAGGCTTTTGTAAATGAATTGTAATCAACAACAATGATATCACAAGATTGGTGCTCAATCACATTCATTTGACCGATACACGCATACCTACTCGCACCTTGTCCGGTTAACTAAAGCCGATAGCAGCTTGATAATAATTACAAAACAATCAAATTATTAATTGTGAAATAATTTTCTATGTAATAGTTTCGAAATTATTAATTCTATGTACTTAGTTGCAGTTAAACAACTGGTAACGACATCTACCGTGGAGTAGGTGCAACGCACGCGAGATGTCAGTTGTTTCACAAATGGCATTTTTGCCGCTTGGCGCTAGATGGCGTTAATGTCTCACAAGAGAAATAGAAGTAGGTAGTGGAAAACTATTATTGCAATCCGCACAATACCTAAATTCTAATTTTTCAATAATAACATAATAAAATTGCTTCAACAATCTTGGTGAAAGATAATACATAAATGTTCGGGATCAATCTGATTATAAGCTGATAAAAAGGTGCCTAATTAAAATGCGGTCGGAGAGACTTTTGAAAAAGCCTAAGTCATTGACTTATATAGGTATTACTAGCGTAGAAATCATTGGCCTAAGTAAAAGTCATAATTCGAGGTTTGGCTCTCGCCTATTTCCTCCTCCAATATTGGACCAATTTAAAAGATATTTCTTAAACTGAATAAGAAGGTTATACCTATACTGTGTCCCTATGTTTTTGTTTTTTCATTAATACTTAGTTGTCAAAGTACACTAGGCCTCTTTTGACAGCGGTTTAAATACATTTTTTGAGGCTAGTGCTTATAAAAATAATTTACTCGTAACATCAAAAAGGAAAACATAGGGACATACCTACAGAGATAGTTAAGTAATATTTATTATTCTGTAAGAAATCATTGCTTTATGGCCATTAACCAGAAAAAAACAGGCGAGAGTGCTTCATGGAGAAACTACGACCACCCGCATTTCCTTGAGATAAATTAATATGCAAAATTATAACTAGTTTTGGGTACTTTTGTGAAACAATCGTCTTATTTGGTACCTAAAAGGCTCCATCAGTCCATCAGATATTTATATATTCACTAGCAGCGCCCTGCGGTTTCACTCGCGTAAGTTTCGATCCCGTGGGAATATCGGGATAAAAACTATCCTATGTCCTTTCCCGGGTCTCAAACTATCTCTGTACCAAATTTCATCTAAATCGGTTCAGCTGTTTAAGCGTGAAGAGGTAACAGACAGACAGACATAGATACTCTCGCATTTAGATAGTAGGTATGGATAATTATCAGGACACTATTGCACAGAATAACATTTATTCGCCCTGAATCGTCGTCAGATTTAGGGAAAGCCCACAATTTCTCTATCATCAGATTTTATGGGTTTAGGCCACACGCGACCATACCAGAATCAACGTAGGTACTTATCTGAAGATAACTTTATTTTAAGGCCCTTTGAAATCTGAAAGTGGACTTGACCACGGGGCTCCTATCAGAAACTTTTCAAATATCCTTTCGGTGTTGTCTCATAATGCCGCACCTATACTCAGCTATCAACTTTTCGCCCTGCATACTCGTATGCCTGCTCAAAAACCATCTGGGCATAAACTTTATATTTCAATTTAATTTAAATATTTAGGTAAATAACGCTGCTCAACAAAAAACACTTTGCATGTAACATGAAAACTTTTGTCTATAGTTATGTGTAGGACAAGGATAAGAATAGGTACTTAATAGAAATAAAATTACGATGCTTCAAAGTAAGCACCTTTCTTGTTACAATGTTCTGTTGTGTAATCTTTGTTTGTCTCCTCTCTAGGGTTACGTCTAGTCTAGTACCTACTATTATATTCTGTGCTAGGGTACACATCTAGGTACCTACTTGTAAACCATTTTATGCTGATTCTCAAATTATAAAATTGCGTCTTATGAACTTCAAGAATAGCGGTGGTTAGGTATGCATTTGACGAGTATTTTTTCTTGTATGGCCACCGATTTCTCAGTGATTCCTGGGCTGATTTACGGGATTCTTTTGTCGCGGGTGGTCTCATATTGATTTTATTAACGTTGCTAGAGTAGTTTTTTTATTTATTTCTAATAAGTAATAGGTTTATATTCAGTTTATCTACGTAGATGATGTTGTTATCTTCACTTAGTAAGAGTGGTACCTACTTAGTAGAGTGGACGTACAAACATGAATTTGTGTGGGGTAGGTACCTACTACAAGTAAAAAAAAAGCGACTACAAAGTTAAAATAATTTAAGTTTCGGAAGTCGGTGGCAATATCGCAATAGGTACTCGCACTGTACTCCCTTATACAGGTTACCTAGGTATTATAACCTAGCTGGAGTGCAGCACGTCACCACCACTTCAGTTGTAGATTTAGTACACTAATTTGTCAACCCTGTACATTACCATGTAGGTACAAAACTGTTATGAGGAATAAACAATTTATTATTATTTTATTATTAGATAAAAAAAAAAACAAATTCAGCGACTTCCGAAGCGAAAAAATTTTTTTCCACTGTCCTAGTCGTTTTTTAAGTGATTTTTTTGTCTGCGAAAAAAAATTGTAGCACAGAATACCTACTTACCTATCAACAGAATTTCTAACACTCGCAGCGTTTATATCGGGGTCCAAATTAGCCAATTTATGTAACCTTTCTAAGTCCGGTCACTAGTTTTTGCCTATGACCCTTGGCGCCACTCCTCGCCGAGGGCGTGCCGCGCCGCGCCGCGTCACGTTACAAACACGCCGCGCTACACGTGTCGGCGCGACATCTGACCATTCGACATGCTCAACTGACACAAAAACTATAACAAATACCCACAAATATGCTAATAAAGAAATAGACATCGTTGTGTGGAAGTTTAGGTGGTCGCGTGATGTTGCTTAGATAAGTATGAAGCAAAAGGAGTACCTATATAAGAATCGTAGCAGATGGCGTTCTGTAGTTTGTGCCTACCCCATGGGAGGTAGGCGTGAATATGTATGTGTGTGTGTAAGCCGCTAGCCAGTTCGGGTAAGGATATGCGTTAGACCTACCAGCGCCTAAGTCATAGATACTACAGCAATATCTGCTCTCCTGTTGATAAAAACTGACATTAATGTAAAAATGTACCTACTAATTAGTCCCATGAGTTATCTCAGTGGTTAACCCACTGTACTTCGAAGTAGAAAAATAATCAAAAAGTAAGCTATCTTCCATAAAATTCAAACTAAGTACTTATTTCCGAAAAGAAACAACGATGATATTTTTTTATGCATGCCTTTTCCGTGGTATTCTGACATTTGAATTTGTTTGTAGTTTTTACTATATTATGTTATCATAGAGAAGTATAATTTATGACAACTAAAATATCGTCTCTGACACCTTAATCTAACTGCGACTAAAGTCTATCCTTAGGTGGTACGAATGAGGTAGCGACACCACTTGATCACCGCAGCAACTTTTTTGTAAAATCCAAAAGAACCATTATGGATAAAATAGTGTTTTATGAATGCTGGTTGATAGCTCAGGTAATAAAAACCTAAAGATTCATGAAATGTTGAATAGGTATTTTTATTTTCATAATCTCTTAACTAACTATTTACACTGGGTACTAAATTAAAAGACTAACTAAAACTAACGATTCATTAGATGCAAAAATTTAATTTTATGTAAATTACCTACCCTAACAACCACAACAGTGTTCCTTTACGGGTAGGCAGGTCCCACAGCTTGCGCAACCTTACTCTGTGTTTTTCTGACGAAGGTTCTGTAACTACTTTTATTTCTGAATTTTAAATCATAAAAACTTAGGGCCCCCACCCACTAGGCAGCCTGGCTGCGCAGCTAGGCTGCAGCAGCCGAAATATTTTAGTGAGAGTTCGATGGCTGCTTAGTGCGCGGGCTCCCATACACCGTCATATGTTTGACTGACTGCCGCAGCCAGGCTGCCTGTATAGTGCGCGGGGTCCTAAGATTACACACGTTTTAAATACTGCCTATTGTACCTACAAATTTTAAAAGGGAAATAACCTAAACCAACAAACCATCCTGTACAAGAACGTTGAAAAACATTCATGAATGCTTCTTTTGTGCTGAAAAATAAAATACTTCATTACAGAGATGTCTCTAAGTGCTTATCTCTTCATTGAATTATCACGTTAGCGGTTGAGACAGGTCGCGCGCCTCTTATCAGATGATTACTTACTGAACTTTGATAAAACTGACATAATCACCTTGCTTTATAAACGGATTACAGATGTTATATTACAGATGTTACTCGTATATGCCTATCCCCATCATTCTATTACAAATTATCTACTTAACAAAAATGTTAAATTCACTAACGGACGGTCTAGTCTAGCTAGAAGCATGAAATGTACACAAGAGTTCCCGAGTGGCGATTAGGTTGTCACATTAAAGAGTACAGGTAGTTACTAAGTGGTTAACCTGTTACAAGAGCCAGTGCCCTCGCCCAGGAGGAAATAATATTAGAAACTTATGCAACAAAATTAACAACTAAAAAAAGTAATTATAAAGACTAAAATAATCTAAATCCAAAGTAGGTAATACTTACTTACATAATAATAATACAAAATTGTTAGAAAAGCCTGTAATGGTTGTGTGTTTGCGTGTAGTGTGAGTGTGAGGGTGTGACGGTGGTGTGAGAGGGTGAGTGTGTAAATTGTAAATTGAATTGAATGTTCAGGAAAAGTTGATTGGGATCACGACTACGGGGTGAGGTTAAGTGACCTCTCATAGGGTACAATTGGTTTACGAAAGAGTTATAATAATTTGCTCTGTTTCGTCGTAATTGAGGGACAGTTAGCCATGGCTTATGACTCTGTTTGACCTTATGCAGAATAAGTTTATAAATTAATAGGTTCTGTTTTTGTTGTACATTTTCGATCTTTGGGCACGATAGTGTCGTCGGGCAAGCGCAGAACGACACTGAACAGATTCACATAAGAAAGCCAATCCGCCGATTGGATAGATGTCTATCTAGCGGCATCGTGGAATATCGACGCAAGAAAGTGCGGAGGACAACCGTGAGTACTTGGGCTTCGGAGTACAACAGGGCTAATCCCTTTTAGGGAAATAGGTACATAACTTTGAGGACAGCCCGCTAAGCTCGTTCCACCCTAAGCATCACGGGTTCGAGAGTCCCCCCCCACACCGGGATGCAGTACGTAATAATCGACTCACACAGGGAGCGACATACAAGTAAAACTGTTGCAATGTCGGCAGAATGTCTGAGCTCTTTTAATAAATACATACAGTATCCGTATGAACACGCCAATCTAGCCTCTCGTCGATATAAACACCTCAATATTTAATGTTTGAAACCATAGCAAGGTAACTGCAATTGCATGGTGAGATATCATGACAAATAATTATGCGCTTTTATTTTAGTTGAATCCGTTGCTGGTTTGACTGAATTTGGTGGTATAAATTGAATTAATTTAGTCTTCGAAACATGGATTGTTAGGAGGTTAATGGAAAGCCAGTCCATAACAGTTTGCAAGGCGAGTTCAGTTCTATGTTTAGCTTTGTTCCAGGACTCATCATTATATCAAAAGTGCCGTGTCGTCTGCGTAAGTAAAAATGTCACAATTAATGAGGGGTATTGACAGAGGTCATTTATATATATATATGAAATAGTGTGGGTCCCAAGATACTTCCTTGAGGTATACCGTAGCTGATAAACTCATTGTCAGTAAAAACTGAGTTAATTTTAACACACTGGCTACGCCCCCTGAGGTAACTGGTCTTTGTAAATATTTAGGGCCATACCACGTATTCCTATATGGTCAATTTTGGCCACAAGTTTGGGAACAGAAACTGCATCAAGGGCCTTCGTTAAATCTAAGAAGACACCATCGCATTTAAGGCGAGTGTCCAGTTTGTCAATCAGGGTGTTGTTGAAATCATAGACGGCATCTTCATTCTGTGGAGATGCCCGAACGAAACCTGTGTCTGTGATTAATTTATTTTCTTAGCTTTTTTTAGGCACCAGACACGCGCGGCGCGATGTTATCAACAATTCAACACAAGCTTTATGTTACCAAATAATCACAAATTACGTTTACTTTTGTTAAATACTCAAACGAAAAAAAAGGTCCCACGGCTAGAATGTTCATTGTTATCAATTATTTTTTTAATTGTGTATGATTAAAATACGTAATGTAGAAATTAGAATACGTGGTTTCAATTAAAGTGTTATCCTAATCGCCACACTGTATACAGAAAGTGAGCACTAAGCAAGTATTTTTGAAAATTCAAACCCCCTAAAGGGGTTCAATAGTGGATAAAAATTTAAAATTTGTTCGACATTTTTGCCAATGGGATATACCATCGGGCACATGGCTTGTAAGAAAATAATTAAATTAAAGAGTTTATTAACTAAACAATGCTTTAATTAACCAGCTAAAAGGTCTCTCTGATGTATGGACACTTATCTAACCCTCCAAACCAATATATGTTACGGTAGAATGAATTAACAAACTAAGTACCTAATTACTAGATAACAATATTTGTAGGTATTTTTATCAACGCAATCTAAATCACTATATATCAGGTAGATATCTGAATCATCTTTTTCGTAAATTGATCAGTTTGATAATCTAAAAAATGTAGAGAGTGATAACTAGGTAATTTAAATATCAATATCATGCCAGAAATTGAACTGAAGCCAATCTTAGATATTGTTTAGTTTCTACCTTCTCTCCCACATTAAAAAAGTCCATTGATAAAGTGTGATAACATTTAGATATTTAGGAACTACGGCTTGTTGATAAGTCATTAAGTATATTATTATTAGTATTCGTACAACTAAGTTAATAATTATATTTTCAGATATTTGCCAGTCATCGTCACCTGTGAATCTATCTAGTCCAAATTCAATCTAAAAAAACGATTTCTGACTCAAAGTGTACTTAGTAGATAATAGTGTAGTAAGTCAAATCATTTAACTATTTCAAATCATTTAACTATTTCAAATCTAGACACATTAAATTAATGGCACTTTTTAACGTCAAAAATTACAATAAAACGAAATTGATTCTAGTCGCCCCTTCCAAAAGGTAGTGTTCGTATGGAGAAGAATAGGCAAGAAACTCCACCGTTACTCTTTTAAAATGTTTCACAAGGTTTTGTATATTCATTATATATCTAATTATATGTGAAGACGATATGCACCTAGAATAAAATTAGTCTACCTACCTA
Source organism: Hydraecia micacea (assembly GCA_914767645.1). Lineage (NCBI taxonomy): Eukaryota > Metazoa > Arthropoda > Insecta > Lepidoptera > Noctuidae > Hydraecia > Hydraecia micacea. Next base: position 424,670 of record OU611793.1, on the reverse strand, counting down.
CAAAAGGTAAAAAGAATAAAAAATAAAGCAATGACAGGTAAATCAATTATGTGGTAGATAGGTACCTACATGGTGCTCACATATTTACAAATAATGTAAAAGTAGATGATTTTCATACAAGTGTGTGAGTTACTGTAGTCACAGAATGTAAAATTAATGTCATAATTAACAAAAAAAAATAGCAACCAGTTTGATTTTGTCTAGACCTAGTCCTAATTAGAATTACTTTTGCTTATAAACATCACTATGTCTGCAATCTGTGCGCTCTTTCATCTTCTTTCAAGCCGTCTGTATCTACCACTGCCTACGAGTACCTTCGTCAGCTGTAAATAACCTAATAAGCTTCTGCTCGCGTGGAGGTTAGAAATTATTCCACGGGGATGTAGGTACTAAGGAGATAAAAAGTATCCTAAGCATGTCCTTCTAACCCAAGGCATGGTCTATCCGTAGTCCAAATTTCATCCAAATCCAAAATGATTAAATATAGTATGGATGAGTTATAATATAGGTAGGTATTAGTACAACAAACGTTGGCTCGGACTGTGGGACACGATTTCACGGCAGCGCGTACACATTATAATATAAGGCACAATCCTGAGTGCGCGCAACACAAAGCCACCGCAAGCCGTTTACTGCACTTTTTAATTATGTTCTGCCCCTCTCATCAGGCAGTGCTTGTAGGGTTGACTGACGAAATAAGCTTAAACGTAAAATCTATGGCGTTAATCATAAAGGCTCAGCTGATGCAAACATGTAGCTTACTTATAATGTTAAACTTCGCACTGAGCATCTCGCTAATGAAGAAAAACTTTATTGAAGATGCCACTAATTTATGTAAGGTACTTAAAATGACAGACAATCGACTATGACGAATTGACGTGTAAAAGTGTTTGTGCAAACCTACTTACAGAAATAAAATCATTTATCATTTATACAGAAATTTAACATAATAGCCCCAGACATCAAAGTTTTGGAAAAAAGTTCATTGCACCTCCTAGGTTCCCCAATTTTAGAAGACAGTTTTTCACCAATTTGTCGACGAAAAAATAAAACATTTTAACGATATTTCGGATAGACTTTCTAAAATTAATTTACATTCGGCTTTCACCCTTATCAGATATTGTTGTTTCGGTCCAAATGTTATGTATTTTCTCCGCTCTTCCTCATTATGGAAGCAGCCACATCTTTTGGACAAAATCGATCATATTATTCACAGTACTCTTACATCCATTTTAAATGTGGCATTGGACGACCGCGCGTGGCTGCAAGCCATACTACCCATTCGTTTTGGTGGGCTCGGCGTCCGCAAAATTTCTAGTGTAAGCGCGGCGTTCCTATCCTCGGTCCACAGCACAGAAAAGTTAACCACACAAATCTTGATTCCTGCTCAGGTTGACTCTGAAGTGCCGTGTTTGACTGATGCGGTGAACGCCTGGAAAGTGGCTTGGCCGGACACGGTTCAGCCCGAGAAGCCGTCTTCCCAGAGACAGTGGGATGAGCCGCTCTGCAGGTTGGTACGGAATAAACTTATTAATACGTCCACCAATACTGCTGAGCGTACCCGCCTGCTGGCTGTGGGTGAATGGGAGTCGGGTCTCTGGCTTCAGGCGCTACCGTCACCCAACATAGGCACTCACTATGCTGGGTGACACCACATTCCGCCTCGCTCCTTGCGGAGCTCCACATCGCGGTCAATGTGGTGAAGCAGTCGACTGCCTCGGACACCATGGCCTATTCTGCAGCAAGAGCGCTGGTCAGTTGGCACGGCACGCCAGCATTAACGACATCATCCGTCGGGCTCTTGTCACCGCCGGGGTGCCAGCTGTTTTCGAACCCAATGGCTTGGCACGCGACGATGGGAAGAGGCCAGATGGAATTACCATAATGCCTTGGAAGTTGGGTAGGCCTTTGGTGTGGGATGCAACCTATGTCAACACCCTCGCGCCATCCCATCTTCCTAGCACGGCGGGCTGTGCTTTGGCGGCTGCTGCAGGAGCAGAAAACCTCAAACGGCGCAAATATAACAACCTTATTGGGAGCTACATATTTGAGCCGTTTGGGGTTGAAACTCTAGGGCCTTGGGGTCCGTGTGCTCATCGAATATTTCGAGACATCGCCAAGCGGTTGGTTGACTCTACGCGTGACCAGAGGGCTGGCCTATTTTTAACCCAAAGAATAAGCATTGCCATCCAACGTGGTAATGCTGCCAGCCTTTTGGGCACTTATCCCATTGACAGCGATGCGGACGAATTTTTTGATGCCCTATGAGCTCCTGTCTTTTTCTTTTTTTTTCCTTTCTTTTTATTATACACTTGTATAAATAATATCTATATATATTTTAGTGTGAAATTGTAAAATAGGTTATGTGTGTTAGAGATGTAATAAACTAAATAGGTACCTAAATTATGTCACTTATTTAAAGTCGAGTGGAGTGGTGCGGTACAACTGTGGACAAGTGTGTCTAGGATTAGACTGCACAGTGCACAGGCTGAACCGCTGAGTTGTAATTCTACCATTATGGATTGGAATCGCAGTCTTCGTGCAGGCGATGTATTATACTTAGCACTAACATCACTGCCTAGTGCCTACCCTACCTACCCATCAACAACACGTAACATAGGGTTGTATTTTCTTACTCCTGTTTCAACTCATCCTTTGGATCGTTTACCTTCTCGGTTATATTGATTCTACGCAATGCTGGTGTACTGCAATGCAATCTAGGCTGTAATAGTGGATACTAGGTGGGCAGAAGGTTCATTTGATGACTAAAACTCAACGCTTTAGGTGCCTGTGACAACGTGTTAGAATTTGCTCCTGATAATGTAGCAGACGTCGTGGTCCCCCAGCCACCCTGCGAGGCGGCGGGCGGCTACGGGCGGTGCAGAGCGCGGGCGTCGAGCGGCGTCAAATGTCATTTTAACAGCGCGCCCGTCGCCATCATATTTTTTGCTCCCACGCATTTTCGAGCGCGATCATAAAATTTTGTTATTAATACAGTAAAATTTTCGGATTAGGTAGTATTAAATTCGAAACAAAGCAGGGATTTAATTGGTAATTCGTGTCCAGAGCCCGGCTCCGGGAGACGTTATACGAATATTTGTACGCGAGCAATATCCGTTCGTTTATTGTTTTCGGTTGTAAAGTCGATTCGGGACGCGAATGTGTGCGGCGGCGGCGGCCGGCGGCCGGTATTGTGCGCGGGCGCGCCTTTCAATTAGCCACTGAATTTTTAATGAAATATCACGTTGTACAGACGTAATTAAATCACAGCGCAGTACTGAAAATAGAGGATTTATTTGTGGAGCCATTGTGGCCGGTGCTGAGCGCGGCCTAATCAATGGGCGGTTTATTACGACGCGAGCGACCAATTCCGCCTGGAGGAGTGGAGGTTCTTTTTGTTCGCTTGAATATTACATTCGGACTTGATATTGGTTTCGTTTCATATTCTATTTTGGTTTATTTTCATTTCGAGACACAAAGGGGCCGGCTGTAACAGAACCTTACAGCCAAACATGACAGAGTGGACTTCTGAAACGTTTTGAAACACTAGTACCTAGCCTGAAATAATACAAAGCCGAATAATGTATGAACAAACCAATTTATTTTCTATACTTTGACCAATAAAGCTATGTTTAAATAATATCAAGTACTTAACATCTAGTTTGTACAGATTTTTATGTTTTATAAATACCTAATATTAATATGAAAATAAGCGCAGCATTTTATTCCAATCTGGACGTGATGAGTGTAGTCTTAAATGTTTGAAAATAGGTTTATCTTGACTTCACTGCGATTTCATCCAAATGAAATAAAACAGAGCAGAAGTTATATAAAAAGGAATTAAGCAAGTCTGTTTGAGATTAATTTACACTTTTGTACATAAAGTAGGTTCACCTATGTATACAGTATCTTCAGGTACAGTTCCAATCATATATACCGAATAAAAAATATTTGTTTTGTTGAATTTATCAAATTCCGCAGATTTTTTGTTGGACAAACTAAGTTTAACGACCATGTGGAATACTTTGATGAAACTATGTTAAATTCAGCATGAACTCCAAAAATCTGCGTTTAGGTAAATAATGACTAAGGCTCTACATTTTCCTCAAATTCTTTAACTTTTCAGCATAATATTTTAAGACAAAGTTAAGAAATAAAAATGCTTTACTCGTATGAGTGTTGTTTTATAAGAATAAGTACATTTGTGTCGTATTTATTTATTTAAAATATTTACATCATTGCACTCACACTTAAATACTCGCCAACACCCATGTTGTTTAGACCATAACTAACACATATCTACAGTAACTTGAGGCTTCATATCACAACTTGGATAAAAAAATGATAATTATCTATGACTAAAAACAATAACATTAGAGTTCCTTTTTAATGAAACACAACGTCAGGAGTAGGTACATACCTACTCTCAATTTAATTTCGAGTTGTAAAATCTTGCCATAACTTTCATCTGTGTGTTTTCCTTAAATAAATGCTAGGGCAAGCTTCGTAAAAATAAATATATTATCCAATACAATAAATTGAGTTTTTCAGACATTGTTTCAAGACCATAAAGTTAGGAAGCTCACCCGTCGGCAGGTTACCGACGGCTTTACACACATTTAGGTGCCGCGGAAAAAGCTGAAACTATTTCTTGAAATTGGGATCTAAATCATGAAAGAAAGTATGTAAAAAATAATTAAAATTGAAACAAAGGATAATAATGACGCTATCAGTAAAAGTCACAAAGATTATCAATAAATTATGTAATATTATAATGACGCAGTAATCTTTATCTTTGCATCGGATATTCTCCAAATTAAAACAATTAAGTCTTTCTTTGTTATCTTTTCCTTTTCAACACCAAATCTGTGATATTATTCCTCGCGTGAACATATAGAATCTATTTATCTTACACGTGATAACGCATATACAATAATAATATAATACTTTTTATCAACAACTATCTTTATTTAGATATCACTATAAGATCAGTTTTTCACTTTATTATCACTCTGTAAGTCTGCACTGTGAGTCAGGGCCGGATTTAGACAACAAGGTAAGTGCAGAAACGACTAATTTTTTTCAAAATTTAAAAAGTATTTTCATATTTATGAGTATGTACTTTTTTAATTACCCCTAAATAAAGTTCACATTTTGGGAATGCCTCACTGAAATGTGTTTCTTTTTCAGAAAGTATCAGTAGCTCTTGAAACACAAACTCATAAATATAAAACGTATTTGAATATTTCCGCATCATATTGTTAAATATTCATCCCTTCCTAATTCCACCGCACAGTGATACAACAAGCACATATTATCTTACGCTACTAATCTCAGTCGTGACGCGTCTCATCGAGCGCAGTGTCAAGTCACTCGCACCACTAAGCACTTCACATCACTGGGTGATCACTCTCACTGTGATGGTGATCACGCGGTGGTGATCACCGGTCGTGATTGGTGGCGAGGTGCGCATGTCAGAGAGCGTGCGCGTGCGCGTGCGCGTGGTGGGGGGGAGGCGGCTGCTGATGCGGGTGGGGTAATGCGTGCGGGTTGCCCGCTGTGTGCTGACGACCCTGAGGACAACAGAAAATTGTTAGATCTTACTGTATTTTAAATAGTCATGAAAAATACTGAAACAGAAAGTAGCGATGGATTGAAGAACGATAGTTTCAGGAAGACATCTATTCAAGAGTCAACTAAGGTAGACTTTGATAACCATGGACATACATGCATGCCTGTTTTCCTCTATTTGAATCTATACTTTAGAACATAGCCTACTTCAGGTTAATTCAAAAGAAAGTCCTTACTTGTCTGTCAATAGTCTAACAAAAATGTGTCCTCACCTGTAAGTATACATAGTAGTCATAAGGCTGGTGCAGCGGCCAGCAGCGCTGCGGCGGCACGGGGTACAGCGGGGGCACGGGGTACAGCGCGGCGCCGCCCAGCTTGTTGCGCAGGATGCGGCTGATGCTGGACACCGACGGCACGTTGTACTTGTCGCACACGCCGTCCGCCAGCAGCCGGTCTCGGATCTCCCACGCGAAGATGCCGGGGTCCTTCGCTTTTAGTTGCTTTATGTAGGACACCACCTGGGGAGATGCACTTCATTAACAATTGTTTAAGGACCCCAAAGTTTCTCGAACGCAATGTTGATGCAGCCAATTGCCTAGTTGTATTGATTGTATTAACACTAAAACAGAACTACTGGCCACTGTCCAGGGAACAAACACCAAAATAAAGAATCAAAATGAAAGTTTTTCATTACGAGCATTGTTTTCAATCTCAGACAGAGCCACTTTTCAGTGAAGCAACATTTAGCAAAACGAAATTAATCAGAGTCGAAAGTAACAAAGATTTATTTGATTTTCAAACTGATGCAGCGAAAAAATCGGGTAAAACTGTGGTTTTCGCTAAAACAGCGAATATCTGAACCAACACCATTTTTTTGTCATGGCAGCAACTCACCTTAGGTGTGGTAACTCTGGGCTTGGAGCCGCCGATGGCTCCGGGCAGGATGGAGCCGGTCTCATGGTAGCGCGCCAGGATCTTGGACACGCATCCGTGAGACACCCGCAGCTGTCGACTTATGTCACAGGGCCTGGAGACAAACAATGAAGGTTAGGTTATTGTTTGCTATAAGCTAAAGAAGAGAAGAAAGTGGATTTCGTCTTTTTTAACGTAAACTAAGGCAATTATTGCCTATCAAGTGGGACCTCAGAAGTAGGCCGGTGATCGTTAGAAAATATTCTTATTAACAGCCGAATACTCAATCATTTAAATCGTAGTGTTCGCTCTGCAGGCTCTGCATACAAACAATTGTATTCCATAAAAGACTTGGTCAAGGCTGAAACCAAATCTGAAAATATCTTCAATGTAAAGTCGTGAAATATTAGAGAACAATAAAAATGCGGTTTTGGTAATCGCTAGAACAATAATGATTGGTGGTTATCATAATTAGTGAAAATGGTCATCAGTCCCAAGTAGAGTGTTTTCTTTTCTGTCTAGCTGCCAGAGTATCTACAGAGGTAACCATGAAATTGTATTAATTCATGTAATGAAACTTATATTGATAAGGAATAATAGCCGATTATCTGATAGTATAGAAGTCCAACCCGCACAGGGCCCGCGTGGTGGATAACGGCCCACTCCCTCTCACAGACAGGAGGCCGGTGTCCCAGCAGTGGGAACATTATAGGCTGATTACAAAAATAGAGTGTTTGTTATGCAACAGTTCTAGAAAAGTAGGAAATGCTGCAAATAACCGTATATTGATAGAAAAGCAATGTGTTATTACCTAGCTCAACTGAAGGACGGTAAATATTTGTTAGAAGAATTTACTGATTATAGTTAGGTATTACATATATATACGTAAATACTGGTATTCAGCTGCATCCGGTTAGACTAGAAGCCGACCCCAACTTTGTCGGGAAAAGGCTAGGTAGATGATGAGGAGTTAATATAAATCGAGAATATTAGAATAGGTAGGTACTAGCTGCTACCCGCGACTTCGTCTGCGTGAAATCCTATCCTAATTCTAAATGCGAAAGTAAGTTTGTTTGTTACCTTTTCACGCCTAAACCACTAAACCAATCGTCCTGAAATTTTGCATATAAGTACTTTGTCAGGTGTACAGAAACGGACATAGGGTACCTACCATCCCGTGGCGCCATCTATTATCATAATATCGTTATTGGTCTACCGTCCACTATCATTGCTCACCTGATCCCTAGCTGTGCTAGCTCGACTATCCGTAGCCTGACGGCGTTGGGTAAGGGTCTACCGTTCACGAACACTCCTCCTAGTTGGTTCACCTCTCCATACTGCTGTGTGCCGGTGCCTGCTACGCCAGGGTTGCCCATGCCGCCGCCGCTGGGGTCTATGACAAAGAAAAATTATTTTAATTTAATAAAACAATAATATTATGAAAATTTTCGGCGACGCTTTACACGGTAAGGAATGGAGAGTGATTATCAGGCTAGGCAGGTGCCGAGCCGTTTCCCCACTAGTTGCATAATGGAACCTAACCCACTATAGTCTATATTTCTTGCTCGTTCTTTTCCATAGGTAATATCTACGTTTTTGAACGGTCAACTAGCTTCCACTTATTGACAGCTGACCAACTCCTTTGAAGTAAATGCTTTGTCTTTGATTTTAATACTTCAAAGTTTTTATCTGAGACTAAGGACTTTCTTTTATTATAAACAGACAGATTATTTTGGTTCACCCAGTAAACTCTAGATCCTGCAACTCAGCCCCGCCGCCGTCTAGCAGTTCATAATTAAGGCAAAGGTGTCGGGTCCAGTGTCACGCGACACCACTTTGATGTCGCCACCGCCTACACTCCTCGTTTTGTGCTGATACCCGACACCTGCGCCCGCGCAAGTGTCGTAAAACGTTAGCTTGTTAAGTTTTGAGCTTTTTTGATATTATATAGGGTCGCTAATCTGTATTTAAAATGTTAATAGAGTTAATATTGATAAAAAAAAACTTTTTTAAAGGGAGCGTTTCTGCATGCATCACCAATTTCTGACAATTTCAAATTATTTATTAAGTAGTGTAATAGGTATCATACGTTTTAATAAGGTAAAAGTAGCTATAACTTTGAAGACAGTGTGTAGAATGATTTTGGTAGTAGGATCTATCGAAATACTTTAAAGTGTAAACCGATTAAAAATAAAGTTCTAAATATAAAGAGCCATTTCACTTCGATATTTCTGTAAAAACAAAACTCATTCGTATCGCATTACACTTAATAACAACCATCGAACTATTTAAACCTCGACTGTCATGCGCGCACGCATCTCCTGTTGCATACGTCCAATACACGTCAGGACTCGTCACAGTGACGGGCTGTCAGAGGAACGAGCCGTCAGAACTACGGGCCATCACTCCGGCAGACACGATCCGTCATTCCGCGGTGACACCGCGACAGTCAACAACAAATGACTGTAACCCTAAACTACTGAAGATAATAATTTTCAGTCTGTTTCACGACTGTTAGGAAACATTTATTATCTCGGCAGCTGCGAGAGGGTTATAATGAACGGAGTGGCGATCTGTCGGGGATATCGGTGATTTATGGCGGTGATGCTGCGGAGTGGTTATTAATTGAAGCTTGTTTGTTGTTCACTGTATGGTTATCAATTTGGTGAGTTTTAATTACCTATGTCATTAAATTGTATGTCTGCGCGGTTGATTGACTAGTAAAATTAAAAAAAATAGCATCGAATTAAATTAATTTGTATCTATGTGTATCAAATACACAATGTGGGAGTCCAGGAGCTGCCGCAAGAATCCAGAAGACATTTTGAATCAAAATCGTTTGATTTATAAAGAAAGGACGTCATATTTCTGGCAGCAGCCGTTTTACGAAACCACTTCGAATAAAATCCCTTTAACCCCCGGAATTCAAACAAAACAAACAACACAGCATCTCCCACACCCAAATACATCAAAAAGTGACCACGACACAACACATCATTCAGCCAAGCTGCCCATATCGGTGACAAAGTACACTCGAACAAATAAAATGCATCCACTCCTCGCTCGTCGGGATACAAATTAGCGCAGTCCTGAACAAAATGCTTGACTAATGCGCAGGCGCAACACTCGTTGTCTTGTTGCGCAGCGGTGACAAAATAACATGTTGCTAGTTTATTTATACGACTGTACTTATTTTAGTGGTGTAATTAGAATTAAATTAGAGTTTTTGTATTCTTTTCTGAAAGATAAACGCATGTACCTAGTTATGAATACTTAGTTTTTCCAGTTGAGTTTTTACCTAGGTCAATTTAAGGTTGCATAGCGTGTGTGTAGAAGTGGAGAGACAACCATCACATTATAGGTAGTACGTAATCAGTAAATAGGACTTACTTTATGATAAAAAAAAACCTGTCAATAAACACAATCCCACTATTTTGTGTTTATTGACAGGTTTTTTTTATCGTCTGAAGAGGCCATAGAATATAGATAGGTAGGCCACAGGTAGGTAGTTTGTGCTCATTTTGTTGCAGGTTCTTCTATGACCATATTAATGTACATGTGTCATGTTGTCGTTGTGTTATTGTATGTTGTTTTTAACAGAAAATCGTTATGATGTAAAAATACTTTGACGGAAGTTCTTGCAGTCTTGACCCTTGTAACGCGAAACATTTAAAATAACCATTATTAATGCTAGTCATTTGTTTTGTCACAACGACGCGAGATTCTCTTCACTGTCACGCTGAAAAATGCAGTTCGCAACAGAGTGAGTACAGTACCATGTACTAATTCACTTTGATACTGGTACATCTTAGTAAAACAATCAATACTCAAGTCTGGACGTGTGGTAGTCGCACGTAGGAAACATTTTATTAATTTTCAAAAAGCTACTTTTGTCGAAGTCTATAAGGAGGACTATATCTAGGTATACGAGTATATCTAGGTATACGCAGGTCTATCTGTGCAGCTACGGTATCTTTTTGCTTCTTTCTTCACTTCGACACGCCACACAGATTCAATGCTTACAGGACCGAAACGCAAAAAACGCAAGTTTTATAACGCCTAAAAGTATATGATCGACTATAGTAAAAAAAATCAGAAAAATATATGATACGTATTCTTCAGGATATATATGCTAGGTAGATAGTATGTTGAAAACATAATAGGTAAAACTAATTTGATACGATAGAAAAAAATCAAGAAGATACCTCTAAAAACTTTCTTTTCACAATAAACACAATAGGTACTAATACGCATGCACGCACTAACATACAATCATTCTGATTTTTTGTCAGATTATTCTATTTTAGTCCAAACAATAGATTTTTTGTAAATAGATACTTAATTGCTTCATATTTTGCAACAAATTACCAGCGTTGTGTCATCGCGCTTCTCTTTCTTTTCTATGCAGTGCGACAGTGACCGCGCTTTAGGTCATGTAGTCCCCTTAAGTCTCTTGGCGATTGCTGCTGACTGAGCTCGCTTGGAGCTTTATACAATTTCTTGCAAAGTACCGGTGATACTTATTAGTTGCGTCGTTTTAAGACTTGGAAGCATATCATGGTGCTGTTACGAGAGTATGTCGAAAAAAACTGGAAAGGAGGACACACACCGGCGACAAGAAGGGCGAGAGGTCTGTCACGTGACAATTTATATCTAAGTAATTATTGCCCACCAGTGGGATGATATAGGCTAACAGTAACAGTAACTGGGGATATAGAGTTTACTTTGTAATGGCTACAAACATACATATATCTATGGCTAAAAATGACGCTGGTAGAGCGGCGGGTAAAGCTATGTAGTTATGTAGTTCATACATTCACAAAATGTAATATTACTGCGACATTGACAATGTCATAAACAGCCTGCATGCACTGACAATATCATAAACTGTTAATTTTACGGTAGCCCCAGACACTCACTGCAGTTTTCATACTTTTTATTTATTACATGTAGTATTCTCTTTAATAAATTACATACACCGTTGTGTATGTAATGTATGTTTGACGTTTGGCAGAAATGAGACAACTTTCACGGTAACTTCGCGATTTATTTAAAACTTCACATTCGCTGATATTTTAGCACTCGTCCAATAGGTACATCAAAGTGGTTCGTACAATATGAAATACTTAAACAAAACTCAAAGATTATTTCTCCAACCAAAAACCTCGCGCATAATTTGATACCAATAATTTTTATTTACTCTCCGTAAAAATTAAAATTATTTCATGAAAATTATTAGTAGCGTTATCTATCATAGTTATATCTTACCACATTAACTACCTATTCATTTAAAAGTTTTTTTAAATGACATGGGTTACAGATTTATTAGGGACTCTGTTTTTGAATGAAGCCTTCCTGCAAGAAGATGGCACAACAGAGGCACAATCAAAATATTCTTAAAAGTCCCTCACTCCACTCACTCCCTTCCCCAACTTACAATTGAAATCAAGCCCAGTTTAGATACACTTGCCCCCGCGGGTGACCGCGGGTCCCGTGGGTCATGAACGTGGCCGTGGTCACATAGTAACAATGTAGCAGCCAATGGCGGCTTGACATCAAAGCGGGGGCGGGGCGTGCCGCCTCGACACATGCGGCGCACTTGTCTAAGTGCCGAGTTGCCGACAGTAGCAGCAGGTTGAGGCTGGAAGATCGTTTACATTTCATATGTTTGGAATAGATTTGGATGAGTACATACAGCAAGAAGTAACGTGCAGCACTAAAATTAGGTAGGTGCATAGGTAATGTGTTCTGCTCCGAGCAGGTTCCGATTGTTAATTAGGTCATCTTTTTACCATTTGTAGTATCAGCAGCAGCGGCAGCGTCCACTATCTAAGACAAACTGTGAGCTACCAACTGTGAGCTACCAACTCGACGTTTCCATTCGACAAGATACTGAAGCCTAGCCTTGCCATATCATAAAAATGGATCCGTCAGATCAAAGCGAGTAGGAGAGCGACACTTTAGTATGAAATTGGCCCTAAACACTTAGCGGTAAATCATTACGCCAGTTTATTATCTGGCTCAGATATTCAGCAGCATCTGTGTGTCTGGTAGCAGCAACATGCGACACTTGTCACAGGGAGCCGACACGTCTCACGGCGAGGGGCGGGGCGGTCACGCCTCGTCACATGTTGAGGACGCTTGTCACCATGTCGCCTCGGACAATGGACAGGGGTTATGATGTATTGTTTGTCTTTATCGGCGGCGCTACCCTGAACTTGAACGTGTTAGAATATGAGGAATAGCTTCATACTGCATAGGGTGAGGCTGATGTCTATCTATAGTAATATCACTGGTCCCACCATCAACATCAACATACTAGACGAGTAAACAAGTCATCGTTTCACATGCCAATAACTATTGCTATTACCTCCTCTACCCACACCGTTTTTTAATTGAAGAAAAAGTATTTATGGTAGGGAAACAACATAATATTCGCAAAACCAGTTTGAATTCGCTCATAACCATCCAAATAAAACCTACTTTAATCCTTTTCAAATCCTATCGTGTCGAAACCAAACCGTACCCTACTATCATCATGCCACCCAAACTGATCTTGCGAGTCTTGCGACACATTCGGCTTCGCTGCGCAGGCGCACGTGTGCGGAGTTTTTGTTAGTTCCGCGAACGTCCGTCACAGTTGAGCGCTGACGCCACATCAAAGGGTACCACAATGTCACATACACCACACAATCAACACTTTTTGTTCGTTTGTGATCTTTTTTCTGCAATATTTTAAGATCAAGACCTATGGGCAAGAGTGTTTGTGGATCTTTAAGTACTTAGGACTCGAAGGAGTAAGAGTGAGTTTTATCGTTTGCTGTAAAGGTTTTAGTGAACCAAGGACTTGAGAACTTTTGCCTCCTGAAATTAAAGTCATCCACCAAAAAACTTGGTACTTACCTACCAAGCGCATAAGAACTACAACCATGAATGCCGGATGCCTTCGTTGGCTGGTTCTAGCGTACAGAGAGTCAATGAAAGTTTAGTTCTATTTGGTTTGAACCTGATATAGAAGAGGCTATCAAGGTAGTTTCACAGCAATAATGAAAACGAACCTAACATAAATAACAGTTCCTGAATGTACCCGATTAGTTGGCAGAACAGTGCAAACACTGGCCGTTAAGTACGTGTGTCGAATGCGGCGACAAGCATGTAAGCGGCAATGTAACTAACATGCTGCAGACTGTCGCAAGTTAATTAATACACTGGAAAATGGCACGTAGGTATTTACGACAGCGGGCGGAGAGCGGGGAGGGATCATCAACACATTAGATTCATAATGGTTTAGTGATGGGCCAGGATGATTATATCGATAGTTAATATTGAAAGTCTTTGAACCAAATCTTGTGATCAGATAATATTTTGGTTTATGATGAACTAGGTAAATTGCCAGTGTGTCTTAGACTGCATGTGTACAATAATTCAGCTTCACAGATCCAACAAATGACAATTATTGCTAGAAGTCATTATATTATTTGACAAAAAACATTCTCGAGTTCCTGAAGTCACACACTCTGTCAGGAGAAAAGAGTGTGTAAATTCAGGAATTCCAAAATGTTTTATGCCTTCCGCTAGTTCGCCGCATACAATGGATTATTAATGCATATTTTTCTTCAATAAAAATAATAACAACAGTTACAATTTTGTGATAGGTATTCGTAGTATGAGAAGACTGATAAAAACAAACTTCACAATTGCTCCACGGAAAATAATTAAAAACCATATAAAACAATTATAATTTTCTCTTACCGATAACTATAACTCAAACATCAATAAAACACAACACTACAAATATCAAATCGAACGGTTTCTTTGAAACATTACTAATTGGTTCTGAAAAGAGACAAAAACATGCGAGTTGCAGCAGGCAAGAAGGAGATAGAATATCATAAGGCGGGAAACATCTTTCTTTCGGCGGCTAATTTACGACGCGCCTTTGACGTTAGTGCGATGACAGTTACTAGTGTAGCAGACGAGTATAAAGCATTCATTAATTCAAGCGAAACTCCACAACTTTAATATCGCTCGAAATACATCACTTTCTTCGTTTGAAACGCCGAACTATGCACAAGAACAAAGGCAGCAATGGTTCGTTAAAATTGCGATAGGGACGTTTTGCCCTTTGTGTTAAATGTGAAATATAAAAATACATGTCGTTCTGTGTTGTCTTCAGTATAGCGATTAATTAATAGCCGCTTCTTTGAGGCTGAAGCCGCTGAAATTTTTTATGAGACTGTTTTGGGTAAGCTTTGATATAAAAAATAAATATCTATGTAATATTAGATGTAAATGTGTTCGATGGTGTGAACATTTGAGAAACTGTTCTAATTTGTCAGCTGGTGCTATGTGACGAAAGCTGGAAGAATCGGAAGAAGATTATTAATCAGATTAGTGCGTCATTGATACTCTCACTGAAACTTTAGTTCCAACTTCGTAAGAAATTGAAAAGGTACAACGAAAGACTAGAAAGGCACCCCAACGATCTGGCGGCTGCACTGAACACAAGAAGTTACAGGAAAAGACTTACTTAAAAGGAAAGACATCGTGCTGTCCACCCACACCTGTGGGGACCTAAGCACGACTACGCACGAGTAGATGGCTCGCTCTTCCCGCCAATGTTTACCTCCCCAACTCATCCGCTAAAAGTATTAAACTGATCGCGATGAAAAAAAATACATATTGCGTTTTTACAATCAAATTATAGACTTCTGATTTTAACACTTCAATCACCATTACGTGGTTCATTGGACATGGAAATGGTCCAGCAACCAACTAGGAAGTTTACCGAAATAAAAGTGTGCTTCCTTTGTACATTTCTTAGCATTTTCTTAAAACATTGTTTAGTGTAATACAACTTGGTTGCTAAACAGTTTGTTTTTAGCTTAGATCTTTATTTTTATATGCAGTACACCTAACACATCATTTCTTCGTTTCTGTAACTCGAATACTTAAAGCAGTTCAAAGCTACAGACAATCAGTTAGCACCATCACTTCACGCTACATTTCGCTCGGTTAGTTCTCTTTTACGACCACTGGAGAAGTTTACTTATTGGTTCTACGAAATCGTAGCAGCGTAGCGGGTTCATGCTACGAAAAAAAGGCTATCTCTGTTATTATCTACTGTGAACCATAAGATTGCTACGATTAAACAGCGTTACTACGCTTTTACCAGTCTACCAGTTGTACCCTTAGTCTCGTGATGCAGAAGGTTCAGAAGGGCCATAGGGCCCATGTGTACGTCAGGTAAGTATGTGGTGTGTTTCTTATTCTTGTTCAGTAATTCTGTAGCCAAATAGCTACGCCGTAGATTTATCTATTAAAATTCTACTTCGAAGATGGACAAGTGATGATCGACTGTTTTTGTTTTTCTCACTAGCGATGTTTAGAGAAACGATGGGCTTTTACATGTTGATTAGCTCCTGTGGAAACTGGGGTCGAGGTCATAGAGTGGGTAGAGCCAAATCAACGTACCTACTTATGTTGGCATTATTAATGTGTTAATATCGACCCATATCGCAACCAAGCTTTAATTTACAATTTAAATAAAATCGAAACTAACTGCAGTACCGTCGTCCTTGTTACTGTTATCGATCACTATGGCGATGGAACGCGCCTGTGTACGAACACTTTTACGATAACTCGCAGCCAATCAGCAGCCCGCGCGTCCTGCGCACGCGCATACTAATCAACTTTCTAATACAGATGTACTGTAATAACGCGCATATCGCGTAATTACATACGCGTTTGATTTACGCGCTCGATAAACTGTTTTCCATGTGTTTGTAGGCGACATAGTAATTATTAGGTTTTGGTTCGGTCACGGAATTGGTATCATTCACATTTCAACGCACAATTTCATCTAAAAATCAGTCATAGGTATTCATGATTGCCAATTGTTTTTTCACACTTCTCCGTCCTTTGGTTTCTCTAAGAAAAGTCTCCTTGGGTATTGAATCCGGTTACGAGAAAAAACATGTATAGTTCTAATGAAATAATCAGCTGCATTTTGAATTTGTGTTCAAACGGAAAAAGGTTACAGGTCAGCCATATTCAAATATTCAAGATTCATAATATTTTATTTCACCACATGGCACGTATAAACGTCAGAATACATATTCGTTCGGTAGATTTAAAAATCGGACCTACGCATTATTGTTTGCTTTTTGTTGTTCAATTTTGTACATGTTTGCAAATAAAACAACATTTCTCAATATGCAAACGTCAATAAACTTTCAATCTTTTGACATTGCGGAACTCATGCATGAATGATAAATAACCAAATGTTGCAAAACTCTGCCCGGACCTAAGGAGAACGAACTGACCAATCAGAGCGCGCCGTTTGCTGTGCCCGCCCAGAGGTAAATAAACCTTGGAACAACTTTATTTTATTATTGCATGTTTTGATATTCATAACATGTAATACTGTTTGATAATTATATATGTTTACTTGACACGGTTTATGGCGATCCTTGACATCGTTAACCCTATATTGCTATGTCAATTGAATAAAGAAATAGTTTTTTTTGCCCTTTACCACAGAATACATAAAGTGCAAGTCCTTTACGAACTAAATTCTTTTTTTGAGAAGATAGATAGGTACTTAATTGAATGTGTATGTGAACCGGTTCTTTTGAATATTCACTGGTCAATGACCCCACGTAAGTAACTTTGCCCAGTTTTTCATGGTAAAAGCTTCTGCTCACTAAAGTAACTGTTTGTGGTTTCCGGGCATGCCTAGCTGACATCACAGTAGACAGTACTTTCAATCCATAAAGCATTCTGGCGTTAAACACTTGGCACTTTGACACAAGATGTCTGTCACAGTTCGTTTTCCGCCATGACAGGTGCTATCAGCACTCACAAACATTGCATGTGTTGTTACTCGCGAGCACGCGTTTCTCTCGGTGTCTGTCAGTTCATTTTCATATTGTTGCTAGTTTACAAATAGATACTAAAAACGCAGCTTTGAATAGGATCCCTCTTCTAAGTGTTGGGAAGGACTCTAGTGTTGGGATGGCTATTATTTTTCTACATACACGCGGATAATATTCACCAACCATTCCAAGACCCTCATATTTGAGTGTGGGTCTTGACCGGTGCGCGGGACCGAAGATCATAGACTTTTCCTTGCCTATTATGGTACCACCGACCAACTGTCAACAGTGTCAACAACTGGATTACAGTCATTGTGAATCGAATACGAATAAGATCCCTTGACTCGGCTAGAATATTTGCTCACTCAACAAAATGTCCGTGAGCACTGCGCACTCACGTGACTGCTCACATCATGTCTGCGCGCAACTTCTCGTCGCTGTACTTGTAAATCCGATCCACCATTACCTCAACTAGGCGATCAGCCAATCAAAACAAACTCCAATATATTTATCTATCATGTTTTCCGTAATTTAACTTTCCACCGTGTCGCAGCGTGTTTGGAGTCCCCAGCGACCACACACGGCGACAGGCTGCCGACAAACGAGCCCGCTAAGCAAACACCAGCTACTGCCGGCCGCGGCTCACGTACCCATCGTTTGAAGAGGCCTTAGCTGTCGAGAGCACAGCCCAGTTAATGGCAGTAGCCTTCGAGTAGTATTTGTACTGCTGGGACATTTTGTTTTTGAATTAGACGTGGGGACGTGGCTGTGCGGTACAATGTGAACCGGTGCTCTTGGGCCTGAGCTGGTAAATTACTTATCCATTACAGATGTCCATTGGGATGGTCATTTAAAGAAAATAACACAGCTTTTAGTTGTCGAATTGAGTATTTTGATAGCGGGATTGACTGCCATTTGATCGGTACACGTTACATCTCTTTTTGCAAAGTATACTTACTGCAATATGATATCTACAATTATATAATATAATAAGCGATTATAAGTGTATGTAAATTAATCCCAGGAAACCGAATCTTTAAACTTGCTTATCCGGGTGACTTCATCTACAAATAACGGTCTAAAAACTTCTAAACAAACAGAAATTAACATTAGCACAGAAAAATCCGGTTCACGTGTGAGCCAAGAGATTGAAAACCATATCACGTCTACAAGATAACGAATGGCAAACAATACAACATGGACCAGTGTTTATCAGTCGAGCTCCATTAAAATGTGGTGTTTAAACAGTCTAAATATAGCCGCACTAGCACACAAACATCATTGACATTCCGGAGGTGTGCGGCATTGGCGAGACATCATCTGCCCCTTATTAACCCCTATAAATACTGTCAAAGTATTCTCCCATAAGCCATAACTCACTATAACTAATTATTGACATGGCACGCGCCACAGAGGCGCAGCACACGGTACATTTCCTCCGGGCGGAACCAGCGTGCTCATCGTGCGGTGGGACACTTAGTGATCCTGTGGCAGGGTTGTGTCGTGAGGTGATTTTCATTTGTTGGTGTTATTTCGGGATATCCGCACGAGCCAGATGGACCTCTCGCTGGATGCTGGATTTATGGGAATTTTAATAGGTCATGGGGTTTTGGGATAAGTCCTTTATAATTATGTCTAATTAGGACCATCATTTTGTAGGGCAACTGGTAATGAAGTTGTATTAGGATGATTCCAGTAAAAAAAACAATTTTACGAAAAAAAAAAACCACCGACTTTCAAAACAAGTAGTGTTATATGAATTTGTGTGGGGCAGGTACAACTAAAAAGTGAAAATTAAACATTTTTTACAAAAAAAAAAAAAAAAAAAACAACGGACTTCCAAAAAAAACCAGAATTTTCGTTTTTTACACCGGCGTTTTTTCCGAAATTAAAGTTATTTTTCACTTTGTAGGGTTTTTTTTGGAAGTCAGTTGTTTTTTTTTGTAAAAAAGGGTTTATTTTTCACTTTTTAGTTGTACCTACCCCACAAAAATTCATATAACACTACTTGCTATGTAAATATCAGTGACAGGAAGCTATTAAAACATCATCAATATAAACTAAGGGGGAAAAAATCGTATGATTGAATCTAAGTTAAAAACTACCCGAGCAAAGTTAATAATATGGGACCACCCCTGAGGCATACCTTATCCATTAAAAAAAGAATTTTGCAAATCCGTCTATAGGTATGTATACGACGGAATTATGCCCGAACATAAAAAAATAAACATCCAAATTGAGAATCTCCTCCTTTTTTGAAGTCGGTTAAAAATTTACCGATTCAGACAAAGTAAGAATCAAAATTATGTTCAAGCCGATACTTAGGCCCATTCACGCTCTGGTGGCCTACCATGATCTAATTAAAAACGATTCAAAAACAAGACATTTCAGTTTAGGTTCCTAAACTGCATCGCTTGAGCTGCTCTTGGACGCCATGGTACCAAACAAGTATGAATTAAACCAAAACTTGCGACTCAGTTTGGGACAATCGCTGTCAGCAGATGGCTCGGCCTAAACTGAATCGTTAAACTGACGTCATGGTATGAATTAGAAGAGCAGTTCAGTTTAGGTCCTAAAATGGATCGCGTTAAGAGCTTGTGGTAGGCCTCCTGACTCCTGTTGACGTTTATTTGCATGTGAGTAATACGTAGACATGTAAAATGTTTAATGGCTGATAATAATAACATAGTGGCTACATGTTGTGTATGTGTAGTGGCGAATAATGGAAATATAGATTAAACCATTTTCAAACGAAGTAAGTATTATAATCTATTGAAGCAGTATTGTAATCTCAAATCTATTAATATCTCGCCGGACCAATCGTATTACTGTGGTATTACCAGGCCACAGTAAAATAAAAATCCGGTCAAGTGCGAGTCGGACTCGCGCACCGAGGGTTCCGTACAAATGTTTATGTATGTAACTAAAAATTTACGGTTATCGGATTTTTTCAAATTTCATGATTCTAGGTCAACAGTGCTTGCAAGTGTCAAAATATGCGGCATAACCGGAATATAAACGCCCGTATCTTTTGATAGCGTTGACTTAGAAGTTTGATTCTTTCACTGTCTCAAGGGACTGTAGCCCTGAGTATTTGATATTAATTTCAACTTGATAACTCTACGTATTACTGAGAAAAAGGGTCTTGACAGACGGATAGACAGACGGACAACGAAGTGATCTTATAAGGGTTCCGTTTTCCTTTTGAGGTACGGAACTCTAAAAATTAAATATCTTGTAATTTTGAATGAGAAAAGTGACTTAGTTTGATTTATTTTGGACCTGTGGGACGGAACGGAAAGGGAAAGTTTTAAACAATATGTAGGTATATATGACAAGCTATACATATACAGGTTTTTAATGTACCTAATCTAATATCATATTTAGAGTATATTGACCTCCCAGAATCCTGTCGGAGGTTCTAGGATTCTTCCTGGGCGACTGCAGAAAAAGAAAGAGTTCCAAAAATTGCTTAAATCACGTTTAATGACAACCTTCTTTCTTTTCTACCACAATAATTGGTCCATCCAACATCAGAAATTCATCTCCAAACATTTATTCTCAACTGAACACGTCACGCGGCGATCCCGTTGCGCCGGCGCATCTGTCAAGACAGTAGCCGGGGGAGGCAGGCGGAGAGACTCGGGGGGGGGGAAGGGGTACTGTTTGCCGCCATTACGCTGTTGACTCGAGGCGGGCGGCTAATGCGTGCGCAAACAATGACTGTCACTTGCCCGGACAAGCTGGCGAAACGGACGGACTGGGAGCCATAGCTGCCGGTTAGAATAACTCTGAGGAGATACGAGTTACATTGAAACCGGTAGCAAACGAGATTAAGAAAGAACATAACGTAATATAACATAACTTCAAGTCTGAACTTCCAAAGAGTTGAGCAGAAGCGTAGAGCGCACCCTCAACAACAACCAAATAACTTTTAATTTGATTTAAATTAAATAAGTAAATAATCTCATATGGCAGCAGAAAGGAAGCTGAGAGGTGATAGCGTTTGATACTTACAATGAGAAGTTAGTCGGTTCAGAAATACCGTGGCAAATATACCTACGTGTTGCTAAAGAGTTAGTTGCTCAGCTTGAAGAACCGTTGAATGCATATGAAATGAGTTTTTTTTTTAAGTTTAAGTAGATTTTCAACAGAGCCAAAACATAAAACGGCGATGCAGCACACGGGTGACGCCAGACGAAATGTTGGTTTGGTAATTTAATGTACCTAATAAGTGACAGTGTTCCAGTCATGTAATAAGTGACAGTGTTCCAGTCATGTAATATGAGTTATTCCGTATTCGCGTTTCTGTTATTTGGACTATCACCGCATCAAACTCTTTCTTTACTATAAACCAATTCAGTCACAGTTTTTCCGGTCATTTAGCATGTTGGTAATCATTATTACACATTGTGGATATCATTAAATATAACGTTATATGGCTAGGCCCATGTTCGGAAGTTGACATTTGTGGTTGTACATAATATAATAAATAAGCGACAAACCGACAAAATTATAAAACAAATAGAACTGCACCGGATTTGTTAAAAATCAAATAGTGTTGTGATTTTGGTTTATCGATATTCGGCGTAAATGTGTTTGGTTTCGGTAGCTGGGTGCGCCCGCGCATGGCTTAATGATCATCCATCGGAAGAGGAGTGGTCGCCTCACTATTTACTAATTTATTAAAACTGTGAGAACTATTTACGTATCTACATAGTTCAATTTGGTGAGTGGTATTTTATAAGTGTGATTTCCGCATTGGACTTATAAGGAATGTGCCGTTTATACATCCTTTACTCAAATAAGGTATCAGTTGCCTTTAGGAACTGTAAGTAAGCCTCTTTTTTTGAGATCAAAGCTTAAAGCATAGTTACAGAGTTAGCTAAGAAATTCAATCATATTTTATGAGGTTTCTACAAGCTAGTGGACAAATGAGTTGAAATGAGCCGTCTCCCCGCATCGGCAAATGGCGGAGAGTGTAGGTTGCCGTCTATACCTAGGTATACGCCTAAAACACACTTTGCTGACGTTAGAGCTCTCCTTTGAGTTCCTCAATATTTAACAAGAACCTCTTCAAGATGAAATGCAGCAAATGATAGGTATATACCTCCTTTGCAGCAGAGGTAGGTGTGGTTGTCGTCCTTGCCTGGGTAAAAGACGCTCTTATACTCAAGAAGTAAAAAAAACATTACAAATACACTACTTATGTAAACTATGGACTCTTGCAGAGGTTGCTTAAGTACAAATCTGTGAACAAACTGGCCCCCAGTCCCGAACAGTAACCGAATACGTTCAGCAAATGTACAAATCGGGCGACAGTACTTACTTATCCCTTTATTACGTCGTCAAACAAACCCATGACTATAATTCTTATTACTAGTAAACTAAGGTCCATTTTTTCTCATCCAGGAGTAACAGGAGCGAATCAAAGTGGACAAACAATGGTAATTGACAGGAAATTGTAACATTATTCCATGTTTGGCTGAGAGCTTAGACTTCTGTTTAGTTTCAAATTACGGGCTAAAAACTATTTTGCTTCTGAATTTTTGGATTAAAGTACCTACTTAGTTAAGTATTTACAATTAAGGCAAATATAAGGGGGTAACTTGGATTAGGTATCTATAAGTAGATATACCTACCTATTCGTTTTTTACGTGAGCCACATTCCGCTTGTCGGTACTAGTACTACCCTTATTTGGAACCCCATCAATGTTGGCTGGTTGTCGACCAATAGTTGCAATTTGAAATAGTGTTTTTTTTTAAAGGTACCAAAACTATAATAGAAGTAGGTACTTATTGAATGCGCGGCATTGCTGTGGGAATTGCCGTGGGTTTTCTACAGGCCATCTGGTTTTCCTAAATTAATTGAGCTCACACATTAGTATTTTATGAAACAGCTAGGTACTGTAATCTCAACTCTATAGTACCTACTACTACCTACTATTGATTTTAGCCTCGGAAGCACGGAAGACAAACATTGGACGGTCACCCATCTAAATCTTGACCGTGGTGATCCATTGTTAACGGGTGCCGTATGATCTGTGAATTCGGTGCCGATGTCCCCAATCCCACGCCATCTTGTGGTGGTATTGTTTGAGCTGCGCCCGCGCCGCCCGTCGCGTCGTACAAATAGCCCGGTGGCTCCGCGGTCAAACACGCTCTGTTTGTGCTATTAGTGAACAACTACCGAATATTTATTGTAGTCGGTTTTGCTAGATTTATTTAAAAGATCTACCGCTATTTCTGTTTTTTTTTTTACATTTTGAAGTTATTGACTTGGTCATTTACCTGTACATGTACCTACCTACCTAACTATAGTATAAGATACCAAATTATTTTTGTTGTTTTTATATCTTCAATTTGAGATCTAAGCGAATTATTTTATTTCAGCCTCTCGCTTAGAACTGCCCATGCAATCTATCATTTACTTTCTTAGTTTACGCGTCATTCAGGTCTTAATATAAGTAGCACTAATTTCAGTAAATACTTCAATGTATAAATACTTCAATGTATAAAGCTTGATTGAACACAAGTGTACCTACACTTTCAGTCGAGGTTAATACAGGAAAACGCTCTTTTATAAACTTTTGGCCTACCAGAGTTTCCGGTGTCGATATTAATAATCTTCAGACGCACCAACGTAACACCAGTCTTAAAACCTTTTAATTTATTGATAATAAAAATCATGTTGTTTCACCAAAATATTTTGTTTATGAGTTTTGTAACGATCAATCGTGACATCTATTGACGGATGTCAAGCAGTATAAAAATAAGCGAAAACTTACAAATTAAATTAATGTTTAATAAAGGCTTCAGTTTTCAGATATCTTTATTAAAATATTCACACCTAAACAATTGCGACATCCAACATTAACTGCTCATACATGTGTTTGTAAAATGTTTAATAAACGAAACATACATTTATTTTGTCGCTACCAATGTTATAGGATTCAGTCTGACGCACGACCCCGCACCTCTATCGACAAAACTCGAAATCGATAAACTCAAACTCAAAGCATTTATTTCAATACGTTGCTAAATCGATATTTACGAGAGTCGCTGTTGAAGTATTGACTATATTTATTGCAATGGCGTTGGGTTCAATCTCTTGAAGTTTTAGTTATTGGAATAGAAACTCACTGAATATTCTTATGATCAAAGATCATCTACCTACCTATATTTAACGCCAAAAACACGAATTACGTAGTACAAAGCACGAGCACAGCAATGAAACGATTGAAGGCGCTTTTTGTTGCTGCACAAAACTTCTTTCACGCATTTTTTAGTTGTGATGTAGATAAGATAATGACAGCTGTTATGCAATTTTTTTGGAAATTTTGTAGAACATACTTTCACTACCAAAACGAATATAAATATAAATGTGTATAATTATAATTAACCACGTATAGTCGAAGTGTGTGCGTGGCTCGTGCTGTTTAACGCGCGACGGATAACCTCGCGATAACCGACGATTATCGCCGACCCTTCCGATACCGGCGCCCGCGCATGACCGATGTCGATACTTTACTGTTTGCGTTCACATCACTAGCCCAGTAAGACGTAGGGCTGACGGAGCTTTTTCTAGGGCCGATGACGCACGCGCACGACGTCGCGTCGCGACGTTGAAGAATGCTTAGTTAATATGAAAATATAATTTTATGAATGCTCGATTCTTTGGTTGTTTAAGAGGACTACATGACCTAAAGCGCGGTCTTTGTCGGACTGCATAGAAAAGAAAGAGAAGCGCGATGCCACAACGCTGGTAATTTCTTGCAAAATATGAAGCAATTATCGATTTACGAAAAATCTAGTGTTTGGACAAAAAAACTAAAACACTATAGTTTTAGTATGTTGCTTATAGAATAATCTGACAAAAAATCATAATGATTGTATGTATATTAGTATGAATTTTGTTGTAAATAAAAAGTTTTTAGAGGTATCTTCATGATTTTTTTCTATCGTACCAAATAAGTTGTATTATGTTTTCAACACACTATCATCCTAGCATTTATCCTGAAGAATATCATATATTTTTTTGGTTTTTTTTACTGTAGTCTATCATATACTTTTATTGTTTCTAAAACTTGCGTTTTTTGCGTTTAGGTCTTGTAAGCCCCTTAAGCAAATAAAATATATCAAAAATGCTTCATTCCCAAAGACACACAACCCTTTTGTGTGTCACAGGGAATTCATAATTTTAAAAACTATAAAATGTTGTCTGTGGTTTTTCCAATAGCTGTTCATTACCATGATACCTTAATATACAATATAATAATAATAATAAAAATAAAGAAAGAATACGAAAATGTTGACAAGATCAGCCGCCGCAAGACGTGCACGAATACCACCTCCGGACTCTTCGCTCAGCTCCGCCTCGCCGCCCGCGCCGCTGGTATCCAGCCCCACTGTGAGCGCTGTGACGACACCGGCCGCGGCAGTTGCGTCGAGCTCGAGCGACGAGTATTTCTCTCCGCCCACGACGCCACCACCTGCTCGTCGATGGGGAGGACGCCGGCCGCCGGACAGCTTAGGACCTCGAGGCCCACCGGCCTCTGATAGGGTCCCAGCTCCCGGCGGAAGTGTGCAGCGCATGAGATGGACAAGATCCATCAATGAAAATGTCATGCGCTCATACTATGGGGCTACAGAGGGGGGAAGCAATCTGACCGCGTACCGTGTTCGGATGCTCTCTCTTTTTCAGGTGCTTGAACCAGCTGTCAACGTTTCGGCACAACGACTGTCGGATCAGGTGCGGGTTATCCAACGTAATCATATGTTGGATGACACTGTACTTGATCGCCTACGAAATGAAATACAGAGTAGCCATGCCATCGCCCCCCAGTCGCAGACTGCTGTAATATTATCGCAGTCTAATACAAGTCATGCTGACGAGGGGAGTAATGATAGGGCTACAAACGTAAGTACCCAGTGCAATGAGGAATTGAGGAGTGCTTTGGAGGATGCGATTCAGGAATATCGCTTGATGTCGCCCGAACTTAGGCCACGCTTACCTCGTTTGCCCATGCATAACAAAAATAGGGCGCTGGTGGCGGTCCTGAATTCGCAGTTGTCAAAATATTTTGATGACTGCGAAGACCTCACCGATACTCACTCGATTCTGTACTGCGCGGCTGTAGCGGCATGTCGTGTAGCTCACGTCAAATTTACCAATGACTCTAGAGCTACACGACCGAAACCAGCCGTACCAGCTTGGCAGTGCAGAATTGAACATCGTATTGGTGGGGCCAGAGCGCTCATTGGCAAACTAATCTGTTTCAGGGAGGGCAATACTCGCCCTAGAGTGATGCGCTATGTGGGACGGGCGTTCTTGGGGACTGATATCAGTCCTCAAGACTATACGTCTTGTGTCACAGAGCGCATCGACTTCCTGAAGCAGAAAGTGTATGCATGGGCAAACCGTATTCGTCGGTATAAGCGGCGAGTAGAGCGATACACTCAGAATCGCACCTTCCAGAGCGATGAAAGGTGGGTTTATAGGGATTGGGAGCGACCGAACCAAAGTGTGGCTGACACGTGCCTACCGGATGATGATGCCATGTGTTCTTTCTGGCGCAGTATCTGGTCGGTGCCTGTCATGGTCAGTCACACCGAAGATGATTGGGCTCGGGATGTCGAGCGAGCCTGTGATCCAATACCAGAAATGGAGGCTATTACCATTTGCCCCCAAGATGTAGCTCGTGCAGTCCGTCCGTTGCCTAACTGGAAGTCTCCAGGGCCGGATGGGCTGCATAATTTTTGGATAAAATGGTTTTCAAGGTCACACGCTCGCTTGGCATCTCAGTTCCAGACTGCTTTGGAGTCTGGTTCGCTACCCCAGTTCCTAACGACAGGAATTACCCACCTGCTCCATAAATCAGGTAGCACCGCGGAACCCAAAAATTATAGGCCGATCACGTGTTTACCGACGGTCTATAAAGTTCTTACATCCATTTTGAGAGCTAAAATTAACAAACATATAGACACCAACTTTATCATGTCTGCCTCTCAAAATGGATGTAGGAATGGGTCCCGCGGTACTAAGGAGCTACTCCTCATTGATATGACCATTAGCCAACAGGTTCGTCGATTCCGAAAGGATCTGTCGACATGTTGGATAGATTATAAGAAGGCCTATGACTCGGTACCACATACATGGCTCATGAGGGTGTTGGAGTTGTATAAAGTAGATACAACTCTGCGCACCTTCCTGATGTCGTGTATGGGGCAATGGAGGACGGTCCTTCGCTATCCAGGATGTCGAAATATTCAGAGGAATAGCGAACCGATAAGGATCGAGCGAGGCATATTTCAGGGTGATAGTTTGAGTCCGCTTTGGTTCTGCTTAGCCTTGAACCCTCTAAGCACATTGCTGGAGGATTCAGGTCTAGGCTATCGGCTGAGGAGAGGTGGTCAGGTTATATCGCACCTCCTCTACATGGATGACCTAAAACTCTTTGCCCCTAACAATTTGCAACTGATGGAGCTACTGAAAGTAACTCAAACTTTCAGTAACGCCATTAGGATGGAATTTGGTGTGGACAAATGTGCGGTCATGCATGTAAAGCGAGGGGAGATTGTGGAATCCGTGGGAAATCAACTCTCGGATTCCACAAACCTTAGAGCCCTCTCCGCATCCGAAACCTATAAGTATTTGGGTATGTCGGAAGCGTTAGGGATCAATGTTACTGACATGAAGCAATTGTTGAAGGAACGCTTCTTTGGCCGCCTGAAAAAAGTACTTAATAGTCTTCTATCAGGCGGAAACAAGGTGCGCGCCTTCAACGGTTGGGTCATGCCGGTTTTGATGTACTCTTTTGGCATACTCAAATGGACTCAGACCGAACTCGACGCCCTAGATAGGAGGGTTCGTACACTACTGACTGCAAATCGAATGCATCACCCACGGTCATCGGTAATGAGGCTGTATATCCCGCGAAAGTGTGGAGGTCGAGGGTTTTTAAACTCTAAGACCCTCCACAATCGCGAGATATGCAGTCTTAGGGAATATTTCCTAGAAACCGACGTGGGGATGCATCGAGATGTAGTCATGGTGGACAAGGGCCTCACCCCGCTCTCCTTGGCTAAAGAGAACTGGCGCAAACCAGTAGTGCTTGACACTAATGATCGCATGGAGGTATGGCAGAGTAAGGAGCTTCACGGACGCTTTTTCCGGGCCCTTCATGGACCCGATGTAGATTTACTAGCGTCCGTAGCCTGGCTGCGTTTCGGTGACCTCTTTGGAGAAACCGAAGGTTTTGTTTGTGCAATTATGGACGAAGTTATGATGACGAACAATTACCGGAGATTTATTGTGAAAGACGGCACGGTTGACATCTGTCGGGCATGCCACCGGCCGGGGGAATCAATCAGACATATCATCTCCGGGTGTTCTCGTCTAGCTAATGGAGAGTACTTGCATAGACACAACCTTGTAGCCAGGATAATTCATCAGCAACTTGCTTTGAAATACAGCCTTGTGGAATCGGAGGTGCCGTACTACAGGTATGTGCCCGACCCAGTTCTCGAAAATGGTAATATCACGTTGTACTGGGATCGATCCATCATCACTGACAGGACTATTATTGCCAATAAGCCTGATATAGTGGTGGTGGATCGATCAGAGCGGCGTGCAATGATTGTTGACATAACCGTCCCACATGACGAGAACCTCGTGAAAGCCGAAAAAGATAAACAAATCAAGTATCTTGACTTGGCTCGCGAGGTTGTCGACATGTGGGATGTGGACTCAGCGATCATTGTGCCGATAGTCGTGACTGCCAATGGGTTAATAGCCAAGAGTCTCGACCAACACCTAAGGAGGCTCTCGTTGGGCAGCTGGATCAAGGGCTTGATTCAGAAAGCGGTACTTCTGGACACGGCCCGCATTGTCCGGAGGTTCCTCTCTCTGGAGCCCTGACCGCCGGTAGCTTGGACCCTGTTCCCGATACCGGTGGGCTACTATTTTTTTATATTTTTAAATGTTTTTCTATATTTTATACTTATGCTAATATTTAAAAATATAATTTATATGTAAATAATGAAATAAAGGAAATAATAAAAATCTTTATTAATACAAAAACCTTTGAGATTGCTTAAGACTAGGATACATGAAATGTTTGCCTAAAGGTCATACGGATAAGGTAAACCCTGACTCCTAAACTAGGTGATCCTGTGACTTAGGAGTCAGTGTTCTGCTGTCACTGTGATACCAGAAGGCTTTTAAATTGTGTTCTTAACATTACAAAAATAGTCATTGACAGTGCAGGTTAACAAAGTATGTATAATACAATCAACAACGAAGGAATAAGGGATATAAGAAACGGCTTCTACAGTGTATATGTGTGTATGTGTATATTAGAGTGAGGGATGTATGTATGAGGGTGTGTGTGTAGTAGTGTATAGCGTTTGCTTGAGGGTGTGTTGAAGTGTTTGAGAATGTGATGTGTTGCTGATATGTTCCAAACAAAGAGATTTTTTTTTTTTTTTTAACTGCAGTAGAACAGGTTTATACAGGGTGTCCCGTAAATAATGGATCAAACGTAACGGGTAGGTAGCTTACCTCATTTCCAACAACTAATTTGAACAGTAAAAAAAAAACCCATAAGGTAACCAAGATAATTTTTTTTTTCGATTTTTACTATTTTCTGTACCAGCATTCAGTGTTTTTAATGCTGTTGCTGCAAATGGTATCATATTTAGGTGTGATTTTTGTCATACATTTCTGAATAGTTTACTAGTGTTATAAGATACCATTTTTTTAAATAACATTTTATTTGCCTTAGAAAAAAAATCTTGAATTGAAAAGTTTTGTTTTTACGATGAAAAGACCAGAATTGGAAAAATTCTCCTGTAAAAAAAATGTATGACATCAAAGTGTACCATTATTTTAAAAACTTGTAAAATTACTAAGGTTTGCAAATTGGTATAAAACTTACGTCTAGTCCTTGCGGTTACAAAGATATTGCTACTCGTATGAATGTGATGAAGAAGACAGAACAGAAATTAAAATGGTACAATCTAACTTTTCTTTCTCGTAATGGCTTATGCTTGTAATCTAAGCATGTGGTTAAGCGTGTAGCGTAATTCCGAGCCGATGACGTCATCTGTTCGGCATTTGGGACCGCTACCTGCGGAGTTGCACCTCACTCAGTGTGAAAGGGATAGATAGCGCCGCTTTTGTATTTTTGGTAATGTTGCTTGATTTTATTTGTTTAGTTGACACGAATCTCTCTTCGAGTTGATACGTACGTCAGACTACTTTCGCTCCCGCTGTGCCTAACTGTTGTGTTCCTTAAAATTAAACTTGTGCGGTGTATTTGGACTTTGCTTTGCCTAACGATTTGGAACTGTTTGTGTTTTGGACGAATGACTTGGCAATCCTACGGACTTCGAAAACAATCGTTTGTGTGTGGTTGTACGTATGTGCAGTAGTACGATGCCTCGTTACGAGTACACGCCACGGGAGTATGCCGAAATGCATTTTATCTACGGAGAAGCAAGAGGTAATGCCAGGGCGGCCGCAAGATTGTATCGTGAAAGATACCCGAACCGGGATCGACATCCCGACTATCGCGTATTCATTAGAGTGCATAACGCGCTTCTTGAGGGAAGAATTCTTGGCACCGGAGTTGGGGGTGCCAGTGAAGGGCGATCGTCACAAGTCAATGACGAAATTATTATTCGAGAAATCGAGGAAGATTCGTCGGTCTCAATTCGCGTCATAGCGCAACGCACAGGTATTCCAAGATCGACGGTACATCGAGTTCTAAAAAGGCACCGGTTGCACCCATATCACGTGCAACGTGTTCAAACGCTGACGTCACGTGATTACCCGCAAAGAGTAGCATTTTGCCAAAGGATGCTTAGAATGATACGGGCGGACCCACAGTTTTTTAATAAAATTTTATGGAGTGACGAGTCTTCATGCCGGCGAGATGGATATCTCAATTTGCATAATTTGCACAGTTGGCAGCTGGTAAACCCACATTTGATGCGAGAGGACAGGAGCCAACATCAATTTAAAATAAATTTATGGGCAGGAATAATAAATGGGCAAATAATAGGGCCCTTTGAACTACCAGCAACTCTAAACGCCGAATACTATCTGCATTTTTTAAGGAATGAGTTGCCAACGTTATTAGAAAATATTCCAAAGACGTGCGGCAAGCAATGTGGTTACAAAATGATGGATGCCCCGCTCACTATGCGACGGCAGTAAGGGCGCAACTCAATGAAACTTACCCTGACAGATGGATCGGCCGATTAGGACCAATTTTGTGGCCTCCGCGATCTCCGGATTTAAATCCCTTAGATTTTTTTTATTGGGGATGTTTAAAAGACAAAGTGTACAAACAACGAATAACGTCGGAAGAAGAATTACGTCAGCGCATCCAATCTGCTGTATCAGAAATAAACAACAGCCATTTTGTCCGTCGGATAAGAGCTTCCTTTATTAGGAGGTGCAGACTTTGCATTCTCGTAGGGGGACGTCAGTTTGAACATTTACTGTAAAAACAAAATAAACGATTTATTTGTATTTTTTTTTTAATTTAAGCTCCTAAGTTTTTTCATACGCTGAGATACCTAAACATTTTTAAGAAAATAGTTGAATTGTGCACACTTTTTCAATTTTATTTTATTTCGTAATTTTGCACCTCTGTCAGATTCATAGCAATATCTTTGTAACGACAAAGACTAGGCGTAAGTTTTATACCAATCTGCAAACCTTAGTAATTGTACAAGTTTTTAAAATAATGGTACACTTCGGTGTCATACAATTTTTTTACAGGAGAATTTTTCCAATTCTGGTCTTTTCATCTTAAAAACAAAACTTTTCAATTCAAGATTTTTTTTCTAAGGCAAATAAAATGTTATTTAAAAAAATGGTATCTTATAACACTAGTAAACTATTCAGAAATGTATGACAAAAATCACACCTAAATATGATACCATTTGCAGCAACAGCATTAAAAACACTGAATGCTGGTACAGAAAATAGTAAAAATCGAAAAAAAAAATTATCTTGGTTACCTTATGGGTTTTTTTTTTACTGTTCAAATTAGTTGTTGGAAATGAGGTAAGCTACCTACCCGTTACGTTTGATCCATTATTTACGGGACACCCTGTATATTACAATAATACCACAACCGCTACAATATTGTTTTATTGTAACGATCAAGGCTTTGGTTGAACAAGGATTAGGCCGAACAATGTGGTCTGAAAACTTAATCTTCTATCATAAAAATAGTAGGGAGGTAAAAAAGTTGTAAGGACCTAAATCCACTTAGTAAACAGCTGTCTGACAGGACTTGGAATAGCCGTTGTTTTAATTGACTAGAATCTGACTAATCCGAGGTGAGAGCGACAAATAAGTAAGTAAACACTGTAAACAGTGACTATTTACTGTTACTGCAAAACGTAGAATTTTGTGGAAAATCTTCGCAAACCAGTTTCACACGTTTCTAGTAAATTCTGGACGTAGAGAGAACTGCAGACTAACGTACTACGCATCAAAAATGTACACAAACAGATTTTTAGTAAAGTATAACAGTTATACAATGAGCTTAGTGACGCGCGACGGTGCCGGTTTATCGCAGTTATCGATAACCCTTGACGCCCTCTGACACGTCGATAAACCGCGCGCGTTTAGTGCGGCGCTGCGTCTGCGCCGCCTTTATGCCGATTTTAACTAAGCCAGGTAATTAAGTGCTAGTTTTTTTTACGCGATAACACGGTTTTTAATTAATTAAGTGATCCTTTTTTGACTATTAGTTGAAATGTAGTTGAAAATTGTATGGACTCAAATAGTAACTACTGGTGTAGTTATGTTTCATTTCAGATTAAAGAAATAAAAAAAAATACCAAAAGCCTACCTACCTAAGTAGGTAGATACTACAGTTCAGTTGCAAAATTATTTTGGTATTATTAAATGGTACCTACATTATGTCGTTTTGCTAATTCAAATTCAACGTATTGTGTTGATGCTAGCTGCCTATTACAAGCTGCATTGCAATTGTTACTTACAGTACCAGAGTTGATTATCACCACTCCAATGAGTCATTACAGCAAATGAATTGGTAAGCGGGAAAAGAAAAATAGTATTTTAATTAGGTAAATAATTATAACGCTAACTAAACTTTATTTTCCTTTCTTTATAAATAAATAATAAACAACGAAATATT
Source organism: Hydraecia micacea (assembly GCA_914767645.1). NCBI lineage: Eukaryota > Metazoa > Arthropoda > Insecta > Lepidoptera > Noctuidae > Hydraecia > Hydraecia micacea. The sequence continues at coordinate 391,126 of OU611793.1, read as the reverse complement.
TGTAGTCAGCGACCAAAATGAGTTTATACTACCTAAGTACCCTACAAGTCTAATAAATAAAAACGTTTATTTCGACCATCAGTGGATCATAAGCACAAAAACACAAGACAATCAAAAAGACTAAACATATTACATACTTCGACTGCTCAGTACATGAAACATACAGCAATGGTTCAGGTAAGTACTGACAATTAAATCTCTGCGTAAATGCTCTCAGGATGCTTCTGGAACTAGCCCAAATCCTGCGCATCATCAGTATGATGTACAGTCACCAAAGGAGATAAGTAACCAGGGTCGTCGGATATAGTTGAAGTTTAATATGAAACCGATGGATGTTTTCAAATAAAATTCAAGACAATATTTAGGAGCTATGATATAAAATAATGAAGTGAATAATGAAGTGGTAGTGGGTTGGCCTTCGTTGCTGAAGGACCGATGGCTGGTGGAGCAGACGAGGAGTGGAGACCGCCTATCGGCAAGTGTAGTGTGGGACGCTCCCCAGCTAGATGGACCGACGACCTAAAAATGTTGGGACAGACTGGATGCGGATGCCGGAGGACATGGTGTTGTGGCGCAGCCTGGGAGAGGCATATGTCCAGCGGAGAACTGCGATAGGCTGCGTTGATTGATTGATTGATATAAAATTATGAAAATTCTGTTATGATGAAGCAAATTTTGTTTTTAATTCTTTCATACACACAGATGCAAAAACATTATAATTACTAGTTACGTTACTGATAAGCGATCCAAGAATACCTAGTAGGTATCTCAATACTTACTGTTTAATGTCGTAGTAGTCACTTATCGCGAACTGTATAGGTACTACAAGTGTTTACATCTTACAATTATCATAATTAAAACGGTCGCCACTTCTTTCTGAGAAATTCGGTGAAAGACTGCTTCAAATTCTAGTCCTGAGTTACATACTTAATTGTCAAATATAATTAAGGATCGAAGGACCAAAAATAAAAGCTAAGGTTGTATTTAAAGCATAATATGAATATAATATTACCGCAGGCCTCTTTGTGTGTTTACTACAAGTAAAAGCCTCCTGCTATTTTCCTGTTGCTTGCGAAAGTGTTTCGTACCTAACTTTCATTTGCTAAACCACAATCAATCAACTTGCCAGACGTAAGAAAGTATTGTGAAAACATCTTTCCAGAATCTGATGTTATAGTCTACTTAAGTACATCATAAAGAGTTCAAGTCACTTCAAAGACGTAAGTAAGAGTCCAAAATCGAATCCTAACTCCTCTGTCTGACATGACGTGCGATTTAATGAACTGCACGCAGAGATAATAAACGTGTGAGCGTAGAGATAGCTAATTAAAGTAATGACAGATAGAGATTAACGTCAATGAACAATATGTTAGCGCATTTCTATTTAATGACGCAAGCTGATCAAAGTATAGCAAGTCGCATCATTTTATTTACTACACAGTCGTGATCTTGCACTTTAGATGGAAACCATACAGCAGATCACGAGAATCCTCTGTAGTACTTATGCAGAAAGCGTACCTACCGGTTGTTGCTGAAATGCTTGGGGGAGGCTTTTATCCGGCAGTAGACGTCTTTGGTCTGAAAGATGAACCGAGACTATTGTAGTATCATCATCATCTGCCTAGCCTTTTCCCAACTATGTTGGGGTCGGCTTCCAGTCTAACCGCATGCAGCTGAATACCAGTATTTTTTTTTCTATTATAGTATCATCATCATCATAATTTCAGCCGAATGATGTCCACTGCTGGACATAGGCCTCCCCCAAGCACCTCCACTATATATAATACTGAAAAAGGTAGATGGAACCGACTGCAAGAACTGACAAAAAGCAATTATAGCTTCATTCCTTAATCTGTTAATGAAGACAAAATAAGATCTGGAGGCCTACCACAAGCTCTTAACGCGATCCATTTTAGGACCTAAATTGAATTGTTCTTCCAATTCGTACCATGACGTCAGTTTAACAATTCAGTTTAGGCCGTGCCATCTGCTGACAGCGATTGTCCCAAACTGAGTCGCAAGTTTTGGTTTCATTCATACTTATTTGGTACCATGACGTCCATAGAGCAGCTCAAGCGATGCAGTTTAGGAACCTAAACTGAAATGTCTTGTTTTTGAATCGTTTTTAATTAGGTCATGGTAGGCCACCAGTGTTCAAAGACTATGAACGAGATTAATATAAAACACAATTAGTTAATCATAATCGCCTTAAATATGTAGTTAATGATACAAACTGTCTGGCAAGTTTCGGCCGCAAAAGGCTATTAAACTGAATTAAATGTGTGATGCTATTAGCGCCAGACAACACGTCCGAAGGAGGATAGCAGGATGTTTGATATACCCACTAATAACAAAGTGGTAACAAACGAGGGGAACATGGTTACACCCACAAACAGCCGCCCATGTTTTAGCTTATGGGGTGAAGCTTCATAAAAATAGATAGGTAGATGTACAGACGCCAGCACATCAAGTTACTACAATCTGTCAAATTTCTTTAATAGATTTTCAACTTTATTTCTAAACCAAAAGGTTCAAAGTTGATTTGGAAAATTTGCCAATTTCGGGTAACTTGATGTGCTGTGGCGTCTGTACATAGACGTTGTAACCCGAAATAAAGCTGGAGTTTATGAATCGTTAATTCAACCCACGCTAGTGGAATGAGTATTTATCACGTTATATTTATGTAAATGAAAGTCAAATGTAACGTTCATTATTCGCTAGCCATAATAATGTATGATAGAAACATTCTTTATCATTTCTTGTTGAACCTGTGCGCTCTTTCCTACTATCCTGATTTACATTCGGGAAAGCAACGAAGGGACAAACCAAGCGCGAATATAAAATAAAAGTGCCTTATGGGTTTCAGATCGTGCCTATTTCGATGAGAGAATGCGTGCCTTTTATATAGCGCCATTCATGTCTTACGGTAAGATGTTGACCCTTTATCGAGTCGACCTGAGTTATCGATAGTTTGCGTCACATCACTATCATACTGCGGCGCTAATTAATTGTGCAACTATTGGTAAACATGTGTTGTTCTTTATCATCACAATAAACATTAAGATTTATCGAATTACCGAGCTCTGCACATTACAGCTAGTATCAGCTGTTACTACGTCATCGGTTCTTCGCACAAACTATCGACTTGGCCTATCTTAAGACACGGATGGACAAACTATGCTAAGAAAACGATTGATGGCGTCAAATCATCGTTCTATCGTACGACCTTGAAAGATGAAATAGCCCTCCAAAAAGATCACGCAGCAAGTTATGGTATTATTCAGCAACTAGGAACTTAATACACTAAACTTAGTGTATTAAATTCCTAGTTGCTGAATATTTGTTTTCTTTTTAGACTATTGTAAGGCGTTTGAAAGAGTCAATCATGATATTTGGCAGCCGTCTTAGTATGACAGCTGTAGGTTTGCTGTAGGTTTCTTTTAGCATCTCGCTTGTTCTAGATTATTAGGTAATAATTCACGTATACAGGAGGCCCATATCATGTTGGTATGTTGTAGTTGAGGGATTATTCAAGGTCCAGTTCTCGGCCCTTGTTTACTTTTGGTTTTAGCAAGTTTTCGAAGGTTCGCCTTGCGCGTTTATCCGTTGTGATTTGAATTTACTTAGTTTTATTGAGGTGTTTTGTTCAATAATATGCTTTTTAGAATACGGTAAGGCCGTTGCTTCAATATGAGAGTCTCTTTATTTGAGATTATAAAATGTTAATGTAAGCATCATTCAAGGGGGTTCAAGACCTGAACCTGAAAATGTTAGAAAGATGCTCGGTCTAAACTACCGATGATGAAACTACCAAATAAAAAACAAATCTGTCGGTTGGGTCACCAAAGTTCTAGATTGAACCAGTATATTCACAGTCTTATCTTTTAACGACTTGAAAGAAGCGACCTTTGAGAGTATAAAACAATAAATTGTTTTCAGTTATAGCAAGAGTGAAGAACGGCAACCGGGCCCCTCACTAGAATAACCATCGTCAACAGCAACCTGAAGGAAGCACAAGTAGATGTCTTGGCTCTCGGTGACCCAGTACAGATACGACTGGTGAAGAATGGAGAGCCATCCCCAATGAAATGGGATAAGGCTAGGCAGAGAAAGAGAGAGCGTAGATCGGGACACAGAGTGTGAGATGCCTTCCAGAATAATTAATGGACAGACGATCGTAGGCTGTTGGAGTGTAATGAATAAGAAGCAGAAGAGTGCTATTTCAATCTCATCATCATCATCATCAGCCTATAGCAGTCCACTGCTGGACATAGGCCTCTCCTATTGCACGCCATTCAACTCGATTTTCGGCAACTCTCATCCAGCTGCTACCAGCCATCCTGCGAAGATCGTCGCTCCACCTAGCCTGAGGGCGTCCCACGTTACGTTTACCGATTCGCGGTCTCCACTCAAGAACACGTCTACCCCAGCGGTCATCGGTTCTACGGCTAATATAATAACACGGCTATTTCAGTCTAAAACTATCTAATCTAAGTTTGAAGCTGGATTTGTAATAAAATGTAAAATTTAATCAGACTTCAATATTTTGTCATTGTTGAGTCTAAGACACACTTAAAAAAAGAGCTCCGCATATAAAATCTGAAGAAATTTCTCTTTGTAAACATTGGGGCTCTCTGTTCCTTCTCTCTGCTTGACAATATTTTATCATGATGTTCACAACGGGTTATATAGAGATTAAAGATGCAATTAGTCTGACCCAAGGGTATCGGTTAATCCCAAATTTTAGATGCCTCAGTGCCTTCTCAAGAGGTCTATCCAACTAACTGCATTTTAAAAACACTGGAAGTTGAGTACCTATATTATATTTTATTGATATTATGTAATAAGTATGACGATGGAAGAAAAAAATAATTTTCTGGGTTGGTTAATTTGATTCATGAGAAGGCAATGGAAAATTGTGTTTTATTTCTTCTTTGGTTTGTAAGCCAGTTTTTAGGAAACAGATCCCTAATGGTCCTGCAGAGACTGCAAAAATGGGCCTTCAAAACTCGCAAAATCTGTTCTCTTATAGGAAATCCGTTTTATAGGTTGGAATTTCTTGCAAAGAAAACTCTTTCTACTGTATTTATAGTCGAATTCCTAACAAAACTGGTAACTACGCAAGTACGCATTTCAGAAGTGATGTTTCAAGTTTGTTTGACAAATATTGTTTCAATTTAATTACTTGTTCACTTTCTGTTTTACCAAGGTAGCAACCTCTTGGCACATTAGTACAAGGTGAGGTACATAAGCGAGTACATAACAAGCCGCCGTCATTTGAGTGTTACATGTCAAGCAAATGACAACCAGCACATACATCATGTTTTACTTTCATTAGTACAAATTGTACAATTGTACATAGGTAAGTCTTGAGTGCCTACTTATGGCGCATATAACTGTTAGCTGTGGGTGTCATGCAGTTTCAATATGTTAAAGCCAAAGCACTGATGGAAATGGTTTAGGAAGACGATTAAATGGAATTCAGTGGCATTTCTGGTGAATTCTGGATTCTTTTCCGAGTTATTTTTCTTTTAACTAATTTCGCTTGAGGAAATGTGCAACCGTTGCGGTGAAAAATACAAGGGCGCAGTTTTTCTGTTTGTGTCTTTTTAATGGTAGAAAGAGGTACAAATCGACTTTTTAATGAATATAGTCTAATCATACATACGAGTATGACAGACGATATCATCAAAGTCGCGGGAAACACCTGGATGAGAGACGCACAGAACTGGGAAGTGTGGCAGAAGAAAGGGGAGGCCTGTTCTCAGCAGTGGGTGATCCTGGGCCGACATGGTGATGATCCTACACGCGATAAACAATGCTATTGAATATATATTGATCCTGGGCTGACATGATGATGATCCTACACGCGATAAACAATGCTATTGAATATATATTTATCTTGTTCCGACTTTTGGTTGTCAATAATGGATTATTTAAAGAGTTGAACTTTTTTATCCTTAGGGTCTGTTTTTTGGACGTAGGTACGACGAACGAACTTCTATTTCTTCTTCTTTTAAAGTAAAAACCATTTAGTAATTCATCAACATCATTGTGGACTTCGTTGACATAAAGTTAGAAGGTACGTTTTCAGCTTATTTTTCGACTAAGTATAACTAAACTTTTCTTACCATTCTAGATATTTCATTATTAACGGCTCGAGACAGCCCGTGGTATTCGAGGCCTAACTTGAACCACTTCTTATTTTCAATTACTTATTTATTAAACCATGCGATGTAGGTGACATTTTATGTTATCCCCAAATATCAAATGAGATTAGTTTTCTAAAGTTTTCAATTGTTCTGATTATGAAAAATCTATTGGTGTATTAAAATTAATATGTATTGAAAGATCCAACTCACCAGTTTCCATAGCGTATCCCGCGGCTGCGGCTGCGGCGTGCAGCGCCCCGTACTCCTTGCCGTCCATGCCGCCCAGCATCATGTCAGAGTCACTTCACTTCACATGGACACCGCGCACTCACGTTCGTCGCGCGACGCTTCGCCGCCACATGTGCGCGGGCGCCGCCGCCGCACCGTCAGCGACCACCCGCCCCGCCCCCCGCCGCCATTGGCCCGCACCGGCCAATCGCCGCGCTTCATTTCGAACGCTTTCCTTTTTCCATGTCGCGTTCTATTTGAAGCGTGTTGATGCATCTTTAGCTTTTGCCAATCGAAAATAGACTTAATTTGTTTGAGACAAAGTTGAGATTAGGTTGTGGGGTGATCAAGAAATATGTCTGTTTTCCCGTTCGGTCGGATGCGCTCGGGCAGCGAGCGAGACGAGAGCCGAGGAAAATGCGTGCCGCTCGAGTAGGCAGGGTGCGCCCGCGCCCGGTGCGGTGGAAGCCACAAATCGCTATGTATGCGGCTGTGGATTCGACACGGCTCTATGTAGTATGTTCGCTCTTTGTAATTGATATTTTTTATGTTCGTTAATTCGTGTTGCTAACTAATGTTCCGTGACTGACAATGATACGAGGACCTGATACGGCGACATTCTGTAAAGAAAACACACTCGACGTTTTAACTATTTATTTATGTTGTTTGTAGGTTTTTAATTTTAATTAGGCCTGAGTTTGTTCGTTATGGAACTTGTTCACAATTAATCAGTTGAACTCAGCGGAGTAGCGCATGCGCTACTATCGCTCGGCGCGCGGTTCACTCTCATCTGATAAGAACGTAATTAATTGTTGGCTATGTGTTGCTGAAAATTTAAATGCTTGGCAGACAGGCCAAATGATTCAGGTGAAGCACCTAAGTACTTGATCTTGATATATTGCTAGCAGAATAAATAATGATTGTAGCAAGCGACGTACCTACCTAGTCAGGTCTAGTCGGGAGTACATAATACCTATGTATGATATATATATATATATAGATACCAACTCTTTGTAGGCATAAAAACTACCTATTTCGGGTAACACGATGCCCAAAAAAGTTAATTCTTTTTCTAAATAATTATTCAATTCAGTTAGGTAGGTACCTGTGAGTATTTATTACCTACATAAGAAGCTATTACCTATATATTATTGACATACTTTTAAAACAAAAGTGACCCACCTATGCTTTACCTACGGCACGAGCTTTATCTGCATTTTTCCAAACAATAAACAATGATTCCTTGGAAGCCCTACTAACAAACATGGCGTCACTGGCCAAAAACATACAAGCAGACATTGTCGGAAGATAAGTAAAAAATATAAAAGGAATATGTAAAGAAGTTCAATATTTCAGAGGAACGCCGCTCAAAAGCCAATTAAAACTGAAAAATTCCTGAAATACTCGTAAAACTCCCGTGCAACTTGGAAACACATGACAGAAATCAAATTCATCAGATCACATGTCATGACTGTCATGATGATCATCACAAAAAGCGCCTGAGTCGGTGCCGCCGGGCGTTTTCTGTTAATTACCCCAAATATGTCGCTTATTTGTGTAAAAACGGTGCTTGAGCTTTGAGTCGCCGCTTGGATGCGCAAGCGCAGCGGATGGGAGCAAATTGGCGGGAGCAAATGACGCGGCGCGCGCAGACACAAACGTGCCGACGGACAGAACTGTTGGCTTTGTTCTGATTCATATGCCGGTATTGAGCGGGTTCATGATCAAGTGTGTTTAGGTGAGACAACAAATGGTCAATGTCGAAGCAATTATTTCAAATAGGCACATAAAAGGCACTTTTGAACGTCAAAAATTACAATAAAATAGAATTGATTCTAGTCGCCTTTTCCAAAGGGCAGTGTTCGTATGGAGAAGAATGGGCAAGAAGCTCCACCTTACTCTTTTAAAACGTTAGACGATACACCTAAAATAAAATTACTAGGTAGGTACCTATACTTACCACAATAGGTAAAATAATTAAAATGGATTAATGAAACCACGACATATAAATTAATTATGTGATAGATAGGTACGTATATGTACATGGTGCTCTCATAACTATTTACAAACATTGTAAAAGTAGATGATACTTATAAAAAAAAATTAACAAGTAATAAGTCAGGGTGTGAGTTAAAGTAATTACAGAATGTAAATCAATGTCAAATAAAAAACTTTTTACAAAATAAAACAATCGACTTCCAAATAAGATACTAAAAAGTGAAAAATAACTTTAATTTCGGAAGTCGGTATCGTTGGGTTAGCATTTTCGTTGTTTGCCACGGAATTTCCAAATTAAAGTTATTTTTCACTTTGTAGTGTCTTTTTTGGAAGTCGGTGGTTTTTTTTGTAAAAAAGTTTTATTTTTCACTTTTAAGTTGTAGGTACTTACCCCACACAAATTCGTATAACACTACTTGCTATGTAAATATCAGTGACAGGAAGTTATAATAACATCATCAATAGGTATATACTACCTAAGTGGCAAAATATGTATTATTGAAGCTATATATCAAAAACTACCCAAGCAAAGTTAATCAAATTTATATGGGACCACCCCTATCCATTAAAAAAAGACTCTTTGAAATCGATTTACAATTGCCGGAGATATCGCGTAACATACTTACATACAAAAACAATTTCGTTTACTTGAAATTTTACCAGTAATTTTGGTTTAAAAACCAAACACCGATTTTGATGAAATTTCTATGGGACCAATCTGAAGTATGTCCTTTCAAATAAAAAAAGAATTTTGCAAATCGGCTTATAAATAACGGAGTTCTGAGGTAACAAACAATAAAAAAAAATGTAAATGTATACAGAATGAATTTTTCAAGTGGGCGTGGAGGGCAAAATCCGAAACTATGAGGAATAGCGAAAAGTACACAAAGGAGTCACGGGCTCGATTTTGATGAAAACTAAAACTGCATCATTGGATTTTTGTAAAATCAATATTTCTGGCCAGGAATCGAACCCGTTGATTTTGAAAAAAAAAACACACATTATTACACCAGTCGATAGTGTCGCTAATAAGAATCGAATTCTGGGAATTAATGACATATGGCAAACTCCAACCGATTTGAGAACCTCCTCCTTTTTTTGTAGTCGGTCGAAAAAGAAAAAAAATTACAATTAAATTAGCAATCAGTTTGATTTTGTCTAGACTCTAGATTTTCCTATGAAGCATGTTTCCAAGCGATCTTATCTTGGATAATGTAATCCTCTAATTTATAGTAGGTATGCTGGTTTACAAAGTGTAGGTACTTTAATGCGAGTTTTAAATTTTTCTTTTATTTAAATTGCAATCAAAATGGACTGTACCAGGTTGGTAACTGTACAAAGTCTTACATCAATTTCGATTTGAAGTCTGAACAAAGTAAAATTATCGCTTATACATACCAACCTGCATGTAAATCTGTGGTGTACCTCAAGGCGGTATACTTGGGCCTCTTAATATGCAATGATTTTTTACTTAATAAAACACCAACACATTTAAAAATTTAGTGATATGATTTATTTTAAATCTTTCACAGTGGTTTTATTCTGGTTTTATTCTAGTGGACGAAAGCGCGTCTTGGATGCTTTTATGTTTGATTTTCGGATAAGCAAAGTATTTTCGGGTTGTTCTAAAGTTTAAAAGTTTCTAGCAGAAGTTCCAAAGGTTTCACTAATCACAAGTAACTATTGGGCAGATTTTATTGCAATAACTAATTAACTACCGTTTAAATGCAATGAGAATAGATTTAATTTAATTTTACAAAGAAATACAGAAAAAAGAGTATTTACCATGGAATTTACAATGAACATAAAATATATATGGGAATGTTACCCCCGGCTGACTCTCTGACCTTGACTCTGACCTTGACTTGATTAACACTTCGCTTGATAACAAAATAAAGAAACTAACAGGCAAAACTTAAAATATGTATAGGTATTATGCCTACTTAATAAGTAACGAACGTAGGCGAGTCTACTCTATTTACCTAGATCTCCAAAGGCGTGGAGGAACATGCTAACATAATGATATGGTAACAAAGCAATCGGCTCAATTGGCTGCGTTCTGTCACGATTTGCTTCACCAAATAACAACGCACTAATACCCCTAGATTACTATGTTCTAGTAAATTGAGAGTATACTGTGAAATCTATGAAGGCTGAACTCATGGAACTAGAATTTATACGCAATAAGCAGGAGTTTACATTGAACTCGCACGGCTATATTAGCCAGTCTGCATGCTGTCAAAAGGGAACATTTGGATCATTGACTGAATTGATTAACTAACTGGTTGATTTGATCGCATTCCACTTTTAAAGGGACTCTGTGAAGTTTTGCTAGTATACCTGTTTCTACGTCATAAGCGTAGAGCTCACTCCAGCCATTTTATGTAAGCATCTAAAGACCTGTAAACAAAGACATCTAAACTGTAGCTTAAAAGGCAAAGGACCAATTTTCATATCTTTAAACAAAATTGTTTTTTTATATTCAAATAATTACTTCCTGCTTTTATTTATTTACCTACTTATACGTAAGGAAATGTTGAATAATGAAGTTTGATGTTTTCTTTCATAAATAAGTTAAAGATTGGTTACACGAACCACTGTAGCGTGTAAGTACTGCGTGTAGGCTAAAAATGAAGTAGGCAAGTAAAATAAAGAATTTCACTTCATTTCAGCGAGGGCCAACGACCAGTAGAGATGTTTAGATAGCTCGTACTTATAGGAACACAGACCTGTGAAAACTAGCTCCTTTGCTTAGGTGACGTGTGGGTAAGGCACCCATTGTATGCCTTACGTAATCTGTGGAGTTTACACCTCGTACAGGTGAACAGAAAAATGGTTGGAGAGTAACGGGAAAAAACCTTAAGAATTTTTTTTACTCGTGATTTTATAAAATAATGTATTTTCTTGTTTATGCGGCGTCATTATTATTGTAACAAGGCATGGATGAAAATATGAAATGTGAACTGAATACCTAAATCTAAAGTTGCGTGAAATGGGTTTCGTAAATGTGTTACCTACTTAGTTAAATAAAATATTTTTGTTTTATTTTAACAAAATATTCAACACCGCTGCGCTAATAACTCAATCACTCTTCAATTCCTTAAAAAAATAATATTAATAAAAATATAGCACAAATAAAATATCAATAACAAGCTCGTTTGTATTAAATTATATCGTAGAATATTACAAGAGTTTCGGTGGGTGCGCGGGCGCACACGTTATAACGTTAATAAATAACCTATAAAGTGCATTGTTCGCGGTCAGGCGGCGTGGTTAATACCCGATTGTCTCAGCCCCACAGCCGACGACGATTTATAATCCCCACAGCAGCATTGTTCAGCTTTTATCTTTTCTATAGCTCATATTTATAGCTGTCGTTAAAGCTGCATTTTTCACGAAAATTAAATGTTTAGTTCAGATTAGCAAAGGCGGTGCGGAACGGAACAGATTCTGATATCAGCGCGTGAAGATATCGCGTCGCCTTCGAGTTGTTACTGTTATGTGTTATGTGAGAATATCAAACATGCGACACTTGATACCAAGACGCTTTTTATGGTTTTGCATTTTTTTTATCGATTATTGTGTGACTAGATTCGACTGTGGCTCTGCTTGTGCTGGCGATTTTTCAGGGCCTAACTGTCACTCTGGAAATCATGAACATTAAAAAACAAAGGGTGTTTACCCTCCATGCTTTTCTATATCCGGCTGAATATGATGAGATAATTTATTTATTTACTGTTATAGCACTTCAACGACTTATTCATTAATCATACACAAACAAAAATCACATACAGAATTAGAGTTACATATAGAATCAGAGTTTAGGAATTGCGAATTCGTCACTTAAAATATATCGTTAGTTGGATTTGCTTAAGTTTAAAAAACTGGTGCTGGCGCTGCTGCTGCGGCTGCGGAAAACCTCAAGCGGCGAAAATATAATAACCTTATCGGAAATTATATTTTGGAGCCGTTTGGGGTTGAAACCGGGCCGTGGGGTCCGAGTGCTCATTGGTCTTTTTAAGGAAATTTCAAAATGGCTGGTTGACACTTCCCGTGACCCAAGGGCTGGCTTTTACCTTGGCCAAAGGCATTGCCATACAACGTGGTAATGCCGCCAGTCTCTTGGGTACATTACCAGTCGACAGCCATGCGGATGCATTTTTCGACGCTATATTTTAGTTTGTGTATACCTAGTTTTAGTTAAGTTAGGTATAAATTTTGTTATTTTTATTAATTAATTAGGTATTAGTTATTATTTGCTTACTTATTATTTTAATTTACAACAATAAAAAGGATTCCATGATTACGAAAATAAAATAAAATAGAATTCAAAATGAGCTATGTTCACAATTTTATTACGATCGGAAATACCAAAATACTTAAAAACAACAACAACAACAAAAAGACTAAAGTTAACACGAAGGAAAAACAATCCACAACAGAGTGAAGTACCTGAGCTCTGTTAAGAGTCATTTTCTGTCAGTTGGTGTCAAAGCAGACTCTTACCATTGACCATTTTCATTCCTGAACTCCGAAGAGTGGTGTAAGCAGAATTGATGAGATTACCACGACGTACCTTAGTAGGTGTCACCTCATCATCTACAGTAGTTGAGCACAGTTGCTACCTGCTAGGATTGCATGTTACCGTTGTGTTGCTCTCTTCTCCGTAGTTGTGGAAGAAGAACATTCTCTGGTCTTCCTACAGGAAGACCAGAGAATGTTCAATGTTCATGATGTTTCTACAGCAAAGAAATGATAAAAATTACAAGTAACAAATATACACACGTTCAGAATACTTCGTCATATAATTTTAATGTCGCAGATAAACTACGAAGACATTTGCATCATGGTATTCCTAATTTTCAGAACAAACTGTCATTAGTAGGTCCCTTATAAGATGTTTTTGCTTTTACGTGGGCGTTTATTGTGGTCAAGAAACTGACATCAAGGGAAAGAATGAAAAGAACTAGGCATACAAACTTATATCTAATTTAACTATCTCTCTGCAACTAAACTATAACACAGAAGTTATGTGGCTCCCAAGTACTTCCAAGTTAAGTAAAGGAAGCCGAGGGGAACGATATGTGCATATCGTTATTAAATCAATTTGTTTCGTGATGTTTTATTTATTTTTATGATCTTCTAGACACAAGTATTTGATTGTCATGGTAATCTGCCAGTGAAATAATCCTATTCTCAGTAATAACGTCTTGTGGTCTGGTGCAAATTGTGTTATTACGGCGAGAGGGATTAAATGAATGCCTTGAAGAATGGCGTGTGACAAATGAATCGGTATTATTGCCGACGTGGGCCACCACACACGAAAATGGTTAAAAAGTTACATTTTTCGTTTGGAAGTGAACAAGAATGAATAGCGGTGAATAAGAAAATTAAGAATGAGTACCGGTGAACAAGAGAGCCAAATTTGCCTTAGTTTTTCCTAGGAGCTATTTATGCTGTTTGCCTACAAGCCCAAGATGATATTATTATCGTCTAAATGCAAAGTGGTACTCTGATGTTTGCAGAAAGAAGGAATCAGCTTACAAATGGAGGCTGAAAAATATCCTCCTCATAATGGCTTTCGAAAATGAAAGGAGACAAAACACCTCTATAGCGGGGAACTTGTCTGGCTGCTTTGCCACCAGTTACCCCCCGCTGCTGATGTCTTAAGGCACTCCCTCACCGAGCGCACCACCTGCCTAGCCTTTTCCCAACTATGTTGGGGTCGGCTTCCAGTCTAACCGGATGCAGCTGAATACTAGTATTTTACATGGAGGGACTGCCTATCTGACCTCCACAACCCAGTTACTGGGTAATACGATACCCCTTGGTAAGACTGGTTGTCAGACTTTCGGGCTTCTGACTACCCGTAACGACTGTCAAAGATCCACGAATGACAGCCGGGGCCTCTCAGTATGTAAAGATGGTCGCCCATCCAAAGACCAACCGCGGCAGCGTAGGTTAACCTGATCGATCGACCTGTGCGGCTGTTATTATGTAGCCACGGACCCCTCCCCGAGAGTATTCGCCTGTAATGTAACCTTTACCTTTTTTTTGAGCAGGATAGGGTAACCCTTATCCTGCTTATTTCAATGATCTCTCTACACTACCTAGGCTAGCAGTTGTCATCCTGCGCAGTCTACTTGCAAAGCCCTAGTCTTTACAGTGGAATCTTGGATTGTTACTTTACAGGCGAATGGTCCTGGTGAGGGAGCGCCTTTAGAGGCCAAATAATCTGGGGCATAATGATACTTTTGCATATTCGAAGTGCATATTATTATGTTGCAGCAAATTCTTCCTCCAACCAATAGTTCCCGTTAAGGTAACGGAATAGTTGCGCCGCCTATACCACTAAACCATTCCTCTATTACAAGAACCCTATGGGCAATGGTGTAACTACAGGCTTGTTCACAGTACTTATGCCCAACAATGACAGCACTGTGACAACATCCGCCTACCTGGCTCCCTATAAATAGCCTGTCAAACAGACATGGCGGCACGCGCGCAGGATTGTTTTAATCAGCGTGGTCGCGCGCCGCCGACCGCGACCACTGGCCGCTATTCATAGAACACCTGGTTTTTATGTGGTCGCATTACACCATGGAGGCTGAGCAGAAGGGTCATATTAATCGATCACGTATTTTGCAGAGTTTAACTCTTTGCCAACGATTGCGCAGACTTCTGGTTGTTTTAACTGAACGATATTTTATTTTATACAATATTAGAGACCGAGTAACAGCATCCCTCTGTGATTTCAGATCAGCTTGCAATAACAAATGTCAAACCAATAATTACGTGATATAAATTGCAAGATGATGGGAAGCTTCAAAAATGACATTTAGAGTTTTAGACATCTGTAAAAGCTTCCCCCCTGTGAAGGTTTCAGAAAGCGAAAAACCTATTGCAGAGCAGCGAATCAGACTTACGACTCCTTGCAAGAGATGGAAAGCAGTAATGTTCTTTGGTGGAGGTACTGGCGGACCACGCCTATCAAATAAACTTCCGTGATGCGGTTTCAGCATGTCGACTGATAAGATGATGGCAATGACTGGGTCTTCTGTTTCTTATTCGTCAGTGGCTGCATCTAAATGCGTAGCTTGAGAGCTTGTCTGTTGTGTGAGGACATGATTGTTATGTGGAGAAGTGATGGTGAAGGGTGACATCAGTGTTGAGTAGTTCTCATGAATACGTAGTTTGTTAACATAGCCGCTGCATTGTCTTGTAGCGAGGACGGTAATATGGTGGTGGTGTCTCATACGTTATTATAGCTCGCTTTTTTTTTTTCTTGTTGCAAGGATATGTTGGTTGGTATGATTCATGATTGTCGTCTTAAAGTATTAAAGTGGCATCCTGGCAATGTTGTTTGCTGTGTACCTAATATAGAAATCGAGATGTAAGTGGATGTAGATGAAGATGGACTGTTGCAATTTCAATAAAGACACATAAGTACATAACTTTATGACTCCATATCGCTCATTGCTGAACATATCTGACATTCTTATTATCGCGAAAGTATCTAATTGGTCATGAGGTCTTTTTCTTCGAGGAAAAAACATATTTTCTCAATTTTAACTGCGAAAATACAATCTTTTGAATAAAAAGTGTCAAATCTACGAATAACGTTATCGGTCTCATCCCTCTCGAGCTACTCTGTGCTCAAAGGACCAACACGCCCTCCACTAAAAACCCTCGCACAACATTATTACAGTCAGCATGCGTTTGCGCAGTATCTTGCGCACTATTAATATGCGCGGGCTCTTCCCATGCGCCTCAGATCTCAGCGGCGGGCGCTACGCTCCACCGCGAACGGTAATCGGGCCGCCTACCTTACCCCTTACTGGGAACATCTTTATGGTAGAATCAACTTTAATTTGTGGAACTTAGAGTTCATGTTCTCTTGGGTGTTATTGCTGAGTTGTCGATGAGTAAGAATGGTTCTGATTTTGAGCTTTGTTAAGGTAAATTTAAGGTTGACTTTTGTGTGATTAAGTTTGAAGGGGGTAAAACAACGGAAGCAGTGTAGATGGTATCTGTGCCTTTAATTAGATATTTAATTAAACCAACAGTTGCCTAAAGCGATAATTGGATCATCAATTTGTGTTCAGTGGTCGTGTGTCTTTGTTAATGTTTAAACAACTGAACTATGTGGCTCTAGCTACTGGGAATGACAACAGGAAAAATAAAGAACAAACGTTCATCATCACATTTGTTTCGATTCAGATTTAAACTCAGTGTTTCTAATCTGTAGGTGTCTGGTGTCTGTAGGTAAAATATTAAAGAGCAAAGAAATCTAGATTCTGCATAGGTTTAAAATATTAAATAGATGAAGAAATGTGACTCAAAGATAGTTGGCAAAATGTGAGTGTAATAAATGCACATAGCTACGTACACCTCTGGCCAACCCTTTGGGGAATACGGACGTTGTTATGAAGAAATGTAAAACGGATAGTCTCACCTCAGCATGTTAGGATAGTCTCACCTCAGCATGTTAGGATAGTCTCACCTCAGCATGTTAGGATAGTCTCACCTCAGCATGTTAGGATAGTCTCACCTCAGCATGTTAGGATAGTCTCACCTCAGCATGTTAGGATAGTCTCACCTCAGCATGTTAGGCCTTTTTATTTTATGCCATCTTCAGTCATGTTTCTGACCAGTCTTAGTTACCATATTATATTATAGTTCTCTATACCTTTCTATCGGGAATATGGAAATATTTATTATAAAAAAAAGCTGCTCGAAGTCCAGCCATCGTCAGCGCCACTATCGGATATCCGACTAGTTCATTTTTCACAACAAAACGTCAGTCACAAGTCAAAATTGTTTGCACACACACAAGCTCTCAAACACACACACACACACATGAGCTCAACTGTCACTATGTGTAGATGTCAGCCCTCGATGTATCAGTATCAAAGGCGGCCGCCCTTCCCACCGCTTCGTATGTGTGGCGCATGTTCTTGTCACAGGGCCGCAGGGCTACCAGTAGCAAAGTATTATTTCAGAAGACTTCCCTTGGATCCAGTTTGACCGCTAAGAGTTGCAGGAGTATAATTTGAATAGGCTTTTATTGAATAGATTCGAGTCTTACGAAGCAGCTAAACATTGCCACTGCCGCAATCAAAGTGGCCACCTTCTGGACTAAACAACGAGGAAGAATACCGTCGACACGAAAAGAAGAGAAGACGAAGCAGCTCATTTCGTATTAGCGTATAAGATGCATCCGGTTAGACTGGAAGCCGACCCCAACATAGTTGGGAAAAGGCTAGGCAGATGATGATGTATAAGATGCAGCGCATGGTCTGTCTTAGGAGATCAGAGTAGTCGGGGATTAGGAAATCGCCTTTTGTCCGTTTTCAGGGCATCCATCGGAAAACTTACCTTTTTGCTATGAATGACTACATCTACAAGAAACTCAGTGACAGCAGTAAAGTTTCAGATCGCGGCTCTTCTTCTGTTCGAATCGACGCACGACGGTACTTCTTACATTAGTTGTGCCCAGTTGGCGGCCACGTTAATAGCAGCATTAGTTGCGTTCATATGATCCTCAAAAGTGCAGGTGTAAGGACACTTGGGAGAGCCCAGCAAGCAGGTCATGTTCTGGACAGCACTCACATAGTCGGACAGGTCATCCCGCATACATCGCGATGAATTCTTAACAATTAGGTGTCTCTTCTGAAGAGCCCTCCGACGCTCTCTGTAACATGGCAGCCCTGTAAGCCGATCTCTTGTCACAGTCATGTGATGTTCATTAACTGAGCGTCTGTAACTGCAAGTATTGTGTTTCAGCCTGAAAAACTCACCGTCAGATCTTGTTAACCTTTTTATGAAATGTTCCGGATTCCTTGAAGCACCTTGTGTAATGCCACTACTTCACTAGTCAACGAGCTTCAACTTTCTGACTAACTGACAGACTATTTAATTTTGACAATTCAAAAGTGCCTGTACATGGTTTCATTGAAATAAATGCTTTGAGTTTGAGTTTGACTCTAGGGTTTCAATTCATAAGCACCAATTTTCTTTAAAGGGGAAAATTGAAAATAACTAAATCCTAGATTCAAATTATTTTGATAGGTAATGTTAAAGGCAAAAGGAGGACTTTTATTTACATAGTTTAAAAAGCTAACAAAAATTGAATTAATACTAAAAATAACAAAATTAAATAAAACTATACCTACAGAAACTAAAATATAGCGTCGAAAAATTCGTCCGCATCGCTGTCGACTGGTAATGTACCTAAGAGACTGGCGGCATTACCACCCAAGGCAAAAGCTATAGATGAAAATGTCGGAATAAGTTTAAACTCAGAAAAAATCTGGTGCTACCCCACCACTGGCGCCGTGGCCATACTTAATTATTTGGATATCGAAAAATCTCTCAAAATAAACGTTAATGTAAGATGACCATGAAAAACAGTTAGACTAAGCTTTCATGAGCACAAATACAGGCTACTTACATAAACAAATGTTGATCGTCGGTATTTACCGAGCGGCGACCGTGCCGCCGCACTCGGGCGCGTTCGGTCGCCCTCGGCTGCCCTCGGCCGCGCTCCACCGCGCCTCTGCGCCCGCGCACTATCTGCTACGGCCTGAATTCGCTAATATTTGCTAATGAGATGTATTTTTTTTGGTTTAAATACAACAATCAGTTACTCGTAGTAAATTGTATGTAGAAGTCCTGTTAATTTTGTTATAACTTTTATTTATCACACTCTAAGAAGAACGCTAAAAGGTCCTGAAAACGCTGTAAAGTGTAACTACCTGTGAATAATATGTAAAACTATTTCAATCTATATATAAGTCAAAGTACTGACGGACTGATATATCAACGCACAGCCTAAACCGCTGGTCCTAGAGACATGAAATTTGGAGGGTGTGTTCTTTGTGAAGAGTGGGTATACACAAAGAAAGGGTTTTTCGAAATTCCAACCCTAAGAGGGTGAATGGGGGGGTTGACATTTCACGTGGACGCAGTAGCGGGCAGAAGCTAGTATGATATAAAACGTTAACAACTATCTTTAAGTTCGCTGCTCCGTGGAATCATTATGTTATTTGGTTCGCTACTCCGTGGAATCATTATGTTATTTGGTTCCGGAAGCGTTAGGCACTATTACAATTTTCCTGAAAACGTTACAACGATAACGTTAGCAATAATATTGTTATTGTGAGAACAAATCATATCGTATCTTGTTTGTAGCTTCGTGATTATTTTGCAAGAATATTTTAGCTTTATTTAGAATTTTTTTTTGTTTCAGGGTAGTCGCGCAAAATCTAGAAATACGAGTATTAGAAAAGTTAGCAGTTACATTTTCATATGTCGCATAAAGTATGTACTCAAACTGCCAGACCATCATTAAAACTAACTGAAAAATATACCTATTAATCCTCACATACAAAATAACTAAAATAATAATATGATGATTAAAATAACAAAGTAAATATTCTTGTCAAAATTTATTTCAGAAGATGAGCTTGTTGCAGTGAAAACCCGGAAGTCAGCACACGGGGCAGGTGACAACATCGACGCGCAAATTAAAACCATGAATTCAGCACACGACTGTAGATCCCCTACGCACGCGTAGGAAGTTTTCGGGGAGGCGGCGGGGTGTATAGTAACAGGTTGCACGTCGATGCATGTGAGGATGCCTCCCTGTATACTTACTTCGTGTTCGCCTGCGCCTCAACTAAAGGTTGCGGCTGTACAAAAAATTGTGGAAAAATCCGAAACCAAAATTTCTTCTCTTTTAGCCACATTATCAAAAGGCACGTTGTGTTTTTTTTATTGACTTATTTGTTTTCTTCGTAGTTCTTGGTGTTCTTTTAAATTTTATATCTCTTTTGTTAATTTTCCACATTTTACATGACCCTTTTGCCACACATGTAAACGATCGTGACGACGAGACTGACTTGGGAAAATAAAGATGATTAAATAACTTAGTTTAACAAACAAATTACTCGATTATCAAAACAAAACATAAAATAGTCACAAACAACATAAACATAAATAAAGCTGCTAGCACACTAGATCTAGCAGTTAGCAGCCGCGCGTAACCGCGTCCGCTCGACCGTTGCTTCGTGGAAGCGCGCTTTCAAGTCGCGTGGTCGCGCGTCCTACGCGGAACCGCCTGCCATTCATACGCTGACGTACCAACAGCTGATTTATGATACGATGCTGAGAGCTTGCCAGAATGTAATTGGGTACGGGACGTTAATTCGTGTTTTTCCAGATAAGTGTAAGTTTACTGCGCGAAGAGAGTAGGTAATGTTGTAGTTGAGGAAATACACAAATGACCCCCTCTTCTGTATTCTGTTCGCCGAGTGCGTAAATATAGAAGTTATGTAATAAATACTTTATTAATTCAATTTCAAACAATTTGCAATACCTAATCGATTTGTGGAATTCATTAACGGCAACGCTAGCTGTTAGCTAGCGTAAGTGCATTTATATAGGAAACAGTTGAAAATAAACATTGGTTTTTATGACTTCAAAATTAATCGACGATCTGCAGAGTGCACATTCTACTCATTACTTCAGTATTAGAGACACTGTAGATCTTTTTGTCATTCAACCATTCTGTTTTATAGACAAGTGACACCTTCGCTACCATGCACAAGCACATTGTAGGTAACCAAAATCTTGTTAGTGACAGCCAATTTCGAATCCCAACAACCAGTAACTAGCCACTTGAATAAAAATTAATGTTCCGATCATAAATCAGATGCACAGCCGACTATGATGACCACAATGAGCCTACCACGTCCAATTAGTTCGCTAAGTACCTGCAGCGAGCGACCGCGGCGGAGTCGCGCGGTCCGCTGCGAGTCGCCGCGATTGGCTGCGAACCATTTGCGCGAGCGCAGTTACACCTTGTTACCGCCACATGTAGCGTACCTGGTCGGCGGATGGCTCATTGCGATCCAAAGTTATTGCGTGATACCTACGTTGATTGTCGAAATGTGACGTTAATGGGCTTACTGAAGTTGTGTGTGGTTAGAGATGAGGGAAATTAAAATTTTCATACACAGTCCGTGCATCCAATGTGATTTCAATTTCTTTAAAATTATCAATAACTACACAGAAGGACCAGCTTACGCTCTGACGTAGCGAGGGTCATGCGCAGTGAGCAGTCTGTAAATTGACATAAATATTTTTTAGGGAAATTCCATGTCCTATGACTCCTATGTTATAATGTTTACTCACATTTATATTCAGGTATTTCCAAGTAATTTATTAATTATACATATTTATTCATAGTTTACATGAGGTTGATCTATTTCTGAGAGTCTCCAGCGCTCTTCAAAACACATTTCACAGTAATTATAAATGAGGATGTCAGATGAGTTCACATGAAAACTTCTCGAGAAAACTGAAAAATCAACACAATTACTTACATTACGAAGGTATTTATAACTATTTAATTTCTGTTTTACACTTCCAAGATTTATTTAATTCGTTGCGGTAGACTTGAATTAAAATACGTTTCGTTCCGCGGCACGCCTCGCTTGTCACATAAAACATTTTAGTTCTGCGCCTGTTCTCAGTGTATTTTTTCATTTCCAGCGCCGGTTCTAAAGATATGAACAGACAAACCGTGACAGACGGACGGAGTTATTCGTAATGTGCGTCGCAATTAATCAGCATAAGCGTTTTATTAGCCGGGCATCGTGCGCGTGCGCTGTTCCGCCAGATCCGTCGTGTGGGTGACAGCCGACGAACAACAAGATGGCGCTCGTCGTTTTGGCGGGAGCCGTTGTAAATGGCGGCGCGCGGCGGAGGGCGCGCTTTGATCGCGACACGACGCGGCCTGCCCGACCGCCTGATTCATTGCGAGCTAACTGTCCTGCCTTGTTACTAATTATTTGGGCAGACAGACAGACATTATAAACAGAAACACTGTACCTAACGATGCATGTACTGTGCTGTGTTGTGCTCAATATAGAACATGGTATCTATAGCTAGATGCCTATAGGTTCTGATGAAAAGCAGCATGGCAGTGAAATATCAAGCATTTATAACAGTAATAAAATATCTAAGATTCCTGCTAGTTCATATCTATTTTGACAATTTTGGATAGGTTTTTCTAAAAATTATGATGACGACATAGTTACTCAAATAGGTAATATTCTTGTAAAAGCCACTTCAGTCGGAAGCAGTTACCCGATCCTTTGTCTTCGTGTACAAATAGCAGGCGGAGGGAGAGCACGAGACACGGCTGACCATCAATTACGGTAAGCAAGCGTGGCGCGGCCGACACAAAAATGTGTGATCGTACACAAACACTGAAACACAACGTACATGCGCACACGCAAGTGGGAATGGAGAGAGACGATTGGGACAATGCCATCAACTTCCTATAGGATTTTTAAAGAAAATAATGATAGTGTCTTGTAATCACTGGATAGTGGATCGATAGTGGATACTTGGTGTAGTTCTTTGATTTTTCTTCATAAAGTTAGTTTCTCCTATTTATACGTAACGCACTAAATTTCGTGCAATAGGTATTTTGATTTCTTCTCCAAAACTGTGACATGAAAAACAATGTAAGATGATACAAAAAGTATTACATTACAAGTTATATTATGTTCTTAAAACATAGTTGACTAATAAAATTATTACAATATTATTTAATCAAAGTGACTGCTCGTAGCCGCGCGGCTACGCGCTACGCACGGTTGATCTTCTACGAGTCATCTACGTACAACTTTGTGCATCTACGCCGTAGTCTGCTACGCGTGACCGACATCGCTACGAATCAAAACAAAACGTGGAACTTTTCGCGCTCTGCAGGTTTATTCTATTTGAAAGTTTCTCTGTGTAATAATGTAACTCTGTAGAATAATGCTCTCTGTTCCCATGGATGGCAATCTGATCGTTATGTTTTAAATAAATGCGTCAAATGAATTTTATTTATTCGTTACGAATAAATAAAATGAACAGCTACGAATGTTTGCTGTAGATTTATGAAAGTGTCTACACAGTAACCACGCTGTTCAAATTATGAGTTCACTGAAACCTTGTGTTTAATTATACATATGTCAAAGTACTATGAAATCATAGTTATATAACGATTTTGTAATGTACAAGTTGTTTCACTTGTACACGGTTTAATAACGTAGAAAACGAATCTCACTTTTTTTCTTTAAGATTGAAGTTTGTAGAAGTACCTAAGTAAGTTCATGTAACTAGGTCGTTTAAACTATTCAAAAATATTCCTTCCACATCTTTCTTCAAGAACTTAAAATGTATAACTTCTGTATCTGTTATATTATTTGATTACCAACTTTACCATCTAAAACACCAACATTAGTGTCACGCAAAATCAAAAGGAAATGAATATCTAATTCAATCAAAGCTCTGTAATTTAAATCAACTCCCGTAGGATGCGCGTGAGTGTCCCGAGTAAGTGCGGCGACCATTTTTCATATCACGCGTGAACGCTCGGGCGCAAGCGACGGATTTAGACGAAACTACAGCGCGGAGACACCGCAGGGCTGCAGGGCTGTCGCGGGAGCCCTGCGGTGGACAGGGCTTTAGAGTACTTCATTTAAACATAGGATTATTAAATATCGTGTCTAGTTTAGATTTTTCTATGATGTATAACTGTAAGATGATCCGACTGGCAATTGTATCAATTTTGAATACAGAGTGCCTTCTCATTCTCAACACTAGATTTTTTGTTGAAATTAAATGTATAAGTATAAGTAGGTTCTTTAACAGTTATTTATAAAGAATACATTTTCTTTCTGAACAGATCTGAACGCAATCACATCAATATAATAGCTTATTGTTGTGTTTGATTCATTTTAAACTACTTTGAAGTTTAAACGATTCTAATAAAAATAATAGATTGTAATGACCCTTCATTACAATCTATTATTTATATAACCATCGTTTCAAATCCCATTAAATAAATAAATGACTAGCCTACATACGTGGAATATAATAGAAAAAAAAATCAAAGTGGTTAGGTGATCTACTACATAATAGTACCCAGAATTAAATTAAATTAACCATTAAAACCTAGATTTTATCCTAGTAAGGAAAAAAACCGGAGTAACCGACATAGCTTGCAGAGTAAGCCAACTGAAGTGGCAGTGGGCTGGCCATGTCTGTCGAAGGACCGATGGCCGGTGGAGCAGACGAGTCCTGGAGTGGAGAACGCGTATCGGCAAGCGTAGTGTGGGACGCGCCCAGCTAGATGGACGGACGACCTAAAGAAGGTGGCTGGGACGGACTGGATGCGGAAGGCAGAAGACATATTTTAGTCGTTTTTATATACTAACATAATATAAGCTAACAGACTTAAAATAATATTAAATTATGCACATGTATATAAACTATTTTATATGTATAGGTAGTAATACCACCTACCCATGGATTGTATGGTTGGTCTGAAATAAAGAATTGATTATTAGATATTAATTTCAATAGCCAATCAATCTGTTTCTCCCAAATTACAGTATTGTGTCACCCCTAAGCGTACATTTCAGCTAATTGCTTTTTTCATAATAGCGCTGCGCCGGCGCAGGGAAGGATGCACGCACCACAGAGCGTGATGTACTCGCGATCAGTAGGTAAGTACCTACGGGAAGAGAACGGCTGCGGCGGTGGAGTGAGGGGTGTGGGCCGCTATTAGTTATAGTAGAAGAGGGCACACTGATTTGTTATGATGGGCTGTAAAAGAATGTTAAAGTTTGTGAATTAATTAGCGGCCTGTCAATGGTCTGGTATGTTATATTACGGGTCTCACACACTGTGGCAGTTACAGTAAACCTGTAGTACTGTTTGGAATGGGCAATTAGTTTCATCTTTTTGACTCACCGTGTCCTTGTCAATTCATAAGTGCCTGTAATTGGTTTAATTAAAATAAATGCTTTGTCGTTGAGTGTGTAACTATATAAAATGCACCTTGAAACCTAATCCAGAAAATACACAACAACACTAAACAGAATTCTTTGTTACTTGCACTGTTCCTATCCTGTGGGTTGTTCTAAGCAGTGTTTATTATAAGCTTGCGGTATGCTGTTAGTATCCACAGGTACTCACTTATACATATTACTTACTAGTGTGCGACCACGTACCACGACTTCGTTTGTGTGGAAATCGGACAACAATAATGTGCCTCTCAACTATTTTTTTTTCAATAAAAACCTAGGTTACTCCTTATAACATCAGCTATCTGCCTGTAAAAGTACCGTCGAAATCTGTCCGGTTCGGAGATTAACCGGAACAAACAGACAGCAAGACAAAAAATAAAATCTGATTTTTGTTATAAGTACAGTGTTAAAGCTAAACAGCAGTATTAGTAAAAAGCTGTTATTTTGAAATTACAAACAGACACTTCAATTTTATTTTATTTCTATGGATAGATATGTTCTGCCCGCGACGTTGTTCGCGTGGAAGTCGTAACACACCACAATATGCAAAAGTAACAGCCACATTTTTATAAAACCTCCTTTTTTTATCCTTTTATGAAACAGGATCTATAGGCATCAAAAAAAGTTTTTTGTGAAAATGGCCCATTTTCTTGCTGACTGTACATTTTTACAAAATCTGTGAATGCAAATCAAAATGTCTCGAAAAGTTATGGACAGTTATGGACAGTCTCCTACGACCACTATCGTGTAGCGGCAACGGGTGCCTGCCCTTATTGCCCCATCTCAAAACTCCATCCTGTGTAGGTATGTCATGATTGACTGCATAGCCCCATGAAAGTATAGCGTGATAATAATCCTTTAAAAGGTTAAATCTGTAACTATCTGCAATGATCTAACCGTTTGGCTCGTCTTTATACAATTAGCGGTAAACTATAGAGGAATACAAACATAATGCAATATTGCTCATCCCCCATAGCCAATAGCGTGATCATGTATGGCCTACAGACTGACCAGACATACAAGAAATATCTATGTAAAATTGTAACAGAAACTATCTGGTAGTTACCTATTGCATGATGCTGGAACAAACATGCAGACAAACAGACAACAATTCTTAAAACTATATTTTCGGCATTAGAATTATGTTTTATTTTTAGTTTCAAACAAGATAATATTTACATAATATAAGCTAAGATACCCCCTTACTAATAACCGTGTACCTACAGCATCTGTATAGTTACACAACGCTTTGTCTTCTTCTTTCAAAAGTCAAATTACTGACGACTGAAAGAGAGAGAAATCGGTGTGTAACTATTAATCTGATATACTTAATACGTTTATTAGTAAGGGGGTTACAATAATATTAATAATATGTACATCGTTAGAATTAGAATTTAGAATCGATCCCAGATATTATTACTTTTTTTTCAAAAATACCTACTCTTGTACGGTTTTGGCTTCGTTATAGCATAGATTGTTACCTTCTCGAGCCTTAACGGTTGAAAGAATTTTTATGAAAGGCACACGGATAGACCATGACCTGGGCTAGGACATAGGATTGGTACTTCTTATCCCGGCAAGATGTTGCCCTTGAATAACTCGACCTCCGCGTGAAAGCTATTATGAAAATAATTGGATGTTTCTAAAGCTACTGAACGGATTTTATGAAACTTTACAGTACTAAAGCTTATACATCAGAATAACACATAGGTTACTTTTTATTCCGATATTCCCACGGGATCGACACTTATGCGGGTGAAACCGCGGGGCGCTGCTAGTACCTTGGTTTTAAGGCTCTTGATTATCTTTTGCATAGCAAACGTTAGTTCATATTACTTATTATTTTATACCTAATCAGCAGGACATAATAAAACAGCACGTGCACTGCGCGCTTATCTCGAGAACGTTACATTTCAGTTTTATTTGATTTCTTCTAAGATTAATTAAATTCTAAACAGAAACTGGATTATGTCTGCAGATTACATTCCATTTCTTACACTTATTAAAGGTATATCACAATCACTACATGATTTTTAATTTTCTGAAGAAATGTGTTTGCTTTCTTTGGAAAGTTGGGATGCAGCATGTTAAATTATAATCTTATATTATTAGGCATCTTCTGGGCGCACTCGTTCCATCATAGACCTCATCCATCGCTTTCCATCAGGCGTGATCGAGGTCAAGAGCCCATCCAACAAAAAAATATATATATATTAATGTAACAGGCGGCAAACGGGAACAGGTGGGAACACTCTTCTATTATACACCAGTTTTGTCCGGCCATAAACTCAACTGTGCGACATTCCTTTTTACACTTGAACAATTTATTTAGCTAGGGATGCTGAATTTTCTTACAGTTTAATAATCTCCGAAAGTGCCTAACAAGTTGCAAGAAGGTACCCATTACTAGTTTAGTTATTATAAGTGAGCTTAACTTCTAAGTGCTATGCTAGAACATCATAGGAGTACCTCCTAATGTGATGAAACATTAATGTTCCAATCAGTGTACCGTGCCGATACCGCGTGAAACGTTTACGGAGCCGAACTGGCTCGTGAAAACAGATTTAAATCTATTTCAGTGGACATGTAGATAAGTAGGTAGGTACCTAGTCTGTGATGAGCAGTGGTGGCCCAGTGGTACCGGCCGCGAGTTACGATTTAGGTCGTAGGTTCGAACCCAGTCAGGTGCTTTTCTTTGTGTATTATTTCATCATTGTTCTCAAGACGGTAAAAATAAACATCGTGAGGAAAGCGGCATGTCCTGGCACTATCGCCGAGAGGAGGCCTGTGTCCCAGCAGTGGGAACATCATAGGCTAATTATGATATGCTATGGACTTAGCACAACAGCACGAGCAACGAGTTGCCCCTCCGGCCGTTTTCGCAACTGCGATTTGCAACCAGTTATGAATTAAGAATTTTTATTCTTTGTTCGCAACTAGTTGCGAATCAAGAAAGCTTTTTCCTTAACCGCAACTAGGCATCCAGATGATTAACTTTTGTAACCAGTTACGCCAAAATATTTTTTTTTCCTTATTCGCAACCTTCGTAGTCTGTTTGTTGACGCTTTGTTAGCTAACTCGTATAGCCCATAGTCGGGTTCCCTACTTGAAATCGAATGACGCGAGATCGAATAACACTTGCTCGAAAACGTTTACTCGATAGTACTTGAAATCGATAAATTATGAGCTCGACAGTTCAGTCCCATAGCCCTGTACTGAGCCAGGTCCTCTCTCCATTTCTTCCATCGGCCACGATTCTGCACTAGGTACTTACCTCTTGCCAATTCGTTAGGAAGACAGAAGCCAAGTCGTCCCGCCACCTCTTTCGTGGTCTAGAGCCGCCCCGTGCGCTGCTTAGCTACCAATCTTACATGTCCTCGGCTAACGAGCCGAGGACATGTAGGACACCTACTTAACGAGGTAGGTATGCGGCAGAAAGCGTTGAATAAAACTCCTCAAGTTTGCCTAAATCTTAGTAAATGTAATGTATCAGTTCACTATGAAGTACCTACGTTATGATGTGAAATTTCTGCATTTTCTTGTGTAACGGTGTTCGGTGACACTGACAGGCAGTGACGGTGCGTAGGCGCCGGGCAGGCCGCGCTCGAGCACGCGTGAAATTAAACTGCCGCCCGCCTCTCGACACCTGCCGCCTGCCGCACAGGAAGCACAGATTTATTATCAGGCTTTCTCATCTCATGGTTTGTGCCAAACAAATGTCTTGAAACTGTGCGTGTGAAAAATGAAAATGGTTTCTGTGAAAAACGATGATAGGGAAGCGATTTTAGATTATCTTGTCTTTCAACAGTTTTGATTATGAATGAAGTATTTAAATTCATTTTATTTTCTTTGATTGTAATTATTTAAAATAATCAATTTTGCAACAACTATTTGTTATACATTTCCTTACTGGCGTTAAGCGCCATCTAGTATCGAGTAGCGAAAACTATTTCACCAAACTAGCGCCATCTATTTTTACCATTTAAAACTACTTTTGTTTAATAACGAATAAAAAATCTACAACATTTTACAATCAATTATTTCTTCCAAATTAATTCAATTAAGAAAAAAAAATTAAGAAAAGAGTTATTATTAATTATAATCCAATGTTGCGTTTTCATACGGGAGTCAGCGTATCAGACGAGACGAAACCAAACGAAAATCTTTTTAATCTGTGGAGTGCTGTTTTAGAGATATTAAAAAAAGCTGAAGTGCTAAATGAATATTGTGTTTTTCCATTATTTTTAATATTATGGGGACAGAAGTTGCTGTATCGTTTAGTACTTTACGTGCTCAACTAGAAAATGAGAAGAGTAGTTTGTTTAAAATAGATGAAAATATAAAAAAAATAGTTCAAACTACCGGAAGATTCAATGATAGGTTAGCGATCACCTTGAATGTAAATTCTGTGATTTTGTGTTTATATTATTTACTTGACGACTTGTTTAATTCTAGATTTAACTCTACGGGAGAATACGCCAGGGGAAACAATCGTTCAGGAGGCCGAAATTCTTTTCCAGACGGTGGAAATAATTTCAACAAAAATGATGATCAGTTTGCGAAACGAAAACATGAGACTAAAACAGTTTTCAGCAGGTATATGGTTTTTTTTGTGTGACTAATTGGTTACGGTAACTAATTAACGTTGCGTACTTGCGTTTTATATCAGTTACGTAATGTTAAGTGTCGTACAAAATCGGAATGTTGATCTTCTAGTCGCCTCACACAAAGTCCATGTTTTCTATTTCAATATTTTGTGTTTTGTCCTCGAAAATCTAAGAAGCTTACAGTATTTAGGGCTGAGTAACTCCTGCTCTTTTCAAAGGATTTTCAAGCAAATGAAGTAGAGTTATATTAATAAAATTGAGAAGTAGAAGTCATATGAAGTTGTTTCCAAGCAACACAGGCTTTCCATACTGCATGCTAACGATAAAGTAGGTTATAACTTATACATCCTCTTTTCTGTCTATTCTGGTCTTCTTTTTTTCGTAAATACTAATTTAAAGGCCAGAGTGTTATCAGCATTCATATCTCTGTACAAATTAATTTGTTTTGTAATTATATTGCCTACAATATACAACTGACTTAATTAGTTATATGTATATTAATTGAATTTATAATTAATACCTATTATACAATGCAATGATTTGCTTGCTGATCATAAAAACAGGTAACTCTAGAAAACACAACCATAATATTCTAGATTATCAGCCCGGGTACATGACAGTGATGGAGAAGATGATGGTCCTGGCAACAAGAGGGCCAAAGTGCCTTCAGCTGTGTCTCGGGAGCTCCCCACTAGGGCTGCAGTATTACGTGCCCAGGGGGATGATGAGCAGGCCAGGACTCGCAATAGGCGCATATTTGGATCACTTTTGGGAACACTACAGAAATTCAAACAGGAAGAAATTGTGTTACAGACTAAGGTAATTTAATTATTATCTATAAGTCACATGAATTAACATACATTTACAGTTTTTAAATTGTAGTAGTTTGTGGCTTTATTTAAACCAGAGGCAAAGTCAACACATTGCCTCTTGCACATCAATATGTAAAGTGAATCTGGCTGTGGTCAATATTCACTGTAGCATAAAAGTTTATAATGAAATGAGCTAACTAGTATTTACCTAACTTTTACAGGAAGATAAGAAAGCGCAAGTGGAACGCAAAATAGAAGAGCAAGCCAGACAAGAGAAGGAAAGAGAACAAAAAGAAAGAAAGACTTTGTTTGCAGAACGGGAACACAAGAAGGCCACAATCAAGGCACTAGAGGCCAAGATGGCGCGGGTCCAGGAGTTTGAGAAGTGGGAGGCCTCACAGAAGAGCCTGGCCAACTTCATCCTGACCAAGTCCAAGCCACACATCTACTGGCTGCCGAAAAAGATGACTGAGAAGGCCACAGAGAAATTAGAGTCTAGTAGAAAGTATCATGAAAGTGAGTATACATTTCTAAAAGTTCATATATATTTTCAAACCATTAGTATCCTCAATTTAAGATCCCCATCAACCTGATTGATATCTTAGTTTTGGACACTGTTCACATTCAGATGTAAGGTCCAACCGCGGCAGATTTGCCAAAGATGTAAACAACAATGGCCGCTCGAAATAAAATAAAATCGATAAACAAGAATTTTCATTTTAAGTAATGTTAGTTTTTTTCTAAATCTCCAAGCGAACTAGACGAAAACAAACATTACTTAAAATAAATACTTTATCGATTTTATTCAATTTCGAGCGGCCATTGTTGTTTACATCTTTAGCAAATCTGCCGCGGTCGGACAATAGTTCAGTCAATAGTCTTGATAAAAAAAACGCATAAAAACAGTTTACAATATAAAGATGGTAACAAAATAGTGCTAAAAAAACTATTTTGAGTAACTAAGCTCTTTGTATACCATCTCATACTAATTTATGATTTACAGCAAAATATGGTCCATTATATCGCAGTGAGTAATTGAATAACGAAATTCATTTTGAGTTTTTTCTAATAAACAATTTTTTTTTCAGCTGAAGGTTTGGTTCACAGGCTTAGTAAAATTAAAACTTATTTACACATCATCTGTTTAATTGTGAGGCTGTATGGATACTTTAATTTTTGCTAAAATGTTTCTATTTCTGAGACTAAACACTAAATCTCCTACTATACAAGATTTTTTGTTCCATGTGTAAATAAGCATTTACCTGCCATTGGACAATACAGGCATTAGAGGTGTAGAAGTAGGGATTGTAAGAGATGACAAATATTCATTGTTATCTTCTTGTATCCTCAGAATGCATGGTCAAAAAACGTCAAGAGCTTCAGGAAGAGCTCCGACGGATAGAACAGCGAGTTCTCCGGCCACGTGGGCCTGGCACCAAAGAGAACGACCCTGACCACCATGATGGAGAGGACCAGAAGGACGTGGATATGAATAAAGATGAAAAGAAGAAAAGAGATAAATTTGCAGCAGATGCTGATGATAAAGAGGACAGTGATGGAGATGACAGACATGAGGAGGAGCCTAAAGTGGACCAGCCAGAGACACAGGAAAAGATGGGTAAGGGTACAGCCAAAAAGCTTGATTATTATGTAGCGAAAAGAGCCTACTGTGCTCTAGAGTGAAATACAAAAAATGGAAATAATAGTCATGAATTGGATGAATTATTTTTGCACTTGTACTAAGAGATGTTGCGTAACTGAATCTAATAGACATCCCAAAAAAAATTTAGAAATAATTATTTCCGAAATCTTTCACAGAAACGGAAGAAATCAAAGACGAAGTCAAAGCAGAGACCAGCACAGAGCAGAACACAACAATGGACATCGAGACCACTAAGCTGACCCTGGACACGACCCTCAACGACACTCAAGCATCCATGGACACTGAGAACCATTCCTAACGGGACACTCCCGCGCGGCAGCTGGGCTCAAGTTATACTAAGAGTCGATCGTGATGCTTGTGGCCTGTCCTGCTTACCATGTTTTGTTGTGTGAGGCATTGTGAGTGTTGGTGTGCAAGTCGTTACAGTAAGATTTTTGGAAATGTCAACAAAGAACCATGCTGCATTTTTTTGCATCTAAATCATGTGACTGTAAACTAGAATCTAAACAGATTCCAGTATACAGTAGTTTGATATGAAAACTAGTGGAAACTTGAACGAAACAATTTTGAACTGTCAAACTCGAAAACTATAGTCATTCTGCCAGTGGAAACAAGTAACCACACATGGTTTTAAAGTTATAGAGGAGTTTAAGGCCAGTTAAATAGGGAATTTAGCATTATTGCTTTGTTGACATTGATTGAAAGCTACTAGAATGAACTATTAGAATGTGTGTTTAAGGTAAGATTATGGTAAACAAGTATGGAATGTTCTCTTAAATTAATTAGGCAAATACATTGATATTGAATATAATAAATATATGAAACTTAAAACACCAAAGTTGTTACCTGATCCAGAATTAGAAGCGATATAAGTGCCCGTCCATGTCCTTAGTATGTCTTGAACCATAGTTGCCTGTCCTGGCGCGTTGACTTGGTACAGTCGCCATCAGATATATTGTAGCAGACAAGGTGACCAAATACTTCTGAACAATTTAAAATGTCAATAAGTTCCATACACTACAAGTTACCATTAATATCTGAACATTCATTACTTCATTAATATCTGAGCAGATGCTTGTCAATAATTTCTATACAAACAACTAACCAAAAATATCTGAACACTTACAACGTCAAGTGTATCTACGCAGACAAAAACTGAGCTTACCTAATTCGTTACTGCGTGATATAAAGGACGAACCAAAAAGGACTATCGAATTGACAATCTGTAGTTAGTCTAGTCATTTGGTAGTTTTACCTGGAAAGTTTTTAAACTGGTGATTTTATTGAGGTCGACGTGTTCTCTTCGAATTTTCACATTTTCCCCAGAATTCTACCGCAAAGGCATAATGACTATTGATTTTATCAAAAAATTGTGAAGACATAAATTGAAGGAAATTTTCTCTAGTTTCATTTTGTTGATTAATGTGTTATCGTAAAATGAATTGTCAAAAAACTGCTATGAGGCGCCATTTTTCCAATATGGCGGTGCGAGCGGCAAAGGTAAAACAATGAGCGACAAAGTGAAAATTCGAAGAGAACACGTCGAACTCAATAAAATAACCAATTTTCAAAACTCCCGGAAAAAATTCATGACAAGACTCAAAACTACAAAATGTTATAAACTGCCAGGGTCATCATAGTATATAAATTAGCAAAAGAGTTCCTATATACAGGGTGTGTCGTAAATAGTGGTCCACCGTTAAGGATTCGATATACCAGATAATTTACTATAACATATTACAATTTTAACCATTTTTACCCAAGGGTTCCGAAAATATTTTTTTTTGTTTTTTATTTACGAAATTTCAACCTTTTGTTACAAATTTGGTTGTAGTTTCAACAAAAACCATTATTTTTTTATTTTGATTTCTGTTAATTACTGTTGAATAGTAGAGCTATCGTTTAAAATTATAGTTTTTTTATGTAAATTTAGAGCTTTTGAAGAAAAAGTTAGCTCTTCTCTATTTTAACCCTAATTTTTAGCATAATCATGCAAATTCAGGACCGATTTTGTAAAAAAAAAAATCTACTACTAAAATGTTTAAAATTATAATATATTATAGTAAATTGTCTGGTAAATCGAATCCTTAACGGTACGACCACTATTTACGACACACCCTGTATATTGTATTTATAGTAAAGTTGGAAGCATTTCCTACTGCAATTTTTCTTCAACTGCTCAGATATCTAAGACGTATCCATCTGCGTAGATACGCTTGACGTTATAATTGTAAGTGTTCAGATATTTTTGGTTAGTTGTTTGTATAGAAATTATTGACAAGCATCTGCTCAGATATTAATGAAGTAATGACTGTTCAGATATTAATGGTAATTTGTAGTGTATGGAACTTATTGACATTTTAAATTGTTCAGAAGTATTTGGTCACCTTGTCTGCTACAATATATCTGATGGCGACTGTACCTCAATGTAGTAAATTAACAAACCCTATGTTAAAAATTCGAAGAAATGTGGCATCTACCAAACCGCACTGGGCCCGCGCGGGAGATCTTAGCCCACTCCCCTATCGAAGAGAGGAGGCCTATGTCCCACCAGTGGGAACATTATGGGCTGATTAACTGATTATGCTATGTTAAAATAACATAGCTTTATTTTGTCGACACGGATTATGAAGTTCTTCAAGTCAACGCGTCATGGTCACCTTGCCTTACGTCTTAGGCGGCAAATGAGATACGATGCGATGTAATACGAACTTCAGGACCGCCAAAAATATTCGGCCGCAGGGTCTCAGTTAAACATAAATCAAATCGCGGGTATTCGCGCGAAGTTTTATTTCGGAATTAAATCGCTTCGTGTCTTGAGTTCACCTAGGATGTAACGGTGTTGATTTTATTGTATAGTAAGCAAGTGATATTTTACAGTTCCAACAGTAACAAGTATTAGGCATGAAATAAACAATGGGTTTGTTAAAAAAGTTTATTATCATAAACTTAATAATTTACAAAAACATCACAGTTTTATTTGCGTTAGATTACGAAGCGAGTGCTGTTTGGAATGAGATAAATACTTTCTATGTAATCTAGTAAAAACTTTACAAGCCGCACATAATTAGAATTTGAAAAAATACAAATAGAGTGAGTTGAAATTGTTAGGTTGTTGTTCAGCAATCTAATTACTTCAGCAAAAAATTAATACATTAGAAAAGAATACATTCTAAATTAATCACAGCGAGGCAGGCACATCGACGTGCAACCTGATACCATGGATCCAGTGCATGGTTCTGGAATTTTAACGCAGGGGGCTTTAAAATTTAGTCTGTTAAAAAAAATCAGTTCTTTAGTGTTTGATACATTTCACCACTCAGGAGCCTTTTTGATCTAAAGATGTAGGTACACAATCTCATAATGGGGAACACAGCAAAACTCGGGCCTGTACATCCAGCTTTCAAAAGCCTAGTTCTATTTAGATTTACCAGCCTAGTTCTATTTAGATTTACCACACACTCGCAAGATCCGAAGTTCTCCTGCAATCCATATAAAGTATTAGAAACTTCATGCATGCAACCTCCATTCCTTTTCCTTTCTCCATTCTTTTAGACGATAAATAGAAGCCTATGTAACGCAAATGCTAGTCGAGCGTGAAGATTCTGGAGGCGATGTCGTCGAGCATCCAGTCCATGCCTTCGAGAAGGTTCTCCCCTGTCACGGCGGAACAGCGCACGATACGCCAGTGATGGGTCTTGATGCTGTCCAGATCCAAGGCCTGAAGATGTAGAGAAATGTTTAGTTCAGTGAGCAGGAAAACTAATACTATACCAGTGGATACGTCTCTACTATATCATCTACCTAGGCTTTCCCAAACTATGTATATTGGGGTCGGCTTCAAGTCAAACCGGATGTAGTTGTCCTTAACCTTTTGAACGCCAGAGCGTAAACACATCGGCGCCCCTTCTACGCCAAGCCACAAATTCAGTACAAAAACCTACAAAAAAAATAGTGATTCCAACATCTTAACGAAAAGTTATCGATAACCAATGAATCCGTGCTTTTCGTTCTATATTTTTTAAATAAATATTATTCGTTGCATTGGTCTTTTATTTAACTTGACCCTATTTGGTATCATACTATCATTAAACAGCAGTTACTAAGTTCTAAGCAACCTAAAAGCAAACATTAGAACTACAAACGAATAAATCAATAATAAGGTACATCACTAATCTGGTTCGTGACGTCATCCGCCGACGTGAAGACACGTCTCTGGCGTGGCTGGCACGACTTTTGACAACTTTCTCGCATGCGAGTAGGGATGTGATCATGTGATATTGTGGTACATAAAAAATAATAATATTTTATTATTTAAAACAATTTAATCATTTTACATATAATTATTAGTCGGATTCTTCGAAACTTTCAACGAAATTCGTCATCCTCTTCTACATTTCCTAACACACGAAGGAGTTCTTCAGTAGTCATTTGACTGTCAGCCATTTTTAATATAGCCTCGCACAATAATAATGCTTCAAATTTTAATATTACCACCGACATAATAATAAATGTAGTAAAGCACTAGCAGACTCCCGTAGCGCTAATGACGTCACCGCTTGACGTCCATTCCCGTCTGTGGCGTACAGGTAACTGTCTATGAGCTCTTACATAGGGATGCGCGAGAGTGGACAGTAAACTATCGATTTAAGGATATCAATTATAAGTTCTTTTCCACATTTTTTTAAATATTATACATTAGGAATATTCAGATACGAATATTTGTCAGTAAAAAGTAATTGTCAAAGTAATAGTAAGCTACTTTCAATAAAATATTTCATAAATTTGGAATATAAGTTACCTTACCTACCCATCACTAGCTGACGTGTCTTGACGTCTGTGGCGTGGGGAAATACACAATTTTACGGATTTCGATTAGCAATATTTGACGATTGTTTTTTCTTGTGAATTCAAATAATGAATATATCTTTGTGTCAATTTACAATATTTCACTAAAGTAGTTTGAAATAATAGGAAAAAGAAACACAGAAAACTTAATTTAGTATATTTATTTTGTATTTAAAAAATGTCGTTTTCTTGACGTCTATAGACGTCGGTGGCGTGTTTGGCACGATTTCGTTAGACGTCTATAAACGTCCGTGGCGTTCAAAAGGTTAAAAGAGTCCCTTTGACTTCATTTTGACGACAAACGACTGGTCGGAGACAAAAATCATCAAGATGTTTTGGCCTGATAGTTGAGTGTTCTGTATGATAGAATCGAGAAACTTAACGATTTGCGAAAAAAACATTTTTTGACGTGATAACAAGTCTTATAAATCAATGAACGCCGGCTGCACGCACGAAAAAGCATGACTCATTTTCACGTTCCGCCTGAGCCGAGCGTGCAAGCGATAGCGCGGAACAAGCGATAGAGAGGCACGTTTTCTTATGACGTTATCACGTAAAATTATCGTCCGTAAACCAACTTTACAGACAACCAATTTTTTGTTTAAAAGGGGACTGAAGATTTTTATATGGAGCCTGGCATACCTACTGTCGCGCCATTTTGTTTTATTTTTTCAAAATGGCGGCCACGCTTGTGACCTATATAAGTCGATAGCTGACTTCAATGTAAACAGAAAATGTTATTGGACCAAACCCCGTAAAGCGTCACGTTTCCGAGATCGTTCGTACGTTCAAAGTAGATCACGTGACATTCATATATTTTGAACATGGATCTTGTTGCATAATATATGTTTCATTACTTTAAACTTTCAGAGTGATTGATTCAAACATTATGCAACAAGATAATATGAGTGTCACGTGAGCTACTTTGAACGTTAATATCTCGGAAACGTGACACTACAGGGTTTGGTCTTATTATGTTTTCTGTTTCCATTGATGTCAGCTATCGATTTAAGGTTTCATGCGTTGCCGCCATTTTGCAAAAAAAATCAAAATGGCGGGCAGGTAGGTATGCCACGGATCTTCAAACCGCTTTGTCTTTTTTGCTGTGCCCTGCTACATGCAGTCCAACTGATCATCATCATCATCAGCCTATAGCAGTCCACTGCTGGACATAGGCCTCTCCTATTGCACGCCACGTCCAACTGATGCTTTTGTTTAATAAAGATGCTGGTGGTGGATTTCTGGGTAGTCACCCAGAAAAATATAGTTCAGCTGTAGTCTGATGAAATATGATAAACTATGTATGATTTAGGGTTTTTATGTGATGCAAAC
The DNA here is from genome assembly GCA_914767645.1 of Hydraecia micacea. Lineage (NCBI taxonomy): Eukaryota > Metazoa > Arthropoda > Insecta > Lepidoptera > Noctuidae > Hydraecia > Hydraecia micacea. The sequence goes on along the minus strand of OU611793.1, from coordinate 352,612 downwards.
ACAAAAGCCTCTGCATTTGAATTGAATTGAATCAAGTTTTGAAAGTGCTAGCAATCTTATTTGATATTGTTCCAAGTGTGAATTGACTCAGCACATTTTATTGTAAGTTTCTCAAATCTCAGGTTCTTTTTGTTGACAGACTCATATTCTTGTTACAATTACCTCTCTAATCTCCTGTGATGTGAGAGCTCCTGGTAGATCAGACTTGTTGGCGAGCACCAACAGCGTGGCCCCGGCCAGCCTCTCCTCCCGCAGCAGAGAGTGCAGCTCGCGGGCGCAGTCCCAGAGGCGCCGCGCGTCTGCACTGTCCACCACCCACGCCACGCCGTCTGTGCTCTCGAAGTAATTCTTCCAGTATGATCTGAATAATTTCAATAGTTAAATAAGTAAAGCCTGATAAAGATATGATAGAAAACAAAACCTGTGGGATAGCCATGTCAGCCATAAGGAAAATAACTCGAATACTGCCAGACTATTAAGTCTTTTTAGGTCATTTGATTTGTCAAATGTGTGGGTCGTCAGAATGACGGGTGTATTGTTGCAGAAATTAATCACACTAATATCATAAAGGCGAAAGTTTGTGAGTGTGTGTGTGTGTGTGTGTGTGTTTATAAATTACTACGAGCTTGGGGTACGTGACAATAAAAACTGCCGATTTAAAAACCAAAATATAGACACTTTGATTAACAACTCAAATACACTAATTATAAAACGCAATTGCACTACTGATCACTTGTCTTTTTTTTTTTTGTAATGGCATCTCTTCACGCTCAAACGGCTAGACCAATATTGATAAAATTTTGTATGGAGGTAGCTGACACCCTGGATTAACATATAGGCTACTTTTTATCCCGATATTCCCACGGGATCGACATTTACGCGGGTGAAACCGCGGGGCGCAGCTAGTATGTTATATATGAAAGGAATGTACCAGTACTTGAATGTACCTTTAATGAAAAAAACACTGATTAAGGTGATTTTATTTTGACCTAAAATAATAAATTGCCGGCACATTAGTGTATTTTCGTTAGCTGATAATTTTTCTTGTATCTAATGCGTTGTTTCTTATATATTTTTTTACCATCGTCCTTATTTTGGTGGTCTGAATGATTTCTAAAAGTTTGTCCATCTATTTTAATGGGACCTTATACAGGATTAAATTTTAATCACTGTTTTCCTCTTAAGGGGTCATTGTACTCATCATTATGAAAACGGGTGATTAAAATTTCACCCTGTATAGTGCGAAGAGTAATACATCCATACATACATCTATTATGGGGTACTGTGTTAAATGTTAAAAGTATACTTTGTAAACAAGGATATTACAAATTAAGAGGATTATATCCCAGATAAGAATGCTTGGAAACATGCTGGTCCTGCTCCATAGGACAATGTAGTCTAGAAAAAATCAAACTGGTTGCTAATTTAATTGTACCTATATATTTATTAAATTTTTGTGACATTGATTTTTACATTCTGTGAATACTGTAACTCACACACTTGTTATAATTGATTTACCTGTCATTGCTTTATTTTTAATTCATTTTACCTTTTGTGGTAGAGTAATTTTATTCTAGGTGCATCGTCTTCACATATAGCTCATTTGGAGAAACATCAACATAAATGTATTTTTTCCCAAAAAATTAGTTAAATATGCCAAAGCACTTAGCAAGCGTATTTCCTTTAGGAAAGCAGACTTTAAAAAAAAAGTAGCAGTTACATCAATGTTTCTCCAAATTATAATGACAAAATCTTATAATTTTTTTTTTAAATAACAGAGGAGTAGGATGACGTAGGAGATTTTTGGCCATTCTTCTCCATACGAAACTACCTTTTGGAAGGGGCGACTAGAATCAATTCATTTTTTTGCAAATTTTGATGTTCAAAAGAGCCTTTGAGTTTGTAAGCCATGTCGTAATCATAATCACATTTTTTGTAATTTCTGTTCACATGGGGGCGGGGAAGATACTATGTCTGAATATGACTCTGAGGCAGTGTGCCTTTGAGGCATTATAGCAGACTGTACTGCCACTACAGTCATATTACTCTAGATTAGGGTCAGTGGGATTAGTACAAAGCCTTTAGCATTTTGTACAAATAGCTTTCCAGCTGTTCAATATTTTTGCCCAATAACTAAACTGTCTTTCCCAAAGAAAAGGAAATTAAAAGGAGCATACACATTACTCTCACATTTTGGCAATATGTGCCATTGCTCATATTTGGTATTAAGTGGGTAAGTATTACATTGTTTGTCCCCAGATGGCAGTAGTTCTGTAGAATTGTAATCAGCTGATGTTTAAAACAATCTTTACTCTTCATAGAATATTACAGACAGATGAAAAATCAGTACTGCTTCGACGACTGATGAATAAAGTCACGATCTACAAGTTTACCTTAAAGACTTCTGTCCCCCGACGTCCCAAATGTTGAGCTTATACCCACGGTGCTCCAGCGTCTTTATGTTGAAACCCAGCGTCGGGGATATGGTGTCGATGGGCTCGCCGTTGAAACGCTTCAATATCGTCGTCTTACCAGCGTTGTCCAATCCTCTAAGAACGCTGTGCTAAGGAAATCAAAGAAGGCGAATGTGGTTCAATAGGGTTATGATATAAAAATATGTTCTAAAAAGGATACAACATGAGTATTCTCATCTCCTTTTCCTTCTGCCGCAACTTCTTCAATATTGTTAGGAATCCCATTGTTCACTGCAATATTTTATTTCAACAACAACAAATCAAAAGCTCTTTCTGAACATTTTTTAGTCTGTGCTGTGTGTGACTGTGTGCGTGTGTGCATCTCTAAGTAGTCTGTGGTGTGTGCGCTGTGCGTACAGTGTTGCTATCGCAAAGAGTAAAGTAACTATATGCTATCGTAAAAATCTGAGCTGCCGTATGTCTGGTTTGTCGTATAAAAAATACTAAATTGCCGTATAAATGTCTATTCCTCATTTTTTTCTCATTTCTATTACCTCAGATACATGTTTATCTAGAGCATACTTATTCTATCTTCTCATTTTGTCGCACTCGTAGGCAGGCACAGAATACTAATATAATATGTAGGTGGTATTCATAGGTGAAACAGTTACGTTAGTACACATACGCGTACGTGGTGTCATTTGCAGCCTTTTCGTTAATTTATAACCAAGGCGCAAGAGATGCCACTTTGGCGTTAGAATTACAACTTCACGTTTGTCGTAGTCGGGATTTTCCGCCGCTGTGTTCATAAAATTACGTGTACGTTTCGTTTCAGTCGTTACTCTAGTGAAAAACGTTTCGTTTCAACTATAGGCAATTGCCGTATTTTGTGATACGGCAATGAGAGGACTACCGTATGCCGTATTTTCTGAAATAAAATCGTGGATTGCCGTATAATACGGCAATTGCCGTATCAATAACAACGCTGGCTGCGTACTGTGACTGTGCGTCATAATTTTGACAGTAATTTCATTGACGACCATTGAGATAGGAAAACTTTTTTATGTCAATCAATGTTGAATTGTTGACGATACTGTCAATTTGTCACTGTCATTTTCATTTTTAAAGACTGCCACAGAGCATGTAACACTTAAGACATAAGTCCATGCTTAAGTCTGCTAGGCTACGCCCCCAAGAACAGCTTATCCTGGATCCTGCGGATCAAATAAAATAAAGTTTAGTAATAATAAAAACTAATCCATACTAATATTATAAATGCGAAAATGTGTCTAAACCTCTTCACGCATAAACCGATTTAAATGGGTATAGAGATAGTTTGAGTCCCGGGAAAGGACATAGGATAGTTTTTATATTCCCACGGGATCGACACTTATGCGAGTGAAACCGCGGTGCGCTGCTAGTAAGTAATAAATAAGGTAAAGAAAAAAGGCCTACAGAAAATAAGTAATATACTATACGAAAATAAAATTACATTTTATTTTAATTCGTATTTTTCACTAGCCAAATGATGTTTACTAATATGCACAAACAACAAAATCATGCAAAGAATTTTTTTTCTGCTGAGATGTTGGTTAGTTTTCTTCTAAACTATTAAAACTAGTCCACATAAAGGATGCTCAAGTATTTTGGAATAATAAGCGACTTGGAAGATCATTCTTGTTATAGATTGGAATAGATTCTGATGAGTCGAAATCGGGGTCATCCTTTTGTTTTGTCTGTAAATACCATAGCCAAATCCCATAACATTCTTCAGGAAATCGAAATTGGAATCCATTAGTAACCATAGAGAAAAATATCCATCCATGGCCGATTTTGTCGCTGTCAAGTCTTTTATTTAATTTCTGTTTCTATTATGAAGCACCTTCAATGATTTTAAGTGGGTTTATAGTGTGGAAGTGATCGTGTGGTGGCGCGGTCTCGGTGATACTGCTCGTTGGCCGGCAGCACCATGTTCAGTGGCACGGTGCGAGTACGGGTTTGCGAGGCGACGGGTCTTAGGCCGACCGACTTTCAGAAACGGCATAATATGACCTTCGGCAAGCCAGGTGAGCCTCATCTAACGGCTCGGGTGCCTCCCCAACATATCATTGCGGATGATTGTCCAAAGATTTTCGTTACAGGAGCATGATTTAGTTGTAATTTTATGTATAAAGTAGGTGTAGCGTGTTTACCGAGATGGGTGTTGGTGTTAATATGTAAATACGGGCTATGGTTGCAGACGACCAGCCGATAGATCCGTACGTGTCGATAGACGCCGACGAGCACCATCTAGACCGTTCCAGCACCAAGCCCAAGACATTTGACCCTGTGTGGAATGAGACCTTCATTCACGAAGTCCATAATGTTGGCAGGTATGTTATCATTCCATTGATTATTTGTTTGACATGTTATTCTTATTTGAGTGTCAATTATTCAATTGGGTCAAGTGATTTCTTTTAAAATTGAATAAAATAATTTGTTATTGTGGTCTGTATGTCCCTGAAATCAATCAAATTGTGTTGTAAATAAATATAAATACTCAGTGTTATTTTTAACAGTAATTCATAAAGTCTCATTCTGAACAGCTGAACTTGTCAAACATGACCAAAATAATTCTTATTGGAATGTGAAACTTCTGACAATGACATCATATTACTTATGACTCACATGAGAATCAAACCCTCATGTATAAAACAATAATACCTACAACATAATCTATGTGGAATAGTTATTCATTGGGTGTAATGCTACAGTTTGGGGATCACGGTGTTCCACGATGCTGCGATACCTCCAGATGACTTTGTGGCCAACTGCACAATTCCATTTGAAGACCTCATGCACCGAGACAAGGACGCCACAGACTTTTGGGTGAGTGCTGTATGTACTTACATCACTGTGTTGATGATGGATCCTTGAAGAAACAACTGATTAATGTCCTTATACTGCAGCTTGATTGAACTACAGTATTCAAATGTCAATATTTTTTACAGAAATAAGTTTAAACTGCCACTAATTTGGCAATACTTCATCACTTCACTAAAATGCTGAAGAAAATTATACTCCAGTAATAAAACTTAATTTCACAAAAGCACTAAAACTACCACTTTGATAAAAGTTCACTGCAAGACTGATTAACATGATCCTTAGATCAGTGCGTGTTTATCTTCCATAATCCATAGATAAGATTACAAGACTCCATATTTGTCTTACAGCTTGTTATCAACAATTGACATAATATTTGTTTTCTTTGATAAGCCATTTTAGTGACACTCAGACATTTAGTATGTGTGGTTTACTGTTGAGTCTCAGTGTACGTGATGAATAATTTTAGGAGAAGATTTTCATGTCCAGACCCTAAATATGAGAAGTTTAAGGAAGAGGTGCATTTTTACATTTATTTGTGATGTCAGGAAATAATTGTTTATTCAGTTTTCCTTGATTGTTACGGTTGTAGCTGTAGGTAGTATTTATGTAATTGTGATTTGTGTGGGTATGATAAATGATTAGTTCAGCTATTCTTAACTTGTTTCGAGATGTGATATGATTCACGGACATTGTTTCAGATATGTGTCAACTCCGACTTTGTCTTTGTTGATATGTTTCAATCTGCATGTGAATATCAGGATAAATGGTACAATTTCCTGCTAGTATTGTACTCATTTAATTCAATTAATAATTTTAAATGAATTCAGTAGAGATAAACCATTTTAAAAATGAATGCCCCTCCACTGCTTGTTGCATACACATTTCAAATGTGGGTTAAATTTTAGTGGAGGGACATGCATTTTTAGAATGGTTTATCTCTACCTACTTACTCCATTTTAATTAAATGGGTAATTAAACTTATTATTTAGACAGTTAAAATAATTATAAGTACTGTTTTTATAATGGGAAACTATCCCATTAGTATGCTTAGCAATAAAGCTAATTAATAGGGAAGAATCAATGTGTTTATATTTTACTACTCAAATGAGTAACATGCTAGACTGGTTAAAAAAGTTAATTTTGTGAACCACTTGTAATAATAATGTGTATTATGCTGTTGATGATGTAAATAAATAAGTAATTACAAAATATTTTGTTTATAACATTTGATGTTTCCAGGTGGACCTAGAACCTCAAGGGAAACTGCATCTCAAAATAGATCTGAAATGGAATTCTCAAGGTCAGTTACACATTTTATTCAAACTCAAAGCATTTATTTCAAACTAGCTGTGCCCGCGACTTCGTCTGCGTGGAATAGTGACTTTTCAGGCAGCATATTTTGAATTACATATACTGTAGTTTGGGTAGCTAAAAATTTACTTTACAGTAATGCTTCTCTGTATTACCTTAACAAATGTTCGCCGTGATTCTTTAAATTGACATAACTTTTTTATTTCTGAACCGATTGACATGATATAAACACTAAATGTTAAGTGAAGCTTACTACAATATATTTGTGAAAACCGCATCTAAATCGAATAAGCCGTTTCTGATATTAGCGTGCACAAACACACAGACAAACAGACAAACCGACAAACAGAAAAAAAAAATTGTATTACAATTTCGGGTTTGGCATCGATATAATATCAACCCCTGCTACTTTTTTTTATATATTTCCATTGTACAGACACCACTTTTCTACAATTTTATTATATGTATAGATATAGATATTCAGCTGCATCCGGTTAGGCTGGAAGCCAACCCCAACATTGTTGGGAAAAGGCTAGGCAGATGATGATGATATAGATATAGATGTATAGATAAACCAAATACAGGTACTTTTGAATTGTCAAGGGCCAGTCAGTCAGAAAGATGAAGCTAGTTGCCCATTCCAAAGCGTAGGTACCTATGGAGAATAACGGGCAAGAAACTCTTGTTACAAAGTCTTGGTTACATCATTCATGTTAAAAATTATGCATGTGAGAATGATGCAGAACATTAAAAGCGTCCGTAACGAAAAGATGAAAAAAAAAACAATTCAAATATTAAATTAAAATAAGCCTTAGCAGCAAAGACATGACCAGTCCCTACTGACGGCGCCCATTCACGAACATGACGTATGGATTAGCACCATTCAACTCGACCATTTTGAATGAAGCTAAATGATCCAACACATGTACCACCATCAGCGAGACATTTGAGTTAGCATGACATACTCTTAGCCGCCAGGGCACAATCAAGTCAATGAAAGACGTACCCAGTAAATGGTAGCTTTATAGTATGTACATTGTACTCACACATGTGATATGCAATTATACAATACTAGGAGATTGAATTTATATACATAATGCAAAAATAGTATTTTAAAATCTTCAGCAGCTCCAACAATATTTTCCAATGCTAGTCAATTTATTTGTGCTTCCTTATGGAGCAGGAGCAGCGTTTAGCCAAGCATTTTTATCAGCGATGTAATCCCCCAATTTATTGCCTTGCTGCATAGTGTGCGTTTTATACATGGTTTAAATTGCGTTTCATTCAGTTGCAAGTATGTAGGTAGGTAACATTTTAAACAGTAGCCCATGAAAGATGAGTCTACTTTAGCCAGCCTGAAACCTGCTTGAACTAATTGGTCCCTATTTCTAGTGATATAATTGTGTCTTTCACCTCATTTACTAAAAAGATGTAGATTTTTCCTTACGTACATAATATTTTCATAGATATATTGACAAGGTACCGTCATGATGTTAATATCTTTAAACAGTTCCCTTTGGGCGACGACGCCTGCGGAGGCTATATAAGTTTCTGATGGCTCTTTTCTGCAGAATAAAAATAGACTCGATGTCTGCAGCCCGTCCCCATAGTAAAATACCGTGCGACATAATACTATGAAAGTAACTAAAATAGACCAGTCTCGCGGTATCTACATCAGTAAATTGACGGATTTTTCTCACAGCATCTGCTGCTGAACTTAGCCGTCCTGCAAGGGATGTTAAATGAGGACCCCATTGAAGCCTTGAGTCGAGCTTGATCCCCAGGAAAACCGTTTTATCGACGAATTCTAGTTTCTCTTGATTCAATACTATTTCACAATTACTACTTTTGACATTTAGTAACGAAAATCTTATGCACTTCCGTTTTTTCCCATTTAATACTAAATTATTAGCAGTGAACCAATTTAGGACCTGCTATTTACTACATACTTTAGTAATATCAAATTGCGTTGCATATTTTGCAGTATTGTGCTAAATGGGTCTTCAAATGCCCATACTTAAATCAGTCACAGACATAAATCACCACACTTAGCAGACAGATTGGTGATTACACATGTTATTGGCAGATTGTCTGCTACCCTTTGACTTGGCAGGATCCCTTCGTCCCTTTATACAATACCCACAGGCAAACAACTCTATTTTTTCTATTCACAAAAATGTTCGTACAGATGAACCTGTATTAGTTATCAGGTTATACATATTAGAATTAGATGAATGTCAATAGTGAAGCAGACCTGCATCATGATTTTGTGATTATTTCATCACAACTCTTCCATGCTAATTTCGAGTGACAACTCACTGTGACTGGCTGTTTATTTTATTATAGTAAGCTTATGCGAGTACATATTACAATCGGGACTATTCGGTTTGTTATGCAGTCTGCTGGTTCAAAATACGGAATGTTTGCTACATGATGTCGCGAGTAAGCTCGAATGTCGCAGAGTATTTTATCTGCCATTTGATTGTAAGCAACTTAACTATAAATCGCGGTGGTGCTATTACCACATTGGAGGATGCTGTATTATCTTGCCACAATCGAATCCCCTGGTATAAACATATGGCTTTTTTGACATTCGTTTTTAGTACTTATTAGACGCTAGATCAGTTTTCAGAAAAAAGCGGATTAGCGTGCTTTCGCATCTCGCGTTGGTCGTGTTTGTAACTTTGTATCGAAACTACCGTCGCAATGAGTCAGCGTGTATTGCCCTAAGACAGCGATGACAACAACTTAGGCTGGGATTATAATAGTCCGCGCGACCATACATACATACGCCTTGGTCACTGTACGATACTGTTCGCAACGAATGAGCTGTCGCTCGACGCTTGCAAACAATTTCATGTGATTTTGCGATAGAGCGGCCGTTCCGACAAATCCCTCGATCAGTATAATTCAAGCTTGTGACGATGGTAACTGTGTACTTGGTAGCGGGTGTGGAGGCGCCCCGGGGTGGCGGCTCAGGCTCGGGCTCCGGCGGACGCGAGTTCAAGGAGGGCGCGGGCTTCGCGCGGCGTCGCGGGGCGATGCGGCGCCGCGTCCACCAGGTCAACGGACACAAGTTCATGGCCACCTTCCTCCGGCAGCCCACCTTCTGCAGCCACTGTCGGGAGTTCATCTGGTATGTCAGTTAAATCCATAGAACCTAGATATTGATAAAGAGTATTCTATTCTATTCTATATTGCCCAATACATTTTTAATCCTTAAGAATAGAGGTCACGGACCATTAAAATAATTGTAAATATCAAAAAGCCTACATCACCAAGTTCGTGCGACAGTCGATTTAAAAACTTTTGTATAATTTTGTATGAATTACGTTCTTACTCAGCTTCTTTTTACAGCTATTTCCACTTCGTAAACCTTGACCAGCTATTGTCTAATGCATTTCTATAATGTTATTTTCTTTCCACAGGGGTCTGGGCAAACAAGGCTACCAATGCCAAGGTAAGAATCACCACAATACACATAGGTATTATGAATATTACAAACAAGGCTACCAATGCCAAGGTAAGAATCACCACAATACACATAGGTATTATGAATATTACAAACAAGGCTACCAATGCCAAGGTAAGAATCACCACAATACACATAGCTATTATGAATATTACAAACAAGGCTACCAATGCCAAGGTAAGAATCACCACAATACACATAGGTATTATGAATATTACAAACAAGGCTACCAATGCCAAGGTAAGAATCACCACAATACACATAGGTATTATGAATATTACAAACAAGGCTACCAATGCCAAGGTAAGAATCACCACAATACACATAGGTATTATGAATATTACAAACAAGGCTACCAATGCCAAGGTAAGAATCACCACAATACACATAGCTATTATGAATATTACAAACAAGGCTACCAATGCCAAGGTAAGAATCACCACAATACACATAGGTATTATGAATATTACAAACAAGGCTACCAATGCCAAGGTAAGAATCACCACAATACACATAGGTATTATGAATATTACAAACAAGGCTACCAATGCCAAGGTAAGAATCACCACAATACACATAGGTATTATGAATATTACAAACAAGGCTACCAATGCCAAGGTAAGAATCACCACAATACACATAGGTATTATGAATATTACAAACAAGGCTACCAATGCCAAGGTAAGAATCACCACAATACACATAGGTATTATGAATATTACATTACACACACAAAACAAAATATAGTCTAATCAAATCCTTGTTTCTAATTTACGTTTTTAGGGTTCCGTACCTCAAAAGGAAAAAACGGAACCCTTATAGGATCACTCGTGTGTCTGTCTGTCCGTCTGTCTGTCTGTCACAGCCAATTTGCTCAGAATCTAATAGACCGATTAATTTGAAATTTGGTACACATGAATCTCTGTGACCCAAACACAGACGTGTAACGTAAATAAATGAATTTTGAATATAGGGGTCATTTTTGGGGGCAAATAGAAAATAAAAACAAATTGTTTCGCAATCTGTACCGTGTGACATATCAAATGAAAGGGCTTATTGTGAGGATCTCAAATATATTTTTTCATAATTTTAAAGTAAATTGTATTAAAGTTATTTAAGAAAATAGACGAAAATTTACCATTCCCCCACTTATCTTCGAAAATAATGAGCCTAAAATTTTGAAAAAAAAATACAGAAAATAGTTCTATACCTATAGATTACAGGAAAACCTATAAAAAGTCTGTGGTCTTAAATCAACATGGAAAATCTCTAAATATTTTGCATACAAACTATTTTCAGTTGGAATGTAGGTATGGGAGAACATGTTTTTCAACTACAATGTTAAGTTTGTTCTTGGGATAAATTCATTCCAACTACGGAACCCTTCATTGTGCGTGGTCCGACACGCACTTGTTTCAACCATAAATACCAACTTCACGCCACTGCAAATAAAGTTGATTTCACTGAATCACTGGTACTGTCTAAAAAGTTGTACCGCAAACTAACCTTTTGGGACTGACATTGTGATTGTTTTTCCGAAATCACATAAATTGTTATCGCAGTTTAAACTGACGCATGTGTGATTGTCGCAGTGTGCACGTGCGTGGTCCACAAGCGCTGCCACTCGTCCGTCGTCACCAAGTGCCCCGGCATGAAGGAAGAGGTAAGAGTAAGTATAATCTTTCTTTATTAACTGTGGAGTAGTCTTAGAGTTGACTGCAGTTAGTTTACTTGGAATATCTGGCTTTTGACGAGTAAATGTGTAAGTAAAAGCGCCCTCGAAATATCCCACTCATCCCATATTTGGGTATACTAATTTTTAGAAGAGGCCTAAGAATATAGAAAGTCGTATTGAAACAATCGGAAGTAGCTAGAAATTCAACTTGCCTTCAAATGCAAGTGTGTTTGCTCATATCACTGAAAGTAAACAACGCTTGCGCTTTCGCCTTAGATATCAGCCTCAGTCGTAATAGTTACTTATAGTTATTTTTGTAACTACTTTGTAATGAAGTAAAGCATGCAATAATTTGTGTTTCGGCTGGCAATCCAATGAATCCAATCACGATGCATAACCATTTGTTCTCGATGGTATAATGAGTGGCTTGATACCGTAAGTGGCATATGTCCAGCAGCATAGAGCTGTGATGGCCCTGTCGTTACGGGCCCGGCTTACGAGCCGTTGGTCATGGCTTCCAATCATAGAGCTGTGATGGCCCTGTCGTTACGGGCCCGGCTTACGAGCCGTTGGTCATGGCTTCCAATCATAGAGCTGTGATGGCCCTGTCGTTACGGGCCCGGCTTACGAGCCGTTGGTCATGGCTTCCAATCATAGAGCTGTGATGGCCCTGTCGTTACGGGCCCGGCTTACGAGCCGTTGGTCATGGCTTCCAATCAGAGAGGAGGACCTTTGCGTTATGCAGTTTCTTTCATCGCCATACTCTGTAAACAGTGAAGGAAAACATCGTGAGGAAGTGCGGGTAGCACAGGACTGGTCATTGTGATGATGTTTGAGAGGCCTATGTCCAGTAGTATTTGGTGATGATGATGCATGTCCAGTAGTGATGATGTATTTCTGATGGTCACGTGGTCGTGTGTGTAGCAACAAAGCGCGGTGGGCGTGTCGGGCGGGCAGCGCTTCAACGTGAACGTGCCGCATCGCTTCGTGGTGCACTCCTACAAGCGGTTCACGTTCTGCGACCACTGCGGCTCGCTGCTCTACGGACTCATCAAGCAAGGCCTACAGTGTGAAGGTTAGATATCCTTTGATTTATTATTGATTTAAGTATAGTAACATCGGGACACGGCAAAGTGTCCATACACCTGCACTTCTGAGGACCTAAAACGCTACTGATGCCGCGATTGGGCTCTACTCATTTGACAATTTACCATCGACTCGAAAAGAAGAAAATGGCAAAAAGGCAAATTGAAAGAAGTGGTTTTGTAGACTGCTTAACAACAGTAGCTTAAATACAAGAGAATGGGCTGATAAAAAAATTGCCCTGAACATAGTTTATGAGAAAAGCAGTGAAAAAAACTTTATCGTCAATTTCAAAACCTTCAAGTGTATTACCATATTTCTGAAAAATATAACATGTTTTTGACATATAGGAAGAAGAAAAGGCAAACTAAATTAGAATTGCACATCTTCACAACTCACTAAATATGTCTGTATTGCAGTATGTTCGATGAACGTCCACAAGCGGTGTCACAAGAACGTGGCGAACAACTGCGGCATCAACACCAAGATGATGGCGGAGATCCTCAACGAGATGGGCATCTCGCCCGACAAGAACCCTCGGCCCAGACCCTCCAAGGTACTGTACAGCATTATAGTGACTATATAGTGAAGCAAAATATCTTCTACTTATACTGCCAGGTTATGGAGATAAAACTTGAAAATAACTTCGGGTTCTCAGATAAGAACCTAGTTTTGGAACGAAGTTCCATAACGCGCTTGTGGTACGAGTTGTCTGGTAGAAATCGTCACGCTGAAAAAGCGATATGCCCTCCATGTGACTCCCCCTCGCTGTCTTGTTCAATTATATGCGCGTGTGTGCGAGTGTCGCGGGACCTGGCGGGGTTCCGCGACCGCACACGTCTTCTTTGATCACTAGCAGAAGTGATACCAAGCCTATATCTGCCGCCAAGGGGCTTGGTGTTTTGGTTTTGGCAAGTATTTATTGTTCTAGAAGTAATCTAAGAGCGGCGGTATCTGTTTACCATAGTGATTGGCTTATTTACCAACCTACCAAGATCGAAATAAATTATTTATTCAGTATAGGAAAAGTATTTTGCAATTTCTGACTACGTTTAGTGTTAAAATTGAAACTATAGTTGTTCTGAGAGTATTTTGATCCATTAACATCAAAAAAAATTTTTTGTAAATTGCCCATTTTCTTGCTGTTTGTACTTTTTTTTCAAAATCTGTAAATGCTGATCAAAATGTCGCAAGAAGTTAAGGACAGTCTCCTACGACCGTACTCCTGCAGCTACAACGGTTCAGATACCGGCCTGTTTATTGAGACCAGTGCACAGTGTTGTGAGAAGTTACTGCTTCGTCTATTTACAAGCAATACATGTATTTCTTTCCCCACAGTACCTAAACGCGGCCCTCATGGAAGGCGCGCCCGAGCTGGCGTCGTCGGGCGAGTCGGACAACAAGGACGGCGACAAACACGACGACAAAGGTAACTCGTGCATACGATACATTGACGACGATTAGCAGCGAGTTAGTAGTGGCCATGTTGGGTGGGGCAGCTAGTGAAACAATGAAACTAAGGGTTCCGTGGGCCCTATTACGGTTAAATATTATGACAGATAAGTGGTGCAGGCTTAGTAAAATGGTCCCGTCGATACCAAGTCTTACCCCCAAAAAACACGAATGTTACATCCGCTTGGATAACACTGGCTTAGCAATAGAGAGAGAGAGAGAGGAAAGCTTTTAGGGTTGTTAAAGTTTTAGCACCCTTCTTTGGGGGATCAACAAAGGTTGGTAACCTTTCACTCCATAGTATTTCTGTTGCATTCCGAATGCGTTTATGAACTTCTGAAGGTTCTACACGTGAATGTGACCGAATGCAGAATGTTAAACGCAAGTAAGTGCTTTCAGTTTTGTTGTACGTTGTCCAATATCTTTAGAAAAAGTAGTAAATCTTATTTTCGTAGCATGGATCAGATTTATAAGAAACGAGAAAACGTCAGTTAGGACAAAATAATATCGCGATACGATTTTCTAGTTTAGGGTCCAAACCCACCTATGCAATAACCTCACCCAATATGGCCGAAGTTATAAAACATCCTGCCCTATTGAAACTGCCAAGACAGTCATTATGGATATCTGCCCCCTTACTGATAAACGTATTATATCAGATGAATATATAGTACACACCGATTTCTCTCTTTCAGTCGTCAGTAATTTGACTTTCGAAAGAAGAAGACAAAGCGTTGTGTAACTAACTATACAGACGCTATAAGTACAGCGTTTATTAGTAAGGGGGTTAATATACAATGCTTGCTAGTTATATTTTATATCTACAGTAGAGTAGCCTTTTGATATATTCCCAGTACAATGTATTTATATAGATGTAAGTCGTTTATTTATCTCTTAGCTGTGTGATATCGTAGCGTTTTGTGAGTGTTAGTTTGTATGCGGTGTGTTGACTATATTTGGACCAATTTGTTATACTGATGATATTACATGCGTCTAGTTAGAATGGACGCTGATTCTTGGAAAAACATAAAAAAATTGTTAAACCAATTGTAAAAATTTAAATACTAATATTGCACTCAAAATTGATATATTAGTGTAATGTTTTATTGTACTCGACCCAAAGCTTAGTCATTGGAGATATTTCAGTACTATGCCTCGTTTAGCCACGATTAATTCA
Organism: Hydraecia micacea; assembly: GCA_914767645.1. Classification (NCBI taxonomy): domain Eukaryota; kingdom Metazoa; phylum Arthropoda; class Insecta; order Lepidoptera; family Noctuidae; genus Hydraecia; species Hydraecia micacea. The sequence goes on along the minus strand of OU611793.1, from coordinate 337,163 downwards.
GAATAGCAGTGGCGTAATACTAACACTACACTATCAATTTAAAGTAAACGAGGCTTGTTAAGACAATTGCCGAGTTGTGTAGTCAACCCACTGCATTCGTTATGTAGCAGTAGTCCTTCGTACGCTACTGTGGCCGCTTCGAGTGATTGTTACTTTTACCAGTATTGCTTATCTTATACCTTGTATGTTATTCATGTATTTATTTTTTGTTCAAATAAAGCTTTGGTTTATTTTTTGTTTGTTGTTTCAATTATGTTTGAACAGCATGAAACAACGAAGGAATAAGGGACTAACCACACTTATTCAGCTATGTTCAGCTTTTGAACGATTTCGTATGAGATGCGTACGCATCCGTTCAGCCGCGGAAAGCGAACGGACTCCATACAAAATCGTTGTTTTATATGGACAAAAGTTGAACAGAGCTGAATAAGTGTGGAAAAAAAAAATTTAATCATTAATTATTTTTTCCCCATTTTTATTTTACACAAACATTCACAAATAGAAGAAACACACATTCTAGCCAATCATAGTAATTAGACAACTGGCAGTTGTGACATTTACACGGGATGAATAATAATTTGTATTTAGCAGCCATCTTGTATTTGTATTTTTATTTCGGCGACACCGGTGACGTTACTCGCAAATCTTTCTGGTACGAATATAGTGCTAAGCACGCGGCGGGAGAGCTGGCCTCCACACAGTTGTCTAATTATGTCGTATACACAAAGCATTCCGTAGTACATAATTTCATTATTTTGTTTTACCATATTGTTTTGTTTCCCCACGTTCCCTCCCGTAGGCGTGCTACTGCCGGCGGGCTGGCGCTCGCACTGGGACGACCTGGAGGACATATTCACGTGTTACGACACCGACCCACAAGGTGGCGAGTTTTGTTCAATGTCACCCCCAGGGGGCGGGGCTTGTGTCGCTGTGGCTCGGTGCTGGTGCTGGTGCTGGTGCTGGTGCTGGTGCTGGTGCTGGTGCTGGTGCTGGTGCTGGTGCTGGTGCTGGCGCTTTGATCGCTGTAGTCAGCTATACGTGTGTCGCTTTGTGTGTTGTGGTTAGGCTTGAGTCCCCTATAAACGTTATCGGCCGTGCACAGCGTCTTGCCATTTCCATAGCATGGTGCTTGCTATGAAAATGTGCTGACACGGTCTCCTTGAAACGCTCATCAAAGTGTAATTATTATGCTGTGCCGCTATTTACCGATAGTGTTTTATAAGAGACTTCTAGCCTTAGGAATAGGTTGCACTGTGGTAAGTTTATGCGGGAAACACGCGGTGGTGGTATGGGAATCATAATCTAGGTTTAAAATGGTAGATGCTCCTTCACTTCTTCTTTTTGGGCGTCTTTACATAGTAACAAATAATTACATAAATTAATGTAGCTCTAACTCGAACCGTTTGAACAACTCATTTATAAATAACAAACATGCTTGGAAATTTGAGTATTATTTTGACAACCTTCTTCGAGATAAAACGAAATTGCTGTACTGGCCAAATACATGCGAGCAGCGGCCGGCAAAAGTGGTTTGAAAATCCATATCTGTCGTGGTTCAGCGGCCAAATAAATTACATAGTAAACTCATATCTGTCGTGTAATTTAAAAATGGAACGATCTTTTACTTCGAAACATGGCAACTAAGGAGGTAACTTATCAAAGGTTTTATTTAAATTTCGAACTGACTTGCAAATAGAAAGCTGTTTATGGAAAAAAAAAAAACAACAAATTAACACTAACGCGGGAAAAATGATTTTTGGCCGTTGTTCGTAATTGTATTTGACAAAAAAGTTCTGCTTAGGTACTAGTTTTAATTTCCGCGCATTATTTGAGAAAAGTACTATACAAGCCTTGGCCACATGGCCACAACTAGGCATTGATGAACTTACGTATGTGTGACTCTGCTTCGCCTCGGCCCACATATACACGTACGTCCATCACTGCCTCTTTTGCTGGCCGCTGCAGTAATGTACTATAATTAGTATAGTCAGTAGAGTAAATTTTACAAATGGTTCGAGTTGTGAATGTATTGAAACAACACCTTATATAAACTGGGGATCATTTCTAATTCGTTTTGATAGAGTTCGCTTTTGACGTGAAACTGCAGACTAATTTGGATGGCACTGTTAACTGTAATATAAGTATTATTTATTATTTTAAAATCTATTTAGCCAAACTGAAAATCCGTTGCTGGTGAAACAGCTATATTCTATGCACATTAATATAATGCTGGGACTATACCCTGGGAAGACTCCGATTCCCACACATTTTTCAGCCAGATTTATGGTTTTAAAGTGTATATGAATTGGAGTTACAGCCTTCGTGTAGACACAGCCTTAAAATATTGGTTCATAAACTGTGTATAAACTGCATGAGTGGGGGCTTTTAACAATTTCTTACACTCGAAGCCTAAAACATGACTATTTGCGATAGCAACACTTATGGCACAGGTTTTTTTAATCTATCTACTTCGGTACTTATAATGGAGAGGACATTTCAAAACTTTTCGCTGGTGGCCTGCTTACTTACTTGATTCTACGGAAAGCTTGCACAACATTGTGACCTTCTATTCTATCATACTTGTTTACTCCTTTTCTTGGTCTTATACGTCATGCGTGATGATTTTAGCAGCTGCGACATTGTACAAGTGTGGGATTTTAACCGGGGTTGGTCTTACCTGTTATTCTTTACCCTTAGAAACATACACTTATCGTGATCATTCTTTTCATAAGAGTATTGATCGTCTGACAATTCTCGTTTACAAGATTCGTAAGCGAAAATCGTCAGCAGATCAAGCATTACATTCTCGCCTTTCGCCGGTTGAGAAACTCATCTCGTGTAAACGAAGTTAAAATTCGAAAGAACCTGTTAAAAGTTAGTAGAGTAAAAAGGTAAACGATCAACTTCTTCTCATCTTTGAAGCCTGTCGCAGCTGTTGGCGGAATCACTTGTGGTTTAAGTCTCTTATATGACATCTACCTAAAGTGTTGTTGTGTTGCGCAGGCGACGATGGCGCGGGTGGTCACGATAAAGTGTCGCTGGACGACTTCCACTTTATCAAGGTGCTGGGCAAGGGCTCTTTTGGGAAGGTCATGCTGGCAGAGAAGAAGGGCACTGACGAGGTATGTGTTGTTATCGTATATAATATATTATTCAGTTAAAAGATTTTTTAATAGCTATGGTGGGAAATCATAAGTATTGTAATTTATAAAAAAGATATCTTATAGTGTGGTTTCTATCAAGGTAAGGAGAGTTAAAAATTGGAATTGACAGGCTAAGTTTTGACAACAGCTGGAATTGATAATAAGGAACCGTCGAAGTAGAAATACGACTTGTATTTGAATGTCTTATCTTAATTGTTTTTGTCTTTTAGTCGCAAAGGGACTTTAAATGCAAACGGCAGTGTAGTGTGACTCCCGTGTGTGTGTGCGCAGGTGTACGCGGTGAAGGTGCTGAAGAAGGACGCCATCATCCAGGACGACGACGTGGAGTGCACGCTGACGGAGCGGCGCGTGCTGGCGCTGGCGGCGCGCCACCCCTTCCTCACGGCGCTGCACTCCGCCTTCCAGACGCGCGAGCGACTGTTCTTCGTCATGGAGTACGTGGACGGCGGCGACCTCATGTTCCAGATCCAGCGCGCCAGGAAGTTCGACGAGCCCAGAGCCAGGTGACCACTCTATACTATCGCTCCGGCTGATACGACTAATGTTCCTCTACAGTTTTCAGGTGTCATTCTATTTCCTCCTGTCGTTGGGATGAACTATATCGGATGTAGTCATCATTTTAGTTTCTCGCGCGCACGCACACCCATTAGATATAGTTATACAGTGGACGGGGTATCGATGGCTAGGGTCACTGAAGTGAGGGACTTGGGTGTCCATTTCACCACTGGACTGACGTTTCGTGAACATATAGTTAAGGTATGCAAAAAGGCATATAGAAACCTGGGATTTGTCCTGAGAATGGTTAAAGGTTTCACAAATATGAAAGCTATAACGGCATTGTATAATGCGTTAGTAAGGAGCCAATTAGAGTGTAATGCAGTTATCTGGGCTCCACATGAAACTAAATATAGTCTCATGTTGGAGCGCGTACAAAATAAATTTGTTAGATATAAATATATCAGGGAATACGGGGTGTATCCATTTTATCCGTTGAGATATCCAACACTATTTATCTTAGGTATGGTCGGATATGATGAACTAAGGGTCAAGAGGCAACTCACACTTGTTACTTATATCTTTAAGATAATTAGAGGGAAGATACACAATTCGGATATATTGCGAAGGGTGGAACTAGCCGTGCCAGACGGGTACGTGGGTCGTCGTCGTCAGCCGCGGTTGCAGGCGGCACCGCGCGCGCGAACTAACTTGCTGCGTGAGGCGCCGCTGACGAGCGCGCTCCGCACTCTCAACCTCATTGCTGATGACGTAGACATATTCTGTTGCTCTTTAGGTGAATTTGAAAGAATAGCTACCTTTAGAATTTGTTATGGTACAAGCATTGGAACTATTTAATATTTATGTGTACTACAATATCGCATTGGGTCTAGCCTGTAAGGATATTTGTATGTTTGGAGTGAATAAATAAAAAAGAAAAAAAAAAATTAATTTCATAATTTAAGTTTTTTTTGCTAAAAGGACTAAAAATTATTATCGCAAGAAAAAAGGAAATGATAAATGATATTTTATTTCTGTAAATTGTTATAAAAACACATACTACTACTCTGAGAAGAAACACCCAACAAACTCAAGAGGTCACAGTCTCTTGTTAAGTCCAGACGTTATCATGACTAACACCAAACAAACTCAAGAGGTCACAGTCTCTTGTTAAGTCCAGACGTTATCATGACTAACACCAAACAAACTCAAGAGGTCACAGTCTCTTGTTAACTCAAGAGGTCACAGTCTCTTGTTAACTCAAGAGGTCACAGTCTCTTGTTAAGTCCAGACGTTATCATGCGAGTAGTAGCATTTTTGACTTGCTATGTAAGTTGCACATAACCAATGCTCCTATTGGAAGTTATCTGAGATCTTGTCTTTTCTCGAAAAGTCCGTAACTTTGTAATGGTTTATCTCCAGGTTCTACGCGGCGGAAGTGACGCTAGCCCTGCAGTTCTTACACTCACACGGCGTCATCTACCGCGACCTCAAGCTCGACAACATCCTGCTCGACAGCGACGGACACTGCAAGCTGGCCGACTTCGGCATGTGCAAGGAGGGCATCCTCGGTCAGTAATCACCCCCTACATAACTATAATAAAGAAAATAATAATCCTACCCGATTAAACTCCCACTGCAGGGCAAAGGCCACTTCTCTTAAAGAGAAAGCACGAACATTGATCACCACGCTTGCTCAAGACAGGTTGACGATTTCGGACTTATATTAACTACTATAAACTATAAGTCACGATGTTTTCCTTTACCGATGTTACCAATGTCTAATATATACTTACAAAGTACATAATTATGAATTCAACTCAAATAAAATTATATTTTAGCTCATACCGAGAACTATAAATAATTATACTGCTAGCACATCTGCTAATCCATACTTCGATGCTAATATTATAAATGCGAAACTAGCTGTCTGTCTGTTACCCTTGAACGGCTGAACGGAATTAGCATACAGATAGACCATGAGCTGGATTAGTTTACCTCGACATCCACAAGGGCGAAGCCGCGGACAAAAGCTAGTATTTTATATAAAATTTAGTGAAAAGTATCATTAGTTCCTTTTCCCTAAGAGACAAAAAATAGTAATCTATGTTCTATGTTTTGAGTTTGGATTTTGCACTTAGTCTTTCAAGTAGACCATTGTGCGTGGGCCAAGGCGGCCGTCAGTGGTTATCCCAACCAGAAGTCAATTAGGTCTCCTGCCTGGGACTGGCAGGTTATGAGAGCTGAGGGCTCGCACTACCCGCAGATGAGAGTTAAGAGTGTGTGATAGTGCAGAGAGTGATAACGCGTCTGTTTCAGAGGGTACCACGACTACCACCTTCTGCGGGACGCCCGACTACATCGCGCCGGAGGTATGTAGCATATTGTCAATATTGTACTCGTTGGAATGAAACAAGTTTCTTTACATTGATTTAGATAGCTTTTGTACAGATTGCTTCAATACAAACCTTATGTCTTTGTAGAACCGCCATATCACGATAGCTTCTATGAATAACATAACATGTGAATGTGACGCTGATCAAAAAACTTTAGATAAAAATAAATATAAAAACAGTGGCACTCCGGGAGTGCCGACAGAATTGAAAACAAAACACAAACATAATACTTTGCCATATCTCACTGACATTATCGGATATACATTAAAACCGAGTACATCCCGAGGACAGCCGAACACATCCGAAGCGGTATCGTTACGGTAACAGTGGCGTGAATACAATGGTTTTTCCCATTTAAAAAAATGTCCAACGTGTCTAAAGAAGTTTTCACTTCAATAAGGGTCGTCCCGTTCACGGTCCATTTCTAACGCACATCGCACCGGTAGCATAGTGCTAAGTTAGATGAGTGACACCTTAAAATAAAAAGCACTTTTTTTCGCAGATTTTTGAGTTTAAATATTAGGTTGATTGTTGATCGTAAAAATCATGTTTACTTTTTAGATCCTCCAAGAGCTGGAGTATGGCCCTTCAGTGGACTGGTGGGCTTTAGGTGTCCTCCTCTACGAGATGTTGGCTGGCCAGCCTCCCTTCGAGGCCGACAACGAGGACGACCTGTTCGAGTCCATTTTGCACGACGACGTGCTGTATCCCGTGTGGCTCTCCAAGGAGGCCGTGTCTATACTCAAAGGTGAATCAATTATTTGTGTTTGTTTATTTCATAATAGTAATCTGTCAACCTTCAAAATAGGTGGGAATAGACATATCCGGGTATATTTGTTACACTGTTGTCTTTATCCATTAGTATCTATGAGGCGAGATTATAAAATCACTATCGATTTCTTGCCCTCGTCTAATGTTATTTTGAGTCGGTTCATTTCTATTTGACCCTGTCGACCTTCTAGTTATCATTCGCTCCCCTTTTTTCATATCAGTCTTCGAAGTTAAAATATGTTAAATCTAGGTTAAAATAAATCAAAAACATAATTGAGGGACGAATCGGAGTTAACTTATTTATTTTTATTTATTTATTTATTTAATTAAAATGGTTTAAAACCAATTACAGTAATTAAATACAAAAAGATACACAAAAGAAACATAAAAGATTAAATATAAAGTCATCAGGTAAGAAAAAATAAAGTTAACAACACTTTCATACATCTCTCTCACAGTACTTCTGACATGCCGACAAAATCTTCGTCCACTCGTCCACAAACAGATCGTTTGTTGGATTAAAGTCCAAGAGATCATTAAGTGCGGCCAGAGTACGTGGTACTGGTGACTTAGCACGCGCAGCTGTGCGACATGTAGGCACAGCAAACAGCCTGTGCGTTCTGCCGCGGCAGTAGTTGTCTGGCACAAAGAAGCGAGCCAGCACAGCATTTAGGTCAGGCGCGTCAATAGTGCCACGGAGCGTCTTACAGGCTATGGTGAGCTGGTCTTTTGCTCGCCTTACCTCTAACGAGTTATATCCGAGGCATTCTAGTAGAAATTTAGTCGGATAGAGGTAAGGGTAATAGCCGTGTTTACGCTTATATAAAAACCTAAGGAACGCTTTTTGTACCTTTTCCAGTAAAAGCACGTAGGTACTTTCGTGCGGATTCCACACGCACGAGCTGGATTCCAATTTGCTACGTACGAGTGCATTAAATATAATTTTGATGGCATGTGCTGAGCGAAAATCGCGGCAATTACGCAAAACAAAACACAATCTTTGGTAGGATTCCTTAGCTACCGTGGCGATGTGGTCGTGGAAGGTGAGCTTTCGGTCGAATGTGACTCCCAGATCTTTCATAGCTGATGTTTTCATGATGGTATTGTTATTTAAGTTATATTCATAATTAACTGGGTGCCGCATTCGACCGAATGTCATTGCAAAGCATTTGGAGGGGTTGAATTCCATCCTATTGTCTAAGCTCCACTTGTATATCGCATCTATGTCTTGCTGTAGTGCTAAACAGTCACTCACGGAGTTTATTTCGAGGTACAATTTTAAGTCATCAGCGTACAATAGACATTTTGCATGATGGAGAACTTGGGGAAGATCATTAACCATGATTAAAAATTATAGAGGCCCTAAAATTGAGCCCTGACTTACTCCGGAACGCGTGTGGTAGGTGCTTGATTCGTATATACCGAGCCTAACGAACTGCTGACGATCGCGTAGATAGTCTGCGAAGAAACGGAGGAGAGATGGCGCAAAACCAATTTTGCTAAGTTTCATCAGCAGCGTGTCGTTGTTAACCCTATCAAACGCCTTCCGAAAGTCGAAATAAAGTACGTCTACCTGACGCCCGCGGTCCAAGCTGGAGGAGACATATTCAACCAGTGTCAGGAGATTCGTGTCAACTGACCTCTTGCTTCTGAAACCGTGCTGCTCATTACATAAATATTTGTTTACTTGCTCGTATATGGCATTATGGAGGATGTTCTCAAAGACTTTCGCCGGGGAAGATAAAATTGCGATAGGGCGGTAATCTTCAACGGAGCTTTTGTTTTGGGTTTTAGGAATAGGTGTTACTCTAGAAACTTTCCACTGAGAGGGATATGTACCGGTTTGCAAGGCTAAATTGAAAATGTGACAAAGAGGATTACTGATAGTGTGTAAGTAAGATTGAGCGTGCCCGCGGGTGCTCATGAACTTTATTAACCGACTTCAAAACAGGAGGGGGCCATGCCTTCGAATATTTTTTGCTGTAAAAAAAATTACTGAAGCTAAAGTCAAAGACAAATCATTTATTTCAAATAGGCACAAAAAAAAAATAAAATAAAAGGCACTTGAATGTTAAAAATTACAATAAAATAGAATTGATTCTAGTCGCTCCTTCCAAAAGGTAGTGTTCGTATGGAGAAGAATGGGCAAGAAACTCCACCGTTACTCTTTTAAAATGTTTTACAAGGTTTTGTATACATTCATTATACAGGATGTTAGTGTGAACAGTGGCAATATTTAAGGAGGTGCATAAGTATCATGAATAGATTCTAAAACCGTTGAAAAAATATGACCCTTTTTTTTCTAAGTTTTTATTCTAATGTCCTAAAAAATAAAAAAAAATCATGGTCACATTACTGTTAGGCCTCGGCGCCGCGCGCATCGCCAGTCTGTGCTCATTCGTGCTAGAGAGTGTACGTGTGCCGTGTTTGCGTACAGACTACTCTCGCGCATCACGTAGATACGTGTATATATCGATACGTACGCGCTATTAGTTCGGTAACTAATAGCGCGTCGATCGTTCGAGCACGCCATTGTCGCATGTCGGTACAATGGCGTACTCGAACGAACAACTTACCGAAATGGTTAGGCTTTATGCGATAGCCGGTGATATTAGTTTGATTGCTGCTCAGGACCTGTACCAGGAATTGTACCCAGGTCAACGGGTACCACATCGGGCAACAATTTTAGCAGTTACTCAGAGACTGCGCACTTATGGTCAATCCACCGTACCAAGTCACACACAAGGTCGTGGTAATCAACAGATTCCGGTAGATGTTCAAGAAGAAATTTTAAACTTCTTCGAAAACAATCCCGAAGAAAGCACCAGAAGAGCGAAAACAATCCCGAAGAAAGCACCAGAAGAGCGAAAACAATCTCGAAGAAAGCACCAGAAGAGCAGCTCGGCGGTTTAATGTGTTCCATTGGACTGTTTGGAAAATCCTGCATCGCGATGGCCAACACCCATACCATTACCAACCCGTCCAAGAGTTGTATGAAAACGACCATCAACCATGGATAGCGTTCTGTCAGTGGCTTCTCCATAACTTGGACAACATATCCATCTTGTTCACAGATGAAGCAACGTTTACAAGATCTAGAATTTACAATGTTCACAACGAACTCTACTGGAACCAGCGCAATGAGAACCTAACGTGTCATCCACACTTTCAGCATCGATTTTCTGTGAAAATCAAATCTTCCAGCATATCTCGACCGCTTTTGAACGCTTTGTTCCACTCATAAGCACGTGTTTTTGAAAAAGTCGATTCACCGTAAGCCTTCTGTAACATTTTCAGTGACTTCGAACATGAAATTCCATTGGCGATGCAAAATTTAAGACAAACTCTTTGTTCGATGTTTTTGTCCATTATGAAATTCGCAATACACACTATACTCCATTTATTATAACATTAGAAAAAAGGGGCTCGCAGAAGCAGGATTACGAAACCTTTTATTTTCATATTAAAGTTCAATTTTAATAAATAATGTATGTGCTTTTTTGTAAGTAACAATGTATGGCATACAATATAGCATATTCTATTTATCTACTCGTCACGATGCTTGGATGAAATGAAACAAATAACAACTAAACCACGAAAATTCAGCAATAACAACAAGAAATGGTATAGCATTCATAAGTATCCACATAAACGGACAAAATAAAAAAACACGTGCTGCCACAACTTATGAAGGGAATAGGTAACATTTTAGATTTGGTAGAGTTATAGTGACATGAAAAACGTTCCCGGTACTTTCCGCCCCTGCTTCTTTTAGATTTTAAACATTGACACGACAATATTTTCTGTACAAACTAAATAATATTAAATGAAAGCCTTGTAATTTCAGAAGGTAAATAGGTTAAATAATTACAATTAAGTGTGACTGCTGTTATTTAAATTGATTATATTAAACTCCACATCAATCTTGACTGTAATAATGTTTGTTGTACTTTTATTACAAAGTGTGCCCCTAAAAGAGCCTTTTTTAACTTCTGTCTAATGCTATTGTAAATGGAGTATAGATATGGTCTAACTAAAAACAGCACTGTATTTAATCTAAATGACAGATGCAACTCAAACTCTACGCCAAAATGGAAAACAGTAGGGACAATCTAAAAACAAAAAAAAAAAAAATTGGAACCTTAAACAAATCATCCATTCCCGATACTATTTTGACTGGATGTATTTTTGGTTTTCTGCAAATTTTAAGTTATTGAAGTTTGTCACATTATTTAATTATTCTGAGGCGGTACGAAGTTCGCCGGGTCAGCTGAATTGACAAGGTACCGTCATGATATTAACCTTTTTAAATAGTTCACTAAGAGATGTAGAATATAAATGGCTCTGACAGCTCTCTTTTGCAAAATAAAAATGGATTCAATGTCAGCAGCCTGATCCCATAGTAAAATGCCATATGACATAATACTGGTGCCGCTTCTCTTGTCACAAATGCCTCTAAACTAGACTAAAATTGACTAAAATTTAGTTTATTCCTGTCAAACGACGATTTCGCATTCTGAAATTGACTAAAGTGACACAACTTAACTATATTTTAATTTGACAGCACTAAGATGGCACTGAGTTATTAATCTATTGAAAATGGCAATTTTGCTATTCTGAATTTCACGTTTTTCACCTAACATTTTGATTGTTTAACAAAATCGAACTAAATCTGACTATTTTTAATCGCGATTAAAAAAGTGTGGAATAAAATTAGTTGTCTTGTCATGAATAGAAATTCACACCAATACCTCGGCTTCAGGTGCAAAAACAGTACTGTATCTTTATTTTCTTTTGCTTATATCTCGAATATGGTGTGTCCTGTCACAAAAATAATGAAAATTTCGAGTCCTTTTATGATACCCATAAACCCCTAAAACTCAACATGTAGATACAAAAACACATACACATACATACATACATATTTACACACATACACATATTTACATACATATTTTCTATACAAAAAGTGAAAAATTCCTTAAAAAACACGCCAAGGCTGCCCCCCTGCGCGCCTGTCAAACGACGACGCGATTGTCAAATTCGATTTTAGTTGTGTCAAAATTATTTTTAAATTTAGAGAATTTTGTATGCAGAATAGCTGTAAGATTCTCATAGCAAAAAGTAAGAAATTTTAGTGATAGTTTCGTTCGGTGTTCAAGAGAATCGGCACTAATGTGGAAGTAACTAAAATAGACCAAACGCGCGGTTTCTACATCTGTTAACTGTCTTATCTTTCTAACAGCATTTAGCGGCCGAGCTTAGCCGCCCTGCAGTAGATGTTATATGAGGTCCCCATTGTAACTCGTCTAGCGGAATTCCTAGGAAAACTGTCTGATTAATAAATTCTAGTTTTTGGCCATTCGCACATTCGCTACTTCTAACATTAGGTAATTTAAATCTAATGTATTCGGTATTTTTTTCATTAAGTACTAAATTATTTACCGTAATCCAATCTTGGACCTGAAGAATAGTTATTCACGTCGTCAAGATTTTGTGACCGTCGGTCTATTTTAAAGATCAATGATGTATCATCAGCAAATAACACCATATTCCGTTGATTTGGAAGTACTTGGGGTAAATCATTAATGTAAACTAAAAAAAGGAATGGACCTAATATCGAACCTTGATGAACGCCCATTGTCATTTCAGACCCTAATGAGTTTATGCCGTTTACTTGAACTTTAACCTTTCTATCTTTCAGGTATGATCTGAGCAAATTAAGTGCTAATTTTCTAATCCCGGTGCTCTAGTTTCATCAGAATTGTGTCATGGTTTACGCAATCGAACGCCTTAGAGAGGTCGCAAAAGATTCCAATGGCATCTTGAGCTTCTTCCCAGGCGTTAAACATGTTCGTTATTAGGGTAACACCGGCGTCAGTAGTACAACGCCCGTTGGTGAAACCGTACTGGAGTTTATGAAAAATGGAATTTATGTTAAAGTGACGTAACATTTGATTGAGCATCAACTTTTCAAACACCTTACTGAAAACTGGCAGAATTGACACAGGCTTATAATTGTTGGGTCCTTTACTATCACCAGATTTGAACAATGGTACTATTTTATTTTACTATGGTTCATAAGATCCGGAAAGACTCCTTGGTCAACACTGGTGTTAAATATGAAAGCTACTGCTAACCTATACTGTGTCACGTTGCAGGCTTCATGACCAAGAACCCGGTGCGACGCCTCGGCGTGCTGGGCGGCGCGGGCGGCATCCGCGCGCACGTGTTCTTCCGCGACGTGGACTGGGACGCGCTCATGCAGCGCCGGCTGCGCCCGCCCTTCCGCCCCAAAGTCGTGAGTGTTCCGCGTCTTACTCGCGACATTACTATGTCTACACTATAATACTACATCATCTTCCGCGACGTGGACTGGGACGCGCTCATGCAGCGCCGGCTGCGCCCGCCCTTCCGCCCCAAAGTCGTGAGTGTTCCGCGTCTTACTCGCGACATTACTATGTCTACACTATAATACTACATCATCTTCCGCGACGTGGACTGGGACGCGCTCATGCAGCGCCGGCTGCGCCCGCCCTTCCGCCCCAAAGTCGTGAGTGTTCCGCGTCTTACTCGCGACATTACTATGTCTACACTATAATACTACATCATCTTCCGCGACGTGGACTGGGACGCGCTCATGCAGCGCCGGCTGCGCCCGCCCTTCCGCCCCAAAGTCGTGAGTGTTCCGCGTCTTACTCGCGACATTACTATGTCTACACTATAATACTACATCATCTTCCGCGACGTGGACTGGGACGCGCTCATGCAGCGCCGGCTGCGCCCGCCCTTCCGCCCCAAAGTCGTGAGTGTTCCGCGTCTTACTCGCGACATTACTATGTCTACACTATAATACTACATCATCTTCCGCGACGTGGACTGGGACGCGCTCATGCAGCGCCGGCTGCGCCCGCCCTTCCGCCCCAAAGTCGTGAGTGTTCCGCGTCTTACTCGCGACATTACTATGTCTACACTATAATACTACATCATCTTCCGCGACGTGGACTGGGACGCGCTCATGCAGCGCCGGCTGCGCCCGCCCTTCCGCCCCAAAGTCGTGAGTGTTCCGCGTCTTACTCGCGACATTACTATGTCTACACTATAATACTACATCATCTTCCGCGACGTGGACTGGGACGCGCTCATGCAGCGCCGGCTGCGCCCGCCCTTCCGCCCCAAAGTCGTGAGTGTTCCGCGTCTTACTCGCGACATTACTATGTCTACACTATAATACTACATCATCTTCCGCGACGTGGACTGGGACGCGCTCATGCAGCGCCGGCTGCGCCCGCCCTTCCGCCCCAAAGTCGTGAGTGTTCCGCGTCTTACTCGCGACATTACTATGTCTACACTATAATACTACATCATCTTCCGCGACGTGGACTGGGACGCGCTCATGCAGCGCCGGCTGCGCCCGCCCTTCCGCCCCAAAGTCGTGAGTGTTCCGCGTCTTACTCGCGACATTACTATGTCTACACTATAATACTACATCATCTTCCGCGACGTGGACTGGGACGCGCTCATGCAGCGCCGGCTGCGCCCGCCCTTCCGCCCCAAAGTCGTGAGTGTTCCGCGTCTTACTCGCGACATTACTATGTCTACACTATAATACTACATCATCTTCCGCGACGTGGACTGGGACGCGCTCATGCAGCGCCGGCTGCGCCCGCCCTTCCGCCCCAAAGTCGTGAGTGTTCCGCGTCTTACTCGCGACATTACTATGTCTACACTATAATACTACATCATCTTCCGCGACGTGGACTGGGACGCGCTCATGCAGCGCCGGCTGCGCCCGCCCTTCCGCCCCAAAGTCGTGAGTGTTCCGCGTCTTACTCGCGACATTACTATGTCTACACTATAATACTACATCATCTTCCGCGACGTGGACTGGGACGCGCTCATGCAGCGCCGGCTGCGCCCGCCCTTCCGCCCCAAAGTCGTGAGTGTTCCGCGTCTTACTCGCGACATTACTATGTCTACACTATAATACTACAACATATCTACATTATCTACCTAGCATTTTCCTAGCTATATTGGGTCGGCTCCAGTCTAGCCGAATACAACTGGATACCAATATTTCCACCTCCAACCAACCTCGGCAAGCGTTGCTTAATTTTTAAAATCGACCCTTGCGGGGCTGGTCCTTTATAATACTACAAAGAATATACAGAATGTAACGAAAGAACCATCACAAACCGAATTTCTACGCATTCTGTACATTAAACTTATTAGTATCAATGATCAGAAATAACTACTCGGAAACATCTTTGACCACTGTTAACTGCAGCTGTGTAACACACGTCAAAGGACTGCTTTCAAGGTCGGGAACGTAGCCATTGTAGTTGATCGCAATGACAAGAAGAATAGAATGCCTCAGCTTTGTGTTGGGTCCTTTTACACCTATTATAAAGTTTGTTGGTATTTACTTTGTATGAAGTGATTTCCAAATTCTGTCTTCAAAATGAATAATTATCAAAATAATAAACAAAAAAATATCATATACTTGTAATTTCCCCAGTTTTAGTTAAATGTAATATGTGTTATATACCGTGTTATGATTGACACGGCGCTCCTTGTGTTAAAGAAGAGCAAGCGCGAGGCTGCCAACTTCGACGCGGAGTTCACGAAGGAGGAGCCCGTGCTCACGCCCGTGCCCAACGACGTCGTGCGGGCCATCAACCAGGTGACGAACTAATTCATCATGTTTTCTTGACTCTAAATCATCTTCCTAGCCATGTCGGGGTCGGCTTTCAGTCTAGCCAGATGCAGCTGAATACCAGTATTTTACATGGAGCGACTGTATATCTGGCCTCCACATAAAACCATACCCTTTGGGCTTCTGACTATCTGTAAAGATTGACAAAGGTCTACAAACAAAATATCATTTCTAAAAAAATTGTATCAACTTTATGTCAGTGTCCGAAAAGTTGATTGCGAGCGTATCTTACGACTAACACGAACTTTTTTTGAACGTTTTTAATTACGGGTATTGGCTTTCTATTGTGATAGCAGCTGACCAGTACTGACGCTTGACTTTACCCTTGCAGGAGGAGTTCCGCGGCTTCTCGTTCGTGAACAAGGACTTTAACCCGGCGCCGCCCGTCGACAAGCCGCCGCAAGCCTGAGCTGTGTGCGCAGTGCTGCGGTACACGTGCAGTGCTGGGTACACTCGGTACACTCGGTACACGCGGTACACGCGGTACACGCGGTACACTCGGTACACACGGTACACAGCGCGCGACGGGGCGACGCCGCCACTCTCATTTTTTACATAATTATGTTAAGTGTAATGCCAACATCTGTCTAGTCATGACGATCCGTAAGTTAAGCGCAGACGCTGTTCTTATTTTAATTCTAGTAGTAGCGCGCGACGTCTTTAGTATCAACGTCGGACGAAGTATTATTTTTATTACGTTTTTATTTTGTACGTTTTTTGAATGTACGTTGTCTGTCTTTTAGCGCATGTTAGTTTAGGAGCGCTCGAGTCTCTCACTGCGACAGTTTACAAGGACGAGTTCTTTCCGCGTAAATAGTGACAATTTTAGGGAAGAAGTTTGAGCATTTTCGGTGATACAGCACTCCTGCTGAGAGGGCGAGCATTTCCGTTACATGCTGGATTCGAAACTTCGTCCGAATTGCGTCATGTCCGTACAATCATCACAGAACCTCACAGGTTCACAAGCGAGGTGCCGGACGCAGGCGGTCTACCGCGGGAATAGCAACACTACACAATGTTGCTTCTGAGATTATTCGAACGATACGTCGATAATACCATACCTTTTATGAGGCAACACATGTCTCCGATCGATATTTCTTATTGCTTCGGATAAAATGATTTCCGCGCGGTACACTGCCAGATGTCAGGTCCTAAAATTGAATATCTCAGTAAATGCGCTTGCCTTGTTTTGCGAGCGAAACCAGTTTCAATTTAATATCAACGCTAAATTTTTTTAATATCGTACGCATGTAAGACTTGTTCGAACAAGTCGTTGAATTCACGATATTGAACGTAACCTGTGGGTCTCGTGAAACAGCAGCTTTAAATACCTCGTAACATTGTACAGACGTTGCCAAAGTTGACTTGAAACACGGTTTTCTTATGATGTTTCTGTCCACTAGTTCATTCGACAGTCGCTTACGATGGCGCTACACGTGTTGTTATGTAGGTGGCGCAGGCGCCGGCGAGTGTGACGTCACACCGCGCGGTGTGGCCGCTGTCCCTGCCTGTACATATACTGCCCTCCCGCGCCGCGCACGAGGCGGAGGGATCAGTCGCCTCGTCGTTGTTATGTAGGTGGCGCAGGCGCCGGCGAGTGTGACGTCACACCGCGCGGTGTGGCCGCTGTCCCTGCCTGTACATATACTGCCCTCCCGCGCCGCGCACGAGGCGGAGGGATCTGTCGCCTCGTCGTTGTGCGTCGACCGTCGCGCGCACCCGCCTCGACGTAATAAATCTCTTCACACCACAACAAATATATATGAATAAATAAAAAAAACAAGGTCTTTGTTGATTCGATGAGTATATTTTCCATTGAGTCCTATATTGAAGATATAGAGCAATTATGGATTGTTGTAAATATTGAACAATACATAGTATGTGACGCGCGCGGGGCGACACTGTGCGTGTCGACACAGTGCGACACTGCGGGTGGCACACTGTGTCGACATAGCGCGACACTGTGCGGGTGGCACACTGTGTCGACATAGAGTGACACTGTGCGGGTGGCACACTGTGTCGACATAGAGTGACACTGTGCGGGTGGCACACTGTGTCGACATAGAGTGACACTGTGCGGGTGGCGCACTGTGTCGACACAGCGCGACACTGTGCGGATGGCACACTGTGTCGACATAGAGTGACACTGTGCGGGTGGCGCACTGTGTCGACACAGCGCGACACTGTGCGGGTGGCACACTGTGTCGACATAGTGCGACACTGTGCGGGTGGCACACTGTGTCGACATAGTGCGACACTGTGCGGGTGGCACACTGTGTCGACATAGTGCGACACTGTGCGGGTGGCACACTGTGTCGACACAGCGCGACACTGTGCGAGTGGCACACTGTGTCGACACAGAGCGACACAGTGTCGCCGCGCGCGCGTCGGAAGACGATGTAAACCCCATACGCGTAGTAGAGTGTTATAATTGCGTGTACTTCGTGACTGTGAGCGTGTGCGTGTGTCTGTGTGCGTGCGAATGTACGAGAGTGTCGCTGCAACGTTCATTCTTTTATTAAACTTACGACGTACCTATTAATCGGTGCTTTGAATTTAAACTTGGTGTTTTTGTAATGATTGGGTGTTGTGTTCGTACAGTCTACCCCTGTTAGGCGTTATGGAAGTTATTTTGAAGAGATTTGGTTGTTTAGTCATTCGCGCATAATATTTATTTGGATTAGCAGAATTTCTTTTTGAGAAAGTCCGCGATGTGTGAGACGCGAGCTACCGCGATATTTACCGGTATTAAGCTTGCTCGTCAAGTTAAACGTATGAGATTACTCGCAGAGTATATTTACCATTATAAATAAAATTTTATTTACATTTATAGAAAATACCGATACCCTAAAGTTATTAGTTAGTGAGGTGATCAGACCTGCGCGGGTTCTGATTCGACTCGTGTAGAGAACTGACCGAGGGGCACGCTATTGTACCGCTTGCTAGACTAACTCGGAAGCGGTATGATAAAAATAATTGTTCGCCAGGGCAGGGTTGGAACCACAGACATCAAACACATCGGCGGAGCGCAGTTAGCTTCCGATTGCAAGTTATTAGGCGATCAACACTTGTCAGCGCGGATATACCTCTGCTACCTCATACAAAACACTTTATAAGCAGTGCAGAGCTCATAAAGTTTTTTAAAAGCCCTCATTGAGGGCACAGTGACGGGCACAGAGCCGCGGACCGCGCGCCGAGCTGGACACTGACGACGTCACTGCGACGTGACACACACGGTATTGGCCTAAACACCGTATTAATGCAATACTCAAGTTTCACAGCATTATTCAGCAACATGTGTCTAGGGCTCAGGGTACATGTTGCTGGCAATATAGAATACATTGTCGCTGGCAACGTTGCAAAGTTTCGTATTTATGCTAAACAAATGTTTCGGAAAACAATGAGAAACGTAGCGGTGCGGGGCGTTACTATTTATTTCTATATTTAGTTTTACTTCCACCGGTTTTTGGCGGAATTAAAACTAAATATAGAAATTGCATAACATTTGATTGTCATGTATTAACCCAAAGTAACGCCTGATAACGTTACGTTTCTTCACTTTTGTTTAACTTGCATACGAGTGTTCGTTTCCACGACAACCCGGCGTTACCCCCTGTGGTTCGCCCTGGCCCGCCCCTTGGTCGAGCAACCAGTGCTAGTGATGCGTACCCGAGTACATCGTTACTTCTAGTCCCGCGTGTTGTTGCGCGAAGCCTTCCTCCAATACTCATCGACACGTTTACACGTTTGTGTTATAACAGTATTTCTTGATCTTTGACCTTGTGTTACATCTGTCACGTACATTATAAGGGGCAACAGACTGGTAACACCCGACAGGACTTTATTGACTTTATTAACGCAAAGCGAGACGACACGCTTAAGCCCCGAGTTCATGGGAAAAGTAGCAGTACAATGTTTCAGCAATATGTGTTGTATCATCGTCGCTCGGCATGCTGCTGCAATACTGCTGCACAACTTTACCTTGAATACGGCTTTAGCGGTCATGTGATGTCATAAAATCATAATTATTATACCTTTATGTCGCTCGAAATGTGTTACAAGTCTGTTCCCGCCTGAAATAGTCGCGAACAAACCAAAGTGTTACCATTATATTTTATAACTATTCGGTTAAAAGTTTAAATTTAAAATGTATTTATTTGTGTACAAATGTAACACAAGCATTTACCATTTAGTTGAGATTCTCTTTACATAATATTTTGTTAGATATTTTATATTAAATATTTTAAGTATATTTTTGTCGTACTTTGAGTACATTATACGTTATTTTTTATGATTGTCTGTGTTTGTATAGTCATCGTCTTGTTTACTTTGGTATCAAGTTGGCGAATATTTGTAAATCAATGTTATTGTCGCGGACACCACCATTTTATTGAAGAGATTTTATCATATTTGACATCTCATTTCAGCTAGAATCATATTCAACTTACGTCACTATTATAATAAACAAATCAATAATTATAATAACGATGACAGTATCGGACAGCTCTTTGACTTGCTAGTAAATCAGTCAGTCTCGTAGTGGCGACGTAAGCTGAACATGTGCCAGGCACCAGTCTCGCGTCGCGACAGTATTCTGAATGAAGTATTATTTAATTACTTGTTAGTTATCGATGTAATACCAAAGGTTTAAGTTTAATAGTTTAAATTAACGTTGGGTTAAGTTTACTTACCAGTTGTGTTGTGCGGTACACTCACGCGCCCGCGGCGAGCGGAAGCACAAACGTATTGCTTTATGTAGTTGTTAGTGTATAATATTATAAAAAATAATATAAATATATTAAATTATAAATCTCTGTACGTGTTCCCGTTATTATTGCTATATAACTATTGTGTTTTATATGTTTTTCGTTGGGTGCGTGGAGTGATGTCTCGCCGGCAACGGAGTGACAGTGGTTGCATCTTATTATCTGCGTACTAAAGCTTAGTTTACCTTTTTAAGGTGTCTATTATTTTCGTGGCCATTTTATTTTTAGGTCGGTGGGAAGCTATTGATCGGGTGATTGCGAGTTTATGAGACAGATCTGTTGAAATAAATATATTATTTTGTTATAACATGAATAGTAATTATATATATATTAATTTGGTAAAAGAAATAACACGTTATACCCAATCAATAACTTTTCACCATAAAACATAAACCGTTAAATGAAAATTTGAATTTTATCAGTGTCGCATAACTCTGCAACTCCGCTTATTGACATATTGTAAGTGCAGTGTGAGTTTGTATACTGAAGCAGTATGACGCTAGGTTCTGCAGACTAGATGTAAGTGCAGCTGGAGTTGCAGGGCGATGTGCAGCTGCGCAGTCTCGTAGCACGGTGCTTGTAGCCGAGTCGCCGACATGGACCGTTTGTTAACTAGATAAGTTAAATGTACGTGAAGATTTAATTTTTGATGTGGATCATACTAATATAAAATAAATTAAATAGAGTATAGAGTATAATAGAGGTATGTTACGTGTGCCGGCGTGTCGGCACGGTCATGTTATTAATTTATTCGTAAATATTTCATAGTTGTGTGTTGTTCACATTGTGGTTTTTTATTCGTACGCTGTGTGTGGATGTGCGTGTGATAGTGTGCGTGTGTGCGTGGGGCGGCGCTTGTCGCGTGTCGTCGAGGGCGCGGACTAGAAAGAGATACATTTTCTGTGATTGTAACATAATGCAGTACAAAGCTGGGCCCATATCTGGGTGTGATTTATAATATAATAATGCCACGGGACCTAACCACCTCCGATCGTGTGCACCATTACATTATTACCGTCCGTGGCCATAATAGGTGTGCATGTGCCGTTGTTAACTCGTGCAGGAAAACGTGTAAATAAATAAGGCCCTCGAAGACACGCGACAAGTCGCCGTGTGTCGCGTAGTGTCGCAAGCGCCACAAGCCTCGTATCGGTAGTTGTACTTACCGTTCACTGAAGAGCTGCCGGAGACGGCCATGGTTTGCCTTTCAGCCTACTAATGTTATGAATGTATTGAATTTTATGACTACCGTGAGAACCGAACGATATACTGACTATTTATGTATCGTAGTCCAGTTTAATTTGTTTAAACACTTTCATTAATGGTTTATAAAGATTGTTACAGCACATAGTAAAGAATCGCAATGATGGCCTGTCTCCTGCGAGCTCTAGGCCGCGTGTGGTCGCCGTCGACACGTTGCAGTCGCGTCGTGTGTACGCGGCCTTAACTTTAGCTGTGATTACGTTGCTATTGATATAGTATGTTTATTTCCGGACGCACATGTGTTCTCATTTCCGACCTTATTGCAACAAAACTATGAATAAAATGATCAAAACATTTTTGAAACTTATATTTTAATTTTTTGAATTTTTACACGATTACTTTATTTTATTGTGAGATTCGTCAAATGTAATATTGTTTGAAGAAGATATAAATTTATTGATTATAACATAATAGCTGATAATTAAATCGTAGTACAATTAAAATGTAGTCGGAGCGTACTGCCGTCGCGAAGTGTTATGTACAACACACGACGAGCCAGCACTAAATAAAGCTATTTATATAGAGTCGATCACATACCACATAGATAACTATATCATTTTTATGAGAACATTATTTTTATCCTAGGTACCATAGATTACTAGACTTGGTGACAGCAAACCTTTGAGATTTGCATTTTAGCTGAATTGTAAAAGGATGAGCAGTAAATGAATTTGAATGCGATGTCTAAATGAAAGCTAAACTAAATGAATACAGAGGTTCAGTTACTGCTTGTCACGTCTGTCTAGTTTGCCTTCCAACATTGATTCTAAATCTTAAATGAATACCTTATCGAAAGAATTACCTCCTTAACTAAGATAAATGAAAATATAACGCTTACTTAATTTTGTCTGTCTGTCACCGACTGTGCCAAAGTATCCCTCGTGTTAAACTGGTGACTTGTTAACAGTGACCGGCCAGTCTCAGGATTACCCGAACTAATTTAAGGAAAGATCTGTGAAGAACCTCGATGACCTCATTATAATGTGAAATATCTACTTTATCTGGTGTTCTGCGGGCTGGCCGGGCATTGAGGATTCACACTCCACCTGTTATAAATAGCTTGTTGTCACAGCTTAGTGCGATGTGCGATGACGTCGCGTTGTCGGCGGCGCGGCGGCGCGCCGGCGCCGCGCCGCTGGACCTGAGTTAGGCAATAAGGACTGTTTCTATCTACTCAGATGTCTCATCTGCCTCATTCGATCAAAAATCTCCGATAAGTGTTCAGGTCCGCGATCCGGCAATAATAATGAAACAAACCATGAACCATCAAACCATCCTTGCTCTTCCTACAGATGTTCTTGATTGGCCTAAATTCCTGATTTACCGTCTAGCGACTACCCTTCCTCTTTTGCTGACACAAATATTGAAAAATGTAAATAGTACCTGAAACATCAACGCAATGCCTTACACTAGAATAGAATAAAATATAAACAAATAATATGTTTAGCTATAGACCAAATACGAGACAGAAACGCTTATTAAGATACAATATATTAAAGTCGTATTGCCCGACTCAGTCGCGCGTTTGCAGAAAGTGTCGCTCGTTTGTCCAGTAACAGAAACGAAAAGTAATAGTGTTACACTGTTTAATGCCATTTTGTAACATAAGCCATATTAACGCTAGCTGTAACTTGACATATCACGCTGTATTATTATTTTTATCTATATATTTTATATTATCGCTGTCGGCATGTTACTGCGCCCAACTGTCCAGTGACGCGCATACAGTCGCCGGTCGGGGCAGTAGCGCGCCGGGCGCACTCAGTCCGTGATCTACTTAGTACCAATATGTACTGTGTCAAACATAGCGCATTATTTTATCTCTGCGCCGTTTATTTGCAATCTTTATAGCTAACAAGTTTACACTAAAATACGCTGTAAATTGTGGAAGCTTCAAAATGTAATGGCGACCAATATGAACCAGTAATATAAATAGTTCAAAACACTTATTTACAGTAAGTTACGTTCACTACTTAAGGGTTTCAACTTTAAATCTTACAATATTCTTGTGCACAATATTTTTAAGTATCATACTTTACATGTTTTGTCCGCCATTACGTTTTATGAACTCGCTCCTTATTTAGTTCGTAGGGATTGCAAATGGTGGACGGCGTAAGTACCATAAGTTATTTTTTACTAATTTTGGAATGCTTATAAATAAAATAAAATATATTTTACGCTTCCCAGAGGTGTTATATAGCCAAAGAGTGGTTTAATATTTGTACAAATCGGCTGAAAGCCCTTATTTTGTTGTCTATTAGTTGGAATACATATTTATTGTCTTGCCAGTATATACAGAGTGTAGGTAACAGTTTGGTGGGAAATATAATAATGTTTTTGTATAATTGTGTTGCAATGTCGTCTCCACTTGAAGTTTATTGTTTCTGAATCTCTTGTTAAACATGTTTATGGGAGCTTTATCAATTATGTTTAGATATTTTACTTTACGTCATTTCATGCTTCGTGATAAAATTCCAAAGTGGCATCTGTATTTGATGCTTCGCACCTACTTTAAACAACTTTGATTTTAACTGGTGACAGCAACCACGCATCAGTGGTTGTTGGAATAGATTGCTTGTTATTGTTTGAACGTCGGGGGCGGCGCTGCTCCGGGCAGGGTGGGAGGGCTCCCCACCCTGCTGGGCGGCCTGCTGGGTGGCAGAGTGGGAGGGCTCCCCACCCTGCTGGGCGGCCTGCTGGGTGGCAGGGTGGGAGGGCTCCCCACCCTGCTGGGGGGCCTGCTGGGTGGCAGGGTGGGAGGGCTCCCCACCCTGCTGGGCGGCCTGCTGGGTGGCAGAGTGGGAGGGCTCCCCACCCTGCTGGGCGGCCTGCTGGGTGGCAGGGTGGGAGGGCTCCCCACCCTGCTGGGCGGCCTGCTGGGTGGCAGGGTGGGAGGGCTCCCCACCCTGCTGGGCGGCCTGCTGGGTGGCAGGGTGGGAGGGCTCCCCACCCTGCTGGGCGGCCTGCTGGGTGGCAGGGTGGGAGGGCTCCCCACCCTGCTGGGCGGCCTGCTGGGTGGCAGGGTGGGAGGGCTCCCCACCCTGCTGGGCGGCCTGCTGGGTGGCAGGGTGGGAGGGCTCCCCACCCTGCTGGGCGGCCTGCTGGGTGGCAGGGTGGGAGGGCTCCCCACCCTGCTGGGCGGCCTGCTGGGTGGCAGGGTGGGAGGGCTCCCCACCCTGCTGGGCGGCCTGCTGGGTGGCAGGGTGGCAGGGCTCCCCATCCTGCTGGGCGGCCTGCTGGGTGGCAGGGTGGGAGGGCTCCCCACCCTGCTTGGCGGCCTGCTGGGTGGCAGGGTGGGAGGGCTCGCACCCTGCTGGGCGGCCTGCTGGGTGGCAGGGTGGGAGGGCTCGCACCCTGCAGGGCGGCCTGCTAGATGGCAGGGTGGGAGGGCTCCCCACCCTGCTGGGTGACCTGGTGGGTGGCAGGGTGAGAGGGCTCCACCCTGCTGGGGGGCCTGCTGGGTGGCAGGGTGGCAGGGCTCGCACCCTGCTGGGCGGCCTGCTGGGTGGCAGGGTGGGAGGGCTCGCACCCTGCTGGGCGGCCTGATAGATGGCAGGGTGGGAGGGCTCCCCACCCTGCTGGGTGACCTGGTGGGTGGCAGGGTGAGAGGGCTCCACCCTGCTGGGGGGCCTGCTGGGTGGCAGGGTGGGAGGGCTCCCCACCCTGCTGGGTGACCGTTGGGTGGCAGGGTGGGAGGGCTCCACCCTGCTGGGGGGCCTGGTGGGTGGCAGGGTGGGAGGGCTCCCACCCTACTGGGTGGCCTGCTGGGTGGGAGGGCGTCTCGGCAGCCCACGAACACTGCCATGCCCGTTTTATTATACTGTTTGTTTAATACACGGTGGGGTAAAAATGAACTTGAATCGAATATTGAAACGTCCTGATGGGTGCTTTGACCCTTAATTATAAGAACTTGGTGTTTATAACTTTTAAATTGTGATCTGATTGTTTCGAATGTATTAATGAATTGTTTAACAAAGTGTAGACGACATTGCGACAGGCGTGCGTTATAGTTTGTGTTAATTATGTGTAGCTAACACGAACGAGATCTGTTGGATGGCGGCTGTACTCACACGGCCGGGGCTGTGGGGACGCACATTGTTATATTATTCAATAAAATAAAAAGCTAACAGTTACCGCCTTACAGTGTGCAATACATCAAGACTTACTAAAGTAAACAATGGAATTTCATACGATTTGTGAATTTAACGCATAAATCGGATAAAAATCCATTGGTATTTAAAATATTATTTTGGTTATTAGACTCAGCTGGTCCCCAAAGCATCGGCCTGACGGTACGAGCTCGTAATACCTATTTCTTGTCTGTTCACCTTCACTTAGAACACATTAGCTGAGTAAATTATTGCATAAATATAGTTTTATGATGAAATAAAATATGTATATGTAATCCTACATGTCTATTAAATCATGAAAATAGATTATAATGTGATGTTTTATTTTTTAGCACTCTTTACCCATAGCATGGTACCCAGCTAGGCCACGTTAAGGCGGATACAGACATTGCGAGGCATGCGCAGCGCACGGCTCTCATCGCATGATTCGCAATGTGTGGACGTTCATATTCGTGGTGAGGCGTGTGCTTCCACATGCCACCACGAATATAGAAAAATATCCATGTGGATTCCCACTTTAGTTAAAAACCGGGTTTTAAATGCACATTCGCCTAGCCGTAGCCGAGTCGACGTATCGGAGCTTGATCCGCTTTGGTTACGTGCTTACGTTAGGTTGACGCCCGTTTGACGGCGCGCGGCGACGCGAAAGACGATACGGTGACGATCCCTTTCCGAGTTGATATGTCTGCTATGACCTACCCGTCTGAATATGTGCCTGTCCGACTGTAATAACTTAATTCCGTCTGTCATAAGTCATAACCTCGTAAAATCACATTTACCCATTGTAAGGAAATGGGTAAGTATGTGAGGGGCTTGTGGCTAAGTTATAACAGCCGCGCGGGACGATTGATCAGGTTAAGCTACACTTGATGCGGTTAGTCTGTGGATGGGTGACCAAGACCATCTTTACATACTAAGACCCCTCCGTGCCTCGGAAAGCACGTTAAGCCGCTGGTCCCGGCTGTCATTCGTGGATCTTTGACAGTCGTTACGGGTAGTCAGAAGCCCGAAAGTCTGACAACAAGTCTTACCAAGGGGTATAATTATCGTATTACCCAGTAACTGGGTTGTGGAGGTCAGATAGGCAGTCGCTCCATGTAAAATACTGGTATTCAGCTGCATCCGGTTAGACTGGAAACCGACCCCAACATACACACATCAAAAGTGTCTAGGGATCAAGCATTTTTATGCGGATTTCTTGAGATTGATGAGATGTGGCTTTGTAATAAATTTATGATTTTATAAATTTATATGGATCCTTTTTGGTGCATTTCATAATTTGAATCAGGAACTGTGAATCAAATTCGAGTAAAAGATGAAAATCAGCTGTCAATATTTTCCCTATAAAAACATACAACGCATTGAAGACATTATTAGTGCTACTGTTTCCCTACTACTGATTAAAACCAACGTTATTATGGAGCGGCGACGTCATTTAAGCAGGGAAGAAATGCTCAGAGCCGTGGGAATGATAGAAGCTGGTTCCCGGCAACGTACTGTGGCTTTAGCTCTGAATACAAGTCAGAGTGTTATCAGTCGACTTTGGACACATTACCGAAGCACTGGTACCGTGGCTGAGCGCCATGGAGGACGGTATCGCTGCACCACACGGAGACAAGACCGATACATTCAAATCTTAACTCGAAGAGCTCCAACAATAACCGCCATGATGTTAGCCGTGAGGCTTCATCACTCTTCAGGGAACTTAATTAGCGACCAAACAGTCAGAAACCGCTTGCATGAAGTGAACCTTCATTCCCGAAGACCGCTACGGGTACCACCTATAGCAATGCACAATCGTAGGATTCGATATCAATGGGCTCTTGAACACAGAAATTGGGCAGAAGAACAATGGCGTTTCGTGTGCTTTTCTGATGAGTCTCGTTTTGGTATGAGACCGGATACAAGACGTATACGACACTGGAGAACCCCTGGACGCCAACAGCGATTAAAATCCTGCCAGGAAGTCCATCCTTATAGTGGTGGAACCATCATGGTATGGGCGGGTATTTGGATCGGCGGAAGAACTGAGTTGATTTGGATCAGAGGCAACCTCAACGCTCAAATTTATGCTGAGACGATTGTATCAGACGTCATCGTTCCTCTACAAGTGCAAATCGGTCCCTTATTTCAGTTAATGCATGATAATGCACGACCGCACACCGCAAGAGTTGTAAGACAGACTCTCGCCGCAGCTAACATCAATGTCCTGCCCTGGCCTGCTCAGTCGCCAGACTTGAACCCGATTGAGCATGCATGGGATATGCTACAGAGAAGAGCTCTGCCGAATATGGAGGGTATCCAGTCGCAAGAAGACCTTTTTTTGTTGTTGCAACGAACATGGGCTGCCATTCCACAGCGTGATTTGGATGAACTCATTTTGAGTATGCCAAACCGATGTTCTTGTGTTGTTAGTGTTCGCGGTAGAAACACGGATTATTAATTGTTTAAGTTACCCAATAAAATTTTAAAGAAAACTGTTATTTCAGTCTTTTTTTCGAACTTTTGTGTTAGTGGTTCAAATGTCAAAAATCCCTTTATTAGGAAAATGGCAAATTTCTTTATTAATGCAAAGGTGACTTGGTTTATCGTTACTGTGACAAACAAAAACACTTTATTTGATGAATCCTTAAAGAAAATTTTAATTAATATCAATCAGGAGAAAAGTTATTGCAAAAATATATGTTGATCCCTAGACACTTTTGATGTGTGTAGTTGGGAAAAGGCTAGGCAGATGATGAAGGAAATGGGTCACCGCGGGCGTTTTCGCAGCGGAGGTTATGTCCTACGCTGCAGTACAGCAGCTTGGGGGGTGCGCCAAAGTTCACCTAAATTTTCAACTCCGATAATTGGAAATCCGAAAATGTTCTTCCTAACATTTTTCATCCTAACAGTCACAATTCCTAACTACTCGGTCTCTAATGTTCATAATTCCGAAGCATTCAACTTCATAATGTCAGTAGCAATAAACATCTATTACCTATACTTACTTTTATTTGTTTCCCTATATTTTCTCAACATAACCATCTTTTACACTATTATTCAAAGTCATATCTTTTTTTTTATAGCGGTGTGTACCTGCAAAGATAATTATTGGTTTAGGTTAGGTTAGAACTGTGACCACAACGCACGAGCCGAGCGAGCGTGCCGCGGCAGCGGCCGGCGAAGTGCCAGAACCGAATCGGTCCTATAATTATTGGTTTAGGTACGGTTAAAACTGCGGTAATTATGGTAATTATGTTTAGGGATAAAAGCGTTATGATAAAAAACAGTAGGAGTTTAAATACATTAATGATATTATTAATTACAATTTTCGGAAACATGAGTGTTATGAACATCGCCGATAGCACTACAAATAGTATGAATGAAAACTTTAGGATGAAAAATTTTAGGAAGAGTGATCATTCGGATTACAAATCATTAGGAAGAACAATTTCGGGTAAAGAACTTTAGGTGAGCCAATATGGACCCCAGCTTGGGACATAAGTTACGTCCGCTTTATAATTTTAAGGGCTGTCACTGTCACACGATTTCAAATGATCCGAAAAAGATTAAACGACATTACATATTGAAGATTGCGGCTATTTAAAGGGGATTGAAGATTTTTATATGGAGCCTGGTATGCCTAGGATCGCCTGTTTTTTCAAAATGGCAGCCAAGCATGCATCCGCACATGCACCCTATGTAAGTAAATCGATAGCTGACATCAACGCAAACTTACAAAATAGAACAAAACCACGTAGTGTCACGTTTCCGAGATATTAACGTTCAAAGTAGATCACGTTCAGAATGATTATTTTAGGTAGGTATGCCGCGGACCTTCAATAGTTATTTGTGCAACAAGAGAGCAAAGTCGTTTTTTGCTGCGAGTGCCGATTTTGAATCCTGAGCAAGTGAAGGATTCAAAGATTGAATCACGAGCGTAGCGAGTGATTCTAAAGTTGAATCCTGAGTGTGGCGAGGGATTCAAAGGCACGAGATGCAAAAAACTTTGCTCTCGTGTAACACA
Source organism: Hydraecia micacea (assembly GCA_914767645.1). NCBI lineage: Eukaryota > Metazoa > Arthropoda > Insecta > Lepidoptera > Noctuidae > Hydraecia > Hydraecia micacea. Next base: position 307,453 of record OU611793.1, on the reverse strand, counting down.
CATAACTTTTCACTTCAGCAGCGAGAACACTTTAGGAGATAAAATAATAAACAGGAATAGATTGAAATAACTATTTATTGTGAATCAAAATAATTATCATTTAGAAATTTTTCTATGTTATGGGCCGTGAAAATTTTGGACTTTTTAGCCTTATGCCCAACTGACATTCTTTTTAGAAAAGATAAGAGTTTTGCGTATGTTTCAATATGCACGTTATGTTTTGTTTTTAAAATAGCTTTCAACATAATATACTCCACATTGTAGATGATCGCCTCGTCTGTGATAAATCTAAAAAATAAGATAGCAACACCGTCTCCGAAAAATTGCTTGCGCCCTTTGTAAGTCTCCATTCATTGAAGACATGGTATGCTTTCAGATATTTTTCGCGAAACTTCTCAGGTAGGAAACTTAATTCTGCATTCATAACTTGTTGTTTTAACTCTTCCGGTGTTAAAATATTGGTCTCGTCGCTAGTTTCACTCATATTTTACGATTATTCTAATATTTTTTAACTTATTCAACTCTTTACGCCAGCCACGAAATTTTATTCCCGCTCTTTTATATAAATTAAGGAGTGTTCGGAAATAGCACCCATGATATTTTATTATTCAAAATATATTACGTAACATTATTGAAACTACTTAGCAATAAATATTTACAGGTTAAATATCAGTTTTATTTGCAGTAAATACTTATTTTCGTTTAAATACAACAATAAGTTAAAAATTAAATAAATTACATTAAAAGACATAATTATCTTTTTGCAAAATTTCTTTAGTTAGTACGAAATCCCGAACGTGTTTGTCTTTGAGGTCGAATTCAAAATCGGAACTTCGAAAGGGCTGGTCTTTGTCTCTGTCTCTTTCTAATGGCGGGAAAGAGATAGAGTGTGAATGTTTCGAATTGTATGATTAACCCAAGGCTGAATAAGATTTTCGCGGCTTTCTGAAAACAAAAATTAAAAAGTTACTTTGTCTCACTCAGTGAGCAAAATCGAATTTTGCTCACTGATTTCAGGCAGCAAAACCTACATGTTTGAGCTACTGGGCCCTATTTCTCGAAACTATTAGTTTACTAGTATATTAGTTATTAGTTACTAGTGTAAAAATTACAAGTCCTAATATTTCCTGTTTCTCAAAAACAGGCACTGGACTAATAACTAATAGTGGCAGACTACTAAAAAATATTAGGCTGGCTTGGCTTCCCGCCATTTTTGGATTCGTTTGATTTTGTTGTTTGCACAATGGCGGTAAAAGCGAACTGTTTTATTTAAAGTAAATAATTTAATTAAATTCAATTTACCATGGATCTAAAGCTAATGGTTCTGAAAAGTGTATTAGAAGCAAGATACATTCTGTTTAGGGTTTCTCAAACATTATTATTGTATCTCCTTCACTGTCGGAAGCAACGATATAGATTATAGACCTATATAACGCAAGTATCGCGATCTGTATGAAAACCAAGCGTGCCATTTTTGACTACCTACTATGACGTATTTAGATTCAAAGACGCCGCCGCGTGCGGCACCCATCTCGCCCCACCCCCGGGACCTAGCGCCAGCGCTCATGCTCACCCAGCCAACAGGGCCCTATTTCTCGAAACTATTAGTTTACTAGTATATTAGTTATTAGTTACTAGTGTAAAAATTACAAGTCCTAATATTTCCTGTTTCTCAAAAACAGGTACTGGACTAATAACTAATAGTAGCAGACTAATAAAAAATATTAGGCTGGCTTGGCTTCCCGCCATTTTTGGATTCGTTTGATTTTGTTGTTTGCACATTGGCGGTAAAAGAGAATTGTTTTATTTAAAGTAAATAATTTAATTAAATTCAATTTACCATGGATCTAAAGCTAATGGTTTTGAAAAGTGTATTAGAAGCAAGATACATTCTGTTTAGGGTTTCTCAAACATTATTATTGTATCTCCTTCACTGTCGGAAGCAACGATATAGATAGACCTATATAACGCAAGTATCGCGATCGGTATGAAAACCAAGCGTGCCATTTTTGACTACCTACTATGACGTATTTAGATTCGAAGACGCCGCCGCGTGCGGCACCCATCTCGCCCCACCCCCGGGACCTAGCGCCAGCGCTCATGCTCACCCAGCCAACAGTACTACAGGAGTTACAGGACTGAGCGCGAAAGTGGCGGCTTACGATTTTTGTACGCAAGCTGGGCACGCGAAGTAGTTGCTCTTGCGTTATCTAGGTGTATCTACAGGGTTATTGGAAAAACACCAACAACCTCTTAAGAGGTCATTGTACTTATCATAAGGAACAACTTTTACTATGGCACCAAACCTGAAATCGCGATAAAAACATCTGCTGTTCCCTAGATTTTGACCAGTTATGCGAACATAAATGTCAGATTTGGTCCCATAGTAAAAGTTGTTCATAATGAAGTACAATGACCTCTTAAGAGGTTTTTGGTGTTTTTCCAATAACCCTGTATAGCTGTAGTCGGAAGTGTCCGAATATGACCACATTTAAAAAAAAATTTTTGATAAATTTAGGTAAGACTAATAATTTTGGCTAATATTTTTTACAAGCCTTCTGAGATTAATAGCTTTACCAGTGTAATTTACAAGAGTATTTAATAACACATTATTTTATGAAACCAAATTGAATTTACTGTGGTAATTTTAGCCAATATTTATTAGTTGGCAACTAGTAACTAATAGTTTACTACCGTAGCTTCGAGAAACGCACACTAGTAAACTTGTAAAAAATATTCGTTCATGGACTAATATTATTAGTCTAATAAGTTTTGAGAAATATGGCCCTGAAGTGAAAAGCGTTTTTATTTGTTTCCTAAGCTTTCTTGTTTTTATTTACATACAATCAAAATCTATAATGCGGCGTATCACAATTTGTGCATTTTTGTCATAGGTGTCATTTTCATGGTTTTCAGGGGTGCCGATACCTGGTGGTTATTTTCGTCGGTGTTGTATTTTAGGATGGCGCCTATTTCAAATAGGTAATAATACTTGTGAAGTTGTGAATCAATCCAGACATCAGATTCGTGCCAACGCGAACGCCAGTAAACTTGATATCCAAAATCTAGGTTCCGTGGACAAATGGCAAAAACGGAACTCTTTTAATTTAGTCATATCTGTCTGTCCATCTGTCCGTCCGGATGTCACACAGCTATTTTACTCGGAGATTTTCCTGGAGTTCACTTAATTCACCTGGGTCAATTCACCTAGATGCATTAACTACTTATACTATTCGTAAACTTTAATCACTACTTGGTTGCCAATCCTGTATATATAATAAATTTTGATTTTGATTTTGATTTTGACATCCACCAAGTTAGTATAATATAGTAAAACAACCAGAAGGTTTAAGCGGCCTCATATTCTATTGAAACTCCATACCTACTACGCACAAGGTCGACGTGTTACCACCGAACGTGTGGCCATTGCATTGGGGACTATTGTCGAATGTGTCTTCTATGACATAAATTATTATTACTTATCGCATTTTTAATTAACACCGACAGTTGCTCCCAAAGGGTAGTATCTAACGAGTATTTTTTATATGTTTTCAACCCCAATATATTTCAAAATAGTGTAATTGTATTATCATATGGCACGTTTGTCGTGCTGCGTTTGTGTTGATGACAATGAGCACGGGCGCGCCTCCCTTGTCGTTGTCGCCCGTCTGCTCGGTCTGGTAATACAAAACATGTGATCAAATCATTTGGGGCCGAACTCACATATGCCACGGTTTACATAAGTGATTAGGTATTTTTATTACCATTTGTGTTACTTAGGTACTTAGGTACCTATTGTATTGCTCTGGCCTGTTTGCCATTCCGTAGTAATTTTCTTTCGCTATCTCATTTCAATGTTTATATTTGTCCCCTGGTGTTTGGTATTGTAAACACCACTAGGTATCCAAAAATATTGTACCTAGATGTCCAATTAAGCTACCTGAATATGAGGTAGGTGCCATATAATATTCCAGTTAAAGAGTTGATAAAGGGTGATTCAAAATTCGTAAATCTGCCTTGCCTTTATAGATCTAGGCCGACTGAATCTTAGCTCAAAAAAATGTGCCTCACAACGACAAAGTATCCTCCTAACTGCACTACAATCTAGCAGCTAACAGGCATACTTTACAGCGCCATTTGCAGCCCCAGACCATTAAGTAGCGCTCCTAATGAAGCGATGCAGCAGCGCGCGGCGAGGTGTGCAACACGGTCGCGCGACCCGGTCGTGGCCCAGGTCGCGCTATCCGCCATCACGACGGAAAAAAGCAGCCTTGTACGGACAACTAACAAACACTATGCTAAACCGCCACATTTGGAAACTACATAATTCGTTTGACGATATTTCTTTGAACGATTCCGTTATTTCAACTTGCCGCTGGTTTTATTGAATCAATAAAACGATCCTTTGCATCTACAATCGTAGATGGTAGGTCTAGGTACTTACCTCTTACGTTTCGATTAGGTATAGGTAGGTAGGTAGGTACCTACCTACTTACCTAATAATATTTGTGTATGTAAACTACCTATCTAATGGCAAGCAGGTTCAAACCGGAACGACACAATCAACGAGCTTCAGAGAAAATCTTAGCTCATTAGTTATTCAAGAGCCGTTTCAGGTCATAGCGAGCTGACATCGTACCGGCGCGCGGCGGTTCCGCAGCGACATGGGACATCTTCAGTTTCATCAAGGGTAAGCTCTATAAGCTCGACAAACATTTGTGCAAACGTGCGCAGACTCCTGATTGCCCACTTGTCCTAACATCATTATTCTAACCACAAAAAACTCGGCTATTGTCCTACGACCCTCCGCGAGGGTCACAACTCATGTAACAATACCGCATCAAGCGCAGGTTTTACGACGTCAGCTGCGCAAGTGGATGCCTATTGTCATAAAATGGGATTAAACTATCCTATTCAATTATTTATAACAGTTTTTTGCAAAAAAAAATTGATCTTTCACATTTAAAATCGACCTTTTGTCGTTTGCTGCAAGGGTGGTTTTCTGTTGTCGGCTTCTAAATTTGCATCTAATATTTATCCCTCCAGCAATCGAGATCCCCTCGCGAATTATCTTTTTATCCATTACAACGATTACAGTATTTAACCGTGCGTCGCGGCGTGAAATCGGATTGATTAGCGATACATATGAAGCGAATAGTTTATCGATTAACAATTATTGTAATCGATTACGGCTACCGTTAGAATATTTTATGAACAATCGTATCGAATCGGTTCGTTCGGGAGGCGGCTACCGTTTTATTAATTGGATTTCGAAGATTTATGTGTGATGGGGATAGAAAATGGGATAGTAATGGGCATTTTTTTGTTTGTCATGTTTTTAATGAGTTTTTTGGCAATGTGTCTGAGATGGTGTAAGCAGTAGGTACGGCCGTTGTCCACGTGCCCCGTGCCCCGTGCCCCGTGCCCCGTGCCCCGTGCCCCGTGCCCCGTGCCCCGTGCCCCGTGCCCCGTGCCCCGTGCCCCGTGCCCCGTGCCCCGTGCCCTGTGCCCTGTGTCAGTCGCGGTGTTTGTTCGCGTGTGACATGCGACGCTGGCACAAATGTGTCGATGCATTGATGGCATCAGCTCGATCGTCTCATTATTTCACAGGGCATGGCGGGTCAGTCAATCAAAAATTAAAATGGGTCCCGAACAACTTTCGCGGACCTTCGGGATTACTGATACTTTACCCGTCAATTTAAACGAATACCCGGCAATGGCTAGATACTGAATCCATCAGATGTAATTCAGGTACCTACCTACATAATAAAGAGTAGGTATGGTAGTTAGTTTAGGTAGGTAGTTAGTCTATTCTATTCTACTGTTTGGATTGGGACCATCATACTATAATTTCGAGTCTCGAGAACTTAGACATTGAAAGTATTTTGTTAATGATCGCTATTATATAATTTTCCTATTTCACATTAACTTGTACTTATTACAATGATGACACTACCTACTTGATTGGTACCTACGTGAAACATAACGGTTGTCGTGACCGCAGCACGGCGCGGCGCGGCACGTCGCGACAAGGCACGGCACGGCGCGGCACGCATGGAACATTCCGCTCATTAGTCCGTGCCGTAAGTGCCGTTAGCTCTCGTTAGCCAAGTTTATGATGTCCTGAATAAATAATGTATCAACTATTAGCAGCGTTATGTTGCGGAGGACGCTCTTGTCGTGCGCGGTGTTGCTGCACCTTAGCACTGAATAAGTAGACTCGTTTGCTTAACTTATTGAGATAGTGGCATTTGATAATAAAAACACCTAGCGGCTGTTATAAATGTGTAAAAACTCTTAAAATATTCTGGAAGCTAAATATTTAATTTATATTAGAACAGAATTAAATTTAAAGAATATTAACTCTTAGCAATATGAAATCGTCGCTGAAAACCAGCGCTGGGGCTCTGTTTTGCATAGGGTTTTAGCATTTATGCTGAGCGATGTCCGTTTGTAGATGTGACGCATATTTTACCCCAACTTGTTTTTGTTTTGTGTTTTTTTCTGCAAATAAACGTATTTTCGTTGTTTTTTTTCTTTCTAAATGCTAAAACACAATGTATTGACCGTACTTCCGGCAGGCCTGTTGGTCGGCACGGTCAGCCACACAAGTCGATTAATGCTACCCTTTAGCTAAATACAGTATTTATTATTCATAACTAGCTTCATCTTAATGACAAGGTACCTAAGTTACTTAAATATTGTGCAAAGATTTTTTCACCATGTCACAGTCCCAACAATTACCTACCAAAGGAACAGTTCGTTCTTGCTTTAACATCCAATTATCTACAAAATCCGAAACAATAGTTGGCACCTGTTTCTGTCCCTGGACCCCTACATCATTGTAATGGCGTCCATTCCTCTGGCTTGCCGTCCTGTCGTGCGCCCGCGTCGTGTCGCACTCGGCAACGCTCGACACACATCGGGCACTTCCGCGACGCAGCATTACACGCCGCGCTAATTAGGCTGCGCGGGCGCAGGTTAAGTGGCGTCTTGTACGGAACCTGCATGTCCCACGTAATGGCTTTTATTGGTTCTTAGTTTGACGGTTGTCTGCCTGAGTGGTCTGGGTTGAATCCTATAGTTCGATTTCATACACGGGAAAGGTTTTGTCAGGTTAGGGGGTGAAACTCATGATTGACTTGTTCTTGAGACATCCATCATCAGTCTAGTCTGTTAGTTGGTCTAACAGTATTGTGAGCCTTTAGGTTCCTCTTCCAGTCTGTACCAAGTAGGAATAACAAAATCATGCTCTTTTTCTTAGTTTCGACATTATTTAGAACTAATCTGATATTAATTTAATGGGTAGGTAAATCATAAAGATAGCCCTTACATAACATACGTGACTTTCAACATCAACATACCTCAATAATCTAAATTCTAATACATTCAAACTATCAAAAACATCGAAAATCATCTCAATTTTATTAGGTATCATTAAAATCTGGCACCCAGCGCACATACTCAATCCACGATAAAAACTCATTTCAAATTATCTAATCTAATTTGATACTAGAAAAGTTGAGAGTCACCGGATCGAATCTTGGACATTTTAATTGTGGTTGATAAGTAATAAATAAGTATGGGCGGGTGATGGCACTGAGAGACTCGGACCGAAGTGACGACCGACAGAGGCGCTCACTTCACTGAAGCTCATTTACATTTTAATTAGACGGGATCGATGCGTCGGTAATGATGGCTGCGGTGACGCGGGAGGTCCCATATCGTAGGCAGTAGATAGAGGAGTGACGTGATAAGGAAGCATCAAGGAGGGACAGGACAGGCACCTATTAATTAGCCAGAGATTAAGGATCTCAATTAATTTAATCTATACTATCGAAACTATTGATTGCTTGCTTGGTATTGACATGGACGGCTGTTAGCGTCCAAGAAACCTTAGTGATATTAACTTTTCACATAGCACTGGGCCGTACAGAGCCAATTCTATGTTATTGTTCAGTATAGGGCAGTTGGATCCTCTTTTGGTCTTTTGATCACATATTATAAACACCACCTAAGTACTGCACTTACGACTTGGTACCTTGTAAAACCGTATTCAGCTGTGGACTATATAATATTAAGCTCATAACGAAGGGATTTCATTGTTGCGACTTATTTATTCTCCATATGAGTCCCACTGAATTTAAAACAAATCTAGGTAAATACCGTAAGAATACTTCACATAAGCTAGTGCTTCTATCTACTCGTCGGTTGCGCCGCGCCGGCGCAGTCTAATTAACGAAGTGTGGCTAGTCGTGCTCTCGCGCCGTTCAGAGCTGCATTTACATAGCAACGGTCAGAGGACACGGAACCACCACCACATGGCACATTACAAGAGGTACTTGCAATAACAAGGAGGCAGAGGTAGAGTGCATTTATTTATTGGAACGGACCGAGGCAGCTACGTATTTAATTAATCTTTAAATGCTATGTATTTAGAAGCTGGTTGCCATGGACTAAGATGTATTTAGAGATGTTTCTATGTAACAACTAGGCCCGTTACATATTTATGAGGAAACTCGACATTAATCCAAGTGTCATCATGTCTCAAGTGTCATCTTCAGAAAGATCCCGTTCGATCGTCCATTTGGCAAAACTAAACAATAATTTGATGGCTTACGAGCCTGTATTTTACGAATAGTTTTATTATACAAACTGAAACAGCAATGCTGTGCTAATTAGTAGAGCAGATAGCTGCGCTGGTAGGATACCTCAGGAGCAGCTCTTAACGCTAAGGGGCTCCATCAAAAGCTTAAGCCAGAAGGTAGAAAATAGAGTTTCTTGCCCATTCTTCTCCATACGAAAACTACCTTTTGGGAGGGGCGACTAGAATCAATTTCGTTTTATTGTACTTTTTGACGTTCAAATAAAAGTCAAATCATTTATTTCAAATAGGCGCACTAAAGGCACTTTTGAACGTCAAAAATTATAATAAAACTAATTGATTCTAGTCGCCCATTCCAAAAGGTAGTTTTCGTATGGAGAAGAATGGGCATGAAACTGCACCGTTACTCTTTTAAAAATGTTTTACAAGTTTTTGTATACATTCATTAAATAATTATATGTGAAGAAGATGCATCTAGAATAAAAAATAGTCTATCAACAAAAGGTAAAAAGTATTAAAAATAAAGCAATGACAAGTAAATCAATTATGTGATAGATACATGGTGTTCACTAATTTACAAATATTGTTAAAGTAGATTATTTTTATATAATTTTAATAAGTGTGTGAGTCATTGTAGCCACAACAGTTCAAAAGTGCCTATTTAAAATAAATGATTTGACTTTGACTTTAATATTACATGACCTTATTTATAATAACTGAGATATCGTACCTCCTCTTGCTGCCATAACAACAAACAGATCAACATCTTATGGACCCCATGGCCATCATATTCCATATCGTTATGAATAGGACGTAAACTTTCCCGTCATTGGAGTGGCGGTCCCGGCTACACCTCGGTACAACGGCTATTATCTGTTATGGCCGCGTCGATATCCTACATAGATTACTACTCGTTATGACTTCGTATCGAAAAGTTATTACTAGCTTGGGACTCGAGGGTTCGTCTAAGGTTCGTTTGTGTGGGATTTCTTATACTTATACCTACAGCTTCGGTGATATTGGCGTGCTTTCCGTACAAAAATATTACCATTTAAACATTTAATTAAACTATCGCTTGCTTGCTTGGTGTAAATTGTTATTTATTTATTGAAGTGAAAACTTTTTTAGATGTGTTGGGCATTTTTTGAGATGGGAAAAAACCATTGAATTCGCGCCATCGTTACCGTAACCGACGCCGCTTCGGATGTGTTTGGCTGTCCTCGGAATGTAGTCGGTTTTAATGTAGATATATCCGATATGTCAGTGAGTGAGTGCAACGTATTCTTTTTGTGTTTTGTTTTCACTTCTGTCGGCACTCCCGGAGCGCCACTGTTTTTTTTTTGTGGTTATCTCTGGGGGAATGGTCACTATATGTTTCTTTCTTATTACCATTATTTTCCCGGACTTTTGTTAAAGCTTGTTGTTGGTATTTTCTGGCTAATCTAATGGCTATATCTCTCACTCCCTCATTCGTGTGTTCAGCTTCGGAGTCTCGGAGATGAAACAAAAAGACAAACCCACTTCTACATGTCGTGTATATTATCAGTAAGGATCATCCTAAAAATTAGATGAGCCAATACTCGTGGGCTTCATATGTTAATATAATAGTGGTCGTTTACAAGATGGGCCACGTAACGATGTTACGACGCGTCTGCGCCCACGCAGCGTTCACACTCGATCGGTTTAACATCAATGCGATGCCTTGAATCGGACACGATGGGATCGGATGAACCTAATGTGGGCCGGAATTAGGTGATCGGGTTAGATATTGGTCATTTTTGATGATTTGAAAATAAAATTGTTAATTTTTTGAAGATGTTGTGCTTGACAGTTTTATATCTCATTACTTGTATCGTGATGATAATGATTTCATGACTATCTCGGGAGTAAATATTTTGATACCTATTCATAGTTTTATTCTGCCAGATGCATGAAGCCTGAAAAATATACCTATTGCATATACGAGTACCAGGACATGCAAGCATGCAGAAAAGCCATACAATTATTCGAAAAAGTCATTCAATATGAAACTAAATCAAACCCAGTAGAAACTACAGGTGCACTCATCACAACACATAATTCATATTGTAGTCTGATTGCAAAAAAAGAGAACAAGACAGCATCAGGGCTCCTCTCTACGGTCCCTACTTACAGTGCCTTGCCCCGTTGCGTGTCTCGAACACTTGATGCGCAAACAATAAAACAAAAGGAAACTACAAATTATCGAGCGCAACGCTTTTCAAATACTTAGTTGGCGCATGAATCATGTGCCAACTAAGACTTAACTTATTTAGGGATGCAGGGGATTACAAACTGAACAGTGGGCGTGGCAGTTCTTGGTGTTGTTCGTCATATAGCTATTCATTTTGTAATTACTGATTTGCTAGGGTATCTTTATATACTGAATTTTAAAATTCTTGGTAATACAAGTGAAAAAGTTCATTAAGATAAACTGCTTTTAAAAGCTTTACAGTTCTTGGTAGGAAAGTTCTTTAAATAGTTAGGTACATGACATTTTGATCTCACCTCATACTTACAACTTTCAAAGGTGATACGTCAAAAATGTATGGTTAAACAGTCGCTAATCGTTACTTAACTTTAAGCAACGGTTATAAATAAACCCCTTTGTATATCTATGAAGACTCAACTCTATCCATAGCCTGAATTAGATTGTTTTCGCTGGGAAGTGTCAAAGGTCATCCCTTATGTAAGATTAGCCAATGCGTAGTTTCAGTCGATTTTAGTCCATCAGCCCTCTTTTGGAGAGGTCGTCTTCAAAGACGGAGGATATATTTATAAGATAAGGATATCCATCAGAAAGTCCACCATAAACAACGGTACCTTTACACTTGTATTCTCAAGATCTGCAGCCGCACAGTGACTCCCATATAACGAGACGATCTAAACTCTTGCGCACAATATTCTTGATTTCTCCGCAAACACAAAACCTTACAAGAGCTCGTACAAGAGCGATCAGGAGTAAGGACCTGTAAGTAGTTGTCTAGCTACTCGTCAGAGAGTGGAGCGAGCGGTGGGAGCGGTGGGAGCATGTCCGGGCGCGGGCGCAGCGTGACAGATAGATTGCAGCCGAGCGACCTCTGCCGGCTGCACGTCCCAGCAATAGGGTGGCCTACTCATCTAGGCTACGTTGTTACGTGGGATATGCTGCAGACTTGTATGTACGGACATTACAGTTCCGAAACGGATTAACCCGGTGAGTGTATGGGTCCTTTGATTTGATTAGAGGTTTTAAAACATTTTTAAAAAGTTTTAGCAAGACCTCAAAAAAAACGAACCCATAATCTCTAAGCTACACATTATCTAAAGAACTACAAACATGTCGAAAATGACAGCCTTTCTATCAATTATCAACAAAGAAAACTTGTCTTTTAACATATTTTAAAGAGCTGCACTCTGCCAAGTTCCAAAGATTCTTAATCTGGATCATTCCATGTGTCTATCCTGCTATTCCCACAACAGCTAGTCCCTCTACAGTCAACTCACGGCTTCGCTAGCAACTGGCAGTGCGCACAATGAAAAAGTGGCGTCGTTCATAAATTATCGGCGCAATGGCGGCGCGTGACGTGGTCTGCGCGCGCGCACCGTGGCCAGTGCACGACCCAGAGCATCTCATAGGATGGGGGCAGAAGGACCAATACAATCACCAGCCTCTCTGATGATTATCATAGAAAGGAATCTTTTGTGACGTTTTGATAAAAAAGTTGGTGTGTGCAATAATTATGTTGCTGGTCTGTGTAACCATCACTTGAGGAAGCGGTGCTCACTGTTGCTGGTCTGTGTAACCATCACTTGAGGAAGCGGTGCTCACTGTTGCTGGTCTGTGTAACCATCACTTGAGGAAGCGGTGCTCACTGTTGCTGGTCTGTGTAACCATCACTTGAGGAAGCGGTGCTCACTGTTGCTGGTCTGTGTAACCATCACTTGAGGAAGCGGTGCTCACTGTTGCTGGTCTGTGTAACCATCACTTGAGGAAGCGGTGCTCACTGTTGCTGGTCTGTGTAACCATCACTTGAGGAAGCGGTGCTCACTGTTGCTGGTCTGTGTAACCATCACTTGAGGAAGCGGTGCTCACTGTTGCTGGTCTGTGTAACCATCACTTGAGGAAGCGGTGCTCACTGTTGCTGGTCTGTGTAACCATCACTTGAGGAAGCGGTGCTCACTGTTGCTGGTCTGTGTAACCATCACTTGAGGAAGCGGTGCTCACTGTTGCTGGTCTGTGTAACCATCACTTGAGGAAGCGGTGCTCACTGTTGCTGGTCTGTGTAACCATCACTTGAGGAAGCGGTGCTCACTGTTGCTGGTCTGTGTAACCATCACTTGAGGAAGCGGTGCTCACTGTTGCTGGTCTGTGTAACCATCACTTGAGGAAGCGGTGCTCACTGTTGCTGGTCTGTGTAACCATCACTTGAGGAAGCGGTGCTCACTGTTGCTGGTCTGTGTAACCATCACTTGAGGAAGCGGTGCTCACTGTTGCTGGTCTGTGTAACCATCACTTGAGGAAGCGGTGCTCACTGTTGCTGGTCTGTGTAACCATCACTTGAGGAAGCGGTGCTCACTGTTGCTGGTCTGTGTAACCATCACTTGAGGAAGCGGTGCTCACTGTTGCTGGTCTGTGTAACCATCACTTGAGGAAGCGGTGCTCACTGTTGCTGGTCTGTGTAACCATCACTTGAGGAAGCGGTGCTCACTGTTGCTGGTCTGTGTAACCATCACTTGAGGAAGCGGTGCTCACTGTTGCTGGTCTGTGTAACCATCACTTGAGGAAGCGGTGCTCACTGTTGCTGGTCTGTGTAACCATCACTTGAGGAAGCGGTGCTCACTGTTGCTGGTCTGTGTAACCATCACTTGAGGAAGCGGTGCTCACTGTTGCTGGTCTGTGTAACCATCACTTGAGGAAGCGGTGCTCACTGTTGCTGGTCTGTGTAACCATCACTTGAGGAAGCGGTGCTCACTGTTGCTGGTCTGTGTAACCATCACTTGAGGAAGCGGTGCTCACTGTTGCTGGTCTGTGTAACCATCACTTGAGGAAGCGGTGCTCACTGTTGCTGGTCTGTGTAACCATCACTTGAGGAAGCGGTGCTCACTGTTGCTGGTCTGTGTAACCATCACTTGAGGAAGCGGTGCTCACTGTTGCTGGTCTGTGTAACCATCACTTGAGGAAGCGGTGCTCACTGTTGCTGGTCTGTGTAACCATCACTTGAGGAAGCGGTGCTCAGTGTTGCAGGTCTGTGTAACCATCACTTGAGGAAGCGGTGCTCACTGTTGCTTCTATCTTCGCATTCCTTCTTATTGTCGTTTTGTTCGGAGTTCTCTTTCTGTAGAACGTTGTGGTGTGGCACCAGCCTCTATGTTTATGCTGATTAATAGGGATAAATCGATGGACAGCGCCGTGATACGTGGATAAATTACTTTTATATCTACAATATTTTTACATCCTTTACGAATATACTGCACGAGATCTTATTATTAAACTGACGTATTACTTTACTATTTTGATGGTTATACTGTTTTGGTTTAATTAATGTCATTGTGTCGCACGTTCTATCAAAAAGGGGTGAACTCTTCACCGTTGTTATCAACCTCAGAGTCCACTTCTTCTAGAAGCTCACCTGCAAACAATGTAATGCAACCAATAAAGCTTAGGTTTCCGAAGAAAACGGTGGCGTAATATTGCTTTTATCTGTTGCCTCTCCAATTCCTGAAGGCTGGCTAGTCCTGTGTGAGGTGGAACAACTCAGCAGTAGTCGTGGCTCCAGTCTGCTCGCGAATGTTCCTAATAAAGACTGACTTTTTTCTTCGGCTTACACCACGCTTCCCCGCTACTTTGGCGATCATTTCGAGTAAACTATAAATAAGTTGCTTTTTTAAACGACTTCAAAAAAAGGAGGAGGGTCTTAATTCGGTTGAATATTTTTTTTTTACAAATATGCCTAGCTTTTTCTTAACTATGTTGGGGTCGGCTATTACCGGATATAGCTGAAAACCAGAAAAAAATGTATTGCCATAAATGGCAATAGGTATCTATTGAAACCGAAGTATCGTCCTCTCCTATCCGTGTCCGTGGTGTCCGTCTGGCGGCGCGGGCGCAGGTCGGTGGCGTGCCGGCGCGTCGTTTGTCCGGCGCGAGTTACGGCGCGATCCGCGATACTCCGCTGCTCTGATTGGTACACGCGCGCGATGAGCGATAAGTGCGGGTTCACACGTCCACAACACGCCACGCTCGGACGGAGTTAGGGGCAGTGCAGATGATGAGAGGTGACGCCTTAGGATTGCCTCAAAGAAATGCTGCTCTTGCACACGACAGCAAACGAACATAGATCATTTGATACGTTACCACTAAAAAGATTACAATCACAGTGTTAAGTTGTATGGTGGTGAGCCTATCGCCATCTTCTATCAGAGTTCTCAGACAATTAGGCACCTTAGACTGAGGTAGTTTTTAAGAAAAGTAAGATGCTTGCGCAGTATACTAGGCGTTACATTAACGGATCATGTTCGAAAACCAATACTACGTTCCAAAACAAAGATAGCTGACGTGGCTCAAAAAGCTGCTTAACTTAAATGGGACTGGGCAGGACATGTTAGCCGCATGCCATATGACAAGCTGTGGGCCCAAATAGCACAGAATTTATGCCCTGAGACTGTGAGGCGGGATTGCGGCAGACCACGTCTGAGATGGCGGGACGAGCTGGATAGGTTCCTTCAAAACTGGAAGGACGACACGCGGGCTCGCGAAAGATGGAAGGAGTGGAGGGAGGCCTTTGCCCAGAAGTGGGACAGCGTAGGTTAGTAACAAAAAAAAGTTGCTTCCCAACCTCCACCACCCGGATACCTACAACATGGGTTTTCAATGAAACAAAAGCTCTGGGCGTGCAAAATTAAGACATATTTTGATAGTTGGTATCTAACAACAGTTTGTAATGTGTCCAACAACAGTGGCACGAAACTCTCCACTCGTGAGCACTCTTCTTAAACCGCTCGTCCGTGATTGGCGCTCGCCAGATGCGGCGATAACGCGCAACAAGGAGGCTGTATCGCAACATGTTCGCGAACACAATGAAGCAATTTATTGCTCCAACAGCTCATAAATATTAGTATTGTTGTAACTGTATTTGTTCGTAAGGTTAGCACGTTTGATGCTATCTACTTTATGGGATGCAATTAGTCGCTAATGATTTTTATTTATTTATTCATCCGTATGTTCTAAATGCATTTGCAAATTGTAGATGTGGCATTTTCGAAATATGTCATCTAGGCAGGGGCCTTTCGCTATTTAGTGAGGTTTGATTACGTGGAAGTACCTAACTAATACGTTATTCATAGGTTTCTGCGCGATCTTTGAGTCAGGATTTCAGTAAACGTGTGGAGGCACGTTTAAAGTCCTGCTGTCTCATTAGTTCCTACAAATAAATAAATCCCATGTAACGTTTCCAGCGTTTAGTTCAGCAGCCTGTTCGGAGACCTTGACTGAGGCTTTCGAGCTTTTAAAATCGTGAAACTAGAAACGAAAACTATTCCTCTGACTTATACAAATAATCTCGCAGCAACATGTACGTAAGAGCTATGTGCTCTTAGAACAGCATGAAGCAATGAGTTCAAGCCCTCACGACACGTTAATTTAGAGCGGGTATCTCCGCCATAGATCAGGCGATAAGACTAGAGCTGCTCGAAAAAGATTGTAATGTATCCGCAGATATCAGCTGCGATTGGTAGCCACTAGCCAGTGCTAGTAGTAATACGTCACGTCTGTTGCAGCTCGTTTGCGTTGAGATGACGGGGCGTAGAAGATTCACTATCTTTTTCGTTGCAAGAATGATTACACATTTTAGATTCAGCTGCGTTTGATACAGACGCCTGCACTATTTCGTCTCGTATCGATCAGTTGAGAACGAAGCCATATCTAACTTGCTGCTGAGACTGAGAATTTCCTCTCGTGTTGGCTCGTATCTGTTGCTACACGAAAATGTGTGAGCACTCGTGTTAAACAGATTACGATGTCAGGCAGGTTGCAAAGCGCTTACGAAGTTTGCATTGGATGTAGGTGTTGGTGGGCATCGTACCATATTATACGACTATGCAATCAAACCCAAAACTTACTAATCGGCAGACAAGACATAGTAAACCAAACTTAAGATAACCATAGACTAGTTCATACACAACCTAATCTGCAAGATCGCATTTGATCAGTGGTCTACATCGAAAACTGTAATTACAAGTTCTTCCTCATATTTTTTGCAAAGCTACTCAGATTTAAGTGGTACCTCCACAGTACATCTATGATTTAAGGCTATGCATAGTAGCGTGAGTGTTCTTAATAATAGTGCAGATCCGTCATTAGGAACAGTCTTGAAGAACAAAGTAATTTGATGAGTCGAGTGCCCGCCGCGGTGCGGGCGGCGGCGCGGGCGGCGGCTTTCAGGTCACGGTTTTGATTACACATGTAACATGGTTTTCTGATTCTGTGACCAGGCTGTTTGTTCCTCTGATGTACGACGAGCACTTTGTGACTCGTGAGGATCACACCCAGAATCAATCTGAAATCAGCAATACGCAGTAAGCAGGCTTATAATGATCGATATTTCTTCCATCCGTATGAAGCGAGCCCTTTGCCCTTTAGACCTGCGGGAGACTGATACTATTATTCACACTATCTCCCCGTTTCTTGTGATAGTTTAGATCCTAGTTACCGTTATCCCTTCCACTACGATGAGGTGTTAACGCGGACCGATTTCACGACTAGACACCAGACAGGGATGGATCGTGTGACCCCGCATCGTTTCGCTAATAAACCAGCTATAGTGCAGCGAGGAGGGACGCCTGCGCCGGCGCAGCCAGGCCGAGGTCACGGGGAGGCTAACCCAGCGGCGGGGCGGGGCGCGGGGGGCGTGGCCGCACTGCGCTCCCATTGGTGTACACAGTTAGAAAGGCGCACGCGCATTCACCGCGCTTTATTAGCGATTTGATGGTCAACTCCTTAAACAATGCTGGAGAACGTAAACAATGGACTGAAACGTGACCGCGGGGCCGCGGGCTCTGTTCCCGTTTCAATTGCACGACGTGGCGCAACCAGAGTGGCTCATTGTAACGCTGTTTGTTTTTTGTTGTAACATGAGAGGATGTTGCGCGCGCAGCTTTTTGTGAGCGAGCGATTAAAATTGCGGAGCGGATGACGACGGGCGGCGGCGGTGCGGTGCGGTGCGGAGCGTTTTTATTGTTGTGTAAGCATTGCACTCGATGCGCGGATCGCGTTATTATTTCTAGAGGAAACGGTCGCGGCTGCGCTGATTAATTCAGCCAAACAAGTTATTAAGTTACGTCGTAATGTTCAGGTGAAGCTTTGTGCGCACGTTGTGCAACGCGAGCGCAGGCTTCATGATAATGGCTGACCCTGGCGATACACAGCTCTATTTTCTTGGCTTAATATCGTCAAAATCTGCTGTAGAAGAAGAACACTTCGTCTTAACTGAAACTCAACTGAATTTAAATGTTTCCTAATTGAGGTTAATTAACTTGAGCTGTACTACGCGATGATGTCCTGCTTGAAGAGGATGCGACCTAGTGGTTTACTGCTGCTTTGATAAATAAAACTTTTTCAGATTAACTTGACAGTTTATTGCTAAGTAACCGATATTATTAAAACTACGTTAAAATGCTAATGCTGCAAATGTAATACGTGAAAATGAATTAATTCGGTTTGCCGTCCTATCGTACACTGAAGTCGCTCCGCACTTGCGGCTTTATCGAATGCTAGATCAGCAAAATAGTGTTCGATGACATTGTATCGGACACTATACTCATCGTGATGGTAAGCGTAAGCAATGATGGAAGCTGCGCAGGGTTCCAATCAGAGGTCAACATTTCTTTAAAAAAATGGGTTATAGAGAGCGACCTCGCCTACATCTACATCAGGTACGCGATACCTATATCTTCTTTCGTCGGAACGTGGCTGAGTACAACGACCTACACTACTGACAATTCTATGTCGCTAAACTATAGGTAGATACCTATGGGTGGTCAGGGAGTGACCTTTTCTTTTAAAAGATCCAACGAAATTATTTTATAATTCACTCAATTTTATAAAGATACTTTCCTATGTACAAAATAGAAATTGTACGCAGGTAGTAGGTAACTGCCACGCGTAGCACAGTGAAGTTCGTTGATGTCTTTTGTTCTGTGCTACGAATCATGCTATGAACTACGAATGATGCTACACATGATTATGCAAATGATGCGACGGATTATACTACCTACTAATGGTGAAACGAGCTTATACTACGAATGACGCTCGAACTACTAATGATGCTACAAATGATAATGCGAATGATGCTACGGATTATACTAGTAATGGTGCTACGAATGACGCTACGAAGTATGAATGATGCTACGAATAAAAAACTCACTTGGAAATTCTACGTAGAAGATATATCGCATATTTAAGTACCTAAATCTGCATACGCACGGTTCCAATTATCAAAAAAAGTAAACATTGAAACAATATTGATAGCGTATCACGGTTTAGCAGGTTCAATTTTGCTACACCACTTTTACCATTTTTAACCGACTTCTAAAAAGGAGGAGGTTCTCAATTCCGATGTTTATTATATATATATTTTTTATGTATGTTCGGGTATAACTCCGTCTTATATAGACGGATTTGCAAAATTCTTTTTTTGTTCGAAAGAAGTTTATTCCGGAATGGTTCCATTTAAATTTCGTAAAGTTCTGTGAGTTTCGGAGACAGACAACGGAACTCTTCAATACATGCCAGCAAATCAACCGCGATTGCTGCTATCGCTTATGTGTGCATTGTTTAAGCAATCACACAACATGACATCACGCCTGTACCCTCTAAAAGGGTACGCAGATGTGTTCAGTATACCACGGTACATCCTTATTTCTGTCAAAGTTGTTATTGGGGTAGTACCTCTTAATCTAAAAATTCTCTCATTTTTTAATGGATAAGGTTTGCTTCCGAGGTGGTCCCATATAAATTTTATGAACTTTGCATGGATAGTTTTGGAATTATCTTCAATAATACGAATTTTTTCCACTTAGTTTATATTGATGATGTTTTAATATCTTCCTGTCACTGATAGCAAGGTGTTATATGAATTTGTATGGGGTGGCTACAACTAAAAAGTGAAAAATAACTTTAAGTCGGAAGTCGGTGTCAACATACTAAAATGCGGAAACAACGACAGTTTATCTATTGTATACCTATAATGTTTCACAAATAAACTTTATGATTAAAATTATGAATGATAATACGAATGATGTGACGAATTAGACTAGTAATGGTGCTACGAGTGACGCTACGAACTTATACTATGAGTCATGCGACGGATGATGCGATGCGATGCGGTGTTAACTGTGTTTAGTACTTACACCCCGATGGTAACTACCTGCCACCCGATGGTAAATACAAATCAAATCATTTATCACTTTACAAATGCGGGTAATTAGTGTTTACATAGATGTTTTTTAGGGTTCCGTTGTCAATAAGGAACCCTTATAGTTTCGCCATGTCCGCCCGTCTATCTATCTGTCTGTTCGCGGCTCAGTTCAGAGATTCTTTATACTAGAATGCTGTTATTTGGCATACAACAATAATCTCACCGACAGTGTGTTTTTTTAAGGGTAAGTACACGTACAGTGGGGATGTATTTTGTCTCGTCTAACACATACTGGGGTGGTGAGTACTGACACTCCGATGGGAAGTACTTACGACGTATGCTACAAATAACGGGAAGATAACAATTGAATCAGTTTCCTGTAGCTACAGAGGTGACGCTATGTTAGTTTGTGTGACATTGCAAACGTCCTTGGCTAATAATTTTGCTAGAAGTCAAAGGTGACGCAAAGCAAAAGGCATCTGATTCATGATCTCACCACATAATTAGCACATCCGGTAATAAAGCGAAGGTTGTAAATCACGCAGACTAGTTAGTCTGTTGTACTGAAAGGAACTATCAATCTCGGAGATTCATGACTTGTGCAGCCATTATTTTTTTGAACCGGAAGTCGTCAAATGTCAGCTAGAATTACCATTAAACAGATGGTGTTCCGAACTCTATGACAATGAAATATATGAAGATGGATAGGTACTGTTAAATAAGCAGGAGCTGTAAGATGGCAGTTCCTCTGTGTAGTGTTGCAGGTGTCCCTGCACAGTATACAGTATAGGTACTACTGTTGGGCTTTTTCTCTCGGAAAAGAGTACCTAGTAGCGGATTCTTAAAATATTTGAGCACGTTCATCGCGGCAGTCATTAGCCCTTCCTCTACAACCGTATAATTATTATTGTTATACTGGGTTGTGGAGGTCCGATAGGCAGTCGCTCCATGTAAAATACTGGTATTCAGCTGCATCCGGTTAGACTGGAAGCCGACCCCAACATAGTTGGGAAAAGGCTAGGCAGATGATGATGATGATGATACGGGTTGGTTGGATTGTCGAACTCTAGCCGACTAAAACCTTTTAAATTTCCAACGTAATGTATCTTCTATGACACCAACATGGATTTATTCCGGTCTGATCCTCTGAACCCCCCTCCACCCCCCCCCCCCCCTTCCTCGATCCCGCTACCGCACGCGCATGCGCCGGGGGCAGCAAAATCTACCATCTACTCATCCGGTGAAATAGCACGGTTGTTGAATTTTATGATTGTAGATAAATTAATCTCCGCCATCACTCAGACATTCTCTGTTTAATTTTGATGGATTCCTTCCATCTGTCTCCAATTCTTCACTCTGTAGAGAGGCATGACTTGTGCAGTACAGTTAGAGAACAATTAAGTACGTGAGTGCAATGCGCGCACGGCTGATCTGTGGCGAGATGCGCGCGCGCCTTTCGCATACTAACTGCCCTTAATGTTGACAAGAAGTGAGGGAGCGGACATAAAGTATGTTTCCCATCAAATAAAAAAAAAACAGGACAGACTTTTGTTTCTGAAGTAGGTAAGAAGTTTGAGGACTTAATGTTATTGTTGACTATAATTCAATAATCAAATGCTCTCAGTGGCATATCAATCCGATTGAAGCCAACCGCAGCATACCTACATGAGCACGCTAGGGTTGACTTCAATTCTGTGTAAGTTATTCATAGAAGGACTTTGCCCTTAACCTTCCCTTAGATTATTATGATTTGGAAATAAAGACCCCATAGAAAACCTTTCGAAAATTTTCAAACGTAGGGTATACACACGAGGTCGTTAAGTTCTTGGAGTTTTACTGCCAGTTAGCGTTAAGTTAGCACATAATACGTTAGATATTGAAGAATAGCTAGCAAAACTACTCATTACCGCACTCTCATAACACTTTCTAAC
Organism: Hydraecia micacea; assembly: GCA_914767645.1. Classification (NCBI taxonomy): domain Eukaryota; kingdom Metazoa; phylum Arthropoda; class Insecta; order Lepidoptera; family Noctuidae; genus Hydraecia; species Hydraecia micacea. The sequence goes on along the minus strand of OU611793.1, from coordinate 285,503 downwards.
ACACTATACGGTCGCTCCCTCAACAAACTCCAGAAAAGAAAATCAGCCGAAACTCACCGCTGTTCGACAGAACAGTTGATTACTCACAGATAAGTATAATAAGTATAATATTATGTACGGTAAGTACGACGCTATGTACGATAAGCACAATAACCGTCACTTAGCATGCCGGCGACGCGCGACACGACTGCGCGTGAGTCGCGCTCGTGACGGGGGCGGGGCTAAGCAGGAGTTTCGGTAGGTAGCTTAATTTGATTAGGTTTTGATTAAGATAATTTGAATGTCCCGCCATCTTGTTATGTAGGTCGGCATGCCGTGTACTCAAGATACACGCGTATGCCTCGCATTCTTTCATCTTTGTTGGGGTTGGGCGGTTTCCATTCTAATCAGATGCTATAAATCTGTCATCTACGTGCAGAAACTAACTCCTTCTTCAACTGCTTGCTTGTTTGCTTTTGTTTCAGAATCTGAAATCCTCCAGATCGGTAGTTAGACTTTCATGCTTAGATTATACCCGGCGGCGCGTGAGTTGTTGCTCGGAATGTTACAACTTCATATATGAAGTAAGTATTTATTTTATTTCTTATTTTGATTGTTGTTATTTTTTATATGTAATCGTATGCTGCACTGGTTGAAGTCATCACGTCAACGCCGGCTGTCGCTGAAAACCAGCGCTGGGGCTCCGTCTCACATAGGGTCTCAGCATTATGCTGAGCGATGGCCGTTTTGCATGGATGGACGCATGTTTTCTTCTAACTTGTTATTTGTTTGTGTTCTTCGTATGTTTGCCGCAAATAAACGTATTTTCGTTCTTCTTTCTTTCTTCATGCTCTCGGGTTTCTCGTAACAACTGCAGTTCTTTTGTTGTCGTTGTGTCCGGTGTGTATTCTCAAAGAGAAGAGACATGTTACTATCTCGATTTGTCCCCTTGAAATAAATGTGATGTTAAGATAGAGAATCAACACGAAATATGAAAAAAAAATGTACCGACGTTTAATATTCCCTCATGTAAACAAAGAAAAAAAAAGCCCCCTTCCATTCAATCAGCAGCCTGCAATAAATATACCCAAACTAAAAGCACTTACTGTTTATATCTTAATACAAAAAGAACATCTCCAGTTTAAATTGAGATGCTGTATTCATTAAGATGGGCCGAGTGTGGCCCATAAAGTTGGCCATTAGTGGCCGGTGGGCTATCTTAACGAGCGCGTCACGGCGATGCGATTGGCGCACAGATATGCGCCCGCGCATGTTGGAACACTATTGATTAGGTACTTGATCTGCAAGTACTTATCGGCTCAGTACTGATTTATTGAAGGGGCAGACGTTATATTTGTGTAGATTGATGCATTTGTTATCACCTGAAGATTTTTGAAATACGATATCAGATGCTGATTGGGTCTGGTTGTTACCACATGGATACATATCCATCTGCTATCGTATTGTTACCACATGGATACATATCCATCTGCTATCGTATTGTTACCACATGGATACATATCCATCTGCTATCGTATTGTTACCACATGGATACATATCCATCTGCTATCGTATTGTTACCACATGGATACATATCCATCTGCTATCGTATTGTTACCACATGGATACATATCCATCTGCTATCGTATTGTTACCACATGGATACATATCCATCTGCTATCGTATTGTTACCACATGGATACATATCCATCTGCTATCGTATTGTTACCACATGGATACATATCCATCTGCTATCGTATTGTTACCACATGGATACATATCCATCTGCTATCGTATTGTTACCACATGGATACATATCCATCTGCTATCGTATTGTTACCACATGGATACATATCCATCTGCTATCGTATTGCAAAATATCAGAGGGGTAATTCTCGTAATTTAAAGAACGTTCACAGTCTGATCTCAGTCTGTCATCTGTGAAAAATACCTTTGATTTCCCTACATTTTTGTCAAGTCTTTGACATTTGTTTGTCGCCGAGATGAGACTGCGACTAGATTTTTAACGTTTTAAATTACGAGAATTGGTCTTCAGGTTGCAGAATGAGCTGCTTAATGTGCCAAGCAGGTGCTATATATATGTATCTAATATTGTCACATATTATGTCCCACTGCGAAGGCTTCCTTCTGCCTTTTTCACACACATATGTTCAGGTATTATATATTTCCGCCTGTTTTCTAAACAAAACCCTAAATAAAAGCGCGCTGTTTAATTTTCAACTTTCAGCGCTGAGCCGAGCCTTGAAAATCCAACTCTTCATTCACACTTCATGCGCACTTTCATTTAGGCATTCATTTAAGTGCCGCCTGTCTGTATTAGTGAAAACGGGCATTAGACTAATTTTATATCATTGTTTATCTTGTCCCGTTGTAGGTAAGATCTTAAAACTAAAACAAAAATCATCTGTTTCTTATCACACTTCTTATACTTCCCTCAAATTAAAAATTATTCAACACTTTGTACAGTTTGATCGCACGGCAGTCAGACGCCCCGTGTCACCGCGTTTAATTGCGCCTGCGCAGGTTCCGCTTATCTCAATGTTTATTATTATTTCGCCACTTAACTCCAGTCCGCACTCACGGCATTACTTTACACTGAATCCATGAATAAAACCTGATAATAATGCATTTGACTACACTTAATAATTCAGATAAATTAATAATTAAACACTTGAAAATTAATGATTAAAACAGTAGTTTTGAATTCAAATGGTTCTGTTAATAGCTTCATAATTACAAATAACACTTAAAACTTTACTAAGTAAGGACTGTTACGAATCTTCATAGGGTTTCAATGCAAATGGCCTCTCTGTATAATAGGCGATAAAAATAAATGTGTGTGCGTTTCTCACGAAGTAGAGGAAATACGAAGGATTTTATTAAATAAGTAAGTATGTACTTTGATAGATATGTCGATAAATCGTTCATAGCTTAAAAATAGACAAGGTCTGAAGAAGATAGATGTTTAAGAACTTAGAAGAAGCCTGAAGATCCAGTAGTTGTTTCTTTTTACCTTTGGCACATGAATGACCGGAAAATCTCTTAAAGGGTCCCGCAGACATGTGCGACGCAACAGCGCCCCACGATACTATTACAGCAATTTATATGAAAACTCGGTGGCATTTTTCTACCAGAATCCATTGCGTCGTGCCTGTCTGTGGGAGTCCTTACATACGATGTACTTTTGTCCCGAGATCGAATTCCTACTTGGTGGGTATCATTCAGTATAAAGATGTTCAGCAGTAGCAGTTTAATGAAACATGCGCCCGGTATGACGTCATACCCGCCCCATGTGACACACTCGCGTGTTAAGGTGGATCCACACATTGCGAGGCATGCGCTCCGCACGGCGCACAACGCATGCCTCGCCAAGTGTGGACCTGTATATTCGTGGCGAGGCATGCGCTCCGCACGCGCGAGGGCGAGCCAACGTATGTCGGCAAATGCTTCAAGATCAAAGTGCCTCAGTGCGAGCATTACGTTAGGTGTGGACGTAGCCGCGCATGCACGTTCGAGGCGTGCGCCGCGTAGAATATCAACGTACGCCTCGACTGCGAAAATGAAACTGCGTTTGCTCGGGCCAAACAGCGCGCAGCGCATGCTCGGGCCGATCCAACCCACACAGCAGCAGTCAAGATGGCGCCTTTGCATCGCGTGCGCGTATCCGCTGCTGCTTTTATAATTATTAATTCAATTATTGAAAAGAAAAGGAAAGAAAACGCCATACGTCTTCTTTTTTATTTTTATTAAAATAATGATTATGTTTAGGATCCCATAATAATCTATTACTTTCGTATAATAAAACTGCTTTTCTTAACATTTCTTTGTCGTTCATAATGCGCGCGTACATCCGCAGCGAGGCGGACACAACCATCCAAACGCAACGCACTGCTCGCAATGAGCCGGCCGCCACACGGCGCACAGCGAATAGCGCGTGTGCGGCGCACACGCGCTGTGCGTTGTGCGCCGTGCGGAGCGCATGCCTTGCCAAGTCTGCGCGCCTACTTGCCTCGAGCATTTGCTTCGCACGCGATGGCTCGACCCGAGCATTGCTCGGGTCGAGCCATCGCGTGCAACATATGTTGGTATAATTTGTCAACACGCACGCCTCAAGCCGAGGCATGCGTTGTGCGCCGTGCGGAGCGCATGCTCGCAATGTGTGGATCCACCTTTAAAGGAGCGCGAACAATAATACCACTTCAAAAGCATACAGAATAAAGTGATAGCAATGCCTCTTCATGTCAATACATTATTCAACACAATTCAAGAACATCGTGTCACTCCTCACTATAAAAACAGCCCTGCCCGTACAGAAACATTCTAACTACCCACAAAAACGATGGCTTACCGATAATAATGATGTAAATACCCTCCAATAAGGTGAACAACGCCATAACAGTTCAATACATGAACACAAACGTAGCCGCGTCCTTTTGCAGAAAGAAATATGGCGGCCAGTGCGCGCATGCGCGCTGGAGAGGGCGGACGTGCGCGCGCGAATTATAGCGGCGATTAGTAACGTGCATCGAGTGGCCCTAATTGGATGGCTGCAGTCACGAAGTACTTCTCAGATGTTCTGTGTCGGTTTATTTATGGATCAGCTCATTATGTTAAATGCTTATTAGTACGGCTGGTGGAAAGCGGAGGAAGCAAATAGGGGAGGATATTTGATAAAATAAAGTATACTTTACTGGTTGTGGTGATTTGTATTGAAGTTGACGCTCCTTACAGCGAATAAATATTTTACATATTTCATTGTTTTTTTTTTCGATAAAGATGCGATATACTTACGCTATTTTCATCATGTATATCGAGTCTGCAGTATACATGTGAGGAACTTGGACAAGGACATGGACAAACAACCAGAAAAACAACGCAATGTTAGAAGAAAATCGATCAACCGAGTCAACTGTGAAGCTTTTAATTGAGTTGATCTTTATTTCCAACTTCACACATTTATTCTCCATAAAATAGTGGCAACTTCCCTTCAATATAACTCGATAGTTTTCTTCTAAAACACTTGACAGTTGACAATGTCGTGCTTGCCGCCTAGTGGCCACTTTATGATCCTGCGAGTGCGGAAACATTCTGCTAATCGTGTCAGCTAATGCGCTATTTAATTGAGAATAAATTCGCTAAAGTAAACGTAGTAAATTGCGACATTAGCCGAGTTATGGCGAAAACTGTAGCTGTAATTGAACTCATTGTAAAGGCAAATGAGATATATTAGTCGAGTTCACACGCTTGTGGTATCAATAAGTTGTTAAGTCGTGTAGCTATGGACACCTCACGTTTTATATTTCAAGTGAAATGTAAAGAATGTTTAGTCATTTTTGTTTACCTTATTAGGAAAAACTGATGTCATGTATATAAGTCGAGCAGATGTCATTTAAAGACGTCTTCGTTAGTGGGGTTTGCAAATACTTTAGTAAAGTAGGTACTATTATTAATCCACGTGTCAGAATAATGATAAATAATATTTAAGTATTTATAAAGCGTGCAATGACTTTTTATGAACCTATGGTGGTCTGTCAGTCGTGTTCTTGGTCTTATGCTAACAAACTTGAAAGCGCCTAGATAATTTTACATTAGCCAGACATTAAAAATCATCCTGTTTGGCCAAAAACTCCCGTCTCTTCTCAGTTCGTTTCACTTATTATTACCTGCCTACTTAGAGTAATGTAATTTAATTACATTATATTCATTGTATCTTCTGTTTCGTGACTTTCTCCTTAGCTCGAGGTGCCCCGGTGTTGACGAATGGGGTCTCTCATTGCCCGCAGCCCCAGGGGTCCCTGCCGGCCCTGGAGCACCATGTGGCCGGGACTGGAGCCCTGCGCCCCGGGCGGAGTTGGGATTTATAACTAGCTTTATTGATCGCACCATCTAATTGAGTGCAACTATTGTAGGGTTGATCCATAAGAATTAATATTTTATTAAAGTGCGAATTCTTGAAAACAGAAAGCTAGTTTTGTTAAGTTTGGGCATTCATGTAGAATCGTCACAGGCGTTTCTTGGTGCCACCACGTCTGAAACAAACAAATGATAAATGTGTGACATCAAGCTGATATAAATATTCAGGGTAGATAAGAAACGACTGCCATCGCTGAAGTGCTACATGAAAATAGCACGTATTGCACGACTCAAGAGAGTGCTTTACGATTACGATCGAAAAAATGTTTTTGCCTCTTTTCTGCAACTGTTTCTATTGTTAAGGTCACAGCTCATTAGAGCCACCCGGCACCCACCCCGCACCGCCTCGTCGCACGGCGTCCACTCGTTGTCGACAGGTGGTCCACGGGTGGACGCCGCGTTATCACTAATAAACGTCGCGCGGTCAACCAGTGAACCCCGCACGGTCAACGAGTGAACGCCGAGTGGTCAATGAGTGAACGCCGAGTGGTCAACGAGTGGACGTCGCTTGGTCCACGAATTTTCGAGTAGTCTGTTAACAATTCTTTATTCATTTTGAAAGCAAAAACGATACGTCCGACTCGTTCGAAAGAAAGGCTGGGAATGAAGGGAGGGTGGGGAGCGGCGCATCGCCAAGTGTCGTCCTCGCGTGAATCATTCGCGGGCAGCGCGCGGTCCACTCGGGACCCGCGCGTTGGCAATGCGCAGTCAACGCAAGATAAGCATGCGAGCAGCGAGTTGTCACCGAGTGGTCCACCCGCCGTCCGCGCGTGGAGGGCTTACGACCGAGGCGATCAGGTGACGCTACGGAGTTGATATAGTGAGCGCATACCCATACAACTCCATATAAAGAATACTAGCCGCAGGAGGCGAGGCGGTGCGGAGTGGGTGCCGGGTGGCTCTAATGAGCTGTGACCTTTAGGGTCGGTTCACATCTGACGGAAGATACGTCGTGCGTAACTTCGATTGCGTCTATTTATTCGCTCGATGCACTAACGCATCATCGGTTAAGTGTGAAAGGTTGAATGTTTTTTCATATAATTGTGTGTTCTGGCGTTACGCGACCGATAATACGCGACGCATCTTCCGTCAGATGTGAACCGACCCTTTTACTCCTGCTAGTACACAGAACCTACTTAATTTATATACCATTGTATAAATAATTTAATGGAGATTAATTCTGTGTTTTTTTTAAATTGATTTAATGCAGTAGAAATGCAAAAAAACATCAAAATATTTCTAAAAAAATTCCCGTCAATCAAGTGTGAAACCTGAAAACATTGTAGCTTGCGAAAAAATCAATCAATTGAGTAATTTTTTGAATAGATTCATTTCACCCATAGGAAGAGCCCAATTGAAACTGGCTTTTTTATTCAAAGTAGTTTTTTTTCATACGATCAAATGAGAATTATGAGTCGTGCACTTTTAGATTTTCCAAATTTTTTGTTACATTTTCTGGTATTCTCGGGACTTTTGACTCACAGTTCTGTCAACCCTACGATCAATGCGCCCGCGTAACTAGATCGTAGGGAAGATCAATCGATCGGCGGCGCTTGATGGTTTTACAAGGTTTGACAAGTTAAATGATGCCGAGGATTAGACCATCCTTTAGTGCCGCAGTCGATATACAGTCGGGTATAAGACGCCAATGAACTACGCTAATGAACTACGCCAATGAACTACGCTAATGAACTACGCCAATGAACTACGCTAATGGGTTTATTGGAAACAGATCTGTTGTTGTATATTACTGAGTGCAATAACAACGCTGATTGTGCAATATATTTTATTAGTCATTTGTATCTTCCATTGGTATAATTGGTAAATGATAAATAAATAATAAATGATTTATTGCTGTAAGTAGGTTTGTACAATCTAGGGACATAAGTCGAGTAGCACGGTAAGGATTGTTTTGCTGTGAACGCGCAGTACAAGCCGTACCCGTACCTAATATGTATGTATAAGTGTATTAACACAGAACGCACACCTCAGAATTTATACACTGGTGTCGAGCGAAACAAAAACATTTCACTTTCTAATTACGTATGACCTTGGGCGGTTCATAGGATTGCTAAAATTGACAGCGTTTTAATAAGTTCAAATAGCTCATAGTGTAACGTATAGGATAAAGAAACACTAGGTTCTAGGTTCTAATCTCGATATGGGTTTTTTTTTTCTTTTCAACAATTTTATCTTCATCTGTTCTTTTATTATTCGATAAATTAATAAACGAGAATAATAATGTAATAATTGTTTTTATTATTATATAGTTAGTGAAATATGGGGTTAAGAATAAAAATCTTTTATAACTGATTACAAAATGTTTATTCGTTATAATTTTATAAAGTATAAATAAACTTCTAGTTTAGGACTTATTGTGGTTATAGCTTAAGTATTCATTTTCATTACGAAAAGAAGATTGAAACTAAACCTCAAAATAATCCTTATTACGAATATGCTACAATATAATTTTATTATTATTTACTATTTTTTATTTAATATACTTATATTTTTTTATTTTCTAATTCCTTGCTTTCCATCGCTGTATCGCAAAATATAAACGTTCTTGTTTATGATTTTCAATCAACTATGGTTTTTGAGCTGGTTTTTGTTTGCACGGCGAACGGTTCGTAAAGACGTGTCGAATAATAATTCGGCAAAATATCTCGTTGGTATATAACCAGTCGCTTTCGACTGGCAAGGCTACCCTCTTCCTTATTTAGTGACCCTCTGACTCACAGAAGGTAATTTCTCTAAAACAAAAAAGAAGTACTGTTAGGCTACTAGCAAAATACGAATAAGTATTACCTATATTGGGATTTTAGTAATATTTCAATAAGACACGTTAGAATTCTGTATAAACGGTGTTTACTATAGAGCACAAAGGGGCATGACATTTGTCTACACAAAAAGGTAAAAGGCAACAGCGCCACCCGTAACAGAACACGGAAACTAAATACATATTTCTACGAAGAAACTCTTTTAACAAAATATTTACAAAGACATCTAACTTATAAATTTATATTTATTCAACACTCCCACTTTTTATAAGGTAGACTTAATAATTCACTACATATGTATTTTTACTTTTAACTTACATCCTTTGTTTCAACAATTTCAGAAATCAATCACGGATTTAATCCTCAAACATTAAACATTAGCCACATTAAACATATATCATCATCTTATCTCTAATTGAATTAAATTTAATTACAGGCAAAGCTTTAGTTAGGAAATCAGCCAACTGATTTGAACTCTCAACATATTTAATGTCAACAATATTCTTTGCAACATTCTCTCTGATAAAATGATACTTTACGTCTATGTGCTTACTTCTTCTATGAAACACAGGGTTGTTAATCAATTTAATTGCACTCTGATTATCAACATTTAAGTAATTGAGCCTTGTGGCTCCCCAATGTCACATAGAAATTGCCTAAGCCATAAAATTTCTTTAGCGGCTTCGCTAGCAGCCATGTATTCAGATTCAGTTGTGGATAATGCTACAGTATTTTGTTTACGGCTAGACCAAGTGACAGGACCTCCATTCATTAAAAATATATAACCTGTATTAGATTTTCTAGTGTCCAAATCACCTGCAAAGTCAGAATCTGAGTAGCCAACCAATTCAACATTACCTTTATAAACAATAGACATATCTTTAGAATTAATTAAATAACGTAAGATTCTTTTCACAGCTGTAACATGACCTGGATCTGGGTCATTGACATACCTGCTAACAACATTCACAGCATATGCTAAGTCAGGTCTAGATACAGATGACCAGAATAGCAATGCTCCCACTGCTTCTCTATATGGGAAATTAATTTACATACTTTTGAAGACTCAGTTTCCAATCCCGCTGGCACCTCCATGTATATTTCCTCGGAGAGCTCACCATACAAAAAGGCCGTCTTCACATCAAATTGCTCAATCTGTAGTTCGTCTCTCGCAGCGATGCCAAGCAGCACCCTGATGGAATCATACCTGCTAGTGGGGGAAAAAGTCTCATTATAGTCCAAGCCCTTGACTTGTGTGAATCCTCGTGCATTGGATCGTACTATTTCTCCATCTTTATTCTTCTTTAAAGTGAACATCCACTTACAAGAAACAGGCTTCTTCTCAGTTCGATCAGTCAGTATCCAAGTTTGATTTTCTTCGTGTGACTGAAGCTCTTCAGCCACAGCTTTCTTCCATAGATGAGAATTTGGACTATTCATCGCTTCTTCATAAGTATTAGGTACTTCCAGCTCTGTAAAATTAGCTTCTAACTTATTATGTCGACGAGGACGTAACGTGATGTTTCTCTGTTCCTCCTGTTCGAAATGTATACCTTTTGGAGGGATATAACTTTCATCTATATCTTCTAAACTCTTCATGCTATCATCTGAAGAAATCTCTTCAGGTACATCGCGTTGATCTTGAAACTCACGCCGTGAGGTAGACACTGTAGAATGTTCTTTTTCTTCTTGTTCAACTCTCATTTCTACAAAACTTTGTTTTTCTTCTGGTGTACTACATTCATCAAACTTCACGTCCCGCGATATTGTAATCTTCCTGGTATTTTGATCATACATTCTATAATTACCATGGTCATATCCAACTAACAACATCTTCACACTTTTCTTGGCAAGCTTCCTTCGCTTTTCTTTTGGAACATGTACATAACCAATGGATCCAAATATTCTGATATGTTGTAAGTTCGGTTTTACTCCATGCCACAGTTCAAATGGCGTAACATCTCCCGTCTGGCTTGATGTATTTCTATTCAACAAATATACTGCACAGTTGACAGCTTCTGCCCACAAGTTTAAGGGAATGTCCTTTGCATATAACATAGTTCTTGCAGTTTCCATGATAGAACGCATCTCTCTCTCTGCTCTCCCATTCTGTTGTGGGGTATACGGGGCAGTGCGTTCATGGGTTATTCCGCTTTTCTCCAGAAATGATGTAAATTCTTGGTTCACATATTCACAACCATTATCTGTATGTATTATGTGCAAATCACGTTGAAATCTGTTCTTCACAATTGCATTGTACTTCAGAAAACATTGAAATACTTCACTCTTATGTTTCATGAAGTAAACATGGCGATAACTTGTGGCTCCATCTTTGAACAAAACAAAGTACTTCATACCCGACACAGAAGGTTCTTCTATAGGACCGCACACATCGCTGTACACAATTTCACCAGGCTGTGTTGGACCTCGGGTAGATTTCAAGAAGGGGCGTCTTGCTTGCTTCCCATATTGGCACGCTTCACAAACAAAATTCTGATTTCCACTCAATTTAACTGGAATCGCACCATTCTTACACATATTTTGAAGTTCCTTGACATTCAAATGTCCTAATCTTTCATGCCAAACTTTTATATCTGTTTGCACAATATTACAATTTTCTTGTTTGATTGTTTTGACATCCAATTCATATAAATTGTTCTCTGTTAATCTTGCACTCATAACAACAACATTATTCTTCATTATCATTGCTTTTTCATTATTCTTTACTATTATATATCCTCTTCTAGTGGCAGCACCTTCAGAAAACAGATTTCTTCGTAAATCAGGTACATATAACACATGCTCAAGTTTACATCTCTCCCATGTACCATTAACTTGTTTATCCATCAGTATAGTTCCTTCACCACATACTTTGATATTCTGTTTGTTACCCAATGTAACAGAATTGTTGTATTGAGACTCGTTCAACTCATAAAAGTGGTCACGCTTGAAGGTCATGTGCATTGAGGCTCCACTATCTAGTATCCATACCTCTTCGTCATGTTCAGATAAGTAACCTTCGGTGCTGAATGCCAACATATTGTTAGGTTTCTTATCATTGTACTTTTTCTTTGGCATCCTGCAATCTCTAGCGAAATGGCCTCTTTTGTTGCAATTGTAGCATACAAATCTATGACTTGAATTTCTTTGATCATCTGAAGCATTCTGTTTATTTCCATTTCTTGATTTGGAATCTCCTTTTGACGTCACTAATGCAATCTCACTACTACTTGTATCGCTGGCAAGGCTGGCTTCTTCATCCACTAAGCGAGAAGTGAGGTTTTGAATTGTTTGACGATCTTCATCGAGTGACAACCATGCTTGTCTAAGCGAACGATATGTTGATGGTAACGTGCTTAGAATCTTTGTCATTACTGCTGTGTCACTGATCTTCTCACCAGTCTCCCGTAGCTGCTTTGCTAAGCCTTCCACCTTGGACACATGCTGTGCCATCGTATCACTGGCACTATATGAATATTGGTAGAACTTCTCATGAATTAACATTTTGTTATATTCTGATTTCTGTTCATAGATTGCTTCTAATTTTGTCATGACTTGTTTAGCAGTCTCGCAGTTTTCTATAAGAGATATTTGGTTCAAATCCATGGACGACGTTAAAATGAACATGGCCATACCATCATCTTTATCCCACTGCACTTGCGAACTGGTTTCCAAGGGTCTTGCCTTTTCTATGTTCAATCCCTTTGCTCTTAATGCACATTTTACTTGAAATTTCCATTGTTTGAAATTTCTGCCATCAACCTTCTCAATTTTCATCGCGTTCGTAACCTCCATTACGTAGACCAGTTTTACACCGGTAGTAATCTTGCTCTTAACTTGACTTTTTATTGAAATATTTACTTATCATGTGCCTGGGCCCATAACCTATTGGGATTTCAGTAATATTTCAATAAGACACGTTAGATTTCTGTATAAACGGTGTTTACTATAGAGCACAAAGGGGCATGACATTTGTCTACACAAAAAGGTAAAAGGCAACAGCGCCACCCGTAACAGAACACGGAAACTAAATACATATTTCTACGAAGAAACTCTTTTAACAAAATATTTACAAAGACATCTAACTTATAAATTTATATTTATTCAACAACCTATGATTTAGAAACAAAATTATAATGAAAAAAGAAATGTTACATATAGATAATCATCAGTTAAAATCTAGGACTTCGAAATTATAATTTTTTTATCTATTTAGACCTTATAATACGTTTCAAAAAATAACTACAAGGATCAGCAGTTCTATTTTAATAAAATAAATGTTTGAAAAAATAATTAACTCATATTCATAATACTCACATTAAGTTCGGTTTCATAAGATATTTGTGTTATATTAAGTCCACTTTTACGCAGCGCAATCATATTCGCTTTAATTTCAATATTCTGCATTTTAAAAGGAACTACAACACGGCTAATAGATAGAACACAGACACACGTCGCCAATAAACAACCAACCAACAACGTTATACCTAATATTTAATCGCGGTGAATGACTCGTATAACTTAACTGTCTACCTTATAATTTATTTATTTAGATATCTGTGGGTATAATCATAAAGTTTTACGAATTAAGCGCACAAGACGAACATGACAAGGAAATATAATTATAGTCAAAAGCGTGATTATTCGAAGTAATTATTAAAACATTAAAAAAACTATCATCGCGCGTGAGATTCGAACTCACGGATCGCTACGCAGAACGCACTTACCCAAATATGATAACCGCTAGGCTATCATGACATATACCGTAGCGGTTGAATTTATGAAATACAATCAGTTGTGAGTGTGTGTGTCTATAGTAAAGAAATGACTCATTAAAAGAAGGTCGTAAGTAAAACCAAAGTGTCAATCTATTGCTTTGTGAATTTGCTACTCCACTTATGTCCCTTACTGTACAAACACTTTTACACGTCAATCATATTCTTTTTTAAGCTAGATGAGGTCGGCGTTTCCTATCTGACTACTCTAAGAAGAAAGGCCGAAACAAACTCAGAAGTCACAGTCTCTTTTAAAGTCCAGACAGAATCTTGGTCAGATCATGTGATCTGATGTTCATTAAGAGGTTTGAACAGCAGTCCAAATCAAATGAAGTGTTTACTTATAAATGCCTATTGTAAGTTCGTCTCAATAACATAACATCCTCCGTGTGAGCAGCAATTTCGATGATAACAAACAAACGCACCCCACAAACAAACTTTGACAAAACTCGTTCGAGATCATTCAACATTTCCAAATAGTCTCCCATCCACTCTTGCGCAGGACCGCACTTAAGAAAGCCTGTCGACAAACGAGCTGTAATCGAATATTAATTGTTGACACTCCCTCTTCCCGTGAAGCCCGCCATTGTCCCGCTTATGGCGTTTACATGCTGTTTTTATGGCCCTACACAAATATTAGGACAGACGGACAAACAGACAGCGATGCCTCTTAGACGAGTATTTGGGCCGTGCGCGGTGAGCGGTGCAGGAATGTGGGACTGCTTATACGTTGGTTGTTTGATTCTGTGTTGAAATGAAAAAAACTCTTTTTTGGAGTACTTATCGCTATAGCTAGCATGTGCATAAATTTCCGTGTGATGGGGTTTATATACTGCATCCTAGCTTGGAAGTTAGAACTACTAAATTACCTACTTTAGTTTCTTTGCCGATGATGCCTCATGAGGGAACACCCAAATATTCCGAAATATTTTATTCCAAATTTCGATGTTCCGATTTTCATAAGTCCGAATTTCATAATACCTAAGAATTACAACGTATATTATTAAAAATTACGAAATTTATTTTACCGAAAGTCATAAATGCGATTTGTTTGTTTTCCGATTTTCATATGTTCGAAGAATCAAATGCGATGTGTTCTCGATCCGAAAAACGACATTCCGATTTTCATTACTCCGAATTATTTCCGTATTATCTTTTCTTCTTTCACTATATAATTACGTTACCGTTACCGCACGCGAACTCAACGAATGCAATAGGCGATGCAGGATGCAAGAGCGAGCCAAGGGCACCCGGTCCGAGGTTAGGTTACTTTCCCCCCCGGTGGGTTCCCGCATTGTCGAGGGGGGGGGGGGGCTCAGTAGTCGTGGCTTGGTTACCTACGGTGAAGCGAAGAGGAACCCTAGGAGGGGCCGCACGTCAGGGCTTTTGCCGATAAGCCGACGACGTAGCGGCCAACAAGTAGGTTGCGGTGCCGCTTGGACGACATCGCAACAGAGGCAGACCGCGATGTCGTATGGGAGGCATCGCGGCTGAGGTTTGGAGGCCGCGGCGGGAGAGGAGTGCCGGTATTGCGGTGCGCCGCTCTCCCTACCTTCCGCGGCCTTGACAGGGTCGCCACCGTCTGATGGCGGACGCGGTGGGGCCGCAGGGGAGGAGGAGAGTTGGTATGACGTTCGCCGCTCTCCCTATCCTCTGTGGCCGAAAATTGGCAGGCGGCAGGGCCAATGACTTGACCCGTCGCAGGGGGACAAAGGGTGCCCAGACATGGGGTCGTCTGGCGCCCATGTGCTGGTTTGGTCCCTGGGGTGGTCACTGCGTGCTATGTGTTCTGGTGCGCCGATGATGGGGAGTACTCCCCAGAGGAGGGTGCTAACGCGTGCCCGTGTTCCCGCCGTAAGCGGCAGAGGAGGACACTGTGGAGTTTTAGTGGATTAGAGTCCCACATAACTGCACTATCTCCTCGTGGTAGTGCAGAATGCATGAGCATTTCTCCCCGTTAGAAAAGAAAAAAAAATGGTTAGGTTACTTTGAACCCTTTACACAGAAATAGGTGCCCCGCGAAGCGGGGCTCCGTCGACATAGGATGCAAGGGCGAGCGAATGACAATACAAAGACCTTTATCGTGCATCGAAGTCAAGTAGTATCGCAGTGAAAATCTGTCGCGGTAACGTGCATCGAAGTGTAGTGGCGACGCAGAGATGGTCTTTCGCAGTAACGTGCATCGCAATTTTGTAGCATTGTATTAGCATTTTTCGATATTTTGTCTTGCTATTCAGTTTTACAAGTCGTTTTTATTTCGGAATTCGTATTTTTGATGTTTAGAATTATCATTAAATCGGAATTTTTGTTATTCGATCTATTGAAACTCGGTATTTTGAGAATAGTAATTATAAACGTTAGGAATACCTATTGAAATTTCGAAATTATAAAAAAAGGATGAATGATAAATTGGAGTTGTTATACTAGGAATTTTGAACCATTCGGAATTATGAAAATCGGTATTTTGAAATTCGCATTTGTGACTGTCGGAATAAAGTTTTTCGTATTTATGTAGTGTACCCGCCTCATGACGGCAGTTCAACGGGTCGACTCTTCGTGTGAAAACATGGGGTCTCACTCTGACCTATCGATTTTTATCAGACAAAAGTATGCATCATGCCATATTTGCAACGTTACATAAAATATACACCTCGAGGAATGTGTAGAGCGTGTTATGTAAGGCTACAGTGTGATTGGTAATATTGGAGTACAGAACACTTTGGAAATATTTTGGCGATGTTATCGTAACTGCATCTTGGTGTGCGCTGAGTGCCACGGTCAGCGGAATTAAACCAATGTGGAGAGACGACACGCCTGTTACATGTTACTGGAACCTAGTCACGTTTTTACTAAGTAGTTGATGACCAAACCAACATTGTAACTTTCTTTAAGGTGGAAGCGCCAGGGAAGCCTGCGAAATTCAAAGTTGCTTACGTTTTATTGATATTTCATGGAAATAGTCATTCGAAATATCATATTTCATGGATTAGATGAACTTAGAGAGTTGCATTCATTTAGTTCTGTATACTTACATACTTGTTACGGTTGCGCATCATATTTTGTTCAATATACAACTTGTCACCGACCTGCTCATTGCAAGAAACGTAAGAAAAAATGGATTTTGCGGGCTAACATGGTGCGTTTCAAGTTAACATACTTACTCGTAATGTGATACTTTTGCTGGACATCATTTCACACGGAATATACAACTAAGTATGAAGAGTATTTTTAACTTTGTATTTATGTACTTATTTTTCTAGTACACATAACAAGATGATGATTTATTTGCCATATCCCGCTAGCCGCTCCGCGTATCACTCACCACCCTCCCTGCCCACAGTTCGCAGGTCGCGCAGTGATTGACCATTGTTATTAATAGCCTGTGTAACTGAGTATCGGTGATCATATGGCCAGAGTCGCGGCTGGCCATCAGACGCCAACAACACAGAGTACAGAGCAGAATGGAGTTGTAAGAAAATGGAAAGAAAGGAAGGCCCGACGCGACGTGTTCTTTTGGTGTGGCAGCATCGCCTTCTGTAAAGTTATTGCGATCTTCTGTTTGGCAAAAGACTCTTTGGGCCATGTTGGTGCTCATGTTCGGCCGTGAACGTTTATTGAGTGACTAGTATGATATGATTAAATTTTTTTAAAAAAATAACTTGCTAGGTAGACGGCGGACTTCCAGAGCACGCATTTACCTCATGAAAAAGGGTAGTAATATGAGGATAATGTGCGCACGATCACTCCATCTATTATAGACTCCGCACCGCCGTCACCTGTCGATAACATCGGCCGGTTCACTTAAACGTTTCTTTGTTACATTGTCCGTTGTTTGGAGCGCGCCTCATTAACTGAGCCCTATCTGTGAAGCATCTACGATTCTTTTGAGCCAACAGTCGATACATTTCGAGAATAATGCTCAGCATAATGCTTGCAATTGAGATGCGTATCTTGCCACAATAGTTCAATAGTTGTAGTCATGGGTTCAAGTCCGGGAGGTGACTGTTATGGGTTACTCATTTGTGTAGGTCGAAAATCTTTGGTTAAATCGATATTAAAGTTATGAGTGTGTCACGAACTCATGATTTCTTAGATCTTTGTTCACTATATAAACGTCCTGTAAGTAGCAAGACTGTGATAAACTTCAATTAAGTAATTTAAGCTCAAAATCAAGCTTTTTTAGCGTATAGTAATCAAATACACTTGAATTAATAAACAACGGACCCAACGGTAATTTCCAACTCCATTCCAATCCAAACACGAGAATACCATAGACATAGCCACGCACGATTACTTAACCATTAACTAAACGACCATAAACAACGACTCAATTCTAAGTTAATCGGAACCCCCGCATCGATACAACTCGATACCGACCGATAATCGATACTTCCGAGATCCGATCCGATAGGTTTTCATATCAACTCGAGTAAACACACATAACTTAGCACCATGGGCTCAATGGTTAGATGGTAAAGCTATCAGGAGTAACGCGAGAGCGTCGCGGTGGGTCCCGGGTTCGATTTATGTGTTATTATGTAACAATGGTGTGGTATCAATAGAGTATGGATCATAATTTCTTGTGTTGTAATAACTGACCATGTGTTAGTAAGGTATCAAATATTTGGCAGCTTTATTCTTTGTGTGCTCGGAAACATACTCGACAGCTATTTGGAGTTCAATCAAGGAAACATGCTGCTATTTATTTATTTATTTATTTAAACTTTTCGCACAAAAAAGGTACAAAGGCGGACTTAATGCCTTAGGCATTCTCTACCAGTCAACCAATGGTGGTGAAGAGATTAGATGGCAGGTGCTTTGGTTGAGAGGAACAATGATAAAAAAAAAAACTATTAAAACTAGGTACACAAATACAAAAATAGTTTAAATACACATACATACTATTTAATATAATATATACTTATGTAACACGACCTTTTTAGAATGTGTGTGAACGTGCCCTTATGCGCGGGAACGGGAAGCATACACCCTCACCCGCGCTCCCGCGCTAACCGAATTTAACCGATAGTGGACGAAGGAACGCGAGTCTGTACGCCACGCTCGCGACCCGCTCGCGAATAGTTTTGCTTGTTTTTATATATTTTACCCATATTTCCTGTTTGTGCCCTACTTTACTTTACAATTATATACTTTAACCTGTTAAACGTGCGTTCCAATAATTTAAATAGACCCAACACATACCCCTGAGATAAAACTTTTCCTACACTTATAATATATATATTTATACATATATACAAATTCAAAGGAAAGAGATGTTGAGATGACTCTACCTATTTGTTTTGAAAGTAACTCTGCAATTTCCGCTTAAATGCATACCGACTGGTGGCCGTCCTGATATCAAGAGGAAGCGCATTCCAAAGAAGAATGGACTGAATATGAAAGGAGGAGTGAACAAAGACAGAAGTATGAGAAGGACAGAGTAGGAGAAGATTGTTAGAAGAACGCAGATTCTTAGCGTGAGAAGAACATAGATATTGGAAGTGAGACACGAGATAAGAAGGAGGAGTGGGAGAGTTGAGAAGGGAGAAAAGCGTGGTCAAAGCATATATCATAATATCTACAGTTTAGTTTTAACTATTTTATTAGGTACGCACTGTGAAGCCAACACTGCTAGCCGCTCGCTCTGCCGCTGGTCTACCAAACTAATAAAACGTATACCACCCAACTGTTCGCACAGGGTGCCGCTATCACTCAGGTGGGATCAGCTCTTCTGAACACGGTGTGACCGGGTATTCAGGACCAAATTTGGTTTTGCAAGCCATTACAGAGTTCACGAAACAAATAAATATTAGTCAGGTCGCTGTCGCTGGATACGGTGTAGAGGACATAAAGTTCTAACAAGAGTTGTTAGTATCCTCAAGTTTTTATTTTATCAACATTTCCCATAGACATCGAGAAACCGTGGATAGAATCACAACAGCCGTGCTCAAAGTAGCAATGATGTATCAGATAAAACGTCGTGGCTACTTCCCCTATAAGCAACGCAGAGCTGCTGCTGCTGCTGCTAAGGCATTCTTGAAGAAATTAATGCGTATTGGTAGGATCTAATATTATGCTACTTACCGCAACATGTTCGACAACGCTATTGTAATCTCCTTACATCATACCTACCTACCACAAAATGTAGAATATTTTTCTGTAGTGATTGTGCCATACGTTCCCGTCGGTACAGATCAAACACGAGATCTATGTGATCTGTGAGCGTTTGTTATGATAGCGCGGTGAACACGACTCTGCAATCACCGGCGTCGCTGATCGATGCGCCTGCGCATTTCGTCTTGTTCACGGAAGTTTATCCAATAACCCAGCGGTTTTATTGGGTTTTATACAGCATTGTATTTTAACAACATAATACAATATTGCGCTGGTAATTATCTAGTGCAAAACATTTATTTTTGGCTTTCCTAACAAAACTGGTTCCAAATTTAGAACAGAAAGATACCAATCGCAATTTCAAAGTAATCGAGAGATCACCTCGGTTCATACATTGTACACAAACTTAACAGGTTCAGATTTGTTTGACCACAAATCAGCGCGTTATTGTTGGTCGATCAGGCGCCGCTCGATTGATCCGAACACACTCGATTGATTCCACTAACGTGTGGTTACATCTACAACGTACCAATGACAGAGTTGCAATAATGCTACAACAAATAGTTTGACGTCGGTGGACGAACCTATTTATACTTTGTTTGATCGATTTATTCCCGTCTGAGGATCCTATTTATACTTTACGAGTTTTAATTCTAGTGTTATCTATTCTGAAATTGTCTAAATGGAACCTTCATAAAATGACTGCGTTCTGTCTGTCTTTTCCCCTTTCAGTAGCTAAGTCACAATTGGAATTTGCGTTAGGAATGCAGCATTCCCAACTTCTTGCAAAATTCTGACAAACAACTTTTCATTTTAGCATCCGTCGTGTAAAGTGATCACGTGACTCAAAACAGTCGCAAGAACTGCTTCCATCTAAACATGTCCCTTAGAGAGACCAAATGAATAGACTGTTACACTGCAGTGGACGGCGATCCTTAGCTGGTCAATAAAACTAAAATCTCAATTTAAATGCGGCGGGGGACAAGGGGCAGGGGACAGGGAGCAGGGGATAGGGGACGGCTCCCATCCACATAACTTGTGTATTAATAGCGTGCACCAACATACACTAGACAAGTGAGGTGAAAAGGTACACTTTATACAACGATATACGCTAAAGAAGTAACGTCGTATCGTACATAACATCTCACTTGAAATCCCAGAAGGGAACAAAGGGGTGCCAGACCCACATGTTGCCAGTTATGTGCTAGCCTCATGAAACAGGAGGCTAGCCCATCGCCATCATGAGTGACCTGACAATGTGTTCTTGTTGGCTTCTGGTATATCTGCGGGCGTTCTTCCTTGGCATCAATCAATATATTCTTCTACATTTGTTACTGATCAAAAAGCTGGAAAAATCGCTTCTGTATCTTGTGAAGTGTAAGGTATTTACGTCCATAACTGTACCTATATTACTAATACTTGTGTATAAGTTCCAATTCATATTTTTTTTTAAATTACCCTTCTCTATTTTCTATTTCTGTGGTGTAAAGCGCGGGCGTAGGCCACCGCGTAAGATGCGCGCGCGCAATCTTAATTGATCCACCGTGGAACCCGAGCATAATGAGTGCCTATGGAGTAGGACTGTGTAATCAGCTGGAAACAGTCGCCGTTGATAATGTAAGATATATAAATTACTTTGTTTTCGGCCATATTTACATAATGGATTGAGTTGGAGGCACGACACACGACGCACGCGTTCTTTATCTGGTTAACGTTTGATAGTTACTTTAGTTTCGTTACGAAATCGGTGAATTCAATTGTGGAGTTCAGATAGTACGAATGTATAGTAACGCACCTGTCTAAGCTGCAGCCTGAGGCTGCTGCTGCCTTTCGTGTCGACGGAACTTTACTCTTATATTGTTTGAGCCCAGTAGGTGGTCACATTGATTGCGGCATCAGCGGCATTCTTTAGGTCATCAAAGGTGCAAGTGAACGGGCACCTAGGACACTCCAACATTAGGCATACACGTAACATTGTAATGAAAGAAAAAAATGTGGAGTTATCACAGGATTAAATGTAGATATACTGAAAGCTTCAGTTGAAAGCACTGTCGCGTAGCGTTCCTGATGCTTTACATTTCACTAATAATAATGTTATAATTAACAACTTTTGAATATTGCTGACGGAGAAAGGAACAGATACTTGTCTCTGCGTTCAGAAATGGGATCAAAGGTCGAACTCGTAATAAATTGTGTAAATTAAACAAATAGTAAGTTGTTAACTTAATATTAATGTAACGTTTAATATTTGTGACCTGCAGGTTAATCTCCGCAGATAAATGGCATTTAAAACAAAAAATACAGACAATTAAGCCTCATATTTTATTAAGATAATCTCCTCATAATGAAAACAAATATTTATCTTATGGTAATCGCACGAATCTCATCCATATCTTAATACTTGATAATGTAATCAAGATATAATCGCTAAGCACTATTTATGAACCATCTGAAGTCTCTAACGAGGTTGTGTGTGCGTGACTTACAGTGAGTAGTACAGTATACTGAACGATATGATTACTTATTTCGAGGTACTTATATGTTGTATGAACAATGTAGATGTTATTTCGAGTTACCTAGTAATTCGCCAATCGATTGTTGTCGCGGTCATTTTGTACCCTGTTAGACTTTTTTTCTTTTTTCTTTCTTCTTTTTTTTTCTTTCTTGTTGTCCGCCATATGTTTTCTTTCTCTTTTTTGCCTTGTCCTTTAGCTATGTTTCTCATCGCCTGTTTTCATTCGCATTTTTTGTGTTACACCTCAGTGACAACCCGCCTTAGCTCCACGGCCACCCGGCGCAACGCAAGCGCAGGTCGCGTGCTCTCCACTTATATTACTGCTGATAGTGCAGATAGAGCTCAAACGTGTGTGATCGGAAAGTCGGGTCACGTTACTAATACATGCTGTGATTTTGTAAAGCCTCTTATGAAGCTTAAGGACTGACGATTAATTTGTACTGATTTAAATTTATAAGAGTTGTGTTTTGATTGGAAATACGTACCTACAGGGAACAGGCACTGTGTTGCAAATTTTCTGAGTTATCGACAGCATTGTGTCACCACTATTGCATCTTCTCTTTCCTTTCCCTACCATGTAGGGTGACTGCGAGTCGAATGAAACGTTTCTCTAACAAAGACTATTTAAAGCCACAATGCTTTCGCGCACAATCGGCACTAGTAACAAATGTTTACTTTCGAATCGCATTAGCTGCCACTATTACTGCTGGTTGCACAACACGGCCGGTGTGGGCTATGGGCTAGGATCCGAGGCTATCCCCCGTCGCTCGATGTACCAGCTGATAAGATGTACCGATGGAGAAGTCTTGTTTTGGCATTCTTTTACGTAATGTTGAACAGCAGTGTGAAAGAAACATACGGGGCGGCGGATGAGGCGGGAGCGGCGCGGG
Organism: Hydraecia micacea; assembly: GCA_914767645.1. Taxonomy (NCBI): domain Eukaryota; kingdom Metazoa; phylum Arthropoda; class Insecta; order Lepidoptera; family Noctuidae; genus Hydraecia; species Hydraecia micacea. The sequence goes on along the minus strand of OU611793.1, from coordinate 262,516 downwards.
TATAGTCAGTGGAGACATAGGTATAAAATACAATTCTGAAAATCTTTTTGAGGAATCTTTCAAGAAAAACAAGTGCGAGTCGGACTCGCGCATCGAGGGGTCCGTACTGTACGTATGTAAATAGTTTATTATGGGATTTTTTGTTTTGTACAAATTTATGATTTATGGATTTTATCCTTTACTTATGCTACATGACATTGCTTTTTGCCAAATTTCATGACTCTAGGTCAACGGGAAGTACCCTATAGATTTTGATTCCGGGACATAAACGCCCGTATCTTTTGATTGCGCTAACTTAGAAGTTTGATTTTTTCACTGCTTCAAGGAATTGCAGCCTTGAGTATTTGATATTAATTTCAACTTGATAACTCAACGCGTTTCTGAGAAAAATGGTCTTGACCGATGGACAGACGGACAACGAAGTGATCTTATAAGGGTTCCGTTTTTCCTTTTGAGGTACGGAATCCCTAAAAATTATAACGATTTTGCCAAAAACACATTTTCTAAAATAACCTTTTTGATTAGAAAACGATTCTCTTTTTCAGCTTAATAAAAAAAAAAATATTGCGGATTGGAGTACCTATATTTTTGGATTGAGTCACGAGTTGTAGTAAATTGTGTGGGTTTATTTATTAAATAATAAAAACTACATTAATCTTGAGCTAGTTCATTATGTAAATATGTCCGGGACTTTATTGCATGAATATAGATAGACATATAATTAATTGCAAATTTGCAAATAATTGGTTTCAGACATTCTCATCAATAAATTCATTAAGTAGATAAAAATATAATATTTCGGTTCCTGCTACTTACCTAAGAATGTTCCAAATAGAAAAATATACTACCGACGCTTTTTTTGTTTAATTTTTGAATAGTTTGCCCCAGGGACTGTTTATGTGGTCATCTATATCGTATAGAATATAATGTGTTAGGTATACTGCTATCAGGCCGGTTTAAAAAACTACTAATTGCTATGTGAGACGCACCGAGCACTCTCCTTCTAGTTGAGCGTATGTCACCGTATGTTGCCGTCACCTACAGCGCGCTATGAATGTGTCCCTACATGGACTATTCACTTTGATTTACGCGTCCCTATACCAGCTGAGACGAGTGTCAACACTGTATGTTGTTCCTTGTGTAGTGATTGTGTAATCGTGTAATGCAACCTTTAGCCACATACACCTTTATTTAGTACTTTTAATGTTGCTTGCAGGTAGCATTTGTAAGATTTCACAGAGGTGTAAGTTGTTTCAATAATTATACATAATAGGAACCATACAACCAGTTCAGTATCTCAGAAACTGCCAGTTAAAAAATATACAAGTTTTCATCGGTTGATGAAATTAAAATGTAATTAATTATTAAGCAGTATGTTTAGTGTGAACTAATGAATGCATTGCACAGGTTCCTTATTAACAAACTTACTTTAACAAAGACGTGCTCGTGTTACCTCTCAATTCTTCCAAGAGTTAACATTACGCAACTAAAAGAATCTAACAGTAAGTACATCATAAAATTAAACATGGCTTCCATTTAAAAGCAAAGCAAGCGGCGTCACATGCTACCACAGATAATGTTCCCCGCAGGTCACAGGCCACCGGGCTGATCTGCATAATCCGAATATTTGGACCGAGCAGAGAGCACAGACCCTTTCAATATATAATTGGCTTAATAAATATGTCGGGGATAAGAAATAAATGTGCGTGTGTATAAATAAGAGGATAACGTAGAGAGAGATGTATTGGGGAGCATCGATTAGGACCTGTTCGGGTACAGTCGCGGCCGGAGTGTAATAATATTTGCAAACATAAGTGAAGTAGTGCTCGGTGTTAGCATCGCGTGAGATGTCGCGATCTATCAAACCGGCAGCGTTTTATATCGTGTATGATCGGGATACATTTTATAGGCTTACAATACATTGTATCAAGCATTCCTTAGATGCTTAAGATCGAGTTGATTGATTAATTGTTTTTAGCTTAGACTGGGTAATTTTTATTGCCGAAGTACTAGCTAATATAATAATGCGTTGCAATGCTTTTTTAATTTTTTTATTTTGTTAAAAACTTTCCGGCGCGCACTCAACAACTTACCAAAGTTTCATCACAATCGGTCAAGTCATTTTAGAGTTTTTGCGAGACTAACGCACGGCCATTTATTTATATGTATATTATCGATTTACTTTTTCATATGAAATATGTATTAAAAGCTTTATCGAAGCTTCATTTTACAACTAATACCTATTATTATTTCCACAACTACTTTGTGTCCTGTTCTTAAAATAATAAAAACACAAAATTCCCATGAAAAACAGAGACATTTTAGTTTGACTCATTAAGTTTATTTCTGTACTTCAGTTTTTGGTCTCGGTTGTACCATTTTATTTGCGATCTTGCATAAATCATTTAGTTTCTTTTATAAAAAGCCATCCATTAAGTCGTTGAAATGAAAATATTTAATATCCGTGTCAATTCAATTTGATACTACGAGTACATTAAAATATTTTTTTGTCATGATTTAAAGCAGGATCATCAGGTCGTCGTTTATTGGGTAGCGTTTATCGTGTTTATTTAATTTAATAATACTTCAAGCACATAAACGTACAGAGGCGGTCTTAATGCCATAGGCATATTCTACCAGTCAACCTTTGGGTGATGCAGAGACAAACAGTGGTAGGTGGTGGATTTTAGTTTTAAGAGAATTAACTAGACTTTACAGTCATCCTACTATATTATAATAAGAACAGCCTCATCGCCGTATCTCTACGTTGACGTCGTGGTGGGGCTTGTGCGCATCTGAATTCTAGGTCTATGCCGAAAGAGTTCACTTTACCGAAACAAGTCTAAGGTTTTATTAAAGTATTTATTATTAAGGTGAGGAGTCAGACCAAAACAGGTCCATAAACCCGCAGGGCAGCATGTGGCGAGGTGTTGGGCAGTAGCGATCCCACGGACCCTATCTCCCGGGAGAAGTCTTGTGCCTCACCTCTGGCTTGCCTTTATCGGCCGGCTGGAGCGAACACTGACGAAAAATAGAGCTCCCACCTCTTTCTTACAGGCTTGAGTGGAGATTCGCAAGAGCAAACTTACTCGGAGGAAGGAAGTATTCCAGTCAGTGCTGGTGAGGATCTTGACCATCTTCCGGGTTCTGGGATTGTTCTGAAAGCCGTGGAATACCTCTCCACTCCTCAAACACCTCAAGACATGGTGCCCCCTTGTCGCTCCGTCACTATGTGCTAGCGACCGTCTCCAGGAGTCCATTATTGACTGTGCAATTCACCCCCTGCTATTTTATCCGTGTAAATATAAAACATTGATCAGGCAGGGGCCATAGTTCTTGGTAACCAGTCCACTTTAGCCACCCAAACCTGTAGTCCAATATCTTTTTATTTTTCCATATCCTGCAATAATCCTACACCAACTTATCCGGTATCGGTTATCCTTGGGTGCATAGTGCATACAGGGAATCGTGGTTGGTGTCGCATTTCATTAAAACTTTTTTTAGGGGGCTCTGCGAGTTGGCTTCGGCCCTTCGAACGCCTTCCAAAGGATCGGGACCCATAGTTCCGAGATATGTAAAAACATAAAAATAATATAATATACATAGTGAATATGAAAGTTTGTATGTTTGATTGTTTGTTACTCATTCACACAGAAATGGCTGAACGGATTTGGATGAAATTTGACACACAGACAGTTTATAATCTGTAGTAGTCTGTTTTATCCCGGTAGTACGTTCCCGTGGTATCATTTCCAACATCCACGCGAGCGAAGTCCAGGCAAAAGCTAGTACTGTTGTAACGGAGTATTATATAGTAGTACTTATAGTACACTAGCTGCGCCCCGCGGTTTCACCCACGTTAAATGTCGATCCCGTGGGAATATCGGGATAAAAAGTAGCCTATTATGTTAATCCAGGATGACAGCTACCTCCTTATAAAATTTTGTCAAAATTGGTCCAGCCGTTTGAGCGCGAAGAAGTAACAAACATATAAACACACCCTCACACCTTCTCTCACACACACCCCCACACACAAACTTTCGCCTTTATAATATTAGTGTGACATGTAGGATATACATATATGAAGTACATAGGAGCAAGTTGCAGACATCCGAAAGTACAAGTATTTTGTGCAAGTATGTAACTGACTCCGTTGCAACATTGATCTTTCCTTCATTCCCAACATTCCCGCCGCGTGTCTCGCCCACGTACTGAACGTTTAACTAATTCCCGATGATAAACGACGCACATGTAAATACGTAGCCATCTACTGCGCGTGTCAACTGCTTCCATAAATTCGACCATGGATGCCCCCTGCGCGTGCGCACACATGCGTATAGTCAACCGCACGCACATACAACAATTTAACATTGACACCGGTTATTTTTACTAGCAGTGAAAAGGCGCTGTCAATGTCATTTCGTCACTATGATGGGCAGTCGACTGTACTTTGTTTTATTTAAATTAGTCGATATCGTTATCTTTGTAGATACACTCATCTATGGGCTCATCTATATCGATACCAGGTTTATTATAACTGTCGGGTAACTATATTCATGTGAGTTTACATGCGGCACAAAAGATCGGTCTATTAATTCATTTTGAACTTGTACCTATTTGTATGTCCAGATAAATATCAATAGAAAAAGGAATATCATTTAGTATTCAATTTTTACCGATCCCTTTGGTGTAATTCATTCATTCATTCATCTTTGATCACGTTTGTGATTGTATTTTTATATAGGGGGACTAAAACTCGTAGATATACGATATTATGGCAGTTTTTGCAATAATAATAATATATTGTATCCTTCTATAGATGGTGATTTAAAAAAGGACATTAGGTTTTGTTAAGATAAGAGTAGAGAACTTCCTCTGCGGTGTCGTTTTATTATTGATAATAATGAATATTAAATTCAAATGATGATTTAAAGATATTTCTGTCAGATGCAATTAATGATAGATGATTCAAACCCAATCGATGATTCGTTTCCAACTCAATGTGTAATAAATATAAAATCGCTGAAATATTTCAAGTTTGTTAGCTTAGCCCACATTCTGTGATCACGCATCAGCACCAGCACGCACGCACCAGCTGCCACATTCTACCAATAACATTACTACCAGAATATTAAAGATGGCCACACAAGGTCCAAGGTCAGGCCCGTTGAGTTAAATTATTCACCAGAAACTGTTCGAGTCGGCGACACAACACTAGAATCACTTTTATATCTCCATTTTATCGTTAAATCCATCGGCCATTTTAAACGTACCGAGCAGTATATTGGATGCCCTCGACCTCTGAGTGTGATACGCTACTAACGCTACTAATTAATTGTTGCACTAATAGTTTAGACAGAACATGACTGTGTTGTGACGCCCACGGTTCGCAGGCGCAGATTTAGAGCTGCGGGTCAAGGGTTCAGGTTTTTGTGGGTGAAGTAAAATGTTTAGTTAATGTTAACAGCATACCGCAGCGTTGTCTGTTAAGTGGTAAATAAGTGAAGAGATAGCGCGAGGTGTGAGGTTGCTCGTACATTGTGATTGACCTTGTTCTTCACACAAACGTTAAAGCAGTTTTCTTGATATTTGTCACAGGGCCGTTAGCTCTGCTGAATCTGTTAAATGTTTGTAAGAGATTTTAAAGGTATCGTCAAGGATAAATTAACTAAATCATTATTTCACTGCCTATGGCCGGAGTATGTGTAATTTGCACGCGATTTTTCGACTTCTCAGCAAATGCAAAGATTAATAGCCTATTTCCAGCCAGTTCAATTAATAGGCTGAAAAAAATAAAGAACCAGATTCTTATAAAATTATGCTGGTTAGGTTCCCACGCGGCTTTCGTTATTAAATAGAAACTATTAAATTAAACTATGATTATATTGGCAGATAAAGATTAACAGAAAATAAATCGTTTAGCCATAAAACTAGATGTTAGGCGGAGAGGTATTAGTCATAAATTGAGAAGTAGATAGCGGTCTTTAAATTATAACTTGGCAATTTTTAAATCTAGAAACATTCGATACGAAGTAGGTATTTTTCTAGGTCCCATATAACTTTAGAACTAATAAACTCTGTAATAATAATAAAGCTGAAGAGTTTCTTTGTTTTTTTTTTTATTGTTTGTACGCGGTCATCTCTGGAACCGGTCGGATTAATAAAAATCTTTTGCATTTAGTAGCCCATTTTTTAAGCAAGGCTATAAAGCTATTTAACATCACGCCAGAATCCTTAGGAGCCGAGCAAAAAGAATAAAAATCAGAAAGAACGCAAACCGAAAGCGAAGTAATAGCGCGGGCAGGCGATGCGATGCGACGGGTCGATCGGGAATAACACGTTTTACGCGGACGAAGTCGCGGGCAGAACTAGCTTCTGCCCGCGACTTCTTACTTACTTCAATAATAAGTCAATGTTGTTGGAACTTCCTCGTTGTAACTACATAATTACTTGGTAATCATCGAAATCGATATGATTATACGTAATCAGGATAGATACGATAGGGTAGGATTAGTAATTATAATTATGTATTTATTGATCACAGAATTGTTAACAATATGAGTTCTGCTACGTTGGTCTAGGAAGGAAAGTAAACTGATTTAAAATCAAGTCTGTTTTTTATTAAATGCTGCATTGGTCTGGTGGCTACAGAATCGGTTAGTTTAAAACTAACGCAGAACAGTGGACTCTCCGTCTCACAGAACACTAGACATAGACGCATAATTTTACTCCATTCATCCACAAGCATCACCTTCAGGGGTGGGTGAGCCGGGGTAGCGGGATCGTCCGAAAGGGTTACCGCTGCCCCGGAACATAAAGGGCTAAGGAAGGAACACGGGTGGGTTTTAGTCAGTAAGAGTCTGACACTCCCTTCCGCTCCACCCAGAGCGGGAGGAGTCATTAGATGATTTCCCACCCAAAAAAAAAAAAAAAAAAGGGGTGGGTGAGAAGGGTATTTAGCATCTTTAGAGTACGACAGACTGCAATGGGGATTCAGCTCCGGCTACAGGTTTGTTTTGGCTGGCAGTTGCGCAAACAGATTGTGCCGGCGGCTCTGACGGTGCCCGATGTATTTGTGGGACACAAATAATCGGCAGAAAAGGCCATGGAGCTCTGTGCAGTCGATACGTCCCCGTAAGGTCTTACAGGCTACCGTGAGCTGATCAAGGCCTCTTCTCACTTCCAATGTCCCTGAAAGATAGTTTGTAGCGTACATGTAGGGAAAGAAATGGTATAACCTTTGGAAGAGGCCTCTTAGGATTTTTTTTTTGTATCTTTTCTAGCATCAGTGTTTGGGTCGCGGTATAGGCGTGCCTCATACAAGCACTGGACTCGAGTTTGCTTCGAACCAGAGTAGTGTACAACAGCCTAATAACATTTGGGTTGCAAAACTCACTAGCATTTCGTAAAAAAAACCCCAAGCGCCTACGCGCGCGTGCGCGTTACTACGCAAGGGTAGTAACGTGATCTCTAAAAGCCATACAGCGGTCGAAAGTCACTCCCAAGTCCTTCACGTTGGTGACACGAGTCATTACTTCACCACCCGAACTATAGCCTTAATGAAATGGCCGCAACCGTCTGTCATGACGTAGCAGTCGCTTGTATTAATAAATACTAAGTTTGTTCACAACGCTCCACTTATAGATGGCGTCAATATCCCTTTGTTTAGTTTGCAATCCTCGTTCGTTCGGATGTCTGCTACTAGCTTAAGGTCGTCTTCATTTCTTAGTTCATGGCATTTGGGAAACTTAACATTAGTTTATTTTCTTGGACACCACTTAAAATCTTGTAACCGCCAATAAGCAGTGGGTAAAGTGCTGATCCTCCAACTTGAACAGCAGAGGATGGTTTATTAATTTCATAAGATTCTCCCTATTGAAAACTTGTTGGCAAGACTGAACTCCCGAGCACATTAGACTCAAATTCCACAACAATTCCTCCCAGCGTATAACTCACAAAATATGATACTTAGTAATTAAAGCCGTAACTGTATCCTTGTTCGGAGGGCATTTCATTAACCCTGCGATGCTATCGTCTAATTGGCCGCGGACGCGCCCGCGCCCGCGCCGGTCCGCTCAGCGCAGACTGCAGGCTGCGCTTCCTAGTCGAGGCGCTGTAAACTAGCGCGGCTATATACGCGGGACGGACATTAAATTCATTAAGATTGCGATCGTATTGGGGTGCGTACGCGCAGGTTGTGTCGGATGCAGCTAATTAGGTTGGTAGGTTTAGGAACCGTTATTGGTTGTTGAATTATGATCCTGCAACCCTTTAGTGTTGCTTGTGTTATGGCTATGTTACAGGGGGTTCTCATTATCAAGGACTGTTTGATCCCTTAAGATGTTGTCTTCACTGGGAGTCTGTCACCTGCCGTTACTGTTTTGTTGGTGATCGAGAGTTATGTAGGTAATAGACCGTAATATTTTAAATGATAACCAGCTGAAACACAGAGTGCCTGTCTATATGTTACTTCATAAACATTATTTCTGTCACAACTTCTTTGTAATCTATACGTTCATTTATCTCGACAAACCGTAGGAAGTCGTACCGAAAGTCGATAAGAGAGAGACTTCCAATTATCTCGACGAGATATGTAACAATACACACGGTAGACACGGACCCCGCGCTATGAGACAATAAATCGTCCGTTGGTATCGACAATTAGTTATCTGTCGCAGTCGCAGCTGTGTGTCGCACTAAATTATCGAGTGTCGCTTATCGGACGCTGTTTTTAAATAGTCGTGAGTTTGGGTAGAGATGGCTGTTCGTGATGCGACTGATAGGCTCGAAGTTCTCGAAGCTACCGATCAACGTACTGTAAGGACTTGTTGCTATTTTTATGGTACCACACCTCAAAAGGAAAAAATAGAACCCTTATAGGATCACTTCCTTGTCCGTCGGTCCGTCAAGAGTTCAAGACCCTTTTTCTCAGGAACCCGTGGAGGTATTGAATTGAAATTAATATGAAATGTGTACGGTCCCTTGGAGCTCTATGCTCTAAGACAATGCAATAAAAAACACGGCAATTTATGCAATATTTTGATACACATCAAAACCTATAGAGTAGATAATTGACCGTGATGTTTATATTTTCCAACTAAAATGTTAAGTTTGTTTATGGGATAAACTCAAACTCCAAGCATTTATTTAAATTAAACCATTTACAGGCACTTTTGAATTGTCAAGAAGTCGGTCAATCAGAAAATATGAAGCTAGAGTTGTCTATTCCAAAGCGTAGTGTACCTATGGAGAAGAACGGACAAGAAACTCCACGGACACTCTTTTAAATTATATTTTTACAAATGTATTAGTTACATCATTTATGTTGAATTTATAATTATATGTGAGAACGATGTAAAACAAGACGTACGCGTTAAAAGCGTCCAGATTACAGCGAATAGTAACAAAACAACAATCTAAAAATAAAATAATTAAAAATAAGCCGAGGCAGCTAAGTGATGACCAGCCCCAACTGACGGCGCCCGTTCACGAACATGACGCATAGATCAGCACCATTCAGCTCAACCATTTTGAAGGAAGCTAAATGATCCAACACACACGCCACCGTCAGCGAGCGAGCGCGATAAATAATTCATCCTAGTTACGGAACCCTACTTGGCCGGTTCTTTTTATTGTTTTTAACTCCTATACTTCTCATAACACGTTACAATCGTTGCTTTCTCAATCTTTGTTAACTTTTATTCTTGGCCTCTATTTTCAATGTTTTTTCTATACAGTTGTTAAAAATAGTCCATAATATTTTCCCTTTCTTCATTTAAACGCATTTCATGTGATCGCACGATGAATAGTCCCCGGTCAGATGCGCAGGCGCCACTTGAGTATCGCCTAGACACAAATGGTGTTGTTACATCATTAATATGAAGCAGACGTGGTGACAATATTGGTATACTGATATCATATAACATGTGGGCACCGAGATACACAAGTAGCTGCTGTGGGAAGATGCTTTCCAAGTACTTAGATTGAGAAATGGTTCTAGTCATATCGTAGGTTTTTGTTTTATCACCAATTGAAGTACAAAGTTAAGGCTTGAAGTCGGCTTCACAACCTATTCAAAAAGTGGTGTAATGTCGGGGTTTACGACGCTTTGAATAAAGCATTGCTTCTAGACAAGTTTTGCGGATCCCGCAATATCCAATACCCGAATATCAAAATGATCTAGTTTCAAATTGAAACTTATCACTTAGTCTGATGATTGCTCAGATGTAAGACTGATATAAAATATTGAGTACCTATCTATGTGTTCGCTTAACCTTTCATTATGAGATTCATGCTTTCCAATGTATAGATCCTCCGATAGATTGTGTACATCCCAATTTGTCGCGCATGTCGCCACATTACTTATGTTTGTTCTCCAGTTATTTATGCCCAGCAGTGGGCATAACTGCGGCGTGTCCAGCTAATTGATTGCGGTGCTGCGCCTGTTAATTGATGGCGTGTACCTGTGGTACCTGTGCATGGGATGTTTATGTTTAGTTGTGCTATCTTCGGTAGTCATCGAGTGTTTCGATTATTGTGATCTATGGATGTAGATTTCAATGTTTTTGATGTTTTCAATTTATTTAAAGTTGGTGATGACGACTGTATGTAATGAATTGAATTAATTAAGAATTTGAATGAATTAAAGTAAGTAGGTGCTAGTGTTGTCTCTGAGTTACGTAAAGTCAACACATCACGGACAGCAATTTTATAAAATTCAAACAAACAATTACTTCTTATTGATATCTAGTACCTAAATAAAGATAATGTGAAATCAATTTGAGGTTCTGATTGGATTAGTGTCACCTAATGATCGAACGCAGAAGGTCCATACGATGCAATGTAATGATATAAACTAAGTATACCAAAAGTATTTTGCTTTATCTTGAGAAATTTTATACCCATCTCCATGAGCGACTACTTTCTGCGACAGCTGTGTGTGAGGAGAGGATTTACCTGAAGTCTCCCTTTGTACTGGTACTAGTGCAAGTCTGCGAAGATACACTATTTTTCTACTATGATGTAACTCTTCTGAAACAGAAGTTCGAATTATCAAAAAAAAATCTTTAATACACTTGTAAGGTTAAAGAGGTTTTGTACGGGGAGTGGATCTTCTGTCCTTCTTGTTGTTATGTAAGTAAGTGAAGCATGGTTTAGTAAAGGAGAGGAGACGGTGGGAGGGGGATGTGTTCAAACAAGTGCCCAATAAAGTGCACAGTGAATGGTTGTCGGACGTGTTTAGACGAGTATTAGGAGCAAACACCGCCAAGTACGCCCACGCCGATTGCGCACACGCAGCTTACAGGGCTGACAGTTGACACGTACTAGTGGTTTAAGGTGTATAGATGGCCCACTGACCTTGTGCATGTGGGCGGAGCCAAACGCCCTACTCCCGAATACGTAAAACGCGCGCGGTGGCGCACTACACTAAAACTAAGATCAAAGAATATGCAGAGACACAGACATGCCGCACGTAGGTCGCTATTTTTGCCTACGATTCCAGAAGGGAATAGCGGATGCAAGGCTGATATATTTTGTATAGATAGATACTTATTACGTTTTATTATTATATTATTATTATTACTTATATGTTACGTATATTTTAAGTTTTTTCTGGACATTATTTTTTAGCATTTATGTGGAAGAATAGGTAGTCAAAATGAAAATCCAAGATTGCGGCTGCGAAAATTAGAATTTTTCTTCATGGGTGTCGTTTTCATAGTTTTCGATGGTGCTAAAGTCGATAGTGGGGTCAAAGTGTAAATCCAATATAGCTGCTGCGGAAATTTTGTTTTTGGTTAAAATCATACGTGAGAAGTCTTTCTTGACTTGCTTTGCCTTGGCATTTTTACTTATTTACAAATTATCTTATATTTACACAATATACAATATAAACAAAAACAGTATTTAGAAATGGCACCACTAATAAGTAAAGCGTCCACGCGCACAATAGAAATGGGCCCTCCGCAGCGAGCTAGTCTATAAACGCACACTGATACAATTCGTTCGTAAATATTTGCACTAACACAAACAAACGCGCGTAGTCGTTCGATAGCCGGGGCGGAGCAGCGAGCGACACAGCCATCCCGTCTCAGTGCTAACGCACGACTGCCGCCCGCGCCCGCGCAGAGCACGTCTGTACCTCTATCTCAAAATTGGACATTTTCTTTGAAAATGTTGATTGATTTACAAAAGCTGTTTCATAAATGTAGTACCTCTAACCATAATTTTTTTAGTGTAAAAAGATTTCCAAACATCAAAGCCGTTTAGAAGTAGTATTGAATATTAGCCAAAAATAGCGGTTTGGTAAATATTTTTTTAAGGCAAAAGTATTAGCCATACGAAAAAATCCTGTTTCAGAAATGTTGTACATGAATCTATAGCAAACATATATTTTTTTCAGAACTTCTAACCAAGCCGTTAATGAGAAATAGGCTTCATAAAGTGACCGTGTTACGGTACTAAACGAGAGTAAGGCCCAAGAAATTTATTTCTCAAAAAGAACATACATAGTTCACTTAAATATGAGAAACTAAACAAAATATCTTAAGTAATAAAAATAATTGTCGTTCAATCTATCAAGTACAATATAGTAATGATTTATTATTGTTGGCTAGCCAAGTACAACTTTAACCTATTCTTAAAAATGTTTACTGATGAAGAATCTCTTATTTCTTTCGGTAAATTATTATAAAGCTGCGCTCCCTCAAACTGAATAGTTCTTCTTCCGTACAACGTCCTAACTGAACGCAGTTCTATACTATCCGTATTCCTGGTGTAGTAGTGGTGAGTTTTGTGTTTGAAGGTGATTTGTGAGTGTATTTTGTTTGTTAAAATTTTCTTTATTAGTATGCATGTGTGGTAAATATATAATTTTTTAAGGTTAAATAGTTTAGTTTTAGCATAAATGTCTTTCGTAGGTGTTAGGTAATTGTAATTAAAAAGAACTTTGATTGCTTTGTTTTGCGTTACTTGTAGGTCATGAAGATGTGTAATAGCGGCCTGTCCCCACACTTGGATTAAATAGTCTAGATACGGTTTGACTAGTGTATTATAGATTGTGTAGCGCAATTTAAATGGCACACACTTAGCAATATTTCGCAGAGCTCCAGTCAACGGAATCAATTTGCTTCTAACATAATCAATGTGTGGTCTGAATGTCAGTCTGCTGTCCAAGATCAGGCCCAAGTATTTCTCATGGTTTGATCTTAACAGTTCGATAGAAGATGCTCCTTCTACTCGTCTAGATAAAGTACCCAACAGTAACGCTTGCCTCTACTCCGTAAAAATACAAATTAATTATTGCTGTTCGCTTGTTTGGCTTATAGAATTAAGTTCTCCAAATGCTAAGCAATGGCAATCATATCACTTGGTTTTAATAGGTTTTTAAATTTTATTTTTTATTCATCCTTTTGATAGATTCTTATTTTGTAAATGAGAGGACTTTGTAGGCCTTGTAGACTTTAGATCTGTAGACCATTTTTTATTTTATCAAGTACCTGGTACTTGTTGACAGGCCTACGCTGACTTTTGAAATTAATAAGATTTCAATATGTAGGTATATGCTTTGACTTTTAGAGAAATAACTCGCACTTGGATTGATGAACGCAAGGTGGACCAAACCTTCTATTCTACAAATAATAAAGTATTTCGTCTTCTATAAAGAATCATGACAGCCCTAGCTGTAGTCCATCGTTTGCCCAGTGACCGTTCGGAAACGTCTCGAGCGTGTTTGCCGAGCAGCTCTGCGCGTCATCCACGTCCACGGTCCGCGGGTGACCGTCTCCGTCTGCGCGGCGTGTGTGCTCGCCACACTGCGGCCGTGCGGCGTGTGTGCTCGGCCGCCTACAACAACATGTGGAGGCTCCACTTGTTATTCTAACTGAGTGAAAGCAGGGCTCGGCTTATGTTTGTAATGGGCTTTTAATGTTGGAAGTCCTGTGTGTTGGTCCTCGTCGTGGTATGCGCGTGAGTGACTGTGTGTTGGTCCTCGTCGTGGTATGCGCTGAGTGACTGAATCTGGACTGAACTTTGTGAAATCGTAGCGTATTGATGCGTTGCTTCAAAATTTGTAAGTGACTTGTTACCTGCTGAGCCACAATTCATGATGATTTGTTTTACGGTTTTTATTGCTATTTTCAAACGGAAAAACGTTCTCCACGAAGTCGGAAATCTTTTATTAGTCAATTACATCAAACACAGACGAATTTATTTATTTACATTCAGACATAAACGAACCCTCGCAACAGATATTGCAATAATTACGTGCAGACAAGTGAGACAAGTCTGCCAAATTAACAGTAAATCTTCGAATTCTATGTCGAGACTCATCGTCGATGGTTGTCGGTAACTCTATCAGTAGTAAACAAGCCGCGTACCTGTAACCCGCGGCACATCGCATGATGTATGCTTGCTCGTATGTCGCGTGCCCTTTAGCCTCCCGAGGCAAGCGGGATTCCTACTGCAAATGTTAGTTAGAAATCGCGTACAATTGTAATTAATAAACCAGTTATTGGTCTTATCTGAGAAGTAAGTGCCGAACGGTTAATTTAATAGAATGCTATCTTCGTCTGCAAACAAAGCTTTCTTTTGTGCATTTTCACTTAATGTCGGTGTTAAACGGGAAAGTTACTCTAGCTCTACGCTGTAGCTAGCTTATTGTAACTTCGACGATTACATTTTGTTTAACTTAAAAAAACTCAATTTTAGTGTTGATAGTTATCATAATAGTTGTTAAAACGGTGAATACAGTTTTACTTCAACCTAATCCAGGTTCCCTCGATTATTTATCTGAATACGACTACTATTACTAACATTCCAGAACTTACAGACATGTACCGCAGCCACGGTATCGTGTAGTGCGTACGCGCCGGTCTCACGCGAAGCTACATCTGCGCACAGCGAACACGATGCGCCGCAACTGACCAGCACCATGATGAATAGATTTGTTCAGACTGGTGACTTTATAGGAAAACTCAGAGGTAATGGCATTGTAGCTAGTAGCAGTTGTAGCTAGCAGAGAGTGGAAGACAGTAGAGGAATGTAGGAAGAGGAGAGACAACCGAGTGTCAGAGAGTGGAAGACAGTAGAGGAATGTAGGAAGAGGAGAGACAACCGAGTGTCAGAGAGTGGAAGACAGTAGAGGAATGTAGGAAGAGGAGAGACAACCGAGTGTCAGAGAGTGGAAGACAGTAGAGGAATGTAGGAAGAGGAGAGACAACCGAGTGTCAGAGAGTGGAAGACAGTAGAGGAATGTAGGAAGAGGAGAGACAACCGAGTGTCAGAGAGTGGAAGACAGTAGAGGAATGTAGGCAGAGGAGAGACAACCGAGTGTCAGAGAGTGGAAGACAGTAGAGGAATGTAGGAAGAGGAGAGACAACCGAGTGTCAGAGAGTGGAAGACAGTAGAGGAATGTAGGAAGAGGAGAGACAACCGAGTGTCAGAGAGTGGAAGACAGTAGAGGAATGTAGGCAGAGGAGAGACAACCGAGTGTCAGAGAGTGGAAGACAGTAGAGGAATGTAGGAAGAGGAGAGACAACCGAGTGTCAGAGAGTGGAAGACAGTAGAGGAATGTAGGAAGAGGAGAGACAACCGAGTGTCAGAGAGTGGAAGACAGTAGAGGAATGTAGGCAGAGGAGAGACAACCGAGTGTCAGAGAGTGGAAGACAGTAGAGGAATGTAGGAAGAGGAGAGACAACCGAGTGTCAGAGAGTGGAAGACAGTAGAGGAATGTAGGCAGAGGAGAGACAACCGAGTGTCAGAGAGTGGAAGACAGTAGAGGAATGTAGGAAGAGGAGAGACAACCGAGTGTCAGAGAGTGGAAGACAGTAGAGGAATGTAGGAAGAGGAGAGACAACCGAGTGTCAGAGAGTGGAAGACAGTAGAGGAATGTAGGAAGAGGAGAGACAACCGAGTGTCAGAGAGTGGAAGACAGTAGAGGAATGTAGGCAGAGGAGAGACAACCGAGTGTCAGAGAGTGGAAGACAGTAGAGGAATGTAGGAAGAGGAGAGACAACCGAGTGTCAGAGAGTGGAAGACAGTAGAGGAATGTAGGAAGAGGAGAGACAACCGAGTGTCAGAGAGTGGAAGACAGTAGAGGAATGTAGGAAGAGGAGAGACAACCGAGTGTCAGAGAGTGGAAGACAGTAGAGGAATGTAGGCAGAGGAGAGACAAACGAGTGTCAGAGAGTGGAAGACAGTAGAGGAATGTAGGAAGAGGAGAGACAACCGAGTGTCAGAGAGTGGAAGACAGTAGAGGAATGTAGGCAGAGGAGAGACAACCGAGTGTCAGAGAGTGGAAGACAGTAGAGGAATGTAGGAAGAGGAGAGACAACCGAGTGTCAGAGAGTGGAAGACAGTAGAGGAATGTAGGCAGAGGAGAGACAACCGAGTGTCAGAGAGTGGAAGACAGTAGAGGAATGTAGGCAGAGGAGAGACAACCGAGTGTCAGAGAGTGGAAGACAGTAGAGGAATGTAGGAAGAGGAGAGACAACCGAGTGTCAGAGAGTGGAAGACAGTAGAGGAATGTAGGAAGAGGAGAGACAACCGAGTGTCAGAGAGTGGAAGACAGTAGAGGAATGTAGGAAGAGGAGAGACAACCGAGTGTCAGAGAGTGGAAGACAGTAGAGGAATGTAGGCAGAGGAGAGACAACCGAGTGTCAGAGAGTGGAAGACAGTAGAGGAATGTAGGAAGAGGAGAGACAACCGAGTGTCAGAGAGTGGAAGACAGTAGAGGAATGTAGGAAGAGGAGAGACAACCGAGTGTCAGAGAGTGGAAGACAGTAGAGGAATGTAGGCAGAGGAGAGACAACCGAGTGTCAGAGAGTGGAAGACAGTAGAGGAATGTAGGCAGAGGAGAGACAACCGAGTGTCAGAGAGTGGAAGACAGTAGAGGAATGTAGGCAGAGGAGAGACAACCGAGTGTCAGAGAGTGGAAGACAGTAGAGGAATGTAGGAAGAGGAGAGACAACCGAGTGTCAGAGAGTGGAAGACAGTAGAGGAATGTAGGAAGAGGAGAGACAACCGAGTGTCAGAGAGTGGAAGACAGTAGAGGAATGTAGGAAGAGGAGAGACAACCGAGTGTCAGAGAGTGGAAGACAGTAGAGGAATGTAGGCAGAGGAGAGACAACCGAGTGTCAGAGAGTGGAAGACAGTAGAGGAATGTAGGAAGAGGAGAGACAACCGAGTGTCAGAGAGTGGAAGACAGTAGAGGAATGTAGGAAGAGGAGAGACAACCGAGTGTCAGAGAGTGGAAGACAGTAGAGGAATGTAGGCAGAGGAGAGACAAACGAGTGTCAGAGAGTGGAAGACAGTAGAGGAATGTAGGAAGAGGAGAGACAACCGAGTGTCAGAGAGTGGAAGACAGTAGAGGAATGTAGGCAGAGGAGAGACAACCGAGTGTCAGAGAGTGGAAGACAGTAGAGGAATGTAGGCAGAGGAGAGACAACCGAGTGTCAGAGAGTGGAAGACAGTAGAGGAATGTAGGCAGAGGAGAGACAACCGAGTGTCAGAGAGTGGAAGACAGTAGAGGAATGTAGGAAGAGGAGAGACAACCGAGTGTCAGAGAGTGGAAGACAGTAGAGGAATGTAGGAAGAGGAGAGACAACCGAGTGTCAGAGAGTGGAAGACAGTAGAGGAATGTAGGAAGAGGAGAGACAACCGAGTGTCAGAGAGTGGAAGACAGTAGAGGAATGTAGGCAGAGGAGAGACAACCGAGTGTCAGAGAGTGGAAGACAGTAGAGGAATGTAGGAAGAGGAGAGACAACCGAGTGTCAGAGAGTGGAAGACAGTAGAGGAATGTAGGCAGAGGAGAGACAACCGAGTGTCAGAGAGTGGAAGACAGTAGAGGAATGTAGGCAGAGGAGAGACAACCGAGTGTCAGAGAGTGGAAGACAGTAGAGGAATGTAGGCAGAGGAGAGACAACCGAGTGTCAGAGAGTGGAAGACAGTAGAGGAATGTAGGAAGAGGAGAGACAACCGAGTGTCAGAGAGTGGAAGACAGTAGAGGAATGTAGGAAGAGGAGAGACAACCGAGTGTCAGAGAGTGGAAGACAGTAGAGGAATGTAGGCAGAGGAGAGACAACCGAGTGTCAGAGAGTGGAAGACAGTAGAGGAATGTAGGAAGAGGAGAGACAACCGAGTGTCAGAGAGTGGAAGACAGTAGAGGAATGTAGGAAGAGGAGAGACAACCGAGTGTCAGAGAGTGGAAGACAGTAGAGGAATGTAGGAAGAGGAGAGACAACCGAGTGTCAGAGAGTGGAAGACAGTAGAGGAATGTAGGCAGAGGAGAGACAAACGAGTGTCAGAGAGTGGAAGACAGTAGAGGAATGTAGGAAGAGGAGAGACAACCGAGTGTCAGAGAGTGGAAGACAGTAGAGGAATGTAGGCAGAGGAGAGACAACCGAGTGTCAGAGAGTGGAAGACAGTAGAGGAATGTAGGAAGAGGAGAGACAACCGAGTGTCAGAGAGTGGAAGACAGTAGAGGAATGTAGGAAGAGGAGAGACAACCGAGTGTCAGAGAGTGGAAGACAGTAGAGGAATGTAGGAAGAGGAGAGACAACCGAGTGTCAGAGAGTGGAAGACAGTAGAGGAATGTAGGAAGAGGAGAGACAACCGAGTGTCAGAGAGTGGAAGACAGTAGAGGAATGTAGGCAGAGGAGAGACAACCGAGTGTCAGAGAGTGGAAGACAGTAGAGGAATGTAGGAAGAGGAGAGACAACCGAGTGTCAGAGAGTGGAAGACAGTAGAGGAATGTAGGAAGAGGAGAGACAACCGAGTGTCAGAGAGTGGAAGACAGTAGAGGAATGTAGGAAGAGGAGAGACAACCGAGTGTCAGAGAGTGGAAGACAGTAGAGGAATGTAGGCAGAGGAGAGACAACCGAGTGTCAGAGAGTGGAAGACAGTAGAGGAATGTAGGAAGAGGAGAGACAACCGAGTGTCAGAGAGTGGAAGACAGTAGAGGAATGTAGGCAGAGGAGAGACAACCGAGTGTCAGAGAGTGGAAGACAGTAGAGGAATGTAGGAAGAGGAGAGACAACCGAGTGTCAGAGAGTGGAAGACAGTAGAGGAATGTAGGAAGAGGAGAGACAACCGAGTGTCAGAGAGTGGAAGACAGTAGAGGAATGTAGGAAGAGGAGAGACAACCGAGTGTCAGAGAGTGGAAGACAGTAGAGGAATGTAGGCAGAGGAGAGACAACCGAGTGTCAGAGAGTGGAAGACAGTAGAGGAATGTAGGAAGAGGAGAGACAACCGAGTGTCAGAGAGTGGAAGACAGTAGAGGAATGTAGGAAGAGGAGAGACAACCGAGTGTCAGAGAGTGGAAGACAGTAGAGGAATGTAGGCAGAGGAGAGACAACCGAGTGTCAGAGAGTGGAAGACAGTAGAGGAATGTAGGCAGAGGAGAGACAACCGAGTGTCAGAGAGTGGAAGACAGTAGAGGAATGTAGGAAGAGGAGAGACAACCGAGTGTCAGAGAGTGGAAGACAGTAGAGGAATGTAGGCAGAGGAGAGACAACCGAGTGTCAGAGAGTGGAAGACAGTAGAGGAATGTAGGCAGAGGAGAGACAACCGAGTGTCAGAGAGTGGAAGACAGTAGAGGAATGTAGGAAGAGGAGAGACAACCGAGTGTCAGAGAGTGGAAGACAGTAGAGGAATGTAGGAAGAGGAGAGACAACCGAGTGTCAGAGAGTGGAAGACAGTAGAGGAATGTAGGCAGAGGAGAGACAAACGAGTGTCAGAGAGTGGAAGACAGTAGAGGAATGTAGGAAGAGGAGAGACAACCGAGTGTCAGAGAGTGGAAGACAGTAGAGGAATGTAGGCAGAGGAGAGACAAACGAGTGTCAGAGAGTGGAAGACAGTAGAGGAATGTAGGAAGAGGAGAGACAACCGAGTGTCAGAGAGTGGAAGACAGTAGAGGAATGTAGGAAGAGGAGAGACAACCGAGTGTCAGAGAGTGGAAGACAGTAGAGGAATGTAGGCAGAGGAGAGACAACCGAGTGTCAGAGAGTGGAAGACAGTAGAGGAATGTAGGAAGAGGAGAGACAACCGAGTGTCAGAGAGTGGAAGACAGTAGAGGAATGTAGGCAGAGGAGAGACAAACGAGTGTCAGAGAGTGGAAGACAGTAGAGGAATGTAGGAAGAGGAGAGACAACCGAGTGTCAGAGAGTGGAAGACAGTAGAGGAATGTAGGCAGAGGAGAGACAACCGAGTGTCAGAGAGTGGAAGACAGTAGAGGAATGTAGGAAGAGGAGAGACAACCGAGTGTCAGAGAGTGGAAGACAGTAGAGGAATGTAGGCAGAGGAGAGACAAACGAGTGTCAGAGAGTGGAAGACAGTAGAGGAATGTAGGAAGAGGAGAGACAACCGAGTGTCAGAGAGTGGAAGACAGTAGAGGAATGTAGGCAGAGGAGAGACAACCGAGTGTCAGAGAGTGGAAGACAGTAGAGGAATGTAGGAAGAGGAGAGACAACCGAGTGTCAGAGAGTGGAAGACAGTAGAGGAATGTAGGAAGAGGAGAGACAACCGAGTGTCAGAGAGTGGAAGACAGTAGAGGAATGTAGGCAGAGGAGAGACAACCGAGTGTCAGAGAGTGGAAGACAGTAGAGGAATGTAGGAAGAGGAGAGACAACCGAGTGTCAGAGAGTGGAAGACAGTAGAGGAATGTAGGAAGAGGAGAGACAACCGAGTGTCAGAGAGTGGAAGACAGTAGAGGAATGTAGGAAGAGGAGAGACAACCGAGTGTCAGGAGAACATCTGAGATGAGATCCAATGCTTCCAAGAGAAGCTCCTTAGTCCATATTCCCTCCCAATGTTTTCCTCCATATTCAATTTGGCTAGAAAGTTGCTGATATGGATAGCGAAGAAATGTTAAAAGACGTAATAGTGGAGTTCAAAAATAATGATGTGCTAAAACAGTGATAGGTATGCGACAATGTTTTTCTTCATTTAGATATTTTCAGAATCTAAATTACACAGTCTTACACGTACAGTCGCACGCAGCACGTTTCCGGTGTACAGTCAGGCACAAACACCGGCTCGTTACACCAGTCGATACAACCTGTAGCAGTGCGCATCGTCGCGGAATGTCTGAGCATGTACCTATCGCGAAACACTAGTGTTAGGATTTCGGAGATCAAACCATAGCGTAACCATGATGACAGGGCTTTTGGTGAAGTGAAAACTGAAGTATTAAGTTAAGATATAACCACTAGAGGTCGCACCACGTCGAGTAAGTATAAGGTTTCAAATGTTTAAACATTTAGGATACACAATTAGGTAGTGTGAGTCCTGCGCCTTGCTAAATATGGATAGGTTTTCTAGAAAATCCTAGTTTAGCAAATTACATTTTTTAGGTAGGTGAGAAAGAATGATCTCTTCATATCTGACCTTAAGGACAATGCTGACATTGAAAGGGAACGGAGGGCTCTTTCTGTGCGTGCGAATATGATATCCCGCAGGTTTGCACGTTGTACGGCAGACGTAAAGGTGGCGCTCTTTAGAGCATTCTGTTCCAGCTTCTACACGTGCAGCTTGTGGGAGAGATATTCGCGGGCATCGTATGGAGCCCTTCGTGTCCAATTTAATAATGCGTTCAGGAAACTGATGGGGTTGCCATGGCGTTGCAGTGCGTCAGGGATGTTTGCGGCGGCGCGTGTAGACTGTTTTTACACAATAATGCGCAAACAAGCAGCATCGATGGTGGCTCGAGTCATGGCCAGTCCCAACAGGGTTCTGTAAGTGATTGCTAACAGAGTGAACTGTCCGTATATAGTTCACTGCTGTCAGTTACATGTGCCATCGTATCGTGTTGTTTACTAACACTAATTTATAAGAACAATGTTACTAACCCTATATGACTCTTCGCTAGAATTTGAATATACTTCAGAGACGTAGATAGCGAGATATTAGTTATTATTTAGTTGTTGTTCCGCTAGACATACTCATAGATCTCAATTCATAACGTGTCTACTCCCAATATCCCAATAAGCAAATTAACATGCAAGCAAGTAAAGTACTCTATAAACATATATTATACTGAAGCCCCAATACACTTGCTGCCAATTTAAATAATACCATAATAGTCCTGCCTCATGCTTGTAGCGGCGGCATGGTGTCGACCGGTGCGCAGGCGCAGGACCGCGGCTATTACACGCCGCGCAAATACTTAATGTGCGGTCTCACTGCTGCACTGGCACGGCCGGCGCGCAGCGCGGCGCGGCGCGGCGGGACGTTATGTCTTGACCACAAAACAGATGCATTGGATTGGATGCGCGGGAGTGCGGTAACTAAGAATCTCAGTGAGAAAAAGGTGCAATTTTAGGAGTACCTGTAAGAGTGGTGTACTGGATAAAAATAATTGGGGGGATGATGATGGGTAGCTTCGAAAGTGTTGTGAAGGAAGGAAGCAAACGATGAATTGAGATAATTCACAGAAATGGGTAGCATACAATCGATCTGTACGATACCAGCGATCCCAAGCAAATTAGAACAATGATGAAATACAACTGGTACGCCAAACCTAAGGGTTGTTTAATTTTTGTACGGTGTCGTAGTGTCTTTTGTGTAACATCTATAATGTCTCTCTATGTGAGGAGTAGGCTTTTTGTGCCTTTTCATTTTGTGGTGACCACCCATCCCATCAGGCCGGCTGCGGACGGTCTGACCGCACCGTCTGCGGTCGCCACAGTCAATGACGGACAAGCTCTGATAAATGAACAGTTTTAACTTTAACGTTTTGCTCTTTACGCTACACATTCGTGGTGTTTACTTCAATTGATTTTGCTTGTTGTGATCAAATAGATCAATTGTGTAATGCCATCAAGCCAACCATTCTAAGCTGGGTTAGGTAATATTTTATTTACTTATAAATCAAAATATTTACAATATTTAAAAGCTGTCTTAAAATAATAATATGTACAAGTATATAATTAGGGTTAGGTTAATTTAATTGTATCTTTAAACTTAAGTCAGAGCAATCGCAGAAATAGGGTAGGTACTTATAAATGACTTTTCGAATACATTAGTCAAGTTTATCTGCATTAACGGAACCCCCCTTATCTGCGAGTATCTTCTCATCTACGTGCACGGTGCGCCGGCCGCGCCGGCGCAGTAGACACCTCGTAAATACGCGTCGTGGAGCATGCGATCCGACACGAGTTCGCACGAACTCCGCCGAACTCCGCCGAAGTTAGGCGATGTTGTTCAAGTACCCGCAAACACAGTAAATCACGCTATAGGTGGAACAGATGCATGGGATTATGCGTTCTGTGTCACGTAATAGTTTTGAATGGCTGAAATGAACAGCGGGTATGATAATATTGAATATTGAGAGGAAGCTTTACAAAGACGAAGCTGTCAATTATCATTGTTAGTTGGCACTGTTGGAGTGTTGGGTCTATATTGTTACCTCGCAACCTTTTGACACTAATACAAAAAAGTTTAGTAATGAAATTGATCAGAGGTGCATTGTCTTAAAATATTCATAACTTTTTACATTGTGTTTTTGTTTAGGACTGATGATAGAGTTGTACCCATTTGTTAATAAAATAATATATTTATTGCAATGATGTTTGCAGCTGTTTAGTCGAAGACTTTGAATTAAAAGCAGTTTATTGCAGGGAAAATTGATCTTCCTAGAACGTTAATTTACTAGCTAAAATTATTCAGTTTGTAGAGTACCTACCTTAGTCCGTGCAGTGGGAGTCGTGATGCGCTCTGATCGACGCCCGCGCAACAACTAGCGATAACCGCGCAGCGTTCCGGCGTTCGCGAGAAACGATGATAAATACTGATTTACACGATTTAGCTAGTGATAGAAAGATTTAATACACTTCATGCGAACATACTGTGGAAGGATTCACTTTTCGATGTATATTTTAATTAAATTGTAGAGCAGTTTTTTTCATAACTTGTCAGTGCTGTCTTAAAATAGCTACTGTAATGGCCAAATCTTTTTGACGACCTTTCCTTAAGAGCACACTTTTCGAAATTTCTCCATACAAACTTCGGGAGAATATTACTCCATTGTTTGACATTGTACATCCAAAGTTAAACATTGTATCGTTTTGTCTTATTATTAATTGTGTCTGTACGGAAACAGAATAGTAAAATAATAAGCCATTAAAAAGTTATGAGCCAACAAAGTTTCGTTTTTCTTGCTAATTTTAACGTAACTTTGGATGTAAATAAGTAATAAAATATGGACAAAATCTTCAAAACAAAAACCGTACCGACAAAGTTCAATTATCGAAGAGTTCAATAAGCTTTATTTGTAATTGACTTATGCAGTGGTTTTTTCATAAAACTCGATTTTCCAAAGGACGTTTCGTAATTTTTACGCGCACGTTTTACTATGGAATGATCGTGCCTTTCACTCAATAATGTTCCCCCCGGCGCGGTGCGGGGGTAGACGCTCACGCACACATGCACAATATCTCACGCGCGTTACGAACTATTTCGATTCGACTCAGTCTGCTGCTGCGGCCAGCGTTGCCAGAATGTTACTTTTGTAACATTTTACGTTACTTTTGGCCCTGTTATGTTACTTCCATGTTACACGACGCAAAATGTTACTTTTACGTTACATTTCGTAATTGAAAAATATTTCAAATATTAAGAACGACAATAACAGACTTAATGTTGGCAAACCTTGTTTAAACGATCATATGAAAATATCTCTACATGCACACGGCGACACATCGAGCTATACATTTCTAGTTTTAACAAAACTTGCATTGTATAGGTTTTTCGTACAGACGCCAGCACATCAACCTACACCTAACTGTCAAATTTTCCCAATCAACATTGAACCTTATGCTTTAGCGATAAAGTTGAAAATCTATTACAGAAATCTGACAGATTGTAGTAGGTTGATGTGCTGGCGTCTGTACAATCAGAAGTTAGCTTTTACTGGTTATGTATAGCTTAATGTGTAGCCATGCGTACCGATGAATTTATCTCTTTCGCTGTTTCGCGCACTTGTAGAACCAGTATATTCTATTAAAAAAGTATATTCTAGGTTCTAGGTTTATATGACAGACTACGAAATAATTAGATATTCTATTTTAAAATGTATTTTTTTCAGTCGATCCAAAATTTTGGTACTTACAAAGAAGAAAAAACAGTTTATTGAGCTATTTAAAAAAAAATTAAATACTCCCTAAAAAATAAAATGTTACTTTTGTCATCAAAATGTTACTTTTTTACTTATGTTATGTTACTTTGACAAAAGGGCACTGGCAACACTGGCTGCGGCCTACGTCGTTCGTACGTATGTAGACTAAACTCCCGTGCACTATAAATTATTATTATCATTCGCACGTAAACACTACATTGACCCCTGGCTTGAACTTTGGATTTCGATACTACCTACATTATCTGTTTGACTTCGCACTACAATTTGGACTCCGTATTTTCATTTGAAATCGGAATTGTTGGTTTGAGTGGACGCTGTGTCAGTGAAGTTGTGTTGGTTGATTGAAGGACTACAAATAAACAAAGGGTAAGTCGTACAATTTCTTAGAACTAACCTATTTCGGTAGGGACCTCCTCGAGCATATTTTTTGTTATAATATAACTAGCTTCTGCCCGCGACTTCGTCCGTGTGAAATTTTTTGTTAACCCCCAACCACCGCGTCGCATCGCATCGCCTGTCTGCGCTATTACTACTCAACTCCTAAGGGTCCTAGTAGCCTATAGCTAGCTAAGACTTGGTGCTCGGGGTTTGGTGACAGGCGCGGGCGCGGCGCGCGGCCGGCGGCGGCGGCAATGAGAATGTAAACACAAGCGTGCGGCGCGGCGCGGCGCGGTGTTTTGTGTAGGTAGGTAGGTACCTACACAAGAAGGTACCCTATCATAGGCACAAATTATTATGTGACTGTTTATAGTTTAGTAATTCTTTATTAATAATTATTATAAAGACGAAAAAAACTTTTTGTGCTATCCTAAACCCACTGAATCGCAGGCAAAAGCTAGTACAAAAAAAGGTATATGTAATTATGTATAAATACATTACTTTTATAAAATAAATAAATAATAGTGTGTAGGTATATTACTTTATTATTACAGGGTCAAATTAAATTAGCCACCGAAACTCTGCCGACGTGATGGGTATCGTTATCTAAACATGATAAAATAAAAATCAAAAATATTTGATGTATTTTTTGGGGGTCAACGACCGCTTCTAGAGTTGTTACTTGAATTATAAGATAGAAAATCTGTTTTCTTTTGTTTTATCGTATTGAGTAATCGATACCAATCACGTGTGTGAAGTTTACATAAAAAAAAACTGTATATTTAAACTTATATTTACAAGTGCCTCCTACACTGTGCGGTAGTGCGGTCGTTGACTCCACTAAAAAGTCGTCAAATATTTTTTTTTTGTTTTATCATGGTTAGATATCGATACCCATCAAGTCTGCGGAGTTTCGCTTGCTAATTTAATTTGACACTGTATATGTATAATTTTGGTTTTTTTGGAACAGATCCAAAAGAGAATTGACGAATGGGAAGAAAAGGGTGCCTAAAACTAAGTGCCCATCGCAAGAAGAAGTTCAAAAGAACATTGAGGGGATGTTTCTTGAATACAGAAAACATTCCTCCTGGACTGGATACGTCCCAACCGTAAGTATTATTTTGAGTGTATAATTGACATATTAGGTAACGACCTAATATGTCAATTATACACTGATAACGACCATTCCCTCAAATTCACGTAGACCAAAATTAAACATTTTTGAAGTGGTTTTTTAACTGGGTCAGTTTATTGTGAGGATGGGTCTGGGATGGTGTGTGGTTGGATTGGTCTTGTAATTGTCTTCACTTATATAATCTATATTTTTTTCAGATCGACACTAGAGTCATTCGAGCAGAATTTCTGTCAAGCAGAAGTACAGACGCCAGCACATCAACCTACTACAATCTGTCAAATTTCTTTAATCAAATTTCAACTTTATTGCTAAAGCATAAGGTTCAAAATTGATTGGGAAAATTTTACAGTTTCGGGTAGGTTGATGTGCTGGCGTCTGTACATAAAGCAATCTCTGCACAATTCAAAATGTTCCTGGAGTAAATGAACAGATTAGTTCCGGTATTCCTCATGTACTGACCACACCCTAATCGTAAGTATTTTCATAGGTATATCTACTACCATAGTTATGCTATCACTTAGGTTAATTCCCTTTTTGTTATGTTTAATATAATTTCCGTTAATGTTACCCATGTTGTTTTTAGATCACCTCGAGAGTCATTTAAACAAATCGTCGCTCAAGCACAAGTACAATGAAACAACCAGTTCACGGTGGAAAAATGTACTTGTAGAAAATGATTCTTGCGTACAGACTGGCTCCGGAGTCATTCCAACTCAATTTTTTTGTGTCCGGTGCCCTATTATACAACCCACTCCAGAAAGTGAGTTAAAATTTGGTCCGTAGCTACGTTTAGCCCATGAGCGTCTGTCACCACGACGGTCATACATGGTACACCTTGACTAAAATTTTTATTTTCCAAAGCAGGTCGCCTTTCTTCTGCACCTGCTTCCAACATAAGCTGTAACGCTATGTCTTTTTGGAAATGGCTAATCTTTGATTATTTTTTACATAATAAATTTTGCTCATATTAGGCATATTTAAACTAGCACAAACCTTATCAAGCTGGCTCCATCCATTGCCAGTTAGTGAAATACCCTCTACCCTCACATTTAATTAATAGGGATCTCTTTAGATTCTTTATTAGACTCCCTGAGATTCGATCTTTTCTATTTTGTTGCACAAATTATTGCTTTTGAAAATAAAATTGTAAATCCTAATTCTTTTTTCTTTCATAAATTCTAAATGCTGAAAATTACATTCAAATGGATCATGTCTAATATTTTTCAATTGTTGAAATAGATAAGCAATACTCACTATCCTATTTCTTTCTAAAGTTGCACAATCACAATAAATTGTCGGTTCTAAAAGAGAAAAAGAATAATTTTCTACAAGTACCGTGCGTACACGAGCTAATATAATTTGACGTGCCTGTATACCGCCTTACTGCATACCTACCGCGAAGACCGACGCGAGGACGACGATCGGATATCACCGCCCGCGCCGGCGCCGGCGCGTCCCCTGCGCACGGATTGCGCCCCTCGGACGCCCTCGCCAGTCCGCTACAAACCTCAACGCCAAATGCATGCCATTTCTTTCTTTCTTTCACGCCGCGCATTTTAGTTATTAGTGTTTTAAATCTATTGTTATTATTAGTGATAATAAACATTTATATTTTATTTTATAGTAGTGTTTCATTAATAGATATACCTACCTAAACCTACCCTAACACACTACAAAATCACCCTTATACTCGTAATAATGGAGTAAGCAACTGACAACCCTTGTAGCAATCTACCGCTACTCACTCAACGTTACGAGTTTGATACCTACTACCTACATACTACATACCTATGATGTGCGCTCGCGACACCGTAGGTACACTAATCATACGCTCAGGGTTTATCATTAATTTATACCTACCAGGTGATTTGACAGTAGTCATGAATACGAACAACTTTCATTATGGGACCAACCCTGAAATATGAAAAAAAGTCAGCTGGCAGGCAAGGTTGGCCTCATAGTAAAAGTTGTTTATATTGATGCATACTTTCATCACGTAATCGTAAAGCATAAAACGGCGGCAGTGGGTGTTTTGTGCGTAAAGTATGTCCCATCATCCGACGACATTATTTTCAAAAAAAAAATCCTGCTGTATATTACCTACTTGGTTCATTGATTCATTCTATTTACTTGCGAAATAGTTTCATTCAATTTTCTGTAGGTAGGCAAACAGACGCCAGCACATCAACCTACCCGAAACTGTCAGATTTCCCCAATCAATTTTGAACCTTAGCCTTCAGCAATAAAGTTGAAAATTTATTAAAGAAATTTGACAGATTGTAGTAGGTTGATGTGCTGGCGTCTGTACAATAGGTAGATGTCCCCAGATAACAAAAAAGACGTATGTTCCTACATGATGTACGGAGTCGGCGACTTGCCACGGATGTAATAGGTTCACGTAGGTTCTAGGTTAGGTACCTAGGCTGTTCATTTATTACGTAATACAATTTTACCACTTTCTGTCCCCCTCCCCTACGTAACAAAAAAAAGACTTGGATGAACCCCCTCCCCCCTTTTTAATCTTACGTAAGATCAGTATCTACCAAAATTGCATAGAAAAGTACCTAGCAAAAAATGAAAAACTTATAATTTTTGTTTACTTTTGTGATCTACTAAGAACAGTCTAGACCCCTCTCACCCCCACGTAAGAAAAAATAAGACTTGTTATAACCCCCCCTCCCCCCTCAAATCGTCTTACGTAATAAATGAACATAACATCATGTGGGATTATCATAGTTTACCCAATAGAATATTATTATACTTATCTGCATACCTAGTAGGTACATAATACATACATAATCAGCCTATAATGTTCCCACTGCTGGGACACAAGGCCTCCTCTCTGTGAGAGGGAGTGGGCCGTAATCCACCACGCGGGCCTAGTGCGGGTTGGTAGATGTCACATGTCTTCTAATTTTTGGTTCTAGGACATGCCGGTTTCCTCACGATGTTTTCCTTCACCATTTTTGAGAGCAGTGGTGGTGAAATAATTTACACAAAGTAAAGCGCCTGTCTGGGTTCGAACCTACGACCTACAACTCGTAAGTCGCGGCCGATACCACTTGGCCACCACTGGTCTCTCTAGTAGGTACCTACTGTTATAATTACTTACCCCACCAAAAATAACACAAACCGTCTCGTGTCGTGGGCTCGTGGACGCTAAAATGTAGGTAAGTACCTACCTACCTTAGCCTACGTCTGCGAGTATCCTATGTAGGTACTACGTTGTCCGTGTTACTTGTCTTGAAATTCATAAAACTCTAGAACTTACTCAAATTATTATTAATTCGTTTGTAAAAAACACTAGATTTTTTAACAGTTTATTTAGATAAAAATAATTATGTGTCAAGAATCAAGATTGTTTACCTAATATTTTGGGTATTGATAAAAAAAATAAGACAAGTAAGTAAATAATTTTGAAAACAATATAGGTAGTCAACTATAATGGTAATAATTACAATTTTATTATTATCTAATAGGTACGGCATAAACAGTAGGTAATAATATCACTCGCCCGACCGACTGCGCGTCGGGCGAGCGATAACTGTTGAATGGCGGTGCATGTCAAAGAGAATGTAAACACTAGTGTTATTGTGCATGTGTGCATCGTCTAACGTGTCGTTTCAGTTCGGAACGGTGTTTGTGAGTGTGAACTAGAAGTTGTGTGTGTAGACTATCGTCTAACTGCTCATCACTGATACTATCTCTGTCAGACACGATGCCGGGTGAGACAGCGTGCTTTTTGGCCACGCCCACCATCGAGTTCGAGCTCGCGAAGTGTTCAGCCTTAATCTGTGGATATCAATCATCATGTAACCAGATGAGGAACTGTGTATAACTCAACTATGTCGCAGCTCCCGAACGGATCAACTGTTTCGTAAAACATGAAGTAAGATGTACTGCACATTAAATGGCTGCAATAACACATCTGGTTTAAGAGCGACTCGTTTTCACTTAATGAAGCACAGTAGGTACCAACTTAACTCATGTCAAAGAAATCAGATGAGACCGGATACCGACTCGAATAATAATGAGCATATAGAGTGACAGCAGGCGTCAGGCGTCAGGCGTCAGGCGCACCCGGCTACTGCAACATTTATGTGGCTCTTTACAAGATTTTTATCAAAATATTATACGTACAAATGATTATTATAACGACTGAACGATAAACTCCTCCGCAGGGCGCTTTTATTTTAATTTTGCACATTTGTATAATATTTTAACGAGTGATCCTGCTGGTTAAGAATGGGAATCGAGTGATTTACATAGTGATTTGTGTTCGATTGGCGTGTGATCTTCCCGTGGGTGAGCAGGTCAAGTGTGAAGGTAACAGCTTCCAGCTGGGCAACGACCGCGGAACGTGCTTCGATAGTGTCATCAGTTTAGCATTTAAATTAGCAATTTATTAATTTGATCCCTGTGTGTGACACTACTCATAAATTAGAAACGTGTTGTTGAGACTGTCAATCTTCTGTTCTTTTTGAATACGAGAAGACCGGGCGCGCATGTTCAATCAGATGTTCAAACCATCAGAAATCTTTCGCTTTACCTTCCGTAAACTCAGACATATGTAATAATTATGTTAGCTCTGATCCACCGCAACATGTTGTTGCCTGGCGGCTCCACCGCTCCATCGGCGCAGGCTATCGGCATCGATATCAAGAAATTACCATGAGCCAGTGATGTGATCGCGTCGATGTTATCGTCCGTCGTAAAACATGCTGTAAGCTGCGCTAGTGCGCCGGCGCAGCTTTGCTGTATCCTCCCGGCGACGGCTACGCACATCTCGGGATCAGACGGAGATCGTGGACGAGGGATCATGTAGGTAATGGAGTGGTGATGATGATACTCACGTTTATCCTAGATTTTGAATTGACGAAGTGATGGATGGAGTTGGTTTTAGTTTCTGATGAAAAACAAATCAACTCGTTACTTCCCTTAATACTTCAGGTTTCAATAACAAACATTTCTTAATAAATTATGGTGATCGCAGTAGTAATTATTAGTTAGCTTAGCGGATTATATTTTATGTAAACCAGGATCTAATTCAGCTGTGAACTTTGTAGTCTTACTTCCGATTCTAAATCTCGGCAAGTTGTGTTGCTCAGCGAGGACTTTACTGTGGCGGTGTGTGGCTAGCAGCAGTACCTGTACACAGGTACAACAGCATGGTGACTCCATCTGCTAAGTCCTCCGTGTGTCGGACGCATAAACTTGATTTGATGTATCCGCGAGAGGATTTATGTGAATATTTGTTAATAAATTATGTTAATTACTGTCTGGGCTGAATGAACGGTATGTCGGTATGTGCGGGTGAAGTGTCGAGGTCGAGGTCAGCCGGTTGTGAATGAGCTGGAAAAACCTCCGCTAATACCGTATTAATAATGATATGTTACTTACAATCCGGCTGACGATGGCTACCTTACTCGCTCATTGGTTCTCATTTCCATGTTGGCAGTTAATACACAACTCTGCTAGCCCAAAACAGGTGAGGGGACTATGGCTATGACTGTGAATTTTTAATCATATTCCCAGGAATTTTGCTGCGAGAAAAAATGGAACAGGAATTCAACTCTTTGTAGCTTACCTACTTCTTGAGTGGAAATGTAATTATCTGTTTTTGGTTTACACACAGAACTTTGTGACCGCGCCGTAGACCTGTAGTACAACTACTGTGCCAAGTTAATAAGTAGTTAAGTCAAGTTATCAGTTGGGATAAGTTACCGCTCATAGTCGGGGAGCCAGCGCTGAGTGATGGCTCCTGCACTATGTTTAGACCCCGTTACGTTAATGCGGTAATACTCGGCTTGTGCTATATTTGTGGTATGCAGGTACACTATGTACCTGGTACTGATGTTTATCTTGCAAAGAAACATGAGGAAAGAATGCATAAATGGATTTTTATTAATCCCGCAAAGAACACACAACCGTTCTAGAATTAAAAATGCAGAGCCAAGCTTCTAACTCTACAAGCCCTAACTTCACAAACTCTAAACCTTAGTTAAAGTATGAGGTTTGGCCGTTTCGTTACTACAAGAACTATTGTATAACAGAAAAGTAATGAACAGTGAATACATTTTTCACCTTACGCCCATGTGACGGTAGCGAAACGGCTAAGTCACATATTTTGACTAAGGTGTAGAGTTTGTGAAGTTAGGGCTTGTAGAGTTAGAAGCTTGGCTCTACATTTGACAGTGCGAGCCATATGTGGTCTCGTCTTGGCAACATTTTACATGAAAATGTTTTTGGTGGGAGTTGACTTCTTATTGAAAGTTGCTTGTAAACAAAATTTTTTTTTTGGGGTTTATTTACTATCCAAATCCTGAAATACGTATTATAATATTTATAACAAGGAGTCTCTATATCAATTTTCATCACAATTTGCGGAATTCTCATACAAACTTCCATCCCGTAGTTTAAGGGGTTGGGGGGGGGGGGGGGGCTTAAAAGTTCCAAGTTGTACATTGTTTTTTGTTGTTTGTGTACTGATACTAGCTTACATACCAAATTTCAGCTTTCTAGGACTTCAGGAAGTACCCTAAGAGTTTTGATGATCATCAGTCAGTGACGAAATCGGAGTTTTATAGATATCAATAAAATATAAAGTACTAGCTTCCGCCCGCGGCTTCGCCCGCGTGGATGTCGGAAATTATCCCAAGGGACAGTACGGATGAAGTAGCCCATGTCCTTCCCTAGGATGCTACTTATCTCCTTGCCAAATTTTATCGAAATCCTTTAAGTGGTTTAGGTGCGAAAAGGTAACATACAGGAAGAGGTACTTTCGATATGGCTCACTATTTTGGGCTTCCACATAAAAGGTAGATATATTCTGTCGCGTACATTTATTTAGAATTTTTTAAGACGAACAGTCCCACGATACATTATACTCGTGTAACAACAGCGCGTCTGCGAGATTCAGTCGTTGTAAAGGTCTGTGGCTCTTTGGGACGCCATGTAAGTCGCCTGCTGCTGACGTCGAGCTTGGGACTGTACTGGTGTTTCTGCAGCCCGTTGAGACACCAGATACTCAGCATTCTGTTGATGCCGATCTTGGGACTGTTCTGGTGTTTCAGCAGCTTGTTGAAACACCAGATACTCAGCATGCTGTTGATGCCGATCTTGGGACTGTTCTGGTGTTTCTGCAGCCCGTTGAGATACCAGATACTCAGCATGCTATTGCTGTCGATCTTGGTACTGTTCTGGTGTCTTAGTAGCTCTGTGTGCCGCCTCACTCACCGCCTGCTCAAACTTTCGCAGCTCAGTTTGTTGAGACGTCTCGGTAAGTCTAGCTATTTTCATAGCTCGAGCTGTATTAGAGCTTTGTGTATTAGACTTACGCTTTCGAGTCATTATTGTAAATCACAAAATCGGTAGTAATTTTCAAACTAACTAAAAAAAATCCAATAGCTAATCTAGGTACTTAATACTTTTACAAATAGGTACAACCTATACCTAACCCGTGACCTAACTAACTAATAATACAATCCTATAATTAACCAAACTATACTACACTATAACTATTAAACAAACAAAGAAAATAATTCTAATTTATGACTGTAATAATTAAATTAAAAACTAATCTATATTTCTACTTAAAATGTACTACCTAAAAATATAAATAATTATGCCTACTGTAAGTTAGTAATAAATCGCTTCGAATCGAATAAGCTGTAAAAAATACGCAAAATGAACACTCGGCGATGCGATGGCGCGTCATTGCCTGGACCGCCTCCAACCCCGCTCTGCGCGCATTAATGGCGCTCCACTCAGGTCAATCTTATCGTGATAACTTTTAAAGTATTCGTCCAAATTGCTTAGTGTAAAAGACAAAGTTTATCTACATTAAATAACAAAAGCGATTAATGTATTAATTTTGATAAGAATTAACTAAGTACTCTAAAATGTGCATTGTAAAAAAAGTATCCAATTTAAATGTATTTATGGCTCACTATTTTGGATATAATGGCTTCCACATAAAAGATAGATATATGCTGTCGCAGACTTTTATGTAGAACTGTTTAAGACAAACAGTTCCACCATACAGTATCTTCGTGAAACTCTAACGGTTTAGGCAGCGCACGCCAAGATAGCTCTCAGAGGACAGGAATTTTTCCGACTTACTTGATACTTATCGTTATATTATGGCCAAATCACACAAAATCTTTATAAATTGTAGCCTATGTGTTATTCTGATGTATAAGCTATACTACTGTGAAGTTTAATCGAAATCTGTTCAGTAGTTTTTGCGTGAAGGAGTAACAAACATCCAAACAAACTTTCGCATTTATAATATTATATATATATATATAATATAATATATATATATTAGTAGGATAGGATAGGAAGTAGGATTAGAGCTGTGCAATTGGAACTTTATATGTTTAACAAGTCCACTATTGACATCATATCCCGAGAATTTTGTTCATCTGGTTTAATCCAAACCCAAGTTA
This sequence comes from Hydraecia micacea, assembly GCA_914767645.1. Lineage (NCBI taxonomy): Eukaryota > Metazoa > Arthropoda > Insecta > Lepidoptera > Noctuidae > Hydraecia > Hydraecia micacea. The sequence goes on along the minus strand of OU611793.1, from coordinate 227,421 downwards.
TGAGGGTTCAAAAAAACGACGAAGCGCTTCGAGAAAAGGTACGTAGTGCCCTTGCGCTTCACTTGGCTCGCCTTGGCGGGAGCACTCGCGTGCCCTCAGATAATTCTTCTTTGATTAAAAGAATGTTAGCTACCACTTGTATTAATCAGCCTCCAAATTCAAATATGCGCAAGAGTGTAACGGATGCTGTTAACAATATGTAAATATTGACTAGTTAATTACAATTGATACTAATCTCTGATTTACGGTGCAGCTTCCCCCGTTGAACAACAGAGGGCGTCATTAATTTTTGTGGCAAGTATTCAAATCATGTGCCTGCGCAGTGCACAGATTTATCTCAGGAGATTACCGCTTTCACAAGTGTCGTGAGCAAGACTGTTTTTGATCTCATTCACTTTATGTAGGCATGCCACTGAACAGGCATATGGAGAGAAGATCAGATCTTTAGAATATGGCGGAAGAGTAATTTTTCATAAATACTCCTTCATACCTACCTAAGAGCTACACAAAAAACAAAATATGATTTGCGACTGTAGTGTTTGCCTGCGGGCTCGTTTTATTTCGATTATAACTTATAGCGACACTTTACACGATTTCAATTAGCTATCGGGCAAAACTAGATAATCGAACAGTGTCAATGACAACATTCCAATATTTGAAAATAACTGTTCAATTCCAAACATGTGACTCGTCTCTTGTTAGGAGTGATCCTTCTTTACTTAGATGGTATTTTCATGTTCTGCGCAGGCGCACGCGTGGGAGGGTCAGGGGGGTGGAGCGGGGGGTGGTGGGGTATTTGTCGGGGGTTGACGAGACGCAGTTAAACGCAAGCGGGTTGCGCGCGCGCCGCATACTGATCAGCGCACGACGGACTGACACAGTTGAGATAACTGCAGTACCGCCTGGCTTTCCACCAGAACCGAGCGAGAAAGGGCAGCGGGAAGCGATGAAACAACGAACCAATTGAATTACTTACTTATTACTATTTTTTTGGTGGGATGTCGTACGACGCTTCGCATTCACACACAGCTCCGGTGTAAAGCCATAACAATATGAAAGACCAATCCTGTTGAATGTCGTCGTAGGTATGAAAGACCAATCCTGTTGAATGTCGTCGTAGGTATGAATCGCTTTGAAAGACTGCCACTTCTCCAGGCCCTCTGCTGAGTGGTCTCCTTTTGTATATTTTATTATTTTCAAAACATTGATGGGGTTAGTAGCAGCATTAGATACCTACAATCACTTAATTGTAACACTGTCTATTGCTACGCTGTGACGCGGTTGTCAGCGGCGGCCGCCCAGCTGCGCGCACGCAGAGCAGCGGTCACGTACCAGTACGTAGATCGTTGCAACTCTTGCGCATCCACTTAGCTATTTGTTTTTACAGTACACTACAGGTCTTCTTAACATGCTACTGAAGTCTGTGCTCATTAGGTAAAGTAAGATGTAGTCATTAGCGAAAATGTAGTGATGAGCATCAGAGGCACTTAGTACACTCAGATTCCACCAGTTATGTTCTAGTCGTGTTGTAGTACCTAATGAATTAGGGGGAACTAACAAAACTAAACCTTTGGCTCCTGACTCCTCACATTTGGCACGAGAGTTCCTTTTATAACAAAAGTGAGCAATAAGGAAGATTTTACGAAAATTCCTCTCCCAAAGGGATGAAATAGGGGACGACAGTTTGTAGAAGATCGTCATTCTTACCGATGGAAGATCACATCGCGCACACGGCGTGTAAACAAATAAAATACAATATCATTATATATCTTTAAATCTATATACCTATAAAAACTAAAAAACTATACATTATTACAATCCCTTTCGTTCATAATTATAAAAATAATAAATGATTAACTGCTAATAACCGCAATTAATAGTTAATTGGCCGCAGTTATTTACATCCGCGGATCTAACGGTTGCTAATGATTGCACATCGCTGCCGAGCTGCTCGGCCACGGACGTGGAGCTTCCCTCTCTCTGGTATCATTCGCTGTAACGTTAATATTAATGGCAGATTCATCTTGATTTAGATCAATATAAGCAGGAAAAGTAATTGAGCTCATAAATAAAATCATTCCTAATATATAACAAGGAAACCAAGGAGTTGGTTGTCTTCAACAGTATGCTGAGTGGGGACCAAAATTCTGCCAATCGTGACCTTTCATTGGCAAAATTCATATTGAAGCAAGTAGGTACAGTAGGCCGCACGTCACTGGTAATATTTTGACATTAAGCTGGTGTAACGTAGTGCGGAATTTTAAAAGAATAAGCGGTAGCTTATATTGGTTTTGTTACCACTGGCGTGGAGCTTACCATGCTTTAAAGGGCCCGTCTTTTGACTTGAGACATATAAGGACTGTCATCAGTTTCCCTTAAAAGTAGAAACCAAGATGGCTTTTTGCTTAAATCGTTTGGAAACACGCACTCTGTCAACAAGGAAATTGGCAGACATATTGAAATGCCAACATTATTCAACCCCTGACATTTGGAGACTGTTCACAAGTCACAAGCGGTTATTAAGTGTAATTTGCTTGAAGTTCTTCATAGAAGCCGTCCGCGTCCGCGCGGCAGTTCACTACAATTAGGTATATGGTTGCTACGAGTACAATAATTGTTGGTGTGCACAGCGGGTGCGACGGTGACTGATTGGCGTTTCTTACTATTTATAGATTCTTTGTTTTTTGGGAATTGAGAACCGGCTCGGCTATTTTTGTTGCATCGAAGTTATTGACCTGACCATGCATTCTTGGTGAATTTAATAATACACGAAGTCAATTTACTCCAGCTAGTCTAAATACAATAGAAAAGGTGCATCAAATACGTCTCCGCGAACGACAATGCTATAACTAGGTACGTCAGGCACTCTGCATACTCAGCCGGCCACGCGCTGCCTCTATTGCAGACTGGCTTCTCACTGCTGAAGTATATTCGTTGAGCTGGTACCGAGTCTGAAGTATATTCGTTGAGCTGGTACCGAGTCTGAAGTATATTCGTTGAGCTGGTACCGAGTCTGGAGTATCGATTAATGTTCCTCGCCTCAGCGGAAGTGCTGCCCTACTCCACTCTGTCAACACATCATTATTCTATTTGTTTATCGATTTTATTGGCATTTCACTTTCGAACACGCGCATCTATTAGCACCTTACCACATTCTATTCGAATGTAGTTCAGTTACCTGCGCGGGCCAGTTCCATGGGAAGCGGGTGACCTCCCACGTCCATCATATTACTGTTAATTAGTTTGCATGATGAGCAGAGCACTGGCCCTGACTTTTAGACTAGCTCGATAGTCTCTAGACAGATCTCGTTCGCAACCTTAGACTTCATGTGGTTTCAGTTGCACAAGACGCTAAGTTTTGAGTTGAACTAGTTACTGAGATGTTAATCTAGATGGCATTAATTTTGCAATGGTTGAGTTTCAAATTACCATTGTAGGCTTAGATTACTAAAATAACGGTTTTCAGTTTCAGTGCTGACTCTGCCAACTCTCTGAAACTCGTGCATGTCTCACACGAGAGAGCACCTGTGTGGTGCCGCCACTTGTGGCGCCCGCTAGTGGAGGCTGCCTTCAGTGCACTGACGTACTTTACGCAAAACGCAAACGTAAATACGCATGCCTTCTTGTATTTGTTATTGCCTGCATGTTTTTAGATTTATAGACGACTTGGAGTGTAAATGTGGTGCTATTCCACAAACGATGGAACCTGCGTGTCCCGTCAGCTGCACGTTACAGGAACTGATGGACGCTGGTGATGGCGCCAAATAAGTAGCCGAATTCTGGGCCGAGTCCATTTAGATTGCTATCAACACGCTAAGAAGAAGACTGCATGTATCTGATTCCTCCATAGATTGACACAACTACCCTAGAGAGGTGTTTTCATACGCTAGTTCACTGTCCGAAAACTTGTGTTGCCCAAAGATGCCGAATCTTCGAAGAATTGCAAATGTAACTATTGAATATCTGAGCTGGCAGATGGTCGTGGAACCATGATTCTTCATTGCATGGTATGACGTCAGCGCGTGAAGATTCATCAACAGCGTATCATTCGAGTCAGTTCCCACACTCCCACACTCCACTAATGGTGGACCACTAAACGAGACTAATTCGCGGTCGCCAGCCGCTCGTCACTCGTTACCATTTTATTGAGTTTTAAATTCAGCACACACACGACACGAGAAAGAATAGTTGCAGTAAGCTTACTCTGGCCAACTCAAAACAGTAACGAGTTCTAATTTTTTAAAACAGTAATGATGTCTCAGTCTATGAAACAGTGATGAATTTTCAGTGTATGAAACTGTTATGAATTCTTCAGTATTGATGATGATGGGGCTCTATATTCCGCACTTAGACTCCCATTTGGTCCGTTGTGCGTGGGATTATTCAGTATTTGAAACAGTAATAAATTCTCAGTATATGCAGTCAAAGTGACCTCTGCGCTGCCACCGACGATGCCGTGGAAGTGGCAAAGTTTTGGGAAAACAAGATTTAAAACACAGTCGTGCGGCGCGCGGCGTGCCAGCCACACGGAGAAGAACTATATGAATCAGTTTTCTGTAAGTTTTCAGATATGTATGACTTTGTAAGGCTGGCAGGGTTTTGTAAATTAAAAGCTCCTTGAAACTCCATGACTTTCCTCAAAGACGAATACGGAATAGTGCAAGAGAACAAGGAGCTCCTCTGATAAATTCCATACTTGATGATCTTCTGTATCTGTCTGTTCTGTGTCGGACACGTACGTTGTTCTGTGTCGGACACGTACGTATTTAATTTGACACATTGAGTGTTGGTACTGGCGGCGAGTGACCCGAATTACTTGCCTACATAATAAAATATAGTGCGGCGTTAATGGCGATCATTATAATGTATCCACTTTTAAGTACAGAGGAATTTGTGAAGGTTTAATACCTACGTGTTGTAATGGCCATTCATAAATCGTAGCGGGGCCAGACATCTTCATTTTCTCATACAGGCATCATAATATCATCTATCAATTCAGGGACAGAGGATTTTACAAAATAATACTACTGAGATATGTAGGTCTCTTGAAAAAAGGGAAAATAACTGCAGGATTAAATAACCGATTAACATATTTTGAGCAAGCTTTCTTTCTGCAACCCCGCTTTACTTGCAAGCGTTTAATTATATTTGTAAGGCATAATAGATACCTATACGTTACTGTTAAAGTTAAAACTATAATTGAGTTAGAAAGTAGTCAGTGAGATACGATGCCGATCTAGTTATTAACCGGATTACTGCGTCTGGGCGTGCACGAATTATCTGACAAGTGTGGGCCAACCGCGCACACAGCTGGGTTCCTCATCCGCGATTTAAATCTCACTCTGTTTATTTCGAATGTTGTACTCCTGCCTTCATTAATTTTCTATCGTATATAATTTGTCTATTTTTACAGACTACTTTTTTCCGGTTGTTATGTCTCTCGAGTCAGTTGTGTGAATGATGGTATGGATAGGAGGCGGGTAGATCAAAACAAGGATGGCGCCTAATAGAGATGTATGGAGAAAGAGGACGTGCTGCACCGACCACAAAGTAAGACCATTCTGGAGCGCGTTGTCTGATATTAGCTTTCACGGATAAATTCAAACTCTGATAACGGTGCCACCAAATCCAGCTAGATAGAGGATCACTAGGTTTGCTTGTTCTACGGAACTCTAATAAGCGGCATGGTCCAGCAGCGTGGGCGATTAAACACAATTACAGCGGGTTCGTGACCGCCAGCAAGAAGCTCGCAGATTATTATTACATTCATTATGAGTGGTTGTGGTCGGATCAATGGCTGCCATCGGTTATAGTATTGCCCCACATTTGTGCTCTCGTTTATTTTTATATTGAATGGCCGTACGTCGGGTAAGCCGATTAACTATCTATTCTTTATTTTAGTCACGAATGAATAAACTTGCATTATTTATTTCATCATCATCATCAATAAGGATGTCGCTTGTTTATTTCGTCGTTCCTAACAACAAGTTGGCGTTGTTCTCCACGCGCATATTATAGTTATTAGCTGAAGGTACGTACGTACTATAATCTTTATCTTTTCAGTCCCCCAGGAGTGGGCAAGAGATTGTCTATTCTTTGCCAGCAAGTCCACTGCACCGCAACTACAGCTGTTCAAACGTTCATTTTGATAGCTAAGCAAGCAGTTGCGTCTACTATCCTGTGAGCTTTATGAAGGACTCGTCGCCAGGAAAAATAGTGCAGTAGCGGCTTCCCACACAAATCGAGCGCGACATATCTTACGGCTAACATTTCACGATTGTCGCGGCTAAGGCGCGCATTAAGCGCGGGCGCGCGGTCATCTGTCTCGCGGCTAGCGGTCGCGGCGCGGCGCGGCGGCCCTACTTGGCGCGGTTAGTTACCGCCGCCTATCGATCGCAGTAAATCCTGCTAACGGTCGTCTACGCAATCACTTGTCGCGGCGTGAATTGTCCGCTTTATTGTAACTGGAGTTCACATGTTTGCGGTCGGATGCGATTTTAGTGTCGGGCGAGATGTAAAGTGATGCGTGCGCCTCTTGGAGTTATTGCTGTAATTTCTTTTCCGTATCAGGGAATGGTAGCAGACTGAGCACATACAATGACACAGGTGCCGCTACGTTTGATCACCCATCCAACTTCTTAGACAAGTGCAGATGACTGTCGCAGATCTCGTCGTTAGATTAATGGAAGCTGTTGGTTGCATTTTGCTCCGAGCTCCTTTTTGACTGTACCTACTACTGATACTTCAGTTTGACTCTCCATATCTGCTAAACAAAATCACCAAAGATGCGGTTGTTTGTTTTTTATCAAGGAAAATCGAGGCGTTGCGACTGTGTTAAAATATGTGCAGCTAATGGATCAAGCGTTTGTCGTCAGCTGAACAGCAGCACATGTATGAAACGCCTGTAACACGTGAAACTGTTCTGAATGTAACATTACGTCGGTAAGTGGCACTCTTCGTGTCGCAGATGCAATCGCGGCGTGAACAGGATCATACTTTTCGGCTTTCTATTATAATGTTGGCTGATATGTATTGCTCCCACGCGTGTTAGCTCGTGTTTAATGGCCTTACTGTCTACTCTCATGGTTAATATGTTTTTACAAATGTAATGTTGCTTGCAACAGCGTCCTCCGTAGACTTTTCGCTATGATATCAGTTTTCTTTCTTAGACTATCGGTTTGTTTCTTTTACGGGACAATGATGGGAGGACTAGCAAGTAAGTTGATGATTCTCAACATTTCAATCTTTTTAACAACTCCCCGAGAGGGTGTGTTGTCGGTTCCCATATCTAACCGACAGCGACCTGTCATAAACAATACCAAATCGAATCGTTATCTCGTCCGCGTATCGCGGTGTCCTTACCCAGCGCTGGCGCAATATTAAAGTAACAAGCAGTGTTACACTTACACAGTTATGGTTAACAAACAAGGGCCCCTGTACACTGTCGCCAATAAATCTAAGTAAGCGGTCCATGTCTGCGCGGGCGCAGTTTAGGCGGTGTAATGAGACGTCGGTAGCGACAAGGCGGCCGCGAACGAGGCAAGCTGTCCGGAGTAATGCATAGCCGGCAAGTTGCGCCTGCGTCACGATAGGGAGCTGACTGTGCGTGCGATGAGGGCGGAATTAGAAACTAGTTTAGTGGGAATAGAACAGGTGGGTGTCGTTAAAGGCGAAGAAGGTGATGTCAGTAGGATGGGAAGCACTAGCCACCGTCTTTCAGCGCGTCGAATCAGAAATGGGAGCGTAAAGAAGTGAGTCCGAAGCGGGAGTGACAATGATGTGAATGGTTTGACACTTGCTGACTCTGAGGTAACATGTCGTGGCACCAGAATGACACCAACGTGGCACATGGTGACATAGAGAGAGCAAATAAATTGTAATGAGCTAATAACGTAATGCAAGTTCTCTGATCAAAAATCCCAACTAAAGCAACACGAACAAAATGCAACAGTTGTCAACAACGAGTCGGTCAGTGTGACCGCCACCCTCCGCCACGTTACTATTCTCCTCACCTCCACATTACACTTGCCAACATCGCACACTTGGCGACACCGCCGTACTTACATCGCCATATCTACAGATCTCAGCGATACCAGTGTCTGCAGTGTCAGCAGTGTCCCGACACTCGATACCATCGCAGCACAATGCAGCACATTTGGAAGTGAAAACAGCCAGCCATTGCTCCTAATGTTATTTACTGTGATCTGATTGGCCCAGCCGTGACGTCGCATCGTGCAGCATGCGTTAGATGCGCTGATAGGCTGATGCTGCGTCGTATAATGCAGCAGTTAGGTACGACATGGCCAGGCATTTGTGAGAGGGCTGTGAGTGATCTAGATCGGTGCCGGATTTATTTTCTGTGGAGTCGAACGAGTGGTTTGTGTTTACAGGTATTGGAAGGGAAATGGGAAGACCATCATGAGTCTGGGTATATATGACAGTAACATCTTAAATTGGGGTACTCAGCAGATTGCTATAATATTGATAGTTCAAATATAATTAGGTAAGCAGTAAGGCAATGTCTCTGGGAAGTTATTGTATGTTCGTTGTGTGCGGAAGCTTTGAACATAAACACTGAAACATTAAGTAAGTTTGAACGTCGGCGCTGCATCGTCTTGACTAATGTGTAATGTTTTACACATTGTTACACCTTTACTGTTAGCAGCCTTTGAAGCAGTTGCGTTTCCGCCTGCTTTACGAGTTGCGGACGTTGCGGCTATGATTGCATTGCGGGTTGCATTCATGGTTGCAAGCTGCGCGAGTGAATGGAGAAGGTGCTGTGGCATAAGTTTCCATAATTAACCTAAATACATGAAAGCACAATGTTGAAGAAATGGTATTTCCGCGACTCCCTTTGTTTTAATATTTTTTGGAAACTTCTCGATAATAATGGAACATTATAATGTTTTGAAATTAATTTATTTTTTAAAAGTTTACGAAATGCTCTTCTCACATTTTAATTGTGTCCGTTGCGTAAGACATGAGTGCAGTTTTGTTTCTATTTCTAATAAATTACATTACGAAAGGAGAAAAACACTGTTACATACTTCGACAATTTCGCACAGACATTCAACACGCCTGCAGCGCGATATAATCCTGATTCATGTTCTGAAATCATATCTTTATCACACAAATCAACACATTTGATGACTTAGTGCTAGAAAAGAATAAATTAGAGATAAATTATAATTACTTGTTGCCCCTCTGGCTCATGCATCACGCTGAGCTGTATACAATGCGCGTGCGCCGCTCGGAGTCGTACTTACGAACTGTAGTGTACGTTGCTTAGTAAAGTAGAATAGTTCTTAGGAGGACGTAGAGTGTACGTTGTGCTGTTGTCATGGTAATGTGCGCCGGCGCAGGAAAAGACGCTCCTTTGATAGAAGTGGTGTTACCAAGTATTTAGGTAGACGTTTGGTTTCATACTAAAAAGCTTTTCTTACTTATTCGGCTTCGAAACCAATTTAAATATAATAAACTTTCATTGTTTATTTTAACAGCGACCACGTGATTTTGTTTCAGAATCAAAGCACAACCTCATAATCAGCCTATTATGTTCCCACTGCAGGCTGCACACAGGCCTCCTCTCTATGAGAGGAAGTGGGCCGTAATCCACCACGCGGGCCCAGTGCGAGTTGGTGGCTGTCACATGCCCACGATTTTTTTTTGGTTCCAGTACATGCCAGTTTCCTCACGATGTTTTCCTTCACCGCTTGGAGAGCAGTGGTGATGAAATGAAATATACAAAGTAAAGTGCCTGCCTGGGCTCGAACTCACTGCCCACAACTCGCAAGTCGGTGGCGACAACACTGGGCCACCACTGCTACCAGGAATATGTAAGTTTTTCAAATTTAATTCTTTATTAAATATTCACAGATAGTTGAACAACATCACAGTATTGAATGCTCTACTATATCTACTAAATGTCCCTCATGAAGTCAGCCGCCTGGCTGCCCCAGCGACACCCATGGACATAGATTTATAAGTCTAGTTCACACCTCCTTCTTATTTAAATTAGTTTGCGACGCCCGCGGCACGCAGCAGCAGCTCTGCTATTCTGCTAATCTTATGGAAATCTTAACTTCTAAGATCTTAAGCTGTTCCTAATGAATGCGAGGAGATCAGTGGCTGACGGCGCTCTGTGCTGCCAAGTAGGAAGTATAACGTCAGTGTTGCGATAGGGCATCTACTTATTTCAGAGCTGCGATCTCAATGTTTTCGGTGGAAAATGAAGTAAGTACCTAAGTATATTTTAGAAAACGATCTTTAGATGAAATATAAAGTAGCAAGTCATCATAAAGAAATCCAGCAAATACTATAACATACTTATAAAAAAAATTTATTGTTTTAATACAATTAGATATTTAGTACACACTACATTGCATGCCATTTTAAAATTACAAATAGGTACCTGCGCTGATTAGGTACTTAATGAGATCGACATAAAATGATGACAAAGATTGTGAGTTTTGTTTAGTTGATACGCCTTTATAAATAATTAAAATATCTATAGGGTTTGTGGCAACATACCGCTGTCCCGAGCGCCATAATCCCGCCATTAGTCGGTGGTCAGTGATGCAGCGTTCTCGAAAAAAAACATATTTTATCACTTACTTACAAGCACTTGTCTTTTTATTTATTTATTTAGATTTACCAACGTTCGTACCTATACACTACAGAAATCACAGGAAACAACATACAATATAAAACAAAGTGTAGCAAACAATTACAGGTGGTTTTGTTGTATTAACCAAGTATTGGTGATTGCATGCAAATGCATCATATTAAATATATAACTTTACATCGTAAGATGCGGTTCATATAAGTTTGTAAAATATCCCTGTGTTGTCGTTTGTTGATGATCCATAGAATTGTGTTTTTATTTACCATTTGTTAATAAGTTGGCAGTTATTACGAACACGTTATTATGCTCTATTCTTTAGCAAAATACTATTTACTTTATTTTTGTACAGACGCCAGCACATCAAGTTACTAAAATCTGTCAAATTCCTTTAATAGATTTTCAACTTTATTACTATAAGCATTAGGTTCAAGGTTGATTGAAAAAAATTGTCAGTTTCGGGTAGCTTGATGTGCTGGCGTCTGTACATTAAAATAATAAGTAAGCAAAAAATAATTAATACCTAATTAATTAATAAAAATAACAAAATGAAAGCCTAACTTAACTAAAACTATACACAAACTAAAATGTAGCGTCGGAAAATTCATCCGCATCGCTGTCGACTGGTAATGTACCCAAGAGACTGGCGCCACCATTACCACGTTGTATGGCAGTGCTTAGCCTCTGGCCAAGGTAAAAGCCAGCCCTTGGGTCACGGGTAGTGTCAACCAGCCGTTTCAAAATTTACATAGAATTAGTTCTCATGATGGTAAGATGTCATGTTTTAGTCAGAAACTAAACGGCGGTTTGAGTAGTTTTGTTTTATTTTATTATGACTGAAGGAATAGGTAAGTAGTCCTACTGACGTTCTTTTACAATATCTACGCTTTAGTACATCTACATCGTCCTGGCTGTTCGGTTGTATGTCTGCGCAAGTGTCGCGGTACGTGCGTCTTGTTGGTGCCCCGCTGCGCTGCGCCTGCGAACCGCAGACATTTGCGCAGAAGTCACGCGAGACACATTGAGGGCATTAGGGGGAGTGAAACAACAAATACATTCAGAAGGATTTTAGAATTTACATACTAGCAACGCCTTGCGGTTTCACCCGCGTAAGTGTCGATCCCTTGGGAATATCGGGATGAAAAGTATCCTATATGTTGATCCTGGTTATAAACTATCTGTGTGCCAAATTTCATCAAAATCCGTTCAACGGTTTACGTGTGATTGAGTAACAAACATCCAAACATCTTCATAAACTTTGACATTTATAATATTAGTAGAATTTGTGTCCTCTGGTTTGTGGTTTCTAAACGAGGAATTGCTTCAAAGTCCAAACTTGTCAAACATTACGTCCTGTTCTACGTTATTTTCGCCAGTTCAAATGGAGTAGAAAAACATAATAAACATAATTATAGGAACAGTGACTCGATTTTACAAGAGCTTTTAATATGACTGCACTTTTCATTTCACCCTCTGTTATAAAATGTCAGCTTGATCAAAATGTCGCAATGAATATTGTCAAACGAACAAAATGAAAGCTATTAGTAGCTGATGTTCGTGGCTTGCCAGTAGCCATCTCCGCGGCTCCGGGTCGCTGGGCATGCTGCTAATTACGCTACTGGCTGGAGCTGGGGCACTGTTCCCAGGGCAGGGCCAGCGGGCTGGCCGGCGCACCGCGCACATGTGACGCGCAGTGATTGATGCATGGGTGCGCGCGCGCATGTCGCTGTCAATTACACGCGGGTTCATCCATCACTGCGGTGACGACCACCGGCCGGGACGTCAAGAGCAAAGCAGATTTTTGTATCTTCATGGTCATGGTCAGCCTTAAGGGGAGGGATTTGAAACGGTATTAGACTTTGTACGCACTTAATGGCGCCATTAATAACGCTAGACAGAATAATACTAACCGAATGACTCGTGAGGTCAAACATTTGTATTTAACTAATAAGGATGGGTTCCCGCCCATCTGCTTGATTAAATCATTTTGGTGACACTTGCAGAAATAATAGAACCCGCGTCTTACAGAAATCACAGATACATTCAAGTATCGAGCGAATCTAAAGCGCTACAAGATGAACAGAGGCATCTCTCATATTGTGGGATTAACCGACTTATAAAAGTTAAGGTATTATTTCAAATACGAGTAGCTTAGAATTTAGGAATAAGTAGTTATACAAGGTAGTTTTCAGCTTTAGCCTACCTACTTCATGTGTTTTATAGCGCGCTACTGTTGAACTTAGCATCACCGGCTGCACGTTACTTTGATTGAATTAAACTGAGGAGCAGTACATACATACATACTGTACCTACATAATGTAATTCGAATCAACAACCTCCGTGTTTTTCCAATTCAACATCAGTCTTGCTTGTACTTGTCATGCGCTTCAGGCTAGTTCGTCATGCTGCGCGAGCGCACGTTCGCGTTCATTTGCGAACAGCAAAAACGTCTCACGTGCTCACTAACATAACGTATTCCACGCTGTGCGCCTGCGCACCTAACGAGCAGCCAATGAACATAGTTTGCACCTACGGGCACTAGGTACTACACCCGCACCATTCATTATTAGAGAAATGCCGCCAAGATAGGCGCGGGGGCAGTCCAGTGCAAGATACGCGCATCGTATCAGGGGTCTATTTTATTTATCTATACACTGCATAATTGTGTAAATCAATCCATTTCCTACTACATTACACCTGCAGTACTTACATTAAGCCTATCGCTTGCTTTTTGCTGTGCTCCCGCAATATTAGAAGGATGGATGTCATCTTCGCATATTCATCTGTGTCACTGGCGCGCGGCCCGAGGACACACTTCATCCTCGTCGGTGGTTCTCATCCTCTCTAATACCACCCTTTATACTTCGGACCTCAACGTCCTCCTTCTTTCGACTCATTGCTCCCTCTCTATCGTTTTGCAAAAGACGGCTGATGCCCACAAGTTGTTTCTTTCGAAGTAGTTAAGTATAGCAGTCATCTAAACTTTTCCCTGCAAAATATTCGCTCATCCCTCGCGTATCTTCGACTAGGGTGGCACCTTGTTCTCCCACACTACTTCCACCGCGTCATTCATTATTTCATTCATATGTTTTTCTCTGGAGTGAGCGAATGTTCCGCATCACGCGTGGTGTCGCGGTCTAACACTTTGCACTAATTAATAGCATGACTGTCGCCACTGCCGTCAAAACTAGCTATTTTCTTTTCCGTGGCCAGCCACAGAGCATTCGTTCATTCATTTATCTAACTACTGGAAGAGACAATGCTTTCTCACATGACTGTAGACATGTAACCGTTGGTCTCGTGGTTACATGTCCAGGTCGGGCAAAGCGGTATTGGGTTTTCCATTAGGAAATTCTTAGTAACAGCCCGCAGTTGGGAAGTTTACGGTGTGATAACCACGTGTCTCGGAAAGCACGTAAAGCCGTTGGTCATGATCCTGTTTAAAATGAACTCATTATCTGAACACCTACCTTTAGATCATTAATTAGTAAACTTCTGCAAATTATGATCCCCCTAGCCATATTCATAATCGACTCATCTCTAAACGAATTCATTAACCGTAAGTACCTAAATAATTATAAATATTAATAAAGTTTATAGAGGGCTGCCTGACGAGACCACAATTGTTAAATCTGACGTCGAGTTCTATCAATGTATTGTATCATTTATGTCACAATATTATAACATTCAAATGTTAATTTCACGCTAATTAAGTTTATGTTAATGAGTGTTTTGCATATTAGATTGTTGAATCGATTCAATTAATCATGAGTGTTATTGTAAGTAAAAAAGTCAAATCCTGTTGTTATTTTTTCATTTAATCACAAGTTTCTGATTAATTATTATTACTTAATCTACAAACTAAACTACCTCAGCCCCACGTAAAGACGTGTGGGTTTTTTTTTTTGATGGGAAATCATCTAATGTCTCCTCCCGCTCTGGGTGGAGCGGAAGGGAGTGTCAGACTCTTACTGACTAAAACCCACCCGTGTTCCTTCCTTAGCCCTTTATGTTCCGGGGCAGCGGTAACGCTTTCGGACGATCCCGCTACCCAAGGCGTGTGGCTGACTTCGTAGATTAAGGACTGTTTGACGACCGTAAAACAATTATATTAATAAAGTATTTTCAGGACATTGAAGTCAACTTGCGAACAGTTGAAGATTGGATTTGTAAGATTCGATCGAACTTCTTCAGTTCTAATCCTGATTGCTGAACTTACGAGCAAACTCGAAGTGTCACATAACTATCACATGAATGTCATAAACAACGCAATACCGCGGCGATGACGTCACGCACTCACGCCTGTCCACCAGTCCACATGCTCCGTCTCCTTACAATTAACCAATTAACATCAATTAAACACGCGGTCCATTGCTCTGAGGCTGCTGACCTAACAACAAACACTAATCCGATACTATTCTATAAGCTGTATTTCTCAGGTTACAAGGATGATATTGGCATGGCTAGTTAGAAGAGGCAATCTTATTGTATGCTGTGTCTGTAAACTGTATGCCAAAGATATAAGGGTGAACTTTGCTTGGCATGTGGTTAATATGCCTTGGTTCACCAAAGCACGTAATAGTGGAATTAAATTGGGATAGAAGCGTTAAATGAGATGAATTTCGGAGGCGGGCCGGGTTTTTGTGCCCCTGGGCCCCGCGCCCGGGTCCCTGGCCCCCGGGTCCCGGCAGCTAGTGACGAGAAGCCACTGGCAATATAGCCCGTTATTATTATAAATAGATGTTAATTCGTAAATTGTTGCTGTCAAAATATATTTTATGTTCATTTGTCGGGTTATGAAATGGGAGCAGGATTCGGTCAGTTTCCTGTTCAGATGGAGTTTGTAACTTTCTTTTATATTAGGAGGTGAGAAACAAGTGTAGAGTGGGCGAGTACTTGTAACTGGTACGTGGAGGTAAACGTTTGCTGCCAACGGCAACAGGCCTGTGTGCTGGCGGAGCTTCCTCTGACTATTTGAAGTATATTTACAATATAGTCATCGATTCATTCAACAATATTCTATCAGTACCTACCAATCCACGGTCCACGAGGGACCGTCTTGACTCGTGATTATCCAAAATAACATTCCACGGATAGGCCTAACTAAGGAAACCAATTTTTCTCCATACTTTGGTAAGTTCTCAAGAATGATTTCTTCCAAAATAAGATTATTTCTTAATACAGTACCTGAGTGTTGACCACATCCCTAGCAGGCAGCAGGCCTAGCACGGTAGCGTCAAGTCATGCGCGGTAATGGCGGTCTCGAATTAATCGCCTCTAACCTGCGCGCGCGCAGCCCCCGCCTCTCTACCCATACCCTTCTCGTCACACTACCATCTTTAGTGTAATTGCAGAAGGTCAACATTCACGTGTTAATAGTAAACTGATTATGATGACTCGGAACAATTAATATGAGGACCCTGACTTGACACCGAATCTGAAATCCTCAAATCCTGACACAATTGAACGAAGCACAATGGGAACAAACACGCATACCTATACCTACACACCTCACACACATACCATACCCACACCTAAACTGAAGATTCCACTAAGGAATTCGTACCCCGATATTCGTAGATACCTACAGACTTTCTAGTATGGGGCTCACTGGTACTGGTCTGGTGGTAGCTGTAGGTACTATTTTAAGCTACTCATGTCGTCTCAACTTGGTGATAACCACCTGCGCTTCACGTGAACCAGCTTACTGTGGACAATAAACTATTTTCCTAGTTATACCCAGTCCACTGCAGGCAATAAAACTATGTCAAAAGTGAATTGAACATATTTGGTCGAAGTCTACTGGGGTACCAGTGGGGTCAATCATCCATCAATAGTATGACGTGGTACTTGTAAAAGGAAGAAGAAGGAAGTTCTATCTCTCGTCCCTATGGACGGCTATTCACTCGTCAGTGGCGAGCCGACATGTATTGTATTCTGTAGCCGGTGAATGCACGAGGAAACTGGAAGTAGCCCCTTGTCGTCTGTCTTTTAAATAGTACATAGAGTTACCTGAAGTAAGGATGACAGATGACCGTTAGAGCTGATGATGTTCATTAGTGGTGACTCCAAGGTTGATAACTTAGGTCGCTCAATATCCTGGATGAGCGCGTGAGAGTCCTCTATTCAGCTGCCATGGAAATAGGCTCAGTTGATAAAATGAAAAACCAACTCAATGTTAGCAGTGGAACTCATTATTAGCAATGGAACTCATTGTTAACAGTGGAACTCATTGTTAGCAGTGGAACTCAATGTTAGCAGTGGAACTCATTGTTAGCAGTGGAACTCATTGTTAGCAGTGGAACTCATTGTTAGCAGTGGAACTCATTGTTAGCAGTGGAACTCAATGTTAGCAGTGGAACTCATTGTTAGCAGTGTAACTCATTGTTAGCAGTGGAACTCATTGTTAGCAGTGGAACTCATTGTTAGCAGTGGAACTCATTATTAGTAGTGGAACTTATTGTTAGCAGTGGAACTCATTATTAGCAGTGGAACTTATTGTTAGCAGTGGAACTTCTGTCTCTACTGGGTTACCTGCGGCTACCGAGATTACGAAGATTACCGGCAATTATATCAAACTGCTGCGCTGTGAGTTTTTTATCAAACATTGTTGAATAAATTAATTTTAGGAACCACTCATTGATTATATGATTATGAAAGTCATGCTTTATATGGTTGCCGTAAAAAAACATAAAGGATTGCAGTAATTGAATTACGACTGACACTGGAGGGTAATTTTGGGTGTGATGTAATGAACTAGTGACGGTGGCGCGATGACACGGATTTTCCAGTTCGACGCCTTCGACAAAGTTCTGTGGTCAGAAATTAATTTAAACTTTAGAAACGTCAACGAAGGTTTCTGGGAAATGTATTAGCTATTTCTGTATCTAAAATTGGTTCAACACTACGGTAAGTTGGTAAAACGTGATAAGTGTTACATTGTACAACAAATACCTACCACATTACATTGTAGTTGTAGCGTATAATTTGCAGACATTCATCAAAGTAGTTTATCGTCCGATTACTTGCAGTAATCACACCGGCTCATGATATCGCAACGTTAACACATTCGGTACGAACTGATGCAATTTGGATCACTTTACTTTGTTACCCTTTTAGGGAGCACCCTTCACCATTAACCGCCTGCCTTTATTATAATTTATTTTAGTTCGGCACACCATGGCTTCTTTTTCCATACACCTGTAGTAACCTTCATCTCAGTATAGTACCTAACCCTCTTTGCACATCTTTTTCAAATATCCATGCATCGGAATCGGCATGTTGTTTTGGTCTGCGCCCTAATTGTGTAACACACTATCAATCGGAATCAGAATCATTTTGAAGTAAATTGATAATCCATTGCTTCATAAGTTGGAAAAATTTGTCTGCTCAACATATAAATAACGCAATGAATGTTGTTGAACTGTCAAAATGAAACCGATTCCGATTGATAATGTGTTACGCAATTGCCCCGCTGGCTCTATCACCAGACCAAATAAAGATGACAACCGTTCACAAAGTACGAACATGTCGATTAAACAGTGATTAAACAGAATAGATGAATGTTGGTGGATTCAATATTGAATAATTGAATTTCAGCCATAGGTTTATGTCGAAACATGACTTGTCACGAGACTAGTCTGAAGACCAAATCATGTCACGGGATTACCACACAAGTAATGTGCTAGCGTTGCGCAGGCACATGTGGGCTGCGCTCGCGCCGGAAAATGATTTGTGCAAATTACACCCTGGCAACACTAGCCGGTGTTGCCTTGTTTATGCTCTGCTACAGACGGGGCAGGCAGACACCGGCATTCTTGACAAATTGCTCGCTAAACCTATTTGCGGTCATGTGCAGGAATAGGGCTTTACTCGGTTTTCGTAATCTGAGGTTAGGTAAGTCTTAGTTCTGAGAATATCTTGTAGTCAAAGAAGGGGACAGATACTCTCGGAACAATAAACCTTTCGCTAATTCACCTAGCAAACCATTTCATATAAATTCTGTTCCTTTGTCTAAATACATAATTACTTTGAAGAGTATTATCTAGTTTCAGAAACAGTTGAAAATCCAAATCGACTTGCCTGCGTTTTATCATTTTTAGGATTGTTTGAGTCTGTTTAAATCCGTTTTCTATTATTTCAAAAGTATTTTGAAATAATGTTATAAGACTAGTCTGTATGGTATCTGAATGGTCGACCATTTGGTAAAGACTTATGTCCATATTAACAGTTCAAAGCCCTCCTAATAAAGCCACCAACACGCGTCTAAAGGCGCTCACTTACAAATAATCCCATCTCACAACGTTTGCCTCAAGCCTAAGCTGTGACCCGCGACTGCGGGTCAATCCGGGGTCACTGTCAACCGGCTCAATGGTCTTATTAATTCCTTGACAAATAGACGCGTGACGTGTGACGTGTGTAGATGCCAACTTACCGACGTGACGGCGCGCGGCGGTGGGCGGAGCGTGAACACACGTCGTTAGGCATGCAGGAAGGCTCGTGTGTTTATTTGTAGGAAGTGTTCGTTTCGGCACTGAAAGGGGAGTAGGGTGACCATGAGACATTCTACAAAGAATCAATCAACTCACCCGATGATTGATACCAGACCTGGCAGAAGATTAAAATGTGGGCCCGTTTGAACAACTATTACTAAAAGGAAGCAGTAGATAGATTGACAATACCTATCCTATTGTAAGTTACAATAAATTACAAAATTCTTTGATTCATCTTTGGAAACAATATGCTTGTTCTTCCTCTATTCGCGAATAGGAACTCAATTTGTTATTATGCATTTTGACTCATTTATCGATATTCTTTTAAGATAATCCTGCATACCGCTCTAGCGTAGCCACTATTGCGTGGGCGCAGTGTTCTGAACAGCTTTGTGACTATCATTATATTTTACGAGCGCTTATGATCATGATAGCTAATTGGAGCACTGCTTTATACTGTTGAGATACTTTCACGACGCTTACCCACTATAGAGAAGGACTAGTTCAGTTCTCATTATTAATATTAAACACTTTTCAAGTCTTTTGTTTTATGACTTTCTTTATGTCATGTCATTTATCTGGCTAATAATATTTATACAGCTCGTGAAACAAACATGAAGCACAAGAACGACAAGCCCTTGGCCGCAGCGCGCAGTGCCAATCAGTTCATCTCGTTCATCTTGGCCGCAGCGCGCAGTGCCAATCAGTTCATCTCGTTCATCTTGGCCGCAGCGCGCAGTGCCAATCAGTTCATCTCGTTCATCTTGGCCGCAGCGCGCAGTGCCAATCAGTTCATCTCGTTCATCTTGGCCGCAGCGCGCAGTGCCAATCAGTTCATCTCGGTCATCGATATGCACATGATCATCCGAACAAACCTCACCATCGCCGCCTGACGCGTGGACTCATCTACTTCTATAATGCGATGCATGCTTCAACAAGAATGTTAATTTTTATTTTACGACTACAACTACACATGATTCGTTTCTAATTTAAAATGGCTACCGACTCATTAAACTCAAGTGTAACGTTGATGTCAGATGTGGGACTATTCATCTCTTTCTCACGCTCTGTTCGCTGCACGACGTGTGTGTGTCCCGTGGGCGGTCGGCAGAAACCCCGCGTTTTTTCTCAACATTATAATATGAAAAAGAAACGCGTCGCTGTGCGAACACTTCCAACAATTTTATTATCTCATTAGCGTGAAGAATGTCTTCATAAAGTGTCGCCGGCCTCGGGACATCATTCATTACGCACACTAATGGCTTTAATAAAATCCTATATTTTTCCTCCTGACTATAATCCACTACATTATTTGATCCACTAACTAACGCAGCGTACATTTCAACTTCTGTGAAGTTTATAGCTTCACTGTTTGGATCATAACAATCGATGGATTATGAAACTTTCGCTTGTGGTGTTGTCGTGGTAGTATAGTGAGCGCGGTGGTGCGCGGGCCATTACAGGGTGCCTGCGGGCGTCATGCACGGTGCGCGCAGTGCGCCCGCGCCGGCTGCCTCCCCGGGGGTGTGCCACTGCGCTTGCGCGGATAACATCTACACACAGTACGTATTATTGGCACTCACCGCATTGTTTATCGACGGTTACCGCGCATAACAGATCGAAACACTGTAATTTATACCACAAGCAAATGTCTTCGGGCTTATTGCGATCACTACAACACGCTAACTGTTTGTTTACCTCGAGCGATCGCTACCAGGCGTTCGACATTACCATCGATTTGAATTAATAGCAGATTAAGCTCAAATCGATTATCGATAAGACATTATCGGCATAGACGTGGATTTTATTCACCCATAAAATAGGAATTTAAACTATAAGCGCGCTGGGAATTGATTAATTCTAAAAAACCCGCTATTTAGTTCATTAATCGATGCTGTATATGTAAGGGCCTCATTGTAATTTTAATTAAATTCCTCCACAGATAATTCACATTGCTCGATCGGAGTTGAATAATAAAAGTGTGTTGCGCATGCGCGCTCGTTATTCAAACATGGCGTCGCAGTGGGATGTGAGATGTAATCTAATCAAATATTTGCGCGTTTTGTTGTGCAACGCGCTTGGTTTGGACGAGATCATGATTCAAATAAATTGCTGAACCAAAAACAGTATAATTTGAGTGTTCCAAATAGCGTAGTGAGGTTCACACGCTAGTGCTGCGCCGCGGGCGAGTGCGGGACACATCGATCATATCGACACGCCTGCGCGCGCAAATCGTTCCAACACAACACTAGATATTGTGCAACTGTCGCTAGCTTCGCCACATCTAACTATTATTAATATCTCTCAGATAAACGCGTTTCAATTATATTATCTGTCACTTGGGTAACGTCGCGAACTTTTATAAGATGTCCGCCGTTAGATAAATGCCAGGGAGTCGGTAATTGGAAACTGATATTACTATTTTGATTAGAAACTAGTATTGAAACGAGATCGTGTCGGCAATTTATCTCAACGAGTCCAATGAGTTCGTTAAATTGCATTAGTTAAAGGATTAGAGAACATCATAATTAATCTGTTGGTGATTGTCATAATATTGGCACCGTTTGTTTTTATGTGATGTCAGTCGAGTCCGTGTACCGTCAGCCGCTACGTTTGATTAGTGTACCGGTCTGCCGAGTTATTAGAGGAATAGCATTCATGCCGCACCACCGAGCACCACCGAGCACCACCGAGCACCTGATTGAGCGAGATTATCTTTGATTAATCTATTTCACATAACATCTAGTGGCGAAACGGTTGTTGATATTTTAATAAACAGTCATTAATTTTTGTAATCTTATTTTAATTCGAACGGTCAAGTGGTTCTAGTGATTTTTAGTGATCACTGATTAGCCATAGGTAGGTATAGAACAGGGCAGAATAAGAAACGATGTGATGGGTGACGTGCGTCGGGTAGGAGGGTGTCAATGTGTACTTAATATAAGTGATAGATATCATTTCAATACTAGAAATAAAGATAAAATATATAAACCATTTTTCAGATTATCGAAAGTATACATCTCTTGCATACATCTTTATGGGATACTGTATTAAATGTGAAAAAAAAACCTTCTATTATAGATACCTATTGCAATTAAATAATAGAATATTTAAAACTCATTTAATAAGTACACTTTGTAAACAAGGATACTGTAAATTAGAAGATTATATCCAAAATAAGAATGCTTGGAAACATTCTGGTCCTGCTCGTAGGCCACCTAGAGTCTAGACAAAATCAAACAAAGGAGAATGGACACCGTACTATGGGCTTCTGCCCTGAAGGCCAATAGCCATAAGATATATATCAATAGAATGAACTTTTCAAGTACAACCTTAGCTTCTAACACGACTTTTACCAATTGTAAGTCAGTTCGGAGTTATTAATGATATAAATAGGTGACTACTTGGGCACTGAGCTTTAGAAATGTTTTTGGCGCCCTTCTTGGTAACAAAAGTCGTGTTAGTAGCAAAGCTTCCCCTTGAACGGCTCTCTCCATTAGTGTATATCTTATGGCTATTGGGCGCCAAGAATTCCTCAAGTTCGGTGCCCAAGTGGTCATCGTCGCGTCAGTAGTAAAGTAAAGGTTCTTCTTGAAAGCTCTTTCTATTGGCACATAACGCTATTGGGGGATGCAAGAGGCTTAGGGCGATTGTGCACTACAAGGAATTTTACTGTCCGGCGGTCTGATTTTATTTTTTTATTATGGCGTGCCAACATGGGACCGTAAAAAATCGGACTGCCGGACAGTAAAATTCCTTGTAGTGCACAAACGCCCTTAATGTTCTGTCCGGCCGACCGACTCTTAAAAACATCGTTCCTATAACGGCACCTAGGAGGGCTATGTTTTAAAATTTCCGTTTACAGGCTTAAAATATGATGTTTGCAAGACACAGAATTAATGAAAGTTAATTTATTAACGAAATACCAGAATTTCAATAATAATTAATGACTCACACTTAGAGCTGTGCTGTGTAGCTTCTTACGGACTAACAATCAAGAGAAATCGTCATAATAAGAAATACCCTCCTTGGTGAGATCTTATCATTGGTATGTGTCCTAACTCTATTGGTATGTGTCATAACTCTATTGGACTTCAGGCACAGAGTATCTAATAGTATGCTTCAGGGTAGGGTCGCCCAATCTCATGATTAATTTTACAACATTGATTTACATTCTGTGATTATTGTAACTCCCACACTAACTTATTACTTGTTAAAATTTTAGGAAAATCATATATTTTTGCAATGTTTGTAAATATGTGAGCACCATGTATCATCACATAAGTAATTTATTTGTCATTACTTCATTTATAATACTTTTTATCTATAGTAATATCATTCTAGATGCATTGTCTTCACATATAATTATATAATTAATACGTACACAAAATATTGTAAAACGTTTTAAAAGAGTAACGGTGGAGTTTCTTGCTCATTCTTCTCCATACGAACACTACCTTTTGGTAGGGGCGACTAGAATAAATTTTGTTAAAAAAATAAATTATTTAATTTTGATCTTATTACAATTTACCTTGTTGATCAATTCCATGCATCACAATGTGACGTAGTTCGTGCAAGGTGTTAAGGTGATATTATCGGTCCGATTAAATCGATTATAATCACGACTTAAAAGGTTGTGCTTATCCAAACCGATTGTAGATTTCTTCAACAAAACATGTTATAATCAAAACAACACTATTATAAATTAAGCGGTCCATTCAACCAATTAAACACCTAAAGTCAATCACTTAGTTTAGCATAAAGGTTACCGCAGACTTAGTTAATGAGCCGCGCGGTTGCAGCAACAGGTGAGAAAATAGAATTGCGCCCACGCCACGCCGTATGCGCACGCGCATTACGTGGGCGTGGGCACAAATGTGCATTAATAGTGTAAATGTGGATTTATTGGCTATTAATGAGAGGAATAGGAAGAATAATCGGATTTGATTAGAACGGTTCTAAATGAAGGCCACCGACATGAACATGTTCGATACATTGATTCACCGGATCACCGGTGGTTTAAATATTACGAGGGAGTAAAGTGACAACCAGTTTCAACTCTAAATTAACCATACATTTTCTGAGCTGTAAGTGTAGCATAACTTTACTCGAAGAGGGTTCAATATTCCGCACTGCTTTTGAAATCATTTGTGATGATTCTGAATTATTTAATGAATTTTTATTATTATTTATTTATTCAGACAAAGTCCATAATAATTGTTAGTTACAAAAATTATCTTACAAACTATGTTAGTACAGACATATTACAAAAAGGTAGGTACAAAATAAAAAAAAGGTGTATAGTCATGAAAACTCTCGCTCGGGTTAGGTTAGATTGCCACGCTACCTGACGAGAATCCGAACGAAAGCCCTCATGACTGCCGAGTCATACTTCTCAGCAATTACTCGAAGGATACTGTTAGTGCTGCCCCGCACTCTGCTTAGTAGGGAGGCGGTTCGCTTGCGCATTATAGCACGGAAGCCATCAACCCGAGCCTCCACAAACATACCCGAAGCGCTACAAAAGCGGGGCAGCCCTAGCAGCATCCTGGATCCATTATTATACACACTGATTTAACTGACTTCAATAAGAGAGGTGGTTATTACATTAGTCAGTAGTTAGAGCAGTTCTCTAGTTGTGTCTGCTATATCATTAACACAATGAACATTCCTCATCAGCTGGTGACAGTGTACCGCGACTCCTCTCTGTACTCACAGATAATATAATACTCTACGTAGCGTAGTAGAGCCTCTTTGCTTCACACATTGTAGAGTTCGTAGGAATACATATTTCACGCTTAATTCCACGCGTTCAACGCGTTGAGTAAAAGCGTCGTTCAGAAGTTATTTATAGAGAGTTGGGTACAGCCTCACTCCGGTGTTTTGTGGAATCTAAAGAGCTTTATCAACAAATACTTTGTGGCTGTTGGCTGTGGTTTATGGCGCCACATTCATTATTTAATTTCTTTATGTTTTGAGATAACAGTTACTTATGTTTTGTTACTGTGACAGATTTGTGTGGAGAGAGGTTATCTCCCAGCTGGTTGCGTCATGTTGTCAACGCGTGGCGCTTACTAACGAACGTGTGATCATCCCTCACGGATACCAAATTACATTTTGCAAACAAACAACTTCTACTAAATCATTCCGCTCCATTAATTCTGAAACCAATTAAACCGTATCCCTACATAATTCTCCGTTGAGTTTGTAATTATCTCCCTCTTGTAACAAAGGGCGGCGCGTGCGCATCCCAGTGTTCTGTTTGTGTGAGAAAGAGGGTATACGTGTGTGTGTGATCATCACTTGATTGCTAATTGTGGTTAATTGCAAGTGCTTTGTGTTGCGCCCGCGCAGGTATCCAATGCAAATGTGTCACAGAAGGACTACTGTCCAATTGATTGTTTGATGAGTGGCTTTCATAACTCACAACATTACTGCATTGCTCCGTGTGAAGGGTCGCGCGGGCGCCGGTCGGTGAGCACTAGAACTGAAGGTTTTCGTAACAAGTCTCAGCTGATTAGAAAGAATAGATGTTACTACATTACCCTTTGTATCAGTGTCATTAAAATACAAGTTTTTCTTAATTATTTTAGGTTCGATTCCCGTTTTTGACAGATTTCTAAAATTTATAAATTGTACCGATGTAAAATTACAGGAAAATCTTCATTGTTTTGTAATAATTCTAAAATCAACCTTCTGCATCAAACATTTGCGTGAACAGGGCGGTGTTTGAAAGCATCGAGAGAGAGGGGCTGATGTACCATCAGCCGGTAACTATAGAGCCTTGCAGGTTATTGTTAATGTCGCGTAACGAGAGTACCTGCGATCCGCATCCGAGGGTTACATCTTACAACGTTCTTCATTGTTTAGTGAAGGTTGCATGTGTTTGATATAAAGGCTCATCTAGAACAGAGAAGCGTGCGGACAGTTTACCGAGGCCCTCACTGTGGGATGTGATTATATTATATGTATGTTGTTATTAGTCCAGATGTTCTTGTGAAGACTTCCGACTACGTAAGTGATATCCAAGAATACTTAAGAAACTACAATATTTCGGGAACGAAACACGTTATGTTCCATCAACCGTGCAGTGTTCAGCTCAATTCCAAAACTCCGCGCATAGCCTACCACCCATCACGATTCCCAATTTGTCTCAATTTGAGCATAAAATCAACTAAGTTAGTTCACGTCTACCGTCTCTACATGCAGAACGACTCTACAAACGGCGTCATTTCCACGGTATTAGGTGTCAACAGTCGGGAGGCTTCTGTTCCTGTCCGAGCCGGCGTGTAATCGGCCCGGCTCGCACCCGGCACGGCGGGCACGGCGGGCACGGCGGGCCGGACCGGCGCGTGACCGACACGCTCTCGTACACTTGTATTAAACGCGCGTTAAGGACCACCGACTGTCGACACGAGAGGACGTTTTTTGGAAATGTGTGAACTATAAACTATAAACATTCTACAAATTGTGTCTGGAGAAAATAAATTGTTACCTACTTAGTATATTGTTAAAACATCATGAGAGTAGTTTAAACTGAGAGGGTTTCGGGGTACAATAGGGGTAAGGGGTTTCGTATTACCCAGTAACGGGTTTGTGGAAGTCAGACAGGCAGTCGCTCCAAGTAAGATACTGATACTCAGCTGCATCCGGTTAGACTGGAAGCCGACCCCGACATAGTTGGGAAATGGTTATATAGGCAGGTGATGACGAGGTATTGGGGTAGAATAGGTTCCTACAAAGGAACTTTGAACTACCAGTAGTTCTCCTTAGTATCGCAGATATCCTCAATGACTTCCTGGACTAGACTAGATAGGTATCACTAATTGTTTCCTGTCCAGCTTTCATTAAAATAATGTATGACGATCGTTGAAGGGTCTCGACGTCTTCTAATATTTAATTTCTCACAACGACGACGTAGTTAAATAACCTGACGTATTGAACAAGGCTATTTAAGGCACCCACAATAAAGGTTTCCAAACCATATTGGTCTATAAAACTAATAACAAAGATAAGATCATGACATTACGTACTCAAGTGAATGCAAACAAAAGACTCGCGCTCTGCAGACAAAGAGCGCGTTGATGTCTTTTGTAGGCAAGAACAAACAGTGCTCTACATTCACTGCATCCTGTAGTAGAGTGTTCGATGGCCCCCAAATAGTGGGGGGTGGGGGGTAAGGGGGTCACGGGGCGCGCTGTGGGGTGCTGCGGAGCCTTCTCTACGAAGCACAGTACAGTTGGAAACACAACTCTAAAATTAAGTTAGTTATTTATTTGCTGCAATATGTTGTGTTATGTTCCATCGCCGCGTCTACTGCTTGTTAAGGCTTGATTGAAAGGAAGAGGATTGTTAGTACTGAAGAGCGTTAACATTCAAGTCACAATCTTATGTTAGCGCAACGGATTGTGACAGATAAGGAGGCGAACGGTTTTCAAAAGAGGGATTGCCCGTCTGCAATACTAACCCTATTCTATGAGTCCCTGCGCGAAAGCCTCCGATTTCAACAAAGGTCCCAAACTACGTGGTGTTCTACATATTTTAAGGCTCTATTCACAGCCTTGTTAGCAGGCGGCTAACATTTTACAGATTTGTTCTTGATATGTTAGCAAGTTTTTTAGCATCTAAAATGTCTTCTGTGTGTGTGCTGTGCATATAAAATGAAATGATGTTTATTTCTGTTAGTAAATCTTTTAAAATACCTTTAACTCGTATTTTTTCGTCAATATGTTGAAACTTGATGGCGCCAGCAAGTTGAAAATTGTCAATGAGACTTGCAGAAACATTATTTAAATTATTTTTACCTCCTAAACCTTCCCGATCGATACAACGGCAATAGTCTTCAATACACGTGTCTGTGCCTGTACCGCGCCGGTCGGTGTATGTAACTACCGCTATCTATAATTGAGATCGGCGCATGCGCACCGAGTTCTGCGCCCGCGCATGGAATCACACACAGAAGGACCACTTTCAGTCTAATGAGATGTAGATGGCCCACCAGCCTTGAATGTGGTAGAATGGGCTCGCTGTCTGCGAACCACCAGGAGCATGCGCTCAGGTGGTACACTTGCAGGGCTCCTTTTTATTTTTGACTTTGACCTCCAAAATATTCACGACCTTGACGTTCCAATTTCATAAATTCTGAGTAAATTACAAATAGCTTGCAATCATTGCCAAATTCATGAATCTCAATGATATGTTTGTTCAGTTTCGCGTCCTCGTGAGCTTTTTATTAAATATTGTGTGAAATGAACCTTCTACAATCAGCTGCTTGCTGTCGCAATTCTTTGTCCGAAGCTCTTTAAATAACTTTAATGCGGTTGAGAATTCCGGCGCGAGCAGGGAGATAGCCAGCAGTGGTACCCGCGGCGGCGCGTCGTGCTGCCCACACAAAGGAATCGAGCGAAATGTTACTGCACAATGCTGCGCTGTTCGGCATTATGTCGGCGTGAACTGTGGGGGACTGGCAGAGGCGGTGGTTCGTGAGTTGAAGTTGAAAAAAACTTTTTTACAAAAAAAAACAACCGACTTCCAAAAAAAAACTACAAAGTGAAAAATAACTTTAATTTCGGAAGTCGGTGTCGTTGGTTCCGCATTTTCGTTTTTTTGACACCGACTTCCGAAATTAAAGTTATTTTTCACTTTGTAGTTTTTTTTTGGAAGTCGGTTGTTTTTTTTGTAAAAAAGTTTTTATTTTTCGCTTTTTAGTTGTACCCAGTACCCACCCCATAACACAAATTCATATAACACTACTTGCTATGTGAATATTATTGACAGGAAGATAAACATCATCAATATAATGGAAAACAAAGGTATTGTTGAAGTTAATTCCAAAACTACCCAAGCAAAGTTCATAAAATTTATATGGGACCACCTCTGAAGCATACCTTATTCATTAATTAGACTAGATGCTGATAATCCTGGCTGCAGCATCAGGCCAAACTTATGTCAACATTGCATTGAACTTAAAATTTAGTCTTGTTTAAAATGAACCCAAACACGACTACGGTGCTGTAATTTCAAGGTTTGTACTTTTTCTGATGCTCCTGGCTTCAGCATCAGGTCTCTATGTACTTCGGTGTTCCTCATTAACAGTACGTTTATCCACACACCGAGCCCTTTTCAATGAGCCTAAACACGATATATCTGCTGTTAGTTGTCGAGGAGTTAGGTACTCTGCAGACTATCCTGACTGCAGCATCAGGTCATGACTTGATGATCATGAGACCAAATGTGGCAAATGCCCTATCAAACATCAAAACAATTTACTAAAACAGTCCTTGCCTGTTCGAGTAACTTCTTACTGTTAAGGAGTTGTACCTTCCATCATCAGCCCAGCTTCCTGAGATGGTGACAACCATACGCAAATACACAAGATACTTCATAAAATATGCGAAAAACAATAAGTGAGCCTATAAAATTTGAGGGTTGCCCTCGATTTCTCTAAGATCCCATCATCAGATCCTAACTTGGTGACAATGGGACCACCTCAGAACTATCTACTTTCGAACAAAAAAAGAATTTTGAAAATCCGTCGACAATTGGCGGAGTATTCGATGAACAAACATACAAAAAAAAAAAAAAAAAAACATACAAACAGCCGAACATAGTACCTCCTCCTTTTTGTGAAGTCGGTAAAGACGCTGTAAGTTTGACATACAGAAGCGGTGAGGAAACATGTGGCCGAAATCATGGATATTGTAGGGGTCGGAAAATAGTAATTTATTTCAACCAAAGTGCATGATGTCAAAGAGAAAAATACATTTATGTCAGGTAACTCACACCTATTGCCAAACTAAATATTACCATTTGCCTTTTTCAAGAAAGTCACACCCTATAAACTTAGAGTACTTTATAAGCAATAAAAAGATACAGGAAGTGGATGCAATTAAGGATCTTGGAGACTTGGAGACGAAAGATGAGACTTGACTTTTATCTTAAACTTTATTATTTCGTAATAAATATTTATTTATATATTTAATACTTTAAGCACAAAAATGTACAGAGGCGGCCTTAATGCCATAGGCATTTTCTACCAGTCAACCTTTGGGTGATGCAGAGACAAACAGTGGTAGGTGCAATCATGAACATTGAGGAATAAATATTTTAAATATAAAGATACGCATAAACTTATAAAAACTATGAATATAATATATACCTAATTACATATAAATATAAGCATAAATAAATATATATACACCATGACAGCATCGGAACATTTTATAAAATAATAATTCAGCACTATTCTCACAACCAATGATCTCGCTATTAATGTAATTTTATGTTATTTTAATATATATATATTTGAATTAAATTATTTTTATTTTTTAATGTTATCTATCAAACTGTTTCTTTTTAATTTATTTAGAATGATTGTTGTTATTATTTATTGTTATGCATGGATTACCAAAAAATATTTAATAACTATATATAATTATAAATATCCTTTTTGGCTTTGTATTATTATGTAAAATTATAAACATGCACCGCTTACAACTACTTAGTTATTGCACTTATAAATCTACTATTTAGGAAATTATCTGTTAAATGTATTGTGTAAACAATTGTTGGCTGACCTACATAAATAAATAAATTAAAAGAAATCAATAATTAAATTAAAATATAATGAGAAGACCAATTATAATAAGATTAATCCATATCTGTGGCAAGTTCAATCTGCGACCAAATGAAGCATGAAATAATACTGTCAAAGAATATTCAACAAAATAATTCGTCAATCTTTTGACACTAATCCGATTTCCTCCTCCAAACTCTCAGTCTAGACACGGACTTAAGTACGTAGTTAAATACAAACCGCAATCACCGACCACTTAACTAACCGACCTCGTACGAATACTTACAAAAACTTAATCCTAACTTAAGCTCTCACTTATACTTTGACAAATATATAATTTCTTGGTATCGGGGCTAATCGGAGGCTAATAGCTAGATTGCTGGCTAACGTTACGTGATTATATCTGCTAGATAGTGCCTTTGTCCGCTTGTTCCGAACGATTACAGTTACAACGCAAACTGACAATAACTTAGAGCTCAATAAGAGGCTAAATTGGTTTTGATTTGGTGGAATAGTAAGATAAGCTTGGTAGTAAATCTCTTTGTCACATTCTCATTCAAGAAGAAAATAGTCTTTTTTGTCTCTTCTCTGAGTGTCGTATAAATAACAAAGAATATAATCACCGTTTATGTTTTGAGAAATCCTGTCATGTCTTTCTTTCTCCTTCGTCTCTTATGACAAGATGGGAGAACAAGTCAACATTCCCTATTACTTATCAATTACAGTTGAACTCAAAAGAATCCATGTGATAGAACTATACACAACAACAGAATTGGTATACTATGCGCGGGCGCACATAACGATCGCTTTGTGGTGCCGCCGCATTAATCTGATTACCGTGAACACACACAGATAACAACAGTAATTACTTCAGGCACCATCACTAACTGCACCTATGTACACACTGCGCATGTGTTGTAACAACCATCATACTTCGCCACGCCGATTTAACAATTAAAATGGAGTTTAAAGTGTAACAGAATTAATTTGGTTAACTCTTCGTAAAGTTACGGTTTATTAAGATTTAAAGCCGTGAAGTTCGTTAAAGAATTTAGTTTTATTTCGTGATCGACTCGGTTCTGATTTGAACATTATTTATGAAAGAGAAAAAAAGAAACTCTTGAGTTACTCTCGTAGTCGGCAGCAGCGCGGCAGCGTGCTGATCGATGTAGGACCACTGAGCTCATCATTGACGATAGGTGTCTTGAAGATTCCTGTAGTGACAGATTAAAGAAGAAATTGCCATCATTTCTCGTTACAGGCAGAATTGTGTTCAGAAAGGAGGCTGCGCAGACGCATTCTCAAAACGCTCTTGTAACTCATTATGAAACCCAGGGTCAACAAACAGGCCAGCTCCTTTCCTTTGCACACGGCATTCTATACATCCTGACTGCCTCATGAGAACGCTATGATCTTATATAGTCTCGTATAATTACAATCAATATTGAGCCCTGGCCGTCACGTCGCGCGTCGGCTTACGGACGCTTGTACAGATTACATTAGCCGTGATTCTTAGCAGACACATTAAAGTACTGATGTTATCTGTTATCTCTCAATTGGCTAAACGGATCTGTAATGGCGGCGGTGGCGACGCGGTACGGCGGCCGGCGGAACTAAACGAATTAGTCCAAACACCGCGATACCATCGTCCGTCTGTGTGTCATGCGCGACGTTCTCGGAAACTGTATTAATTGTCAGCCGTCAGACGGAAATACGAGGCGCATGAATCGCAAGTTGACTTACAGCAGAGCAATCTGACGCAATGTCTGGACTGACGTCCAGTACACACAGCTTTGTATATCGTTGACTAACACTGGCTAGCTTTCGGGCGGGACTGTTTGGTTGCGGTGTGCACACCAGTTTTGGTTTCATAGGACAATCATAGTCTGAATTGAGATAGTTTTGACCCAGCGCACGGCTACTTACTAAGTCGATTTTAAAATCTTTTGCGAAATGAAAAGGTTAAAACCAATCCCACACGTAAAGTACTTTCCAAGTAAAATAAAAACAGATGTACTTTTTCCCACAACCTCCTGCGAGTGAGTGCGCGCCTGCGCGCTGACTCAGCGGGAACCGGATTTACTTTTAAAACGCCATAACATTTTATAGTCGCGTGGTTTATTACTGATATGCGAGCTTTTTGCTCGCTCCGCTCGGACCGCTCCGACCGCACCAGCGCTTGCGCTCGCTCCGCATGTCATAAAAATTGACTATAATTTCACGCGACTACGAAGAAACGACATAAACTATAGTATTTTATGATTGTATTTAAAATACAGGTTATTGATTCAATTTAAAGATTTCGGTCTAGTTTTTTTAGCACTTATTTTATAGGCCATTAAATCGGAGTCGGGAACGAGTGTTATAAAATAAATTGTCATGTATAGGCAGTACAGGTGGGCACATTTTTTTGCAGAAACCGTTTAATTAACTTCTATTGGCCCTCTTTTTGTATATTTTGGGTCTTTATTTTATTTTGGGGTATTTTACGATCATGTTCGGCGGTATGTGCGGTGTCAGCGGTGATTAAGGACGTAGTTACACGACTGGTTGTCGGCGTCATCTGACGTGGAGTGGTCGCTCTTAAGAATTAATTAGTAAGATGGTCGTTACCTCGTTTACCTACAGTCAATTGGTAATTTGTTTAAATCTTTTTAATACTGTTATTAAACGAACATAATTGCAGCTCTCTTGTTAATGGTTTGCGTTAACGTTTTATTCATTTGTTTGAGCTTACGTTTTAATTATCAATTCAGAGGTATTGTCTGCAGAATATCCGCCATATAGCTAATTGAAAAACATTATTACTTTTACAAAGGAAAATAAAAGTCAAAGCATTTATTTCAAATAGGCACATAAAAGGCGCTTTTGAACGTCAAAAATTACAATAAAATAGAATCGATTGTAGTCGCCCCTTCCAAAAGGTAGTGTTCGTATGGAGAAGAATAGGCAAGAAACTCCACCGTTACTCTTTTAAAATGTTTTACAGTATTTTGCATACATTAATTATATAATTAATATGTGAAGACGATGCACCTAGAATAAAACCAGCAGTTTGATTTTGTCTAGACTCTAGATTGTCCTATGGAGCAGGACCAGCATGTTTCCAAGCGTTCTTATCTTGGATAATAATATAATCCTCTAATTTATAATATGCTTGTTTATAAAGTACACGTTTAATGTAAGTTTTAAATTTTCTTTCATTTAATTGCAATATATCATAAGGTATATTATGGTAGAATTTAACACAGTACCCCATAAAAGATGTATGTACTTTAGATAATCTGAAAAATGGTTGATGTAATTTATTTTTTTATTTTTAGTACTCAAATAATGTCTATCACTTATTTTATTAAAAAGATGTTAATTTTTTCTTACCTACATAATATTTTCATAAATGAATTAGCAAGGTACCGTCATGATATTAATCTTTTTAAATAGTTCCCTAAGAGATTCGCGGCGACGTAGAATATAAACGGCTCTGACAGCTTTCTTTTGCAAAATAAAAATGGATTCAATGTCAGCAGCCCGACCCCACAGTAAAATGCCATATGACATAATACTGTGGAAGTAACTAAAATAGACCAAACGCGCGGTTTCTACATCTGTTAACTGTCTTATCTTTCTAACAGCATTTAGCGGCCGAGCTTAGCCGCCCTGCAGTAGATGTTATATGAGGTCTCCATTGTAACTCGTCTAGCGTGATTCCTAGGAAAACTGTCTGATTAATAAATTCTAGTTTTTGGCCATTCGCACATTCGCTACTTCTAACATTAGGTAATTTAAATCTAATGTATTTGTTTTTTTTTTCATTAAGTACTAAAATATTTACCGTAAACCAATCTTGGACCTGAAGAATAGTTATTCACGTCGTCAAGATTTTGTGACCGTTGGTCTATTTTAAAGATCAATGATGTGTCATCTGCAAATAATGGAATGCATATTGGATCTTTGGTTGATTTTGAAGTAATTGGGGTAAATCATTAATATAAACTAAAAGAGGAATGGGCCCGTCATTACAGACCCGTCATGAGTTTATGCCGTTTACTTGATCTTTAATGTTTCTATCTTTCAGGTATGATCTGAGCAAGTCAAGTGCTGTTTTTCTAATCCAGTGCTCCAGTTTCATCAGAAGTGTCTCATTGTAATATCTGTTACATAGAGTCAAACGTTCCCAACTACGAATCAACAAACAGTACGTACACCAACCATAAACAGTTCGTGTAACCGAAACACGGTTGTTCTACAAAACAGTGCGCGCCGAACATTAGTACGAGTATGTCATTACATACATTGTCCGCCTGCCTGTCTGTCCATCTGTGATGTGCGCACCCGCACCGAACTATCGCGTTACAGTGATTGACTTCATTAACTAACACGGCTATATTGTCACCGGCAGAGATATAGGAGGTACACGCAGATAAAAATGTGTGAACTGCATAAATAATTCAAAATTATTATCAAATTCACTTACAATTGTGTAGAAGGGAAGCTGAAAGCTTTGCCTTCAGTAGACCCACATAGATATATATTCAGTAGACCCACATAGTTATATATTCAGTAGACCCACATAGTTATATATTCAGTAGACCCACATAGTTATATATTCAGTAGACCCACATAGTTATATATTCAGTAGACCCACATAGTTATATATTCAGTAGACCCACATAGTTATATATTCAGTAGACCCACATAGTTATATATTCAGTAGACCCACATAGTTATATATTCAGTAGACCCACATAGTTATATATTCAGTAGACCCACATAGTTATATATTCAGTAGACCCACATAGTTATATATTCAGTAGACCCACATAGTTATATATTCAGTAGACCCACATAGTTATATATTCAGTAGACCCACATAGTTATATATTCAGTAGACCCACATAGTTATATATCTCCTAGCTACCCCTATCCTATTATTACATACATCCGGGACAATTCATTTCTCATTTTCGTATTAGTGCGGTTTAATGTAATTTATACAAATTACATAATTACATTTTGTATGAATCTTCCTTTGAAATGTGTTAGAACACAATTCTGTATGAAGCAGATCAGCAGGGATCGTGTTACCGCCAATGTATTGAACACAATTCTGAAAGTTACTGTGCAGCGTTTATTTTGTGTCAAACTGAAAAAAGACAGAATGTATTGTCAACAGAGAGACTTACATACATTAGCGGAGTGTCGGGCTCGCACACGTTCGACGAGTGGTGCACTAAGTTCTTGAAGACTGATGTGGTGTGTTGAACATGAAGTAATTGTGTTTTTTTGTAGTAGTAGTAATGAGTTCTCACTTCAAAATAAAATACAATAGAAATATTTCACTTTTTAACAACTTTAAACGTGTTATTTACTCATAGTAGGTACAGAACTCCGGAGTGTCTATTCATATTCAATTATACGTATATGAACCAATTCCTCGAAAAACATAAATTCGTAAAGAAATGCATTACCAAACACCACATAGCAGTTATCCTTGCTATAGAACGCGATCTATCGGTTCGACTTCCAACTTTGTAACCCCTGTGCCTGCGACTCTGTGGTTAATGTAAAACCATTACTCTCTGCATTATTAACCACGCTGCTCTGCGGTGCACCGACAATGCAATTCATTTGTGAGAGAGATCTGTAGCACGATGGTGGGTAGGTAGAGAGGTTGGCAGGCTGAAGGTCGGGCCAGTACGGTGAGGCGGCCCGTGGCGGGGAGCGGCGGCCTCGCTGCCAGTACCTGTTCTATTGGGGAGTCGGCGAAATGTAACAAAGGGATAGAAGGCTCGATTCATCGAGGATCCAGCATATTATCAGTCTAAAAGAACATTGTCATTATTCGGTGCACTCGGGAGGAACAATTGATCGTTGACGAAATTGTGCTATCTATTTGTAACAAACTTGATGTAAATAATTAATGAGTGCCAGGAATACCTCGGAACGACCAGCACTTGATGGTGGATGTGAACTAAGCGCGCAATGTAGCATCAAAGGAAGCAACCGAAACAACGCTTTCACTCAGTCCTCAAGCACCTGTAAAAGATGATGAGACTGGGGTACAAATATATCACCAGTCCCAGCCTTCTTATCCCGGTTGGACACTACAGTCACGTGGTTCTGAAACACTGCAAAGTGACTAGCACATTATCTTTTTGTTAGTACTGGTCCTTCTGAACGTAACCTAGTGGTGGCAGGCTACCTACTCCTGAGCAGCCGCGGTCTGAACTGTGACCGATCGCCGCAGCCTTCACCGCGCGCCTCATTCCTATCCGAGTCTTTTTGTTCGTCTTCGTAAGCTCGTGTGAACGATTCATTCTTTTATAACCGATTGTGAAGAAACAAGAGGTGTTATGAGTTTGAGCACAGGTTTGAGGCTATTTTGTTAGGTTTCATGCGCATACCTGACAAGTCTGGAATCAACCAGTCTCCTCAATCGTTGAACCAACATCTTTGCATTAAATGTCATTACTCAAGTGGAAATATCAATGACAGACAACCGATTATACAAACCACTTCTGAAGATGATGGTCGGACATAACTCTCGAGGAACAAAAGACCATAAAATATGACAAAGCAACGTCTGTCGTTAGAACAAGCGGATACACAGCTCAACTTATTAAACTCGCGGCAATCGATCACGGACCACGTTATAAATAAATCGCGAGCGTCCGTGTATCTTCGGCAGAGATCGGGCGTGTCCGGCGGCGCTCGGGCGCAGTCGGGCGCGCTCGTGACCCTCGTCCGTCCGTCCGGCCGCAGTAATTGATTCCGACTTGTACGCTAAAACAATCGGGAGATATGTCGGAGCACGCCACCGCCATACATCATGATACTGATCTCAGCGACTCCAGCCGGCCGCTGCGCCGCTGCGCCGCTGCGCCGCCGAGCCGGTGCGGTGAGCCGACTGGACGAACGCTGCGTCCTCCGACGTATAGCTATCGCATATTGAAAGATTTACTGTTACGTTAAAAGCTTATCTACGTATTTATTAAGAGTTTTGTCATTTTTTACCGACTTCACAAAAAGGAGGAGGTACTATGTTCGGCTGTTTGAATGTTTTTTTTTTTTTTTTTTTTTTTTGTATGTTTTTTCATCGAATACTCCGCCAATTATCGACAGATTTTCAAAATTCTTTTTTTGTTCGAAAGTAGATAGTTCTGAGGTGGTCCCATTGTCACCAAGTTAGGATCTGATGATGGGATCTTAGAGAAATCGAGGGCAACCCTCAAATTTTATAGGCTTACTTATGGTTTTTTGCATATTTTATGAAGTATCTTGTGTATTTGCGTATGTTTGTCACCATCTCAGGTAGCTGGGCTGATGATAGAAGGTACAACTCCTTAACAGTAAGAAGTTACTCGAACAGGCAAGGACTGTTTTAGTAAATTGTTTTGATGTTTGATTGGGCATTTGCCACATTTGGTCTCATGATCATCAAGTCATGACCTGATGCTGCAGTCAGGATAGTCTGCAGAGTACCTAACTCCTCGACAACTAACAGCAGATATATCGTGTTTAGGCTCATTGGAAAGGGCTCGATGTGTGGATAAACGTAATGTTAATGAGGAACACCGAAGTACATAGAGACCTGATGCTGAAGCCAGGAGCATCAGAAAAAGTACAAACCTTGAAATTACAGCACCGTAGTCGTGTTTGGGCTCATTTTAAACAGGACTAAATTTTAAGTTCAATGCAAAGTTGACATAAGTTTGGCCTGATGCTGCAGCCAGGATTATCAGCATCTAGTCTAATTAATGAATAAGGTATGCTTCAGAGGTGGTCCCATATAATTTTTATGAACTTTGCTTGGGTAGCTTTGGAATTAGCGTCAACAATACGTTTCTTTTCCACTTAGTTTATATTGATGATGTTTATCTTCCTGTCACTAGCAAGTAGTGTTATATGAATTTGTATGGGGTAGGTACAACTAAAAAGCGAAAAATAAAAACTTTTTTACAAAAAAAACAACCGACTTCCAAAAACAAACACTACAAATTGAAAAATAACTTTAATTTCGGAAGTCGGTGTCAAAAAAACGAAAATGTGGAACCAACGACACCGACTTCCGAAATTAAAGTTATTTTTCAATTTGTAGTGTTTGTTTTTGGAAGTCGGTTGTTTTTTTTGTAAAAAAGTTTTATTTATTGAACAATAAGACATGATCGAATATTAGTTTTATCCAACAATCTAATCGTTACAAAACTGTTCGACGTTAGCGGCAACTGATCGTTGTTGTGCCACGGAGGGGACAAAATGGACTTATATAGTAGAGAGCACCATTTATGTACGAAATAAAGGTAGCGGTGACACTTAATAGTGCCCGTTTAGATCCAGTAAAGATTATAGAAGTATAAGGCTTCTGAACTGTTAGTGAAGACAGCAGCTTCGATGCCCGGTTGATGCCCTTTGCGGTCTCATTACCAACGAACGTGTTTCGTAAGTGTTGGCATTTCGTTGACGTTTATAGTCAGTCGGTTGTATGACGCGAGGGGAACATAACAACTGTACAAACATTTTAAAGTGTAACAGGGATATAAAACGGGCAGTCCGCGCAATAGCCGCGCAAGGTGATCAGCGGTCAAAGTGTTTATTGCCACTAAATGTGGCGACGTGTCATTAAAGTACCGAAATTATATCGATGACATCGCACTCCGCACATGTAACATAGAGGTGATGATGAGATCCTTTTAGTATCCAATTATAAGTGCTATACTTTGATATAAGTAGTGGTTAGGGAGAACGACATAGGGAAGAGGGAGTAGAAGACAAAGCTCAGCATAGTATGTCACTTTGACAGACATTACACAAAACTGTCCACCATGGTCACCTCGCCAGCAGCTCATTTGCCGTTTGCACCTTACTAAAAGTTAATACCTAAGCTGCCCTCTCGCACCGCACCGCAACGCACCGCATCGTAAACTGCACGATTTTACTCAACAACATGCCGATATGGACAATATTGTGATTGTCTCGACATTCACGAGATAAAATAAAAACGTTGAAGACATTTCATAAAGCCTTGTACGGCGGGTCCCAGCATCGGAAACAAATTGCCTGAGAATGAAATGTTGAATGAAATCAGTGCTATATCGTATATTGTAGTTATGTAGACTGGAGGGAGTGTCAAGGACTCGACAGTGAGCGGGACTGATCATTACTTTATGTATATCACCGACGAAAATGGTTTGTTTGAAATAAAACCATGCTGAATGTATTTCAAATTATTTTTGCATGAGGGGAAATGGCAATAAGATAAGCCGTAATGACCTCCATACAGTGGTTATGACAAAAGTGGTAAAAAAGCACTTTTCTCTTCTTTTCCCAGAGGCGTTCAAATTCCCCTTGAACCATCACGGAGAACTATCCATAACAGCCATATTATTGCCTCAACGCTTGAAGCCTGAAATTCATTGGACGTCGCTAATTGAAAAGCATTAAGAAATACTAAAATCAAAACGATCACTTAGTTACATTTACAAAAGGGAGCCAACCATCGCGAATGTAACTCTAAGCAATTAAATACATTGTTCAGGGACAACATTAGTTCGAACACACTTACTTATCGAGAAACACTTAGCGAGACGGTGCGGTAACGAGGACCGGACACCGCCGGGCACCGCCGCCGCCGCCGGACCCCGCCGGACACCGGACCCCGCCGGACACCGGACCCCGCCGGACACCGGGCGCTGGGTGACCCCGCGATAACTCTCTCGTAAACCTCTCAAATAATACGACCACATTCCGGTGACATTGGTAACGTATTGGTGTACGACCCGCGCGGGTCACGCGCAGTAAATTCAATAACTGACTCCGAAATAATTGGGCAACACGACAGCGCGACACTTCTCTTAAATGTTAATAATTTTATAACAATATCTCGCAAGTACTCGCTGTGTTTACTTTATAGCTGCTCGTGTACATAATTTATTAAGAGATCAGTAAAGATCACGGTGAAGCCACTTTCAATAAACATACATTGAACTTACTCGTAAGTATTACATCACGTAACGATTTGTCATACGAGTCGACTCGGGGCGACATGCTTGGGATTTGTCATACGAGTCGACTCGGGGCGACATGCTTGGGATTTGTCATAAGAGTCGACTCGGGGCGACATGTTTGGGATTTGTCATAAGAGTCGACTCGGGGCGACATGCTTGGGATTTGTCATACGAGTCGACTCGAGGCGACATGTTTGGGATTTGTCATAAGAGTCGACTCGGGGCGACATG
Source organism: Hydraecia micacea (assembly GCA_914767645.1). Classification (NCBI taxonomy): domain Eukaryota; kingdom Metazoa; phylum Arthropoda; class Insecta; order Lepidoptera; family Noctuidae; genus Hydraecia; species Hydraecia micacea. The sequence goes on along the minus strand of OU611793.1, from coordinate 186,498 downwards.
CTTGGGATTTGTCATACGAGTCGACTCGGGGCGACATGCTTGGGATTTGTCATAAGAGTCGACTCGGGGCGACATGTTTGGGATTTGTCATAAGAGTCGACTCGGGGCGACATGCTTGGGATTTGTCATACGAGTCGACTCGAGGCGACATGCTTGGGATTTGTCATAAGAGTCGACTCGGGGCGACATGCTTGGGATTTGTCATAAGAGTCGACTCGGGGCGACATGCTTGGGATTTGTCATAAGAGTCGACTCGGGGCGACATGCTTGGGATTTGTCATACGAGTTGGCTCGAGGCGACATGTTTGGGATTTGTCATAAGAGTCGACTCGGGGCGACATGCTTGGGATTTGTCATACGAGTCGACTCGGGGCGACATGCTTGGGATTTGTCATAAGAGTCGACTCGGGGCGACATGTTTGGGATTTGTCATAAGAGTCGACTCGGGGCGACATGCTTGGGATTTGTCATACGAGTCGACTCGAGGCGACATGCTTGGGATTTGTCATAAGCGTCGACTCGGGGCGACGTGCTTGGGATTTGTCATAAGAGTCGACTCGGGGCGACATGCTTGGGATTTGTCATAAGAGTCGACTCGGGGCGACATGCTTGGGATTTGTCATACGAGTTGGCTCGAGGCGACATGTTTGGGATTTGTTATACGAGTCGACACGGGACGACATGCTTGCAGGATATCCATCGTGTAAGTACATCTGTAACATTCCGGTGTTGTCCACTATGAGTTTGGCTTTGTACCACTGACTACTGATGGCTTACCAGACGGATTTTCCCTAATGCATTTTAGCAGCACCATGCTCGTTTTCCGTCGTCCCAGTTTCGCAAGAGTGGAGGGTGCTGTCCATCTGCAATAGCAGGAAAATAAAGCGAGTACTCATCGTTTTGTAGAAAGTGTCCAATATTATTGTCAAGTGCATTCGGCTTTGGGTGAGCCACGGTGGAGACGGCCGAACACTTCCGAGAAGTCCTGACTAAGTGTTTATCGTAATGTGCGATATGCGCCCGCGCATACGGACGCGGCTAAACGCGCAATTTGTTTAGAATGTTTTGTACTTTGTTGGCGTATTATGCGTGCATGCTAATAATATTGCTTAGCGTGTAAACTGCAGAGTTAAGCACTGTAAGCTGTAGTTTGGCGGATAACGGAGGGAAAATAATATCTTTATATAAAACTTAACAGTTAAACAGGACTTGATTCAAAAGTACATAGTTTTTTTCGAAAACATGCTAAGAATGTATGCTTGAGTCTTCAACTATACATTCTTAGCATGTTCTCGAACAAAACTTTTTCGTAAAAATGACCAAGATTGTACCCTCGCATCATGCTCAGATGCTGAACGTCAATAAAAAACAATTCCATATCTAGTGAGCATACCATCTCCAAATGAGTACGAAACCAACCAATATCTCAACATCACAGCATCTTAATACATTATCGGTTGCGCTGTAAATCTGCGCAGGAGTGCAAGAGGCACGGCGTCACGCGCGCCTGCGATACATCACCGCGCAGCCACCAGCCACCACTACCACACCACTACCACACCACACCACACCACACCACACCACACCACACCACACCACACCACACCACACCACACCACACCACACCACACTACCACAGTAACACTCGAATTTGATCGCATTACGCCTTTCATTACTATTGCCTGTGATATATTTTATTAAACCAACACTTAAACAGTTTTAAACTCTATTCACTTCGTAATAAAGTTACATTTTCACCGTAGTATGGCATGGTATAAGTTATGGTGTTGCATGGTGTTCACGCGTCCCTGATTTACGTGTAGCGTGCGCGGGCGCAAGGAATAGCGCTCTCAGGCGTAACTGTTCAGATGTCCGGGGGATGGATTTACGCCGCGGAGGTGCGGGTTCTGTTTCGGATATCAAATAGATGCGCGAAGGGCGCGGGTCATGAATTATTGGTTTCATTCGTTTTATTTATCTAGCCAGTGTTGATCTAGGGATACCAGAAGATATGGTATTGCATTGCAAAAAGTTTCACAACACTAGAGGCCGGATGAGTAACATTGAAGCATCACTTTGCAGTTCGTGAGCAATGTTATTCCTCGTTCGCAGAAGAACTCATGTCTGTTCTGTTTCAAGAGAATCAAAATCAAAAGTCATCTATTCAAACTAGATCAAAATTACAAAAGACAGTCCCCTGGCACGCTCGCCCTTCACCACTCCCTAGTGCTTTCGCGTATCTGATAAAAGTGTAAAGAAACCCTATTCAGATGTATTTCTAATGCACTCACTCACTGAAGGGAATTACTAACACATTCATCTGTATTTAGAAGGATTCAACTCTACGTCTCAGCACATTTTCTAACAATTACCGGTGTTTGAGTAACGTGACTCTATTGTAATTGATAAATATTCGATGAAAGTTGAAGTTATAAAATTAACCTCAATTGTCAAAAGAAAAACATCTATAGGGTGATTTAAAATTAGAACCCACCAGAAACATTTCACGTATAGTAAGTAGGTCGCCAAGACTCATAACTGTTTCACTGTTCAAAATTTATCAGATTTAAAGTAGAGCCAAGCCCCTAGCTCTACAAGGCCTTACTCTACAAACCTTACATCTTGGCTTGACGGTTTCGCGGCCATCACACAGACCCCCTGTGGGCTTATGGTAAGAATTTAAGTCACCGGTCTTTAATGTTGTGCCGCAGTTGAATGGGACGGCCAAGCCCATCATGTCGCCTTGCACTGCACAATCCATCATCGTTTAAACTATGAGAACTCGCAAAGGAACCGACATACACACATCACAACTACACAATACCCTCCTGCTAAATCAGTCGGGTGTGAATGAAACGTTTCTTGAAGCCGACGCAGTAATTTTGGAATACTCACTACAAGTTACTTACCGCAGATAATGTGAGTGAGTTCTCGCGCCGCCTCGCGCCTGCGCAAACTCTTCAATCACAGCTTCGTGCTGGGAAGCTAAAATGGAAGGGACAGAAGTTCCACTCCTAGCAGATTAATTCATGTGCTTAGAACTATGATCACCAGTTAGTGGTGGATATTGTCCATTCTTCATTTTCTCCTGAATTGGCTAAGTAAGGCAACTTATAAAGGAGTAGGCCTTTATTCATAAACCTTACTTAAAGTTAAGTAGTGATTAGCGACTTATTAACCGTACATTTGACGTTTAAACATCACTTAACTTGAATCATCGTTTATAAGTAAACCTCCTAATGTTGGAGTGAAAACACTAGCCTTGTAGGTACTAATATTGAGAGCACGGACTGATAGTTTCTGGTGGAGGCTATATACCCTGAATTTACGCTGAAAGGTAACGGACAGAACGGAATATTTTAGATATGGATGCTACAATTCTGTAGTCACCAAATCTTTTGTTCCATGTGGTTGATATGTCCACCAGTTCCCAAGGTGAAAACTGCGGCCGAATGAGTTGAGAACAACAACACTGCCACGTTGGCTAGACGACTTAAGAATGAGTTGAGAACAACAACACTGCCACGTTGGCTAGACGACTTAAGAATGAGTTGAGAACAACAACACTGCCACGTTGGCTAGACGACTTAAGAATGAGTTGAGAACAACAACATTGCCACGTTGGCTAGACGACTTAAGAATGAGTTGAGAACAACAACATTGCCACGTTGGCTAGACGACTTTGAGTTGAGAACAACAACATTGCCACGTTGGCTAGACGACTTAAGAATGAGTTGAGAACAACAACACTGCCACATTGGCTAGACGACTTAAGAATGAGTTGAGAACAACAACATTGCCACGTTGGCTAGACGACTTAAGAATGAGTTGAGAACAACAACATTGCCACGTTGGCTAGACGACTTAAGAATGAGTTGAGAACAACAACATTGCCACGTTGACTAGACGACTTAAGAATGAGTTGAGAACAACAACATTGCCACGTTGGCTAGACGACTTAAAAATGAGTTGAGAACAACAACACTGCCACGTTGGCTAGACGACTTAAGAATGAGTTGAGAACAACAACATTGCCACGTTGGCTAGACGACTTAAGAATGAGTTGAGAACAACAACATTGCCACGTTGGCTAGACGACTTAAGAATGAGTTGAGAACAACAACATTGCCACGTTGGCTAGACGACTTAAGAAGCTAGCTACTTAAGGTCTTGTAATCCTGCACAAGATACAATGGCTCTTCTGCTCCTTTCTTTTTGTACTGGCTTGCGCGTTCGCAGTATATCGGTGTCGGAACACGCGCAGAGCTTGTCGCTCGACACTCGCGGCGTGTAGCGCGTCGCTCGTAGCTTGTAGCGCGTTGTAGCGCGCGGCAATGAGCGCGGGATTGAGACCTTACACCCTCGGAGACAGGTAATGGTGAGAAAATCTAGACTAGGTTGTTGGGCTGGCTTACCTGGAATTCCCGGAAAGGAATTCTTTCTGAGGAAGTAACTCTTCTATCTACTACGTCAAAGGTATTTGGATAAAATGTTACGAACCTCTTTAGTTAATACTAGCCCTTGCATCTTGATATTTTGAAACCAAAACAACGCTAACATCGTGTGCTACGAGTATTAACTCTGCACCACATAGCAAGCTGTACTATTTATTGATCGGTTTTTCCGATCATTTACTTTAACATCCCTGCACCGGTAATCACAAAGCCCCTGGACCACAGTGACCGCAACACGGTCCGACACGGTCCGACATGGTCAATCCACTCTCGCGGCCGGTGACCACAGTATGGTGGTGATAACCATTACCTCCCGCTACACAATCTGTGCAATCTGCAGTCGCTTGCAACCGCTGACGATGTTCAACTGTTCTGCCGGCGGACGGTTGCGGTTGGAGCTGACCACGGAATGCGTCTGCGCAATTTCAACTGATGTGAAGTCTCAAAATTATTGTGTTCTATAAAAAGTAATTTTTCAGTTTCTTGCTAAAACTGTATAGTATCGCATTTAAAGAATCTACTTACAATTCTGGATTCTTCAACACGACTGGATGAATGCTGGATAACATGACGTAGTCTTGTTATTGATCTGACGCAAGTAATTACCATTTGTTTTTATGTTTGCGAGACAGGTGTTTCAAAGATGACCGGAGCTCTCATTCTATTTTTTACTGCGAGTAATTTTTGGAAGAGGCCGGGATATTATTTAGGCCACCTGCGAAGTCGTTATTAAATCCCACCACACATTGCGCATGCGCTGATGTTACTGTAACGGTTTTGTGCGCTTCCGGTGTGACTCCTTCTCTCGGCGCAAATGCCTGAGATTGAAATTACTTTGAACATATCTTATGGTGTCTGAGGATATGAGATGTTCTTTCTCGGAGTAAAGTAGATTTCAAATGAAAATGGTGCATGCTTTAGACTCACATTATGAAAGTCCGAAAGGTCCAGCTAAATAAATAACATAGTTTTCTTGATAGATTAATAGTTATAGAACCTTGATCTTATAATTTTGTCGCAGCTTATCAGCTGAGTAGGAAGTCCTAATGATAAGAGGACTAGCACCTAAGTGCTAATGATAATTATTATGTTTAGGTTACACTCTAAATAATCTTTCCATACAGAACCCACACTGCTTGTGTGCAGCCCGCCGCTGCGCACCCGCAGAACGACGCTGCGTTATACAACGTTGTTCAGCGGTCACGTCGACATGGCGTCCGCACAGATTTGCTTTTGATCGCCAATTGATCGCTCGGTTTAACTTATTATCCCGAGCCTGCGGTATTTTACTCAATGTTCCGAGTTCTTGTTAATTCTCGTAGTTATTTAGTCTTTGGGAACTTACAATTTATTCGTGGAATTCGTTTAAATACATAACAGAACCTAACCGATACAACTTACGAGGTCGAGTGTAGTAAGAATTATTAGCGAACACAGTTCTGTGCGACTGGAACACAGTTCTGTGCGACTGGAACACAGTTCTATGCGACTGGAACACAGTTATGGGCGACTGGAACAGAAGTTTGCTACTTTGGCAATCGCCACTTACGGTACTCGTTATCGGTAATGGGCGAATAATGTAATTGCTTCACAGCTTGCTGTCAAACATAAAAATACCTTTGTTATATACACACTTTACTGACATTATAAAGTTTTACGTTAAGCGGAGTGGTCACTTAATGTTTCCTTGAATGTTTGGGGGCAGCTGATCACCCGCTATGAACGAGTTGCCAGACCATCGACTCAGCTGCCCACCATTTTGTTTCACAAACGCACCTTACTACTGTTACCCCATTTCCGCGCTCCATATAAGTAACCATTTGTTAACAGCGCGTCGATGTGACAATGAAACATGTTCTGATTCTAATGCCTGCGCCTGCGCGCCCTGTACTGGCCTGATGGCTGCGCTCTGTACGCGAGTCACTCGTCAACGTTCACCAAGAAGTATTTATACCTTCCGGGGCTGCCAGCACTGCCAACGTTGTACTGTTGGCAGCGCAGGCGCAGCTCAAACTGCCGCTCTCAAACTGTAAGTAATGCGTCGGTTAATTTAACATTTGTGTTTTATATTGACAGCGGGGGAAGTGCATTCACATGCGGGTTATGTATTAGCGCTGATTTAATGTGGTCTGAGATTTACTGGCTTGAATGTTGAAATAGCCACTACTGGTTTTTAAGTAGTCAAACATGCAGAAGATTACAGTATTAATGAAAGCATAAGAACTGCTGTCAATAAGAAATTCCACCTTTGTTCTAACAATGAGTGTTACTGTAAACTTCTGCACCGTAACATTTAAATGTAGAGTAACGCACGTGTGGAACAATCGCGTCCCGCTATCTGGAGTATTCTGGAACGACTGGTTCGATGTAATGCTACTACAGGCGTGTGCGCGTCTTTCACAACACACACTACACTGAACAGTGCAGGTAATTCAGTGCGACACCGCGCGGCTGACCTGCGCTCTAATGTATTCAGCGATGCGGTGCGTTCGCGAGCCTCGTGACGTAACTGTAGTGGACACCAGGCTGCTACACTGTGACAGAAGGGAGCGGGGAGCGGGGAGCGGGGAGCGGTTTGATAAGAGGTGCAAAACTGGAGGTTGCTGCTACATCTACTTACATAAAAGTGGAAGAAAAATGGTTATTAATCGTATAGCTTTTCATCAGAAAACAAGCTAAGGGAGGAAGGAAGGTCGTGCGGTCCATGGCCCTATATGGGGCCCCGGTGTGGGCGCGTTCACTGCGGCTGCGAGCCGCCCACTACCTGAACGCGCCCCAAAAGGTGGTAGCCGTAAGGCTGATCCGGGGCTACCGCACGATCTCGGGCGAGGCGGCAAGCCTCCTTGCCGGAATGCCGCCATGGGATCTGGAGGCGATAGTCCTCGCGCGCCTGTATGAGTGGCGCGCGGAGGCACTACGCCGGGGGGAAACTCCGCTTCCGCGGCAAATAGCGGCGGAGCGGACGGACCTCCGGCGCGATCTCATGGTGGCATGGAAGGAGCGACTTTCGCAACCCAGCGCAGGGCACGCCACGATAGTGGCGATAAGGCCCCTCTTTGAGGAGTGGCTAGAGAGGCGTCACGGCGTTCTCACCTACCGCCTGACGCAGGTCCTCACCGGACACGGATGTTTCGGGAGGTTCCTGCACATCATCAGGCGGGAGGAGACGCCCGGGTGTCACCATTGCGAGGATCGCCCAGAGGACACGGTGGAGCATACGGTGGAGGTCTGCCCCGCTTGGGCGGAGCACCGCCGTGTCCTCGTAGAGGCGATCGGCAACGGCGGCGACCTCTCGCGTCCGGCCCTGGTTCAAGCCATGGTCCGGGGCGAGAGGGAGTGGGAGGCGGTCACCTCCTTCTGCGAAGCAGTCATGCTAGCGAAGGAGGTGGCGGGACGGCTCAGGGAGAGAGCCGCACGCCTCAGCCGCCGCGGGAGACGCTACGGGCGTCGGGAGCCGCGTGACGACTCCCGGCCACCGTAGGCGCGGGCCTGCGGACGGAGAGTAATGGGTAGCTCTCCGTCCGATCAGGACCAGGCCCGTGCCGGACGGCGCGTATGTGTTCCACGCGCGCCTCAAAGAGATGTCAGCATTAAGGAAGGGGCCCGCCAGGGCCGAAGCCTGCCGGGGTAGCGGGATCATCCGAAAGGGTTACCGCTGCCCCGGAACATAAAGGGCTAAGGAAGGAACACGGGTGGGTTTTAGTCAGTAAGAGTCTGACACTCCCTTCCGCTCCACCCAGAGCGGGAGGAGTCATTAGATGATTTCCCATCCACAAAAAAAAAAAAAAAAAGGGAGGAAGGAAGTCGTTGTTTAGTAGCTACTTAGGTAGCAGCTTAGTTAGATAGTACAAGTTGATCTTGAATCATTTGAGTTTCAAAATGCAAAAGCGTTGTATTCGGGCTATGTTTAAGATCAAAAATACCGACAGCTGTCAACCAATGTTTATAAAATACCATATACTAACACTTCCATCACTATACATCTTGGAAATAGCTTTATTTGTCAGAAGCAATCCTCACTGGTTTCCTCTTTTGTCAGACAATGTCACTAGAAATAGACGTACTAAATATAAGAACTTCTTACAGCCTCACTCTGCGAAAACAGCACTCCTTCACAAAAGCGTGTTTTGTATGGCACCATTAATATATAATAAGATTCCAGAGGTTATTAAAAATATAAACCGGCCAAACTTATTCAAAAGGGAACTTAAGAAGTTACTTACTGAAAAATGTTACTATTGTGTTAAAGATTTTTTAAATGATAGTTTCTGATCTATTTGTGTTATATTTTAATTTTGTTATGTTTTTTTTTTTTTTTTCCTTCTTAATTGTATTGTATTTCAAGTGGCTATAATTTATTTTGTACGCCAATGGTGGCAAAACATGTTGACACTCACAGATTTTCATTTTTACATCCACATTTGCAATTATAATATGTATAATGTTACACATGTTTACAAATAAATATATCTTTATCTTTATTTATATTGCTCTATCATTTGCAGGAACTACTTAGGTATGACTATCGTATACAATATGAGAAAAAAATAGAAATCCTAAATATTTATAGTATGAGTATGTTCGTAGTCTCTCAGAGTCGATTGATTTACAGCGAGTAGGTACACAGGTGTACAGGTTGTCAGCATGCTTTTTTGTGCTTTTCTATCCACTATGAGTTGCATTATTGTTGCTAATATCGGTGTCACAGGCTGCACGACACCGTGCTGACATTCTGATCTGGTAGGCCGCAATTTTGTGTTCTTAATAGGAGAGGCTATTACCATTAACTGGGAAAAATCCACAACTCCAGACTCCGGGCTGCTACTGAGAAATTCCTAATAAAAACCCAGTGCACAGTGGCACTTTGCCTGTCCTGAGGATGCATACGGACCTATGTAAGCATACATTACAATATCATCCTACCCTACTCTCGAGGGCCTGGTGGCTTGCTGGGATGCACTTTATTCGCTACGCCCATTCGCGTAAGATGCGCTGGCGCAGTATGACCCGCGCGCGGTGTGCCTGCGCACATTTACATGCGCCTTGTTATCGCGCTCTCAGTGCCACACATGTCACCGTCAGGGAACAAGGCACTATAGCGATGAGCGGTTCAACCTTTTGTTTTCCAACTACAGCTACATGTTAGCAACTGATGCCTCATCTTCGACCGTGATCATGTTCCCCTTGGACCTCACAGACTCGTATTTTTGCAAATTATTTATCATCTTATCTGTTCGAGTTTTAATCGAACACTAAGCGAAAATGCATAATTGCATCGAACGCAAGTATGCACATTCGCTCGTCCACCAAAATGTGGGCCAGTTCGCGTTCAGATCTCATTAGAGACACCACGTACTCAAAACCATTACCACTACCATTGTCTTGTAACTAAGTGTTATAGTGATTTAATATACTGCTATTTCCCTTACAATTCGAGACTTTAACTTTTACCATACAAACCATATCCTATCAATGCGAGAAAGGAGTGTTAGGTCACCATAGCGTCTAGCACTACTTTTTACATGGTCCTTCGAGCATTTATTTACCAGTGACTACCAAGTGAAACAGTGCCACGCGAACTAGAAGATCGCAGCAATTTGAAAAACCTCGGATTGCAGAAACGGTCGGTTGCAGCATATAAGGTCAGATCCAACCATTTTATCTATACTAACCATTACCAAATAATTACAAACCAACTTTAAATATGGATTCCGATTCTCTATTTATCAACCAAACGGAACTCTATGAAATCCTGGACAAGTTTTTGACCAACATAAAGAAAGATGGATCCGAGAGGAAGACTATCGATAATTATAAGCGCAAGGCTACAATGTTGGAAGCATACTGGCACGATTATCAAGAAAACCATAAGAAAATGTGCGAGTTTGCAGATTATGACCACATTTACTTCAAAAAGGGTTGTTTTGAGACAGTCCAGGAAGTTTATGTGAAAATTAAGGAGATTATTGACAAAACCATGGGGCAATTAGGCGCGGCGCAGCTAAAAGATGGAAGTCGCAGTAGAACCAAGGTGGAAGAAGTACAACCATTACCAGGTAACCAAGCTAGGCAACAGCTAGGCGCGGACCATTGTCAACAAGAAGGCGAGGCAACGCAGCCACAACCAGGTACGCCATCTCGCTATGAGGAGTCGCCGCAGCGAGAGAATTCAGAATATAAAGATAGCGGCTCCAGCAAGCTGAACTGGTTAATAAAGAAGCAGAATATAAATTTCAAAGCGTTCATGAGAACCGTGAGCAATTTACAAGTAGATAACTTCGAGAATCAATGGCAATTCGAAAACGCTCTAAAATCACTGGATAGCCGATGGGGTGAGATTGACAAACTTCATTGGGAAATTGAAGGAGAGGATGGAGGCGACGATATTGCGTACCAAATACAATTCTGCAAGCACGAGGAAAAGTACAGCAAGCTGACAAACGACATCAACAAAAAAATGTGGGCAGTGAAGCACCGCGAAAAGTCAGCACCAAAAATGGACATCCCCGTGTTCAATGGGACTTATAACCAATGGGTTCCGTTCAAAGACTTGTTTAGCGAAGCGGTCGACAAAAACCCGTCGATGTCTAATGCACAAAAAATGCAGTTTTTGAAGAGTAAGGTGACTGGAGAAGCAGAGCGTCTGATTCACCATTTACAGATTAGCTCTGACAATTATCATGTATGTTGGAAGATTTTAAACCACAGGTATGGTAACAAGAAATTAATTTTCACGTCCCATATTAATATACTCCTCGGACTTCCCAACGTACAACAGCAGTCGCTAGCCACGATAAAGAAGCTGCATGACGTAACCAAGGAGACGTTGCACGCTATACAGAATCTAGGAGTTGATATAACAACTTGGGATCCGCTTTTAGTGCACCTACTAACGCAAAAGCTTGATGACGATACCTTCACCGAATATATAGAATCGGTCAAGAATCCACGAGAATTACCCGAGCTGCAGGAGTTCCTGGAATTCTTGGAAACCAAATTTACAGCTCTAGAAGCGTCACGTCGCAAGCAGGAACCAGCAAACCAAAAAACCACGATGAATCAAACAAGCAAGAACAATAACCAAAACCAGAAGAAAAGTTTTCAACGCAATAATCATCAATCAGGCAACAAAGACAATTCAAAGTCTAATATGAGCGCATTACACGTGTCGCGGTCGATAACCTGCGCATTGTGCAATTCAGAACACGGATTGTGGCGTTGCCCAGAATTTTTGCAAATGACGCACGAGCAAAAGGCAAACAAAATTGAGCAATTAAATTACTGCCAAAACTGTCTATGCAGTCATAATAATAAACCATGTCAATCGAGCAAACGATGTCGTAAATGCTTAGGTACACACAACACACTACTTCACGAAGCATTAGCAAAACAAAGTCCAACTGCGTCAGCAGAAGAAACCTCCAACAAGAGTGCCGCAACCAAAAGATGTGCAACTAGGTCATCACACGTATCTTGGGATGACCTGTCTGAAGTACTTTTAGCCACTGCAATTATAAAAGTAAAAGGAGCTGATGGAACACAGCACAAGATGAGAGCTCTAGTTGACCAGGGTTCTCAACTGTCGTTAATCACCGAGAACGCAGCACAGATATTAGGATTAAAGAGGGATCATTTTAAAGGTCAAATTTACGGTGTCGGTGAAAAAGAAAGCAACGCGAAGGGAATGTTACAGGTAACTCTGCAGTCTGCAAATAGTGAATTTACTTGCGACACGAACGTTATTGTAATGAACAATTTGATCAAACGACTGCCAAATAACACGTTTACTAAACCGACAACATGGAATCATATCCGAGGGATACAATTGGCCGATCCGGAGTTCCATATAAGCAGACCCGTAGACATGCTTCTAGGTGCAAATGTTTATAGCAAGATAATGTTAGGAGGAATTTTAAGAGGAGACAAGGACACGCAACCAATCGCTCAACAGACGCAACTAGGATGGCTACTCTGTGGATCCATGAAACCACACTACCAATGCAACGTAATTCTCAACAACACAGAAGACCTTCTAAAATATTGGGAGAACGAAGATATTAACCAGAAGATAGAGATGACCAACGATGACCATGAGTGTTTACAGTTCTTTATGAAAACCACTAAGAGGCTTGAGGACGGAAGGTATGAAGTCCGACTGCCGCTTAAACCAGAACACAAAGATAAGTTGGGTCAAACCAAACCACAAGCATTAGCTCAATTTAGGAACTTAGAAAAGAAATTTGAGAAGAACAGCGAATTGAAGTCGGATTACAAAAAATTCATGGACGAATATTTTGCATTAAACCACATGACACCATGCAGCTTTAACCAGGCGCTCGAATGCTACTTACCACACCATGCAGTCATTCGGGCAGAATCTACCACTACCAAACTGAGAGTAGTTTTCAACGCCTCAGCAAAGTCATCATCAGGATATAGTCTAAATGACGTCATGTACAGGGGTCCAAATATACAGAAGGACCTTCAAGAGCTTATCCTGAAATGGAGACAATTTGAATTTGTATATACTTCCGACATCGAAAAGATGTACAGAATGATCCGAGTGCACCAAGAAGATCAAGCTTACCAAAAGGTACTATGGCGAGAAACAAATCACCAACCTATACAATCGTTTCAGCTCGTCACACTAACATACGGAACCAAACCAGCAGGCTTCTTAGCGATGATGTGCTTAAAGCAACTAGCATCTGATGAAAGAGAAAAATTTCCTGACGCAGCAAAAGAATTGGAAGAAAGTTTCTACATGGATGATTTTTGCGGAGGGCGTCATTCAATGAAAGCAGCAAATAAACTGAAATTCGACCTCATAAAATTATGCCGATTGGGAGGATTTAATCTTAGAAAATGGACCTCGAACAAACCAGAGCTATTAACCGACTTGGAGAGAGAGCAATGCGACCAGTCAACATACGAGTTCAAGCAGAACGATTCCACAAAAACACTGGGTCTCCGATGGAACCCACAGAAGGATAATTTCTCCTTCAACACAAAAATAGAACCCAAATCACCTGCAACTATTACCAAAAGAGCTCTACTTTCGGACATTTCCAAGCTGTTCGATCCATTAGGGTGGTTAACCCCCTTGAGCACTACCATGAAACTCCTGTTTCAAAATGTCTGGTTATCTAAAATAAAATGGGATGAAGCCCTACCAGAGGAAATGAACTCGGAATGGGTTAAATTGAAGCAAGAATTCCCGTACATAAACAGCATAGAAGTCAACAGATGGTTAGGGATGGGGGAGAACCAAAAAATAGAGTTGTACGGATTTTGCGACGCCTCTAACAAGGCATACGCGTGCGTAATATATTGTAAGGTAATCAACAAGGAAGGAGCAACCATTACCATAGTTGCGGGGAAGGCGAGGTTGGCCCCCATAAGCAAAGTCTTATCTATACCGAGACTGGAATTAATGGGCGCTCATCTGTTAGCTCAGCTAATGCAAAAAGTTCAAAACTGCTTGTCAGATTACCCAACAGATGTCTACTGCTGGACTGACTCAACCGCGGTACTAGGATGGATACAAGGAGATCCAACCCGATGGAAACCATTCGTAGCAAATCGGGTAAAAACAATCACCAAAACCATACCACCAAAACATTGGCAATATGTGAAGACGACAGATAATCCAGCGGACTGTGCAAGTCGTGGTTTGACTGTCAGGCAACTCAAAGACCACAAGTTATGGTGGCAAGGGCCATTATGGCTGCCATCATACACAAACCAAGAAAACCATCATACCATTTTTGAGACGAATTTAGAAGTAAAGCCATCTATTTCAAAACAAACCAACGCGGTAGTCATTGAACAACCAACACAAGCGCTGACTAACACAATAATTAACCATTTGACAAACAAATACAGTTCCATTACAAAAATCATACGTATTCTTGCGTGGATACTGCGATTGCCAACTTTGAATAAACAAGTTCACCGACCTTACCTCGAATTACACGAACTTCGTCGCGCTAAACAGCTGATAATCAAAAACGTTCAGCAGGCAGAATTTGCAAACGACCTAGATTCATTAAACAAACACGGAAGAGTGCACGCCAAAAGCAAGATTTTGAGTTTGAACCCAACAATAGATGAACGCGGAATGTTACGTGTGGGTGGGAGATTGGAAAACGCCCACATGAGTCCGGAGATGAAACATCCCATCATCTTACCTCACGATCATCAGCTAACCACATTACTCATCGATCAAGCTCATAAAATGACCTTCCATGGTGGCGCGCGTTTAACATTAGCAAACCTACGACAACAGTACTGGATTATTGGCGGATATATGGCCACAAAAAAGTTTATAAGAAGATGTGTCATATGCAGAAAACAAAACCCCATGCGGCAGCACCAGCTCATGGGCGATTTACCAGAACCAAGAGTGAATCCAGAATATGCATTTTATCACTGTGGCGTAGATTACACAGGCTTTGTAGAGGTCAAAGCAAATAAAGGACGAGGAATCAAAACTACAAAGGGGTACATTGCAGTTTTCATATGTATGGTCACGAAAGCGGTTCACCTAGAACTCGTGTCAGACATGAGCAGCTCCGCCTTTTTGGCAGCTCTAACCAGAATGGCAGCCAGGAAAGGGGCGCCACGACATATGTACAGTGACAACGGCACTAACTTCGTGGGAGCTAACAGAATGATACAGGAAGAGTTTAACCAGCTTCAGAAAGGTTTCGTTGAAAGTTTCATGACCGAGATAACAGAGATGAGCATAGAATGGCACTTTAACGTACCTAGCTGGCCTAATGCCGGCGGTCTATGGGAGCGAGCAGTACGCAGTCTAAAACATCATCTCAAGAGGGTTATCGGTCATCAAAAATTAACCTTCGAAGAGTACACCACATTGTTAGCCAGATTAGAAGCGTGCCTCAACTCACGACCACTATGCGCGATATCCGAGGATCCTGACGATATAGACTTCCTTACACCAGCTCATTTCTTATCAGGAAGACCAGGAACAACTGTAATAGAAACGGAGCAAGATGCTAGAACCAGATGGCATCTAACCAGCAAATTATTCCAAGATCTATGGAAACGATGGAAGGCTGAATACTTGGTACAACTCTCATCGAGAAGTAAATGGATGGAACCACAAAAAAACATCGGAATTGGAGATCTAGTGGTGATTCATGATGAGAATCTGCCACCAGGAAAATGGGCTCTTGGACGTGTAGTCGACACACACCCAGGAAGTGATGGCCTAACCAGAGCGGTTTCATTAAAAACCAAAAATGGAGTCATGAAACGCCCTATTGTGAAACTCTCCGTTTTGCCCGTTAATCAGAATAACGTAACGACACCAAAATCAGATATAAAGCCAACAATCAACTTGACAGAAAGGAAAACAAAACCGAGATCAAAAATCGCAACTGTAGCAACTGTTTTACTGAGTATTTTCATGCTGATTTTTCCGTGTTACGGTTTACACGATGTCAAACCATTTTCTAATAACCAAACGCTTTATTTTGACCCTATTTCAAAGGTACAATTAATCAGGGACAAATGGACATTAGTCATGTACTACGACATGGGACCCTATTGGACAGGCATAACCACTTATAATAAAATGGCAAATTATCAAGAACAATTGTGCGCAACCATTGAAACACAAAGCCATTGTAATACGATCACGCAGCAAGCCCGACACGATTATCAGGAACTCGAATACTACAATGAACTTTTGCTAACACAGCATTTTGATGTCCACGCCAGACAGCGACGCGCCGCAGGGAAGACGGGTCGACGCCGACGAGGCCTAATCAATGGTGTCGGGTATCTAGCGAATGACTTATTCGGTGTGTTGGACTCACGTTTCGCTGACCAGTATGAAAAGGACATTGAGACCATACACCGCAATGAGAAACACCTTTCTAATCTATGGAAAAACCAAACTTCCATAATCGAAGCAGAGTTCAATACCATGAAGAGGATGGAGATCACTGTAAATAAACAACACAAATTAATAAACAAGAAGCTTTTGACTTTGCAAGATAACGCGAGCACTCTCCAACGCGAAATGCAAAATATTTCATACATCAATGACTTCACACTAACAGCGATGTCTGGAAACAGCTTGCTACAAGGATTAAGAAGACTTCAAGACACGTTGCTCGATGCATTAACAGACATCTACCACGGTCAAATTAGCATACATTTACTGCCACCAACGCAACTTAAACGTGAGCTCCAAACCA
This sequence comes from Hydraecia micacea, assembly GCA_914767645.1. NCBI lineage: Eukaryota > Metazoa > Arthropoda > Insecta > Lepidoptera > Noctuidae > Hydraecia > Hydraecia micacea. The sequence goes on along the minus strand of OU611793.1, from coordinate 169,814 downwards.
TATATGGCCAGATGCCAAGCGAACTCACACTACCAATCACCAATTTGGACACAGATCTTCAGTACCTTTACAAACTACTAAAGGTCAAAGCCAGAGCGACTAACAAATTTGTTATAATTGAAGTTACTTTTCCGCTAGTATCCAGAGAAAGTTTCAAATTGTACAAGATAATACCTGTACCGCACCAAACAAACACCACTAAGACCACAATCATACCAGTCTCCGAATACGTAGCCGTCAACCTAAAGAAGGATTCCATCTTTAGCATGTCCACACAGGAACTAACAGCATGTTTACACTATGGCACTACCGTCATGTGTCAGCTGCTAAAACCAATAACAGACCTGCAAAATGACGAAAGTTTTTGCGACAAGGACTCGGCAACCAATAAATGTAAAGTAGAAAAAACCAACTGCACCAACGTATGGCTTGAATTACATTTGACTTCTCAGCACTTTTATTTTTGTTGTGACACCTACACCATAAAAATAATATGCGGCGACCACGTAACAGTTCTTCAGCTGAGCCAAGCCGGGATCATTACCATAGGTCAAGAGTGCGTCATCAAAGGAAAGGACTTCTCATTATATTCAATACGTCATCAGTCCAACCAAATGAACATTTCACCAATAATTTATACACCTGAATTCGACCAAATTAATCACTTGATTAACATCAAAATCCCGGATGAAACACCGATTGATGACGGAAACCTAACCATATCCATGACCAGTCTGGGGGAGGCGATAGAAAAACTGAAGAAAAGCGATTCAGACATAGAAAACATATCGCCGCATGATATCCACCAATACGTAATTTGTTACGTGTTGATGGCAATCGCTCTATGCGTAGCAGCCGTCTGGTTGTGGCGGACCGGGCGATGTCGCCTGTGCCGAAAGGCCGCAGCTGGACACCGTGGCGAAGGATCCCGCCGGCAGCAGACCACGGTGACCCCATCGTCTCCGAGACCACGACGCCACAGCGAGAGCTGCTGCCAACAAGAGTTTGCAGCGGCTCCGCTGACACCGAAACGAACCAGAAGACACGAATCACACAGTGAAGTGCTCAGTGCCAGAGATCTAAAGGATCAAAGTGAAGTCGTTTTTCGTTTACACAATTGTGCCAAACGCTGGCCTAGCGCGAACTATAGTGCGATCACACGGGACAAAAATACAAACACAGGCAATCAAAATATTGCTTTTGCTATGGAAGACTCAATAGTGTAACTTTAAATCGGTGTTAATGTATCAAATAATTCATAATAAGTAGATAAGCTTTTATTGTTGCTTGCTTGCTCATTATTTTTATACTTACCAGTTAAGATTACTAGAAACGAATGCGTTTAAGTAGTTTCACACTTTGTACACACCATAAGTATCATAATGTAAATTTTTAGCTATCATCCCGCATTTATTCTCGCTCTCGGGAATATGTTCGAGTTTTAATCGAACACTAAGCGAAAATGCATAATTGCATCGAACGCAAGTATGCACATTCGCTCGTCCACCAAAATGTGGGCCAGTTCGCGTTCAGATCTCATTAGAGACACCACGTACTCAAAACCATTACCACTACCATTGTCTTGTAACTAAGTGTTATAGTGATTTAATATACTGCTATTTCCCTTACAATTCGAGACTTTAACTTTTACCATACAAACCATATCCTATCAATGCGAGAAAGGAGTGTTAGGTCACCATAGCGTCTAGCACTACTTTTTACATTATCTTAAAGGCCTATCATAAATCTATCTACAAAATGTGGTGATTAAACATTTAAAACATTTGCCCAAGATCGTCTGTTACTGATAAATATTATAAATAGGTACGTTTGTCACTTCACATCTCGTCACCGCTCAGGAATTCGGAACTAAAGTCGTCGGTAATTAAAGTAAGGAGTTTGTGTGACCACTGTGACGGCTGAGTAATACTGAGTGGCTGATGACTCGCAGCAGCTACACGTTACGAGGAGTGTTATATTACATCGCCATGAGTCCGCCACAGTAGCTCATACGATGTAATTGCGACCAAAATAGTGTTATGAATGTGCTTCTAATTGATGAGTATGACAGAATGATCAGCGTCGTTTTAAGATATCTAGGAGTATCTAGCACTTGACAGTGATTCAGGTGGAGACAATGTTGAATAGTTTGAAAACACGAGGTCCTTGGCGCAACCTCCTGGCTGCACAGCGAGTGTTGTTGTAAACTTTCAGAAAAAGGAATCAATGTTGCGTCAGGTCGTAACTAACCGCGCTGAAATGGGCCTTCATTAGCAAAGTGAGAATTTAAACACAGAACGATAGATCGCTGTTCTCCATTGCTTTCCATAGTCCATGTGAGCACAGCCCTCATACATTTATTGATAAACAGATGCAAGATTGAGATACCGTGGCTGCGCGGACGCAAGAGCGCGATCCAGTGCGCCTGCGCGTTCCCACCGCGCCGGTATTTGTTGGAAGTGTAACAATCGCAGCCAACTGTATCGACCACTAATTATCACTCATTATACTACAACTCGACTCAAGTTCGGCTGAGAACGAGCTGTGTGTGCTCTCGACTCGGTGCGAGAAGAGAAACGTTTCCTCATAAACATACCTAGTGTGGTTTTCACAATTTGCCTGTTACAATTACAACACGAATGTTACATCGCCGAGCAGGCGCCACCTCGTCCATAGATTATTGCAGATGTTAGAGACCTTTATTTAACAGATGCACACGAGTACTCAATGAATAGCTATAACAATCTATGTGTAGTCTAGTCGGACTGCAGAATGTTTCTTAAATAGTTACAATATTTACCCGTGCGTGTGTACAGCCTGTTATGTTATATTTGCAGCTATCTTCTTATAGGAATCCTCATACATTAATAAAATATGTAGCAAGCGCGCCAACCGATAATATTAAATTAATCTCCGCGCTCAATGCGAAACGTTATCGACTATAAATCACCGCATACAGCAAACATATCAAACATATCAACTGAACATTCGTCAGGATTAAGTCTCGCCTGTCACATCCTGCTACAACTTGAACGCAGAATAAACACCTATAATATCACGATCATCGATGATGACGTCACCCGCAGGCTGCGCCCGACTGCGGTGCTGTAATTCGGAGCTGTCGAATACTTATTGATACAGTAATCGGATTATTCGATGAATTACCCCTGGGTTCTCACGCGGGGTGCGCGCGCGCAAGTCATGCGCGCTAATGATGCACCGAGCATGCGCAGCGGACTTGATTGGACACCATCTACCGATGAGAAAAAGTTACACTCCTTACGAACTGAGATTGTACGAGCTTGCTATGTGCTTCAAAGCAAGAAAGTTACAAGCTGCCAGTTGTATGGGCAACCAGCAACATTTGGCACCAGTGTAGAATAATCACACCATCATCTCATTTCTAACTATTCACACACACATCACAAAAACATCAGAACAAAGAGGAATTGGCGTTACTGAAGCCGGCACACACGTGCATGCGCATCGACTGTACGGAGTGCACCTTCTGTGCCGACCTTCTCTGTGTACGTAGTCGTAGGTAGTCGTTCATTCACACATTATTATTTTAATTTATAAATAACTATACTTGTGACCGCGGCCTGGCCCACGGAATTCGGGATGTAAAACGAACAAGTCTAGGGCTTAATCTGCGCCTGCGCAATGCGCGGTCAAATCCTTTATAATCTCACGTTCGGATCAGGAATGTGTATTAATTAGGAACAAGAATTATAGTAGAATGTGACGCGAAGGACAGAACTCATATATTTTGTTGCTAAAGAATGAAGTTACATGAGGTTGAGTCCTACTTCGTTAGTGAGCCATTGCTTTATTATTTTTCGAAATAAGCAAATACATCAATTACTTTTGGTTCTGCAATAAATAAGGCAGTTTACACCAAGACTTAAACTACAAATTGTAATTTACGTTTCCTACATTTTTACTTATGTTTATAACATTTTTTCTTCATCCATTAGAGATTCCAATATCAATGATAAAACCTACTCTTTGATAGTGATACTTATTACAATCTTGATAGAATTTAGCAATATCAATACTTTATTATTGAATTAATGAATGTTTCACAGTTGATTGGTATTGATATCGGTACGACGCAGTATAATGAACACGTTGCTACCACAACGTTATATGATATTACGTATAATATGGATTTTGTGTTACACGTGACACCCAATGACCGCGGTTCGTACATAGACATATTTATATTTAACTAATAAACAGTAAACAAATACTAACTTGTACATGTCTACATACATTAATGTTGAGTGGCAAGTGGCAAGGCAAGTCACTGTCACTGCACCTACCTGTGTTCCTACATTCACTGCACCTACCTGTGTTCCTACATTCACTGCACCTTCCTGTGTTCCTACATTCACTGCACCTACCTGTGTTCCTACATTCACTGCACCTACCTGTGTTCCTACATTCACTGCACCTACCTGTGTTCCTACATTCACTGCACCTACCTGTGTTCCTACATTCACTGCACCTTCCTGTGTTCCTACATTCACTGCACCTACCTGTGTTCCTACATTCACTGCACCTTCCTGTGTTCCTACATTCACTGCACCTTCCTGTGTTCCTACATTCACTGCACCTACCTGTGTTCCTACATTCACTGCACCTTCCTGTGTTCCTACATTCACTGCACCTACCTGTGTTCCTACATTCACTGCACCTACCTGTGTTCCTACATTCGATCACAGTTATAAACGAACTCGCAATGATGGACTGCTGATCAACAAGTACTTCTTCACTGACTGCCACCGCGGTCACCGGTGACTATTGTGTCTGTTGTCTGGCAGTCAACGTGTTATGAGACGCTGTTGCATATCCCTATTACAAAGTTGCATCGTGTTGTTTTTTTTTTCAATTAGGAGAGGTTATGCAGTTTAGACGGATTATTCCACTTTGCCCCACCGGCCGCCCCACTGGTGGGGCAAGGTGGCTGATATTGATTAATAGGAATACACACGCTATCCCAGTTTTAACTGATGAACTTATTGAATGCATTTCATTATTTTGACTTATCATTTTTAGGGTTCCGTACACAAAGGGCAAAAACGGGACCCTATTACTAAGACTTCACTGTCTGTCCGTCCGTCTGTCTATCACCAGGCTGTATCTCAAGAACCGCGATAGCTAGACATTTGAAATTTTCACAAATTATGTATTTCTGTTGCCGCTATAACAACAAATACTTACTAAAAACAAAATAAAATAAATATTTAAGGGGGAGCTCTACCATACAACAAACGCTTTTTTTTGCTCGATATCAATAATGGCAACAGGTATGCACTTAAAATATTCATAAAATACTCAGTTGTATACTTTAATAATAAATAATCAAATTAAAATAAAATAAATATTTAACGGGGGCTCCTATACAAAAAACGCCTCTTTTTGTCTATTTTTGCTCGATATCAATAAATGGTAACAGGTAGGCACTTGCAATATTCACAAAATACTTAATTGTATATTTACTTTAATAATAAATAATAAAATTAAAATAAAAAAGGTTACAATATGAAATTTGTGACCTACTGTTGTTTACCTAGTCAATGCATTCATTTAATTCATTCCAGTGCATTTTATTTACTATTAGGAACACTAACCTGCCAACTACTAACATAAATATTTATGCGCATAAGTGCGGTACCTATGCTGACAATGCATGTTGAGTGAATACTTAGCGACATTTAATTTCTCAGACACGGAAAAATTGCTAGAAGTAATGCAATAAGTTTATTTGTGTTAAGTAAATTTTTATTTAAAAATATAATTATTATGTATCAATGCTAGCTCTATGTAAAGTAACATAATAGTCATCAGGCCGGTCGCTATTGTATTCATTAGGCCTTTAACCAATATAATATATAAGTTATACACTAGATTTATTTTATTTTAGGCATAGTTTAATATTTTCTTCATAATATGAATATGTAACTTTGTAATGATGTAACTTCTATATAATTTATATGTGAACTTATGAATAAAAAATATTCTATTCTATTCTAATGGTACGGAACCCTTCGTGCGCGAGTCCGACTCGCACTTGGCCGGTTTTTTATAATAATTTTTACTAACAGAATCTGTGATGTAATTTACAAATGTTGTGCAGGTCTGTTATTGACGTGAACGTTAGTTCTGCCACTGAAGTGCTACATATCCTTGTTTGTGTTTATGTTATTGACGTGAACGTTAGTTCTGCCCACTGAAGTGCTACATATCCTTGTTTGTGTTTATATTGACGTGAACGTTAGTTCTGCCCACTGAAGTGCTACATATCCTTGTTTGTGTTTATATTGACGTGAACGTTAGTTCTGCCCACTGAAGTGCTACATATCCTTGTTTGTGTTTATATTGACGTGAACGTTAGTTCTGCCCACTGAAGTGCTACATATCCTTGTTTGTGTTTATGTTGTTGACGTGCCATTTAAATAAATAAATACATTATTTTCATGTAGGTACATTGGTGAGCATTGGTGGCCCAGTGGTACCGGCCGCGACTTACGAGTTGTAGGTCGTGGGCTCGAACCCAGACAGGCGTTTTACTTTGTGTAAATAATTTCATCACCACTACTCTCAAAACGGTAAAGGAAAACATCGTGAGGAAACCGGCATGTCCTAGAACCAAAAATTTTAAGACATGTGACATCTACCAACCTGCACTGGGTGCGCATGGTGGATTATAACCTATTTCATCTCTATAGAGGAGGCCTGTGTCCCAGCAGTGCGAACATTATAGAGGAGGCCTGTGTCCCACCAGTGGGAACATTATAGAGGAGGCCTGTGTCCCAGCAGTGAGAACATTATAGAGGAGGCCTGTGTCCCAGCAGTGAGAACATTATAGAGGAGGCCTGTGTCCCACCAGTGGGAACATTATAGAGGAGGCCTGTGTCCCAGCAGTGAGAACATTATAGAGGAGGCCTGTGTCCCAGCAGTGAGAACATTATAGAGGAGGCCTGTGTCCCAGCAGTGAGAACATTATAGAGGAGGCCTGTGTCCCAGCAGTGAGAACATTATAGAGGAGGCCTGTGTCCCAGCAGTGAGAACATTATAGAGGAGGCCTGTGTCCCAGCAGTGAGAACATTATAGAGGAGGCCTGTGTCCCAGCAGTGAGAACATTATAGAGGAGGCCTGTGTCCCAGCAGTGAGAACATTATAGAGGAGGCCTGTGACCCAGCAGTGAGAACATTATAGGCTGATTATGCATGTAGGTACATATTCACGTATCCATTTTGAAACCAACCAAAACAAGATTTAGAATAAATCGCAATATGAATAATATTTGGTTAGCTTTGTGTAGGTATTGATTATTTAAAATATTCATAAGTTTGGTATCTATTAGCTATAACTTATCGTGACGTGTCATGTAAACTGTGCAACATTGATTATGTTTTCTCCGTAATTCTATATGAGCTACCTCATGAACAAATATCCACTAAGTACGTATCTGCACATAATTTCACGGATCAACTAATATTTTTAATGGAAAGCCAACAAAATGATATTAAAGAAAACATTTACAAACACAATATAGAGACAGATTTACAACGTTTAGATTATCATAATTAGGCGCAGAAGAGGCGCGCGCGCCGCAGCCCTGCTCTACCGCGCATTAACATTCATAAGTCCATAAATAGAGCCTCATGTGGTGACACATGCTAGAGAGCAGAGAGCCATGTTTATTGACTCTAGTCTATTTACAACTATAGATTTGCATCATTTACTTAAACAGAACATTATTTAGATGTTTGTAAACAGACTCTACATAGAGTGAGGCTGCTTTAATGAAATTCTTAATGTAGTTTATTTTTTTGATTTGCTTCCAATTTGTGTAATACGTTTCTAATCATGTATGTTATGTGCGCCGGGGCAAGTTCATCGTTATTTGTATAATTACGTATGTTAAAGTATTTATATGAATTTGGAAGGTGCCAGATACAAATGAGTTGACCGAACACGCGGCTGCTACGCAAGCATCTTTAATACGCCATCCAGTAATTATGACACCGAGTTACTCAGAGGATGCCCCGTCCGAAGACCAGTAGGCATTCTAGAACGACGTGTGGTCTGATATGAACGTCGATACACCGCACCAGAGCGTTTTCATCTACAAATCAAATGTAGTTTTTTTCTTGTCTACCTATAGATGGAGCAAAAGCCCCCCTAAGTTTTGATCTCCATTCTTAAAGCCTAAAGCTTTCTTTGTTCCTCATTATGCGGTGATTTTTGTTAATGAGACATAACTCATAGGTACAGGCTTGACTAAACGTTTTATTTTAAAACCCCTCTGTTATACGGATTAAGCACATACTTGCACCAACACACGTATTTGTTCTGCTCAAGTGATGGCAACACACGAGCGGAATTAAAATGCAAATGATGGTCGATGGTTCCAATAACTTCAAATATCAACTGGTTGCGTCATTCGTAAGTAAAGCAGAAGTCCAGTTAACTCACAGAACGGTAGTATTTAATAGAAGCTATAACCTTGAGCCACCGCATCGCCCGGCGTCATGAGGGGTCACATCACTCTCGCACTCAATTTCCTCTGTAACATAAACATCGCCACTCATTCCCAAATGCATACATTTTACATGCATAGTGTTACCTGGGGCTAAGTCGGTAATTGAAATAGTTGTCCGGACGCGCGACGTTGCGCAACAGTTGCCGGTCGCCGCGGGTCAGATGATCATCGATTGATCCGCCGCGCCGCCGCGGTGTGTACCCGCCCTCTCATCTCACACCTCTCGCTGTCGGGCCGTCGTCTGTACGTCTGTACGGTGATGACATTGGTTTGATTTAGTTTTCGTTTACTGTTAAGTTACTTTACCGGTTAATCTTTAAGTAGGTATACGAAAGTAAAGTAGGTATAACAAAAAGAACCTACCATGGAGCCCGTTGTAAGGGGTATAGGTTATCTATGAGTGCGCTTGAGGCTTCAATGAGGCTTGCTTTTAGAATGATAAGCAGGAAATTCCATCATACAGTCACAATGTGCGTGATGACCGGTTTCCCCATAATTTCAGATAATAAATCTGAAGTTTGACAGACAGCCCTGTAACCCTGTTACATTTAAAAGTCGTTAACACGTATCAATAAATTGCCAACCTGCGGCCACGGTACAGGTTGATCTATTATGCGGGGATGGGGGAAGGAGGGGCTGATTTATGCGCAGGCGCAGGCCCCCAGATCAGAGTCATTAACGGCGATCACACACGAACGCGCCCGAACTCCATCGAGCTAACTGTTGTTGGCGATAACTTAGTGTTATTGCTTACTGATCGAAATTGATACACGATAATGAGATTACATCCGCCGAGGTTAGTAGAGGCGCGTCAGGCGCGGGCGCGGGGCGGAATGCGGCGCGCGTCGTTGACAGCCAAATATGAATGTTAATAGTGTTAATACGTGTATTAACACTAACGAATAACGAGACGTCTACAGGCGAGGAATGTTCAAATTCTACGAGAAAAATAACCTCTAATATTATACCAGAAAAATATTGATACAATCAGCCATCTTTAGTAATTTATTTTGGAATTATTTAATCGTTTTAGTTTTATTATATGCTATTTATTATTTGATTCTGAAGATATGCGCTAAGATAATGTAGAAACAAGGCGGATTCACATTAACTTAAAGAATTGAGAAGGTTTGTAGGTGACACGTGAATGAATCGTTATCTGCAGAACATCTCGATCTGATAATAATATATTTGAAGCCTCATTATTATGCCATATATTATTGTAAATATTTAACACTAGCACTTTGCCCGCGACTTCGTCCGCGTGAATTTCGTACTTTCCTCTAAAAATTTAGAAAATGTATGTTTATGATCTTTATCATTTATTTAGATAAATAAGTATTCAGGCCAATTTTTAAGTTTATAGATCAAACGAATCAGATTTTTCAAATAAACTGTATCCCGCTTTTCATCCCCACAGGGGTGAAATTTAAAAAAATAGTTTGGGGTTGTTCATAACTTGACTCAAAGACCCATACCGATTTTCGAGTTAATGGAACCAAGCAGTAAAATCCACCCCTCAAACTTTATTACCCTTTTCCACCTTGGTGAGAGTCGTTTTGAAAAACCCTAAAGCACACACCTACTTTTATTATTTGTTTTAATAGTACCGAGTTTCGAGTTAATTCGGATTAACTCGAAACTCGGTACTATTAGAGAAATACGTAACCCGCTGTCGGCAGCGGGTTACGTATTTCTCTAACCTATTATTAACTTTGTCACCGCCTAAATCCTCTAAGAGGGGTTTTTTTTAAAGTAAAAGTGAGATTCTTTATTATTTACTGAGACAAATATTGCCAAGTTTCAAGTTTATTAACCAAATTAATAAGATTTTTCATATAAACTGTATCCCCTCTTTTTATCCCCATAGGGGTGCATTTTTGAAAAATCGTCTGGGATGTTTCTATAACTTACTAAACTTAAAGATTATTTATACCAATTTTCCAATCAAGCCACGTAATAAACTACCTACTCCCCTGTAAAGTTGACTCTCCCTCTTCATCTCGTTAGGAGTAGATTTTCTAAAAAACCTGATAAACTTTCAAGTATTATTTATTTTGGTCTTACATACTGAGTTTCGAGTTAATTGGACCGCGCGTTAAAATTCTTCCATACAAAATTCGACACCCCCAATCTCCCTTTAGTTTCAAGTTTATTCCAGTTTATAAACAAATTAATAAGATTTTTCATATAACTGTATCCCGCTTTTCACCCCCATAGGGATGCAATTTCGAAAAATCGTTCGGGACGCGTTCATTACATGACTCGAAGATTTATTTATTACGATTTTCGAGTTAATCAAGCCACGCAGTAAAATCCTTCCCTGTAAAATTAACTACCCCTTTTCACCCCGTTAGGGATAGATTTTTGAAAAACACTGATACACGTTGTTCTTTATTTTTGGTCTTAAGTATAAATACCGAGTTTCGAGTTAATCGGACCGCGCGTTAAAATTCTTCCATACAAATTTTAACACCCCCCCAATCACAATTTAGGGGGTAGTTTAGAAAACCAAAAAATGCCAAACTTCATCATTTACTTAGATAAGTATTCGTGCCCACCAGTTTTAAGTTTATTAATGAAATGAATAACATTTTTCATACAAACAAAATCCACCCTTTTCACCCCCTTAAAGGTTGAATTTCCAAAAACCCCTTCTTAGTGCTCCCCTACATTATAAAAGCAAGCCGCGTGCAAAATTTCACATTCCTAGACCCAGTAGTTTCGGCTGTGCGTTAATATGTCAGTCAGTCAGTCAATCAGTCAGTTTCTCCTTTTATATAATTATATAGATGTCGTTGACTTCTCCTATCAATTTTCATTAACTATCTAGCCAATGGAAATCGCTTCATGTTCTGAGTCATATTTACAATAAGTAGCTATACTTATATTCTATTTTTTCCGAGTAGGTTATGAAAATCCGAACACATCCTTCGGCCTCTTCATAACCAGCAAGTTCTGCGGTCATTGCAGTATTATCACAGCTCATGCAGCGTCCGCAGCACTTGCGGCGTCCGCAGCACTTGCAGCGTCCGCAGCACTTGCGGCGTCCGCAGCACTTGCAGCGTCCGCAGCACTTGCAGTGTTCGCCACTGCTATCTGTCGGTAGCAATGTTGTGGCAATGCTCACACGGAATTTAATACTCCAGAAAACCGTAATCAACCCAAGATTTAAGATCATATCTCGCAAATATGAAGATCTCACGCTCACGTAGAGCTAATTGCTAGCCCAACGTATGATGGAGTATTACCTGCTGGATGTAAGGCAGACCCGGAGCGGGCCACATTTGATTACACACAACAAACACGCGAGTGTATCGTGTGACGGGTGATGGCTGCCCCACGCGGCTGCGCTTGAGTCGATCGGCGGCAATTAAGTATGTTATTAACTTATTACGCACATGCGCACCTCGCACCGGCGCCGTCCGTCGGCGCGGCGCGGTAGTAGCGTGACCGCGCCGCGCTATAGGGATGAGCAACATTCGCCCGTAGTATAGTTTACTAAAGTTAGTAAACTTATACTACGGACGATAAAAAAACGTAAAAAAAATTAAAAACTCGTCACTGTAAGTACAATGAAGAGTTTTTAATTTTTTGAAAGAAAGATAAATAACAAAAGACTTCAAAGCAGTACTTGTCAAGGGGTGCTCTTTTCCGACACAACAACAAAAGATGAAGTTGTGTCTCACAAGACAGAACTTCGACACAGCATATATTTAAAATCACCAAAAGAGTCTTCCGAAATTCTTTGGAATAAAGTTGCGGACTATTCGAGTGACCGCGGCAAGAGCTCTATTTTAACTTTTATTTTTTTAGTTTTGATCAAAATGGAACACTGTCCAGTGTCAACTCACAGTCGTGTCAAACTTAACTCTTATCTTTCGATGAAGTGTCGATTGTACTACACATTTAGATACGAACTACGAATGCATCTGCATCTAATAGCTACCGGTGCGTCGGTGCCTTGAACATGGCATGCGTCTACAGGTGAATGAAGACGTGCTAAAAGTCAAGGAAGTAATTGAGCTTGCTTGTTTATGATGATGGCGGAGAGATAGTAATCTAATCTATCTAGAAATCTACGAAAATCCGATATGTAAGTGTCCCCATAACGTGAAAGCATCAATGGGGACAGCGTCAATGGAACAGACCTTGCCAAACACTGGCCTCAATAATTAACGCCAAAAAAGGCTTTATTATTTTAAGATCCAGGAAGAATACTAATGTAGATGACGCAAATGAACTTATTAATAATAATATTTTGATGAAACAATGAAAAATGATTAAAACATAACAGAATCATAAATAAAGCTGTTGCGACATAATGATCGATAAAGTCCGCTCGTAACTGTATCGACGTCGGGTATCTGATGTATTCTGTCCGTAACGCACAAACAAATCTCTCGGCTAAGCCTAAGTGACAGGACACTAAGCGTACGGCACGGTGCCGCACGGTGCCGCACGGTGCCGCACGGTGCCACACGGTGCCACACGGTGCCACACGTACTGCGGTACTTTCTAAGGTGACCTTTAACTAATCCTTACTAATACAGTTATAACTTGTGCTGAGACAGCCGCGGTTCTAATAACACACATACTTACGGTTCTTTACGATGATTTCATTCTGGAGCATGTTCAAGAATTCAAAGCTAATATTGTAGGACACAATACATAATATATTATATTGTGACTTTAATGATTGATTTTCAAGAAAGTTTATACATGATTAGACGAAGATGGCGGATGGAAGTATTTCTAATTCTAAAGATGTTTTACGAGACGATAAATTCGCGCGGAATTGTAAACTATTGTTCACTTATTAGTAAACGTTGGTATTATTCTAGCGAAATGTTCGTCACAGTCGTAAATCTCGCGACTCGACGAGAATGAGCTGTCACTGGCCATGCCAACCAGCCAGCCAGCCAGCTAGCCAGACAACCAGCCAGCCAGCCAGCCAGCCCTAATCCATAGCCATATCCATAACGGATGCGCTAAATTGTTTCATTGGTTTTATAGGTACCTGATACATTTATTTTGCATCCATGTTGCATCAAAGGAATATACTGATTACTAATAAAATTGTGGCACATCACTAGTGTTATCAATACACCAGGGGCCCAGGGGCCCGGGGGCCTGGGGCCGCTCCCGCGCAATTACCCACCAATTAACAGCGCTTTCACTTTTATAACATTATCTATGTTATTATCTCCAGCTTTGTTTTATTCGTTTACAGCCTGCCTTACATTGCGCTTGTGCCGCGTTCCGTCAGTGAAGCAGTCTACTGTGTACGGTGCACGTATTTGAATTATTACAATAATGTATTTTAAGTATTTCAGGAACGAACTAAACACTTGACTAATATCAAAGGTCGTCTACTGAATGAAGTACAGAACATTTTGAAGATAATTATAAAGAACTAAAAGTATATTTGTATTCATAAAAGATGTCAGCGATATAATTATATGATTAAACGAACTTACCTTAAGTGAAGTTCTATCATAATTATACGAAGCTCCTTCTCCGAGACAGATTTACGAGTAGTAGCGCGGTAATGTACCAGCGCCATCACAATTTCAAAGCTTAAAAAAAAATAAAAATAAAAACTGTTCTCTCGTCGGGCAACACTGTATGTATATGTCATTTCGTTTAAAGCTAGTTAAAACAACCCTATAATTGGGAAAACTTTAGTAGGGATGGGTTGGGAGACTCTGTCTCGGAGAAGGAGCTTCGTATAATTATGATAGAACTTCACTTAAGGTAAGTTCGTTTAATCATATAATTATACTTACTCCTTCTCCGAGACAGATTTACGAGTAGATGTTTGAAGTCAGGTAGGGTTGTTTATGAGTTAATAAATACATGGTAGTAAAAATAGTAAGGTATTTATTAAAATCACAGAATCTTTGTATAACAATAACCAATCAGTAACAATTCAGATTAAGAGATCAACAATTTCAAGTTGGGTTATTCACGGTGTTACATATTACATCACTGAAAACCGTTGTATCTTGAATAACTGGCCTGTTATAATGTCTAGCAAAGGTGGCCGAGTTCCGTGACCACCCAGCTGTTCTTTGTATTTGGTCTATGCTGATACCAGATCTTTTAGCAGCTGATGTGGAAGCATGTCTGGTGCTGTGTGCTGTGAATGTATTTACATCAATTCCAGACTCATGTAACGTTGTTTTAATCCATCGGCTTATAGTTTGAGTTGAGGCACTAAGGTGTGGTTTTTTAAAGGTTAGTATTAGCTTGTCAGTACCACTTCTAAGTGGTTTAGTTCTATCAATGTAACATTTTACAGTAGAAACTGGACAAATCTCAATTCTACTTTCAAAAGTTTTTAGATGTAATAGTGGCTGAAGGTTGCCTGTTTTTGAGGTTTTTATTATGTCTGGAATGTATATCTGAATTCCATCACTCATAACTTTCATATTTTTAATATTAATTAAAGCTAAAGTTTGCACTCTATGTCCTGTAGTGAGAGCAAGAATAGTTACTACTTTTTTGGTTAATTTGTCTAAACTTATATCTTCATTGGGATAAAGAGTTGCTAAATATGTTAATACAACCCCAGGGTCCCAAGTAAAATTGTACTTTGGAGTAGGCGGTTTTGTACGGTATACCCCACGCATGAATCGTTTAATCCTTTCATCGGATCCAATTTTAGAACTGATTAACAGTGAAAGGGCTGATCTGGTAGTATTTATTGTACCATATGATGCCCCTGATTCAAGGGATTCACTTAAAAATTTCAAAATATAGGGAATTGAGGCTTCATAGGTGTCTATGTTACATTTGTTACAAAATAGCCACCAAGATTTTAAGGGCGAGTCATACTGTTTCATGGAATTATTAGATAATGAATTTAACATGATTTGGAGGGCTGAATTTGGTGTGCCTCTTCTTACGTATGCCTCGCTGAGAGCAGCCCTGCAGCCAGGGTAAGTTGGTGGTGGAGGGGGTGACTTTCTCTGAAAGGAGAGGATAATAACTTTATATTTGGTTCAAAGATTAATAATTCTTTGGTTAATAATGACTCCAATAGTGGGAACCATGGTTGAGATGGCCAATATGGAAAAACTAAGATGCCTGTTGCCATATCGGTCTTGATTTTTTGAAGGCATTTTAATATTAGTGAGAATGGAGGGAATGCATAAAAGAAATAATTAGTCCAGTTGAGAGTGAATGCATCAACTTGGAAGGCTTCAGGGTCACATTTCCATGATACAAACTTTTCACATTTACTGTTTATTCTAGAAGCAAACAAATCAATATCCGGTTCCCCAAACCAATTTACTATTTTACTATAAGCTGATTGAGAAAGCTCCCATTCAATGTTGATTTTTCTCGATTCTCTGTCAGCTTCATAATTTTCTTTGGTATTAATGTAAGATGTATAAATCCATATATTCCTTTCTTCACACCATTGCCATATATCTCTAGTAATACTATTCAAATGGGGAAACTGAACTCCCCCCATTTTGTTGATATATGCCACTGCAGTAGTATTGTCTACTCTTAATAACACCTCACAGTCATGCAAATCTTTTGTAAAACATTGGAGCCCTAAGAAGGCAGCTTTTAACTCTAAATAATTTATGTGATAATTCTTTTCTAAATCTGACCATGAACCGGAAGTTTTATAGTGTTCACACACAGCTCCCCAACCAGTAGTTGAGGCATCTGTTAGTATTTCTATTTTAAATTTGTATTGTTTTATTGGATTACATTTGTGTAAATTCTTACTCCACCAGTCTAATTCTGGGTGAATTATACTTTTAAGGGGCATTATTGCATCATAATTATCATTTGACTTTATCAACTCTAAATATCTCTCTCTCTCTAAAATCTTGGTATATGCCCAGCCATAAGGAATGGCTGGACAAATTGAACTTAATGTTCCTAGCAATTGAGAGAATTCTCTAATTGGACATTGAGTTTTACTTTGATAAGTTTTAATTTTGTCTAATATTGCAATTTGTTTTTGTTGGGGAACCGATAAGGTAAGATTTGTTGATTCCAAAATAAAACCCAAATAGTGACATGATTGACTTGGTTTAAGGTGGCTCTTTTCAAGATTGATGACAAACCCTAAATCTTGTAAAAGAGTTACTACAAATTTTACATTTTCCTCGCATTGTCTTTTCGATTTATGGAAATATAGACTGTCATCTAAATAACATGTCATGATGATGTTATTGTTTCTAAGGTGAGTACAAACTGGTTTCAGTAGTTTTGTAAAAACAAATGGTGCAGTACATAATCCATAAGGTAGAGCATTAAATTCAAATAAGTTGCCGTCAAAGGTGAACCTTAAATATTTTTTATAATTATCTGTTATAGGTACTGAAAAATAGGCTTCCTTTAAATCTATAGAGGACATAAAGCAATCTTTCGATATAAGTTTGCAAGCTGTTCTTATATCTTCTAATTTGAAATGTTCTGTATCTATAAAACTATTAAGTTTTTTCAAATTTAATATAAATCTATATGAGCCATTGGGTTTTGGAACTAAAAATATTGGAGATGTAAACTGATTTGGACAGAAGGAACATTCTGAGACTGTGCCTAAAGTAATTAGCTTTTCAATTTCTAGTTTAATTAATTCTTTTTCTTTCTCTGACCAATGTTGTAGCACAGCTTGGTAGAGAGGTGGAGTTTCCCTGAATGGAATCTCATAACCTTCAATCCATTTTAGAACTACTGGGTCACTGGTTATTTCACACCAGTTGTTCCTATAGTACTTGAGTCTACCTGCATGTACCTGAGTGTCTATCTGCGGTATCTGGACTTGGAGCTGGGTGGAGCTGGCTTCTGAGTCTTCCAGCGTGTTTGATCCAGACGTGGTTGTCGCTGATGCTGGTGTTGTTGAGGGTGATGCCCGCCGCGAGCTCTTTGCTGTTGTTGGTATTGCGGCGGGCCTCTCCAGTTTACCTGTTTCTTTTGAGTGCCTGATTTGAATGCCTTCTTTTCTGTTGTTTTTATCATGGATCCTGCTTTTTGTATTGCTTGTGCCGCCCTAATTTTTTCAGCACAGTCTGTCCCGAATAATGTGTCATCTGGTATTGCTGTCCGTACTGCATCTTGTACCACTTTATTGACACCAGCCAATGCAAAAAATCTTCTAGAAGAAGAGTCTTGAAAATAAATCTCAGCAGCTAATTTTGCTGCATCACTTATTTCTTCAACGAGGACTTTACTGCTTATGTTACCCATCAGTACCTTGCTCAATGATTTTCCGAGACAAGTCATGAGTTTTCCGGTTAGATTTTGTCTATAACTGATCCTTTTATCCCTTTTGAGAGTTGGGTCTGAGAGAGAAGCTGATATCTCTGCATTCATTGAAGGAGCCACTGCCCGTGGAAAATTGATAGGCGTGGGATATTTCTTGATAATGGCCTCTCGAGGTTCTTTACCGAGCCCTGTCTGTGTGATCCTCGTCCAACGAAGTGCTAGTTCTGGTCGGATAGCTTCTCCAACTTCAGCATTTTCCTCTCCTTCAGTTCCCAGAGCTTGTAAAAGTTCGTCAGGTAGACTGTCATCTGAAAATTTCAAGTGAAAGATATAGACATGTCTATCCGCTTAGTGATAGCGCTAAGTCAATAGTATTCCAATGTGGAAATACATTTTTTGGCGTTGTCTACCCGCAGTGTGATAGCGCTTGCCATATATTTTATGAGGTTTGACACAGTGTCCACCCGCATGTGGTGGCGCTTAAGTGTTCTGAACATAATTATCCCTGTATTGGGATCACCCAGGCGTTTGAAGTGTACATTGTTAAAATATGGGTAACAAAAATGAATTTTATTTCATGTTTTACAGACCTGTAATAAGTTCTTGTTCTGGATCGTTCTGAGCAGGTATATTTAGGACAGATGTCGACGGTGCTTCGGTTAGATGAGCGACTGGAGGCCGCAGTGCAGGTGGCAAGGGTGATGGAGACCGCGCCGGCGGTGAACATGGCGGTGAAGAGGTTTCTGAATCCACTTCGACCGGTATCTTTTCCAGTTTCCTTTGTAATTTTCTTATTTTGTTCTTGATATAATCCGGGTCCTTATTCTTCCGTTTACCCATTTTGTTTGGAAAACCACAGTAAATACCGAATAGTCACAGAAAAACGAATTGTCCATATAATCCCGAAAAAACCGTTAACCGAATGAACAATTTGAACTGTGCACATCATTCTAGAAGTTTTTAGTCTTCGAGTGAGTTTGTTTAGTCAATGACCGGAAACACCGGAAATCGTCATTTGACATAAGTAAAAGCGAACTTAGAAAACTTTATGGTATTTTTAGGTTATTAGTTTATTACCGAATTCTTGAATAAATTCAAGTCTTACCTTATTGATGCTTCGGCAGATTGATCATTCTTCATTTTTTCAATAATTTGATACTATACCTGTTTTCTTCATAAACAAAAAAAAACGCTTGTAAACAACTCACGCCGGCACCAGAGTTCACGTCTTATTTCGATAAATAGTCGTCCACACACATCATATGTCGTGAATATACTAATGATAATCGATTTTAGTATTGTTGTATACATAATTATCTAAGAAAATTCAATAAAACTTGTATTTTGTTGAGAGAACGTAGTGACAGCGCTAAGCACAAAAACACGTAATGACATATACATACAGTGTTGCCCGACGAGAGAACAGTTTTTATTTTTATTTTTTTTTAAGCTTTGAAATTGTGATGGCGCTGGTACATTACCGCGCTACTACTCGTAAATCTGTCTCGGAGAAGGAGTAAGTATAATTACAAACGAAAATATTTGTATGACGAAGCCGATTGAACGGCTGATCATTAATGTTAACTACATTACACCTTCTAATGCTGTAGTGTAGTAAGATAATACGGGAATACTACCGTCCGCGGTATTTCTGATATTCTGGTATAAACGACTAGCCATAGTACCGTGCCTCGCCGGGATTGAACCCGCGACCCGCGCGTAGCTCACCACCTTTGACGTCCAATTAGCTAATAGGTAATATGCATATCTGCATACGTAAAATTAACTATGTAATATTTATTTGTTCATTAAATACTGTTTATGTAAACGAGCGATAATTTCAAAATGTTCTCAATCCGTGAGTAGAATTCTTGAAATAGGTACTTATCTGGATGTCAAATAAATGTTAGCAAGCGACCGACGCGGTCATCAGGTCATACAATCTATATTTATGTTAGCTTATACTTTCAGATTGGTCCCATTGTCATCAGGTCAGGATCTGATGATGGGATCCTGGGGAAATCGAAGGAACTCTTCAAATATTATAGGCACACGTATAGCGATTTGGGTATTTGTTATAGTAACTCGTGCATAAAAGTTTTTTTGAACATACAACCTGCGCAACAAGTAGGTATGTGTTTATAGAATTATAAATCATTAAATCACCAATACAACCCTCTAAGTTCGCATAACCCTATTGAATGGCTATTTCACGAAATATTAATTATGAATTGAATTTCGCGGGTTTTAGCTGGGTTAGGATACGCCAGGGTAGCCCGCGAAAGTCAAAAGATTTAAGAGATACCGGCTTTATGGCATGTTAATTCGCTTGAATAGCTGAAGAGCCTGCGCAACCGAGCACACAGCGCATGCGCTCAGCAGACATCAGTGGTCCATCGCACACGACGCGGAGCAGCCGCAAACATAATGGAACCGCCATCACACGCGGAATTAGTGCGCCGCGTTAATTAAATGTTTAGCTTTACTGCCTTCGCTTATCTAATTACAGCCGCGGCAGTGAGCCTCCCTCGCAGCACTTACTCGTAGTTATTGCTAGCCTTCGCTTGAGAAGCGCGCTACAAAGGACTGCCGTTCAGCGCTAAATCTTTTTAGGATGGTCTGTGCTCTGGCTCTGCCGTAACTGCAGGATCGTAAACGATTTGTAATTATTATTAAGCTTGCTATAGTGAAGGGTTTTACTTAACTTCCGTTTTTTTAAGAGACTATAGTTGGACGACGAGAAATCATCCTTATTAAATAAATGAAACTTAATTGCCCTATTATGGCAATGGTAGTATTTAACTAGAATATCAATGTTAGCAAAGTGAAATCGTTCTATTCAGTAAAGATTACTTGTATTGCGGACAAACCAATGGCAAAAGTTTTAATATCTAATATAGAATTCGTATCGCCGAGCTTGTAAATAACAGTTGAGCTGTAGTCGCGGACAGCTCCAACTAAATGTACTAATATTACCAATGTACCGCGCGGCACTCACTACATCGGTACGTTCATTACAGTGCGAGCACGCACTGCACGTGTTGGTGCAGAAGGCACACAACAGAGAACTGTGTCCTTCCTAGACACAAGTCGCCGACTAAAGAGTAGGCCAAAGAAACAATGCATGGACTGTGTGAAAGATGATATGACAAGACGGGGGGGACCCCCCATATATCATCTTTCATACTAGTGCGGTCCATGGCCCTATACGGGGCACCGGGGTGAGGCAGCGAGCCTCCTTGCCGGATTGCCGCCATGGGATCTGGAGGCAAAAGTCCTCGCCCACATATGGGAGTAGCGCGAGGAGGCGAAACGCCGGAGCGTAACTCCGCTGCCGCGAGAAATCACGGCACAGTGGACAGAGCTCCGGCGGGATCTCATGGCGACATGGATAGTGCGACTATCGTAACCCAGTGCTGGGCACGCCACAATTTCGGCGATAAGTCTCCTCTTTGAGGAGTGGCTGGAGAGGCGCCACGGCGTCCTCACTTTCCGCCTAACGCAGGTCCTCACCGGACATGGCTGCTTCGGGAGGTTCCTGTTCTGAATAAGGCGGGAGGAAACGCCCGGGTGTCACCATTGTGTGGATCGCCCGGAGGACACGGTGAAGCATACGGTGGAGGTCTGCCCAGCTTGGGCAGAGCACCGCCGCGTCCTCACGGTGGCGATCGGCGGCGGCGACCTGTCGCGTCCGGCCCTAGTCTAGGCCATCGAAAGTGCATGGGAAGCCGTCACCTCCTTCTGCGAAGTAGTAACGCTCGCGAAGGAGGAGGCGGAGCGCGTGAGGGAGAGGCAATCTTTGCGCCCTCACGCCCCTAGTCTACTAAGCTGACAATTAATGGAGACGTATTGGGGAAGCACGTAAACTGGGATAGGGCAGGAAGACGATGATGACTCGGCATTCACCGAACACTCGATTGGGCGCAAGCTCACCGAGATAATAATATGATGAATAATTACGAGCACTCTTGTTCATTTTCGTGTAACGCTATGAGACAGAAACTAAGTAATTGACGAATTGTGTGAAGCAGACCTTCTGCACAACCTTATAAAATAAATGTAATAACAGCGCCACGACGGTTGCTATTAACGCCTCAATTAACCGACGTCGCGGACGAGAGTTATGCGTTCTCTCCTGATTTATTATTATTTATTCCCGCATGCAAATGTTCTGGCTCAGCTGTATCTACATCGATTAAATTATGCAGTCAGATAGTTAGTGGCACAGTTATACGACAGATTTTTTCAACATTAATGAAGTCGGCTCGCTCGACGAATGCCTGGGAATATAGAAAGCGTCCAACGTGGACGTCGACGTTAACGTCGGGACAGATTTGAATATCCTTTTCACTTCCGTATGTCGTGATAGGGTTATTAGTGTATCGCTCCGTGGATGTTATCATTAGCTGTGTGTAGCGTTGAACCGTCTGTTGGAAATGTTAGCGCATATACATACATGTGTAACTGGTGCATGTGGTGATCAGCAATTGCTATGTGGTAATGTACTCGCTATGTGTGTGTGTGTGTGTGTGTATTACTTAGCTCTAAATTTTTTGATATATCTACAGTTATAATAATAATAGTAAAATAAGCCTGTTGTTGTCCCACTGCAGATGATGAAGGTGTGCGCTCTGATCACCACGCTTGCTCAAGTCGGGTATCTAGAGAGAAGGTGTGAGCTCTGATCACCACGCTTGCTCAAGTCGGGTATCTACAGAGAAGGTGTGCGCTCTGATCACCACGCTTGCTCAAGTCGGGTATCTACAGAGAAGGTGTGCTCTCTGATCACCACGCTTGCTCAAGTCGGGTATCTAGAGAGAAGGTGTGAGCTCTGATCACCACGCTTGCTCAAGTCGGGTATCTACAGAGAAGGTGTGCTCTCTGATCACCACGCTTGCTCAAGTCGGGTATCTAGAGAGAAGGTGTGCGCTCTGATCACCACGCTTGCTCAAGTCGGGTATCTACAGAGAAGGTGTGCTCTCTGATCACCCCGCTTTCTCAAGTCAGGTATCTAGAGAGAAGGTGTGAGCTCTGATCACCACGCTTGCTCAAGTCGGGTATCTAGAGAGAAGGTGTGCGCTCTGATCACCACGCTTGCTCAAGTCGGGTATCTACAGAGAAGGTGTGCTCTCTGATCACCCCGCTTTCTCAAGTCAGGTATCTAGAGAGAAGGTGTGCTCTCTGATCACCCCGCTTTCTCAAGTCAGGTATCTAGAGAGAAGGTGTGAGCTCTGATCACCACGCTTGCTCAAGTCGGGTATCTACAGAGAAGGTGTGCGCTCTGATCACCACGCTTGTTCAAGTCGGGTATCTACAGAGAAGGTGTGCGCTCTGATCACCACGCTTGCTCAAGTCGGGTATCTACAGAGAAGGTGTGCTCTCTGATCACCCCGCTTTCTCAAGTCAGGTATCTAGAGAGAAGGTGTGCGCTCTGATCACCACGCTTGCTCAAGTCGGGTATCTACAGAGAAGGTGTGCTCTCTGATCACCCCGCTTTCTCAAGTCAGGTATCTAGAGAGAAGGTGTGAGCTCTGATCACCACGCTTGCTCAAGTCGGGTATCTACAGAGAAGGTGTGCGCTCTGATCACCACGCTTGTTCAAGTCGGGTATCTACAGAGAAGGTGTGCGCTCTGATCACCACGCTTGCTCAAGCCGGGTATCTACATTGGCTAAAGCAATATTCTCCTGTAATACACATTACCATTTTATTGAATTATTATATTTAATCCATTCCCCGTTTCGTCCTTTGATCAAGGTTTTCGTTTGCTCACCAGCGTACAAACGGTTAATTAGACTATAATTTACATTTCCACGATATTCAGGTCGCTCTTATCTCCGGTCTCACTAAAGCACCCTAAATGGTATCTTCCTATTGAAAGTTGACTCCGATACATGGTATATTGATCGCCACAGATTGTATTTCCTCTCGGTGATTAAAGGTTCGTATAATAAATAGTGTGTGCTGCGCGGCCTGCGCGGGCGCACGACTGCGGTACTTTATTGCTAATAGCTAATACCGCTTCAATTAATACGTCTGCCGAGGGCTTTCTGCCGTATAAACGGCGGTGTTGCCATAATTTATGATATGTGACCATTTTGTTTATATTATGAAAGGAATAATTGGTTTTTTTATTGGATAAGTAATTAGAACAGTTTCGTCTGAGCCCGGGTCGCAACAACCACCGCTGACAGCTTGCTGTAACATATCGATATTCAATCGCATGTTCCTGTTGAATCCATATATTTGTAGTATCTATGTTTTTTTTTTTTTTTGGATAGGAAATCATCTAATGACTCCTCCCGCTCTGGGTGGAGCGGAAGGGAGTGTCAGACTCTTACTGACTAAAACCCACCCGTGATCCTTCCTTAGCCCTTTATGTTCCGGGGCAGCGGTAACCCTTTCGGACGATCCCGCTACCCCGGCAGGCTTCGGCCCTAGCGGGCCCCTTTCTTTATGGCTCTTTGAGGCGCGCGTGGAAAACATACGCGCCGTCCGGCACGGGCCTGGTCCTGATCGGACGGAGAGCTACCCATTACTCTTCGTCCGCAGGTCCGCGCCTACGGTGGCCGGGAGTCGTCACGCGGCTCCCGACGCCCGTAGCGTCTCCCGCGGCGGCTGAGACGTAAGGCTCTCTCCCTCAGCCGTCCCGCCACCTCTTTCGCTAGCATGACTGCTTCGCAGAAGGAGGTGACTGGCTCCCACTTCCTCTCACTCCGGACCATAGCTTGAACCAGGGCCGGACGCGAGAGGTCGCCGCCGCTGCCAATCGCCTCTACGAGGACACGGCGGTGCTCCGCCCAAGCGGGGCAGACCTCCACCGTATGCTCCACCGTGTCCTCTGGTCGATCCTCGCAATGGTGACACCCGGGCGTCTCCTCCCGCCTGATGATGTGCAGGAACCTCCCGAAACATCCGTGTCCGGTGAGGACCTGCGTCAGGCGGTAGGTGAGAACGCCGTGACGCCTCTCTAGCCACTCCTCAAAGAGGGGTCTTATCGCCACTATCGTGGCGTGCCCTGCGCTGGGTTGCGAAAGTCGCTCTTTCCATGCCACCATGAAATCGCGCCGGAGGTCCGTCCGCTCCGCCGCGATTTGCCACGGAAGCGGAGTTTCCCCCCGGCGTAGTGCCTCCGCGCGCCACTCATGCAGGCGCGAGAGGACTATCGCCTCCAGATCCCATGGCGGCATTCCGGCAAGGAGGCTTGCCGCCTCGCCCAAGATCGTGCGGTAGCCCCGGATCAACCTTACGGCTACCACCTTTTGGGGCGCGTTCAGATAGTGGGCGGCTCGCAGCCGCAGTGAACGCGCCCTTACCGGGGCCCCATATAAGGCCATGGACCGCACGACCCCCGCGTAAAGCCTCCGGCAGGAGGCGTTTGGCCCCCTCAGGTTGGGCAAGAGCCGCTTGAAGGCGGCCCCGGTCCGCTCCAGTTTGGGGGCCAAACGTCGGAAGTGTTCGACGAAGTTCCACCGGCTGTCGAGGACGAGACCCAGGTATTTCATCGTTGTCTCGACGCCGATGTGTACCCCTCCTACCATCAGTTGGGATCCCGATGGTGGACGTGGCCTCGGACTTGCGCAATGCCACCTCGAGACCCAAACGCCGGATCCTTTCCACGACTATCGCAACCCCTCGTGTCATCGTGTCGGCCGCCGCCTGATGCGACCTCCCCTGCGCCAGGACCAGCGTGTCCTCAGCGTAGCAAACCACGCTGACGCCATCAGGGAGGTCGGCCCGCAGCACCCAGTCGTAACCGATGTCCCACAGGAGCGGCCCCAGAACTGATCCCTGTGGGACACCGCACGACATCTCTCGCCGGTTCCAGTTCCCGTCGCAACCGGGGTAGATGACGGCTCTATCCGTCAAATACGCCCCGACTACTCGACGGAGGTAGGTCGGCACCCGGTGGTACCGGAGTGCCTCCCCAATGCAGCTCCAAGGCAGGGTATTAAACGCGTTGGCGATGTCGAGTGACACCGCCACGACGACCCCACCTTAGTATCTATGCTTACAAAGCAATTTGTTCGGAGAACCGTCTCAATAACCAGTAGAATGTAATGATTGTTCAGCTACGCGACTCCTTTATTGATTTATTAAGAGGCTTTCGCCTGTATTATATTGATAAAGGAGTATTAATGAAGCGTATAATGTCTGCAATCACAACATTCACAACAGCTGTCGCACGGACATTACTCCGCCATTATTAACGATTACTATTCACTACAAATTCATTGCGTACTGCAGTCACTCCGCTTGCGCCTGCGCCCAGGGCTGCCCAAACAGAGGGTACAAGTTCCATTTACTATTAAAAATGGACCTCTTAATTTCGATTTGAGGTGTGATAAATATATACCCAGGTCAGCTGGCCCCGGTTTTATAACCTGCGGGGCAATTGCGTAACTCATTATCAATCGGAATCGTTTTAATTTTGACAGTTCAACAACATTCATTGCGTTAATTACGTGTGGAGCAGACAAATGTTTCGAACTTATGAAGCAATGGATTAGCAATTTGCTTCAAAATGATTCAGATTCCGATTGATAGTGTGTTACGCAATTAGGGTGCTGGAGCTGCAAAAAATTGTTAAACACGTTTATCATTATACCTATGTCTCATAAAAACAATGAATTCGTACAATTTCTGTGCGTTTCAAGCGAACGTTCGTTGCAGATGTCTGCCAACCCTGTCCGCATTACTTCACATTCACATTCAAGCGTAGTCTTGATTTACGATTGTTTATATAATAACCATTTTATCGGAGACTCAATTGATTTGTTTTGGTCGCCACTCATCTACGACCGTGTTTAGAGCAAACACGTTGCGACACTGTCGACGGCTGGAGTGCCTCTTGTGCCGCTTGTGCCTCTCAGGGCCTCTCAGGGCCCCGGCTGGACGGTGGAGTGTTGGGCCATGTGTGGAGGACGTGAAGTGCTGCCCACTGCCTGCGCCCGTTAGCGATCACTCGATGTTTCACTGTGATGCGCGGGCGCACCTGGCAGGGCTGACGCTTCACTTGTTGTGAATCTGTTGACACAAATTAACCCGTTTAGGTGTAGGTTTACATTTGAATACAGGCAATAACAATCATCGTTATGTCGATCCTAAAACATCTATTACTAGACATAGCTGGTCAGAATCTATTTATACTACATAATACATACTAGATAAGTACTTTGACTTATCTAACAAAAATCTTAAGTGAGGAATGCTAAACCGCGACCTCGTTCCCTGCCTATCTGCTCCCAGCATCATGTGAGAGCGTCTGCGTTGTTTGAGCTCCCAGTAGCTATGTAAATCCTCTGGGTGCGTTCAGCAGTTACTACAATGTATACAGTTATCGAAGTTGTTATGATAATATACCGCATAATTCCATCACTTAGGACTCGGGCCATTCGTTAACGTAGTACAGACGAATCTAGACCGGACTTAATTTGACACCATTCGTTAAAAAATGCATCTAGCAAATACCTAGTTGTGGTGTATGATAGTAAGGCCAAAGACACAAACCACATATTTAAGATATCTAAGACGAGATAGAGCCCTGACATCGAACATCAAAAGTTCGACATCCCTGCACGATGTCTGGTTGTCCCGTCAAGTCCCGCGCTAATGACCCGCTCCGTCGGATTGAAACGTCCCTCAGTGCGCCTGTGCGTGGGTACCTACTATGTACTTCTGTTTGTGAGTAGTAACAACAAACACGCACACAATGCAGCACATGGCCGACCGACGCATGCGTCAACACTGGAGCAACCATACAAATGTTTTCATTGAAGCACAAAGAAAGCTCTTGTGTCTGTGCCATTATAATGATGGTTGCCATATTGTGCACTCGGCTTGTTTGTCAGGAGATGGGCTGACGCTGTATCGCCTACCTATTCCCGCGGCTTGAAGCAGGCTTCGGCAGCACGCCCCGGCTCCTGACCCCGGCAGCGCTCGTCGCTGGTTCTGTCTGAACCCGGAACACACAGCACAAGTTCCCGCTAACAATTGATTGAAAACTATTAAAACTTTTGATTTAGAACCTCTCCGTGCTCTCGTCAAGCGCGTCGTAAAGCGCGCGGTGCGAGTGTGCGAGTCGGTGCGAGCGTCGTTAGTGCATATCATGAATAAGAACCAAATCTAAGCAGCGTTTACGAGCACTTCTAAATAGATGCGCGGCTATTCAATTATACAGCTCCGCATCGCGCCGCATACAATATTTATATCCGTTTAAAAGTCGCATTGTGGCTGTACTATGAAAATGGCAATATAAACGGTAATATCGGTGGGGCTCGAGTGCTCGCCAGCACGGGACGCGCACACATGCGCCGTTATTCAATTAACGCGCCTGATGTATGCGCGCGCATGCGCTCGGCTCCCCGCGGCGGCTGGGCAGCGCGGGCGCTCCGCATGTCACTCGCTGTCCCGGCCGCGCAGGCGCGCCGCCGCGAGCCATGGGACGAGGCGACATCACTATTCCCACATCTGAATCATAAAAAACACATAAAGCATAACAGCGCAATTTGATATTATTGAATTAAATTCTTCAATTACTGCGACTCCGCCATCATATATGCATAATTATGAATGAGTGTTTAAGACAAAGTTACAAGCCGTTCGACAGCCCCTCTATCAGACAAAGAGCGACAAAACTCGAACTCGAATTTTCTCAAAGTTAGAGGTTGTTTTAAACACTACTTTATAGGTGTACTAGCTGCGCCCCGCGGTTTCACCCGCATAAGCCTCGATCCCGTGAGAATATCGGGATAAAAAGTAGCAGCGTTGTGACATTTATTTTTTAAATGTTGCACCATCATGCTGAGATAGGAGCCTTTTGGCCTCGTATAGGACTTTTTATTTTATTTTTCTTTTTATTACTTTGTTTATATAACTTGGATTTTTTATTTATATTTTTTACTGTGTTTAGATTAGTTTGTGATCATCCTATGCGAGTCGCAATAAATACTTTTTCTTTCTTTCTTTCTTTTCTTTCAAATATGTTAATCCAGGGTGTCAGTTACCTCCATACAAAATTTGATTAAAATTGATCAAGCCGTTTGAGCGTGAAGAAGTAACAAACATATAAACACACATACACACTCGCAAACTTCCGCCTTTATAATATTATAGCTTTTGCCCGCGACTTCGTTCGCGTGGAATAGTGACTTCCGGCAGATTTTTGGTTTTACCCACATAGTTCCCGATCTCGCGGGATCTCTTCAAAAATGAAATGTGGAAGATATTCTAGGGAACTCTTCAAAAATCAACATAATGAGCCAATTTTAAATTTACGAAACGATCAATCCACAATTCCACGACAGTACCGAAGCGCTCGGCCGATACCCAACCAAATGCGTGTAACGAAACCATAGCGCGATCTATTTCGATCCCAACGCCATCTATCGAGCATAGTGACAACTCGGATTATTTATCTATACTCCGTTTGGGCATTTTCTTTGTACTAAAAGTTTTATTATATTGATATTATTTTTTTCATACCTTTTTACTATTTATTTACTTTTTTCCGATGAATTAAAACAATAACATGAACCGAACTCGTGTAACGATCGACACCATTGCGCGATCACCAACTCGACATATAGTACTAATAGAATTATCTATACTCCGTTAGAGCATTTTCTTTGTACTAAAAGTTGTATTATATTATATTTTCATACCTTTTTACTATTTATTTACATTTTTCCGATGAATTTTCAGTACTGAATTGATGCCGACTCTTGACCAATAGATGGCGCTATATGTCCGGAATAAATTTTATTTTTTATTTTATTTTTTGTAATAAAAACTATCCTATGTCCTTTCTCAAGTTCCAAACTATGTCTGTACCAAATTTCACACAAATCGGTTCAGTAGTTTAGGCGTGAAGCAAAGACAGACAGACAGACAGACAGACAGAAAGACAGACAGACAGAGTTACTTTCGCATTTATAATATTAGTTAGGAAGTTAGGATCATGAGTTCAAGAAACAACTGAAATGTTGAAAGGTAAAAACAAAGATTCACAGACGTCTCTCACACACACAAGGATTCAGGATCATTCACATTCAAACATAACTTCACCTAAGTATATGAAACATTTTAATACACTCTGAAATCTGAAAAAAAAAAACCTCTCGCTAACCCGTGTGACCACTGTAGCTTTTCGTACTAAAGTTTGTGTTTATATGTTTGTTACTTCTTCACGCACAAAGGGCTGAACGGATTTGGATGAAATTTGGTACACAGATAGTTTATAACCAGGATTAATATATAGGCTACTTTTAATCCCGATATTCCCACGGGTTTGAAACTTATGCGGATGAAACCGCGGGGCGCAGCTAGTTATTAACAAATAGGAGAATGAACTCTTTTACAGCCTAAAATGTAAAGTTAGATCCAATGAACTGTACTGAAGTGAGTGTCTGGTGGTGAAACAGTATTAACTAGAGCCCTTTACTTATTTACTTATTTCCAATTCTCAGCTTTTAGCACATTATCTTTGTTCGCTGATTTCTCCGAGTGTATTAAAGTGTATCAGCGTTGATCTGCGATCGGTGTCGCGATGGTGTATGGCGGGACGTGTCCATAGGGTTCACACGGACGCTCCATGGCGCTGTCGCCACCTTGTACCAGTACACCAGCACACGAGCTGTCTGCTTGTGCGCTTGTTACTGTGTCTATACAGATGTTGCGCATTATTGCTACTTTGTAATGATAGTTTTCTCGTAAGTATCCTCAGAGCAGGATATGATGTGATCGAGGAAGACAAGAAAACTCAGGCCTAAAAGAATATTATTGACGTTAAATCCTCTCATTTAAATTAAAAAAAAAAAACGACAAGACAAATATTAGTAAGTCAATCTACTTATTTACAAATCATCCTGAAAATGTACAAAATAAATGAAATAAAAATATTGTTAGGACAAGCAAAGCCTTGTGTGGCAGCTGTTGTTTATCATATGACACATAGGTGCAGTTGGCGCAGTTCAGCTCGATACTGGCATGTAACAACTTCACAACGCTGCACTTACACGGGAATGCGACAATTGATCTCAATGCGACAGATAACGGACCTGCGCCTGCGCCCGGGACCGCGCGGGACAGCGCGGGACAGCGCGGGACGGGACGGGACGGGGCGGGGCAGGCACGGGACGTCCTCAACACTTTTTGTTCCACATAATGTCATATTATAAAATGGTCTCAGTTCCTTGATACATTCTTATGGGATATATTCCAAGTTGTTTGTGCGCGCAAGAAGTGTCCCGATGTCGATTGTGGTGGTTAGCTTTTTGTGATAATATCGAACCGGATGATAATATTGCCGCGCACTGGTGAGAAATATTTATTGCACTAGATTGCCTGATCGTTTCCTGTCCATCACAGACGAGTCTGAATGGTTTTTGTTGTTGGTAATGCTTAGCAATTATCAGATTATTCGAATGGATCCAGTTTCCGAGGCAATGTTATATTTATTAAATACGACGTCGTCTATAAACAACAAACTAGAGAACGCATAAAAAGCAAAGAGAATCGTCGCATTGTGTATGTAAAGTATCAGCGGGGAGGTATCAGCGGCTGCGACTGCGTGGCGGGTGCGTGGCGGCTGCGGTGGCGCGGCGTGGCACATTATGCGCGCTATCAGTCGCTATCGGCGCGGTGCGCGGGCGCATGCAGGTGCAGGACGCGAATGCATTATGGATGCACAATAATGTTGACATTGTATTCAAATCCCGCTTGTTTTATGAAAATGCTGCAAAATGCCAGATATTCACTTTTCGCTATTTGCTTTACAACTGCAGCCGTAGGGTACACCGACTAGGCTTCGACCCAGACGGTGTCGGCTGCCTGTCCGGAGTATTTTCATTTGTTTCGTTTTTTTTACTTCATATAGCATTTGGAATGCAATGCTGTCGTCTGGTCGCCACATGAAGCCGAGTACAAACTAATGCTAGAACGTAGAACTGAGTGATTTAAAAATGGTCTATCAATTTAGTAGATATGTTTATGATTCAACCCGACGATACGGATCTCAACATCACTAGGTTTACCTACATTTATTTACACGAGTATATTCAAGTGGAATCATGCTAAATCTGAAGTGTATGTTTACGTGACGATCCATAGTTTGTCACCTTTCAAACTCAAGTTTTATGTTGACGTTAGTTTTCCGCCACCGCATCGTATCGAGCTTCGCGAGCCCCAATCACGGTATGTTTGGGCCCAAAGCTAATATTTGACTTGATCTACATCCGCCAATGGATCGCTTTGGAGACACACATGGCGTATTTATACTCGCAACCAATAAAAACAAACAGCTCATAGTTTTATGTCAATATCTACCTAACCGGAGATCAAAATGGCCCCACCATTTCAGGCTCAATTTATGTGGTGATAATATTACTTAGATATTATCTAAGTACAAGCATAATATTTATTTTACCTGGGTACTCCACTGATAGGTACGAGTACATGAACTCATGTAGTGTCATATTCATGTATGCATTTGAATATGTTCAGTTATGCACATAACAACCGAATGGCGGGTAATCTTGATGTCACATAAGTGGATAGCGCAATATATTCCAGGCTTGTGTCCAGGGTTCGAGTCCGGGGCGACACCGGGCTGCGCCGCGCCGCTGCATGCGCCCGCGCAGATGACGCCGATAGCTAACATGAACACCCACTAAAGGACTACACATACTGGAACGCAGCCTGTCGCTTTTATCTTCAAAGACGAAACGAAAAAACGTGAAGTGATAATTTCAACGAATAATTTTTTTCGAATAGCATCAATAGATATAGATATACTTCTAGCCTAGGTATGCAATTAATTTACTTGTGACATCAATTAACTGATTGAACGCACTTTTGTTTGATTTATGAAATGGTGGGTCAAAACAACAACAGTTCAACTCGAACTATAATGTTCGGTGTAAGTGTATGTAAGCCTTAAGCCACGAGCAGCAATGTGCAGTCTCTAATGTGAGGCTCGGGAGTAGTCGGAGTTCGAGACCAGAGCACGAGGTGATACGAGGATGACTTAATAATAATATGTCTGTGAAGTCAACGTCGAAAACAAAACAACTGCTAGGGGCATTATTTTAGTTGAAGTTTGATGATCTAAAGAAAACTTTTTTGTCACTCCAGGACCACTCATCAATGCGTCTATTGCTATTACAGTAACTCAATTAATATTATTTGAGTATTAGTCGGTAATATAAACATTGAACACTCTCTTCGTGTCTCAATGAAATCTTTTCAGTTTAAACCGCAGCGAACTCAATCGAAGAGAAAACACAAATGTCTCACAACATTATAAAGAAGAGAAAGAGCCGAGCCTTTCGTTTAATGAACAACCCATTTAAATCTGTCAGCTCAATACACAGATAACGGCAACGAACAACACTAATATCTCTTGAGCTTTATATTGAAACAATCACTCCGCCCGCTCAGCCGCACTTCCCAGTAAACTGTCTATTGATGGTGTGCTCTCCTGCGCCATTGATGCCTTTGACGTCATTGTCGTGACAAATGCGCGTCACTTGTCATGCTTGTCGCCTGTCACCTGGCCAGCGGCAGCGAGAGGGGGTGGGGCAGCGGGGAGACCACAAACAGACGCCCACGCGGCCACGCGGCTGGCCTAGCGCATCAATTACTAACACAAAAGTTGCAGAAGGTGAGGTATTTAGCGCGATGAGAAACTCTTACATACGACTTCTGAGACTTTAGACACTATAAATATGAAGAAGTAAATACGTACGTTGCTAGCCATCTCAAGCTGATTGTTCTGCGAATGATCTACATCGCATTTCGCGTTTCATTCCTTGAGAGGAAGAAACCATAGCCCTCCTCATGTACTGAGGACAAGTACCGTGTGGTAAGCAGTGCCTTTCTGTCTGTTCTCTTTCTTAATCCAGTCTTGCGTTGTTTCTTGCAGAACTTCTGCAGTATGTTTCCGCCTGTCGTCATGTAGACCTGCGGACAGGGATCACATTCCTAGAAACCGATACCTCCCGGCCAGCACGCGACCGTATTGTAGTCCAAAGTTATCGCCTTTATACCACATTACTTAGCAAATCACTGAAACTCTACACTACGCTAACACACGTGAAATACACGCTTCATAGTACCTGAGGTGGACAAAGAAACCATGAGTTTCCACATTTATACCATGGCTTATTTACCGCAGAACCTATAATTCTTTTATCTATGGCTCTGACAGTATAATTAGATGTATGTACGAGTATAGTATAAACGCCTCAGCTGAGATTTTCTCTAACTGTACTGCGGCGCGAGCTGGCGACACGTCTGATGACTGTAACTCAATATACATAATAGTGTACGGCGTCCATCATCACGTAATACTGTGTGTAATGGTGTAAGGTCCACCGTAAACTGTTTCCCTACACCACGCATGCGCAGTAATGAGCGAGCTTGTATAGTACGGTAGTGGTGCCTGTGAGGTAGCGTTAATAATTGATGGCCCTCTCCTCAGCGGATACTGCTACCCACGATATGATAAGATGGAGAGATGGAGAGAAAAATCAACAAAAATTGCTATGAAAGCTAAGCAAACGGCAAAGAAAAGAATACAAAGTCAGTTGCTGCCTAAGCCTGCAGTTAACTAAGGGAGGCTAACTTTGATCATGGGTTAAGGTGAAATGGATGTTTAAATCTCAGTTTAGTGAGGCGGCAAGGTGGCAACTGATCCATTTTGTGCAGTGTAACTTTTCTATCTACCTGTAGAGTGTCGTCACGATAATGATTGATGTGCCTCGCTAATGAAGGGATGCCGCGGCTAATCGTTCGTTTGGAACAAATAAACGAATGAATTAAGTGGCCGCCATCTTGGATAACGTCGTCTGTTTGATCGACAGATCGACATCGATACAGCGAGATTATTTCTTTAATTGTTATTACTTGTTTAAGAAGCAAAGCGTTTAATTGGTTCGTTGCGTGCGGTTGAGAGGAAATTTTTAGTGTTGGATCATATCCTGTCTGACTCTTTTGTTATCTTGATAATAATCTAACAGTGAATCAATCAATTGCATATATCGCAGTCTGAGCATAAACAGTGGCTTTGTCTATTGGTTGTGTGTCATACAAGTCACACTTATAAGCATACTCAGCCTAACTGTTCCCACTGCTGGGACGCAAGGCTCTTTGTGAGAGGGAGTGGGCTGTAATACACCACGCGGGTCCAGTGCGGGTTGGTAGATGTCACATGTCTTCTAATTTTTGGTTCTAGGACATGTCGGTTTGCTCACGATGTTTTCCTTCACTGTTTCGAAGTTTGTGTAGTGCACCGCCGCTAGCGATCCGTCGTTTGCGTCCGCGCACATCAGACATAAATCGTGGAAACCACGTTATACTATAAACTTATTATCGTAATTCTTCTATCGGACAGTGTATAGGTTCAGCAGTCAAACACACTGGACGGTATTATCATTTGTTAGTAGCCGCCTACCTTGAACCAGCCTTGTTTCCTATAGATGTACGTGCATTCCACAACATTGCCTGACGCGGCAGCGCGCCTCCTGCGCACGCGATTTACGGCCATTATCAAATTACGAGTGACGAGCCCCGCTCATAATTACTGCCACGATACCCGTCATTACGTCATTACGCCTGTGACGCACAATAACTCCTACGTCCACGAGGCGCTCATGTCTACGCAACGTGTAATTGTCAATGTTGTGACGTGTCCCGCAGGCATCAACGTGTAATTGTCAATGTTGTGACGTGTCCCGCAGGCATCAAACGCTTTCACAAATCCATCTCGAACTAATCGGACTCCATAGCTAAGCTTACGACTTCCTACGAGCAGGTATGCCCCGAGGCACGCCACTACCTGCTGCCTATCGAATATATACGAACTGTAGATAGGTGCGCGGAGCTGGAGGAAACAGTTCAAGTTATTAAACCGCGTGTGATACTGATGACGAGTCAGTTCGGCATGATCACACGAAGCTCAACTAGACGTGGAGAAGTTTGTCTCCTAATAAGGGCGTATAAAGTAAAACACCGCTACGTGCGACGAATGCTGAGAGAAACTGCTGGGAATTGAGGCATTGAGGCACATGGGAGGCTGCTTTATGTACATTGAGGCACATGGGAGGCTGCTTTATGTATATTGAGGCACATGGGAGGCTGCTTTATGTACATTGAGGCACATGGGAGGCTGCTTTATGTACAGGCTGACTGGGAGAGGTCAGCGCCGCCACCTACGAGTGTGAGCGGGTTGCACATGCCTCGCCTTGTCAGTTTGTCACGCTCTACAGAAACGTTGTAAGACTCACGTGTTCCTGTCATTTATTTTCAAACAACTCGCTAATCTCTCTAGTAATATAACTATTAATGAATGCTGGCTGTAATGTAATCGCTTTCATAATGTGTCCTCCTCCTCCATCACCAGCCCCGCTGATACATTAACTTATTGACTATGATGATTGAATCAGCCGTAATGTCGGTGACTATTAGTATTAATGAGTCAATTGGACACACTTGACTCTCACGTCCATATAATCACCATTTTGATTGTAATCGACCATAAAAATATCTAATATCAATGTGACTCTTGCCTAACTCGATTCGACAATAAATTCGACTTCGAAATAATTGTGGAGCGATCGCACAGTGATTCGGTGATTGATGGTAAGTGTCGATAATGTGTCAAAAGTGTCCGATGTGAGTTATAGTGATGTACTACATCGTATCTGTCACTAATAGTGACGCTGCGCTGGAGTAGTGCGCACATCAATCAGAGCGCTCTAGGTACTAGGCACATTACGAGCTCAGATCGGAGACGGTGATTATGGACACAATGTATCATGAACAGTGTCAAAATACTTGTTACTATAATGGTTAAACTGTAAAACATTATATTGTTCTGGACAGGTTACATCGCCATATTTCTTCTACGAGTGAGTTTTTTGAGAAGGTGCTGTGGTTCTGTCTAATTGTCATTTTGAAAGGATTCGAACGTCCCAGAAATCGAGATTTTGGATTTCATGTCCAGGTAACTAACTACAGTTCTTACGATGCTTGGCTAAAGACTGGTTTGGGAATGTAAGTACCTGAATCTAATACTGCTTAGATAAGACCCATAGCATCACGCCTATAATGCCCAAAGGGCTAGGCAGATATGTACGTACAGTGCACCCTGCCTCGCGCGGGGCGGGGCGAGGTGGTGCGGTGGTGCGGGGTGCGGTGGTGGTCGCGATCAGTCTTTATATACTCATTATGAGTTAGGTAGGTAGTAATGTTTAATTAATGACTACGTGCACGGTGCACCACAGACTCACCGCGCGCCGGCCATCTATTAGTTGTTTCGTAACTACCTGCTGAGACTATTGTTGCAATGCGTTTAATTACTGGCTGTAAAACAATGTGTGTGTTTTGATTGAGTAAGTACACTTTCACATTGTTCAGCGGCTTTCATGTAGTCCACAGCCAACCTGACGCAGGATCCAAAGTGCTGCTACTTTGTTGCATTAAAGCCCAATGTGATGACATAAAAACGTGTACGTATGTATTGATTCGTTTAAACGTGTACGTGTAGTTCCATGCTCTGTGTGGACGTGGACGTCCACGATACCTACAACATTATAAACATATGCAATGGAGATAACGATATGTTAACGCCAACAGGTCTGTGAAGGACTGCTGAAGAAGGCTAGTCGCGGGCACAGTGCCCTGTTTCCATTATCTTTGTGAAGGACTGCTGAAGAAGGCTAGTCGCGGGCACAGTGCCCTGTTTCCATTATCTTTGTGAAGGACTGCTGAAGAAGGCTAGTCGCGGGCACAGTGCCCTGTTTCCATTATCTTTGTGAAGGACTGCTGAAGAAGGCTAGTCGCGGGCACAGTGCTCTGTTTCCATTATCTTTGTGAAGGACTGCTGAAGAAGGCTAGTCGCGGGCACAGTGCCCTGTTTCCATTATCTTTGTGAAGGACTGCTGAAGAAGGCTAGTCGCGGGCACAGTGCCCTGTTTCCATTATCTTTGTGAAGGACTGCTGAAGAAGGCTAGTCGCGGGCACAGTGCTCTGTTTCCATTATCTTTGTGAAGGACTGCTGAAGAAGGCTAGTCGCGGGCACAGTGCCCTGTTTCCATTATCTTTGTGAAGGACTGCTGAAGAAGGCTAGTCGCGGGCACAGTGCCCTGTTTCCATTATCTTTGTGAAGGACTGCTGAAGAAGGCTAGTCGCGGGCACAGCAGTGCCTTGTTTCCATTATCTTTGTGAAGGACTGCTGAAG
This sequence comes from Hydraecia micacea, assembly GCA_914767645.1. Classification (NCBI taxonomy): domain Eukaryota; kingdom Metazoa; phylum Arthropoda; class Insecta; order Lepidoptera; family Noctuidae; genus Hydraecia; species Hydraecia micacea. The sequence continues at coordinate 131,785 of OU611793.1, read as the reverse complement.
AAGGCTAGTCGCGGGCACAGCAGTGCCTTGTTTCCATTATCTTTGTGAAGGACTGCTGAAGAAGGCTAGTCGCGGGCACAGCAGTGCCTTGTTTCCATTATCTTTGTGAAGGACTGCTGAAGAAGGCTAGTCGCGGGCACAGCAGTGCCCTGTTTCCATTATCTTTGTGAAGGACTGCTGAAGAAGGCTAGTCGCGGGCACAGCAGTGCCTTGTTTCCATTATCTTTGTGAAGGACTGCTGAAGAAGGCTAGTCGCGGGCACAGCAGTGCCTTGTTTCCATTATCTTTGTGAAGGACTGCTGAAGAAGGCTAGTCGCGGGCACAGCAGTGCCTTGTTTCCATTATCTTTGTGAAGGACTGCTGAAGAAGGCTAGTCGCGGGCACAGCAGTGCCTTGTTTCCATTATCTTTGTGAAGGACTGCTGAAGAAGGCTAGTCGCGGGCACAGCAGTGCCTTGTTTCCATTATCTTTGTGAAGGACTGCTGAAGAAGGCTAGTCGCGGGCTCAGCAGTGCCCTGTTTCCATTATCTTTGTGAAGGACTGCTGAAGAAGGCTAGTCGCGGGCACAGCAGTGCCTTGTTTCCATTATCTTTGTGAAGGACTGCTGAAGAAGGCTAGTCGCGGGCACAGCAGTGCCTTGTTTCCATTATCTTTGTGAAGGACTGCTGAAGAAGGCTAGTCGCGGGCACAGCAGTGCCCTGTTTCCATTATCTTTGTGAAGGACTGCTGAAGAAGGCTAGTCGCGGGCACAGCAGTGCCTTGTTTCCATTATCTTTGTGAAGGACTGCTGAAGAAGGCTAGTCGCGGGCACAGCAGTGCCTTGTTTCCATTATCTTTGTGAAGGACTGCTGAAGAAGGCTAGTCGCGGGCACAGCAGTGCCCTGTTTCCATTATCTTTGTGAAGGACTGCTGAAGAAGGCTAGTCGCGGGCACAGCAGTGCCTTGTTTCCATTATCTTTGTGAAGGACTGCTGAAGAAGGCTAGTCGCGGGCACAGCAGTGCCTTGTTTCCATTATCTTTGTGAAGGACTGCTGAAGAAGGCTAGTCGCGGGCACAGCAGTGCCCTGTTTCCATTATCTTTGTGAAGGACTGCTGAAGAAGGCTAGTCGCGGGCACAGCAGTGCCTTGTTTCCATTATCTTTGTGAAGGACTGCTGAAGAAGGCTAGTCGCGGGCACAGCAGTGCCTTGTTTCCATTATCTTTGTGAAGGACTGCTGAAGAAGGCTAGTCGCGGGCACAGCAGTGCCCTGTTTCCATTATCTTTGTGAAGGACTGCTGAAGAAGGCTAGTCGCGGGCACAGCAGTGCCTTGTTTCCATTATCTTTGTGAAGGACTGCTGAAGAAGGCTAGTCGCGGGCACAGCAGTGCCTTGTTTCCATTATCTTTGTGAAGGACTGCTGAAGAAGGCTAGTCGCGGGCACAGCAGTGCCCTGTTTCCATTATCTTTGTGAAGGACTGCTGAAGAAGGCTAGTCGCGGGCACAGCAGTGCCTTGTTTCCATTATCTTTGTGAAGGACTGCTGAAGAAGGCTAGTCGCGGGCACAGCAGTGCCTTGTTTCCATTATCTTTGTGAAGGACTGCTGAAGAAGGCTAGTCGCGGGCACAGCAGTGCCCTGTTTCCATTATCTTTGTGAAGGACTGCTGAAGAAGGCTAGTCGCGGGCACAGCAGTGCCTTGTTTCCATTATCTTTGTGAAGGACTGCTGAAGAAGGCTAGTCGCGGGCACAGCAGTGCCTTGTTTCCATTATCTTTGTGAAGGACTGCTGAAGAAGGCTAGTCGCGGGCACAGCAGTGCCCTGTTTCCATTATCTTTGTGAAGGACTGCTGAAGAAGGCTAGTCGCGGGCACAGCAGTGCCTTGTTTCCATTATCTTTGTGAAGGACTGCTGAAGAAGGCTAGTCGCGGGCACAGCAGTGCCTTGTTTCCATTATCTTTGTGAAGGACTGCTGAAGAAGGCTAGTCGCGGGCACAGCAGTGCCCTGTTTCCATTATCTTTGTGAAGGACTGCTGAAGAAGGCTAGTCGCGGGCACAGCAGTGCCTTGTTTCCATTATCTTTGTGAAGGACTGCTGAAGAAGGCTAGTCGCGGGCACAGCAGTGCCCTGTTTCCATTATCTTTGTGAAGGACTGCTGAAGAAGGCTAGTCGCGGGCACAGCAGTGCCCTGTTTCCATTATCTTTGTGAAGGACTGCTGAAGAAGGCTAGTCGCGGGCACAGCAGTGCCTTGTTTCCATTATCTTTGTGAAGGACTGCTGAAGAAGGCTAGTCGCGGGCACAGCAGTGCCCTGTTTCCATTATCTTTGTGAAGGACTGCTGAAGAAGGCTAGTCGCGGGCACAGCAGTGCCTTGTTTCCATTATCTTTGTGAAGGACTGCTGAAGAAGGCTAGTCGCGGGCACAGCAGTGCCTTGTTTCCATTATCTTTGTGAAGGACTGCTGAAGAAGGCTAGTCGCGGGCACAGCAGTGCCCTGTTTCCATTATCTTTGTGAAGGACTGCTGAAGAAGGCTAGTCGCGGGCACAGCAGTGCCTTGTTTCCATTATCTTTGTGAAGGACTGCTGAAGAAGGCTAGTCGCGGGCACAGCAGTGCCTTGTTTCCATTATCTTTGTGAAGGACTGCTGAAGAAGGCTAGTCGCGGGCACAGCAGTGCCCTGTTTCCATTATCTTTGTGAAGGACTGCTGAAGAAGGCTAGTCGCGGGCACAGCAGTGCCTTGTTTCCATTATCTTTGTGAAGGACTGCTGAAGAAGGCTAGTCGCGGGCACAGCAGTGCCTTGTTTCCATTATCTTTGTGAAGGACTGCTGAAGAAGGCTAGTCGCGGGCACAGCAGTGCCCTGTTTCCATTATCTTTGTGAAGGACTGCTGAAGAAGGCTAGTCGCGGGCACAGCAGTGCCTTGTTTCCATTATCTTTGTGAAGGACTGCTGAAGAAGGCTAGTCGCGGGCACAGCAGTGCCTTGTTTCCATTATCTTTGTGAAGGACTGCTGAAGAAGGCTAGTCGCGGGCACAGCAGTGCCCTGTTTCCATTATCTTTGTGAAGGACTGCTGAAGAAGGCTAGTCGCGGGCACAGCAGTGCCTTGTTTCCATTATCTTTGTGAAGGACTGCTGAAGAAGGCTAGTCGCGGGCACAGCAGTGCCTTGTTTCCATTATCTTTGTGAAGGACTGCTGAAGAAGGCTAGTCGCGGGCACAGCAGTGCCCTGTTTCCATTATCTTTGTGAAGGACTGCTGAAGAAGGCTAGTCGCGGGCACAGCAGTGCCTTGTTTCCATTATCTTTGTGAAGGACTGCTGAAGAAGGCTAGTCGCGGGCACAGTGCCCTACTGTTTCCATTATCTTTGTGAAGGACTGCTGAAGAAGGCTAGTCGCGGGCACAGTGCCCTGCTTCCATTATCTTTGTAAAGGACTGCTGAAGAAGGCTAGTTGCGGGCACAGTGCCCCTGTTTCCATTATCTTTGTGAAGGACTGCTGAAGAAGGCTAGTCGCGGGCACAGTGCCCTACTGTTTCCATTATCTTTGTGAAGGACTGCTGAAGAAGGCTAGTCGCGGGCACAGTGCCCCTGTTTCCATTATCTTTGTGAAGGACTGCTGAAGAAGGCTAGTCGCGGGCACAGTGCCCCTGTTTCCATTATCTTTGTGAAGGACTGCTGAAGAAGGCTAGTCGCGGGCACAGTGCCCCTGTTTCCATTATCTTTGTGAAGGACTGCTGAAGAAGGCTAGTCGCGGGCACAGTGCCCCTGTTTCCATTATCTTTGTGAAGGACTGCTGAAGAAGGCTAGTCGCGGGCACAGTGCCCTGTTTCCATTATCTCTGTGTACAATAAATGGCGGATATATTCCATGTTTCCTCATACATCTGATCGCGGATACATTTTTCGCTCGCGATCAAAATATCCGCAATTACCTGCAGTTAACCTGATGTGCTGCCATTGTGCAAGTCTGTGCAGGCCGTGCGTTTGTGCACAGAGCACAGGTTGGGCAATGGCGGTAGTAGATAATGTTACACTTTTACTGCAAGTATGCGTCGCGATTCGCGATTAGCATGAACGTTTGGTCGCTCTGTAAACATTACAGATTAATGTTGTTGCTGAGGGTACTAGCATAGTACACGAGTGAGAGGAATTTGAAGAGCAAAATTTGAATGCATGATATGTTACATCAACTTTAACATCAATTTTCACTTTGGTTGTTGAAGTACAGTGATTCACAAATGACCGGAGCATTCCCAAAATAATGTAAAACTTAGCTATTCCTCCTTATTATCACTAACATACAGTAGGCTATTATGAATTCATATGATTTCCATTCCACACACTTCAATTTGTTTCAAATTCAATGTGTGCTTCAAGCTTCATGCCCGCATGCGGCAACAAGACATTCATTAAATGATGTTGACATCCAATTCATATTACCATACTTACTTACATTTCAATTACAAACTAGTACTGACGTGCCGTGGCCGTGTGCCGTCACTAGCGATACATCCACTGCGTGTCACACAGCGTGCTACATGTAGCGTGCACCGCGCGTGACGCAATGGATCAGAAACAATGCGTTGATACACGTCTCATAACACGTCACGCTGCCATCCGTCACGACGCGTGACGTTGATGTATGTAGATTGAGCAATGTATATCAACACTAGACTGATTGAGCTCTGGCACGGTTCCCTAAGCTAATACAACTCAGACCTGCGCAGATCCATTATCATCTGTGCCTGATGATACCTTTTGATACTGATTCTGTTTTGGGAGTTAGAGCTGCACCTTTTCCTAAAATTTATTTTTCAGTGACTATTTAAGTACCTACCATTAGTGGCACCGTCATGATAGTTCCACAGAGCAAACCCAAAGCTCCAAGCTTGTGTCGTGCGACTAGAATATTGAACTATCCCAAGCGGAACATGCGCCCACGCGTGCAGGCTCACGTACCAGAAAGCTCTATTTAAGATCATGAGTGACACACATTTTAGTGGATCTGTTGTTCATAACACATCGACACACTATCCACTAATGCACGGAGCGATGCGCGCGCGCATGCGATGCCTATCTTAAAAGCTTCGCATCAGGCGCATGTTTTTTTGCCTGTAGAACGTTGTGTTGCCTCTTGCCTCACAGATGTATTGTCTGTCTGCAACACTCATCATATTCGTTGTTTAATGGCTGCCTGTAATGGTCGCGGAGGATCTTATCTTGATATCTGTTGCGTTGGTTTGGAGGTGAGAGGCTGAGAGCTTGAACACTGGAGATTATGGCTTAGTGGCTGAACTGCTGTGATCACTTCTATCGTTGCGGCTCGGTAGGGGCGCGGCTCATCTTTCTATGAACGCACATTTAGATAGCGAACAAATAAAAAGTCTCTGCATAAGTTTACAAGCACTATTTCAACTCGCTCTAATTTCCAGTCGGATTTTTTCATTTCTAGGAATCCATTCCAAAACAAGCATTCTACTAGCTTACCTACAAGTTTACAAATCACAAATAAGGCCTTTACTAAAAGTATAAAACAGTCCATCACTTCTTAAATGAAGCTAAGTTGTTCTCATTATGAAATGGAGCGCCGTGTAAAACATCAACCCTTTTTTGGTACCATTCGGTAGTCGGCAGCACGCATTCTATCATAAACCATTTTTTACCGTCAAGGAGCTCAGGTACTTAGGTGTCCTCGTCGAGTTCCCATACACTGAGGTGCCTCAGCTGCAGTGTCGGTGTCAATGTAATGAATGATGATGTTGCGTGATGGATGGAGGCTGCGTGTCTGCTGACCCCCGGCCCCGAGATGGCGCGGCGATTGCCGATGCTATGCACATGTCTGTGACGGATGCTTACATGGGCGTACAAAAGTAAGAGTGCTCGTCTGTCGTTAGTAATGGTTATTGGTTTTGTTACATTTCTGATAAATGAACTTGGTTAATTAAGTGAAGGTGCTCGGCGCCTATTAGAACATTCATGTTCTAGAGCAACTATTACCTAGGCCCCACATTTTTTTCAATGCTGCCATTTCACACGTTGCTTGCTGACTGCACAGCAAGCCACACGTAAAAAGAGGCTTTACTTTTAACTCTCAAACGCCACGGCACGGATGGGGCCAGGTTCACATGCACCGTGACACTGCGCATGCGCACATGTCCCTACTTACCGCACCACATAGCCACAGCTTCACGTATCAATATACTGACATCACATCGCGCTAGCAACCTAGATTTACAGTGAAATGTTAAACTATACAATGATTTATAGTTAATTACAGTGAAATGATAAAACTATACAATGATTTCTAGTTATTTACAGTGAAATGATAAAACTATACAATGATTTCTAGTTATTTACAGTGAAATGATAAAACTATACAATGATTTCTAGTTATTTACAGTGAAATGATAAAACTATACAATGATTTCTAGTTATTTCTCGAATCCTTTCAAACACAGCTGGTGCGCCTAATATTCCTCGTGAGAGTTTCACACAAATAGAAAACACTTGGGTCAAGCTCATGATTAAAATCCTTTTCATACATTAACTGAATCCAAGAAGCGGCTGGATGTGGTAAGGTTTGTTATTAGACGTGCCGTGTTACAATTTGTTTACTGGGCGATCAAATTAACATGCGCACTGACCCTGTAGTTTCATTACTGCGCATATACCTGCGCGGGCGCACGGAAATCGTAAAGTTTGCTGTGCGCACGCAGGCGGAGCTGTAAACATTGCGCTGCGGTTGTGAGGCTACTCTAATTAAACTAGATACATGGTCACGAGACTGTAGTCCTGAAGTCCTGTGAACCCTCGCGTACCAGGACGGTCGAACAGTACCTTAATTCCTCCTACCGTAATGTATCGCACATTCGCAAACTATTAGCAACTATTACCTAGCAGCCTCTTTCTTTATCAAAAGGCTCGTCCAGATAGTAAGGACCTTCCACCGCTTCCCGACAGCTTATAGGAATCTTACTTTTGCTGCCATTACTGGGAATGTCCAGTTTTGTGTATGTTTTCATTGCCGACACGATTCCACAAGACTTTTCAGAACTTTATTTTTTCCATAAGATATCAACAAAAACTATAGGTAGATAATTGTCTATTCATTGAGTTAACGTTTTTGTGTCAACACAAAAAGCGTGACGACACCTCTCCAGTCCGGCGGCGCGCGGCCGCGCGGCCGCTCGGCGCGCTCAGCTAACTCTCCAGTCATGCAGGTAATTAAACTCTTTGTAAGTTTGTATAGATCTCAGCGAACATCTCGCCGCAGGAATTAATTAAATAAAGTTAGGGTTAACGTACAATGGTGTGGGAGTAAAGTGTGAAATAATAATATTGTTATTTGATCAGAAGAAAAGGCAAAGGTCTTCGAAGAAGAGCGAAGGACAGACAAACACAAAGGACTTAATAAACTATTTCGATTGGAAGTAAAAGATTGTAATAACAAGTAAGTAATCGCTGTCAGGGCTGCACTAGATACCCCTTATTTGATGAAGCAACGAACCGTATTCACTTCTGAAATAATAGATGAACTAAATACTTACCTTTCTCACGTCACTACGTCAGATATACATATTATCCAGTTATCTGTACACAATCACAAGCGACATGAGTGCGGCGTCATTTAATAACTTGTCTCAAATAAACTTAAACTAACAGTGAATTGCCTACTAAGTACCGCGGTTAAGAGAAACTCCGTAATGGCCGGAATGAGTCGAAAACGTTACACAAACGGCGTCATTAACACCACATCTGTCGCACGCTCGAGCTACGACCATGTCCACGAGGTAGGCAGGGACACAGGGACCTCTAGCTACGACATACCTTCACAGGTACGTACCTACTATTTACTAGCCTGTTTGAGAAGATTCTTATACAGTGTCGGAGTCGGTTTGTTTGAATGCAATTAAAATAAAGAGAGCGTCAGTGGGACGGATGCGGTGTACGCCGCGAGGTGCGGACACACGGCGACAATTAAATAGTGTTTAGTGCGCGGGCGCACGCCGCGCAGCGACCTGTCCGCTGCGGAGATGGCGCAGGGATGAGAGGTAGCGAGTGAGGATTGAGGATACAAAACTGTGCCTCTGGATCTTTATTTAAAGTTCCACAAACAGACTAGTGGCCACCAGATGAATCGCGAGGAGAAACTATCTATGTATACTCTACGCCAGACCTGCGGCAGGCACAGTCACAAAACGTACACATTTAGTACCTATGGCGGCCATGCACGTGCAGGGAAGTCTTGTGTGTAAGACATGCGCCATACCAACCAACATAACTGTCTGCTTCCACCAACATCCCCAACGGCCTGCAAGCGCGCGGTAGCTCCAATGCTGTGACGATATTAAGAAATCAGTAAAACTTCCATTATCAGACGAGGTGTCACAGCCTTAATAGTGTTAAAATGTATTGTATCAAGCTACATCCTCTGCCCGCTTGTGCCTCAGAGCCTACTTTACCTAAGTCGATGTGATGTGGTAACTGCGCCCAATTACACATTAAACGGCGCACTTTCTCCTGCGCGCGCGCATCTATGCCCGGTTCACTGATCTATGAGACGTCCACACATTCGTTCACATTTATTTATTTATTTATAGGAGAACCAACAGCTATAACAGAAGCTCAACAATAGTATATGAGACATAAAACCAATTACAGGTTCTCACGGGTAAAAACAGAAAATATACCTAGGTAGTATAGAAATCTTAGGATCACTAACAAGCACGATAGAAAAGAATACATTTACAAGGTATATAAGCACTATGCACTTTTAAAAAAGTCGGCGTTCAGCCGAGTGCGTGCAGCATAGGTGTTGGTGGTAAATGGGTCAAATGAGAACTCTTTGCACTATAAGAACGTTGTTCAGTTGTTTTACATAACGGAGTTGTATAACCATTAGGGGTTGTGTAAAACAGCGGATTCTACAATCCATCTGTGACATGTGCACGCAGCGGGACGCGGCGGCCACTGTCTCATTGAGGGCAACATGCTCGTCACCGCGTGTCTGTGTGTCTGTGACTACGTGTGCATGTGCTCAGCTCGGCGTGATCCCCTGAAGGTGAGTGGAAGACGTTTTTTCCTTGCATCGTGACAATTAGGTGCGGGTGCGCGTGCGCAGGCGTGACTTCACGCCGCGACATGCTCGCGCGCTCATTAGCGCCGCGGGGACATCCACACCGCGGGGCTCGCCACCGCAGCCAGCAGCCCGTGACATCGCACTCATTAAGCTTTTTACTTCAAACCTGTGAAGCAGTCACTGAGTTGGTTATTGCAGGGCTCACTCTTTCGAAAGCAAAAAACCTTATGAACACAGCGAGCATCAACTATAAGTATTGCTAGAGCGATACGTGTTGTTGACAACATGAGCTGTTCAGAATACTGTCGTGTAATTGTAGCAATCAGCCAACAAGGTCCTGCTCCGAAGTAATTCTTGTAATGTTAAAGAACCTGAGAGCTGAGCCAACCCAAATGAAGTCCGGGAAGCGGCAGCGAATCAAAACAGTAGTTACATCAAGTAGGCCGATGATGATGAGGTCTGCGCCAATCTGCGCAGATTGCAGCTCAGCTGGATTAGCGAGCAGCATACGTCGTACATAAACAAGATATCTGTAGTTTAATTTACTTGCGGCAGGAAGCGACCGAGCGCTAAATTGGACATTAGTGTAGCTAACCCTAGGGCTACCGAGCTCAGGGAGAGGTGCAGTGCATCTCTCTCTAGCATTAGTACAAATGTGAACAAAGCCATTCTACCTAACTCTTGCTTGTCGGTAACAACATAAATTGTTGATAACCTCTTATCAACAATGGATGTCTTCTCAAACAACAATGTAAAGGACATCTTGCCTTCGTTAAAACAAATGATGTTGACATTCTTCGTCCAACAACCTGAACAACAACCTGAACAACAACCTGAACAACAACCTGAACAACAACCTGAACACCACGGCTGTAGCTGTCTCACGTCAATGTTCGACTCATAGTCACACATCTGTCAGTTGGTTACTCTGGGTTGGTTACCTACAATGTTTTTATTCAGCAAGACTTCGTGTTTCAGCCATCTATTGTAACTTCGTAAGTACCATCGCTATCTCTAGCAGCCCTAGTCGTGACGCTGCTGCGGCTGTCGGTCCATCTGGACCGTTACACTGCGCATGCGCATCGGCCGCTTGATTCACACTCCACAATCACACGCCGAACTGTGCAAATGTACCGCGCACTAATGAGCGGCCGGTTGATGACCCCGCACACACACACACACACACACACACACACACACAGGACACTGCAGAAAAACCGACGCTCATCCGAAGCAGTAATGGCGGCGTTTAGTCAACACTTATATTTGTGTGTTCGCGTTAAAAAACAAGTGTTTGATCTCTTGACTCCTCATTAAGTGTAAGCGTCTGCGTCCGTCAAGATACTGTTCTCTGTTATCTGTTTGATAGATCGGAGCTGGGCTTTAGCGCTTGAGCCGACTTCCCTGTTCGTTGCTTGGGAATGACGTCATGCGAATAAAATTGATAATCTTTGCAACTTGAGTGTCGTATTTAAGATTTTACAATGCAAAGTATACTTATTCAAATCCTTGTTAAGTACCCTTTCTTATTTCCTCTAAAATATCAACTTTACCTATGTTAATCTTATTATGTTGATTTTGGTATGACTTCTAAAACGTAATTTTGTTTGAGTTGTAGCGCAAACTGAACCTTAAAGTAATTTTCCAAATACACATAACCGATTTGTTTACATTTTTGTATTCTAAGTTGTGAACGCAGTTGCTTGCTTCACTCTTCGTTTCGTATTCAGGAACATTCTAAGCGACGTAGAATTTGAACCCCATCGATTGCATCACTCTCGTTCAGTACTTACATAGTTGTCTTGTCAATACAGCCAACCCGCGTGGACTCCTACGGAAGTGACCTTTACGTGAACAATAACGCACTCCTCCGTGATCCAACAAGATTCCGGCAGTCTCACAACTGTGCCCTCGCTGATTAGCGCCATTCAGAGCTGACAGCAATCACGCGGACGACTTGTTGTGACAGCAACCGTCGCGCGATTAGTTGCGCTCGCCGTCGTGACGCAGCGCATCACGTAAAGAAGTTTATCAACCAATCAGACGACCGGACCGTCCCCGCCCACGTGACCGGCGGTGACGGACCACCAACGACACGGAGACAAAAAGTTGATGAGTGGCGGAAACGTCGTGAAACTCGCCGGACCACCGACCAGCGACCAGCGCACCACACGGCGACCCGGCGCGGCGCGACCGCGGAGTGCTGATGGGCACTTAGTATCGCATGCGATGTAGCATCAATTTCATCATAATGTAGTAGGTACTACACATAGAAAGTCATGACTATTAGACAATAACGTCACTGTTGCCAGCAGTGACGCAATACGTAATATTAAACAGGCACTCCATTTGCACAGTTTTCTATCTCCTCAGCGATGAGCCCTTGCCGCAGGCATCCATTGTACCTTGATCAACTGTGCGACAATATCAATTAGAATGTCATCTTGTTATTTTATGAACAGTACAGGAAGGTGTCGGGCGCTGAATTGAATGTGCGTTCAAACTCGTCGAGATGAAGCTATAAACAAACGATGCGATTGGTTCCGGATCATCTCGTTCATTGCTCGCGTCGGACAGTCGAACATGTTCATTGATCACGCATTATGCACGCTGTGTCTCTCGGTACACAGGCAATCAATCAGCCATTGTGTGCGCCCGCACAGCCATTCAGCGCAGGATTGCTCATTAACCCACGCTGATCCGCCGCTAATTAAATCCGTCCATTCCCGTTGTCCCCATTAACGCTGTCCCCATTATGGGGACAACGGGAAGTCATAAAATATCCTTCCTGTTGTCCCCATTGATGATTTCACGTTATGGGGACAACGGGAAGTCATAAAATACCCTTCCCGTTGTCCCCATTGATGCTTTCACGTTATGGGGACAACGGGAAGTTATAAAATATCCTTCCCGTTGTCCCCATTGACGTAGGCATAGTTTACATAGATACAAATGAAACAAATTATTTAAACATAATAGGTTTTTTAATTAAACGTGAAAACATCTAATTTAAAAAAAAACACAAATAACACAACCTTAACGTTATAAAAGAGTAAAAATAACACAAACATTTGTTTGGATCATAGAATCACCGTTGTATATTTACAAAAACATATCACAATAATTAATTTATATCACACAACCAGCATTGTACCTAGAAGAAAAATACAATATATATATATATATATATATATTATATTTTATTTTCTTATAAACATAACATAAACAAAATATGACTTATGTGTTATGTTTAAATCCCATGTAATAGGGGGCGAGACTATTGCCATAGTAGATGTCACATTTCTTCGAATTTTTGGTTCTAGGTAGGTAGGTTCTTCCTTATAATTTTATAATTTTGATTTAACGAACTTACAAAAACACAACTACATATTTTGTATTGTATTAATTATATCACAGAATCAAGATATACCTAAAAGAAAACACATAACATAAATAAACAATTCAAAGTCAAAGTCAAATCATTTATTTCAAATAGGCACACTAAAAGCACTTTTGAACGTCAAAAATTACAATAAAACGAAATTGATTCTAGTCGCCCCTTCCTAAAGGTAGTTTTCGTATGGAGAAGAATGGGCAAGAAACTCGACAATTAAAAGTTAAATTAATAATGTAAAGTTAAGTTAAATGAACATTAAAAAACAAAACAAATATAATTTCCTATCATCATCATAGTCTAGCGTTATCTCGATTAAATGTTACTTATAAAATACTTACTTTTTAAATATTAGAATATAAAAAACCAAATATATAAAAACATTTAAAAATATAAAAAATAGTAGCCCACTTGGATCGGGAACAGGGTCCAAGCTACCGGCGGTCAGGGCTCCAGAGAGAAGATCCTCCTGAAAATGCGAGCCGTGTCCAGAAGTACTGCTTTCTGAATCAAGCCCTTGATCCAGCTGGCCAACGAGAGCCTCCTCAGGTGCTGGTCGAGGCTCTTGGCTACCAATCCATTGGCTGTAACGACTATTGGCACAATGATTGCTGAGTCATCATCCCACATGTCGACAACCTCGCGAGCCAAGTCAAGATACTTGATTTGTTTATCTTTCTCGGCTTTCATGAGGTTCTCATCATGCGGGACGGTTATGTCAACAATCATTGAGCGCCGCTCTAATCGATTCATCACCACTATATCAGGCTTATTGGCAACAATAGTCCTGTCAGTGATGATGGATCGATCCCAGTACAATGTGATATTTCCATTTTCGAGAACTGGGTCGGGCACATACCTATAGTACGGCACCTCCGATTCCACAAAGCTGTATTTCAGATCAAGTTGCTGATGGATTATCCTGGCTACAAGGTTGTGTCTATGCAAGTACTCCCCGTTAGCTAGACGAGAACACCCGGAGATAATATGCCTGATTGATTCCCCCGGCCAGTGGCATGCCCGACAGATGTCAACCGTGCCGTCTTTCACAATAAATCTCCGGTAATTGTTCGTCATCATAACTTCGTCTATAATTGCACAGACAAAACCTTCGGTTTTTCCAAAAAGATCACCGAAACGCAGCCAGGCTACGGACGCTAGTAAATCTACATCGGGTCCATGTAGGGCCCGGAAAAAGCGTCCGTGAAGCTCCTTACTCTGCCATACCTCCATGCGATCATTAGTGTCAAGCACTACTGGTTTGCGCCAGTTCTCTTTACCTAAGGAGAGCGGGGTCAGGCCATTGTCCACCATGACTACATCCCGGTGCATCCCCACGTCGGATTCAAGGAAATATTCACTGAGACTGCATATCTCGCGATTGTGGAGAGTCGTAGCGTTTAAAAAGCCTCGACCTCCACACTTTCGCGGAATATACAGCCCATTACCTATGACCGAGGGTGATGCATTCGATTTGAAGTCAGCAGCGTACGGACCTTCCTATCCAGGGCGTCGAGTTCGGTCTGAGTCCATTTGAGTATGCCAAAAGAGTACATCAAAACCGGCATGACCCAATTGTTGAAGGCACGCACCTTGTTTCCGCCTGAAAGAAGACTATTAAATACTTTTTTCAGGCGACCAAAGAAGCGCTCCTTTAACGATTGCTTCATGTCAGTAACATTGATGCCCAACGCTTCTGACATACCCAAATACTTATAGGTATCGGATGCGGAGAGGGCCTTAAGGTTTGTGGAATCCGAGAGTTGGGTTCCCACGGATTCCACAATCTCCCCTCGCTTAACATGCATGACCGCACATTTGTCCACACCAAATTCCATCCTGATGGCGCTACTGAAAGTTTCAGTAATTTTCAGTAGCTCCATCAGTTGCAAATTGTTGAGGGCAAAGAGTTTTAGGTCATCCATGTAAAGGAGGTGAGATATAACCTGACCACCTCTCCTCAGTCGATAGCCTAGACCTGAATCCTCCAGCAGTGTGCTTAGAGGATTCAAGACCAAGCAGAACCAAAGCGGACTCAAACTGTCGCCCTGGAATATGCCTCGCTCGATCCTTATCGGCTCGCTATTCCTCTGGATATTTCGACATCCTGGATAGCAAAGGACCGTCCTCCATTGCCCCAAACACGACATCAGGAAGGTGCACAGAGTTGTATCTACTTTATACAACTCCAACACCCTCATGAACCATGTATGTGGGACCGAGTCATAGGCCTTCTTATAATATATCCAACGTGCCGACAGATCCTTTCGGGAACGACGAACCTGTTGGTTAATGGTCATATCAATGAGGAGCAGCTCCTTAGTACCCCGGGACCCATTTTTACATCCATTTTGAGAGACAGACATGATGGAGTTGGTGTCTATATGTTTGTTAATTTTAGCTCTCAAAATGGATGTAAGAACTTTATAGACCGTCGGTAGACAAGTGATCGGTCTATAATTTTTGGGATCCGCGGTGCTACCTGATTTATGGAGCAGGTGGGTTATTCCTGTCGTTAGGAATTGGGGTAGCGACCCTGACTCTAAGGCTGACTGGAACTGGGATGCCAAGCGGACGTGCGACCGTTTGAACCATTTTATCCAAAAGTTGTGCAGCCCGTGCGGCCCTGGAGATTTCCAGTTAGGCAACGGACGGACTGCTCGAGCAACATCTTCGTCAATGGGGACAGCAGGAATAAAATGTAATTATTTTTATTGAGTTCCGTTGTCCCCATTAACAGGATATCGTCAATGGGGACAACAGGAATAAATTTTAATTTTTTTATTGAGTTCCGTTGTCCCCATTAACAGGAATATCGTCAATGGGGACAACAGGAATAAATTTTAATTTTTTTATTGAGTTCCGCTGTCCCCATTCAATGGGGACAGCGTTAATGGGGACAACGGGAATGGACGATCGGTGTCCGCAGACAATGCGCGCGCGCACGCCTGTCTGTACTCTGACTGTTTTAATTAAACCCCTATTATAGTCGGATAGGAGGACGCATGCGCAGTAACGAGCAACCACAGTGTTGTGTATGTAACTCGATTAGCTGCCTGAACAAACACACGGCACTGCCTGTGCGAGCCGAGCTGCGGACTGTATAGTGAGGCGGAGGTGCACGGTGCGCGCGCAGGCCGCGGCCCGCGTGGTCGCCGCGCCTGCGCGTGTTCACACGACATCCTGACCCGCGCGTGGAGGGAGGGGGAAATTAATAAATTATGTTAAGTTTAAAATACATCATTTTGTTAAACTTTCACCGTTACTTTATAATGAGATTGTGTTGTGAAGCTGTTTTAATTCGTTTAGTATGAACAAGTGCGAGTCGGACTCGCACACGAAGGGCTCCGAACCACCGTACAATATTTAACACTACATAATACAAAATCACGTTTATTGTATGTGAGGCCCCCTTAATTTATTTTATTTTAATTTAATTATTTATTTTTAAAGTGAATGTAGGTACAACTAAGTACCTATTCAGTAAATATTTCAAGCGTCTACCTGTTGCCGTTATTAATATCGAGTAAACAACAGCAAAAAATCACGTTTGTTGTATAGGAGCCCCCCTTAAATATATATTTTATTCAGTTTTTAGTATTTTTTGTTATAGCGGCAACAGAAATACATCATCTGTTAAAATTTCAACTGTCAAGCTATCACGGTTCATGAGATACAGCCTGGTGACAAACAGACAGACAGACGGACAGTGATGTCTTGGTAATAGGGTTCCGTTTTTACCCTTTGGGTACGAAACTCTAAAAACAATGATTTACATAATGTTGAGATATCTGCGCGTGACGTTGATTTGTTTGGGCGGTCACTGCGCCCGCGCCGATGCATTCCGCTCCGATCGCTCGCGAATACTCAGTGCGAGTGTTTTGTTGAAAATGTCAGGCAGATTGATTGTTGAGAATGTATCTGTACTTAACGAAGGCTCATTAAGTGCAGTGCAGAGTGCTTCTAGAATGTATCTGTACTTAACGAAGGCTCATCAAGTGCAGTGCAGTGTGCTTCTAGAATGTATCTGTACTTAACGAAGGCTCATTAAGTGCAGTGCAGAGTGCTTCTAGAATGTATCTGTACTTAACGAAGGCTCATTAAGTGCAGTGCAGAGTGCTTCTAGAATGTATCTGTACTTAACGAAGGCTCATTAAGTGCAGTGCAGAGTGCTTCTAGAATGTATCTGTACTTAACGAAGGCTCATCAAGTGCAGTGCAGTGTGCTTGTAGGCAGAAGAAACTAAATTAGTTTATTGAGCAATGAGTGCCTTCCTTCTCTTGGGCTGTTGGGCTCGAACCTAATACTTATGTACGATTGTCTAGTTAAACAAATTAGTTAATCTTGTTCAAAGTGTATCGTAACCTAATACTTATGTACGATTGTCTAGTTAAACAAATTAGTTAATCTTGTTCAAAGTGTATCGTAATCTAGTCTGGGTGCTGTCCATTGTTCTTGGGAGTATGGTGCGCTGGCCGGGCGGCGCAGGCGCAGCTCAATTAAGTAGCGACGTCGTAATTGCACAGATAGTCGCTATCGCCGATCGCGGAACAAATTGACCGCGAAATCGATTACAATCGGTTGCCGGACAATGGCGACCAATCGTGCAGTGGGAGCGTTGCGCGCGCGCACCATTGGCCGCCGCGTGCACGCGCCGCTTCACACAATGCTGCTGAAATCTGAAACTTCAAAAGTTCCACCATCTTGGATTCCGCATTCGACTCGCCTCGCAGCGAGCACCGTGACGTCAGACCCATTCAAACTGGTCTCCGGTGGCGATCAGGAACCCGCAGCTATACGCACCCATTATAGCGAAAAGTTCAGCTTACAGAGCTCAGCCCACCAAATATCCGTCCTCATACAAACAATACAATTATAATACCTTGTTCCCGGTCGTGTGTGTGTGTGTGTGTGGGTGCTCAAGATAATCTATGTAATGTAGCACTAAGTACGTCCATTTGTCAAGTAATAAAGTTATCGGTGTGCATTGTATCTGGCCTCACAACGAGCTCTATGGGACAGTAGCCGGCTACTGTTCTAGCCCGCTGGGCCTCTGGGGGAGGGGGAGGGGGGGCTGAGGTGCGCGGGCGCACTCTACCGAATCAATGGGCAATTATCGTGGGCGCGGGGCCATTAGTGCTATCATGACGTAGGTACGTAGCAGAAGGTGCACTACGATCCCTGAACACTAACGTCTGTAGAATAATAGGCCAACATTTAGGTACCAATGAAATCCCGTGTTATTCAGACTGTGTCACCAAACAACCTTTTTAACCGATTTCAAAAAAGGAGGAGGTTCTCAATTCGACCGTATGTTTTTTTTTTGTATGTTTGTTACGCGATATCTCCGGCAATTGTAAATCGATTCCAAAAATAACTTTTTTAATGGATTGGGTATACCTCAGGAGTGGTTTCGTATTAATTTTATTAACTTTGTTTGGGTAGTTTTTGAGTTAGTGTTATACGAATCTGTGTGCGGTGAGTACAACTAAAAAGTGAAAAAGTCGGTGGCAAACAACGAAAAGGCGAACCTTGTATGGCTCAGGGGCAGCCATGCAGTTACTTACCGTTGAGTTGTTGGATGTGAGTTGACGAAAACCACAGACTTCATGATCATTTAGTTTATTCGTAAAAGTTACACGAAATTTCCGTTGGATGCTTATCCGCGGATAGCGCTACGGCAGCTATTGGTCAACTAAATAATTATAATTATATAAGTAAATAAAACGAGTAGCCAGAAGTAGGTCGTGGCGTTAGCAATTTGTCTGTACGTGAACCATACAAACAAACCCAACGACATCGATCTCCAAAATTAAAGTTACTTTTCACTTTGTATTGTTTTTTTTTTTTGGAAGTCGGTTGTTTAGTTTTTTGTGTTTTGGTTCGAATAGCAAATAGGTGTCATAACTTTTTTGTCCTAAAGCTGCAACATGTCGGCAAACCTCTCAATGTTGAAGGTGGTGGCCGACACTTTTGTCCCCTTTGGTTCAAGTATTGTCAGAAGTGATACTTCTGTATGTGGTTATAGTGTTTCTGCGGTAGTCTCTGAGGGTCGGGGGTGACGGGTGAGGCGGGCGGGTGGTGGCCCACCGGGGTCGCGATAACCCCCGGGAGCCGCGACAACATAATTGCTCGCTATCGGGTATCTGAGCTGCGCCAGCGCAAGCACCGTGTGCTATCGGCGCGGTATCGGCGCTGATAGCAGGACCTTTGCTACTTAGCTCATGTTGGAGAACTAGTGCTCCGAGTCGTTAGATGGACCTTATTGCAGAACCACGACTCTGCTCTGTATTATTACCTGGCATTTTGAGAGAACTTCGGAAGTCGTTTACAATATTGTCATCATTCATACTCGACGACGAGACGAGATTATCACTTTTCGGGTACCAAGCCCTGTTCCTGTTGAAAGCGGGGTATTCTATCCATAGCGATTGACTATGGCATAGAAATGTATCTATGGCCTATGGAGACCGATGCCTCTGTCAGTACATAACAAACCTGCTCATCACACTACAGTCGTGCACTTGCTCGTTTCTGTCATTGCGTGCGTTTGTCTGCGCTGTCCGCCGCCAGATGTCGCCGTGTCGCGCTGATGATGTCATCCGTCGTCGTCGCCGCGTCGCCGTGTCGACCATAAATGTTTCAATTAGCGCGACATGTCGCGCCGTGTCGCTGTCGAGGGCTGATGATAACCCAGATAACATGGCGCGGTTATCGGACAACCAGTGATTGGTAAGGGCTGGTTAGTTATCGTTATAATTATATGAAAGAAGAGGAGCTTTCATAAGAACAGAAATAAATGAAGATTGATTTGACATCAAGCGTAAATAGTTTCAGACTTGTTTTTGAAATGAATCAAAATTCCTTTGATATACACTCTGCATCCTGTAACACCTTAATAAAGTGCAATAGGTTACTAACAATATAAGTACCTTCAGTTCCAGTACAATTTTAATCTTAATTCAAAACCATCGCTTGGTGTCGCAGTCGCGATCGCCAGTCGTCAGTCCACGATAAGTGCAGCGCTCATGCGCTATCGTCGGATCGCGCTGTCCGTGCGCCGATGACGTTATCACGCGCATGATGATCACACTCTATCACCGCTCGCCGTCTATTTGTCGACAACGCGTCGATACTTCTATTTAATTATCGACGCGATCGAACATCGGCCATCGCTCTTGCAGTAATTGGGGCTATAATTTATGCCGTGTAAGATATTACGGCTATAAAGTGACAAGCTCGTCGGACGCACATAACGGCACACTCCACTAGGACGTGGTACATAGCGCGGAGGACAGATACTCACAGCATGTCTTATCGACTCTTCATCGGCGCTACTGTTATATACTGTGATAGATATCTTAAAACTAAAACCCTACGACTACTGAAGGGATGAAACAAGAAAGCACCTCCCCGTGGTCGCATGCTACCATAGCTTTGTATGTTAGTACAGCGGCATGCGACCACGGGAAGAAAGCACCTCCCCGTGGTCGCATGCTACCATAGCTTTGTATGTTAGTACAGCGGCATGCGACCACGGGAAGAAAGCACCTCCCCGTGGTCGCATGCTACCATAGCTTTGTATGTTAGTACAGCAACATGCTACCATAGCTTTGTATGTTAGTACAGCGGCATGCGACCACGGGAAGAAAGCACCTCCCCGTGGTCGCATGCTACCATAGCTTTGTATGTTAGTACAGCGGCATGCGACCACGGGAAGAAAGCACCTCCCCGTGGTCGCATGCTACCATAGCTTTGTATGTTAGTACAGCAACATGCGACCACGGGAAGAAAGCACCTCCCCGTGGTCGCATGCTACCATAGCTTTGTATGTTAGTACAGCGGCATGCGACCACGGGAAGAAAGCACCTCCCCGTGGTCGCATGCTACCTACCATAGCTTTGTATGTTAGTACAGCGGCATGCGACCACGGGAAGAAAGCACCTCCCCGTGGTCGCATGCTACCTACCATAGCTTTGTATGTTAGTACAGCGGCATGCGACCACGGGAAGAAAGCACCTCCCCGTGGTCGCATGCTACCATAGCTTTGTATGTTAGTACAGCGGCATGCGACCACGGGAAGAAAGCACCTCCCCGTGGTCGCATGCTACCATAGCTTTGTATGTTAGTACAGCGGCATGCGACCACGGGAAGAAAGCACCTCCCCGTGGTCGCATGCTACCATAGCTTTGTATGTTAGTACAGCGGCATGCGACCACGGGAAGGTACTTTCTTGTTTCATCCTTTTCAGTAGTCGGGTTTTAGTTCGCGCGCTAGCGCGAGTTTGACACTCGCGAGTTGACGAACACGTCTTTTAAACTTCTTTAATATTTCAATATTTTGGGGCTTATTTCAGTAATATTTATGTTTTAGAAATATGGCAATTAAGTCCTTTCATTTGATATCCAACACGGCATGATTAAAAAAAAGGATACCTCATTTGTCCAATTATGACAAGTAGTTTAGAAGTCATGAGGGAACAGATGAACATACATTACATACATACATACCGGTCAAAATCATAACTCTCCTTTTTGCTTCAACGTAGTCGGGTAAAAAGAGGTAAGTAAAGTCTTAACAATGACCAAAGAGTATTGATGGCATGAACATGTCTGATCGGTCTGTAAGAACAGGATTGGAATACAGAAGTAATAATCCAATCCAGCACCTGACTTGTTTTGGTCTGTAATCAACGGCGCCGCCTTACTTATATAATTTTATAAATTAAATAATGAGACCCTTGATTGTAAGTATGAAGCCGCACCCTAGACCTCCGCACGTGTTGCCCCACGGTGACGATGCCATCAGTTCAGGGCGCTCAGTCGCGGTCACGCTATTAACGCAAACGATTAATGAATGGCACAATGAGTGCGGAGGGGCAGCGTGATGTAGTCTGTAGATAAACTGCACTGATCTGTAATAGACCACAACAGCCCAATAGACCGCGACCGTCGCAGCTGCGCGAGCGCATCCCGCTAATTAAGGGCGGGTGCACACCACGGCGGGGAGATCGTTGTAATTGAAGTCGTTACAATTAATTAAGTAAACTAGTTAATATTTATCTGTGTAAGTCGCAAGTAAACTCGCAAGTACTTACAAGTGTAATTGTAATTGGAGAGAGTGTGAGAGGATGTGCTCCTACTGGATGTACCCGAGGAATTGATTTTATTGTGATAGTCAGAGACGGCTTCAAATTAAATAAAGTAAAATTATAAAAATCAACTAATAGTAATCTTCTTGTATCAAAACCCTTGAAACAATAATCAATTTCATTTTAGATTGCTTGTGTTTGTAATAAAAACACACTTCTCCAAGTAAATCTATCAAACTACCGTCACTATTATAAGTGTATCTCGCCCCTAATAATTACGGCGACCCCGGTTGTCCTGGCTGCACTAATCAGGGATTGGTTCACAATTAGCGATTTCGCCTCTCTTACCCGCGGCCGCCGCCGGACAATAGGCCCCCTACGCCGGGCCTCGGTGGGCCCCTGCGTTGCGTGTGCACTTGTGTCGGGGTCTTATTGTCTGTGGGCATACAGCTCCGAGGCCGATTTTAATTGTGAATGTCTCATCAATGGACATTCATAATGATGTCGCATTTAATGTACCGCATGATAAGCGACGATGTCGTCGGGCCGCGTCTTTAAAAAAATACTAAAGCAGGGGTCATTTTTTGTAGTAACACGTGTTTCACAAAAACACCCTTTACAACGTCATAGTTCTTTAATACTGTGGCACTCATGACAGAGCATCGGCCGATGAACTACTAGCAGCACGCAGGCATCTACAGCTATATATATTCTACTCGTATATCTATAAGTACATAATGCCGAAAAATTATAATTTTTTGAATATTTCTCTGTTTGTCTGAATGTATGTTCCAGCATCACGTAAGTGGGTACCTACTACCGGATAGAGTCAGTTAAAGTTTTACACAGATATTTCCTATAAGTCTGGTCAGTCGATAGGGTATAAAATATTATCACGCTATTTGCTATGGGGGTGAGCAATATGACATTATGTTCGTAATCTGCTTTAGTATCTATATCTACGGTGGATTGTAAAGCGAGGTTAGAATATTGCAGATAGTTACAAATTTAACCTTTTAAATGATTAGATCACGCCATACCTTTATGGAACTAAGTAATTAATCATGACATAATTATAAGAACGGCTGTTTTAGGATTTATTCTGGTCTGATCCCCTGAACCCCTCCCCCCCCGTCCACACCCCCTCGATCCCCTGCTAGTTTGTCTTCTGTAGTCAGCTTTCAACAAAGCGAATAGCTTAGCGCTTCGACGACTGCTTTGCAAACCTAAGTTCGATTCTCAACAATTATAATTTTTATACAACGTGATACGTATATATACTATTAAGTAATACGTATATATACTATTATGTGATAGTTCGCAATACGTATATACAGGGTGAATTTTGCAAGTGGGTGTGGATGGCCAAATCCGAAACTATGAGGAATAGCGAAAAGAACTCAAAGGAGTCACGGGCTCGATTTTGATGAAAACTAAAACTGCATCATTGGATTTTTGAAAAATCAAAGTTTCTGGCCAGGAATCGAACCCGTTGATTTAGAAAAAAAAACACACTGTATTATTACACCATTCGATAGTGTCGCTAATAAGGATCAAATTCTGGGAAGTAATGACATAGAAGCTAGTAATTGATGAAACAATAGTTTGCGTTAAACACAAAAAGGATGGAACAAAGAACGGGCAGTGCCAGTAAATGTATCCCACATTTACACGGACGCATGCTCAGCTGGGCACGTCTCCGAGATACACTTGCACGGGCGTATGCTCAGCTGGGCACGTCCGCGACACGTGTTGCGTACGTTCAGTTCAGACGAACTAAGAGCGGGCAGTGCCAGTGGGATACACTTACACGGGCGCATGCTCAGCTGGGCACGTCCGAAAGATACACTTACATGGGCGCATGCTCAGCTGCGCACGTCCGCGAGATACACTTACACGGGCGCATGCTCAGCTGCGCACGTCCGCGAGATACACTTACACGGGCGCATGCTCAGATGCGCACGTCCGCGAGATACACTTACACGGGCGCATGCTCAGCTGCGCACGTCCGCGAGATACACTTACACGGGCGCATGCTCAGCTGCGCACGTCCGCGAGATACTCTTACACGGGCGCATGCTCAACTGCGCACGTCCGCGAGATACACTTACACGGGCGCATGCTCAGCTGCGCACGTCCGCGAGATACACTTACACGGGCGCATGCTCAACTGGGCACGTCCGCGAGATACACTTACACGGGCGCATGCTCAGCTGGGCACGCCCCGCGAGATACACTTACACGGGCGCATGCTCAACTGCGCACGTCCGAAAGATACACTTACACGGGCGCATGCTCAGCTGCGCACGTCCGCGAGATACACTTACACGGGCGCATGCTCAACTGGGCACGTCCGAAAGATACACTTACACGGGCGCATGCTCAGCTGCGCACGTCCGCGAGATACACTTACACGGGCGCATGCTCAACTGGGCACGTCCGAAAGATACACTTACACGGGCGCATGCTCAGCTGGGCACGTCCGCGAGACGTGTTGCGTAGGTTCAGATGAAGAGATGCTCCTAATCGTCGCTGTCAATTAGAGGACTTACACAAAGACGTCACGAGCAGAAGGACCACTCCAGTAGTAGCCCTCTGCACAATACGGTCAATGTCAAGAAATCGCAGTTATAATCATTCATCATCAAGTCAGGTTTATGAAATTATTGTAACGATACCTGTTCTGCGTCGGGTATCCACCGACTTATTGCTAAGTAGCTATTTTGCTAAATAAGTGATCTTCTGTAGTCACTTCCTTATTTTATAGCAACAAAGAACCTCGGCGCTTGCGCACCTATCGATCAGTCCGGCCCGCTCCGACCCGCGACCCGCGCCGACCCGCGCCTGCTGGCCCGCGCCCCTGCGATGTTAATTAAAGATAGATGCGCCCGCGCCCGATCATAATTTAGAGATTATCTTTGTGTGAGCCCAAACAGGACTTTCAAATTTGTTGGCTGACAATTTGAGATATTTATTTGGAGATAAGGCGTCGACAGCGCCCGCGTCCGCCTCTCGTCGCTTCGATACTCCTCCATAGACACCATTCGTAATAAACAGCTAATACTAATGAACGCGGAGTGAGTGACCTGCGCCTGCGCGGTGCCTGTGTCCTGCACATCCGTTCCCATGGCGACCGCGCCGGCATCGGCAGGCGCGCGCGCAGCGGGGGCTAACATTGCGACGCGCACCTCTTGCAGATACAACTTCATCGCTTGTTCCAGTGCCGTTACTCGAATAACTGCGCCGACGATGAAAGTCTCTGGAATGATCCCGATTTTAAACTACTATCCTCCTAGTTACATAGCAAGCTCACTGTAGACATCAAACTGACTAATGTCTATTAAAAACTAGTTTGTTTTTTACTGTATGTTTTTGTTTAAAATATGTTTCCAAGCTATAAACTTGTCAGCTTTGAGGTTAATTACCTTGTTTAAAAGTTAATAAACTCGCTGGTCGTTGGGCAAGCCCCGCCCCCCGCGAGCCCGTCTAGTGCCGCGGATTTTAGGTATTATGAACAACAGCAATACGAGGCATAGGCATACAGACATCAGCATCGAGAGCGTTACATATTTTATATAATTACATATCTGTCATTGTAAATTGCTCGCAAAAATAATGGTCCAGGGGAATGTGTCCCCCCCCTCCCCCCCTCTCACCTCACCGGACCGGATGGGCGCGGGGCAGAGGGGACACACGGCGGCGGTTGCCGACCGGTCACGGCGCAATCATGTAATTATATCATTCCACTCCGGAGAAATCAAGCGCAATTCGCAATAAGATTTATTACAGCGTTTTTTCCTAGATCGGGACGATTTATCTCGGCGAGTAGCGGCGCGGCGTCGTGCGGCGTCGTGCAGCGTCGTGCGGCGTGCGCGCTGCATTAACTTAATTAAACTAATGAATTAGATTAGCGGCGGCTAATGGCGCGGGTGTCCATCCGTGATTTGTGAACGTCCGCGCGGCTCTCGCACACTATCAATAACTTTGCGTGCTCTCTATTAATATCTGTCAGGTTGATGCGCGCGCACCGTCCTGCATCATTTGTCTCGCGATGTTGCGTCGCTTGCACAATCGCTCACGGCGGCAGCGCGGGCGCAGGTCGCATCGGTTTCTTGCAAAAAGAAGTGCTTCTGTAGGAAACTTATTTAAAGTATTTTTTCTTCTAATAATTACTGGCATGGTAATTAGTTTCTGCATGATTTATAGTCCTCACTAGAAATTACGTATTTATTGCAAAGTTAATGAACTGCTACGAGCACGCAGGCTCTACAGTCATTACCCAGCACAGGTCGTTACTAGCAAGCTTATAGTCTGAAGCAGAATTGCAGCCTACTGTTTAAGTTGGTTTGAGCCTGCTTCTACGATATTCATCATACCGATGCGTTCTTGTGTCCTTATTGAAAGCATCCTCGTCATAGCCTCATGATAGACGACTACGAAGCGCAGCCTTGACCGAGAGCCCCCCGAGCCCCCTGAGACCGTGTCTCAACTCTCAGCCACCCAGAAGTGGTGACGGGTGGCGACTAGCGGTAACGGTGGACGTGAGTGTTAGCGGCAGGAGTCGCACGCTGTGTCACCTTACGCGCGTGCGGTTGCAGGGGTCGCCACGCGATCCGATACGATGCGATTCAAGGCGGTACTGCGCAGAGGTCGGGGACGGTCACCAGGTCACCACGGAGCATCTTCCCAACAATTTGTATTGTTGTTATACTTGTGTAGGTATTACTTAGCTACGGGGTATTCCGTTCCACTTTGTCCGAATGAACATTTAGCAAAAGCTTTTACGTCATACAATAAGCTGGTTGTCCCTCCCTACCCCTTACTCGTTGACTCCCTTTGATAAGACATCTGTGACTGATATGGAATCTTTTATTTATGAATCGTCACTTACACCATTGATACTTCCACATGCTAGTGATGGTTCATTCAATGATCAGTTATTTCAAGCAGCTCATCTTGACCTTCTCCGTGAGTGTCGTAACAAGACGAGTCGTGTGTGTACACTGGACCACGTCGTCAGTTACATGGATGCTTACTCCACTAATGACGCACATTAGTCACCGTGAGTGATCATTACAATTGAACGCTTCACACGCGCTGCTTATCTGAAGACAAACGACGCGACACGTCGCAAGCATGCGCGTAATTAGTACCGAATTATTGACCATCTACCATCCACACGCGACCTGTTCCCAACGTCAGGGGCCAACAAATTGTAAAATTACAAATATTACTCACAAACGGTCATGTCTTTGACGTTTAATAGTGGACAAATTGACGGCGCCTGCGTACAAGCAAGCTAGGAAGGTACAGAAGGTACACTAGAGTGACGATCGCTTAGGGTTCCCCCGAGAGACTGTCAGTAAGCCTCCCAGTAGAAGTCAACATTGAGAGCCGCGATTTCTCGCATTTCAGTGTTTTTATCCATCTCTGGTAATAACTACAGTAGCTTACAATCGGGCGCTACTCGTATATGCGGTCTGGGTCTGCTGTACTTACGTGCTTGGTGGACCGCATCGTTAGCGACAGTACATTAATGCGTAATGAGCGCCAGTATGTACAGACATACAGGAGTCAAACGTCTAACGTTACGGCTACGAATGGCTGTCAGCAAGTCATCCGTCATCATTGAGTCGGTAACACACAGACTGGTGACACAACACACACACACGATGGAGGGTTATTGATGATGAGGAGTTATCAGCGTCACTATTATTTGACAGAACTCTTCGGCGCGGTAACCCGAGCCTTTGTAAACGTATATAGTTATCTTATGATCTCACAAGATGCTGAATGCTGATTATACTGATAGGGATCTATACGGCAGTATTTGTAGTATCTGCTAAATAAGTAAAGCAGCTCAAGAGACTCTCCCTGACACTTGTCGCTGTATCGTCTTCAGATCTTAATCACATGTAGATTGTTATCTGTGAAGAACTGCACAATTAGAAAGAGGTTTCACACAATGTTATAATGCGCTGCTTGTATCGCCCATGATCGGCTCCTCAAAATGGCATATTAGGTATGTTAATGTATTAAAAACTACATACCTACTGCTAAATAACAACCAGCAATATCCGCCCACTTGTATTGATACTATAACATTTGGTTACTCCCGGCTTAGATAAGTTAAGTCCGTTCAGAATATACTTGGATCATTACTACTTACTTGTTGCTTCTGTTCAATAATTATCGCAATATGAAAAAGGCATATGTTTAACTTATCACCAGATAAAGCAAAATATAACAGCAAAAAAACACTGTTTACTGCCAAAAATAATAAATGATCACCAAAATTAAAACTCCATTTTATTGTAAAATACCTAGGTACAGGTATTTGTATTCTCATTTGGTCGCTCTCGCATCCTCTATGTGGACGGAGCCGCGCTCCGCGGTGTTCCTATTTCTGTGTGAAGGGTATAAAGTAACACCTAAGCAAACCTAATCTCGGGGTGCCCAGCTAGAACTATTGTCATTTTAGACTTCATTTTTTGGTGTTTAGTTATTTTTTTGGTGGTCATTATCTCATTATATTTAACCCCATAAAAAAACAATATCTTTATAAAATGCTGGCGCTGCTGATTGTCCCAGCTCGTGGCTGCATTGTTGCACATGCGTCGAACGGTGGAGCACCGACAGTTGCCAGGAACAAGTCACGTCCAGTGGTGGTATATATACCACGTGTCTCGGCGTCGCAGCCCCGACTCCCGGCAGACAGGAGTGCGAACTACTTTATTACACCTCTTTAACATTATCAAATACAACTACTTCGTAATAAAGTCTTAAATGGCGGCTTGGTAGTTAGTTAATAAGTCCAAATACGAATGCTTGCTTAGTGTGTGTCGCATGCCGCGCGTCGGCAGACTATCACCAGCCGGAGCACCGCGCCGCGCGCGCCGGCTGATAGTCGACACGTCATAATAATGCTTGCTTAGTGTGTGTCGCATGCCGCGCGTCGGCAGACTATCACCAGCCGGAGCACCGCGCCGCGCGCGCCGGCTGATAGTCGACACGTCATAATAATGCTTGCTTAGTGTGTGTCGCATGCCGCGCGTCGGCAGACTATCACCAGCCGGAGCACCGCGCCGCGCGCGCCGGCTGATAGTCGACACGTCATAATAATGCTTGCTTAGTGTGTGTCGCATGCCGCGCGTCGGCAGACTATCACCAGCCGGAGCACCGCGCCGCGCGCGCCGGCTGATAGTCGACACGTCATAATAATGCTTGCTTAGTGTGTGTCGCATGCCGCGCGTCGGCAGACTATCACCAGCCGGAGCACCGCGCCGCGCGCGCCGGCTGATAGTCGACACGTCATAATAATGCTTGCTTAGTGTGTGTCGCATGCCGCGCGTCGGCACACTGTCACCAGCTGGAGCACCGCGCCGCGCGCGCCGGCTGATAGTCGACACGTCATAATAATGCTTGCTTAGTGTTTGTCGCATGCCGCGCGTCGGCAGACTATCACCAGCCGGAGCACCGCGCCGCGCGCGCCGGCTGATAGTCGACACGTCATAATAATGCTTGCTTAGTGTGTGTCGCATGCCGCGCGTCGGCAGACTATCACCAGCCGGAGCACCGCGCCGCGCGCGCCGGCTGATAGTCGACACGTCATAGTAATGCTTGCTTAGTGTGTGTCGCATGCCGCGCGTCGGCAGACTATCACCAGCCGGAGCACCGCGCCGCGCGCGCCGGCTGATAGTCGACACGTCATAGTAATGCTTGCTTAGTGTGTGTCGCATGCCGCGCGTCGGCACACTATCACCAGCCGGAGCACCGCGCCGCGCGCGCCGGCTGATAGTCGACACGTCATAGTAATGCTTGCTTAGTGTGTGTCGCATGCCGCGCGTCGGCACACTATCACCAGCCGGAGCACCGCGCCGCGCGCGCCGGCTGATAGTCGACACGTCATAATAATGCTTGCTTAGTGTGTGTCGCATGCCGCGCGTCGGCACACTATCACCAGCCGGAGCACCGCGCCGCGCGCGCCGGCTGATAGTCGACACGTCATAATAATGCTTGCTTAGTGTGTGTCGCATGCCGCGCGTCGGCAGACTATCACCAGCCGGAGCACCGCGCCGCGCGCGCCGGCTGATAGTCGACACGTCATAGTAATGCTTGCTTAGTGTGTGTCGCATGCCGCGCGTCGGCAGACTATCACCAGCCGGAGCACCGCGCCGCGCGCGCCGGCTGATAGTCGACACGTCATAGTAATGCTTGCTTAGTGTGTGTCGCATGCCGCGCGTCGGCAGACTATCACCAGCCGGAGCACCGCGCCGCGCGCGCCGGCTGATAGTCGACACGTCATAGTAATGCTTGCTTAGTGTGTGTCGCACGCCGCGCGTCGGCACACTATCACCAGCCGGAGCACCGCGCCGCGCGCGCCGGCTGATAGTCGACACGTCATAGTAATGCTTGCTTAGTGTAAGTCGCATGCCGCGCGTCGGCACACTATCACCAGCCGGAGCACCGCGCCGCGCGCGCCGGCTGATAGTCGACACGTCATAGTAATGCTTGCTTAGTGTAAGTCGCATGCCGCGCGTCGGCACACTATCACCAGCCGGAGCACCGCGCCGCGCGCGCCGGCTGATAGTCGACACGTCATAGTAATGCTTGCTTAGTGTAAGTCGCATGCCGCGCGTCGGCACACTATCACCAGCCGGAGCACCGCGCCGCGCGCGCCGGCTGATAGTCGACACGTCATAGTAATGCTTGCTTAGTGTGTGTCGCATGCCGCGCGTCGGCACACTATCACCAGCCGGAGCACCGCGCCGCGCGCGCCGGCTGATAGTCGACACGTCATAGTAATGCTTGCTTAGTGTAAGTCGCATGCCGCGCGTCGGCACACTATCACCAGCCGGAGCACCGCGCCGCGCGCGCCGGCTGATAGTCGACACGTCATAGTAATGCTTGCTTAGTGTAAGTCGCATGCCGCGCGTCGGCACACTATCACCAGCCGGAGCACCGCGCCGCGCGCGCCGGCTGATAGTCGACACGTCATAGTAATGCTTGCTTAGTGTAAGTCGCATGCCGCGCGTCGGCACACTATCACCAGCCGGAGCACCGCGCCGCGCGCGCCGGCTGATAGTCGACACGACCGTCATAGTAATCGTATTAGACGCGCGCTTCTCTCCTAATAACGATTTATAGTAATTGTAGCATCGCGTGCGCGCGCGCCGCCCGCCCCGCCGAGCTCGAATGCCGCCGTACCTCACTGGCTCCGCGGCTGAGCGGCTCGGTGACAGCGAACCAACCTGTGACAAGCACACACTGCATCAATAGTCGCAGAAGGTCTCAGTCCAACAACAATATATTGAGTCAAAATTAGTAGCTTTGAATATTTCTGGTATGAGCTACAATAATTGCCGTCAATTACCTATTCCTCTCAGTGCGCACTGACGTCACGTGTGGTATGGGGTGACTATTTTGAGTTGAGTCTTCTGCCACAGCTTCTGCGCCTGTCCGCGCAGTGCTCCGCGGAGCGGAGGCGGGGTCAAAGGCAGCCTGTATACCGATGTAATGGCGCTTCCTCCGCGTGTCGGTGTTGCATCGCGTGCCGCGTGGTTTGTGACCCCTGCCGCTAAGCCCTGACATGTTATTAAAACACCATAAAACGTAACTCATCTAATATTAAAGAAGTCACCAAATATATCAAATATCTCTCGCCGAGTGGGCGGCGGCCATTCTTTACGGCGTTATAATCACATTTAACATAATCCGTGGCTTCTAACAGCTTCCACGACAAACGATATCGAATTTGGACCTACTTACACAGCTGCAGTAGTGGGGGTTCCGTAGGATAACTAGAAAGGTTCGTGATGATCATTTTAAACATAACTGACGAAATGTGCATGTATTATAATATTTACACCTCTGCCTAAACCTTCGCGGATGACAGGTGTCCGTGAGATGTATGTGTGTCATGTTCACTTCACCTGATCAATGCTGAAGTCTAATCTAATGGCTGACCAGCCTGCGCCTAAGCACTACTGCCTGTAAACCTCTTATGAAGGCCCTTTTCTGGGCAAAACTCATTTTGCTTGTTTAGCGACAGTCGACAAATAACTGTATAAGTACACAGTCAACAGTTTACAACCCGAAGTACTTAAGACTCTTCCTGTTGATGCCTTCTTTTCTTTACCGACTTACGAAATCGTTTACTGCTGTGTGTAAGTATAAAAGTATAATGACCGCAGGTCTCATACCGTACCGCGCGACTCCCTCGTCTCACCGCATGCGTGCATGCACTAGTTTATGTAAACGCAGTTATGACGTGCCCCGTGCGCTCTCGTCACAACACTACGTTGACGTCACGACGCGTATCTGCTCTGTCTCGTACAACAACAATAAACGTCATGATACCTACTGATATAGCGCAGTTCACTTATTGTCGCTAATGAATCGGTTCTCATGGCGCGTTACCTGCGCGGCCGCCGCCGCCGCGCGCGCCTCGCGGGCCGCGGCCCGCCTCGCCTCCAATGTCCTGTAACTTATTACGAGTGACTCACTTTGTTATTCGGTTCGTTTCGATGTCTGTTTATTTTATTGTTTTTCGATTAATTGAGATCTGGGCGTCGATACTGGACGATTCATTGCGGTATGGTATTACAATTCCAACGATAATAATCATTTATATCATTAATTAGGTATTATTTACCTCTTAAGGAGCCTTAAGGACTTATTGACCGCTAAAATTAACATTCGGAACCTGATATTTTAAAATGAATCGCACCGACGAGCAAACAAAGTCAGAACATACTAATAAGTATATGGAATGTTCCACATCCCAACTGATTGCGTTCACAAATCCATTTACCAAGCATGTTTATTAAGACGATACCCCAAAACGGTTTTTTTAAGGTTTACAATCTTGTAAGTATATTATACCTGTGTCACCTGCGGCCCTTGTATCTTGTGTGAGCACTCAATCTCTGGTCGCTGGTCGCTGGGCTCCGGTAGGTGGTGATATTCTACAAGTCTCTCTCTCACTTTGGGAGACCTAAGATTGTATCAACACGAATGTCTTCGTTTTCTTATTTAAAGGCGTTTTTCCTCAGAAGCTGTAACTGATCGAACATTCATAGAAGATATTGTTATCGATAACGTTGCTGACCTAACGAAGCTAATAACTACCTACATAAAGTGATATCTTACATAAAGTGTGAAACACTCACGGTGACTATTGCCGAAGAAATGTGACATATAACGTCATTAATTAGATAGCTGCGATGCGAGAGATAAGAACCTGCCAAAAGTCCTCGAGTGTCGTCGTGTGTCCGCCCCGCGCCCCCGTGACCCCGCGCACCGCGCCCCGCGCTCCGCGCCCCCGCGCCCCCGGGTTCCCACGACTATTAGATCAATGAGTCATTAATAGGTATACAAGATGGCACGCGATTGCACGCTCGCTATATGTTGTGTCATATTCCTATGATAGGAGTTTGTGCTGCGCCTGCGCAGGAAATCGAAGCGCCAATCAATGTCAATCATCTATCTATACATATAATAAAATTGTAGAAAAGTGGTGTCTGTACAATGGAAATATATAAAAAAAAAGTAGCAGGGGTTGTTATTATATCGATGCCGAACCCGAATTTGTAATTACATTTTTTTTTGTCTGTTTGTCTGTTTGTCGGTTTATCTGTTTGTCTGTGTGTTTGTGCACGCTAATATCAGAAACGGCTTATTCGATTTAGATGCGGTTTTCACTAATATATTATAGTAAGCTTCACTTAACAGTTAGTTTTTATTTCATGTCAATCGGTTCATAAATAAAAAAGTTATGTCAATTTAAAGAATCACGGCGAACATTAATTGTTAAGGTATTCTATCAGAGTACGTACACGCCTCGCGCCTGCGCGTCCGTGGCTATATAAAGCCAGAGTCATGGAAGAAGGAGAATCTACAAGCTACCCAGTAGAATTTTTAGAATCCCTCAATGCTCCTGGACTACCAGCACATAAAATAAAATTAAAAGTAGGCGTACCCATAATGCTTCTTAGAAATTTAAGCCCCCCAAAACTTTGCAATGGCACCAGGTTAAAAGTGATCAATTTACAACAAAATCTGATAGAAGCAGAGATTTTAACAGGGTGTGGAAAAGGTGAAAGTGTTTTCATTCCTCGGATTCCTCTCACTCCAAAAAATTTTCCATTTAGTTTTAAACGAGTCCAGTTTCCAGTCAGCCTATGTTTTGTGATGACAATTAATAAAGCCCAAGGTCAGACGCTGAAAGTTGTGGGTGTAGATCTAAGTATCAGCTGTTTCTCGCACGGTCAGTTGTATGTGGCTCTGTCACGGGTTAGCAATCCTAGGAGCCTGTACAAGCTACCCAGTAGAATTTTTAGAATCCCTCAATGCTCCTGGACTACCAGCACATAAAATAAAATTAAAAGTAGGCGTACCCATAATGCTTCTTAGAAATTTAAGCCCCCCAAAACTTTGCAATGGCACCAGGTTAAAAGTGATCAATTTACAACAAAATCTGATAGAAGCAGAGATTTTAACAGGGTGTGGAAAAGGTGAAAGTGTTTTCATTCCTCGGATTCCTCTCACTCCAAACAATTTTCCATTTAGTTTTAAACAAGTCCAGTTTCCAGTCAGCCTATGTTTTGTGATGACAATTAATAAAGCCCAAGGTCAGACGCTGAAAGTTGTGTGTGTAGATCTAAGTATCAGCTGTTTCTCGCACGGTCAGTTGTATGTGGCTCTGTCACGGGTTAGCAATCCTAGGAGCCTGTATGCTTTCATCCCCGATGGCCATACGTCAAATATCGTATACAGAGAAGCATTACTGTAATGTAAATTTTTAGCTAATCAAACGACGGTATATGTAGTTCAAAATATGCTGCCCGAAAAGTCACTATTCCACGTGGACGAAGTCGCGGGCACAGCTAGTTCAAAATAAGGTTGAGCTTTCACCATAATATGGACAATAAGATGACACGACGCACTATTATATAATGATCCTTACATATTATTGTAAATGTAAGGATCATTACCTCTTATAGTTGTTGGAGACAAGCAGTCACCGAAGTCGAAATCGGCATGGGATATGCATACGGGGTGAAATTGAAAACACGCGACAAATCGAAATGGGAGAACTCATCATTATGAACAACTTTTACTAAGGGACTTTTACCTTCCCGTGCTCGCATGCTACCTACCATAGCTTTGTATGTTAGTACAGCGGCATGCGACCACGGGAAGGTACTCGTACTTTCTTGTTTCATCCTTTTCAGTAGTCGGGTTTTAGTTTTTAAAATTATTTTTTATATAATTGTTTTGGGGCTTATTTCAGTAATATTTATATTTTTGAAATGTGCTAATTAAGCCCTTTCATTTGATATCCCACACGGCATGAATAAAAAAAAAATTTTAGATCCGCACACGAATTAAATACTAAGACTAAGTCAGGCGCAATAGTCTCAATTATGGAGGTATAGATTTGAATGGACATTCCCCAAAGATCTTTGGTCAATTTGATCTTAATTTGCATTATAAAAGCTTTGTTATTTATTTAATTAAAACGGTTTAAAACCAATTACAGAAATTAAATACACACAAAAAAAACACACAAAAGAAACACATAAAAGATTAAATATAAAATCATCAAGTAAAAATTTAATAACACTTTCATACATCCCTCTCACAGTACTTCTGACATGCCAACAAAATCTTCGTCCACTCGTCCACAAACATATCGTTTGTTGGATTACAGTCCAACAGCTCATTAAGTGCGGCCAGAGTACGTGGTACTGGTGACTTAGCACGCGCAGCTGTGCGACATGGAGGCACAGCAAACAGCCTGTGCTTTCTGCCGCGGCAGTAGTTGTCTGGCACAAAGAAGCGAGCCAGCACAGCATGCAGATCAGGCGCGTCAATAGTGCCACGGAGCGTCTTACAGGCTGTGGTGAGCTGGTCTTTTGCTCGCCTTACTTCTAACGAGTCATATCCGAGGCATCCCAGTAGAAATTTAATCGGATAGAGGTAAGGGATTGCCCTACGGCCTACGGCACCTACGGCCTACGGCATGACACCTATGTCGGTGCCTACGGCTATTGAGCCGTGTTTACGCTTATATATTTTATTACTGTTACGCTTAAAATTCGAAACGTTCGCCCTTACTAAAGCGAGCGAGGGCGAGGAATTTAGTTGAAAACTCATATCACATTAGTAGGTAATATTTAAAATTCATAGCGTAGTGAGTCACTCCGTTATCCGAGTAATCCGTGTGCTGATTAATTAGCACTAATTACGTGAGTAGTGTCGTATGAATGCCTGTGCGCAGCTGCGGGGCGGGGCGGGTGTGACGCGCTGCCGAATTAATTAGGAAGAATGTCCTGCGCCCGCGACGCTGCGCTGCCGTGAGAACCACGAGCGATGCGCCCGCGCATGCGTGACACGCAGCAACGCACTACAGAAGACCTAGAATGTAATTATTATAATGAACTCTACAATAAACGAACACGATTAAATTGCTGCAATATATTTACAGTAAAGCGAGCGAGCACGTTGTGCAGTCACATGGCCGCGTGCTCACTGTTCTCTACGTTGGTGTATTGAGTTTCTGCACAGTGGGGTAGAACTTCTGCGCATGCCTGTGCGTGCACAAGCGACACGTTTTATCAATATCAGCGAATTAGCATGTTCGCCTCGCTCCGCTTACTGAACGACTCGTAATTGACTATACTTAATTATAACTTTGACACATTCCGCGCCGTTTTATGTTTCATTTTGACACTAAAGTGTTGAAACTTACAATGTATTTGTGTACATCAATTTTCTAATTACACATTGATAAAATAATGAGATCCCCCAAGACGGTCACACAGCGAATAAGACATAACATACAAATGAATGAGACTGTGACCAGAGAATTAAATGTACGAACACACACACATCGCTTTACCACATCCTACATACACACACACATAGCCACACATACAAACAAACAATTTGAGAACCTCAGGTAGAGTCTGTGGCAGACAGTTAACCGTTTAGTTGTTTTGTTTTAATTTCGAAAATAAAAGGAGCCATGAAAGGTAGACATTAAATGAAACAGTTTATGCGTTCGTGAACTTGAACGACGCACCGGTGTTGAGACCGAGATCGTTCGTGCGATTGTTGTTGTTGGTGTGAGTAGTTGTTTGTGATCAGGTAAATTAAATGATCAGATTTTAAACAAAATTGCGCAATTAGATAATTGTGAAGCTAACCGACGTGTTGTGAGTGCGACAGTCTTCCAAACTAAAACAATAGCTGCACAAGTTACTAATTCATTTGGATCATTCATCAACCGTCCCGTCGTCGTTGCACAACACACAAGTACTTGTATCACGCGAGTATGCGCGAGCGCAGCGCAACAGGTGGTCTGCACATAAAAACTAATAAGCGAGGGGTGTGAGGTGGGGGGTGTAGGAGGCTGAGGTGGAGGGAGGGGGGAGCTCCCGGCCGTCCGGCGCACTCATTAGTCGCTCCCGGAGGAATCCGTCGGAGGCATCCGCGCGCATCCTACAGAATGTACCGGTTACATATCGCGAATGAGGATACTGATCAAATCGAGACTTTTTTACGATAAATATATCCTCGTTTGACGAGCTGAATGATGCAGTGGCTCTGCTGAGTCGCGCGGCGGCGCTTGTTGCATCACTGCAGCCAGGGAGGCCAGTCATAGTATCGCTAGTTTAGAGTTTGAATGATGCGCTAATACGAGTATGTAGCAACGCAATAAATTACTGATGCTCTTAAACAATTTCAGCAGCGTTTGTAGAAAATGTACCTCCAACGCTTTCAGGTTTCTATCACTGTAATTTGTGAATAGGAACGTTAATCAATAACGGTTGTATGCCAATTTGCGCAGAAGCAGCTACTTCTCCCTGTTCTGATGCTCTGGTATCTGCAATGAAACAAGCTCGTAAAATTGATTGATATTCTTGTTTTAATAACTTATGCTCGCTGAGATAAAATACTGCTCCGCCATAAACCGTAAACTAATAACACGCACAACATAAATCTGCGCTAAATGCACGCATTAAATGCGCTTGCGCACCCCTCACACCCCTCGTCATCCCCGACAATCTCCGACCTAAATAGAAGTCTTTCCATGAACTTTTATTACCTCACAAGTCATGCTGACTTGAACGTTGTGGCAGCAAAACAATCAGAACACCAGAGGGTGGGTCGGACTCTGTGGAGCAGTGCGCATGTCTGATGTATTATAATACATTGAAACAATCAAAATACCAGAGGGTGGGTCGGACTCTGTGGAGCAGTGCGCATGTCTGATGTATATACATTGAAAACCTACATTATGGCAAATAAATGAACTTGGATTGCGATTAGTACTTGTGGCACTCCGAGTCTTGCTTCTCGTCTCACACAGCGGCAGACGGCAGTCCACATAGAGCAATGTCGTTTACTTAGGTAGTTCGGTATGGGGACAGTATTGAGCAGTAGTTGCGTGTCTGCACCACTAATAAGCGAGCCTGAGATCAATATGCCCATCGGTCTCAGGCTCGCTGATTAGTTCAGCGCGTAACGGTACAGTCTGCCTCCCGGGCCGGCCGCCACATCGCTGCGCGCCGCGCCGCCGCGCCGCCACGCAGCGCCGTGGAGCCCCCGACGTCCTCCTGAGAACCTGGTACATGTGAGTTACACGCGAATGGACCGGCATTATGGGAAATTACTAATTGAATATCTTGAATTCGTGATAGTGCTTCTATCGTAAAGGCATGGGAATTAGAATTTAGTATGATTATTTTAATCTTGGGACAGCGGTGTGAATGGCCATTGGGGTTTTGTAGGAATGTCGACCAGCTCACACTGGACGTTCTTTTTGTATGTGCCTAACGTTACAGCGACCTCCACTCTGCACTAGCCTCGCCCGCGCTCCACACTCGGAGGTGACTCCTACATAACAGTGCTCGTGTCGCCGCCGCTCCGTCTACTGACATTCATTTGTATGGAAATCGAGCCCGTAGGCAGCGCATGCGCACAGTGGGTCGTGAGCCACCGCTGCCCACAGCTGGGCAATGCTTGTTTATGTCCGTCAGCGCCGCGTAACATAGACACATTATAGTTTTAGTTTTACATATTCTGTTAATGTATGGAACGTTATGTCGTCATAGTTAGTCGGATATTTCGGATGCCCCATACTGAAGAGCAATTGACAAAGTAGAAAGAAATAAATTGGTTTGAATATTAAGTTGGTATAATTGAAACGGTGGACCGCTGCGTTTAATATTGAATGCAGGGAACTAATGTGCAGTATTTCATTTAAGACAGTAAATATGTAGCCTGTTGTATAGTTCGATGCCTTACGTTGAGTGACTGTGTGTAGCAAGATGAATAAGTTCTGCCAACGGTGGGTATCTGTAGTTATTTAGTCAACATTTTAATATAGACCATAAAAATACAAATTAGTCCTTTCAAAATGACGTTCAAAAACCGAGTACAAATAATGACACAGACGTTGAATCAACGGCCGCCACCTACCGATTCCTATGATAAGCTCTAATGGTAGCATCCTGTAGCTCGACCACGACGGAGTCACTCGTGTGTCTGCGCATGCGCACCGAGCATGTTACACCGGCGCGGCGGCGGCGCGCGGTGGCGTACAGCGGTGCCTCTTTACTCTACAATAATTACTTGCTGCACTCATTAGCCCTCCTCGTGCGCCGCGCATTAGCGACCAGTATGTGCCGCCACCGCCGACCAGCGCTCTGCAACACATTCACAACTTTGTTTTAATTAGGGCACAGCTTCAACTGCTATGCAGATAAATTGTCATCTCTTGCTGAATGATTCCCATAGGATTACATTCCCTATCCTATTGGGATAAGACATGTATTTGAACAAGAATGGGATGCAGTGATCTAAACAGTGTAGCTGTCAGTTCCGTCTGGGATTAGTCCTGACGTGCGCGGTCCACCAAAACGATTGATCACGATCTGAAGCACACACGGACACAAGACACACACATAAGAGAGTATATAAGAGTGTAATTGTTAATTTGTTAGTAACAATGCGCGTTATTGATGTGTTGTGCGAGGTGAGCGGGTCTAACGCGCGTGAGGACGTGTAGTGCCGCGCGGAGCAGAGCAAGCGGGCTGCGAGTATCAGTATGGGATACTGTTCACTGCTACTCACAGGTAGTTTATATTCAAAACATCTTGGCCAGTAGGCACTATCGGGATAGATGTTAAATGATAATGACAAATGATATATTTCTGTAAGTAAGTTTGTACAAACACTTTTACACGTCAATAAATGTTTGCGACACACATTAATAGTTACGGATGCAGTCGGCCACCTGTCACGACCCGACCCGTGCTCTTCATGAACTGTTATGTATGTATGTTTGTGCGATGCCATCTCCGGGATTGAAACAACTCGCTACTTCAGTATGTTTACGAGTCATTGTGAAAATAAAATGTCATTGTTTATCGAGGATCGTTATCGTCCGCATCGGATCGGCATTAGTCGTAAGTTTAACATAATCGGTGCATTAGTAGCGATGCGCACACGCCGAGTGATCACGTCAATGAAGTGGCTCACTTACTAGCTAGAGGATCAATCGGGGAGGATCGGTTACAAGCACGTAACTTGATGTCGCTGATGAAACTGCATCGTGATAACATCAATAACACGTGGCTGACTGGCCCCCCTCGCGCCAGTAGCAGCTCGTACTGCTCGAGCTGTGCTGATCTCGAGCACGACGAGATGCAGGCAGGCTTCTAGAGCCTTCAACACATCTCACTCGCTCTTGTGTGAGACAGTCCTATGATCAAAAACTTTAGTCTTGTGAGATTGACCAAAAAACACAACGGATTTTCATTAACAGCTACTAACAAAATATTTGTACATGTGATTTGGCCGTTATTCAAACAAAAATAAATCGTTGATGCCACTCCAACTGCATTAATTTGATTTGATATTCAAATCACTAATGAAGTCGACCGTCCACCGTCGCAATGCTCCCTCGTCCGCGCTCCTGATCACGTCAGTTTTGCGCACACGCAGGCGGTGCTGCGCATACCATGTGACGGCTCCTTTTACACTCAACATATCAACCGAATGAGTGTATAAATGAATTTTGGGTGTGCATAACAGTGAGCCCAGCTGCAGCTACCGAAGCTAGTTCGTGTGCGCCGACAGTTTGTCGCGATGTTCTTCTTTTATTTTACACACTGCTTGCTGTTCGAATTCACTTTAGACATTGACAGAATTATCGGCAACGGCTTTTGCTAAACGAACTGTAATAATTCAGGAATAGTAGCTAAAGTCGCGTGTTGAACTTGATTGTGCAGTCTATCAGTCAGTAAACTGTGTGTTGTACGTTGAGAATGTCTATCTACTTGGTACCGTGACGAAAATGAAATAAAATCCAAGCTGGTGAACAGATTAGATGCAAGATTAAATTAATTGAACTCTTCATTAAGCAACACAGTGTTCCCGAGTTGGTCGCTGACAGACGAACCGCACCGTAAACTGGCGTAAACGTATGACGTAGATCCGGCGATAGTAGCGTGTGCTGTGTGTGCGCCTGCGCATCGCTTGTCAAGTGTTCATTAAACGGTGGCGTCCGGATCAGGTGACCACTGAGTGCATCTACGTACTGATAGATGTTATCAGTTGCTCTGGTAGGTATGTACATCTTATGTACTGCGGAAGGCTCTCGTTGGGAACCATGCTTGGGTGACGTTAGAGGCAGTCTTCGCATCACAAAATGATGGTTACTTTTGTAAACAAAACAACAGGAACCTTATCGGTCACTGAGCCCGAGCTGAGAGCACCAGCAACACTGCTTGTACTAACTGTAACATATCGGAGCTGTGCGCGGCGGCTACCGACTGGAGCTGTCACATTACATCACTTGGTACTAACTACGTCCTGCGTCCTCTGTAGGTAAGTACAACTTGATCAACAACTACATACAAGCCAAAAAACATGTTTTTAATTAGTGTCGGTGTCGATGACGGTCGCGACTGAGGGGCGTGGTCGCTGCGTGTCCGCTGCGTGTCCGCTGCGTGGTGGGAGCGCGGCGGGCGGTCACCCGTTGTGTTGGCAGCATAACGCCGTAATTAGCCGTCAATTAAGGCATTCCTGTGATCCTCGGGTTAATTCATTAATTACGATCAGGTTTAGCGTGCAAGTGCACGTCGCCTTGATGTGCCGACTTCGATAACGTGCTGACGTCAGATAGCAGTGACGTCACCATTAGCATGCCGCGTCACTCGGCAACGTGTAATCTGCACCGCGCTGTACTGCTGACATTCCTATCTAAGAGTTGGCATACTACCGACATTCGCGACGCGCTCATATATGGGAGATGAAACTGAATCGACCTAACTATTGTGAACACTGCCGCGTACTCGTACGGTTGTTTGTCAATAAAGTTACCTTTCAACTGTACTGTGAAGTATCCAAAGCTCTGCAGAGCGTGTGAGTGGCTATTGTAGCTGGCATGGAGCTGTGTGCGCGAGCGCAGCGCTCTGTGTGTTGACCGGTGAGACAAGGGGCGCAGTATCGCGCACACATCGCACCCAATAGCGCTAATTAATTTAAATCTATGCGAACGCGATAAAAAACGAATTAAACAACTAAACAGTCCCATTAACGCGTCCCAAAAGATTTAGTGAACGCCAGATAAGCGATGATATCGTCCAGCAGTAGCCTCAGTGCGCAGCCGCTGGGAGTGAGCGCGACCCTCGTCGATAGCATCGCTTTTATTGCCATTAGAATACTGTTGTTGGGAATTATTTGAATAGCTTCAAGGGCATTGTTGATGAGATCACACCGCCACCGCGCCACCGCGCCGTCGCGCCGCGTGCTTGTGATTCTTTCAAAGCTATTCAAATAACCGCTTCCACGATCAGTGATCAGTGACCGCATTCGTAAACAAATATTTATAGTGGAGGAGATGTTAACTACGTGTCACTTGTAGCGGTTACTATAGGAGTGGCGATTGTTAGTGTTGTGCGCCTGCGCCGGTTGTTTTCGCCTTCCCAGAATCATGAATTAATTAAATAATGCGTCGATATAATCGATTACTTCTCATTCCATGTCTGTGCGCAGAAAGACGCGGTTTTACGAGGTTTTGCAGACAGATCCACCGATTACGTGAACTCTGCAAAAGGCATTTTGATGCTTGTAGAAGATGAAGTGATAGGTCTAGCGCAGCATAAGACAAGCCCATGTCCAGCAGGGAGGTGCTGACAGACAGGTTCATACAATACTTATTGAAAGAAAGAAAAAACATACGTTGTCAATTATTATACGAGTAGGCAGATGTATGTCGATAATAATTACTGACAATGTTCCTACATACAGTTCTACACACAGTTCTACACACAGTTCTACACACAGTTCTACACACAGTTCTACACACAGTTCTACATACAGTTATACACATAGTTCTACATACAGTTCTACACACAGTTCTACACATAGTTCTACATACAGTTCTACACACAGTTCTACACACAGTTCTACATACAGTTATACACACAGTTCTACACACAGTTCTACACATAGTTCTACATACAGTTCTACACACAGTTCTACACATAGTTCTACATACAGTTCTACACACAGTTCTACACACAGTTCTACATACAGTTATACACACAGTTCTACACACAGTTCTACACACAGTTCTACACACAGTTCTACACACAGTTCTACACACAGTTCTACACACAGTTCTACACACAGTTCTACACACAGTTCTACACACAGTTCTACACACAGTTCTACACACAGTTCTACACACAGTTCTACACACAGTTCTACACACAGTTCTACACACAGTTCTACACACAGTTCTACACACAGTTCTACACACAGTTCTACACACAGTTCTACACACAGTTCTACACACAGTTCTACACACAGTTCTACACACAGTTCTACACACAGTTCTACACACAGTTCTACACACAGTTCTACACACAGTTCTACACACAGTTCTACACACAGTTCTACACACAGTTCTACACACAGTTCTACATACAGTTCTACACACAGTTCTACACACAGTTCTACACACAGTTCTACACACAGTTCTACATACAGTTATACATACAGTTATACACACAGTTCTACACACAGTTCTACACACAGTTCTACACACAGTTCTACATACAGTTCTACACACAGTTCTACATACAGTTCTACACACAGTTCTACACACAGTTCTACACACAGTTCTACACACAGTTCTACACACAGTTCTACACACAGTTCTACACACAGTTCTACACACAGTTATACATACAGTTATACATACAGTTATACACACAGTTCTACACACAGTTCTACACACAGTTCTACACACAGTTCTACATACAGTTATACATACAGTTATACACACAGTTCTACACACAGTTCTACACACAGTTCTACACATAGTTCTACATACAGTTCTACACACAGTTCTACACACAGTTCTACACACAGTTCTACATACAGTTATACATACAGTTATACACACAGTTCTACACACAGTTCTACACATAGTTCTACATACAGTTCTACACACAGTTCTACACACAGTTCTACACACAGTTCTACACACAGTTCTACACACAGTTCTACATACAGTTATACATACAGTTATACACACAGTTCTACACACAGTTCTACATACAGTTCTACACA
This sequence comes from Hydraecia micacea, assembly GCA_914767645.1. Classification (NCBI taxonomy): domain Eukaryota; kingdom Metazoa; phylum Arthropoda; class Insecta; order Lepidoptera; family Noctuidae; genus Hydraecia; species Hydraecia micacea. The sequence goes on along the minus strand of OU611793.1, from coordinate 87,596 downwards.
CAGTTCTACACACAGTTCTACACAGATCTACACACAGTTCTACACACAGTTCTACACACAGTTCTACATACAGTTCTACATACAGTTCTACACACAGTTCTACACACAGTTCTACACACAGTTCTACACACAGTTCTACACACAGTTCTACACACAGTTCTACATACAGTTCTACACACAGTTCTACACACAGTTCTACACACAGTTCTACATACAGTTCTACATACAGTTCTACATACAGTTCTACACACAGTTCTACACACAGTTCTACATACAGTTCTACACACAGTTCTACACACAGTTCTACACACAGTTCTACACACAGTTCTTATTCAGTTATACATACAGTTATACACACAGTTCTACACACAGTTCTACACACAGTTCTACATACAGTTCTACACACAGTTCTACACACAGTTCTACATACAGTTCTACACACAGTTCTACACACAGTTCTACACACAGTTCTACACACAGTTCTACACACAGTTCTACATACAGTTCTACATACAGTTCTACATACAGTTCTACACACAGTTCTACACACAGTTCTACATACAGTTACAGGGGTCTCCCAAAGTTACTTGACATTTTTCCACTTCAGGTATGACACACCACGCTATGATTTAAAATTCTAGTGATCCAAATGTTTGAACTGCTATACTTAACGTTTTTATTGACTAATTCAACTACCCTTGAGTTATCATAAAAAATAAACCTAATAATTATTATTTTTTAATTTAAAAAATAATGTGGCATCACAGCTGAAGTGGAAAAATATCAACTAAATTTTGGAGGCATACACAACACCGGCAAGGCACCGCGGCGCTGAGCGCGTTGATGTCTTTTACTCGACAGACCGTCTTTCACGCGTTGTTTCTAATGACAAGTCAATCTACAATGTGTATTTTCTTGTCACAATGATCATAAAAACTCATTCTAATGAGTACTTTAATTGTTACTTGGATAGCTCGCACATGCGCATGATGATGTCTCCCACGGGGCATGCGCGGGGCATTTGTCGCGGTTTACGATCGTCTGCCTCACCTTACCCACATACACAGATATTTACGAGCTCCGCCTGCGCCGATCGCTCGTGGAATAAAACTGCGCGTAATGAAAATATGACACCTTCGCGAACGACCGCGGCACACTGCGGGTCCGCAGGCCGTGTGAACCGCGCCGCTGCCGCTCACCCGGGGCCACGGGGATGCCACACTTTTAAACGGATTTTTTCATGCGCACGGTGTTTTCTTTTTTTTTAATTGTTTATCTACGAGAGAAGAGCAACTGTCCTGCATCTGTTTACCTCAATCACTACCCGTGGGATATAATTGGATTTAAAGGTAGACAAAATTCAAGGTTACCTAAAGCTTCGTTTATGAAAAATTACTTTTATAAAATGATGAACTAAATGGGAAGGTAACAAGTTGGTGCGTGTATAACCCTGACGTGTTCAGTACGTCGGTGCTCGGGTGCTCGGTGCTCGCTGTATGACGTGTTGTGAGCCGGTTCCCGGCGCGCGGCGGTCGGTGGCGCCTTTTTGCCGAATCTGCGCCGGCGGACATAAATCCTGCAGCCGTCTGTTGTGTGGGGTGAGTGGGGGACGGGTCGCGGGGGGTGCGGGACAGAGGTAACCGGCTCATTAAAATACCTAAAACAGAATCGCGGGCGCAGTTTAATAAAGGACGATGTTAGCGCTCGTGAGAAACCCGCGCTAATTAACTGACGGGAAAAACTCGAACAGCAAGCATTGCGCCCGCGTCGCCGCCGAGCGAACAAGCCGAGCAGACCGAGCGGAGCGGCAAGTGTTGCAATATTGACCGGGTATTTTATGTGTAATAAGTATGACATGGGTGCTTGTAATTATCCAATTTTCACACGATGGTGCTCTAATAACTGCAGATACACACGAGTCCCTACATGCGCACACGCATGGCGCGAGTTAATGTTCGAGTGAGTGTGAGCTACTGCTGCTGCTGCTGCTGCGAGTCATATCTGTTCTTCTCCATAGAGATCTACGTTTTGGAATGGGCAACTAACTTCACTTCAACTTTCTGACTAACTGACTGACTATTTAATTTTGACAATTCAAACGTGCCTGTACATAGTTTAATTGAAATAAATGCTTTGATTTGATTTGATATCAACACGTCACTTATGAAACCGACGGAGTTACATTAAGTGCGTATCGGTAAAACTGCCGCTGCTACCTAGTAGCAGATTAGTTAAATAAATATATACTACTACTATACTATATCTCAATCAATCAACTCAGCCTATTGCAGTCCACTGCTGGACATAGGCCTCTGCTAAGCTGCGCCACAACACCACGTCCTCCGCCTTCCGCATCCAGTCCGTCCCAGGCACCTTCTTTAGGTCGTCCGTCCATCTAGCTGGGCGCGTCCCACACTACGTTTGCCGATACGCGGTCTCCACTCCAGGACTCGTCTGCTCCGCCGGCCATCGGTCCTTCGACAGACATGGCCAGTCCACTGCCACTTTAGTTTGCTTACTCTGCAAGCTATGTCGGTAACTCCGGTTCTTTTCCGGAATATTTCATTCCTGAAATAAAATCGAGGAATAAAATTATAATATTTTTATTTTGATTTCCTTAACGCACCTGCATGGTGTTTTCGAGGAATACTTTTGGTGCGTTTCATTTGGTGCCTTTCAATGTTGGTGCGTTTCGAGGAATACCTCACTAATTAACATTAATTAATTAACTGCTCATGTTGTTTAACTAGCAGGTATGTGTCAGACAGACAGGCAACAAAAAACAAAGTAATTATGAAATAAGGCGACAAGTGCCGACAAGTGCCGGGGCGGGTATTCAAATGACTGTAATGTACCGAGCGACCACAAAAACCAACTCGCGACCGGTGACCGGCGCGGCGGTAACGACGAGGGACATGCGCGTGCGCCGCATCTGCCGCACTTATTCATATCAGCTCCACAAGCAGTGTGACACAGAGGGACAGCTCCTCATCACCCGTGAAATCGAGTCACATCGTGACTAAACAGGAACGTTACAAGAGGTCACAAGCGGACACCCGAGCACTGAAGGCTCCTGTGGGGCTCCGAAAAAGCCTTCAGTGGCCGAGCGACCCGTCTTGCCTAAGGGAGTACTTAATAACAAAACATCAAATGAAGCGCTCTTGTCACTACTACACCTTCTGTCTGTTACTGCGCAGTGCCAGGCCTGGTACGGCCCCGCTCGGCTGCGCCTGCGCATCATGGTCGTACACACGTTTTTTCCGTTGTTTTTGCGCGGTATTAATTACCGCGGCGCACGCGCGATTATCCGCCCGATTTGCGCCGTGTGCGCGCGCGCAGCCGACCGGCTCATCGCGACGCAAATAGATCTGCATTCCTGATCACACACGATGCAGACACACTATCATGCACAATGAGCTCGACCGCAGCGAATCTATTCAGATCATTTTAATTGAGTCTTTTATTGACAATTTATTACCGTCATGTCTACCTCTATTAATTTGTGGTAGAGCCGAGCCAGTCGCCACTGTGTACCTCTGGACTCTGTGGGACAGTATCGGCTTGTATCGCCGCGCTAATAGACACCGCATCCTGCGCGCACGCACGCGGAAGCCGCCACTCATTTACATTTTAATACGGGGGCAGATTAGATGGTATCACCACTCGCCGCCGATAGTGTCACTGGAGTTGCGCAGCACCGCGTCTGGCCGCCGGACCACCGCCGCCACGGTCACCGAACTGACAAACACCATGCCCGGCGCGGAGTGACCGGAGTGCTTCGACAACAATGTTGTAGCGACCTTCCACCATGCCAGTGCCTTGTTGGGAGCACGATCTGTTGTCCAGAGGAGGGTGACATGTTGGTTTGGCCAGCGCTAGTGTTGTCATCTAGAAAGTCTGTTGATAGGTACAGTGATGATGTGCGTATGCGTACTGCAAGGAATGGCAGTGCCTGACCCGGTACACGCCCACGCAGCGCAGGGACATGTTGTAGTGCTCCCTATCTGACCACTGCAACCGTCCGTGACATCCTCAACAAAAGCAGGTATCCCCGGTAGCTTGTACCGGACTGCGACACGTCGTTGCACGTCGTCGGCAGAACTTCAGTTTCAAGGGAAGGGTCAAGAGAATCAATTACTCCATGATCTCTATTCTCCCAAAATTGATTCCCTTAATCCAAGAACAATTACAACTCTCGCAGCCTGGAAGTCACTGACGGAGTAAGGAAGTCACTGACGGAGTAAGGAAGTCACTGACGGAGTAAGGCAGTCACTGACGGAGTAAGGCAGTCACTGACGGAGTAAGGAAGTCATTGACGGAGTAAGGCCTGCGTTGTGCGTCAACAACATTATTATAACTTGTGGCAATACCAATGTCTCGCCACAAGTTATATGTTTTGTTGATGAAGATTGATATGTGCATGATTATAACATTACAACAAGGTGCGCATACATAGCCCGTTGTGGTGTGAAGTCACGTACATACGTACATCAGCACATCACGTATAGCACATAGTTTAGATTAAGATAGATATGCTGTGTTCGTAGTCTTAGTATTTGCATATTGTCACATACAAGCTGTGTATATATATGTTACTAATTAAAGGAACAAGGGAGTCAACAGTCAGTCGACAGTCAGTCTGTTGTCAGTTGACGCCTGAAGAACTACTCATCATGTTGCTTACTTAACTCCGCCTTCCCCCTACATCGCACCGTCGCCAGACACCACCTACCAGCAAGCACCGCGGATCCGCGGCGGCTGGCTCTCACCGATGAGATCGGGTGGCGCGGCTCGCGGTGCAATAAATATAAAACATTTGAACAAACCCCGCGACTGATGGTTCGTTACGATCGCGGTCATTTACTCTGCGCCCGCGCGCCACCGCGCCGTGTAAATTGCTAGCCCCCCGCCCCGCACCAGTCCCGCGCCCCGGGCCCGCCGTGCCCCGGGGTCACGCTCTGCTCGAAGGCTTCTATTTTTGTTCAGGTCCGGGGTAAATTGCAAGCCGGTGTGATGACCGCCCGCTGGGAACCATTTATTATTATAACTAATCTTAATGAGAATTCTCTTATCGCACACTAGCTACGTTTGAACGACCCAAATATACCTAAATTGTAATTTGTATTTTGGAATATATTTCTAGTTAGTACCGTTACACCGAGTTCGGGTCTCGGCGGGGCACTGTCGGCTGTGACGTCACGTGCGAACTGATGCACCGTCACTCGCGGCGACCACGTGTGCGCGACTCCTGCGCACGCTGCCGCCACCTCTGGAGCCAGCTCCTGAGCGGTCGACTGTGTGTTCACGCCCGTCATGGCCTGTTCAGTGCCGTGCGCGAGGAATTTGTCTATTAGTGAAGCTTTGTGGTTAGTATGGAAGCAGTTTTTGTGGGGTCGTCCTGTCCGCGCCGGGCGGTGCCGGGCGGCAAGTCGGCCGCCTCCGAGCGCAGCCAGTCGGCGGGACGTGAGCATGTCATCGCGCCGACACGCTCGCACAACACTAATAAATTGGATTAGCTGGTACATTGCGGCGCTGCGCGGCGTGACGCGGCGTGACGCACTATGACGCGTTTTTGTCTCTCCCGCGGCCGCCGCCATGACGCGGGAACAAATTCAATCTCCACGTTCTACAAGCGGATCATCGACTCGATACGTTTTATATCGAGTCATGCTCTGCCATTTCCAATTTAATTTATAAAATAGTGGGATAAAAAGTGTATTTAATTACAGCTCCATTTTGTGGTGCACGTGAGTACAATCTGCCTGCGCCGGCGCGGCGCTCAGTGGGGCTGTGCAGGCGAGGAGGCGCTGCGCTCACACGCGACGTACTAACTCATCGTCGTACATGACTCTCTCAAGGTTCCAATGTAACCATCGATTTATGATAGGCTTCTCCTGGTGCCGGCCTTAGTCCCATCTTGCTTGCGATTAGCGCAAAATGTTGTTGTTGTATCATACATTTTGTAGTTTTAGCAAAAAAAGCAGATTGTCGCTTGCCAGACACAAACCCCATTTGAGAACGCTGGAGCTGGTGGTCTACCCGCCACCGCGAGGGTAGCCTCAGGTACTTAATGGTACCTATGCACAGAGTTTCAATTTGAAGCTCCCGTACCTAGTGGGGTTCTATGACACCCAGCGGTATTTAGTTGAGTGGTAACATTCTGAACTAGTGATCACGCAGGCCTATCAGGTATATTAAATCAAAACATCCAGATTCCACCTTCGAAACCATTGCATCTGTTCTGGTAGATACATGATGTTGTTGGTGTGCAGGGTGCGCGGGCGCAGGTCGGGGTGCGCGCCGCCGCGCCGTGCGCAGGCGCAGGATGCCTCTCTACTCTACACGACAGAGTGCGGGGAGCGGGGTGCGGTGGGGCAGCGGGGGACGCCGTGGGGTCGACGCCCGCGCAGCGTGCAGGTGCCTGCGCCAAGCCGCGCACGAGTGCAGAAGGACCACTCGGTACAACGACAGATAGAAAAATTACGTACATACACACGTTCCACATATGGCAAAACTGCAGGAACCCGCAATGTGCACTCCACTGATACACACACGAAGCGACACCATACGTATCAGTGCGTTCACTCGCTTTGTTGCGTGTGCGGCACTTCTGTAGATAGCCGTAGTGTGTGGTGACCCCCCCACCCCCTTCTCTGACATAACACCTGACTGGTTCTGTCTGACATAACCCGCTCCCGCTCCGCACGTATCTGCTCGCTACGGGTTTTTGTCGCGGGAACCTACGCCGGCGCAGCCACCGAGCACATCCACAATGCTATCGTTATCAAACAACGTGACGCTCGAAGTCCTTCACTACAGCTATGTACTAACATTTAAGAACAGTTAGAAGCAAGTCATTCACGACTTTGAACTGAAACACCTCCATCTCTTTTTGATGCGTTAGTAGTTCAGTTAGTAACAAGTATAATTACTTTTGACATGATCGTGGTTCAACATCATCGGTGACGCCATACTTATTATTAAGGTCAATAGAATTCCTCATATGTGAATAAAACAAGTTCAACTGTTAGGGTTGGTCAGTAGACAATGGTGGCGGTGTTCTGTCAGCCTGCGTCACTACCGCGCGCTGGGCGGCGCCCGCCCCCCGCGCCCGCCCCTGCGCCCGCAGTTCAGTAAGCGGGGTGACAGAGACACATCGTGCAGGCTATACATCTATGGTCGATCATGGTCATCATATCGGCGATCATGACATCATGTTGTTTGAGAGAACAAAAAAATACTTTTGAAATTAGATAATTCGTTTCATCCCAGCTCCAGGTAACTGTGTAACATCAAATACCTTTTCAAAACATGCTTGGAAATTTGAGCATTATTTTGACAACCTTCTTCGAGATAAATCGAAATTGCTGTACTAGTCAAATATATGTGAGCAGCGGCCGGCAAAAGTTGTATGAAAATCCATATCTGTCGTGGTTTAGCGGCCAAAGACATAGTAAACTCATATATTATGTCGTGTAATTTAAAAAAGGAACGATCTTTTACTCCGAAACATGGCAACCAAGGAGAAACTTATCAAAGGTTTTATTTAAATTGGCTTGCAAATAGAACGATGTTTATTAAAAAAAAAAAAAACAAATGAACACTTACGCGGGAAAAAATATTGTATTTGACAAAAAAGTTCTGCCTAGGTACTACTTAGTTTTAATTTCCGCGCATTATTTGACAAAAGTACTATACAAGCCTTGACCACAACTAGGCATTGATGGACTTACTTTACACGTTCGTCCATCAATGCCTCTTTTGCTGGCCGCTGCAGCAATGTACTATTTTTATTCCAAATAGATATTAATTGGAGCGCGCACCCCGCCTCTTCTCCTCTTGATTATGGTCACCTATAATTACTGGCTGCGCGCTGCGCATCAACACGGACCTATCATTACATTGTTTGTGTTCAACAACCACTACAAACCGGCGCTGATCATGTGTTAGCTCCGTGAGTCGGCTGCGCCAATGTACAGCAGACTGACGATGTACAGCAGACTGACGATGTACAGCAGACTGACGATGTACAGCAGACTGAAGATGTACAGCAGACTGACGATGTACAGAAGACTGACGATGTACAGCAGACTGACGATGTACAGCAGACTGACGATGTACAGCAGACTGACGATGTACAGCAGACTGACGATGTACAGCAGACTGACGATGTACAGCAGACTGACGATGTCGGAGAGAACAATTAAATCAGAAATGTTCTATTGCAGGCTCACTTGTGATCATTGAGAGCCGCTGATGTTAGGTACGTTTTGTTACTAATAAACTTGTTGGAGTCACAAGTCAACAGGCTCCGCACAAAAAGCGGCTCGGTGCACAATACGTGTGTGGTAAAAAGTTGCGGTTCCTCCCGACACCCGCGCCGGTGGCGGCGCGCACCTCGCTGTGTATCACAATACTTACCATGCCGCTCAACTGATGAGAACGAGCCGGCGCGGCGGCGCGGCGCAGGCGCACGGCGCGGCGAGGTGCACCCCAAACAACGCCGCGCCGACGGACGACACTACGACCGAGCGTCTCTCGCACTCCTAATATGTCACAACATTGTGTTGTAGTTAAAAGACTTCAGATTCGACACGAGTCCACAGATAGCAGCGTGACGCAGGTCTATCATCTACGAGAGAATAATTCATTCAGCAGGTACCTAACTAGCAAGCTTAGCGCAGGTACAGCATGAGATATTCCAGCAGAGTATAGGGCGACACATCTCTCAGGCCCTCAAGATACCTAAGGCAGAGGGGTAGTGAAATGTTAGAAACGACCTGCGCGTGGAGACTAGCGAATGCAATCCCAATCGAGCTCGAACAAGTGTCGAGATTCAATCTTATTGGACAACAATCTTGTTCTTGAGATCTCGAACGCGATTTCGTGACAAAGCGCGACATAGCATACTGAGTCTTTGGTCAACTGGACCCACTCGAACACTGCTTCTTGACAAGTCATATTCAATATTTTATCGAATGCAGTTCTAGTGTGCCTGACTGTCTGATCTTGTGCTGATTTGTTGCGTTGTGTAACGTAGTGCAGATGATTATTTATTAATTAAATAAACGTTGAATTTTTCTTTTTTTGTTTCGATTAATTTATTTTCAAAATATTTAACACGTTTATTCCAAGAAGGTGTATTTTTAATTTTAATTAAGATTAAGAATGTTTAATTTAAATACCCATTGTTTCAAAAATTTGGCATAAAGTCTATCTTGAAAATCTCGACTTCATACTTAGCATACCAGATCTCGAGTGACAGACTCGAAATTGTATTTCCTAGTAGAGAACTCGCATCAATCGTCTATCAACTAACTAGGTGTGTGTCGGTACTATGCACTACCAACCAACCAATCGTACCGAGCTGAGAGGCCGTGGTCTAGCAGTGAACTGTGAGCCACTGGCGGAGCTCGAGGTACCTCTGTACAAGACAGAATCGAATAGGTGTTATATCCATTGACATGACAGCGAGCTGCGTGCTGACGTGGCCGCAGTGGGCACTGTGGGCAGGGGCCGGCTGGCGCAGATTAGCGACGGTTAGCCGCCGGAACCCGCTATCTGCATCCGCGCGTGCTGCCCCGCGCGCTGATAACGCGCGCGTGCTACACCGCCGCCGCTTATCAACACTGTAGGTACAGCGCGCGTGCTATGGGCTAGTAGTCATGTCAGTAGTCACTGATAACGATGGATGTCCAAATGTTGGTGCTACTCGAAGCCTATAGGTACTGCGCCCATTGGTATGATCAAGTCTATCAGGTAGAGACTAGTGGATCTCCAACAGGCAGCTCTTGTTTCTAAATGGTCAGTGAACGTGCAATCGAGCCGTTGAATAAACCCTGCTAACTGTTGAGTCCAAAGTTGACGGTTGCATAATGTTATCAAATGACCAATGCCAGTGGGCACCGCGGACAGCACGCTGCGGTAGCGGCGGCGCGCTGTCCGCGCGGTGTGGACTGTGTGGAGCCGGTGCTCCACTTTGTTGATAGCATCAGATTACGCGAGCGGTAATTATAACGAGCGCTCGTTAACAGCCGGTTAACGTGGCGGGTAATAGCGAGCGATATGAGTCCAGCGATACTATCGCGAATATTGTCGCTATCGCAGCTAGATCACAACTATTTGGAACATTTGGAAGGTGTGAGAACCGACCACTGCCACGTCGCCGGTGCGAGCTCCGACCCGACTGGTTATGACTACGAAATAACTTGTGCTTGTGTCTGAGGCAGTGTTTACAGTAAGTTAATATCATTATCATAAACAGATTTTTTTTTTAAGTTATGCACTTTTGTAGTAAAGACGTGTGTATATTAAGAAATGCGGGGAGACGCGACTGTTAATATTAAGAAATGCGGGGAGACGCGACTGTTAATATTAAGAGGACTACATGACCTAAAGCGCGGTCTTTGTCGGACTGCATAGAAAAGAAAGAGAAGCGCGATGCCACAACGCTGGTAATTTATTGCAAAATATGAAGCAATTATCGATTTACGAAAAATCTAGTGTTTGGACAAAAAAACTAAAACACTATAGTTTTAGTATGTTGCTTGTAGAATAATCTGACAAAAAATCATAATGATTGTATGTATATTAGTATGAATTTTGTTGTAAAAAAAAAGTTTTTAGAGGTATCTTCATGATTTTTTTCTATCGTACCAAATAAGTTGTATTATGTTTTCAACACACTATCTTCCTCGCATTTATCCTGAAGAATATCATATATTTTTTTGAGTTTTTTTACTGTAGTTTATCATATACTTTTATTGTTTCTAAAACTTGCGTTTTTTGCGTTTAGGTCTTCTAAGCCCCTTAAGAAATGCGGGGAGACGCGACTGTTAATATTAAGAAATGCGGGGAGACGCGAGTGTTAATCCTATTAAGGGGATTACAGGACCTAAACTCAATAAACGCAAGTTTTAGAAGCACTAAAAGTATATGATCGACTACAGTAAACAAAATCAGAAAAATATATGATATTCTTCAGGATATATACTAGGTAGATAGTGTGTTGAAAACATAATACAACTAATTTGATACGATAGAAAAAAATCATGAAGATACCTCTAAAAACTTTATTTTTACAATAAAAACCATACTAATATACCTACATACGAGTACAATCATTCTGATTTTTTGTCAGATTATTCTACAAGCAACATACTAAAGCACTTGTGTTTTAATTTTTTAGTCCAAACAATATATTGGTGCCGATTCTCTTGTAACAAATGCCTCTAAACTAGACTAAAAATCACTAAAATTTAGTTCATTCCTGTCAAACGACGATTTCCCATTCTGAAATTGACTAAAGTGACACAACTTAACTATATGTATTTTAGTTTGACAGCACTAAGATGGCACTGAGTTATTAATCTATTGAAAATGGCAATTTTGCTATTCTGAATTTCACGTTTTTCACCTAAAATTTAGATTGTTTAACTAAATCGAACTAAATCTAACTATACCTAATCGCGATTAAAAAGGTGTGGAATAAAATTAGTTGTCATGAATAGAAATTCACACCAACACCTCGACTTCAGATGCAAAAACAATACTGTATCTTTTTTTTTTCTTTTGCTTAAAAGTAAAAAAAATCTTAAAAACACGCCAAGGCTGCCCCTGCGCGTCTGCGGCTCTAAAAAAAAATCACGGGGTAGGGCAAATAAGTACCACGTGTCGACGAGTCGCGATTGTCAAATTCGATTTTAGTTGTGTCAAAATTATTTTTACATATGGAGAATTTTTTATGCAGAATAGCTGTAGGATGCTCATAGCAAAAAGTAAGGAATTTTAGTGATAGTTTAGTTAGTTTAGTTCGGTGTACTAGAGAATCGGCACCATTGTTGTAAATAGATAATTGCTTCATATTTTGCAATAAATTACCAGCGCGTTGTGTCATCGCGCTTCTCTTTCTTTTCTATGCAGTCCGACAGTGACCGCGCTTTACGTCATGTAGTGCCCTTAGGGCGATTGTGCACTACAAGGAATTTTACCGTCCGGCAGTCCGATTTTTTACGGTCCCATGTTGGCACGCCATAATAAAAAAATAAAATCGGACTGCCGGACAGTAAAATTCCTTGTAGTGCACAAACGCCCTTAACTGAAACAAATAGTTAACCGCGAGCTGTAATTACGGCGCGCGGCGGCGTGGGCGCAATCATACGCGCTGCGCGGCAGGCTGTGTGTGCGCCGTCATTATAGATGCGCAGCGCAGCCGGAACGTTGCAGAACTTTGCACTGCACGGTATTTACTATAATTGATTCCTTTCGGTGTAGCCACCTAAAGCGAAACGATTTTAAAACTCTTGCACCGATGCAACTCTTTTTACATTGTACGTCCTTGAACAGGGTCCCAAACTCACAACCGAACGACGTTCTGTTGAGTACACACAAATGATCGACTACTTGCTTCTATATCACTTGAAACAAACAATGTACCTCATTGAAGATCAAGCTACGAAAATGTTATATCAAATTCTTGAATTTTTATTGAAAGTCCCTTAGCAAATTCTACACTGAACACAGTTGTGAACCATGATGTTTTTTGGCTACTAGCCAGCGACCAGCGCGCAGCGGTGAGCAGGAGACGTACCTAGTTATTTCAAGGTAGACACGGAGGCACTCCGTAGCAGGCCGGTGCTAGCTACTGCATCGTTATTATATTATAAATTATGAATGACACTAATATTATGAATACGTTACGTATAACGTTCCGTACAATGGTTATCAGTTGGCGCGTGCCCCCCCCCCATGTGCCCCCCCCCCCCCCTGTGCCACTGCCCCATCTACTGCCGCTGTTATGTCAGCGTTACAGTTATTTTTAACATTGCTATCATTGTAACAATTATGTTATCACCAAATAACCCGAGCGGCGCATTTATGAAACAGCGGAAATATCCTCAATGTGTCTCTCTCTGATGTCTGCCTATTTCTCTGTGCTAGTTCGTCAACTAATGAGCCGGCATGACGTCACACACGATCCTGTACTAACCTGAACTGTCCACGGTGTCATTCTAATTATACGATCTTTTGGAAGCGCACCCTTTTGGCCAACGAGCCACTAGCGCCTCCCAACGAATTAACTGGACATAAGTCCTGCCTCCCCCTCCCCTCTGCCCCACCCGCTCACACGCCTGTAACCGTCTGACAGAGGATACGGTCGCGGTCGGCTCACGGGTCCCGGGGCCGTCCAGCGCGACCGCTCCGGGCCGGCCGCGGCCGGGTGGCGGCCGCGATGCGGTCGCGCTACACCGCGTACCTGCGATACGTCGCATTTATTTGCCGTGCGCGTGCGACCACTATCTCGATACTTTCCTCTACTACCCCCTCCCCCTCTCGTCCGCCTGCTCGTCGCAGATCTGCTGCGGGCGTGTTGTCAGTATCACACGTTACGTACAAGTACACGCGGCTTCTAGTTTTACAGCACTTTATTAACGATTACTTGCCATTATCGAGGTTTGATAGGTCGGTTCTTAACAGCTATATGTACAGTGTGCAGCCGTTGAAAACGTACAGTCAACAAAAGAGATAAGTATGCAGGATCGTCGGATATAGTTGTAGTTTAGTAAGAAACCGATGGATGTTGTAGACTGAAATTTAATTTGATAAATAAGCTGTTTGTTTTCTATTGTTAAAATTAAATTTTATTCGAGAACATCCATCGGTTTCTTACTAAACATCAACTATATCCGACGACCCTGCATACTTAAGTATCTCTTTTGTTGACTGTACAATGTGAGTCAAAATCTCCTTTTGTCCTACATTGTCAGACATGTCCGAGTGACAGAGACGAGGCGGCGACGGCGATGCTCTACAAAGCCGAACTCTTTCTAAAAGCCCGCGTCACCGCGTGCCTCGTCAGAAGCTGGCTACAGGGGGCTACAGTACAGCTACAGTGGGGCCTGCTTCTTGGTTGTAGTTCTTGACAGTGACTTAGTGTGCTTCTGACATCTGCTACTGCAGTCTTAGCACAAGCGTGAGTTGCGCATGCGCACCTGCACTTCGCTACACCCACGTACTGCGCATACTCGCCCCTAGGGGAAAATATTCTCTACAAACAAGTTCAAAATGGTGACCGCTTAAGAAAATCAACGATATGTATGAAACCCTACGAGCACTCTTAGCCACAGCGCACCAGAGGTTCATGAAACAGAAATGCTTCACTGATGTAGAACAATGGCCACGAACACTTGGAGCTTTTCAGATTTATCTAAAATAAGTAAGTATGGAAATAAGCGAGTGAGCGCGCGACGAGCACGTCAGCACGAGACAATGCGCGACTAACGAGCGCCGCGCAGCGTGCCGGCAGCGTCGCGCGGTTTACGCGACACGATGCACCCCCAGACACCTGATTAGAGGAGCCTGTGCCTGCGCACAGCTAAGCTATCGCCGCCGACACCCATCGCTTGTGGACGCTCACGACGCCGCCGACACCCGCCCGCGCATGCGCATACATCCGCCGCCGTGACCGTTGTATGGCCAATCAATTGCACCACAAGAATTTACTTAAAGCGCTTCGTTCACGCGCGAGCGATATTTAAGTCGTCCAACTATCCGATAAGTGGCGCGCTGGCGGCTTTATAGCCGTGCTAGCAGCCACATCACCTCGCACGCATGCGCAGCACCGCATTACACTCGCGCTCAGAGGCACACCCGAGAGTACGCGTCCGACACGCAAACACGTCACAAAGTGTCGCCATACCGTGTCCGACACGAGCGAGTCACGCGCAACACGTCGCTCGCTGACACGTGACGTGACATACACTCGGGCACTCGTGACAACTGCGCTCTCTACATGGCTAACGATTTAGAGTTAGGATAAACATCAGCCCAAGTAATGTGAAAGTCGGGCCCGATCTGCATTGATGTTACATTAATAATAATGAACAATATAAAATATAATTAAATAAATAGATAGACCTGCATATAAAATATAAATAGAATAAATGAATGAATGGAAATATAAATACATAGGTAATAGGATAGAAAATAATTCTAACTTTACAACAAGGAAAGTTAATAAAGCGCTCTTCCTCTCTCTACTTATTTAAAAATTTGCTGTGCCCGACAGGGTCCATAATTGTTTCTATTATTTTTTATTTACCACCTGTAATTGTACATTATGGATTGCAATAAACGATTTGAGATTTGAGATTATGTTTATGACTAAATAAATCAGCGCGAATGGATAACAGCAGTCGCGCCGCCCGCTCTAACTAGACGTTATTATAAGTGGTGTATAATAGCGCGTGCTGGTACAATCACCGCGCGCATTGTTCGCACATCTGTGACGCCCAGCGAGCCACTGCCACGAGTGCGGAGTGACACCCTCCCGCGGCACTTGTAACGACCGCGACCGTACATCATAATAATACAGTAGCGACTAGTGTTGCGCCTGCGCAGCTGTCTGTAGTGCGTCGCTCATTGTGTGCGCGGTCCGCAAGGGGTGCTGGCGCGCACCCCTTGCGCCTGCTCGAGCCACTTGACGCCACATGCCGACCAACTAATCACGCTGCATGTCTCGCTACACCGCTGAAGATACATACTGTTCTGGTTTTCCCCATATGCGAGTCACATCTGTGAGCAGACTTCATTGGCTACGACAGACAGCACGAAGCACCGCTAGTCCACCGCGGTGAGTAGAGCTCGCTGCACTATGTACAGTTGTATCAGTCGCGAGAGCGCGCGCACGCTAATCAGCGAGTGCGGCTGGTCGGCGCGAGGACATGTCGCGTCCAGCCGGTCGGCGCGAGGACATGTCGCGTCCAGCCGGTCGGCGCGAGGACATGTCGCGTCGATATAACTCGGCGCGTCACCTGTCTCGTTTGTCGCGTGACACTTGCAACATTCAGCGCAGCCTACACGCACAACACAGCTACTGACATACTAGTGTTGCCCCTTTCCGGGCTCTTAGCGTTATACGTGTCAAAGTCATCATCAGCAAACAGTTAGAAACATGACAACACTACTGTGATTACTTTTCGCAGTACCTATCTATATTAATAAATAGATATATATTGTCGTTTCTTGTCTTCAACGTAATAAATACTAAATCTCGTATCTTAATCAAGTGTAGTTTATGTGAACAGACGTCTCCGAGGCGCGTGCGACGTCTCCGAAGCATAAGGCTACGCCCGCACTCGCACAAGCCGACACGCGTGACGTCTCATAACTCCCACTCTCAGAACTACTAACTACGAGACAGCCACAGACTCGAGACAACTACCTAAATATATTTCACTTGCCAAACATGTTGTAGGTAGGTACAGCTTCCATGTGACATCGACATCTAAATAAAATCGTATTCTTAAAAATAATGTAAGGTATGTATTGTGTAACGTAGGCTCCAACTACAACGCCAAACATAAATAATAAAAACATAACGAAGCCGAATGCCGCTCTAAAATATAATTAATTTAATTTCTTTTCTATTCCAATTCCTTACCAACGCATAGGATGCACGTCATGTGAGCGTATGATTGTGAACATCGTTACTTTATAATCTGCAGGTTCTGGAATTGAAAAGACTCCTCTTTTCCGTTCCGCGTAGGGTTTCCATCCGTCCGAATTTGTCCGGACATGCCCGGACTTCTAGACTTTTGTCCGGACTTTGTCCGGCTCTTTAATTTATCCGGATTTTATGGCTTAGATGGAATACGAGTAATAAAACTTATACATATAAATAATATCAAATAAGTCTTTAATATTTATTAACTTCTCATTTATCTAAAAACAAAATATACTTCTATATTTATCAATCAAATTAACGACATCAAACAATAAATCTTGTATTGAAAATTTGCAAACAATCAACTACATAGTTCAAACATAAAATATTTTCTTCAAAATAAAAATAGTTTTACGTCAAATAATCAAACTTAACTCTAGTTTCTGGTATAGGTATTAATTTTTATATTTTTCAGCGCACTTTTATTTTTCTCCTCTCGCCCTGCAACCTCCCCCCCCCCCTCGCGAGCGTCTGCTACCATGCCTACCATACCACTAAGTGGGTAATGTTTGGATTTTGTGACTAAAATGTCCGGACTTTTATTGAAATGTCAGGCTTTTTGTCAGGACTTTTCAAATTTCTAAATGGTAACCCTAGTTCCGCGGGACACGATTCTCTTATGTATCTCGCGAGGTTGTAAACTGTCGATTGTTGTGAACTATACCATACTGTCTAACGTATTAATTATCGATAGTTTATAACACATATTATAATCTATCCATGTCAAACCGTCAAATTGTGAACCAACCTGCACTATCGACAGGGTTCACAATCTGTCCGATCCGTCCTGATTTGTCAGTCTTCGCGGTGGTTGAATTGTTCGCAATAACTAAGCCAGGGCACCCCGACCAAATGGGTTTAGGTTAGAAGTTTAGAACTGTGACAAATCACTCTTTCCAAGTTTTTCGCAGTTACTTGGCTATTTAATATATAAGCGCAAGGAGCGATCCGTCGAATGCATAATTTATAAAGTTCATAATTTGTCGGTTTGCCATGGACAGATTAGAAACTATCGAAAGAAAAAGTTGCAGCTCACAATTTTTCGATAGTTTATAATAATAATAATAATAATAATCAGACGGCACGGTTGACATCTGTCGGGCATGCCACCGGCCGGGAGAATCAATCAGGCATATTATCTCCGGGTGTTCTCGTCTAGCTAACGGGGAGTACTTGCATAGACACAACCTTGTAGCCAGGATAATCCATCAGCAACTTGCTCTGAAATACAGCCTTGTGGAATCGGAGGTGCCGTACTATAGGTATGTGCCCGACCCAGTTCTCGAAAATGGAAATATCACATTGTACTGGGATCGATCCATCATCACTGACAGGACTATTGTTGCCAATAAGCCTGATATAGTGGTGATGGATCGATTAGAGCGGCGCGCAATGATTGTTGACATAACCGTCCCGCATGATGAGAACCTCGTGAAAGCCGAGAAAGATAAACAAATCAAGTATCTTGACTTGGCTCGCGAGGTTGTCGACATGTGGGATGTTGACTCAGCAATCATTGTGCCAATAGTCGTTACAGCCAATGGATTGATAGCCAAGAGCCTCGACCAACACCTGAGGAGGCTCTCGTTGGCCAGCTGGATCAAGGGCTTGATTCAGAAAGCAGTACTTCTGGACACGGCTCGCATTGTCAGGAGGTTCCTCTCTCTGGAGCCCTGACCACCGGTAGCTTGGACCCTGTTCCCGATACCGGTGGGCTACTATTTTTTATATTTTTGAATGTTTTTATATATTTTTTTTATATTCTAATATTTAAAAATATAAATTATATGTATACAGACGAATAAAGGAAATAATAATCATTTTATTATCAGGCAGCTAAGGCCCATAGATAAAATAGGTACACAACATAATCTTATACCTATAATAAACTAATACATATTAAAAACCTTAAAGCTATGACTATACACGTAACGTGGTCGGCGTCGTGTTTCGCTGCGTGGTGTCGCGTAACCTTCCTCGGAAACGTCGATATACATAATTATACGATGTTCATAATTATACGATGACACACAACAGACTAGACATCAGAAACATCTACAAGACAGCGACACCGCTCGGTCGACGCGGGCGCAGTGTCACGTCGTGGTGTCGATTACGTCAACAATGGCCGGGACGCGCGTAAATGGCCTATCATCATCCAATAATATTTGGTGGCCGCCGCACAAACAGCGCGGGCGAGCGCGGGGAAGGTGCGGGGCGAGCGCGAGGGGTGGGGGCGGGGGGCGACCGGGCCGAGTACTCGGCAAACTCGGGCGCGCGGTGTTTGCGCTCCGCACACCTGGACCACTCTTGTTTTTCTAACAACGACCAGTTTTTTCTAACAACAAAGTTTGGGATGCGTTAATTTGAACCTCGTTTTTCTTATACAGCGTGTGCAAACATCGGCGGATCCCACACCGTCCACCTGTGCGCCCGCGCGCGTGCATGCGCTAGCGCAGTGCACACAGCGGACTGACTCCGGCTCACACGACTATTATAAGCGACGACTTATATTTTGTATTTCATATTTCGTGAAGCCGATGACGTGTGACACAAAGCTGCACTAATCACCGTCACTCGTGGCGGTTAGCGCGCATTGTATGTGTGGAGTGTAGACGTGTCCAGGGGATCATCTGCGCATGCGTCCACTGATACCAATTTACTGGACGCGTCGGTCTGTGTGTCAGGGGCGCGGGCGCGGGGGGGCGGGACGTTAATCCCCGCTCAGATGTTAAGTTATTAGAGCGAGCCTAAGGACAACGTCTTATTTGTATAGGATTAAATCAGTTCTTCGTTACAGGTATAGGTAAATATACAGTGGGACCGGACATCAATGGCACGAAGGAAGTGCGCCTGTGTGTCTGCGCTTGTTGCCAACAGAAACACTAATATTTGTTTCAATTCTCCTAGTAGGTAACAAAAGCTCAAACTCAAAGCATTTATTTCAATAAACCATTTACAGGCACTTTTGAATTGTCAAGAAGTCGGTCAGTCAAAAATAAAATGAAGCTAGTTGCCCATTCCAAAGCGTAGGTACCTATGGAGAAGAACGGGCAAGAAACTCCATGGACACTCTTTTAAATTATATTTTTACAAAAATATTAGTTAGGTACATCATTAATGTTGAATTTATAATAATATGTGAGAACGATGTAAAAAAAGACGTATGCGTTAAAAGCGTCCAGAGTACAGCAAATATTAAATAATAAAAAAAACAACAATCCAAAAATAAAATAATTTAAAATAAAAATAAGCCGATGCAGCCGAGTGATGACCAGCCCCAACTGACGGCGCCCGTTCACGAACATGACGCATAGATCAGCACCATTCAGCTCAACCATTTTGAAGGGAGCTAAAGAAAAAAAGAGAAATTATTTAAAATTTAATAATTTATATTAAATATTTTAATAATTATTTAATTAAATATTATATTAAAAATTTAAAGCTCATGTGAGAAGGATTTAAAGCCCTTCATAATCTGCAGCGCAAGCCGGGATGTCGCACGGCGACACAGTGCGCAGCGTGCCGGATGTCGCACGGCGACACAGTGCGCAGCGTGCCGGATGCCGCACGGCGACACAGTGCGCAGCGTGCCGGATGCCGCACGGCGACACAGTGCGCAGCGTGCCGGATGCCGCACGGCGACACAGTGCGCAGCGTGCCGGATGCCGCACGGCGACACAGTGCGCAGCGTGCCGGATGCCGCACGGCGACACAGTGCGCAGCGTGCCGGATGCCGCACGGCGACACAGTGCGCAGCGTGCCGGATGCCGCACGGCGACACAGTGCGCAGCGTGCCGGATGCCGCACGGCGACACAGTGCGCAGCGTGCCGGATGCCGCACGGCGACACAGTGCGCAGCGTGCCGGATGCCGCACGGCGACACAGTGCGCAGCGTGCCGGATGTCGCACGGCGACACAGTGCGCAGCGTGCCGGATGCCGCGCGGCGACACAGTGCGCAGCGTGCCGGATGCCGCACGGCGACACAGTGCGCAGCGTGCCGGACTGCCGCGCGCTCCCGCACCCGGTCACCCGGCGCATGGTGTAACTCGGCAGTGGGCTCGTTTCACACTCGTGGCATTAGGTAAGCTCAATCCCATGATTGGTCAACTGGACCCGCGGGTCCAGTTCGAGTGGGTCCAGTTGACCAAAGACTCCTAACGCGATTAAAATAACGCTAATTCTGGAACACTGATGGAGACAACAGTGTTCCAGAATTAAACGATGACAAATAAACACAAATAGTAACATCCTGACCCACCAAAAACATTTTCATGTAAAATGTTGCCAAGACGAGACCACATATATGGCTCGCACTGTCAAATGCAGAGCCAAGCTTCTAACTCTACAAGCCCTAACTTCACAAACTCTACACCTTAGTCAAAAAGTTAAATTAAAAATTTAAAAAACCCCCGACTCAAACAAAAACCTCTAAAAACTAAAAAATAATATATATTGGCCCTTTGAGTTTAATATAAGTTGCAGGAAATATTTTGATCCAAGCGTCCTCACGTCAGGGGACGGCTAATGAAAATTGGAAGTTAACAGCAGCTATGTTTTCTACAATAGCATGCATTCATTATTGCTGGGTTTAAGCCTCATCTGTTTGGCGTTTTCATTAGCCGTCCCCCGACGTGAGGACGCTTGGATCAAAATATTTCCTGCAACTTATATTAAACTCAAAGGGCCAATATATATTATTTTTTAGTTTTTAGAGGTTTTTGTTTGAGTTGGGGGTTTTTTAAATTTTTAATTTAACTTTTATTTCTTGCTTTTTAAACTTTATAATATTATATAACTAGTAAACATGCTATACGATCGACGCGTGACTCGCCCAAATCTGCGAAGCAGTACGTATTTTTACCACAGTGAAGCTAGTTAGGTACTCGTGGTCGTTGGCGTTTATTCCATATTAACGTATTCCTCTGTTTTCCCCCTGGATAATGATACTAGTCCAAATACTTTGGCTTAATTATATTTCTTTAAACGGTTTTATTGAAAAAATAAAGGTAATGATAATGTATTAAAAGCTAAATAAATCGTTAGGCCCTAGGTACCAGTCATCACTCCACTTTCCTCATCAATCTAGCTAGGGCATTGATTAGACTAAAAAAATAATTTTCAAGTTTTTAGTTTTCATTTCGTTACTTAATATTCCTCATTCCCTTTCAATATAGTGTACGTTATTCTACTTGTCAAGCCCTTTCATTTGATACCCATATTAAAGGAGTTGTGAAAAAAAAAATGTAATTTGCCATTTTGTGGTGGCGGCCATCTTGGATTTGAAATTTGTAATATTGTATAGTATTCTACTAGTCAAGCCCTTTCATTTGATACCCATATTGAGGAAGTTGTGAAAAATTATGTAAACCGCCATTTTGTGGCAGCGGCCATCTTGGACCGATTTTCATCAAACATAGCTAAGAACACTCCCGACTAATTCACCTTTCAAACAAAAAAAACAAAATCAAAATCGGTTCATCCGTTTGGGAGCTACGATGCCACAGACAGACACACACACACACACACACACACACACACATACACACACACACACACACACAGACACGTCAAACTTATAACACCCCGTCGTTTTTGCGTCGGGGGTTAAAAATATGAGGTTTGGCCGTTTCGTTACTATAAGAACAAAGATAAAAGAAAAGTAATGAACAGAAAAAAAAAAGAAAAGAAAAGTGATGAGTAGTTTTAATAGTTTTTTTTTATCCTTGTTCCTCTCAACCAAAGCACCTGCCATCTAATCTCTTCACCACCCGTGGGTGACTGGCAGAGAATGCCTAAGGCATTAAGTCCGCCTTTGTACCTTTTTTGTGCGAAAAGTTTAAATAAATAAATAAATGAACAGTGAATAAATTTTTCTCCTTACGCGCATGTGATGGTAGGATGGTGGATTGAAACTCCGCCATTATAGGTTTATCCGTGAAAGCTGCTACAAAGTTGAGTGACAGTTACTGGACTGCTCGCTTGTGAGTGCAGTGAGTTCCACGAACGCTTACGTCTTCGATATGTTTCGTGGTACTCATTCATAATCTAGATATTCTTACGACAAAGAATCGTTGAGGCTGCGCGTTACAAACATCGGGCTGCTGCCTCAAATTCTATAACCTGAGGCTGCTGCAATATTCTGTGACAAGCTGTTCGAGCTCTCGGTCATCCGAACAATAATTGGGAAGTTCTACTATGACTGTGCAGCAGCTCGCATACGATGTAACGTCACGATGCCGGCGCGACATTTCAGCGTCGCCAGTGTGGAGCGTGGCGCGGCTGTAGCGAGCCGGCGATGAACAGCGCGCGTCGCGTCACAGCCGCTCGCGGCGGGTACTTGTGGTGCGCCTCACGTGCGCCGCCCGTGAGAGAACGCGCCGGAGGCCTGCGCGTGGTGAGAACAACCGCTGCCCAATGTAACAGCTTGTTGTGCAACAACAGATACAGGCTCATGTAACAAGTAAGAGAGAGAAGGAAGAAGAGAGAGTGTCATGTAAGTGAGAATCATCATTGTATTAATTATGACAAGTCTACCGCGACCATTGCGGATAGAATGTATAATGGTAGAATGTGTAACGATCTAATGATATAGCTAGCAGCTAACAGTATGTTAGCACATTCTGTAGAAACTAGGTAGTTAGTTTGCTTTACGAGTCCGGATTATCTCGTGGTGAGTGGAATATGTACACAGTACAATTAGGAATTGGGTTCAGTCATGATATCAGCGACGGGCGCTAAGGGAGCGAGTGAACGGTGCGCGGACACAGGTGGAACATTCGGCATACCTAACCAGTTAGTTAAAAATAAACAGGACACGTTGTGCCACAGCTGAGATTTTATCCCGCGCCCGATCCTGCCGCCCGGGGCCGGGGGGTACGCGGGGTGTCCCCGGCGGGCGGGGGGTCTGCAGGAGCAGCTCATTAAACCGGTCGTCGGGAGCGCACCCCGCCGCGCGCCGGCTCGCGGCCGCGGCCACAATCCACCACTACTTACACTCTTTCATGCAGCATTCAAATATTCGTGCTCATTGAACAGCTGCGACTAGAAGAAGGACAGGTCAGGTATACAGAACGCACAGTTACTGGTGCTGACAATAGATTATTAACAAGTAGGTACTTACTAAGTAATAGTTGCTTTGAAGCCACGAACGAGTGCTGGAGGCGGTGGCGATTCGCGGTGCGGATCGCGCAAGGTGCTCAAATCTCAGGTGCGCACGCACCACCGCGCGTATGACGACCGGTTCCCGCGTCTGCGCCCGCGCCGCCCGCCCCCACACCGACACGCTCATTCAATTTGTCTAACATACCTTAAGATATAACGTTTACCATCCATCATCCAACAACCGCCCGACGCCAGACGCGACGCGCCGCCGCGCGCCGTCGCGTGGCTCTGTCGCTAGCTACACCGGCTAAACGTTATGTGACTGATTGTAGGAGACCATCAAAAGATGCAACCTATACTCGACATTTGAATTGCACGACACCATACTAACCCAGTCTGCTCCTATTTCCTACTATGTGCCTTTTCTTCACTGGACTAATAAAAACAAACGGAAGTTATACTCGTAAGCGTCACCCCATTAGCGGGTACGACTACCCGGGGCGCATCGTGGCGCGCGTGCCCCGGCTGCCGCGGGCTGTGGGCCGACCGCGCACCTGTGCCGCGCCACGAGTCCCTGTGCGCGTACGCCGGTCCCCGGGGCGGTTCACACGACCAGGCACCACCCTCGCTGACATCACATACTTACACGCCGTGCTACGGACACAGCAGTGACGTCGCACCTGATACAGGTACTTACATCTATATCAACTGATCATCAGACTACATCACCAGATCAGATATAGTCCTATCAGTTGTCGCCCGCTTTGAGTCAGAATTATACAAAACATTCTATCGAAATCAATGTTCAGAGCTTATAAATTAAGTAAATGGTATTTTTAGTGGTTCGAGATGCTTCGTCACCAGATGGGGCGAGATGAACTCGTACGCACTTCGAGTGTGACTGTGTTGTGTCGTTGTGTCAACTGCGCGTAATTTGCGTGAGAACGCGGCGCACGCGCACCGCCGCGCCGCCTGCGCCCGCGCCTCTCCGCGACCGCATTCATTAATCACCGCTGACGAGTGACGACTACAACACGGACGATCCGTGCCACTTCATGAACACTATTATACCTAGTACACTAGTACTAGTATGTATTGTTTCTGCTTACTCACTGAAACACACTACACATAATAAAATACTGAACTTATCATTATTATTATTCGACATTCACCATTATCATATTGTTGTTTCGGTACAAATTTTATGTATTTTCTCTGCTCTTCCTCTTTCTTCTCTTTTTTTTTCTTCTTGGGAAGAGGCCAGATGGAATGACCATAATGCCTTGGAAGTTAGGAAGGCCTTTGGTGTGGGATGCCACCTGTGTCGACACCCTCGCGCCATTCCATCTTCCTAGCATGGTGGGCTATGCTGGGGCGGCTGCTGCAGGAGCAGAGAACCTCAAACGGCGCAAATATAACAACCTTATTGGGAGCTATATGTTTGAGCCGTTTGGGGTTGAAAGACTAGGGCCTTGGGGTCCGAGTGCTCATCGAATATTTTGGGACATCGCGAAGCGGTTGGCTGACTCTTCACGTGCCCAGACGGCTGGCCTATTTTTAGCCAAAAGATTGCATTGCCATTCAACGTGGTAATGCTGCCAGCCTTTTGGGCACTTATATCATTGACAGCGACGCGAACGATTTTTTTGATGCCCAATGAGTTCCTGCCTTTTTCTTTTTTCTTATACTTGTATTATAAGAAGTCCGAACTCAAGGTTTGACAAAGAGCGATGGAGCGTAGTATCTTAAAGATTAAACTCACCGACTGAATTCGCAACACCACAATACGCTCCAAGACAGGTATCGCCGATGTTGGCGGCAAGTCTGCGAGACTGAAGTGAGACTGGGCGGGTCACACTTATAGGATGCATCCAGACAGATGGGCCAAAGTCGTCACACAGTGGGTGCCTTAAGACGGGTGACGTCACCGAGGCAGGCTTAAGAAACGCTGGCGTGACGATTTGGACTCGTTCCTAACCGATTGGACGGAGAAGGGACAGCATAAATAAATGTGGAAGAATATGGAGGAGGCCTTTGCCCAGCAGTGGGACAGTGCAGGCTAATGGAACAGAAGGTGTCATTATACAGGAACGGAGGCGTTCAATAAAGAAGGTGTCATTATACAGGAACGGAGGCGTTCAATAAAGAAGGTGTCATTATACAGGAACGGAGGCGTTCAATAAAGAAGGTGTCATTATACAGGAACGGAGGCGTTCAATAAAGAAGGTGTCATTATACAGGAACGGAGGCGTTCAATAAAGAAGGTGTCATTATACAGGAACGGAGGCGTTCAATAAAGAAGGTGTCATTATACAGGAACGGAGGCGTTCAATAAAGAAGGTGTCATTATACAGGAACGGAGGCGTTCAATAAAGAAGGTGTCATTATACAGGAACGGAGGCGTTCAATAAAGAAGGTGTCATTATACAGGAACGGAGGCGTTCAATAAAGAAGGTGTCATTATACAGGAACGGAGGCGTTCAATAAAGAAGGTGTCATTATACAGGAACGGAGGCGTTCAATAAAGCACTAAAAACTTCGCAAGCAATGGGTAATTACTACTGAAGGGGCGGGTGTCGACCTC
Organism: Hydraecia micacea; assembly: GCA_914767645.1. Taxonomy (NCBI): domain Eukaryota; kingdom Metazoa; phylum Arthropoda; class Insecta; order Lepidoptera; family Noctuidae; genus Hydraecia; species Hydraecia micacea. The sequence continues at coordinate 61,403 of OU611793.1, read as the reverse complement.
AGGATGAGCTGCTTCTCACACGGACAACTGTACCGCTTGCTCCCGCGTCACCAGTCCTGACTCTCTTCATATTTTGGGTGCTGAGACCAAAACTACGAATTTAGTACACAGGAAGGTATCTTTAATAATATGGCTGTTATTTTAGTAAATCGTGGTGACGAGTCACGATGACTTGCACGGGAACGATGTCGCGGGCAGAAGCTATTCATTAATTAAATAAATGGTCCCACTAGATATTTTTGCTGTTAATTTTCCCAATAATAAGCTTACACATCTTCTATCGAAAAGTATCACTTGGCAAGGTGCTACTTCCTGCTCAAGAAGTTCACGTAGCAACCCGACTGTGCGCGCGTGTGTGTCCGCGCGGCGCGACGCGGTACGACGCGGCACAGTTGCACGCTGTCGATGCGCTATCGCCGCGCGACGGATGTGACCCGTTCGCGACTCGCGGGATAACATCTCGCAGCTTCCGCCCATTTATCTGCCACGTCTCAGCCCTACGGCGCGCGGCGCCCCGCCACCGCCCACCTCACCACCCCCCACACCCGCCATCAATAAGACATACTATATCAATGTCAGACATAGCTCCCCTTGAATTCCAATAAATCAGAATGTACTAATGTTCGCTAATTAAGCTTTTAAACTGTTCGCGATGTTGACGAGAAGCTGCACCCCAATCGCGTAACACACGTTCAATCACAATCTGAATCATTTTGAAGGATATTGCTAATCCATTGCTTCATAATATGTTTGAAAAATGTGTCTGCTCAACTACGTAAATAACGCAATAAATGTTGTTGAACCGTCAACATGAAAGCCATTGTTAGTGTGTTACGCTGTACGCAACTACCCCGCTGGTCTGCCTGAAGAACGAGAACAGCTAAGAGACGTGCTACCTCCTGCGAGCGCCGGAGTGTAATGCATGCAAGGCAGCGGAGCAGATGGGAGTCAACTACCCCGCTGGTCTGCCTGAAGAACGAGAACAGCTAAGAGACGTGCTACCTCCTGCGAGCGCCGGAGTGTAATGCATGCAAGGCAGCGGAGCAGATGGGAGTCAACTACCCCGCTGGTCTGCCTGAAGAACGAGAACAGCTAAGAGACGTGCTACCTCCTGCGAGCGCCGGAGTGTAATGCATGCAAGGCAGCGGAGCAGATGGGAGTCAACTACCCCGCTGGCCTGCCTGAAGAACGAGAACAGCTAAGAGACGTGCTACCTCCTGCGAGCGCCGGAGTGTAATGCATGCAAGGCAGCGGAGCAGATGGGAGTCAACTACCCCGCTGGCCTGCCTGAAGAACGAGAACAGCTAAGAGACGTGCTACCTCCTGCGAGCGCCGGAGTGTAATGCATGCAAGGCAGCGGAGCAGATGGGAGTCAACTACCCCGCTGGTCTGCCTGAAGAACGAGAACAGCTAAGAGACGTGCTACCTCCTGCGAGCGCCGGAGTGTAATGCATGCAAGGCAGCGGAGCAGATGGGAGTCGCTGTCAGACACGATGTGCCATGGCGTCGTACACTCACGGCGTGCACCCAATCGGTCCCCGCCACGATGAGCTGAAATCGCGAAGTAGGGACTTATTAAAGGACTAGCTTCTGCCCACGACTTCGTTCGCGTGGAAGTCGTAAGATAACACAATATAATGAAATGACAGCCACATTTGTATAAAACTGTGTATACGTTTGTAGTTGTGCTCTCAGCAGCCAAAGTATACGGAGAGTCAGGACTGGTGGCGTGGGAGCAAGCGACGTACAGTTGGCCGTGTGAGAAGCAGCTCGTCCTGAGGTCGACACCCGCCCCGTCAGTAGCAATTTCCCATTGCTTGTGAAGTTTTTAGTGAATTATTGAACGCTTGTGTTCCTGCACATACTCTCTAAAGGCACAACACTGACTGATGCATTCTTACAGATTATACCTGACGAACGGCTGTCACTAAAATATTATACAGTAGACTGTACACACACGATCGGTATATCACTCACCTAACATACATGACAGAAGAGGGCTAAGCTTCATGTCTCATACAATTTGCGGTAAACTGTAGAAGATTACGAACATAATGCAATATTGCACATCCCGCATAGCAAATAGCGTGATAATGTATAGCCTATAGACTGACCAGACTTATAGGGAATATCTGTGCAAAATTTCAACAGAATCTATCCAAGTAGTAGGTATTTGCGTGAGACTGGAACATATACGAGTTCAGACAAACAGATAAACACACAGAACATCATAAAACTATATTTTAGGCATTACAATCGCTCCAGACCTCACAATATTTATTATTCGCCGTTAATGTCCCACTACTGGGCCAAGGCCTCCCTACGCTCCTGTGGTGTGAAGTCACGTACATACGTACATCAGCACATCACGTATAGCACATAGTTTAGATTAAGATAGATATGCTGTGTTCGTAGTCTTAGTATTCACATATTGTCACATACAAGCTGTGTATATATATGTTACTAATTAAAGGAACAAGGGGGTCAACAGTCAGTCGACAGTCAGTTGTCAGTTGACGCCTGAAGAACTACTCATCATGTTGTTTACTTAACCCCGCCTTCCCCCTACATCGCATGGCGACCCTGCCAGTCGGACCCTGCCTCCGTGGTATCTGGGACTGATCACCCTAGGATCGTGGAAGTTCTTAAAAAACAAGGAAATGACGTTGAGATATGTTTGAATGAATGGGAGAAAATGTTACGTAACACTAATGGTAAAAAAGTATTTTCAAAGTCGCGCAATATAGTGTATATGCCAGAAAACTCGAGTATTTATGTGAACTATGAATCTTTATCGGCATCATCGCGAGACGAGTTGTCGAAAGACATAGTAATTTTTTGTATTGAAAAAGGCATAAAAGAAGTTGTAATTTTGAAAAATCGTTATAACGTTAATTTTATTACAAGAATGGCAGAATATTTGAAGGAAAATAGTAGTTCCATGTGTGGGGATTTTAAAATGTGTGTGGTGAAGGATTTACGGAGAGTGGAAGGAAAAGATGAGAGGAAAATTATTTTGAATGATTTTCATATTTTACCCACGAGTGGTCATGCAGGTATACGCAGGATGGTGAATAATATAAAGAAGTATTATTATTGGCCATCTATTGAAAAAGATGTAGTCGAGTACATTGGGAAATGTGATAAGTGTAAGAAGCAAAAGTTTTATAGACATACTAAAGAACCAATGACAATTACTACTACTGCATCTACGTCGTTTGAGAAGATTTATTTAGATATAGTGGGACCTCTTGATAGGGACGAAAAAGGCAATGTTTACATATTGACTCTTCAATGTGAGCTTACGAAGTTTGTGGAGGCGTATCCATTAAAAAATAAATCCGCAAATGAGGTAGCAAAAGCTTTGGCAGAAAATTTTGTTTTGAGATATGGAATACCGCGTACAATTGCTACGGATAGAGGTTCTGAGTTCATTTCAAAAGTAATGGTGGAGCTGTGTAATATCTTGAGCATCAATAAGATCTTATCAACATCATATCATCATGAAAGTATAGGGTCTTTGGAAAACGTTCACAAAACTTTAGGTGCGTATTTAAGGATACAGACGAATAATAATCCATCAACGTGGAGTTCTTGGATTCCATATTGGTGTTTTTCTTATAACACAACAGTTAATACTGTGACCAAATATACACCTTATGAATTAGTTTTCGGTAAAATTTGTAGGTTACCAAGTAGTCTACAAGGTGAAAGTGTTGAACCTTTGTATAATTTTGATAATTATCCTTTAGAATTTAAGTACAGATTGCAAAGGGCTCAAAATGATGCGAAAGAAAGTTTGATAGCAAATAAGTTAGCAAGGAAACATTGTTATGATAAGAATCTTAATCCTATAACATATAAAAAAGGTGACTGGATATTGATAAAAAACGAAACAGGCAATAAATTGGAATGTATTTATAATGGACCATTTGAAGTTGTAAAGGACGAGTCACCAAATGTCATTATTAGATACAAAAATAAGATAGATGTAATACATAAAAATAGAACAAAATTATATTGTAAGAGTTAGGATATAAAGTTTAAAATGTATAGAAAAAAAAAAACATATTGTAATTTAGTTTTTTTTTTACTTTAAGAGGGGTGATGTGGTGTGAAGTCACGTACATACGTACATCAGCACATCACGTATAGCACATAGTTTAGATTAAGATAGATATGCTGTGTTCGTAGTCTTAGTATTCACATATTGTCACATACAAGCTGTGTATATATATGTTACTAATTAAAGGAACAAGGGGGTCAACAGTCAGTCGACAGTCAGTTGTCAGTTGACGCCTGAAGAACTACTCATCATGTTGTTTACTTAACCCCGCCTTCCCCCTACATCGCACTCCCTCCACCTCTCTCTGTCCAGAGCTGCCATCTGCCAAGGACCAACCCTTATGAAAGGAGTCCAGCTCATCCCGCCATCTCCGCCTGTTCCAGCCGTGATTACAAAAATTACTTAAAAAAAATTCAATGTACAGTTTTGACTTCGATACGATTTTATTATATTATTATGTTTAGATCCGTGTGTACACTTTTGAAAGGAGTCCAGCTCGTCCCGCCATCTCCATACCGTCCCCAATATTTTTTCATTCAACAGATCTAATTTTTGTTTCATATTTGTTGTTACGAGCTACAAAATAACAAACCGTTTGTTTCAAGTCTTAAATATATGGGGTGTCCTGAAAAATCAATTTTCTGTTTCATTTATACATAATTTCTACCTACACCTACGGGGTATACAAGCGTGACTATGTTATGTCATGGAGAACAAAATAAATACGAAGAATCTTAAGTAAGAACCAATACGATTATCACTTATTTTTGAATAATTAAACTTATTTTGTGCCATTACAATTCCTTTTTTCTCTGAAACCTCCATACTGTCGACGGTCGTCGCCGTAGTAAAGATTGGTCAGTAAGCCAACACCTTTTAAATGAGATACGTCTCACGTCTGTTGACTAAGTTTCAATTTTGGGCACGCTAATTGCCGTCGTCGTTTACTTAAAAAGTCAATATACAGTTTTGACTTCGAAACGATTTTATTATATGTTTAGATTCGTATGTACATTTTTGAAATATAATATGTCAACAAAAGAGATAAGTTTGTAGGATCATCGGATATAGTTGAAGTTTTGTAAGAAACCGATGGATGTTCTGGAATATATTAATAGAAAACAAACAACTCATTTGTCAAATTAAATTTCAGTCGACAACATCCATCGGTTTCTTACTTATCCGACGATCCTGCGTACTTACCTCTTTTGTTGACTGTACATATACTACAATATTTTTATGTTACATGACTTTTTTCATCAAACGATTACTTACAGATTATACTTTTTTCAATATTGAATTTAAAAAAACATTGTTATGTATAAGTCTTAGTGTTACTATTGTGTTACAAAATATAGTCAAATTAGACGTTTTCGTAGGTAATAGGTAATAGGTGATGTAATTTTTTTGTGTCTAAAACACGTGGAAACCGCTTTTCTTATTAGTGACGTGCACCAACCAGAGGGCAGTAAAGCAGGTTGTTACCAACCATCATATACGGACTACCCCTTATTTGATTGTTGTGTAGTTTACGTGACGTACAGAGCACACTGAGACAACTGTGCCTTCAGATGAGTTATCACATGCAAATGTTTCAAAGTTAAAAGCAGATGGAAATAATGATGACAGATGTCAGCCAATCTCTCGATAAAGAACAATGTCAGATGGCCATAGTAACTTTGGCTCAATATTAATTTGTCATGGACAGTGAAAATTCTTACGTTTTTTATGTAGTTTAATGTCAAAAGCTTTTCTGTGATTTCCACTTTTACAGTGAAATTCTAAAAAAGAAGTTATCCCGACATTTTAAATTGGAGGTTACTGTTGCTCTATCACGCGTCTGATAGCATCTTCTCTTTCTGAACTGTTACTTGAGGCGTGAGACCTTACGCGATGCAATGAATGACCGCAACCAATACAAAGATTACGATGCACAATTGATTCAGTTGGCGCATTGCTACTCGTTTGTTCAATTAGTAACCAACAGTAATGACAAACAACACTGTCATTTGGAATCTAAAACAAACAAAATACAGTTGTGTTTCAAATTAACGTTTAGCTTAGTTAAAGCAGTTGACATTCTATTAATAAGAATTGTACTTTACCTCAGAAAGTGAAGTCCATTGTCGTAAAAATGAACGGACTTCGTCAGATTCAACTAAATGCCGTTCCATCCGGAACACATTTACCACAATTAATACAACGTAGTGCAGTGGTGGCCAAGTGGTAACGGCCGCGACTTACGAGTACAACTCGTAAGTCGCGGCCGTTACCACGTTTTTTTTTTGTTGTCAAAACTGGAAGGAGGACGCGCGGGCTCGCGAAGGATGGACAGTGCAGGCTAGAAATAATAGAATACTCCGTATTATGTACACCATATAAATTACAGACATAAGTATAGAAACTTTACAATGGGTGACACAATGGGCGGTCTTATCGCTAAAACCGATCTTTTAAAGACAACCTTTGGATGGATTAAAAAGAATAATAATAGTATTTTATTATTCTGTTCTAATATTTTACACAATTAGTTGTGTTTTGTTCCACTGTCAAATTTTTCTTTTATTATGTATTAGTTACTTAATTTGTTAGCTTACTTCATTGTTTCATTTCATTGTGCATACTGTGGTCTGCTGTAGTTGAAGGAGTAGGTACACCTACCAAATACTTACTTTGTCGTCCATTAACTATGTATATGTAATGTTTAGTGGATTATCTTTTGTTGGAGATCCAAAAATAAATTTAAAAAAAATATTGCTGGAATATAAGAACACTTGCTTCAGAACCTACAAGAAGTGCAGAAAGTAAAAGATTGTCTTTTTGTATTAAAAAAGAAATCTGAATTGGCACCGGATGGCGCCTTATCCCAACAATCTTTGCAAATAAATGTATTCTATTCCATGAATATATCCCTAAGTCAACTACGGTTAATTTTCAACTGGCATACGGTGTGCGGTCCGGCGCGGCGCGGCGTCCGGCTCGTTGGCCCCGGGGGACACAGCCGGCCAGTGTGGAACTGTGGATGCTGCTCCCACAACCATAAGCGCATGCTTCTAAATATACGCGTACGCGACTGGCTTTTTCTTTGCTATACCTCTCAAAATCGCAACAATCATGTACTTAGTGAATGTGTTAACGACGTGTATGTCGCGACACAATACTGCCGGAGCATGGCTTCATGGGCGGGAGCGTGCTGCACTAGAGGAGCGCGACGTGCTCTCTACCATCGCTACATGCGTCGCTGGTGGACGCGCCAGACGTCGGCGGCCGCACTAACGAACAGATCGTCGCAGATGCTCGCTCTGTGTGTATCAATGTCCTTCTAATTAGACACACACACGATGCGCCAATTATCTGCATAAGACACTAAGCTTCAGTGACAATAATAGAGCAGCGCTGAGATGCGTGCGCGCCGCCGTGCCGCTCTATTGGTGCTCACACTAAATCCCGACGGGGTGAGGAGCTGTCCTCACTGCACACCACGCCACCTCAGGCTTTGACAGTTTACTATAATTGCTCTTCGAATGGGAACACATTCCATACCCTATTTATTGGTGACCACCACCAGTCCCCACGCATATCTTATGAAAGAAAATAAAGAAATATATTTATTTAGCACAGACCAAAAGACACACAATACACCAGATACATACATCAGATAAAAACAAACAAGAAAAAAAAAATTAAAAAGATAATAAAAAATAAGCAGGAAAGTGTGCCTCACGGCTGCGCTAAAAAGGAACCAATTCCTTAAAGAGTTTCAACTCATCTTGGTTGATCGTCAAGTTTTACAAAAGCATTCTTTTGTATTTAATTCTGCTGGAAGCAAATACTTACTAAAGCTTCTGAATCTTAACTATTAAACTTGAGTCAGAAGCTCTCCTATTTAAATCAAACGGTGATTTAAAGTACTATAAGTATATATAAGTAAATAAAGATCATATAAATATTTTTTGAATCAGTATAGACGTACCACAGCTTAAACGCGCAGCTTTTGCTTGTATCATTAATTTCCTCTGATAATAAGACAATTATTTGTAATTGTGTATTTTATATCTCCCTCTAAAGAGTCTGCTAACTGGACTACTCGGATAACAATAAAGAAGTACCAACGATCAAGGCAAGGATTAAAAAATCACACAATAGCGTTCAAGTTACCTATGAGGTCGCAATTGCATACGATATGAAACTGCAAGAGCAGGGTTCAAGCGGCGCAAGCGCAGCACCGGGAGGGGAGCGCGCATAGCTGCAATAAAAGTAAATCAGTGCTGCGCCGGATTAAAAGCTCCGAGGGGCAAGCGAGGGGCGCGGGGACGTGCGCTGGCGGGGCGGGGGGTGGCCGCCGCCGGCAGTCGAAGCCCGAGGCCCGCGGAGAGCGCACGAATGCAGTGTAGTGCGAAGTGTCCGTAGTGTTCCCCAGTGCAGTGAGTGTAGTGCGTGCCGGAGCCGACAGAGCCGCGGTCAGACAGTGAAGCGCTGCAGTGCGACGTCGCCAGCCCGTGGCGGCATGCGGGAGGCGCGCGCGCCCCGGCGGCGCCCGGCGCTGCGCTGACCTGATGCGCCGCGCGCGGACCCCGCGGCGCACGCCGCTGCTGCTCGCCCTCGCCCTCGCCTGCCTGCTGCGCGTACGTCCACACTACATACCACCACCATGCTCTACTTGACAACATTACGAGGAAACCCTCTTCAGGAGCTTCAGCTTATTTATACAAAACTGGTCCGAAGTTTCTACTCAGCCCTTGCATCAAAAAGTTCATCGTGCAAAACTCCAAATTGCAAATTCCGAAAACCCTCAAACATTGCGGCAAAAACTTTTAAAGTGATCGCTATTAGAGCTTTCTGAAAAATACATGATGTATTATGTCACAATCACTTTAATTCAAAATCTTAAGTTCCATTAATTGGAGTCAGGATGTCTGCTGCTCCGTCACAAATTCAAGGGATAATAATTGCATCCGTTGCGAATGCGATATGTGATGCGGCGTGTGATAGTAACATGGCAAGTATCAGTGACGGACGATGCTCACAGCGGTGCGGTATGTCCCGCGAGCTGCGTGTGCGTGACACTCATACTGATGGGCCATCACTCCATCAGCACGCAGCTCACGTGGACACGTCGCTCGTCTGCGCAGCTCTCCGCTCCGACTCCCGCCAGCTACACGCGCTCGCAGTGCCAGCACGTGCACCACACTCACATTCTTCTGACAAGCAAATTAACAAAGACCTTCTCTCAGCTTAGAATACGGAAACCTTCAAGTCTGGAAGCTTCATTATACCACACCCTACTCATACTCCAGGCTAAGATTGAAATAAATGCAGGGAGGACTATAAGAGAGATTTGTTCTGTACATTATTTATTTTGTTTAAAACTAACTTATAAGAGATAAAATGTATGTTTAGTACTTTAGTAGCTCCAACTTCCAGTCCCGCCAGAACGTCGAGCACCATACGGTTCTCAACAAATCTCAAACATCAACTTTTGGATCATGCTCGCTGTAGGTACTCCGACTTCTTCTCGAAAACTGGATGTAGAATTGATAAACTCGCTGTTACTACTGTCTTGAGAATATATTTTTATAAAGTTCTTGACTCGGAGAATTTAAGTTAACGACAACATAAAGTTGCAATATACAATTGTATCTAATTGAGAGAGACTGCCAAATAAGCACAAGAATAGATAAACAACAACTAACAAGCTCAGGACAACGACCTACTGACCACGCGAGTGTACGGAGTGTACCTACCACTGTCGACAACACAAACGAACCATCAACCTCACCAAATCCTGTGAACATGTCTCAGGACATCGCATGAGGATGAGTCGTAGACCGCTGGCTCACGATCTTGGAAAATAAACAGGTGTTGACTTTCACGCGCTGCACCTCGATGAGAGAATACCTAATCACGTGCTACTAGCCATCTAGTCCCTACCTCGAAACTATTCACTAAGGACACTAAGTACGCACGACAACATGCCTAGCATTCCCAGTGCACTGACCTCTCGTTGTACGGAGAGCCTCAACGCGACTTCAGCTGGAAATGCATAGCTTATGCCGCCTTAGCTTATGTCGTAGTGTCTGCCTATTCAGAAAGTTTTGTAGAAATCGACCTATTCAAATTCAAACTTTTATATCAATTAAACCATTTACAGGCACTTTTGAATTGTCGAAGAGTCTGTCAGTTCGTCAGTAAATTGTAACTATTTGCCCATTCGAAAACGTATGTAGATCCCTATGAAGAACGGGCAAAAACCTCCAAGGACAATCAAGATATTACAAAATCCTGGGGACATTATTCTTGTTGCGTCTGTGTGAACAATGTATGACTATGACTAGGTATATTGGTAACTTCCGCTACATGTATCACTGTGCAGAAACGCTCGCCGATATCAAATGAAGTTCATTCGTTAAAGATTCTCTGATTGGGCTCCTGCGACCTTTTCCGTGGGCGGCCAACATGAGATTCGACACAGAACAAAGGAGGATAGCTTCAGCCTGCCCGTTTTCAAAAAAACACGTTTCAATGTCTGCTTTTAAAGCTGTTACCTAATAGAAACTGTTCCGGTTAAATGTTTGTGTCATCTTTAACCAGTTGTGTATGAAGTGATCAAATGACCCATCGGGTGTTGAAATCTTATTGGAATTAAAATTATGACATTTATCTACATTAACATTTACTTCCGAAATAGAAGTAAACGGCAAAAGACGGTGCGGTGCAGCAGGTGTCCATCAAGGCTCAGTTCTAGGCCCGCGGTTGCATTTTATCAGATAGTCGCAGAAAAGACAAAAAAAGCAATAAATAATTGTAGATATAAAAGTCGTCTGATACGTTTTACTTTGACAGCAATAAACCTTAGAGTAGCGGACTGCATGAATAGTTTATGATGCGCACAATATTTTGCCAGAACAATAATATATTGCAACATTACCTAATGATGTCTTAAGATATTATACTCGGATTACCCAATGGTCCTTCTCTTTCTGTTTGTGTATTTACGACAGACGCCGTATCGCCTAGCGGTTCCATAATTCCTAGTCCTGTTTTGCTGATTTTATCACAGAACACTAAAAATATGAATGCTAGAGAGAAACCAACTCACATAACTTGGCTTTACTTGCGAAGTCTGCACTACATAGTGATGTGCGGTTGACGTTCTATCGATCTGTGTAAACGTACTGATATCTCCCATACTGCCATTCAATGGCAAACAGAAACGCAAAGTGTCGCGCGGGTGCTTATACCTAACATATTAATAAGTCCTCGAACGAATTCCACTAAAATGTTCACTTTCAAAGATGCGTGTAGAACATGCCCACTTCATTTTCTTGTTTTTTTGGTTGATAAGTACCCAAGAAGAAAAAAACAAATTACTTAGTACAATTTTTAAAATATTACTCAATAGCAAGTTTATAAGTAAGTTCATACTGTGTTCTACATAGTTTGAAACTATGTTTACACTGTTATGTGATGTTGCTGAGAGACTGTCATTGGCTCCACTACACACTACACGTACACTCTTATCAGATGATTATGATCACATTTTAATTATTATTATGTAACTTCTAATTATATTGTCATACGGCAAAAATACTCTCGTGATTTATAATTATAAGAAAACTTATATATTAGACCTTAAGCTCCCAATAATAATAAACAAGTGATTTTGAAATGAACGTGTTACATTTACTTACTTGTTTATTCAAAATAAATAACTGACAGATACCTACATCTGTAGCACCACGCTTCAGAAAAACAAAGTTCTTAAGGAGTGGCGGACCTGTTTTAATCATGTTAAATTAAGTTAATACGCACTTTTAAAATATACAGTTGATGTGTTCGAAAACATTTTGACTCAGAGATTATAGCTATATTTTTATTTTGTAATTCATATTTTACATGAACGCACTTCAGACGCAACCATTTGCATTCAGTCCGGAATCAACATTTTGTTTAATTCATTCAGATTTTAAACCTTTTAAAAAATCTAATAAAACTAGGTAAGCGTATGGTTTTTCCTATAATTTACAAGTCAAGTGCCATTTAAATCTGAACCCACCAACCCACCTACCTAAAGTAACTTTAGTTTGTCCGCGTTGACAACGCGCTGGCAACAGACCGAAAAAGTAATCAGCTGTTTCATGAAAAAGTGCAACACCTATGCGGCAGCCGGATTTGCACAAAAACAACAAAAAAAGAAATGTAACTTTCACCCCAGCCCCTTAAAAGAGGGTGCCAGTCCGTATTTCTTACGCATAATTTATTATAGGTAACCTACAGAAACAAATGAAGTCCCATCAAAAACAATTCATGTAAAGTAGGTTGCCAAGACTCACATACTCGCTTTCACTGCTCAAAAGTTATCAGGGGGATAGCGATAATAGTTATCAGGGGGATAGCGATGATAGCTGTCTCAGTCTGTCAAAAATACTACTCTGTCAAGAAAGTACCGGGAAAAGATCAATAATACACAAAATGTAAGTTATTCATCCGAATTTATTTTATCGCCTTCAATGTATGCTCCTTCAGAAACGATATACTTACACCTTTGACTTACGCCAACGAATCATCAAAACATTTTTTAAACGCTTTTTCCGGAATTGAGTTTATGTCTCGCCGCGAATTCTCCTTTGTCTTCTACCGAACGAAAACGGGTGCCACGAAGTGGTAATTTAAGTTTAGGAAGAAGTCGGCTGGAGCCATATCTGGTGAATAAGGTGGTTGCTCGATGGTATTTGTTGAGTTTTTGGTCAAAAATTCGTTCACAATGGTGGCCTTGTGCGAAGGCGCATTATCGTGGTGCAAAATCCAACAATTTTCTTTCCGCAAATCTGGCCTTTTTCTTCGAATTTGCTCTCTTAAACGCCGCATAACGCTCAAGTAATACACTTTATTTACCGTTTTACCCTCCAGCAAGAATTTTGAGTGCACAACACCGCGATAGTCAAAGAAAACAGTCAACATGACTTTGACTTTTGATCGACTTAATTGGCGTTTTTTTCGGTTTCGGTTCAGTTGGAAGGCGCCACTCCGAAGCTTGTTGACTAGTTTGCATGTCAAACTCGTAAACCCACGTCTCGTGACCAGTAACATTGCGTTTCATGAATGTTGGGTCGGAATTGACTCCTTTTAGCATGTCTTCAGCGACTCTTATGCGATTGAGTTTTTGGAGAAAATTCAGGTCTTTTGGGACTAGCCGAGCGGCAACATGTTTTAGACACAAGTGATTATTTAAAATGATACGGATCTACTCGTGAGACACAGAAAGTTCAGCGGCAATCTCTCTCTTTGACAAACTTGAATGAGGATTTTCAGTCAGTATTTCCTTCACTTTTGCGGTATTAACTTCAGTTGAAGACGTTGATGGCCTACCAGGGCGAAGCAAATCTTCCAGCATATCTCGACCGCTTTTTGAACGCTTTGTAACTCATAAGCACGTGTTTTTGAAAACGTCGATTCACCGTAAGCCTTCTGTAACATTTTCAGAAATTCCATTGGCGATGCAAAATTTAAGACAAACTCTTTGTTCGATGTTTTTGTCCATTATGAAATTCGCAATACACACTAGATAATTATGATCTAACTGAAAACAGCACTGTATTTAATCTAAATGACAGATACAACTCAAATTCCGAGCCAAAATGGAAAACAGTTGTGCCATATTTAACAACAAAAAAAAAACAAAAAATTGAATTTGTAATCATAAACAAATCATTCATTTCCGATACTTTTTTGACTGAATGTATCTCTAATTTCCCTACATTTTAGACAAATTTTGACATTAATTGTCGCTGAGATGAAATTGCTACTAGATTTTGAACGTTTTTAATTACGAGAATAATTGGCCTTCAGATCCAATGTAGAGCCAAGCCCCTAACTCTACAAGGCCTATCAACAAGCCTCTACTAATGTAGAGCCAAGCCCCTAACTCTACAAGGCCTATCAACAAGCCTCTATTAATCTTACATCTTGGTCAAAATGTATGACTTGGCCGCTCCATTGAACTATTCCATGACACAACAATAAAGACTAGTGACTTCATTTTTTACCAAGCCGTACCTTTTGGTGCTCATATTTCGAGAAAATTTTATATTTTGTCTGCAAATTAACATTAATTTGTGTTTTTATATTTTAATGTTAGTCTGTTCGAGTCAGTGCTTCCCCTTCAACACGCGACGGCAAGGACCACTGGACCAGCCACGAATAACAACATCCACGAACCATTCGACGCCACATAAACATTATTGTTACAAACAACATCCACGAACCATTCGACGCCACATAAACATTATTGTTACAAACAGACATTTGGGATACTCACTATCTATAGAGGCTGCCGAAAGAAATCTCATTGGAAACTGTGATCCTGTCTCAGTGACGCCCTTTAGCATAATTACATAATAGCCAAGTTTGACGCGATACACTTTACTGACGCCAACCTTTGATTACCAACCGTCAGATAGTTTATTTCATTTGTAATCCAAATACTCGGTAAATTAAACAATACTAACGAAAATAAACCGTAATTAAGTCCAGTCATTTTATCAGTCCGAGGTTTGCAATACCTACTGCAAATCATATAATAAAAGTAGACTCACATAGTCCTCGCATTCAGAATAATTAAAGTAAAATAATACTTTACAAAGTAAATATTCGTCATTTTGTATATAATATCTAATATTCATTGAGGCCAATGTGTATAGAAAGTGGTGTGATGGTTTTGTACGATAACTAAAACGTCAAGTTTTATGGTTTTATCTCAAGGCAGAGCGAGCAGCTCAACCCCAAGCTTTTTTGTCTTCTAAGTAATCAGATATTATATAGTGCCTATCCTTTTTTACAAAGTTTGGTTTTAATTCTGTTGTTAAACCGTTTAATGAGTAAGTGTCGGATGATGTTTAGTAAATCTATGTAGGTACATATGTATATCAATAACTTCTGTTCGCCGGGACGACTGGAGTGGTTTCACTGTTGTTTGTGTTCAATGTTCGTAATAGTCAGAATCAGGTTTGTTATTATTTTAATGGCATAGCTTCCCGCAAAAAATCCGGCAAAAACCGAAACGTCCTTTTTCTAAGGGATTTTTGTATAAATTATTGAAAGGACAATTCAACTCCCTAGAAGCTTGGCCCAAATTGAAACATGTTACATCACATAAACCGATATGGGCACATGAAACGTCAGAAGGTTCCAATTGGTCGTTTCCTATGGAGAAGAACCGGCAAGAAACTCCACGGTTACTCTTTTAAAACTAATTGGCTTTTACAATGTTTTCAAATTACAGTAGGTATTGGAGGACAGTGTAGGCATGTCAACAACTACCAGGTACTTGATAAAATAAAAAATGGTCTAAAGAAAAAAAAGTCTACAAGGCCTACAAAGTCCTCACATTGACAAAATATAAAAGAATCTATCAAAACGATTAATAAAAAAACCTAAACGATATGATTGCCATTACAAGCACTATCCCAAAGCTAAAACCAATGGTAATTGATCGTGTCGTCAATAGTAACTGTTACTGTGGCTGTAGGTACTATTAGTTAACTGGCTCGTTGGTCTCGTGGTCGCAAGCGCGACTGCTGAGCGTGGGCTCCTGGGTTCAATACCCAGGTCGGACAAAGTGTTATTGGGTTTTCCATTAGGAATTTCTTAGTAACAGTCCGGAGTTTGGAAATTGGCGGTTTAATACCCCCTGCCTCGGTGCGCACGTGTTGCCGTTGTTGGTCCTGCGCCTGATCACTCCCCGGTCGTGTCGGATTGCCGTCCCATCGGACTATGAGAGTATATAAAGGAACAGAGGGTGCACCTGTTTACGCATTCACTTGTGCACTGTAATATCTCCTGCGTACCTAGCTAATCTCCGTTGAGATTGGCCACCGTGACCGAAACCGGTCGGAAGGCTATTATTCTGTGCTATGGCACCAAAAATATCTATCGTGAAAAAAAGATACGACGATAGGAGAAAATCAGCAGTTAATTTAAATAATCACAGGTAAGTCAAAGTTGAGTTGTGTTCTAACAGCACTCTATCAACATGTCTCATCTTCAGAACAGATCAGTCTTGATATTGTTCATAACTCAATATTTATTCAAAATAAAGTATCAACTATGATACCTGTAACTATATTGTTTAGGAGATTTCACTTAATGATTGACGCCCAAAGTTGCGTTAAATTAGTGTTGAAATAAGTTCGGATCTTTCAAATGAGTTTTTATTTGACCATTCTGTTGACGTGCAGCTGTCGATAACGAGGAGACAAATCAATATCGTGCTTAACTTTGTACGTGTGATGCCAAACTGTGAGTCACCGCACATGTTATAGTATCAAGTGGTTGTATGAAATATTGCCGACGAGCGCAGCCATAATGTATAATATCTAAAAGGAAATATCCAAAAGCACTGCAAAAATTGTGAAACTTTTATTAAGTACTCTATCATTCATGAAGAAAGTTTGATAGTAGTAAGCTCATTGAGGGCTGAGGCGCGTTATGGGCGGATAGCGCGGTGGGCGTGCAGGCACACGGGGCGGGGCGCGGCGGTGGGGGCGGGGCGCGGCGGGCGGATCGCAGCGCTCCGCCTGCGCCTGCGCCGGCGCGCCCTAACAAACAAACGGCACGATGTAAACAAAGCTCCGACACGCGGCCCCGCTGCCCGTCCCGCTGCACCGCCCGCCCCCGCCGAGCCGCCCGCCCTCGCGGTTATATCCATTTAGTTAGTTCTACTGAGTAAAACAACAATTATTAAGTGTTAAGCAACATAACTTACGCGTATCTATGATTCTAAGTCTTCCGACAGATGCTTGTAGTCGGGGCTCTCGGGAGCGAGTCGGACGATCACAGTTGAAGGTTCCGTTATTAGGGTTATTAGATTGTTCCCTAAGAACTTTTCCATTACATTTGACTTAGAAAGATGTATTAATGATTCTAATGATTATAATTCTGTAAATACGTATCTGTTATAGTCGCGAATCATATTTTGATCAAGATAGAACCTGACACTGACCTGCAAATGGCAAAAAACGTAAGAGAAGGTCTACCACTGCGAATTCACCTTAAATTGTCCGTGGTTCCTCCCGATTATTGCCGATTCTTACTGAACTAATGAATATTTCTCTATGCCAATAGTAGGTACTTTCTAATTCCATACTAACTAAACTACAATTTGACATACGCCAACACTACGATCAGTCTAAACATTATTTCGTGTTTATTATATTTTTTCTATAGGCTGTATAGTGGTTTTGTCAGTGCTTTTATGTAAATAAACGTGCGCCACGCTAGCGATGCGCGCGCAGTTGTAGGCACAGACTACTTAGAGATACTACGTACCTATGGTTGTAGGTAAACCTGCGTGCGCACGCTAGCGCGGTGCGCGGAAGAACAAAACCAACGCCCCATTTTCCATACAAGTTAATATTTAACAACACAAGTCTGTTTTTTCCTCGCAAGTGTGTTGAAAAACGTCGTATGAAACGCGTGTGCATTGATCATTATACCCGAGGCTGTATTATTCGCGCGAGCCGCATACTATAATATTAATGAACATTACATGGGCACTTGTAGAGTGCATTTTTAGTCGAGAACTTGGTAAGTTTAGATCGGTGTCTGAGTAGCTAGCGTGTCTGAATGTCTTCACGTTTTGAATAAAATTCTTGATGTTTCCGGACGCATGTTTCTTAAATGTATATACTGGGAAGAGTTAAAATATTATGAAAGAAAGGTTTGCAACTATCTGTTTGCTCATTGTTTAAGTACAACCAATTTCTTTTGTAGGGTGGAAAGTGTTTGTGCATTTGTGCTGTTTCCCCAAAGGGTGACACCATAGCTAAGCCATGCATAGGCATAAGCATAATAGATGGTGAGAGCTGTTCGTAAATTGGTGGTCTTTTTTATTTCACGAAGGGCGTAAGAGAATTTAGACATTTTTGAGTGAGTTTTCTGTATGTGTGATTTCCAGTTTATATGTAGGTATGTCTATAACTAGTCCAAGTAAAGTAAATTCGTTAACGGTTTCTAATTTTGAGTCATTGAAAGTAAAATCTAAAGTTAAAGGTGTTTTTTTGGTAAGGGTGGAAAGTTATTAAATTGGTTTTGGAGTAGTTTATCTCGATGTTGTGTTCGTTCATCCAGTTGCATGTTTTAGTAAGTATGGAATAGAGAGTTTCTCCTATATATTCATTGTTTTGGCATGAGACTAATATGGATCTATCGTCCGCGAATAAGACACATGGCCCTTCTATGGTCTTAGATAGGCCATTAATATAAAGTAACAATAAGAAGCATCATCCTTGACAATGTAAACATTACAAACATACAGTTTCAATTTCTTTACAATTTTATTTCATGTAGATATAGATGGCTGATTGCTATAATAAATAAAGGCATTTAATCATTTTCGTTATTAAAATATTATTTGTAACTTTGACGTTAGGTACTTATTAGGTGTTGTTGTTGCACTAAAATCAGGACTTCGGGACTTATTTAATAATAGTAGACCCAGCCGAGATATAAAAATGTATGCAACAAACAAAAACAATATTTTATTAAAAAAATTACAAGAATTAATAATTATTACAGGTTTTGCTAAAATGTAAATTATATTCCTAAGGCATTAATACATAATCAAACAGTTTATATGTTGAGTAGCTTAACTCTAAAATAACTCAAGATTAAAAAAATTACATTAAAACGGTTATGTGACTGTTACCTTTGTTTACATCGTTTCGTTACATCGTTATCGGACGTATACACGGACTATGGTATTATGTCCGAGTCTACTTCGACACTTTGTGAAAAATAGGTGCAGTTGTCGAAATATATCAAAAAATAAATTTGGGAAAAAGGGCAGTAGACACAAGAAGTGGAGTAGAAGTGTAGTAGCAAGATACCTTACTTGAGCAAGATCCCACTCTACTCGAGCACCATTTCGGCGCTTTAGTTATCTATAGGCAATTCTTTCATTTGCAATAAACGAGGAGCATACATTATTTAACACTGTCCCGAATTTCAAGTCGATAGCATGAGTAGTTCTTGCAGTACGCAGCTGTGACAGACAGACAGAGACGCATCCCCTACAGAGTGAGAGTCAGCTTCTCGCATTACGTACTACTTATCTTCTCAAGCTTGTTCTCCTGAGCGTGTCGACTGGCGCGGACGATCTATATTTGCAGGAGTTCCCACTGCTTGTGTGAGGAACGTGTTCATGAACGGTTCAATAAATATATCTATGGGAAATAAAACACAATTACTGACTTTTGAAATATTATCATATTTTGTGTCTTGAATAGTACAAAAAAGTGCAGTCCACTTGGCGCTACGGCGTAGCACCTCTACGAACTCCGTAGAGGCTTCGCTACGAAATATTTTTCGTTAAATAATAATAAAATTGACATTGGGTGGGTAACAGTTTCTTTCATTTAGACGAGTTTATAATTACCCTAGCGAGTGCCCACGCGCCGGCGTCGCGCGTCGCTCGGGTGCAATAGCGGCATGTGAAAACATCGACATTTCTGTTCCATAATCTTAGTTAAATATTAATTTATGACACACAATCTTCCCGAAACAAATACCCTAAAATTTAGAGCAGTTAGAGTCTAAATGGTGAAAACCTCACAGACAGACACGAATAGTGATAGTTTTATATGTATCGATAGTGTTCCTGGTTTTTTTTTGTTTTTGGTATTAATTGACATTTTATTTTTTCTACGATTCTGATATTATTATAATTTTTTGACAATTTTAATGATTATTTTTTTATGAGTTGTTTAATATTTAAATTTAATTAATCACAATTTTGTTTTGGGTGTTTATCTGTTTAGAAATTAAAATAGCTTATAATTTTCGAGTGTGGACCACTAGAATGATGTCTGAAATAAATACTTTATGTCCTATATGACTTATAGATTAAGGTCGGGAGCACACGGGAGCCTATTGGGGTATCGGGTATTACAATGATGATTATCAACAAAAGATTTGACATGAAACAATACATAATTGTACGTCACTAATTAACGAGATGGCGCTAGTAGTACGAAATTCGCTGGTTGTCCTATAATAACAATGATTCGTCCAATCGTATTATATGATGTACCTATTCGCAATATTATTTTCGTAAAGTTGAAATAGTTATAATGCAACGTGACTAGCACAGCCGTGTTCAGTTCCGCGTGCGTTCCGCGTTCAAACATCAACGAACCAAACTTACCACAAGTTATGTGAGCAAACTCCATTGATAAAAGTTTTCCTGTAGCTGCTCCCGGCATGCGGCAGTACTTTAGCGTGTCCCCCATGCTATCAGCGAAGAGTGCAGCCAGCTGCAGCTAGTACAGATAAGATCGTGTGTTGCAGTGCGCGGCGGGGGCGGGCGTGTTCGAGCTGCAGATCCTCGAGTTCTCAAACTACCGCGCGGCGCTGGCGTCGGGCGCTTGCTGCGGCGGCGGCGCGCGGCCCGCCGAGCAGGCGTGCGCCGCGCCGTGCCGCACGCGCTTCACGCTGTGCCTCAAGGAGTACCAGTCCGCCGCCGCGCCCGGCGCCTGCTCGTTCGGCCGCGCCGCCTCGCCCGCGCTCGGCACAGACTCCTTCACGCTCGCCGAGCCGCTCTACACGCTGGCGCTGCCATTCTCCTTCCGCTGGACGGTGACTATCTTCTGCTTTTTCTTAGTTAGTTTTAATCACGGTCTGGCAGTTTGAGTAATTTATTTGGCCTACCCAAATGTCCTTTAGTTGGGATTGTCCCTCGAATCGTGGAGCTCCTAAAGTTCTGAGCTTTACGATTACTGACACGTGTGTGCCAGTGCACGACGTGTCAGTAATCGTGCAGCTCTTTCTTTATTGAATATACGCTAGTAATATATAAGTCAACGCAATAGACCATTTCAGACACCAATCTACATGGTCTCCATATGATCTGACCAAGATTTTTTAAAAGCGACTGTGGCCTCTGAGTTTGTTTCGGCCTTTCTTCTCAGAGTAGTATCAGATAGGAAACGCCGACCTCATTTAGTTTGTAAAAAATGATTGACATGTAAAAGTGTTTGAACAAACCTTCTTACAGAAATAAAATCATTTTACATTTATCATTGCTGTATCGACACGCGTCTGTTTGAATTGTCCACTCATCCACTCTCATTTAGCTAAACTTTGACATTATCCATTCGCAGAGATCCTTCACGTTGATACTGCAAGCGTTCGATGACTTTGAATACCCGGAGCCAGGTGAGTGAGCTCGAGTGTGTGTGTGTGCGTGGGTGAGGACGGCGTGTGCTGATTGCGTTACGTGTGACAGAGGCGGGGCTGGTGGAGGAGGCGTGGTGGTCGGGCATCGTGGAGCCGAGCGCGGAGTGGCACGCGCTGCAGCACGCGGGCGCGGCGGCGGCGGTGGCGTACCGCGTGCGCGTGCTGTGCCAGCCCAACTACTACAACACCACGTGCACCACGTTCTGCCGGCCGCGCGACGACAAGTTCGGCCACTACTCGTGCACCGCCGAGGGTGACAAGCGCTGCCTGCCCGGCTGGCAGGGCGACAACTGCGAGAAGCGTGAGTTCTCTTCTCTGCTCGGTCCCTACCTACACGCGTGTGCGCACGGGAGAAAAGTACTGATACAGTTGATTTCTTTGTTTTCAGCCGTATGCAAGGAAGGTTGTCACCCGACACACGGTCGCTGCGATCATCCTGGCGACTGCGAGTGAGTACATATTCAGCTTTTTACGAATGACTAGTTCAAGGGTAATAAATCAAATGAAATCGATTCAAACCGCTCGGCGCTCTTCAAAATGATGTTCTTACCGAGTGCTGCATGGTTACAGTTGCCGGCCGGGATGGCGTGGCGAGTTATGCTCTCAGTGCCAGCCCTACCCGGGCTGCAAGCACGGCTACTGCAACGGTTCCTCGTGGGACTGCACCTGCGACACCAACTGGGGCGGCATCCTCTGCGACCAAGGTACGGCACCGAACTCGCATACCTGCTTGATCTCGCGGATGCTCCTTAATCTGTTACACCTCAGCCTACCTGCAGTAGTGTCTCTCCTTTCTCTCTAAATCCATCAAAGGTTTTCTTTAAAAGATTGCTTTTAGCGATAAGACACCCATTTGGTCACGCCTTGTAAATGTTCTACATTTATATCTATAATATTTATGGTGTACATAATAAAGAATATTCTATACTGGTCTGTTAACTTACCCATTTCGTCACCGTCGCCTCTCTCTCTCACCGTCGTCCGCTTGCTTGTGGTCTCCCTGTCAACGGACCCTTTATAACGTACAATATTTCCGTCGTGCAGATCTCAACTACTGTGGCACGCACGAACCGTGCCAGCACGGCGGCACGTGCGAGAACACGGCGCCGGACCAGTACCTGTGCCGCTGCGCAGAGGGCTTCTCTGGCACGGACTGCGAGCGCGTTGACAACCCGTGCGCGCCGCAGCCGTGCGTGCACGGCGAGTGCGCGCTGACGTCGTCACCGCGCGGGTTCGCTTGCGCGTGCCAGCGCGGCTGGGGCGGCGCGCTGTGCGACCAGGACGTGGACGACTGCGCCAGTGCACCGTGCCGCAACGGCGCCACCTGCCGAGACCGCCTCGACGCCTTCTCCTGCGAGTGCGCGCCCGGCTGGACCGGACCCACCTGCTCCGAAGGTACGCTGTCTGACTGCCTTCTGTCTCGAACTTATCTCTTCTCGACTCTCGTGTGTCTACGTATGTCTCTACCCCATCGCTGTGTTTATCTCGCAGACGTGAACGAGTGTGAGCAGAGAGACGCGGAGGGCGCGGGCGAGGGTGCGCTGGGCCCGTGCGTGAACGCGGCCTCCTGCAACAACACGGCGGGCGGCTACAGCTGTGCCTGCCTGGCGGGCTGGACGGGCCGCGACTGCGAGGCTAACGTGGACGACTGCACGGGCCAGTGCCTGCACGGTGCTACCTGCATCGACCTTGTGGACGACTTCCACTGCGCGTGCGCGGCTGGCTACGCGGGCCGCACGTGCGCACGCGACATCGACGACTGCGCGCCGCGCCCCTGCCGCAACGGCGGCGAGTGCGTCGACCTGCTCAACGCCTACCGCTGCATCTGCCCCGTCGGCTTCTCCGGCACCAACTGCGAGGTACCGCAGCGACACCCGCGCTCGCCTCTCTCTACTAATGTGTCACTAACGATCAGCGTCACCGCTCAGGAGGACCGCTCGCCCTAGCTCTAACAACAACTAACCCGTCTTCTGCTTTTCTAGCTGACCTCCTGTTATGGACGCTACTGCGCGGTGAGTCTCTTCTAAACACAATTATGTCAAGAAGTTTATGAATGTACTGTTGAGTTGTGTGGTGTTGCTAGCACTGTACTCGAGTGTGTTCACACCGGTGTAACGTGAGCCGCGCGCTGTTCCAGGACGACCGCGACCACTGCGCCGGCGCGCCGTGCGGCAACGGCGCGGCGTGCTACACGGCGCAGAGCGACTACTACTGCCACTGCGCGCCCGGCTGGACCGGCAAGAACTGCACGCAGCGCGCCGCCAGGGAACGTACGTACCTACTTCACTTGATTTTCAATCATACTTAGTCACTAGTACCACTGTTTACACTGGCGACGTCGTTGTTGTCCATCATGCCTGGATCGACTGCACGTCGCCTTCACCCCGGTGTAAACACTCACACGCACATAAGAATACGAATGAATACACCATATACAACTAATCTAACCAACATTTCGATAAAACAAAATTAAATATTTTAAACTAGCTGTGCTCGCGGCTTCGTTCGCGTGGATGACGAAACATATCCTTATAAAAGTAAACCTAAGTACCTACCTAATTAAAAAAAAAAAAATCAATAACAGAAAATAAAATATCTACCTACCTAAATAAACCTATTTCTGATGATAACTAATCTAAACTCAATAAATAAGCAAAATCCCTAAAAACTAATATCTATACGAATGACTAATCCTACCTAACAGTATTATAAAATAACCTACGGTCACTACGTACTCTATCAAATATACTACCTATACTTTAAAATTAAAATCTATACCTACGACTTATAAAAATAAACCTAAATAAACCTTAAACTGTACTTAGTAAAAACTAAAAGGAATAAAACGGTCGCACTGAAAAGCACGGTTTAGAATTGCAAGTAGCAGTTAAAACATACAATTTATAGAATGCTAATAAGAACGAACGCTCGCCACTCGACACGTCCGTTCAAATCAAAATTCAAAAAATGTATGATGCGCGCGCTCAGACTCCGTCCTTATATACGGTAGCGATCCGTGGCGGCCGCGCGCCACGCGTGTGCTGCGAACGGTGCAAGCCAAATTCAACCTTCAGCACTACATTTACAGCATAACTTAGGGCCGCTGCACACGGCTAAGATACTATAATATTTTATCTTAAGATACAATATCGCTCGCCATACAAATTCATCTTAAGATACGAAAATATGAAATATTATTTATTATCTTCGTCGTGTGTAATAAATAGTCCATTGAATTGTATGGCGAGCGATATTGTATCTTAAGATAAAATATTATAGTATCTTAGCCGTGTGCAGCGCCCTTTAGTGAACTCCACTGCGGGTGACGTACCCTACGACAAACTTATTATTGTGATGAAACCCAGTGTGATGCCCAGGATATTAAAGAATAATTATACCAAGTTTCATCGTAATCGAACCGGTAGTTTTTGCGTGATGCCTGAACAAACAGACAGACAGACAAACATTTTATTAATCACATTTTTGGGTTCGGTGTCGGTCTAGTAACACCCCCTGCCATTTATTTTTTTGATATTTTCAATGTACAGAATTTTCACTTCTACAGATTTATTATAAGTAAGTATAGAAGATAATACTGAACTAAATAAATACCTATACTTCAACGCCCGCACAAATGAAGCAGATGAAAAGACAACGGGTGTAAAGG
Source organism: Hydraecia micacea (assembly GCA_914767645.1). Taxonomy (NCBI): domain Eukaryota; kingdom Metazoa; phylum Arthropoda; class Insecta; order Lepidoptera; family Noctuidae; genus Hydraecia; species Hydraecia micacea. The sequence continues at coordinate 36,438 of OU611793.1, read as the reverse complement.
TCCGGACGCCACGGGCCGCGCGCTGGGCGCGGTCAGAGTCCGTCTATAGAAAGACAACAGGTGTAAAGGTCCGGGCGCCGCGGGCCGCGCGCTGGGCGCGGTCAGAGTCCGTCTATAGAAAGACAACAGGTGTAAAGGTCCGGGCGCCGCGGGCCGCGCGCTGGGCGCGGTCAGAGTCCGTCTATAGAAAGACAACAGGTGTAAAGGTCCGGGCGCCGCGGGCCGCGCGCTGGGCGCGGTCAGAGTCCGTCTATAGAAAGACAACAGGTGTAAAGGTCCGGGCGCCGCGGGCCGCGCGCTGGGCGCGGTCAGAGTCCGTCTATAGAAAGACAACAGGTGTAAAGGTCCGGGCGCCGCGGGCCGCGCGCTGGGCGCGGTCAGAGTCCGTCTATAGAAAGACAACAGGTGTAAAGGTCCGGGCGCCGCGGGCCGCGCGCTGGGCGCGGTCAGAGTCCGTCTATAGAAAGACAACAGGTGTAAAGGTCCGGGCGCCGCGGGCCGCGCGCTGGGCGCGGTCAGAGTCCGTCTATAGAAAGACCACAGGTGTAAAGGTCCGGGCGCCGCGGGCCGCGCGCTGGGCGCGGTCAGAGTCCGTCTATAGAAAGACAACAGGTGTAAAGGTCCGGGCGCCGCGGGCCGCGCGCTGGGCGCGGTCAGAGTCCGTCTATAGAAAGACAACAGGTGTAAAGGTCCGGGCGCCGCGGGCCGCGCGCTGGGCGCGGTCAGAGTCCGTCTATAGAAAGACAACAGGTGTAAAGGTCCGGGCGCCGCGGGCCGCGCGCTGGGCGCGGTCAGAGTCCGTCTATAGAAAGACAACAGGTGTAAAGGTCCGGGCGCCGCGGGCCGCGGGGGGCGCGGTCAGAGCCCTTCTATGGAATTGAGTGTGTTATATTGTTATTTTTAACCAGTAACTGGGTTGTAGAGGTCAGATAGGCAGTCGCTCCATTTAAAATACTTGTATTACTGTATCTCTAAAAATTGAGTTTGGTGCCTAGTACAGTTAAGAGTACTCTACCTAGTGCATTATGTAAATGGTGATGATGCAGCAACGAAGTGTAAATGTTGGTGGTCGTTATTCGTGGAGGGGACATTTTGGTGTCCATCCTTGTGAACATCCTTGGTTGTAACATGTTTGTTCCGCGCGTGCAGAGAGCGACGTGTGCACGGCGGGCGGCTCGTGCGTGCGCGGGCGCTGCGTGCGCGTGCCGCCCGCGCCGCCGCGCTGCGCCTGCGAGCCCGGCCACACCGGCGCGCTCTGCGACACGCGTGCGTACTCTACACGTTACCGTCGCTTCTGCAGCGAGTGCTACTGTAGCGCTACACCGTGTTCGTTTCGTTACAGAGGTGGACGAGTGCGCGACCAGCCCGTGCCGCAACAACGGCAGCTGCGTGCACGGCGCCGCGGACTTCACGTGCATCTGCCGCGACGGCTGGACAGGTACCAACCATGATACTGACTTCCAGTCTTGTTAAACTTACTAAACTCGTATAATTCTCCTTTAATTGGTAACGCATTATGTGCATTTATGTCCTTACAGGCAAAACGTGCTCAGTGCGAATCGAAGGGATCGACCGTTGCCCTGAAGGTACATGTGCCAACGGAGGCACATGCGTGCGCGAAGGCGGTGGCTGGCGATGCGCCTGCGCCACCGGGTGGGCGGGCGCTGCGTGCGACGCGCCGCTCGTGTCCGCGCCGCTGGCACCCGCTGCGCCCGCGTGCCCGTGCGCAGCGGGCGGCTCGTGCGTGCCCACGAACGCGCCGCCGGGCTGGGCGTGTGCGTGCCGCGAGGACCGCACGGGCGCGCGTTGCGAGCACGCCGCCGAGCCGTGCGCTTCCGCGCCGTGCCGCAACGGCGGACGCTGCATGGGCGGCGTGGGCTGGTGGGCGTGCGAGTGCGCGCCGGGCTGGGCGGGCGACACGTGCAGCGCGCGCGCCGCGCCGCCGCCCGCCACGTGCTCGCCCGCGTGCCCGCCGGCCGCCGCCTGCGTGCCCGACCCGCGCAGCCCCGAACGCGGCGCGCGCTGCGTGTGCCCGCCGCCACCTCAACGCGCGGCACGCCGTTGCCTCGAGAGTGAGTAATGTTGACCGTTCACTACTGATTGTGGTCTAGCCGTCTTGTCCACTGTAGTATCCTCTTCACATTGATTTGTTGCGCAGTGCTGGCGGGGCTCGGCGCGGACGGCGACGAGGGCGACGAGGCCGGCGCGGGCGCAGAGGGCGGCGCGCCGGACGGCGGCGCGGACGGCGAGCCCGGCGTGTGCGGCGCCGACAACGGCACGTGGTGGTGGGGCTGCAACGCGTGCTGGTGCGACGCGGGCACGCCGGCCTGCACGCGCCTGTGGTGCGGCCTGCCCGACTGCCACATGCCCAACGCGCAGCCGTGCCGCACCGACGAGGTAACCACCGCGCGTTATATTTCTATATTCTTAACCCCTTGTCACAAAATACAGAGAGTACAGAAGTCAATCACATGTACCTATGTACTTCACTTTTCATACCTATACTCGGCGGTCGCGCTAGGGTTGACAACTTTGGCTTATGCACAAAAAACTATCGTGGTAGTGGCACTCGTATCTAGTTGTGACTACCCTATTTACACAATTTATTTTGCCCTATCCGTTTTAGACCAAAACCTATCAAATGACACTAAAAACAACACAATATCTACACAAACAAAAAATCATGTTTTCAACTTACGTAATAATAATAATAAATAGCCCTGGATAGAAGGGTCCGTACACTGCTGACCGCAAATCGGATGCATCACCCACGATCATCGGTGATGAGACTGTATATCCCGCGGAAGTGCGGGGGTCGAGGCTTTTTAAATGCGAAGACCCTCCACAACCACGAGGTGTGCAGTCTCAGGGAATATTTTTTAAAAGCTGAAGTGGGTATGCACCGTGATGTAGTTGCAGTGGACAAGGGGCTCACCCCGCTCTCCATGGCTAAAGAGAACTGGCGCAAACCTGTAGTACTTACTACCGATGACCGCAAGAAGGTATGGCAAAGCAAAGAGCTTCATGGGCGCTTCTATCGGGCTCTTCATGAGCCCGGTGTAGATTTCTTAGCGTCCGTATCCTGGCTACGTTTTGGTGACCTCTTCGGGGAAACCGAAGGTTTTGTCTGTTCAATTATGGACGAAGTTATCTTGACGAATAACTACCGGAGACATATTATGAAGGACGGGACGGTTGACGTGTGTCGGGCATGCCACCGTCCAGGTGAGTCTATCAGACATATTATCTCTGGTTGTTCTCGTCTGGCTAACGGCGAGTACTTGCACAGGCATAACCAAGTAGCCAGGATTATTCACCAGCAACTTGCTTTGAAATATAAACTTGTGGATTCTGAGGTACCGTATTACAAGTATGTGCCCGACCCAGTTCTTGAAAATGACCATGTCACGTTGTACTGGGATCGGTCTATCATTACTGACAGGACTATTGTCGCCAATAAGCCTGATATAGTGGTGATAGATCGATTAGCGCGCCGCACAATGATTGTCGATGTTACCATTCCACATGACGGGAATCTCGTGAAAGCTGAGAAAGAGAAACAAATGAAATATCTTGACTTAGCACACGAGGTTGTTGACATGTGGAATGTGAGCTCGGCTGTCATTGTGCCGATTGTCGTATCGGCCAATGGCCTTATGGCCGAAGGCCTCGATGAACATCTATCGAGGCTTTCGTTAGGCGGTTGGATCAAGAGCCTGATTCAGAAGGCAGTACTCCTCGATACGGCACGCATTGTGAGGAGGTTCCTGTCTCTGGAGCCCTAACCACCGGTAGCTTGGACCCTGTTCCCGACACCGGCGGACTACTATTTTTTTATATTTTTAAATGTTTTTTTTTTTTTTACTTATTTTTTATACTTTAAGAAATATTTAAAAATATAACCGAATATGTAAATAGATAAATAAACGAAATAATAATAAATAAATTGATTTATTTCAGGTAAATAACACCCATTGCCACACGACATAAATAAACACACAAACACATAAATTAATAGAAAACATAATAAATAAATAAAATAAAATCAAATAAAATCAAATCAAATTAAATATAAACTTAAATTAAAACAAAATAAATCGAATGAAATTAGAACACATAAAATAAGTAATATTTCGTGGCGTGAATTTACCTTACAAAAAGTTACTTCGTTTATACTGATTCAAAATAGGAAACTATTATATAAATCGAGCTTAGATAGCCACCTTATGACCTTACAACATATTCTTGCCGCGGCGGCGGCTACGCGAGCGGCCGGCGCGCCGAGCATTTCTATCTTAACTGTTTATAATGAGGAAGATGAGCGTATTTTTTTAGCTTATAGGTACTACAATATAAATACCTAATATAAATTGTAAACATATTACAAGGCCACAGTCATGTTCGTTATTACGGCGCGGGGCCGGGGGTCGGGGGCTTGCCTACTTACCTCTCTGAAACAACTGGTAGGTTAAAAAACGACAATTCAGCATTTAATGTTGAATTTAAACAACCGTCCACCGTATAATAACTTTTTTTTTGTTGCTCCATTTTTGCACTTCACAGACGCTGTCTCAAGCGGATGGCACTCGCGCTCGCACTGATCCCAACCGTTCTGAGATATGGTGTCCGCGAGCGGTGTCTATGTGTGCGTTGCTCGAGCGCACTTTGTATGTAGATTGACTTCTGTACTCTCTGTATTTTGTGCCTACGTACCGTGTACGTGAGCGAAGATGTCATTGTGTGTTTTCGTAACCAGTTCTATTACCTACTGGACTAACTGCGTACTAACTGCGTACTAACTGCGTACACCTGCCCAATCAATAACCAGAAGGCTAATTCTCGTAATTTAACACGTTCAAAATCTAGTCGCAGTCTCATCTCAGCGACAAAAAAATGTCAAAAACTTGTCAAAATGTAGGGAAATTAGAGGTATTTTTGACAGATTGAGACTGAGATCAGACTGAACGTTTTTAAAATTACGAGAATTGCCCCTCAGATTTCTTTCCATATATCCACAAACTTTTTGACCTCTTTATTTAGTTAAGTAATTATAAGACAAGTCAAGTTTCTTTTATAAGTACAGGGCCAAATTAAATTAGCTAGCAAAACTCCGCGGACGTGATGGATATCGATATCTTAAAACACGATAAAACTAAAATAAATAGATTTTCTCAACTCACACTTTTTTTTTTTTTTTTTTGTGGATGGGAAATCATCTAATGACTCCTCCCGCTCTGGGTGGAGCGGAAGGGAGTGTCAGACTCTTACTGACTAAAACCCACCCGTGTTCCTTCCTTAGCCCTTTATGTTCCGGGGCAGCGGTAACCCTTTCGGACGATCCCGCTACCCCGGCAGATCAACTCACACTTCAAGTAACAAAACATCCAGCGGTCGTTGAACCCCAAAAAAATCATCAAATCTTTTATATTTTCATGATTAACACTTCTATTAGCTTCAATTGTAACTAACATAGAAATCAATTGTGACCTACTTCTAATACCTAATCGTATCGAAATGAAACTTTGTATGTATAATTTGTTACGATGACAAAACTATAACTTGGTATCTTGGAGCTGATCTGATGATGAAGCCAGAAGGCGGATAATGGAACTCTTCACTGCCTTGTTGTAAGCCCCTCGAGTTTATATGATTCGTTCTAATGAGAGCAATATAAAACACGAGAGCGTTTTTTGAGTAAAATATAAGTGCGCTCCACACTTTTTAAATTCAATTTAAGTCAATTTATAACTTTTAGTGCGTGACAAAAGCGTGTTTTTTTTTTTTTTAAACTAAGTAGGTACATAATTTTTTTATAGTGTTTAGATATTGATACTCATCACGTCTGTAGAGTTTCGCTAGCTAATTTAACCGGTCAAGCTCCGCGCGTACCCTATGTAGTACGATACAATAGAAAATCAATTGTGTCTCATTAGCGGAGTTTAATGAGTTAATTTGAGCTTGTATACATTTTACTAAATTCCAATACCAATGTGATTGTCGCAGGTGTGCGTGCCCGCCGCGCCGGCGCTGTGCCTGCGAGCGCCGTGCGCGCCCATCGGCGAGTGCCGGCGCGTGTCGGGGCGGCGCGTGGAGCCGCCCGCGCTGCCGGCGCCGGCCGCGTGCTGGCCCGGCGCGCGCGACGCTCGCCTGCCGGCCGGCTGCGCGCGCGCCTCGCTGCAGCTGGCGCGCGAGCGTCTCGCTCGCGGCGCGCACGTGGAGCGTGCGTGCGCCGCGCTGCGCCGCGCGCTCGCCGCCGCACTGGCCGCGCGCGCCCCGCCCGCGCCGCCGCTCGCGCTGCTCTGTGACCTGGCACCAGATGATGACGACGCGCTTGATCTTGCCCTGGTAAGAATGTGTATTCTGACGCCGCTTCCCACCTTACCTACACGTAAATTAAAACAAAACTGTTTTGCCGGATCTACAAGTTAGTTCCCAGATGATCTTCATATTTTTTTTTGCATTGAACAGTGGATCGGCGACGAAGTGGGCACGGACGGTGCCGAGCGAGCCGAGGCGCTGGGCGCCGCCGTGCGCGCCCTCAGCGAGCTAGTGTCGCGCCGCCGCCTCGCGCACCACGCCCTGCTGGGCGCCGCGCTGCGCCTGCGCGTGCCGCACGCGCCCGCGCCCTCGCCCGCCACCGACCCTACCTCGCCATCGCCCGCACTGGCGCTGACGCTGGCGGCGCTGGCGCTGGTGGTGCTGGCGGGCGCCGCGGTGGGCGCTGCGTTTCTGCTGCGCCGGCGCCGCGCCGCCGCCGCAGCCGAGCGCTCGCGTCGCTGCGACGAGGAGAAGTCCAACAACCTGCAGAACGAGGAGAACCTGCGGCGCTACGCCAACCCGCTGCGCGAGGAGCCGACGGGCGCGGCGCGGCGGCCGCCGGACGAGCTGCCGCGCGCGCACTCGCTGTACAAGGCGCAGAACGCCGACGCGCGCAACGACACGCCGCCGCGCGACAAAGAGCTCACCAAGCGCGCGCTGCCGCCGCCCGAGCCGCCGCCCTCGCGCCACCCGCCGCCCGAGCGCCTCACCGTGCTCGTGTGACGTCACCCCACTGCGCGTGACGTCACTCTGTGATACTAGTGGAATACTGGCCCAGGGCCCCGCGACATTAACTATTTATTGTTGTACGACGCAGATCGCCATCTTGTAAATATTGTATTTTATGTAAATAATGTTGAACAGTGTGTTGTACGTTTTGTGAGTGGTTCAATCAAATGGAGTATTTTTGTTTGTAAAGGTTGTAAAGTGAAAATGAAAAGTTGTTGTAATAAAAAATAAACTGAGTTTATTAGATAGTTTTATTGATCTCCTCTCTCATTGTCTTATCTTTTGAATTTATATTCATTTATTGCGTACCAAATATGAAACATGTTACAAAAAGGCTTAAATCCAGGTACGTACAAATTACGTATAAGCCCTATCAGGGCAAAAGGATAAAATAACAAAAAAAACCCCCGACTCAAACAAAAACCTCTAAAAACTAAAAAATAATATAAATATTTTGATCCAAGCGTCCTCACGTCGCGGGACGGCTAATGAAAATTAGAAGTTAACAGCAGCTATGTTTTCATAGTGTACATTATTCTACTTGTCAAGCCCTTTCATTTGATACCCATATTAAAGGAGTTGTGAAAAAAAAAATGTAATTCGCCATATTGTGGTGGCGGCCATCTTGGATTTGAAATTTGTAATATTGTATAGTATTCTACTAGTCAAGCCCTTTCATTTGATACCCATATTGAGGAAGTTGTTGAAAAAAAAATGTAATTCGCCATTTTCTGGTGGCGGCCATCTTGGATTTGAAATTTATCATAGTGTATAGTATTCTACTAGTCAAGCCCTTTCATTTGATACCCATATTGAGGGAGTTGTGAAAAATTATGTAGGTAATCCGCCATTTTGTGGCAGCGGCCATCTTGGACCGATTTTCATCAAACATAGCTAAGAACACTCCCGACTAATTCACCTTTCAAACAAAAAAAACAAAATCAAAATCGGTTCATCCGTTTGGGAGCTACGATGCCACAGACAGACACACACACACACACACACACACACACACACACACACACACACACACACACACAGACACGTCAAACTTATAACACCCCGTCGTTTTTGCGTCGGGGGTTAAAAACCAAAACTATTAAAAACTAAAAAGTACAAAGTACATAGGTATTTATTTAACTTCAAATGTAACTTACCTAAAAAGGACATAAATTATATACAGGATTATTGGAAAAACACCAACGACCTGTTAAGAGGTCATTGCGCTCATCATTATGAACAACTTTTACTATGGGACCAAACCTGAAATCACGAAAAAAAACAGCTTCTCCCTACATTTATGTTCGTATAACTCGTCAAAATGTAGGGAACAGCTGATTTTTTTTTCGCGATGACATGTTATGATATGATTACATGACATGAGATGATGACATGCTATGATATGATTACATGACATGAGATGATGACATGCTATGATATGATTACATGACATGAGATGATGACATGCTATGATATGATTACATGACATGAGATGATGACATGCTATGATATGATTACATGACATGAGATGATGACATGCTATGATATGATTACATGACATGAGATGATGACATGCTATGATATGATTACATGACATGAGATGATGACATGCTATGATATGATTACATGACATGAGATGATGACATGCTATGATATGATTACATGACATGAGATGATGACATGCTATGATATGATTACATGACATGAGATGATGACATGCTATGATATGATTACATGACATGAGATGATGACATGCTATGATATGATTACATGACATGAGATGATGACATGCTATGATATGATTACATGACATGAGATGATGACATGACATGAGATGATTACATGACATGAGATGATGACATGCTATGATATGATTACATGACATGAGATGATGACATGCTATGATATGATTACATGACATGAGATGATTACATGACATGAGATGATTACATGACATGAGATGATGACATGCTATGATATGATTACATGACATGAGATGATGACATGCTATGATATGATTACATGACATGAGATGATGACATGCTATGATATGATTACATGACATGAGATGATGACATGCTATGATATGATTACATGACATGAGATGATTACATGACATGAGATGATTACATGACATGAGATGATGACATGCTATGATATGATTACATGACATGAGATGATGACATGCTATGATATGATTACATGACATGAGATGATTACATGACATGAGATGATTACATGACCTTTCTGAACCGTTCTGAACTTTCGAAGGGAAGCCGGTGAGAATCGAGTTGTATGCTACTTTCGCCACTGGTACTGAGGTAACAAACATAAGAAAAAAAAAATACAATCGAATTGAGAACCTCCTCCTTTTTTTGAAGTCGCGGTCGGTTAATTAAACGAACTTACCTGAAGTGAAGTTCAATCCCAATTACACGAAGGCTCTGTCTGAAGAGATCAACTCCCACCGTATGCGTTTTATGTATATCAGTGTGATTACCATGGATCCCGTTCCCTTTACTTTAAACTAAATGATTTACCGAGAGAGGGCACCACTAGTTGTTTCATGTTTTTTGCTTATTTTGTTGATTTCAAAGGAGGTGTTTTTTTTTTCATACAACTGTGGCCAAACAATGTACAGACGCCAGCACATCAACCTACACCTAACTGTCAAATTTTCCCAATCAACATTGAACCTTATGCTTTAGCGATAAAGTTGAAAACCTATTACAGAAATCTGACAGATTGTAGTAGGTTGATGTGCTGGCGTCTGTACCATATGAACAAAAGTACTGAAATACAGGAAAAAAATCGCAGATTCTGAAAAAAAATATATTGGATTTATTTATACATTTGTACCACATGAAATTGTCGTTCAAAGATATTAATAACTTACAACCCATTAATTAACTTGGCAATCTCATTATATATTCTTCCGATGATGCGTTTCGTTACTACGTTTTATAAATGTAACATAAAGAAATTATCCTAAAAATATATTGATTATTATCTTATTTTTGGATTAAAAAGTTTTTTTTGTTTATATAAGACATTATTTTTGTGAAACATTTAGCGAATAAGAATTAAAAAAATACATTTATTTATCAGATTATTGTATGCGTTTGGTTAGCTTTCTCAAAAGCCAAAAGACTGTGCTCCAAGGCCGATAATTATTTATTAGTTGTTGTTACCCTCGTTACCAATACCTAGTGATGATAACATTCCATTTCGGTCAAAGAGTATAATAATATTGATTTCGGTTCCCCGGCTCTGTTCGTTGGTTTCCCGTCTCTTGGAGTGCTATTTCGTGTGTGATTTCATAATTGTTGATTTGGCTATTCTTCCCTGGACTTTCGATTGATTTCTCCCATCTTGACGACTAAAACAACCTGCAGCATACTAGCAGCTGCTGGTATAGCTGTGGATATGGGTTATGGCTACACAAAAATAATTGATGAAATTGGTCAGTGGGTCGTCTTAGGGAATTTATATTAGTATTCTGACTTTATTGTGGTCTTAGGGCTAAATGATAGACTGAAATGCACATTTTAGGACCCTTGGACTGTCGGCAAAGACGTTACAGCCTATCTTAACAATCTGACTGTCGAACAACTTTTTAAAGGCCGATGACCGTCACTGATAGGAGGTCCATGCCTCCTCTATGGTCCAATTACAATTTTTATAGTAATGGCTCCATCGTTTTATCGATGACGAATTAATGTATTCGCTGAGGACTAATGTGATCACAAACTACAATATGTAATATTTTGACAAATGGAATAGTTTGACAGCTGTCAGTGCTGTTATGAACGTTTCGTTGAACGCAGTTACGATGTGAGGTAGTGATTTTTTATATTCTCTTATTTCTTAATCTACCAAATATTGGGGGATTTTAAATACTGCTAATAACACAATTTATTGCAAGGAATTTTACTTGTAATTTGTACCTCGGTACAAGTTTGGCCGAAAAAAAAACACATCCTTTAGTGGTTGGATAGCAGTACTTGCGCGTTACTACATAGTTTTCTTGATCTCTTCGGACAGAATCTTCGTGTAATTGGGTTTGAACTTCACTTCAGGTAAGTTCGTTTAATCATCAATAACATCGCACCAATGAAATTAAAACGAATAAGCAATACTATTAGGATCTGTGATTAGGATGAAACAAAGAGTAGGCGAATTGAAGGAAAGAGACATCCCTTTGTCGGCGAGCGGCGCAAGCGACACGCGCCCTCCCTTCCACCCGCCGCCGCCGCACCGAAGTCGAATTCTTTTTTCATTTGCTTTTCTAGTGCTAGCCGAACCCGTGTCCTTGACGCACTTCTTCACACTGGTGCGCATAATTACGTCGTCTAATACTTTTGTGAATGTTTCCGCGAAAAAGACGCTTACCTATTGTTTTATTTATTTATTTTTGTGTAATTAGATTATGGTACTGCGATTGTTGGCAATAAAATAAAAGGTACAATGTAATATGTATATTGGCAACACTGCCAATTATGCTTTTGTTTTCTCTCTATAAAATATGGCTACCTTGTGCTAAACTGCTCTTGTACTAAATATGTCTTTTACTGATTAAAACTACAGTTACTTAAAATCTTAGCCCTTTTTATTTACATAACAACAGGTTATGGGCCCAGACATGTAGGGAAGTATTAGAAATCAAATAAAAGTCAGAAGAATACTGCAAGTGAAATTACCGGCACGCGGCGTTTGAGAGGTTATGAAAATTGCGGTCGGGAAGGTGTAAAAGACAAGGAATTTGTTGATCACAAGCAGGAAGGAAGGCAAGAGCAACGATGGAAGGCAATCTTAGCATCACTAAGTTGGAGGGATCCAAAAACTGGAATGTTTGGAAGTTTCAAACGAGAGTCGTATTAAGAGGCCAGGATTTATTGGACGTGGTCGAAGGAAATCTGAAAAAGACAAAAGAAAATGAAAAAGCGTGGGAAACTAAAGACGCTAAAGCGCAAATGTTGATAGTCACACGTATCAGTGACGAAGTTATGATACACATAATTTCATGCAAAACGTCTGCTGAAATGTGGAATAAGTTGATAGCTGTGTATGAACAAAGGAGTGAAACAAACATACATATTATTCAGCAACGTTTCTTTCAATTCAAGTACGAAGAAGGACTTCAGATGTCTACATTCTTATCAAAAATAAAAGAAATGCAAAACCAGTTGCAGCAATTGGGGGAGGAAATATCAGAGAAATTTGTTATTACAAAGGTACTGATGTCATTACCTGATCGCTATAAACATTTCGTATCTGCCTGGGAGTCGGCCCCTGATGAGAAACAGACGTATGACAATTTGGTGGCAAGGTTGTTAATCGAAGAAGAACGCATGAAGGAAAAAGGTGATGGAATATCAGAAGCATCAGCGTTTGTTGCGAAGAATACAGTGAACAAAAAGAATGTCAAGTGCTATAAATGTAATAAGTTCGGGCACTATCAATCGGAGTGCAGAAGTAAAGTTAAAGACAGTGATACGGCAAACAGGTTTGGTAAAAGGTGTTTTTACTGTAATAAACCCGGCCATCTCAAGAGCGAGTGTCGATATCGGATAAACAAGGACAGCAATGCATTTGTGGTGTTAGAATCAGTTGATAATTCTGACGAACAGTATACGCATTCCAAGTGGGTGGTAGATACAGGTGCGAGCGAACATATGTGCCGTGAAAGACAATTGTTTACTTCATATTCGTCTCTTGATAAGAAGTCAGTGATTGTAGGAAACGGAACGGCAATAAGTGCATTAGGTTGCGGACAGGTGGCAACAGAGGTATTCAATGGACAAGCGTGGATTGAAACTACGTTAGAAAACGTATTGTTTGTACCGGAACTTAAAACTAATTTATTATCTGTGAACCGTGTGACAGAGAAAGGTTATGTCATGAAGACTAATCAAAACGAATGCAATTTCTACAAAAATGAAAGAGTTCGTGCGGTTGCAAAACGTTGTGGAAACATGTATATAATGGACTTTCGTCTCAAATATAGTGTTGCAAATACAACTCAAGTGAAATTGAATCTTAGCGAGTGGCATGAAAAACTCGTGCATCAAAATATTCAACATGTGAAGAAGGTGCTTGCAAACAATAACATTGAGGCAAATGATGATTTCGTTGGACACTGTCAGGGATGTTTGGAGGGCAAAACTCACCGTTTGTCTTTTAATTCGAGTCAAACGACGACTTCAAGGACGTGCGAATTAATTCACGCCGACGTTTGCGGTCCCATGGAGGAGAATTCCATTGGAGGAGCGAGGTATTTTCTGCTATTTAAGGATGATTATTCGAACTACCGAAGTGTCTATTTTTTGAAAGGGAAGCATGAAGTTAAGACTTATGTTGAAAAGTTTATAAAGATGAGTGAAAATATAACCGGTAATAAGATTATGTATTTCCGGAGTGACAATGGTTTAGAGTTTGTCAATAAGGATATGGGGAAGCTGTTTTCCCACTGTGGAATCTTACATCAGACTACAGTAACCTATAGTCCAGAACAGAACGGCAAAGCCGAACGTGAAAATCGAACAATAGTTGAAGCGGCTAGATCCCTATTGTATGCTAAAAGACTACCAAAGAAATTATGGGCGGAAGCTACAAACACTGCATGTTATGTACTGAATAGAACAGGGTTAAGCTCTGATAAAGTCAAAACCCCATATGAGACCTGGACGGGCAAAAGTTTTGACATTAAGGACTTGAAGATCTTTGGTACACCCGTGTTTGTACATACTCCGCAGCAGAAGAGAACAAAGTGGGATTCTAAAGGTGAAAATGGATTAATGGTAGGATATGGAGAAGAAACCAAAGGATATAGAATATATTTTGAGAAGAAAAACATAGTTCAAGTAAAGAGAGATGTGGTATTTTTAGAAAAGTCAAAAGAAACAAGTAACAATGCACCACTTCTTACGTTGTCAGAAGGTAAACAAGAAGAGAGTGAAATACCAAGTCAGAGTATGGAAGAAAGCAGTCAAGATTCGAGTGTGATAAGTTCTGAGTCTTCTGACCGTGGTAGCTTGTATGAACCAGATTTAAGTGAAGAGTGCAGCAGCGATGAACCAGATGAGACCCCACAGCCTGAGAAGAGGGAGCCTAGTAAGCGTATAAAGAAGAAAACATTATATTATCAGTGCAACAATGTAGTCTTGGACGAGGATGAACCTAAGACATATCGGGAAGCTATGGAAAGAGAAGATGCTTCAAAATGGAAAGAGGCAATTGAAAGAGAGATGAGCACACTGATGGAAAACAGGACATGGATTAATTGTGAAAAGCCAGATAATTGTAAGGTAATTACTAGTAAATGGGTATTTAAAATTAAAAATTGTAATGGTATACAGCAATATAAGGCTAGGTTAGTGGCTAGAGGCTTTGAACAAAATGATGATATAGATTTAAATGATATTTATGCACCCGTGGCTAAGTTGACCACTTTCAGATTATTTGTTTCCATTGCAACTATGTTAAAGTTACCTATTCATCAAATGGATGTCACTGGAGCTTTTCTGTATGGGGAAATAAATGAAAATGTATACCTACAATTACCAGAAGGGTCGTTTAATAATAATAATATTGTGAAATTGAACAAATCATTATATGGGTTAAAAAAATCACCTAAGTACTGGAATGACAAGTTTAATAAAATAATGATAAGAGAAAACTTTATGAGATCAAAGTGTGATTCGTGTCTATATGTGAAACGTAATGGTAAAGATGAAATATTTGTGTTATTGTATGTCGATGATATTTTAACTTTTGGAACAAGTGAAAACAGTGTCAATGAATTTAAAGAAATGCTGTGTAGAGAATTTAAAATGAAAAATTTGGGTTTTATATCAGATTTTATTGGCATTAATGTAAAACAGGATTTAAAGACAGGTGTGACTGAATTGTCTCAAAAGGTCTATCTAGAAAATATTTTGAAACGTTTTCAGATGGAAAACTGTAAACCAATATCATCCCCTATGGATAACAATTTTAATATTGATATATTTAGAAATTGTAATGAAAAGACAGACAAAACTCTTGAAAACTTGTGTAGAAAAATAATAGGTTGTCTTATGTATGCAGTCTGTGGTACAAGGCCAGATTTGTCTGTAGCTGTATCTATATTAAGTAGGTATCAGAATAAAGCTAATGATACATTACTGTCAGCATTGAAGAGAGTGTTAAGATATATTAAATATACATTAGATTATAAACTTGTTTATAAATGTGATGATAACAGTAAACTGATAGGGTATTGTGATGCGAATTGGGGTGGAGATTTGTTGGATAGAAAATCCACATCAGGTTTTTGTTTTATGTTTAAAAACTGTCTAATTGCATGGTGTTCTAAAAAGCAGTGTTCTGTTAGTCTGTCCTCAACAGAATCTGAATACATTTCTATGAGTATGGCTGCTAGTGAGGCATGCTGGTTAATAAATATACTGAAAGATTTCTTTCCTAATGAAAGCATGTGTCCAGTAATAATATTATGTGATAATCAATCTGCTCTGAAAGTAGCCATGACAGATTGTGTTAAAAGGTTGAAACACATTGATATAAGATACCATTATGTAAAAGAATTAATTAAGAAAGAAAAAATTGTTGTTAAGTATATTAAAACAGAGGATCAGGTAGCAGATGCATTGACAAAGCCATTGAATGCTAATTTGTTGTTTAAATTTGTTAAAATGTGTGGTTTAGATAGTTAAGTTAAGACTTATTACATAGAAGGATAAGGTGGTTATGTTAGATAAATTACATAGAAGGTTTATATAGTTATGTTAGAAATATTACATTGAAGGGGGGTGTTGGCAATAAAATAAAAGGTACAATGTAATATGTATATTGGCAACACTGCCAATTATGCTTTTGTTTTCTCTCTATAAAATATGGCTACCTTGTGCTAAACTGCTCTTGTACTAAATATGTCTTTTACTGATTAAAACTACAGTTACTTAAAATCTTAGCCCTTTTTATTTACATAACAACAGCGATAAAGACGCTTTGCTTTGTTTTCGTTTTCTAAGCTAGTAGGTACTTACGTAATACGTTTACATCTCTTGCGATACGGACGCTTTTATTTGTGTTATTAGTGCTTGTGTAAACTTGTGATCGTGATGGCAAATACATATACGAACTACACAGCAGCTGAATATGCGGACATGATCCCAATTTACGGAGAATGTCATCAATCGCGATCATCATATCGCGAAAGACAAATAAAAGCAGTGATTAGTGATTAGTGATGACAGTTATAACTAATAGTAACAAGAGAGGGTGATATGATAAGTGTTTGACTAAGCACCTCCGCTGTAGGTACCACTTGCGCCGCGCGCGCGCCGCTCGGTATCTTCGATAAATGCCGCCAAAGAAAAAGAATTGGACCGATCACGAGTACAAGACGCGTTGCGCGGTTGCCAGCGCGCGAAGCGACGACGCGTTGCAGCAACAGGTGAGGTTTCACAAAAATCAATATGGCTGAGTTTATAACCCAATAGTTGTGAAAAAATGTTTAGTAGGTACCTACGACAAAATAAAGGGCTTGAGAAGACGACCCCAAAAATATGACTTATGACCCTGGGGTCACCACGGTCATTTATTTATTTCTATTGATTTACTGACAATATTGTTTACACTGGTTTATGCTAAAGGTAACATACAAAAGTGTGTATGAGACAGTGCAACAATCACTTACGGCCATAAGTCATAAATATTATTGGGGTCGTCAAAAATAACTAATGGCATATACATGTAAGCACTGAAGGCTACTCTTTCTAACACACAGGATGTTTCGTATAGAAAAAGAAAAACAAAATGTTGCGGAGCATTTTGTATATGCATTGTGCATTGGTGTTGTTGTTTGTATGTCTGCATGCATTGTGTGTGAGTGTTGTGTGTGTGGTGCTCATTTTGTTTGGCATCTTTTAATTACCCCTCTATGTCAGTTTTAACCCTGTATAAAGTTTAAATGACATGCATGACAATGACAGTGACAATTATTATGAATGATAAAGATTGAGATGCTGCCATTACACACTTTATAGACTGGACTTATCTATTTGTTTAGAAAAAAGTAATTCACTAACGACTTCAAAAACGAAATTAGCTCAAAATACACACATGGACAAAGTCGCGGAAAAAGTGATAGTTTACACACACACACCCCTCTCCCTCACACACACATACATTTATTTTATATGTAATCCAAACAATAAATTGCTCAACTAATATGATAATAATCATTGCTAAATATAATTATTGATCATACCATATAAAATTTTCTGTTAAATAATTTCAGACTGACATTCCTAGTCAATTTAAACAGTTGGCACCTACTTTTTCCAATACTTTTGGGTAAAGAGAAAACAATAAAATAAAGAGAATTGCTAATTGACATTGTCATATCAATAATTTAAACGACATTCGTTATTTTAACTTACATACACAGTATACAGCGTGTTACGGAAAGGGTATATACATACCAAGGGCACGGCTTCTTTGGATGATATCAAACGTTATTGGAAGGGTTTCAATTCAACTCAAAATAAAATACTCTAAGAATTGATACCAAATTTTCGGTTTCGTAAGTTTCTTAAATTGGAATCATAACAAATGTGTCACCACACTACGTAGGTCAATAACTTTCCACGTTACTTGCCAATATCACGATAAATCTCTTCCGTAATTCTGCGCGCCTAGTACTGTAGTAGCCTACACACAGAACATTAATACTCCAAGAGAAGAACGACAACTTCATACAATAAAAAGCTTACACGAGAACACACTAGCGCTCCAGTGTACCTATGCCATAAGAAACTCGTGAGGCGCGGGAATTATGAACAGAGGGACATACCTACTATTTATTTTTAGTTTATTAGGCATTAACCTACAACGAATTTTTATTATGCAGACGATTATGCATTGCATAATTATTATAATAATGCATAATCCTTTGAAAAAACTGAAAAATCTCTGCAAAAGAAAACAAATAAAACAAAGTCAAAGTCTAAATTTTTTTATTTGTTAAACATAGGTGTAAAACTATGTGTTTGAAATAGAGTCGCACTGAAGTCTCTATCTCATAAACTTGTTGATTTCACAACACAGAAAGCGTCAATTTCGCACTGGAGTCTCTATCTCATAAATTTGTTGATTTCACAACACAGAAAGCGTCAATTTCGCACTGTAGAGTCTATATCTCGTAGTGGTTAACGCAAGAAACAATTACAACAAAACAAGCACGCACAGAGTAAACTATAACATGCAAGTTAGCACTTTAGCAGTTAGAGTTAGCAACAAAGAAAACAAATCCGCCATGACAGAAATGAGTGTGGCCATTTTATAAATAAAATCACCATACATCATTATTTGGTTTGTAAAGTTTTTTTCTTCTAGACAGCATTTTACGACCACTGAAACACAAAATAAGGGTTCTAAGACGACCCGCTGACCGTTTTAACTAGTTTCAATCGTTGTTGAAAAATATTTTAATGAACAATCATCGCAGCTACCGAAAAGACTGGTATCTATTCAATCGGGCATGTGACATCACTGATCATGCTATCGTTTTCTTTTGTAGAGCGCTATCTCGTTTTTGCAAAATTTGCCACTGTTAGCATTGGCTGCTAAGAAAGCTAACTCCCCCTGAGCAAAGAGTACTATAAGATACCCTGAGCCTACACGGCGGCGGTGTTCCTTTGTCGGCGCGAACTGACGAAATAAAAGATCCGCCGCTGCGCCGCCGCCGCGACGCGCCGCCAAAGCGATTACGCGCGCGCGCAACAAACCATACTTACCTACTTTACCGTGATGTAAAAATTAATGCGTAATTATTGATTTACAGTTTACTCGTTAATATCAAGCCAGAAATTGCACGTAAACACTGAGATAACAAAACTTAAGTAAAAAAATCGAAACAAAGTTTAGGTAGGTTAACTAGTTTCATCCCTTATTATTACTTATCCGAGTAAACAGTAAAATCTTAAAGCTTTGCTTAATTTAATAAATTGACTTACGTTTTAAAGATGGGGTTCGATGTGGTGACCTTGGTATTGTATGCACAAGGCCGTTCGCTTGTTCATGGATACCTAAACATTGCGTAGCCGGTCTGGTGTTATTGTCCTGAAAGCGGCCTCAATCCGCACTTTCATTAGGTCCATTGTATTACACTGCACTGCATACACTACATTTTTAATGTACCCCCACAAAAAGAAGTCTAACGGGGTTAGGTCTGGGGATCGCGGAGGCCAAGCCACGCTTCTACTACCACGCCCAGCTCACTGGGGAAAGCGCCCATCTAAATAATGGCGCACGTCTCGAGCGACCCTCTGAAGCTGGTGCGTGGAATGAACCAGTTTGGTACAGACGATGTACCATCCGACGAAGGCAGCTGTCGACGCTCAGCATCTGGTCTACCCTCAATAAAACGGCGACGGTACAGTTCTCGGGCAGCTCGCAAATTACCATCTTCTGCTCCGACACACATTATCATTTCGTAATATTCGCTATTACTTAACGACACTTTACAAACATAACAAAAAAAAGTAAATTAGGTGTAGCCGTACTGAACTGATGCGCGTATCACAGCGATGCGATAGAAACGAGTGCACTAGACGCGGAACAGGACGTCGACTGACGAGCAAAGCAATAACAATAATGCTAAATAAATAAAGCTCCTATTCCCTGCTATTCCTGGTACCTAAATATTATTTCGTTATAGGGTAGCTGTCCTATTAGTGTCCACTACTATTAAAAAAAGTTAAATTAAAAATTTAAAAAACCCCCGACTCAAACAAAAACGTCTAAAAACTATGCAGGAAATATTTTGATCCAAGCGTCCTCACGTCGGGGGACGGCTAATGAAAATTAGAAGTTAACAGCAGCTATATTTTCTACAATAGCATGCATTTATTATTGCTGGGTTTAAGCCTCATCTGTTTGGCGTTTTCATTAGCCGTCCCCCGACGTGAGGACGCTTGGATCAAAATATTTCCTGCAACTTATATTAAACTCAAAGGGCCAATATATATTATTTTTTAGTTTTTAGAGGTTTTTGTTTGAGTCGGGGGTTTTTTAAATTAATTTAACTTTTATTTCTTGCTTTTTAAACGTTATAATATTTTATTACTAGTAAACATGCTATACGATCGACGCGTGACTCGCCCAAATCTGCAAAGCAGTACGTATTTTTACCACAGTGAAGCTAGTTAGGTACTCGTGGTCGTTGGCGTCCATTCCATATTAACGTATTCCTCTGTTTTCTCCCTGGATAATGATAGGTACTAGTCCAAATACTTTGGCTTAATTATATTTTTTTTAAACAGTTTTATTGAAAAAATAAAGGTAATGATAATGTAGTAAATAATGTATTAAAAGCTAAATGATTCGTTAGGCCCTAGGTACCAGTCATCACTCCACTTTCCTCATCAATCTAGCTAGGGCATTGATTAAACTAAAAAAATAATTTTCAAGTTTTTAGTTTTCATTTCGTTAGTTAATATTCCTCATTCCCTTTCAATATAGTGTACATTATTCTACTTGTCAAGCCCTTTTATTTGATATTCGCCATTTTGTAGTGGCGGCCATCTTGGATTTGAAATTTGTAATATTGTATCGTATTCTACTAGTCAAGCCCTTTCATTTGATACCCATATTGAGGAAGCTGTGAAAAAAAAAATGTAAATCACCATTTTCTGGTGGCGGCCATCTTGGATTTGAAATTTATCATAGTGCATAGTATTCTACTAGTCAAGCCCTTTCATTTGATACCCATATTGAGGGAGTTGTGAAAAATTATGTAATCCGCCATTTTGTGGCAGCGGCCATCTTGGACCGATTTTCATCAAACATAGCTAAGAACACTCCCGACTAATTCACCTTTCAAACAAAAAAAAACAAAATCAAAATCGGTTCATCCGTTTGGGAGCTACGATGCCACAGACAGACACACACACACACACACACACACACACACACACACACACACACACACACACACACACACACACACACACACACACACACAGACACGTCAAACTTATAACACCCCGTCGTTTTTGCGTCGGGGGTTAAAAATATTGTTCAAGAATTCAAGATTATTTTACATCCTAATAATAATTTCAACTAAACTCCGTTAAAATTTTAAGTAAATCTAACACACCAGAGCAAACTAATTACGCAATTCAAATTCAAAATTGAAAAATCATTCTTTTTTTTTTTGTGGGAAAATCATCAGACTGCTCCTTCCCTGGATGGGGCGGAAGGAAGTGTTAGACTCTAAACTAAAAACCACCCTGTTCCTTCAGTTGCCCTTGCATTCCGGGGCCGCATTATCTCGTTAGAACTCTGAATTAGAAGGTAACAGTTGTATTTACCAGGAGTAATCGAAACTACACGGACTGCAATTGGTTCATGTACCCTAAGACCCTAAAAGGCGTTCTACACGATCCAGACCGACCGCCGACAGAGGTGACCTTGGTCCAGTTGGTGTGAAAATCTACCGTGTAGACGTTGGTCGGTCGACCAAATATGGGCGGGGTCAAACGACCTTTGGACAACCTTGGTCGGCAGCGCATCCATCGCGACAGGCTGCGTCCGTGGTCGGTACCAACCGTCTAGAACGCTGTCGGCCGACGGGAGAGCTTCAGTGTGCGTTTGTCAGTCAATATGGGCGCACGTCATTGCGTGTCACAGCGATGGATTCACAAAACGAACCCCGCGAACGAGAGGTTCTGACCGAATTTATATCTTTATACACTGACTAGCTTCTGCCCGCGACTTCGTCCGCGTAGATTTCGGATTTGTGACAGGATTGCGTATCTCAAAAGGAAATCAAAATAACCCATAAAGATACAAATTAAAAAAAAAAAAAAAAATAGAAGTAAGAAGATGAATTTTTTAAACTTTGCGAAAATTATGAAAACTTTATAATACTATACAGATCATGGATGTGATGTAAATAGTTATATTATGACTTGATTTTTGATTTTGTAAACTTATTTACCGACAATTTTTTTCTATACATATGTATAATTAAGGAGTAAATCGACCGAATCTGTAGGTGTACAATGAATATTTTTCGAAAATTCAAAGCTTATTATATTTTTATATTTATATGTTTAACAAAACCAAACGTCCAATTTTAATCATTCAAATACCAAATATTATCTACATAAACTGAACTTAGTGATGAAATAATTTATTTTGATAAGGATTAATAGCATGAGTAAAATAAATGCGTTTAAATGTAGTCCAAAAAAAATTCAAGATTTTTAAATAAAAAAATGGTTGTTGTGCCTCACTCGACATAGATAGGTATAGTGTGTCGCGTACTTTTTTGTAGATATTTATAAGATCTACAATTAATTTGAACATTTTATGGTTCTATCTTTTATAGTTTAGGCAGCGTACGCAAAATAACTAACTTTTCTGGTTGATTTTTTACACCTAGTGTCCAAAAAACCCAAATTTCTTACGGAACCCTATTTTTTTCCTATGTTACTCGTGGATAATGTAGCTTTCGAATGGTGAAAGAATTTTTTAAATCGGTCCAGTAGTTTTTGAGCCTATTCATTACAAACAAACAAACTTTACATACATTACAAACAAACAAACAAACTATCTTCGCGTCGCAATTGGTCGTTGCGCACACGCTCCGCTGTGTCAGACCGCAGCAGATCAAGACGGCCGCGTAGTCGTCTGCCTAGAAGGGCTACCGCCGGTTCTATTCCGGTGGTACTTTGTTCAGTGTTCCTATACATAAATAGGAATCGATTTAATGCAGTATTAAAATCTTCTCGTTCTAATTGAGCCTTTTTGAGAATACGTTTAACAGACCGCACTGAATTTTCCGCGGCTCCGTTGCTGGAGGGGTGATACGGGGGTATTAAAGTATGTTTAATACCATTGCGTTCCAAATATTGAGCAAATTCAAAGGATGAGAAAGGTGGCCCATTGTCACTTACTAAGCGTTTAGGCAATCCGAAACGTGCAAACAACCGTCTTAAACAGTCTATGACGATAGTGGCAGATGTCGTGCTAACTGGTTCTACTTCTATCCATTTAGAGTGAGCATCAATCAGTACAAAAAAATATTTATTATTAAACGGGCCGAGGAAATCTAGATGCAAACGTGACCACGGCTCTGCCGGCCATGGCCACGAATGTAGTGGCGCGGCGGGGGGCGCGGGCCGTAATTCCCTGCAAGCAACACATTCGCTCGCCACGCGTTCGATGTCTGCATCAATGTTCTCCCACCAAACGTAATTACGCGCGATTTGTTTCATTTTGACGATTCCCGGGTGCCCATCGTGTATCTCACTCAAAACTAGCTCTCGTAACGATCTTGGTATGACGATACGATAACCCCATATTATACAGCCTTGATCAATATGCAAGTTGTCTCTTCTATTGTAATAAGCATTTTCTATTTTATCAGCCCAATTATGAGTGGGCCACCCGTACATTATGAAACCGTATATTTTACTTAATAATGCGTCCTTCCGAGTCTCAGTTTTGATATCCTTAAAACTGATTGGAAATTGTTCCTGCGCGTAATTTAAATAGCTACATTCTTCACCTTTACCTCTAACTTGACGTTTTGTCAAGTCTAGAGGCAGGCGGGAAAGAGCGTCAGCAAAACAGTTTTTAGACGATGTTACGAATTCAATATTGAAGTCGTAAGCAGCCAACTTAACAGCATAACGCTGTAATCGGCTGGCAGCGGTCACTGGTATTCCTTTATTTTTACCAAAAATGTAACTTAAGGGACGATGATCACTGCGAAGTGTGAAATGTCTGCCATAAACATACTGATGGTGCTTAGTGACACCGAATACAATAGCAAGCGCCTCTTTATCTAGCTGCGAGTAATTGACTTCGGCCGAGTTGAGCGTCCTTGAAGCACAACACACCGGGCGCTCGCTGCCGTCTGGGTGGCGCTGCGTCAATACCGCGCCCACGCCATATGCGCTGCTATCAACTGATAGAATTAACGGAAGACTTGCATCATAATGTGCTAAAACAGGAGCGCGGCTTAACACCTTTTTAATCCTTATAAAAGCCCTATTACACTCGTCAGTCCATTGCCATTCTACATTTTTCTTTAACATACAATAAAGGGGCTTTAAAATATCGCTCATATTGACACAAAACTTTGAATAAAAATTTACAAGTCCCATGAAACTCTTGAGCTGTGTAATATTTGTAGGTTCTGGTGCTGCTACAATGGCGTCAATTTTTTTACTATCCGTATGTAACCCAAACTTATCAATTTTATAGCCCAAATAGGTAACACTGCTTTTAAAGAAATCACACTTTGCAAAATTTATTCTCAAACCATTTTGATTGAGCCTTTGTAGCACCGCTTTTAAATTGGCTAAATGTGTAGTTCTATCTTTACCAGTAACGCAAATGTCATCCGCAAAAACCGCTGTTGACGGCAATCCACTTAACGTTTCTTCCATAATTTTTTGAAAATTTTCGGGTATGCATTTAATACCAAATGGTACCCTTCTATATACAAAAGTGCCAACGTGAGTTGTGATTGCCGTCATCGGTTGGGAATCCTCATGTAAAATACACTGTTGGAAAGCGTTTGATAAGTCTAATTTGCTATACTCCTCTCCCCCACCTAAAGCTGCAAACAAATCCTCAATGCGGGGCAGCGGGTAGTGGTAATCTTTCAAAAGTGGATTGATTGTTATTTTGTAATCACCGCACAGTCTAATATTGCCGTTAGCTTTAACCACCGGCACTATAGGAGTGCCGTAATCTGATCGCTCCACTTTATAGATGACCCCTTCCCGCTGCAGCCGCTCGAGCTCCTGCTCCACTGGCTGGCGTAAGGCCAGTGGCAACGATCGTGCTTTTACAAAAACTGGTGTATCATCCTTTAAATATAGGTGAAATTTAGTTTTAAATGTGCCTAAACCTTCAGCAAAAACCTCTGGAAACATTTCTCGCAACGATGTCGCCAAAGAGTTGTCATCTGTTAAATTGTAGCATTCCACAATTGCCAATTTTAAAGACTTAATCCAAGTACGGCCCATTAACGGCGGGCCGCCATTTTCAATGACATATAACTTAAGTTTTGCATAATGTTTACCACATGCAACGTTAACAACAATGTAACCGATGGTCTCGATGACGTCACCTGTGTACGATTTCAATGTTATTAGTTTATTTTCTATTGGTACTTTTGAAAAATTATTGTCATAATAACATTTTGATATAACTGATATTTTGCTTCCAGTATCTATTTCGAATCTACATTTAACATTTTCTATGAATATATTTGCATAGTACGGTCCGTCACCATCATTGTTAACTACCAAATTATAGAAATTACAAATGTCATCTTCCGAATCAGAGTCATTTAAAAAAAACTGACCTTTAGATCCTTTTGTGTTCCTATTTTTAACACACACTGCTTTTAAATGGCCCTTTTCACCACACACATCACAACTATATTGCTTGAACCGACATTTGCCTTCGGAATGGCCCGATTTACCACATCGCGAACATGTGCGCTGCGCTTGCGCACGACCCGAACCTGCGCCGCTGCCACCGGCGCCGGCCCTGCCGCCACGCGAGGCGCCCGCGCTCGCGCTGATCCGATGCAAACCGTCGTCATCCTGCTGCGCCGGCACAGCTAGGCTCCCGCCGCTGGGCCGCGCGGTTGCCGCGCCAGCCGAAGCACACGCCATTGCTGCGTGCCGCTCCGCCGCCTCCAGCGCCAGCGCCAACTCCACGGCGCGCTTGTAGCCAATACCACGTTCTGCGAAGATCCTTGACCTCATGTCTTCATCGTTTAGTCCCGATACAAATTGGTCTCGTAGGCACACTTCCAAACATGCGCCAAAGTTGCAGGTTTTCGCTAAGTGTTTAAGTGCTTGAAGGTATTCGCGAATATTTTCACCTTGCCTTTGTATTCTTTGCCGAAATATGTGCCTCTCCGCGATTTCCGATCTGTCTGGTTCCAGGTGCTCCTTTACCAGCGCAACTACTTGATTAAAAGATTTTGATTCAGGGGTGTCGGGAGCACACAAATCACACATCAATTCGTAACACTCTGCGCCTACAACCGTCACTAAAGTTGCTAACTTTAAGGACTCGTCAATATTATTCAATGTAATAAATTGATTGACCCTTCGAACATACGCATCCCAATTGTTATTTGCTAAATCAAAAGGTTCTATACGTCCAATTGGCATTTTTAACTAAATGTTCACACGTGTGGGTATTATCGGTAACACCGCTCGTCGCCAGTGATAAATACGGGACACGTCAATGAAACAAGGCAGCTCAACGCAGACTGTTTATTGACTAATTAGTTACAAGTTACCCACATACATAACACAAATTTTTCTTCTTTATAATATTAGTATAGATTTATCATGTCTTTGGGACATTGAATCTAATTTATATAAAGATAAGAATAAAAAAATGTTTATTTAATTTTTATTAATAATTAATTTTTCTTCTTCATTCAAGCATAAAAAAGTTATTGCCAAACCGACCTTCCGTTGCTTTGAAAGGCAAGGAGCCATATTGATACGTCTTTACGCTGTGAACACCGGACGGAATTGACAAGTTGGTGTCAACCACCGACCGTGTAGAACGAATACAAAAGTTGGTTGATCCGACCAAGGTCACCTCTGTCGGCGGTCGGTCTGGATCGTGTAGAACGCCTTTAACCCATTAGGTTTACACATACATCAAACATCAATGGGTGTCATTGTGTGTGTAATAACGTAATCAGGGTTCTGTGAGCAAAGGATTTGCAATTCGGCATTAACAATTCCTGTTACTCAAGCGGTCATAGTACTTTTTATTAATTTCTTTCCACAGCCAGATGCAGTTTTGCGACATTTTTTGTTGACTTCATTTTGAATTAAATAAAGACTAAACGTGCTCAAACCTCAAACCAATAAGACCCATTTACCACTCAAACAGCACCGACAGACCGTGAACTTCCTATAATTCTTTCGGTTAGTCCTACCACAGACAAAAATTATGCGTGCGTGCTATTATTTTGTAATAAAAGTCATAATTATTAAAAAGATAACCATATTTAAAAAAATTATGAACGGAACCCACTGTGATTTTATTTGTACTAGGAGAAGAATAAGTTGCGAAGAGGTGAATTGAAATGATGTTTCGGGTTCAGTTGAACATAAATTGTTACTAAATCCTTTTTCTATTCTGAGTTTTAATGGCAAAAAATAATGTTTATTTAAGCAATTAATTCCTTTATTAAAAGTTGTTGTTGTTGTTACCTGACTGGCAACTGGTAGTAATAATAATAATTGTCTCAAAATAAAGATTTTTAATGAATTTTTAGAAGATCGTTTTAAGAGCACAGGATTCGATCTGTGAATCGAATAAAAAATCGATTTAAAACAAAACATCGTTCATCCTTATGGCCACCAAAATAAAAGGTTAGGAATAACGTTAGGAAATTTACAGGAATATGGTTTTTGAATTAGGTATTTACTGTTTTGTAGGTACGATGGTAAGGTGGGTGGTGGGCGGAAGATTACTACGTGATAATAATTATCAACAAAGTAATCTTCTACAAAAGGACAACTACGTAAAAACCAACAAGTGTGTAAACGATACGTGACAATGCAAGCAGGTATCTAAATATTATTTCGTTAAATTTGATACCTAGACTAATTAATTGTATTGTAGCTAGTTCCCAAACATAATCAAAGTTTAGGAAAAGTCAGTACTAATATTTTTTAAACAAAAAAGAAACATGCGGAACCTTTTATTCAGAAATACCAGGAGTTGATTTTTACTTACAAATAGTTCGCTGACACCGATCAGCTGACTTAATGCTAGTGATGTGTTTATTTCAATTTGAAAAGTTTGGTTTCTGGTATCAATGTATTAAAAAATCTCATGACTTCTCCGGAAGTCATGAGATTTTTATGAGTGTAGAGATAGGATTAAAAAACCCTTCCAATAACGTTTGATATCACCCAAAGAAGCCGTGCCCTTGGTATGTATATACCCTTTCCGTAACACGCTGTATAATGTTTCCACCGCTGGGACGCAGTTAGTGACGTCAGGACAGTTTGACGGTGAGAGGGAGATTATTTTTATATATTATTTTTATCATATTTTACAAAGAGACCTACCATGTGTGTTTTATTTACTGAACAATTTTGAATTATGTTTCCGTGAACACTATCATGTATTTCTTCGACCATACAACTCTCAGCCTCATCTGGGCAATATAAGAACGGTTAAATACAAGTTGCAGTATACACATCGTAAGTTGAATAAATGTAACAAGTGAAGGTGCCACATTATAGTTCGAAGCAATCCACAGCTACTTCAACAAGACATTATGAATTGCCAAGTAAGTACATAATAGTGGTTGACAGCTTCTGTAGATCAACCATCTATGTACTATACAAAGATAATGAATGTGTGAACGCACACATGTAGTTGTAAAAGAATGTAGTAGCGAAGTGATGTCCATGCGTGTGTGAGGATAGAATGCGGTTTATTTATTAATAACGGCAGATCAGATCAGTGCCGAGATACAAAAATGTATATCAACAAATAATAACAATAATAATTTATTGTTATTATTATTTACTGTAGGCAACTGGGGCCCATATATAAAATACACAAAATAATCTTATACAATAATATAATATTATGATACACGTAATGTTGTCGTATTAAATAATGTGAACGCAGCAGGTAAGGGTTCGTTTGTTAAATCGGAGTCCGTTCGTGTTTTAATTTCGGAATTAGAGTTGCGCCAGGTAGGCGATGGGGATAGGTATTTTATTTTTGCCGAGAAAAATTATTTTCTTAAAATTGCGAATATTTGTCAATTAATACTGTTCGTGTATTAATTTCTAAAGTCTCTCACGGTACTGTTGCAGTTACTGAGTACAAAACGGTAGTAATGTACAGACACCCACATACAATTGAACTAAAATCAGACCTTCGCTCAGAGGTCCACTACTCTCGCTCAGGTGAGGTTAGCTCAGGTTAGGTTAGCTCAGGTTAGGTTAGCTCAGGTTTTTTTTTTTTTTTTTTTTTTTTTTTTTTTTAATACTCCTACCGCCAACATGATTGGCGCCTATTTTCTATCCAACCCTTTCCATACAAGTTCTCGCTTACATGCCTCTCGCACTTTCATGCCACATACTTTATCTTTCTATTTTCCTTCACCATTTATCCTGTGGGTGGGACTCCCACTGTTTATACGATTCTATTTATTTTCTACTATATTTACTTTTTTACTTTCTAATTATTGTGGGAAAATACATTTTTCTGGGTTTCTTTAATTTAACATAACAACTTATTACTTACTTTTACAACAACTTATTTAGAAACTAATGTACAAACAAACTTAAAATAATACTTATTTTACTTACACAAGTTATTTAAAACATAATGCTTAATAACAATTCACATTGCTCAGTACTAACCTATCTAAACATATTTCTATAAAACTTAACCTACTGCTTATCCTATATTTCAATTTGTTGCTATTGTGTCCTATGTTTACTGTTACTATATGTACAATATAATACGAAACATAGTTGTTTTATCTGCTTTTATTTCTCTCTATGACTCTTTGGGCTACATTTTCGCAATAGGCTATAAGTTTGTCTCTAGTTTTGCCTAGCATTAATTCCCCTACGCTTTCTTTCTGCAGTCTTTTGCCTAGCTCTTGTTCGAGGTTGTAGCGGTCTTTTGAGTAAATGGGGCAGTCAAGTATTATGTGTGGTACTGACTCTACTACATTGGGGTCACTCTCCGGACCGGCGCGGCGTTGCGGATGCGGTTCTTCTTAGTGGCTACTTCCTTCTTCTTTGTAGCGAGCACCTCGGACCACCATGGTATGGTAATTTTTGTTTCATTACAGACTCTTGGGATAGCTTCATCACAAGCTTTCTCAATTACATTATTATATTTTGCTACTAACTCTTCTAATTTTTGCTTACTTACTATCTGATTAATACTGTCTACATTTATATTATTTTCAATTTTGTATTCCCCCAATTTGATTCCAAAAGTTTCCCAATTAGCTTTCTTAGTTTTATATTTCCTTGTTGTTCTATCTATTCTAATCCCTTTTTCCCTTTTTAGCTTAACATCGAATAAAATTGTGTTGTGGTCCGAGCTCGTTGCCCCTGTATCGATCCGCCAACCATCTACCAGATCAAACAGGTCGAGCGAACATGCCGTGACGTCAACGTGGCTCTTGTATACTACGCCGCCTCTTACTACGTAAAAGGTCGGCGTATCTCCAGTGTTTAGTACCTGAAGCTCCAACTCTTCCAGGGTCCCGGACATCTCTTCTCCCCTGAGGTCTTCTATGGTGCTTCCCCACCAGGTACTCTTAGCATTAGCATCTCCGCCTATCAGTAGTTTTCCGGCGCCCAGTTCCAATTTTATTTTGGTCAGCTGATCCAAATAAGGCCCTATGGGTTGGTCTGGTTCAAAGTAATAGGAGACTACCGTGGTTTCCCAAGCTTTGGTCCGGATCCCCACCACGACGATGTTATTGGTGGTGAATTTTGGGTAGGGAATGACATCCAGGTCATTGTCAAAGACTACTATCGCCGCCTTTACCCTCCCACTTCCTTCAACCTCGCACTGGTAGATTCTCGCACCGCGGTAGCTCTTCATACTCCTAGCCCCTCCCACATATGGCTCCTGGATCAGTGCCCATGCGATTGCTCGCTCACTGGCCTCTAAAAAGAGTTCGGTGGTTGCCAGTTCCTTCCTCTGTAAGTTGGCTTGGGCTACTACATATCCTCTGGTTGGGGTGAATGCCGCCCTGTTGCCAGTGTCAACCTTAGCAGTATGCTACCCTGGGGTTAGCTCAGGTTAGGTTAGGTTAGCTCAGGTTAGGTTAGCTCAGGTTAGGTTAGCTCAGGTTAGGTTAGCTCAGGTTAGGTTAGCTCAGGTTAGGTTAGCTCAGGTTAGGTTAGCTCAGGTTAGGTTAGCTCAGGTTAGGTTAGCTCAGGTTAGGTTAGCTCAGGTTAGGTTAGCTCAGGTTAGGTTAGCTCAGGTTAGGTTAGCTCAGGTTAGGTTAGCTCAGGTTAGGTTAGCTCAGGTTAGGTTAGGTTAGGTTAGGTTAGGTTAGGTTAGGTTAGGTTAGGTTAGGTTAGGTTAGGTTAGGTTAGGTTAGGTTAGGTTAGGTTAGGTTAGGTTAGGTTAGGTTAGGTTAGGTTAGGTTAGGTTAGGTTAGGTTAGGTTAGGTTAGGTTAGGTTAGGTTAGGTTAGGTTAGGTTAGGTTAGGTTAGGTTAGGTTAGGTTAGGTTAGGTTAGGTTAGGTTAGGTTAGGTTAGGTTAGGTTAGGTTAGGTTAGGTTAGGTTAGGTTAGGTTAGGTTAGCTCAGGTTAGGTTAGCTCAGGTTAGGTTAGCTCAGGTTAGGTTAGCTCAGGTTAGGTTAGCTCAGGTTAGGTTAGCTCAGGTTAGGTTAGCTCAGGTTAGGTTAGCTCAGGTTAGGTTAGCTCAGGTTAGGTTAGCTCAGGTTAGGTTAGCTCAGGTTAGGTTAGCTCAGGTTAGGTTAGCTCAGGTTAGGTTAGGTTAGGTTAGGTTAGGTTAGGTTAGGTTAGGTTAGGTTAGGTTAGGTTAGGTTAGGTTAGGTTAGGTTTTTTTTTTTTTTTTTTTTTTTTTTTTTTTTTATTTTATACTCCTACCGCCAACATGATTGGCGCCTATTTTCTATCCAACCCTTTCCATACTAGTTCTCGCTTACATGCCTCTCGCA
The DNA here is from genome assembly GCA_914767645.1 of Hydraecia micacea. NCBI lineage: Eukaryota > Metazoa > Arthropoda > Insecta > Lepidoptera > Noctuidae > Hydraecia > Hydraecia micacea. Next base: position 4,631 of record OU611793.1, on the reverse strand, counting down.
CTTTCATGCCACATACTTTATCTTTCTATTTTCCTTCACCATTTATCCTGTGGGTGGGACTCCCACTGTTTATATGATTCTATATTTTCTACTATATTTACTTTCTAATTATTGTGGGAAAATAAATTTTTCTGGGTTTCTTTAATTTAACATAACAACTTATTACTTACTTTTACTACAACTTATTTAGAAACTAATGTACAAACAAACTTAAATAATACTTATTTTACTTACACAAGTTATTTAAAACATAATGCTTACTAACAATTTACATTGCTCAGTACTAACCTATCTAAACATATTTCTATATAATGTACAAACAACTTAAATAATACTTATTTTACTTACACAAGTTATTTAAAACATAATGCTTAATAACAATTTACATTGCTCAGTACTAACCTATCTAAACATATTTCTATAAAACTTAACCTACTGCTTATCCTATATTTCAATTTGTTGCTATTGTGTCCTATGTTTACTGTTACTATATGTACAATATAATACGAAACATAGTTGTTTTATCTGCTTTTATTTCTCTCTATGACTCTTTGGGCTACATTTTCGCAATAGGCTATAAGTTTGTCTCTAGTTTTGCCTAGCATTAATTCCCCTACGCTTTCTTTCTGCAGTCTTTTGCCTAGCTCTTGTTCGAGGTTGTAGCGCTCTTTTGAGTAAATGGGGCAGTCAAGTATTATGTGTGGTACTGACTCTACTACATTGGGGTCACAGGCACACGATGGGCTCTCTTTACACTTAAAGCGGTTTAAGTATTCCGAAAACCCACCGTGCCCTGTTAAGACCTGTGTGAGTACGCCAGTTGGCCTCACCTGTTTTACAATACGGTAGGCAGCTATGGCATCCGGAAGAAACATTTTCGTCACCGAGGCCGTCTCGCCTGACTCATATCTCTGCTTCCACTCATCAAGCGAACCCAAACGGATTTGACGCTTGATGAATGAAACCGGACACAGGTCATAGTCCGGCTTCCTCCGTGACGACAAAGCCGCTTCCTTTGCCAGCTCATCCGCGCGTTCGTTCCCCGGCAAGCCCGCGTGGGCCTTGACCCAAAAGAAGGAAACATCTTTGTTCTGTTCCAAAGCCAGAGCCAAATTGGCTCGTGCGCGGACAGCCAGGGGGTGGAGAGAGCCATGGCATGCAAGCGTCTGCAATGCTGACATAGAGTCGCTGTACACTCCATAACTCGTCTCCTTACGCTTTAGAATTACGTCCGTTGCCTTGCAAATTGCTAGTAGTTCTGCCTGGTAGACAGTGCAGTACGCGGCGAGGCTAAGCTTGAAGGTCTGGGTTTCACCTACATTATCCCACAAGGATAATGCGGCTCCGACCTTCCCCTCAATCTTGCTGCCGTCAGTGAATATTCGCACTGCCTGCACGGGTTAGGTTAGGTTAGGTTAGGTTAGGTTAGGTTAGGTTAGGTTAGGTTAGGTTAGGTTAGGTTAGGTTAGGTTAGGTTAGGTTAGGTTAGGTTAGGTTAGGTTAGGTTAGGTTAGGTTAGGTTAGGTTAGGTTAGGTTAGGTTAGGTTAGGTTAGGTTAGGTTAGGTTAGGTTAGGTTAGGTTAGGTTAGGTTAGGTTAGGTTAGGTTAGGTTAGGTTAGGTTAGGTTAGGTTAGGTTAGGTTAGGTTAGGTTAGGTTAGGTTAGGTTAGGTTAGGTTAGGTTAGGTTAGGTTAGGTTAGGTTAGGTTAGGTTAGGTTAGGTTAGGTTAGGTTAGGTTAGGTTAGGTTAGGTTAGGTTAGGTTAGGTTAGGTTAGGTTAGGTTAGGTTAGGTTAGGTTAGGTTAGGTTAGGTTAGGTTAGGTTAGGTTAGGTTAGGTTAGGTTAGGTTAGGTTAGGTTAGGTTAGGTTAGGTTAGGTTAGGTTAGGTTAGGTTAGGTTAGGTTAGGTTAGGTTAGGTTAGGTTAGGTTAGGTTAGGTTAGGTTAGGTTAGGTTAGGTTAGGTTAGGTTAGGTTAGGTTAGGTTAGGTTAGGTTAGGTTAGGTTAGGTTAGGTTAGGTTAGGTTAGGTTAGGTTAGGTTAGGTTAGGTTAGGTTAGGTTAGGTTAGGTTAGGTTAGGTTAGGTTAGGTTAGGTTAGGTTAGGTTAGGTTAGGTTAGGTTAGGTTAGGTTAGGTTAGGTTAGGTTAGGTTAGGTTAGGTTAGGTTAGGTTAGGTTAGGTTAGGTTAGGTTAGGTTAGGTTAGGTTAGGTTAGGTTAGGTTAGGTTAGGTTAGGTTAGGTTAGGTTAGGTTAGGTTAGGTTAGGTTAGGTTAGGTTAGGTTAGGTTAGGTTAGGTTAGGTTAGGTTAGGTTAGGTTAGGTTAGGTTAGGTTAGGTTAGGTTAGGTTAGGTTAGGTTAGGTTAGGTTAGGTTAGGTTAGGTTAGGTTAGGTTAGGTTAGGTTAGGTTAGGTTAGGTTAGGTTAGGTTAGGTTAGGTTAGGTTAGGTTAGGTTAGGTTAGGTTAGGTTAGGTTAGGTTAGGTTAGGTTAGGTTAGGTTAGGTTAGGTTAGGTTAGGTTAGGTTAGGTTAGGTTAGGTTAGGTTAGGTTAGGTTAGGTTAGGTTAGGTTAGGTTAGGTTAGGTTAGGTTAGGTTAGGTTAGGTTAGGTTAGGTTAGGTTAGGTTAGGTTAGGTTAGGTTAGGTTAGGTTAGGTTAGGTTAGGTTAGGTTAGGTTAGGTTAGGTTAGGTTAGGTTAGGTTAGGTTAGGTTAGGTTAGGTTAGGTTAGGTTAGGTTAGGTTAGGTTAGGTTAGGTTAGGTTAGGTTAGGTTAGGTTAGGTTAGGTTAGGTTAGGTTAGGTTAGGTTAGGTTAGGTTAGGTTAGGTTAGGTTAGGTTAGGTTAGGTTAGGTTAGGTTAGGTTAGGTTAGGTTAGGTTAGGTTAGGTTAGGTTAGGTTAGGTTAGGTTAGGTTAGGTTAGGTTAGGTTAGGTTAGGTTAGGTTAGGTTAGGTTAGGTTAGGTTAGGTTAGGTTAGGTTAGGTTAGGTTAGGTTAGGTTAGGTTAGGTTAGGTTAGGTTAGGTTAGGTTAGGTTAGGTTAGGTTAGGTTAGGTTAGGTTAGGTTAGGTTAGGTTAGGTTAGGTTAGGTTAGGTTAGGTTAGGTTAGGTTAGGTTAGGTTAGGTTAGGTTAGGTTAGGTTAGGTTAGGTTAGGTTAGGTTAGGTTAGGTTAGGTTAGGTTAGGTTAGGTTAGGTTAGGTTAGGTTAGGTTAGGTTAGGTTAGGTTAGGTTAGGTTAGGTTAGGTTAGGTTAGGTTAGGTTAGGTTAGGTTAGGTTAGGTTAGGTTAGGTTAGGTTAGGTTAGGTTAGGTTAGGTTAGGTTAGGTTAGGTTAGGTTAGGTTAGGTTAGGTTAGGTTAGGTTAGGTTAGGTTAGGTTAGGTTAGGTTAGGTTAGGTTAGGTTAGGTTAGGTTAGGTTAGGTTAGGTTAGGTTAGGTTAGGTTAGGTTAGGTTAGGTTAGGTTAGGTTAGGTTAGGTTAGGTTAGGTTAGGTTAGGTTAGGTTAGGTTAGGTTAGGTTAGGTTAGGTTAGGTTAGGTTAGGTTAGGTTAGGTTAGGTTAGGTTAGGTTAGGTTAGGTTAGGTTAGGTTAGGTTAGGTTAGGTTAGGTTAGGTTAGGTTAGGTTAGGTTAGGTTAGGTTAGGTTAGGTTAGGTTAGGTTAGGTTAGGTTAGGTTAGGTTAGGTTAGGTTAGGTTAGGTTAGGTTAGGTTAGGTTAGGTTAGGTTAGGTTAGGTTAGGTTAGGTTAGGTTAGGTTAGGTTAGGTTAGGTTAGGTTAGGTTAGGTTAGGTTAGGTTAGGTTAGGTTAGGTTAGGTTAGGTTAGGTTAGGTTAGGTTAGGTTAGGTTAGGTTAGGTTAGGTTAGGTTAGGTTAGGTTAGGTTAGGTTAGGTTAGGTTAGGTTAGGTTAGGTTAGGTTAGGTTAGGTTAGGTTAGGTTAGGTTAGGTTAGGTTAGGTTAGGTTAGGTTAGGTTAGGTTAGGTTAGGTTAGGTTAGGTTAGGTTAGGTTAGGTTAGGTTAGGTTAGGTTAGGTTAGGTTAGGTTAGGTTAGGTTAGGTTAGGTTAGGTTAGGTTAGGTTAGGTTAGGTTAGGTTAGGTTAGGTTAGGTTAGGTTAGGTTAGGTTAGGTTAGGTTAGGTTAGGTTAGGTTAGGTTAGGTTAGGTTAGGTTAGGTTAGGTTAGGTTAGGTTAGGTTAGGTTAGGTTAGGTTAGGTTAGGTTAGGTTAGGTTAGGTTAGGTTAGGTTAGGTTAGGTTAGGTTAGGTTAGGTTAGGTTAGGTTAGGTTAGGTTAGGTTAGGTTAGGTTAGGTTAGGTTAGGTTAGGTTAGGTTAGGTTAGGTTAGGTTAGGTTAGGTTAGGTTAGGTTAGGTTAGGTTAGGTTAGGTTAGGTTAGGTTAGGTTAGGTTAGGTTAGGTTAGGTTAGGTTAGGTTAGGTTAGGTTAGGTTAGGTTAGGTTAGGTTAGGTTAGGTTAGGTTAGGTTAGGTTAGGTTAGGTTAGGTTAGGTTAGGTTAGGTTAGGTTAGGTTAGGTTAGGTTAGGTTAGGTTAGGTTAGGTTAGGTTAGGTTAGGTTAGGTTAGGTTAGGTTAGGTTAGGTTAGGTTAGGTTAGGTTAGGTTAGGTTAGGTTAGGTTAGGTTAGGTTAGGTTAGGTTAGGT